>BSBN01000594.1:6315781-7578938 GCA_027924645.1 Cunninghamia lanceolata
ATCGTAGGTTTAGTCCTCACCTTCTCACCACCCATTTTGCTAAACAAACACCTCTCAAAGCAAGCAATGCAGCTGCAGGGAATGGAGAAGCACATAGTTTTTTCGAATAATCTAGAATGATAATCATAAAACTTTAAACCAGCTCCTCTTCTCAAATTTTGAAGCATGTCCTTCCCAGTCCTGAGCGCGTTCAAGTCATTATTTCCTTCATTAAGCTGCTCGTGCAGGCCTGCCGCATCCAATTCATCCAACTAGGAATGAAAAGACCTTCTAAGTCAGCATTGCCATCTAACACGAGGTTTGCAAAGTTACCCAAAGTCCACATGGGACTCCATAGTCCACCTCACCTAGAGAGGTTGAGTAGAAAGCCTCCTGACATCATCGATGGCATGCCACTTCAAGACATAAGGGAAGTTCGAGAAGACTCCACCCAAAGCAATACAAATTATGATTATAGCCATGAGAAATTAGCAAGGTGCCTCGTTTAGAATGCTACCTTTAACATTCAAGGGAAGACTACCAATGTTTTTCCAACATCTTAAGGAATTAAGACTAATCCTTAGATTTTCCATAAGGTTGGTAATTCTATTGCCTTCCCTATATATATGGATTACTTCACTACCTTCAAAACTTAGAAGAAGGGTTTTGATATCCTCAACAATATCTTCGATCTGCCAACCCACCCTATCCCTCCCTTTGATAGCTTCAACGACAAGTTTAGAGTCTCCTTCCACAACTAGCTGATTGGTACCTAAATCTAGGGCAATCTTAAGACCCCAGAGGAGAGCCAAGGCCTCCACCACATTATTAGTAGGGTGAGCGTGAGATCATGATGGGCCAAACAGTGACAATAGAGAAAAAATTGTTGGATGAAAAAGTGCTAACATTTAGACTAATATTTAGATTTGGATGGAAATGGTGTTAATATTTATAGCTCAAATATGGATTCCCTCCAAAAATGCCTTGGGATTACCTCATATTTAGGCAAGTGCGAGTCCCAAAACTTGTCAAAGAAACTTGCAAAACCACCCATTTAGTGTTATTCTAAAATTTTCCACAATTTCATCCTTGAAGCTGACAGACTTTTTTGTAACTAAATTTAATCAAATGAAAATGGTTTATAGAGGAAGCTATTAAGATTCTAAAAATATAATATACGTCTCATAATAATTTTAATAGGTAATTATTATTAATTTTCTACATACGCCATGTCTAATTTCTTGATAGATATACTTATTAAAAACCATCCATAACTTTCAACATATTAATTCTTTTTTTAAATCTGAAAGATGCGTCACATTCTAGGATTTATTGGGTATACATTAAAATTTAAAATTTTTTATTTTCATATATTTTTGACCAAGTTAGGTTGGCTGGAAAATTAATTTTTAATATTTTAAAAAAGGCACAGTAAAAAATTCATAAATAATTATTTATTTACTTAAAAAATTCAAAAAAATATGTGTCACATCCGTTCATGTGTCCTTTACTTAAATCTGAATCATAGAGGAAAAATATTATCTTTTTATCATACTTAGGTTGGCCGGAATGACACCTACTTTTTACATTTTTCTAAAAATTTTAGTAGTGCTTCATTGAAATATCAAATTTCTAAGAAACTATTGTTAAAAATTTCAAAAAAAAGGTAGTATCCCATAAACTACACTCAAATTATTACAACTTTTATTACTACCTTATTTCTAGATTGTGTAGATAACTCATTCATTTTTTGACATGAAGTTACTTAATTCTCTTTTTCACATTTGCATAGCCACTTAGGGGTAGTGTTTGGCCCATCATGATCCTGCACTTACCCAATACTTTCTCCCAATCTTCCTGCAAAAGTAGCCAAGAGGGCACACTTATCTGAACTTATAACACCCCCACCACTTGCCACCCCTGGGTTTCCTTTAGTAGCACCATCAAAGTTGAGCCTAGATCAACCAACTAGAGGTGGGGACCATTTAGTGCTAGCCTGAGCTCTTCTCTTACTATCATCCACCCTGTAAATGCTTATCAAGATGGTCCATTGATTTATAATACTAGTTTCGAGATCATTGGGAGGAGTTTCATCTACTTTTAAGGTGCTGTTAGTGATGTTGTCCTGCAGAAGTTTGGCAACTGAAAAAAACACTTCTTTATGTTCTCTAAACTTCTCATGAAAAGGCCTGTTATTCCTCTCTTTCTAGAGGCCCCATGATAGAATGGGAGGAACCTGGGCCCAAATTTCCCTACAGATAGGGTTGGAGAAAGGAGAGTGTCAGGACATGACTAGGGATGGCATGTCTTCATTCAAACACCAAGGAATTCGAAGAATATTCATAGAAAGGCACCAAAGCTCCCAGGAGAAGTCGCAGTAAAAGGGGATATGAGAGATAGTCTCATCATCTTTCATGTAGAGAGCACATCTATTGGGTATTTTAAAATCTCTGAGCTGAAGGTTATCAATGGTTATGATTTTATTTTGCACTGCCAACCACCCAAAGTGGTTGATTTTCGGTACAAGATTATTGTTCCAGACTTTCCTCCATAAGTTATCTTCAATTTGAGGAATAAAGAGATTATAAGAAGATTTAACAATAAAACACCTAGTTTTCTCTTTATTCCACATTAATCTATATTTTTGAGTGAATAGGGGAATTCTGTATCCTTTCAGAGAAAGTTGGGCCTCTTCAACAATCCTTACAAGATCAACTTGACTCTGGTAGGAATCAGACAAATGTTTCCACACCCTTCTACAAGGAAGAAAATAGTCATGAGCCAGCCAACCAGAGTGATGAACAACTAAATTAACCAAACCCTAAGTATTTGGAAGCCTCATTAATAGCCCCCTTTGGCTTGGTTGTCTTCCCAAAACCTTATAGTTTGACCATCACCCAACTTCCACTTGACGCCCTACAGCAGCACAAATCTACACTTCAAGACATTGTTCCAAACAACAGAGCCTTTGGGGAATTTAGAAGTATATAAAAGGTCCTTAGGAGCCAAATTCCTAAAGTATTTAGCTCTCATGATGCTACCCCACTCCTTGCCCCCAGTTAAAATGTTCCAACCAACTTTGGAAATAAGAGCCTTATTAAGAAGATTCATCTTTCTTATCTGCAATCCCCCTTGGAGCTTCAGTCTGCACACCTTATCCCATCCCACTAGAGCCAATCTCTTTTTACTTTCTATTCCAAGCCATAAGAAGTTCCTTTTAATTTTTTCAAACCTCTCAGCCATATATTTGGGAATTTTGAAGAGGGACAAAAAGTAAACATGAATACCTTGAAGAGATGACTTAAGAAGTTGATATTTCCCTTCTTAGCTCAGTAATTTACCTTTCCACCCTGCCAACTTTCTCTACATCCTTTCCAAGATAGAGTTCCAGTAATTAGTAGAGACATATTTCACCATAAAAAGGAGCCCTAGGTAGATACCATGGAGCACTCCCATAGCACACCCAAGAATCCCCATAATCTTTTGTTGAAGCGCAAAAGGGTATTTAAGTACACCTGACTCTTATCATAGTTGATGCATTGGCCAACCGAGGTAGCATAATCTTGTATCACTTTCTTCCACTTCCTAGTCTCAACCACTGAAGCTGATCCAAATAGGATGGTGTCATCCACAAATTGCTAAATATTTGTCAGAGCAGCTGTTGAAGCTAGTTTAACACCTTTGATCTCTCTAGAGTTTAAAAGATTAGGGAAGCATCTACTTCAGACCTCGGCCATAAGAATTAAAAGGTCAGGGGACAAGGGGTCCCCTTGCCTAAGACCCCTACTAGCATTGAAGAATCCCTTGGGAACACCATTCACCAAAACAGAGAATTTGATTAAGGTGACACAAACGTTAATAAGCTACAAAAAATTTCCTTGGAAGCCCATTTTCTCCAAAATTTTAAATAGGGAATCCCTAGAAACTCTATCATAGGCTTTTGAGATGTCAAGTTTAAAGGCCATTCCTGAGATTTTGCTTCTTTCCATGGAATGGATAATTTCATGAGTTGAAATGGCCGCATCATTAATCTGTCTACCCAGCACAAATCCCTTTTGGCAGTTACTGATAAGTATGTCAAGGATGGGTTGAAGTCTGGACAGTATGATCTTAGAAAAAATCTTGTAGATAGTATTACAAAGGTTGATGTGTCTAAAGTCTCCCACACACATAGGATCTGACTTTTTAGGAATAAGAGCAATAAAGGTATGATTAAGTTTCTTTAGCAGCTTACCAGTCCTGAAGAAATCCCTTGCTACATCAGTAACATCTTTACCCATGATTTCCCAATATTCCTAATAAAAAGTAGGGGGAAAGCCATCAGGCCTAGGGGCCTTAAAAGTACCCATTGAGAAAAGACAGGCACAAACTTCCTCCTTAGTAATCATTCTACCAAGTTGAGCATTGTCCTCCTCATTCAGAAGAGTAGGAATGATATCAATGAGCTCCTGGCTGATCCTACAGTCTTGAGCATTTAGAAAGTTTTGAAAATAAGAAGTGGCCACCTGCCTAATCTGAAAGTCTGAATCAATCATAATTCCCCTATCATCCATGAGCTTTGTTATTGTATTTATTTTCCTATACTTCATCATAGACTGATGAAAGAAAGAAGTGTTCTTATCCCCCTCTCTCAGCCATTGCACCCTAGACTTTTGCTTCCAATAGATTTCCTCCTTCATAAGCATCTCTTTCCATTCACCTCCCAAAAGTTCTTCTTCCTTAGTAGTTTCCTTCAAAATGTCACCCTCCTCAACCATCTTTTGCAAATCCCCAAGCTTAGCATTAATCATCCTTTTATTATAAAAAATATTCCCAAAGGTGAACTTGTTCCACCCTTTAACCTTTTTCTTAACCAATAGCAGCTTTTGCGCAAGTTTGAACATAGGAGTACCTTGGACATCCACCTTCCACCAACTAGATAAATTATCCTTAAAATCTAGGTGTTTAGTCTACATAATCTCAAACCTAAAAGGATAAGGGCCTTTACCATCCACACCTCTCCATGAAAGGAGGGGATTATGGTCCAAAGTAGTTCAAGGTAGGGCATCTAAAGTATGAGTGCTTATGAACTCCCAGTCAGAAGAGGCCAAGACCCTATCCAACCTAACTTGAATCAAATTTCTCCCCTTTCTCTAATTAGACCAAGTAAAATAGTTACCTTGAATGTCAAGAACCATGAGACCTTCTTTATTAAGGAAATCAGTCAGGTCCATCATGTTGTTAGTGTAGTACAGGATCCCACCACTCTTCTCTGAAGGGAATAGAGGGGTGTTGAAATCACCAACCAACATCCAACAACTAGAGGGGTCACTAGAAATCAAAGAGGATAGAAGGTCCCACAACTCTCTTCTTGGGCCCCTCTGATTAGGAGCATATATAATAACCAGGTTCCAAGATTTGTTGTTAGACTCCATTCTGACTGCCAGAAAGTTTTTATTCTTTTCAATGACCCTTCTTTTGGCAACTTTGTTGTTCCACATAGTAACTATACCCCCAGAGGCACCACAGGCATCAGAAATAAAGTGTTCAGCATTATGCCACACACTCATTACAATAGATTGGAACCCTTCACTTTTCATCTTGACTTCTTAAAGCATCAGAATGTCGATCTTGTTATCATAAATATAGCTCTTAGCTAAGAACTATTTGTGGGGGCTATTAAGCCCCCTTATATTGCACGAAAGGATTCTCATTTGTTTGGGGTCTTCTTGGAGCCAATATCCAAGGTCCTATGTCTTCCCATTGCAATGTCCTTATTAATTGCTTTCTATCTAGTCTCTCTTTGAGATGGTCTACCCTTCTTAGTATCAACCCCCACATCTAGGGTCTTCTTCAAGTGACCTTTGCATTTCCTTCTACCAGTGGTCTATCCTTCCGAGTCAGTGACACTGGAACTAGCTCCAGGAGTAAGGGTTAGGGTTTTTATACAAGGAGAGGACACACCTAGGCAAACGTCGTAACCATCGACCAAATTACTAGGGTAATTGCCTCCCTTAGCCACTGAAGGGTTGTCCAAGCCAAAGGGCTTCTCCTTTTCCAAAGGGCTGTCCAAGCGAAAGGGCTTCTCCTTTTCCAAAGGGCTGTCCATGCTAAAGGGATTCTCCTTCTCCAAAGGGTTGTCCAAGTTGAAGGGCTTCTCCTTTTCCACCAAGACTTCCTTCTCTAGGATTTCTCCATGATGAATCTCCCCTTCTTCCAAACCATCAACCAACGGGGTAGTGCAGTCCCCCCCACTTGAATGGGAGACAGCCTCTGGCACCACCATGGTGGGGTGGTCCAGACTCTTCGGAACTTCTAGGGGAAGGGGACCTAACTTTTTGACCTTATCCTTGACAACAATACCATTTTTAGGAGAATTTATTATATTTAACAGATCATCCCTAAAGGGATATTCTTCCTTAGTATTAGTAGCCTGAACCTCTGAAATTGGGGAAGGCATTTTGGCCTTGCACTACGAGACCAGATGTCCCTTCTTATTATAGTATTGGAAAAAGGTGGTAGAGTTTTCATAAATAATGGGCTGAACCCAATGACCAAATTTAGATTCCAAAGTAATATTGTTCAGAAGAACTTTTTTAATATCAACCTAACATAGAACCTAGCAAATACTAACCTCAATTTTCTTCTAGTGGTACTATCAAGCATTATGAAATGCCCAAACGTATTGGCAATCCAAATAAAGATCTCTTTATCCCAATACTCCAAAGGAAGCCCCAGGAGTCTGACCCAAACTAGTGCAGATTTATTGAGATCAACAGTAATATCAAAGCCTGGTTTCCATTTGCAAAGGGACAAGCTGTGTTTTCCATACATCCAGGGGCCCCCTGCTAAAATAGAGGCAAGGTCTTCTCTAGCCATGAATTTGAATAGAAATGTCCCTCCAACCATAGCACTCACAGTAACACTTCCTTTCACCTTCCATTTGGTAGTCATCCATCTCCTGACCGCATTAATGTTGGGTCTGAAGGAAAAGAACTTTCCCACTAGAGTATTCTCCATAGCAGAGACAACTCTTTCCATAGTAATATCTGAGAACACAATCGTAGACCTGTCTACCATGTCACGAAATTGAGGGAAAGCTCGTGGCCCCTCTGGCTCATCCCCTAAAAGGGCATTTTTCTAGGCCTTAGGGCTAGACTTCTTGTCCTGCAACATGTGAGCAGAGGACTAAAAGTCCTTGTCACCAGGCACATGAATAGAAAGGTCCTTGCTACTATCAAAATAACCTGGGATGGACTCTACCCCTGAAGCAAGCCCCAAGTAGACCCGATCTGAAGGGTCCAGGGGACCCCCCGGGTCCCCTGCAGCCATGGGAAATTCAAATTTGAATTCAAATTACAGAGAGGCAGGAAATAGTTGTAGAGTGCTTTATTGTCGTGTATTTTTAATGTTATGAAAGAATAAGAAAATAATTCTAAGAAAAGATTTGCTGAAATATTTTTGAAATGTTTTTTTTAAGAATTAAAATAATTATTAAAAAACATAACAATTTCTATAATAGAACTTAAGAATATAAATCTAAAAAACAAAAAGAATATTTTATATTTAGAAAGATGAATGAGATGGAATAGGATATTTAATAATTTCTATAATTGAACTTAAGAATATAAATCTAAAAAACAAAAAAAACAAAAATTAGAAAGATGAATGAGATAGAATAGGATATGTAGAGTTAAATTAACCATCATGAGTTAATTCATAGGATTTTAGAAATTTTATTTTATAAAATAAATAATTTTATTTTTATTTTGGATGATGTCACCCATATAGGTTGATGTCATCTTTTAGTTGATTTTTGATAACTTAAAAAGTTGATGGTGTTATCTTTAGGAGGCCCATTTTTTATGTAAATTTCCCCTAATGCTTTCATGCCTACCTCTAGAAAGATAACTTTATTGGTTATAGTTTATGACAAAGCTAGGGATCAAGTATTTGATGTCATCCCTTTATTTGACCTCTTCTGTATAAAACTAAGACATCCATGGCTCAAGGCTATGAAGGTTGTCCCCTCAACAATTCGCAAATGCATAAAATTCCCTTTACATGGACAAGTGCATACTATTCGTCATAATACATGGCAACCCATGGTTATGGAGAAGAATTTTACTCTTGATTACTTTTGGCCACAACCTGATAGAGACCCTGAGCCACAAAGAGACCACAACATGAAATTAGAAGAACTTCCTAGAGATAAAGGTAAAGGACTCTATGCTAAGGTTCCTCCTCTGTCATCCTTACAAGGATCGAGAGTGACTCATGGAAAACAAAACACTTCATCAAGACAAATTAGATATGAACAAGCTTCCTCCTCTCAGATAAGAAAACCTATGGAAAAACATGAGACTAATTTTGAAGATATAAGCAATAAGAATAGAAGAAATAGACAAGCAAGAGAAAGGATGAAGAGACGATAAGCTTTTGCCCAACAAAATGAACTTCAACAAGAAAACATTCCACCATCTAACATTCAACCAAATAATGAAAAACTTAAAGAGAAAGAGATTAAGAATAATGACAAAAGTTGGGATATTATACCTTATGTACCTCTCTCCACTAACATTTTAGATTAGGAAGACGACGTTTTGCTTGTCGACAACCGCTAGTTCAGTTGTGCAATAGGTAAGTATTTCTAACCCTGGTGGTCACCTATGTCGTAGTATTTTGTTCTTTTTTATGTGACCTCTCCTCTTGTGTTGTGTTTCCCCCATGATGTGTTATGTGTTGTTTAGGCCTCCTTGGATGACCCTTGATACTCTTGTAAGGTCAAGGATACTGAGAGACTACCTCTATTGTGACCATTCTTCTATTTGTATAATCATTCTTCTATCTTTCTTCTCATTTATTTTCATTGTTGTGTGTTGTGTCTTACGCACATAGCATTGCGGTTGATGACTCGGGGGCATCTTCCTATGTGATTGTTCCTAATGACACTTGTTCTGCTCTCTCATTTTATTGTTTACCTTCTTCTAGTGGTTCTACCTAGTTGACAAATGATGAAAAACAAACATATATTGATACGGACCGCCTGTCCCTTCAGCAAGTAAAGCAAAAATGGACCTTGTCCATATATGAACATGGGGTTGATATATATTATTAGACACTTGGCTAGTAGAATCACTCTATGTGATATTTGATGTTCTCTTATCTTTGCTAACAAATCATAACAATACATCTGTTCCCTGCACTTTGATTCTTTTGTGTGTCTCACCTTGTTTTTACACTTAGTTATGAGATGCCTATAGTATAAGCCCCATAGCTATACTCAGACTCAAACTTGTTTGTGTAGCCTTGGCTTCTTTGTTTTCATGCATTTCTTTGATTAAGAAGTGTGTGTTTGTGGGAACTTTCAATGATCGTGAGCACATGTCACCTTTGGGGGCATGGGCTTTGCCAAAACTCTTGTTCCCTTGTGTGTTTTCTCTCTACCTTAACGTGCTTGATGTCGGTACATGATATCAACCACCTTAAGGTCGGGGCATATAAAGGTAAGTTATCTAATGATTTTGGTACTAACGAAGCATGTTTGTAAGCCATATATGGAATTGGGATGTTGTATCTCTAATGCGAGTGCACAACTCTATTCTATATTACAACCAATAAGACCCATGCAGAGACAGGATATCGTGCATATCATTTTTATTCAAAGCCCTCTGTGGAGGCAAGGATGGTGTATCTCTTGAGATAAGTGCACATCCTTTTCATTTCAAAAGTGCTCTGAGTACGTAGGGTTGGTGTATCCTCCCTTAAGCATGTCTTTGGTATTTGTTCTGGCATAAGCCCAACCATCAAGTGTGCTTGTAGCATGCTTGATATGGTGGGGGCTTAGTAATAAGTTCCTTCCATCACCTTGTTTGCCATATTTAATACGTATAGTATGTCTTTAGCATACTTTATGGTGCTCATGTATTTCGTGTGTCTTTTGTCTATTTTCCCCCTTGTGTAGTCTAAAGTTGTTGTGAAATGGCCCTCCCTACACTTAGTCTTTGTATGGCATGTTTGTTCCCAAGTATAGTCCAAACAGTATGGCGAAATGCTCCTCCTATGCTTTGGGATTTGTATGGCGTGCTTGTTCTCAAGTGTAGTCCAAAGAGCATGGCAAAATACCCCTCCTACACTCTAAGATTTGTATTACGTGTCTTCTCCCCCATATGTAGTCCAAAGAGCATGGCAGAATGCCCTTCCTACATTTTGGGTTGTGTGTTGCATTTTTACTTTCCATGTATCTGCATTCATCTATATATATATGAAAAATGAAAAGGAAATAATCACTGCATTTATTGTATTCATCATGTTTTTCATGTCTTCAATAGCATTTATTGTATTCATCATGTTTTTCATGTCTTCAATACTATCTTCTTCATGTCTTGCGTGACTATTACTATCTTCTCTATGTTTTATGTGCTTGTTATTGTCTTCTCTATGTTTGGCGTGTCTACAGTGTGTTTTCTCTAATGTCTACCTAAGGCTGGGGCTAGAAATAGTTCCTCAATCTTTTTGTATGCATTAGCTTCAAGTGCCTAGCATTTTTGTTGTATTTTGACCATACTTTAATGCATGTATGGGTCATGTGTTCATACATACATTAAAGTGGGGCTAAATGTTTAGTCATAAAATGTCTCCCTAGGACTTTTACCTCTTATGTTTAGCTCTCAAGTCCCTTGTTTTTCATTATACATGTTCATTTCAACTCCTGATGCAAAATGGCCTGAAACCCATGTCAAATGGTGTTTGAGGGACATTTGTGGGATTAACCCTGACCTAAAATAGGACCTAGGGGCTTGGGCACTCGTACCCTAGTCTTGCCCTATTTTAGGCAGGTCCTAAATTTAAATGTCTGTTATGTGACCATTAAAAGGTTTCGTTGCCAACATCTTAAGTTTGAATTACAAAATTTGTAGTGGGAATGCATATATAAGCATTTTTAGGGTTTCATTTGTAAACTAGAAGATGATTATGAACTTTTGGCAAACTTATGATTTTAGAGCATTCAAAGCATTCATTATGGGAGAGTAGACTTGTCTTGTTATTGTCTTTGTTATGCAGATTTGGCTTCATCTTCTCATGTGTTGAAGGATTTTCATCTACATGCAAGCTACACCTTTGAAGTGATATCTATTTGTGTTGAATCAATCATTTGTCAATTTTTGTCCTCTATTCCACATGGATACACAATCTTTATCAAACAATGGTGTTGGAAGGCTTGAATCTCATTTTAGGGCTTGATTGAGGCAAGCTACTAAACACCACAACCCCAACCCCCTTCTTTGCGAGTGCAAGTGATAGGTGTCATGTTCTGTGGAAGTGGAGTTGCAGGAGGCTGTGATAGAAAGTATAGTATCTAGATCAGAGAAGAAAAGTACTATCTGGGCTTAGGCACCTGCCCTGAAGCCCTCCGGATCTCTCTACCTAAAGACCTCTGGAACAACAGAAACAAGTTATAGACCATTTCAAGGATTCTCAGTAGAAAACCCTATCTTGGGCTCGGTCACCTACTCTTTAGCCCCCAATATTTTAGGATCTGAAATCTTGAAACTTGGTATGTATATACTCTAAATATTACATCTTTGTGTCCAAGCATTTGTTAGGATTCATTCGTTTATTTATGATTTTTCATAATTAGGGTTTTAAGCATAATCATGCATTAAATTAATACATTAATCAACAAATTCCAAATTTCCCTATCATTACAAGTGACTATCAACGTGTAGGTGAATCCTCTTGCAAAATTTGTGATTCAACCTAGTTGAATGAATGGTATGTAGTGAAAGGAGGATCTAGGCATATCAATAAATCAACCCTATTTACACAATTTCATACATAACAACTTCTATATTAAATTTTGTGAATATAATTTAATTATTTTAACTATCATCTAATATAGAGACATGGGAGAGTGAGACTAACCCCATATTCACATATTAATGTTACCACCTTACCAATAGTAATATAACTTGGAGATACCCTTAATTATTTTAATAATCATATAGTATCATTTAGATTTAAATGATATTATGTGAGATATAACTATTATCCACTTGTAGTGGTTGAACACTTACATATAATAAATTTATATGTTTCTTGTTGCCAACTGTACTACTATCCATGAAGAGTGGAGTGAGTGGAAGTTGAGGTGGAACTTATCATAAGCTTAAACAATGCAGGTTTCTCTTGAATGGGAGATATATGAATTTAAAGGAGTCTATATACATGGGAGGTGGTACGAGTTATGTTAACTATTTTTACTCACTATCATTCCAAAAAAGGTGGCAGTTATGTGTTTAGTGCTGGAAAATGCATGCAAAGAAAAGAGTGATAGTCTTTGTTGTGATAATTTTTTATTATTATTGTTTAGGGGGTAAAAAGAGGAGGATACAAGAGTAGCGAGTTATAGGTTTGAGAGCTCACAAGAAGGAGCTGATAATAGCATCAATAGACTTACTCTTAGTAGGCCACAACTCGGCAACATGCCAATCACCACATGTATGACTGTATGTTACATTGTGTGATTTTGTAGTAGGCAGATGTATATGTAATACCACTGTTGATAGCCACACAGTGGTTAGTCATAGACTCTGTTATCCTTTATGAAAGCATTATTATATTGATAACTCTGTTAAGGCCTTCAAGGCCAAATGTATGAAGAGTGATGTATATACCCCATACGATAGCATTGGTATATTGATAACTTTGTTACAACCTTCGTGGTTGAATGATTAAAGATATTGTGTTTATCTTATTCGATAACAATTGAATGTTTGATATTACTATTGAGTCCATGAGGCTGAACGGTTATGAGTGCTATTGTAGTAGACTTGTGCCCCTCGAAGCTGATAAGGTTGAGGATAACAAACATCTTTTATGATCATTGATAAAGATATTGATAAGTCACTTGAGCAGGTCGAGAGCCATGCATAATATATATAGGGATAAATCATTTGAGCAATCGAAAGCCAATGCATTATAGAAAGATAAGACAATAGAAAAGGTCGATGGGCATGCAAAATAGAATGAAGAATCATTCACGAAAACTAATGCTATTAATAGTGCCCATGCCATTGAGGCTTTTGATGCACATAAAATGAGAAGTAAAATACTTGATTGTTCTTGAAAGATAATATCATACCTTCGGGTGTAATCTTTATGTATGAAAGAGTAACATGACTCTTAGTACCCATGGAGAAAAACTAGTTTGTTATTGATAACATTGTATAGGTTGCATTAAGTGCATGCCAAATATTGCATGTCATGGGAGTAAACCCTCGACTGTTATTTTATTTCCATGTAAGAAAGAATATGAAAACAAGTATGATAATTCATTTGTTGAAAATGTATTATGGGTATGTCTCTTTATTGAATGGCAATGCTTCGTGGATGAAGTATAGGGTATCAAGAACCCTTTAAAATTCTTTTGACTAAAGGTCTATTTAATATTATATCAACTTATTAGACTATAATGGTATGTGTTATAGTCGATGTGAATTTGATAAAAACCTTGAAACAAGGTAGCCATAGAGATTTAGAGCGGGGATGGTCTTAAAAAAATTGAAACCATGAACATGCAAACTTATAAAAAGAAAGTATGGGAATAGAGTGACATGGGTCACTGATTTCCTGCTGCATAGACAACAAGACAAATAATGAGTGCACTCCTGGAATCAGAGTCAAAATTCCAAGTTAGATGGACTAAGGGTGAATTGAACCCATCTTTTCTATGACCTAGAGAGGTCTAATTATGAACATTATAGGATGAGACAGCTTCTAAGTTGAGTCGAGCTGTGTGAACATTATATATATATATATATATATATATATATATATATATATATATATATATATATATATATATATATATATATATATATATATATATATATATATATATATATATATATATATATATATATATATATATAACTTTGGCCAAAGTAATGCATCCATCTCTACATGCATTAGTCAGTTCACTGTGATCCATATGGCATAATGCTTCCAGTAGTGTCATACATAGTTAGAGTGGATCTATAGTTGTACGAATATGAAGTATTATGAAGGACACAACACCAGATACTCAGATGGTAAACCAATTGTTTCCTTATATCTATTCCCTTTGTGAAGGGTAGGGCCACTTCCAAGAAGGAAGTTGTGCAGGGAACTGTCAGTCTGTGGTTGGAGGAAAAGCACTCAGGTGATGCTCTCCTTCCCAAGCAAAAGACAAGCTGAGACTTATGAATATAGATGTCAAAGTTCCAAATATAGTATATTATTTTATATGACTTGACAGTCAAACATTATGTGTAAACTTATCAATGATGCCAAGAGAAAAACCTTGTAACACTAGTAGAAATATGGCAAATAAATGACTAGGTGAATAAAACTTTTAGTCACATGACCAAACTTTTAGTCACGTGACCAAAATTCTTTGCAACACAGCTATAAATGAGTAAATAAATGACTAATTTGGTCATCGGGCAAAAAACACAACTAAATAATTGGTCAAACAAATAAAAATGACTAAATAAATGACTATTACTTCTCTATTCTTTTTTCTTTCTAATTTGATCATAATCCATGAATTCAAAGACAATACAAGGCAAGGCAATAAATGTCTGCTTAGACCAAAGGAATAAAGGGAGAGAAAGCTCAAAAATTTCCCATGAGCGGAGCTAGATTATCTTGGCTCTTCAATCTATCTCAGTGCACTAGCCACAACACAACATGCCCATTAATGATCCACACGCCTTGGGGAAGTGACTATCCAGCCTTGACCTGCCAAAAACATCATTACTTGCCACCTTGCCAACATCTACTGAGGCCTTCAATTGCACTTTTTGACTGTCAGAAAATAGAGTCGGCCTGCATAAAATGTCTAGGGGCTATCTCTACCCCCTCCATGTGACCTCTCCTATCTGCCTAAAGATCTAGCCCTTTATCAGACGATTATATAATATATATTATATAATATTATATTATAATATAATATAATATTTATAATATAATATTATAATATTATATAATTATTATATTATATTATAATATAATATTATAATATTATATAATTATTATATTATAATATAATATAATATAATATAATATTTATAATATTATATTATAATATATTTAATATTATATAATATTATATATTATAAGATAATATTATAATATTAATATAAGACTTCCCAAACACATTGTATCGAGCAGACAAGGGCATATCAGCATGACACCAAAATGTGTCACGCCGATCATACGATAAACTCTAAGTGCCAAAACCAAAATGTTAAAATGGTTAAAATTTAATTAAAATTTTGGCACCTGGTAAACCCTAATGTTTCATGTTTGTGCAGAGGTTTAGGGGAGAGGTATGACAGAGTGTATTACCAAGGGTCGCTTTTGGTGGAGCTTTAGATCAACAACTCCTAATTTTTCCTACCGTGGCATCGCTGGTATCTCTATTTCGACAACAAGCACGGATTTAATAGGTATCTCTATTTTGACAACCATTTTATTCCCTTCAATCCAACTGCATCCGGGGATTTTTTTAATTCCTCTATCTTTCCTCAATCTCCTTACCTCACCACACCTGCCCACTTCTGGATAGATGTTTGAGAGAAGAACATAAGTTGTGCAGCATTTTTAGGATCCAAATCAAAAAGAAGTGTTGCTATAAATACTCCTAAGCCTATATTCATATGTGATCTACAGGCACCAAGAAAACACATCCATACAACCAGCACAAATTTATCAGGTATCTCAATGATAAAGTTTAGGGTGTCTTCAAGATAGCCAACATGGGCAAGGAGGTCAACCATGCACACATAATGATCAACTATAGGTGTATTGCATTAAGGGTTACAAATGTGATTGAAGTATGTACAACTCTCATCCACTAAACCTACATGGGTGCATGCACCTAGAATACAAGAAAAGCTTACAATGTTAGGATATGTTCTAGAGTGCTTAATTAATTCAAAGATTTTGAGAGCGTCCTTGCAAAATCTATTTCGTACATATCCTGCAATCATTGTATTCCATGAGATGACATCTCCTTGAGGAATTCTGTCAAACAGTTTACATTTTTTGTCTATGATTCCATATTGCATACATGTCTATGAGGGCATTTCAAACTATAATATCTCACAAGAATCCCCCTACCATTATGCTTTGAAGGATGTCCATACCCTATTCCAAAGCTCCCATTTGGGCATAGGCAGGGAGGATGTTGGCAAAGGTTGCAGAATTTGGATTTACAGCTAACAATTGCATTTGCTTGAAAGTTTCTAAAGCCTATTCAACAAATCCATTTTGTGCAATCCTGTAATCATTGCATTCCATGAGATGACATCTCTTTGAGGCATTCTGTCAAATAGTTTGTGTGCATTGTCTGTTCTTCCACATTTTTCATATATGTCTATCAAAGTATTTCCAACTATAATATCTGACAAAAATCTGCCTTCTATTATGCTTTGATTGATGTCCATACCCTATTCCAAAGCTTACCATTTTGATACAGGCAGAGAGGATGCTGACAAAAGGTTGTGGAATTTGGCTTTACACCTACCAATTTCATTTGCATGAACATTTCTAAAGCCTTTTCAACAAATCCATTTTGTGCATATCATGCAATCATTGCAGTCTATTATGCTTCCACATACATCTATCTTTGTATATGTATATTCAATTGCATTTGCTTGAAAGTTTTTAATGCCTTATCAACAAATCCATTTTGTGCATATCTTGCAATTGATGCAGTCCATGAGACCACATTTCTTTGAGGGATGTAATCTATTTTATGCACACAACTCAGCATAAATTAACCTAGATTGGTGGTATTTAAGAACCCCTTGAGAGGATTGTCATTATGTTGCTAGGAGATATGTTATCATAGGTTAACCCATGGAAAACTTGTGTAAAGGATTTAAAACAACATGCTTCAACTGTGCAAATGCATCTAAGATGAATGTGTAGATCTAGATTCCTTTTAATTAATGGCATAGGAAACTACAAGGAATGTCAATTCTTATCCACACATTATAAGCTACAAAGAAATTGATTACAATTTGAAATCATTCACGAGAGAATTTGTGAATAAATTCTATTCTTCTTTATTGAATTTTGTGCATAAGTCTTTATGAAGGCTTTCATGATCGGAAGTGGCACTTGCAACTAAACATCTAACAAAAATCCACTTCCAATTATGCTTTGATGGATGTCCATATCCTCATCCAAAGCTTCAATTTGTGCACAGGCAAGGATGATGCTGGCAAAGGTTGAGGAGTTGGGCTTTACACCCGCCAGTTGGAAATTTGACATGGTGCACATTATTATAGTGAAAGCCTATTTTTTAGATTGCTTCATTTAGCATCATTAATAATCTCCACAAGAACATTGTCCTTGTTTAAAATGATGGAAAGGGTTCACATCTCACAACAATTTCTCTTGTGACAATCTTGGAGATAAATTTTGTTGTAGTGTGGCAATCAGCACATACTCAAAGGTTGTTAACAACTCTAATAGTTGTTCTATAGGGCATGTTTAACAAACCAAATGCAATTGCCAACTTTTTACCATGGTGGCAGAGAAATAATTCTTTTTCCCATCCTTCCACAGCATTGAGTAAATTCTTGAATTTGGAAAATACCTTGCCACCTTCATATTCCAAGCCAATTTCTCCAAATTTGCATAGGTCTCCTTTGTCTATGGATGTGATATGTCTCCTACACAAAAAGCATGTACCATTTTATGCCCTTCAATCCAATTGCATCCGGGGATTTTTTTAATTCCTCTATTTTTCATCAATCTCCTTACCTCACCACACTTGCCCAATTTTGGATAGATGTTTGAGAGCAGAACATAAGTTGTGCAACATTTTTAGGATCCAAATCAAAAAGCAGTGTTGCTGTAAATACTCCTAAGCCTATATTCATATGTGATCTACAGGCACCAAGAAAACATATCCATACAACCAGTACGGATTTAACGGGTATCTCAATAATAAAGTTTAGGGTGTCTTCAAGATAGCCAACATGGGCAAGGAGGTTAACCATGCACACATAATGATCAACTGTAGGTGTATTGCAATAAGGGTTACAAATGTGATTGAATTATGTACAGCTCTCATCCACTAAATGTGCAATCTCAATTAAAGCAAGAAGTCAGCCAAAAGTACATGTTTTAGGTTTTACCCTTCATATTATATTGTTGGATGTATATCCTCCATAGCTGTAGGAGGGGACTGTATGGGTGTCCATAGAATGAAGTATTGATGCAACTCAAAATATTTCTGTATTTTTTGCTATTTAGATTTTGCTAAAATTCATCAATTTCAAATCAAATAATCAATGTTTGCTCTTAATTGGGTAGAAAGCAATGAATCATTTTATGCCAGGTTATCTATATTGTCTTAGTTAAATTGGTTATTTTATTTCTTGTACATTGTGTTTGGCATCGTGTCTCTAATCATGAAAACATTTTTGGTTCTTGTATGTAGATCCCACTTATGTGGTGGCTCAAGTTCCTCATAGTAATGGAGCACATGAAGACATGAAAAAGTGCTTTGCAGGTTGGTGTGTTGATGATTTCATGAACAATGTAGGTAATGAATGACAAAGAAATCCATTGTTACTTGCTAATTACTTACTTGATCCATTGGTATGTAGAAATTTTTGGGAATGATGATGGTCTAGAAAATTTTTATGCATGTTAGGATGAACTGAGAAAGCATCGTAATTATTGAAAAAATGAGCCACATTTCATGACTGTGCAAGTTAGGTATACTTGATCAAACACTCTACTTCCTTAACGGTCTGCCATTTTTAATTTCCATATTGTCTATTGTCTTCTATAGTATGTCTTTGTTACTAACCAACATACTGCAATAGCAGGGTGAAGACTATAATATGGCATGCTCTTTAGCTGAGAGTTGTGATTCTAAGAACACTTAACCATGTTGTCCTTAAGAAGCCAGGCTTTAGGAGTTTTTATTATTTGGGCTCAGTTTACCTTTATTGGTTGTGTTCACCTTTGCTCCATGTTTAATAGTTGTCAATGTAAAAACCATTACCATAATTTTACTAAATATGTTGGAATTCATAGTTTAAATCTCTAATTTATTATTTACAAAGTGTTGACTTTTTCCCAGACTGGACGCTTATTCCCAGACATCCCTACAAGGTAGCCATCAGTGATCAACAGGAGCTCTGGGCCAGGGGGTCAACAGTATAGGAGATAGACTCTATATTTTATCTCCTCTTCTTCTTCAGGCTCTGCAAGACCTAGGGGGGTATTCCCTACTCAACATCCATGAGGATATGCATGCAAGGCTGGGATGCTGACAGAAAGCAGATTGTCCTCCTGTAAGTAGACCAAAACTGAAAGATAAGGGCAAAGGGGCTAGCTTTGGGCCTATTTGCAGTTGTAGACAGAGGACTGAGGATCCTAAACTAATTCTAATATCCTAATGTTGGTTTTAGATTTTGCTTTGGAGTTTAAGTGTGGATGCAAAGCTGGATATGGTTATAACACAAAACAAAGCATGATTGGTGCCTATCCAGGGCCTGGAGTCAATAGACATACACCTGTGAATGATCAGCATAAACAACTAAAACTAGATTTCAAGGGGATCTATGTGATACCTGCCTTACAGGCATCTCCCAATACAAAGTGTTAGGTTATCTCTACTTATGGTATCCCTACTGCAGTATATCCCTCCCAATATTCAACCTGAAAACAGTTTAATCTACCCCTTGAATAGAAGTTAAAAGATCAGACATTCAACACAGGAATTCTGTGCTCTAGAATCTAAACATTACCAAACATCCAGATTCAGAAGAAGGATACATGCAATACTGGAGACAGAATTAACATAACACATGCCAAACAGCATTTCTCATATAAGTTTAATCATGAAATCAGTGGGTTCATGCCAAAAACAAACAACAAGAGATACATAAACTCACAGGTAAGCTGTACAGAGCAACCAGATCAGCTTGTTATGCATTACAGAGCCAAAATCATCAACTTTCAACAACCACAAATGAACAACACAACCTGCTTATAACAGCCAGGTAGGTGCTCAGCAATTAATTACAATGTTGACCAAAATTTCGCCAGATACACAGTATCATGAAAATGGCGCTCAAACACAACCAGATTGGCGCCCAAACTTGAATGCAGCAGGTAGGGGAGGAGACAGGAAGATTTCTCGAGCCCTGCGCTCCTGCCCACTGATTGACACCTCCAGTCGGGTACAAGATCGACCCACGCCATCGCCCATACCTCTGCAACCTTCGCCATTAATGGCGCACCAACCCGCGGCCTCGGGAAGAACATCATACAGACTATCGCAAGCATTTCCCGCCGAGATTCATCATCATGATATTTGAAAATGCAGGATAACAATATCCCACATGCACCCCGCGATGACCTCAATAACACTTTATATACTAGGTCATGAGCATATATCATGTCGGTGCTTTTGCTCCCGACGACACTAGTATAAACTTCATCATCATCATCCTCCAGCAGCATGATATCCTGTTGTTCGAAATATCACCCTGACGTCATCATGATATTCGGAATATAACCTTCATGATAATCGGCACAACCTGATCCTTCGGAGGAACATCCTCCTGCTGAGCTTATAACAAAAGTCTGGCCGATGAACATCCTGATGACGTCATCATCATATCCTGCTGACGTCATCGTCATATCCGCCTACTGCGCACCTCCTCACATCCGGATGACGTCATCATCATGTTTACAAATATCAGGAGGTCTCTTCAAGATGATCAGTGTTAGAAATATGACCCCCGCGGACCTTGATGACGTCATCATCATATTAACATCATCATGATATTCGGAAGACAACCGGATATTTGGAAATATCCTCCTGATGTTCAAATATCAGGTTGCACTGTAGCTCCTCTATAAGATCAGGGCGATAACTGAATATGATGATGCTGCTTGAAAAGATCACCCTCAATAGATAACACGCGAAACCAGCAGGCGGATATCTCCTTGATATTAACATCATCATGATGTTCGAACAAACATATATCCGGGTGATATGAAAATATCACCCCCTCCTTCGCGAATATCATGATGCAGATAGGCAGAAAGAAAAATATCACCCTGATATACGGATGACGTCAGCATCATTAGGACGAGAAACAAAGAATAGGAAGTGATACAACATCATCAGGATGATATTGACTAAGATCATCCTGACGTTCCAAAACATGATGACCCTAGTGAATATCGGGTCGCAATTACAACTCTTCAACAACATCATCAGGATGATGTTAACCAAGATCACTCGATGATAAAAATATCACCCCGGCGAAATATCATGAAGGCAGAAAATATGATGACCTCCACAAGCAGCAGGATGATAACTGGAAATATGATGATGATGAACACGACCCTTAGGAAAAAACAAGTTAGGTCGAGCAATTCAAAGAATAAGCAACATCATCATCATGCTTGCGCAAGGTGATAAATGGAAGATCACCGGAGACTTTGAAACATCACCCTCGCAAGCAGATGAGGGCGCACTGTAGCTCGGCAGCATCATCATGATAAAAACCAAACATCACCCGACAGTTGAAATATGATGATGACGTTGAAAAACAAGTCGACGAGGAACATGATGATGCAGATCATCATCGAAGACAAGATGATGATGATGACCTCCTTCTCAGGAAAACATGATGCTGCAGTTGAAAAATGCTGAGGAGGTCCAACACTTAGAAAAAATGGGCAGGAAGATAAAGGCTTCAAATGAAGAAGCCTCCTGATCATGACAAATCAACCCCTGGTCAAAATGAGTGTCAACAGTGGCTCCGAATGGGGACGTGCAGGTGAAAACCTGCAGCGAGAACCAGATCTCCGGGCAGACTTGACAAAAAGCCAAAAAACGCGAGCTGTACAAGGCATTTACATTACATACATATTTTACAAATGTGCACAGCACCCAGTCATTATGCAAAATAGAACTTAAGGAATTGGCCATGCACAGGCAATTCCAGAATTTCACCATCTAGGGCCTGGAGGAAATAAGAATCCTCCCCATGAGTATTGCAAACCTGATATGGGCCCATCCATAAGGGTTGAAACTTACCATGTTTACCCTTTTCCTGATCTTTAGCATTCCAAATGAGCACCAGATCATTTACTTGAAACTTCCTTTTTGTAGCTCTCCTGTCAAACTGATATTTCATCCCTTGTTGTCTTTTGAGATTGATCTGGTGGGCTCTCCTCCTGTCTTCATCCAATGCAACCAGCTGATTCACTCTTTCTGTCATGGGATCTTCAATGTCCTCATCATTTTCCTGAATGAACCTATAAACTGGTAGGAGATTGTTTATGGGCAGTCTAGCTGATGCACCATATACTAGCTCAAAAGGTGACTTCCCAATAGCCCTTTTCACAGTCACTCTGTCAGCCCATACTGCTAAATTCAACTTTGAATCCCAAGCCCTCTTGTTCTTGTCCAGTATCCTCTTGACAATTTTCATGATGCTCCTATTGCTTGATTCTGCTTGACCATTTCCTTGTGGGTGATATGGTGATGTATATGACAGGCTTATCCCATACCTGTTGCAAAAATCAACAAACTCACCTGATCTGAAGCACATAGCATTATCAGTGATTATTTTAGATGGTACTCCAAACCTGATGATGATGTTCTCTAGTATGAAGTCTGTCACCACCTTACTTGTAGCTCTTTTAGTTGGAATGGCCTCAATCCATTTGGTAAAGTAGTCAGTTGCCACCAAAATCCAACTGTGTCCCCCACTTGATTTGTCTGCAATTTCCCCTATAAAATCAATTCCCCATTGCTGGAATGGAGCATCCACAGGTGCAGTTCTGAGGGGTAAAGCACCATGATATTTCAGCTTTCCTGAGAATCTCTGGCAAGGGTCACATTTTCTTACTAACCTCTGTGCATCTGAAAAGAGAGTGGGCCACCAATATCCTGCCCTGAGAATTTTATGAGCTGTTGTTTGGGCAGTATAATGGCCACCACACAATCCTTTATGCATGTCAATCAAAATATTGTTAGCCATATTCTTATCCACACATCTCAGCAGCACACCATCAGGATTTTTCCAGTACAGCTCACCTTGAACAACAACATACCTGATTGCATGTAGCTTCAGAGTCCTCTTTTGATTGTCACTGAAATGGGAGGGACAATTCAGATTTTGCAAATAGTAGACAATATCCTTGTACCATTCAGATCCTGATGCACTTACATTCTCATCTTGGACTGCATTAACTTGGCATGCTTCCAAGTTTGACTGTGCCATCATCTTGGCTAGTCCTTGTCCTCTTATCAACTTAGTAACCTGTATGTCTATGTTGAATTCCTGCAGTTTGTTTATCCATCTGCACCTTCTTCCAGTCACCTCCTGCTGAGTGAATATGTCTTTGACTGCAGCATGAGGTACATATGCAATTATATGTGACCCTACCAAGTATGGTCTGAAACTTTTGATGGCTCTAACTAGTGCATATGCCTGCTTCTCCATAATGTCATATTTCAATTCAGAGGCCTGCAGGGACATACTGAAGAAGGCGATGGGCTGTTCAAAACCATCTTCATTTTTCTGTAACAAACATGCAGCTACAGTATGAAAGGAAGCAAATGAGAACACCTGGAATGGCCTAGAAAAATTAGGAGATTTAAGAACAGGGGCCATCTTTATTTGCTCTTTGATATTCTGAAATGATTCTGTTGCTTCCCTTTCCCAGTTGACAGTTGCATCCTTCTTCATCATCTTGGAAATGTTCCTTGTGATCTCTGCAAAGTTGGGAACAAATCTTCTGACAAAGTTTACCTGTCCAAAGAAGGACTGAACTCCTTTCACAGTTTTTGGCATTTGGATCCTGTCAATGGCTGCCACTCTGTCTAGATCTATCCTGACTCCATCCTTGGAAACAATATGTCCCAGAAGTTTTCCTTCAACTACTCCAAAGGCACACTTCTTTGGGTTTAGAGAAATACCATATTCTAGTGCTCTTATGAAGATCTGCTCCAGATGCATGCAATGCTGCTCCTCTTTCTTTGAGTAGGCAGTCAGGTCATCCTGATATACTGCCAGGATTGAATCAATTAGCCCTGCAAAAGCAACATCCATTGCTCTTTGAAATGTAGCACCTGCATTTGTTAGTCCAAATGGCATTCTAACATACACATATGTTCCCCATGGAGTGGTAAAGGCAGTCTTATACTGTTCTGATTCTTTTACCTTTACCTGATTATATCCTGAAAATCCATCCATCATGGATAGGAGTTCACAACCAGTCACCCTCTGCAACATAGCTTCCATATTAGGCAATGGATAGTTATCCTTCAAAGAGGATACATTCAAGTTCCTGAAATCCACACAAAGCCTAATATCACCATTCTTTTTCCTAACTGGGACAAGGTTAGACACCCAAGTTGAATGTCTGATGGGCACAATTATTCCAGCTTCCCTGAGCCTTCTGAGTTCTTCCTGCATCTTAGGAGCTAAGGTAGGATTTATAGGCCTTTGCCTCTGTCTAAATGGCTTAGCTTCAGGCTTCAGTGGGATCTCATGCTGGAATAAGTCTTCTCTATAAGCTCTTAGGTCCTCATATGACCAAGCAAAAACATGTTTATACCTTTTTAGCAATGCAATCAGCATACTTCTTATGTGTGGTTTGAGCTGTTTGCCAATATATACCTTCTGAGGGGCCTGAGATGTCCCCAAATTTATTTCTTCTAAATCCTCCTTATTTGTGGGGGATGTCTTTGTGACCATTCTGTCTCTACTGTCAAAGGCTCTTTCCAAAGCCACTAACCCTCTAGGGATCTTGTTAGTCTTCAACTGGATGATCTCCTTCCCTACAAGAGTCTCTTTTCCATCTACAGTCTCTACAAAAGCTTGGAAATCAATCTGTTGATTCTCATACTCATCTATGCAGTGCAAAAATTTTAGCAAATCCCTATCATCATTAAAAACTTGCCAACTGCATATGTTTTCTGGTATGGCAGGCCTAATTTTAACTTCTACATCTGTGACACCTGACAGAGTGATGTCATCCGGCCTTATTGCAACATTGGCTAAGAAATCAGCCATAACATTTTTTGACCTTTCTACCCAGCCAATTGAAAATGCATCAAATAACTCAATAGTATCCCAAACAGCATGCTTGTATTGTTTCAGTCTTTTATTCTTTGCAGCATACTTATTTCTGATTTGGGATACAATCAGCTCAGAGTCTCCAAATACTCTTAACATTTTAATTCCATGTTTGAGAGCAATATTCAGGCCTAAAAGTAAAGCCTCATATTCTGCAATATTATTTGTGCAATCAAACCTCAGCAAGAAAGAGGATTTGAGGAGCTTACCAGTTGGAGACAGGAAAACAACTCCAGCTCCAGAGCCTTCTTTTGCACAAGCTCCATCAAAAAACATGGTCCACAATCCTTGCTGATCCAGCTCTTCAGTGCAGACATTTTTCTTTTCATCTTCTGTATCATCTGAGACAACCCTGAAGTTATCACAGTCAGTGTCCACAAAGCATACCTGTTCATTTGCTTCTTGGTCTTCCACTGTCTCTGATGATCTCTGCTCTCTGATTAACTTGACATCCCTGCCATTCATTGGAATCATGGCATATGACAGGTCCAGCTGCATACTTCCACCTATTAGTGCTGCCCATCTTCTTGACAGCAGCATACCATACTGTGGCTTGATGTCAACCACTGTTATATTCATCTTATATTTCTTTTCAGGAAATGCTGCCAGTTTGAAATCCACATCCTTCATGATTCCAATAACTGGTACCTCTCTGGCATCCATTGCATAGCATTTTCCACATGCCTTGTCAATTTTTAATCCTGTTTGTTGCATGATAGCCAAAGGCATGACATTTGTGGATGCTCCAGAGTCAAGCATACAATTTCTAATTATTTTACCATTTATAACCAGGGAAACATAAAATGGTTCCACCTGTGAAGGACACTTTGTCATGGTCATTCCTAAATAGACTTCAGGAGTCTCATCTTCTTCATTGCACATGACCTGTTTCTCACCCTGGGTCTGATCATTTTGCTTAACTTGAAAAGGTACCCCTGAGATTAGGGATATTGTTCTATTCTTGATCTCTTCCACTTTCATGAGTTCCATAAGTGGAACAGAGACCTTTACCTGAGTGAGGATCTGGGCTATATCAAATGGAGCACAGTTTTGTACAGCAGTTGTAGCTTGCTCCACAATCTTGCTTTTATCCTGAGCTGACTTAGCTTTCATTCTCATAGTTCCCTGATCATCATTCCTGTCTTGGGAACCTCTACTTTGATCTTTAGCCTGAGGGGTTTTGTTTTCTGGTCCTTAGAAATCATGACCTGTTCTGTATCTAAAGTTCTGCTTGTTATTTACCCACTGCCTTTTTTGTGGTTCAGTTCCTTTATGACCATGCATCTGCTGACCTGCAGAAATATCTTCTGGCTGATGTGGGCTGCCAACCTGATTTTTACCTCTGAGATTGTAGTTGCTCTTGACCTGAGCAACTGCTGCAGCTGTGAAGGCTCTGATTTCCTCATCAGAAGGTCGGTGTAAGCTACTCAGAAAATTGTGTGAGTTCTGAGCATACACATAATTATCCTCATGATCTTCATCATATGGGGACTGTTGGCAGGCCTGAACCTGATCATCTGTCTTCTCATCAGCACCATATAGAGTATATCCATTTCCTATGGACATCATGTTAACATCATCATCCTGCACATGATGTGGCTCATTGCACTCATTACAAGATGTAGCATTATCATACAAAGATCGGGCAATCATGCACTGTGACTGTGAATGTGGCATCTGACAGATTATACACCACGGAGCATCATCAGCAATATTTATAGTTTTCTTCAGGGGATCAGGAGTTTCCTTGGCATGTTGAGCCCTCTGACTTGTGTTGTTACGTGGATATACAGGCTTACCATCATGCCAATTGGTGTTGTAAGGCATATCATGTAATGATGGCCTCTTTTCCTGTCTTTGATAGACTTGCCTATCAGGACCCATCCCTTTTTCACTTCTAGCTAATCTATAGCTCAGGTCCTTAACAACATTTGCCAGTTTGTCTATCTTATCTTCAGGAGCAGATGTACTACCTTGAGTGTTCTGAGGCTTATTTGGATTCTGCAGAATTTTTACATCATCCCTTCTATTTGTCTTGCCTGATGCTTTCCTATTGTTTTCAATATTGACTGCAATTCTGAAAGCATCCCTGAGAGTGGCAGGACCTTTATCTCTTAGTCCATATGCAGTCTTTGCATCAAAGGCATTGATGTACAAAATTATGCACATGGGTTCATTTGGCCTCATATGATGTGGCAATTTGTTCAACACTTTAGTAAATCTTGCATTAAAGTCTGCAACCTGTTCATTTGACCCTTTGGTGATGCTGGTGAACTCATTTACAAAGAAGCTAGGGTCAGTTTTATCACCATATTGCTCCTTGAACATCCTCTTAAAATCATCCCATGATGATATACTCCGGTCAGGGAGATTCCTGTACCATTCTCTTGCCTCATCTATTAAGGATTGCATGAATGACTTCATGAAAACATCCTCATGCTCAACCTCAAAATTATCCATGACATTTTGAAAGGCCTTTAGATGATCTTCTCCTGACACTGTATTATTTCCTGAAAACTTAGGCACTTGCAGCCTCAGATGCTTGTCAATGGGGTTAGGATACCCAGGAATACCATCAAACACCAGCTGTCTGAATCTGTCCAACTGCATGGGCTGTCTGTTTGGCTGATTAACATTAACATTTCTATTTGCATTTTGGTTTCCTGCATTGTTCAGTGGTATCCTAGCATCATTCACATATTGTCTGTCATCATGATGCTGATGATGCACTTCATATCTTTGCTGATGTCTTTGCATATTTGCATTTTCTAAGGTAGGAACTGAATTATTTTGGGCAGTTCTCAAGGCTTGCACTTTCTGCTGTATATCATCTCTGATTTTCATGGCTTGTAGGTATTCTAGTTCTGCTCTTAGGCTTTTGATTTCTTCAGCTAGTTGTTCATCCTTAGGTCTGGAGGTAGATGGTCTCATATCATTTGGGTCATCATCTTCATCATCCCTTAGGGACTCTGCCTCTTCAAACCTCTCACTTGGGTCTAGAAAAGGGCGTTCTTGGAACACCTCTGACCTCATTCTCATACTACCACCCTGTTGCCTCTCA
Source organism: Cunninghamia lanceolata (assembly GCA_027924645.1). NCBI lineage: Eukaryota > Viridiplantae > Streptophyta > Pinopsida > Cupressales > Cupressaceae > Cunninghamia > Cunninghamia lanceolata. The sequence continues at coordinate 6,343,985 of BSBN01000594.1, forward strand.
TATGCACCTTGGATATCAGCTTCTGCACTTGAAAAATAAGGAGCATGCTGTCCTGATGGCCTAGGGTTATCTTGTACATCATCACTTTTTCTGGGGGAGCTCTCATGACTAGCTGAGACAGTTCCCTTTCTTCTATACATCATTCTTTTTGTTAATGGTAACTCTTCAAATAGAGGATTTTGTTGGGATCTTCTCCCCTGCATATAAATTTACTTTGACCGGTTGGGAGATTACTTCGGAGTCGCCACCTATTTCTAGGAACTGTTTTCTTCTGAAAACCAGGGTTCTTTCACAAGATTCCCCAGGGTGTAGATTACTATTGCTGACTCAGATGGGTCACATATATATCACTGGAGATGATTAGATAGTCTTTTACTTCTCAGTCCCCAGCGGAGTCGCCAATTTCTGTTGACTTTTTCCCAGACTGGACGCTTATTCCCAGACATCCCTACAAGGTAGCCATCAGTGATCAACAGGAGCTCTGGGCCAGGGGGTCAACAGTATAGGAGATAGACTCTATATTTTATCTCCTCTTCTTCTTCAGGCTCTGCAAGACCTAGGGGGGTATTCCCTACTCAACATCCATGAGGATATGCATGCAAGGCTGGGATGCTGACAGAAAGCAGATTGTCCTCCTGTAAGTAGACCAAAACTGAAAGATAAGGGCAAAGGGGCTAGCTTTGGGCCTATTTGCAGTTGTAGACAGAGGACTGAGGATCCTAAACTAATTCTAATATCCTAATGTTGGTTTTAGATTTTGCTTTAGAGTTTAAGTGTGGATGCAAAGCTGGATATGGTTATAACACAAAACAAAGCATGATTGGTGCCTATCCAGGGCCTGGAGTCAATAGACATACACCTGTGAATGATCAGCATAAACAACTAAAACTGGATTTCAAGGGGATCTATGTGATACCTGCCTTACAGGCATCTCCCAATACAAAGTGTTAGGTTATCTCTACTTATGGTATCCCTACTGCAGTATATCCCTCCCAATATTCAACCTGAAAACAGTTTAATCTACCCCTTGAATAGAAGTTAAAAGATCAGACATTCAACACAGGAATTCTGTGCTCTAGAATCTAAACATTACCAAACATCCAGATTCAGAAGAAGGATACATGCAATACTGGAGACAGAATTAACATAACACATGCCAAACAGCATTTCTCATATAAGTTTAATCATGAAATCAGTGGGTTCATGCCAAAAACAAACAACAAGAGATACATAAACTCACAGGTAAGCTGTACAGAGCAACCAGATCAGCTTGTTATGCATTACAGAGCCACAATCATCAACTTTCAACAACCACAAATGAACAACACAACCTGCTTATAACAGCCAGGTAGGTGCTCAGCAATTAATTACAATGTTGACCAAAATTTCGCCAGATACACAGTATCATGAAAATGGCGCTCAAACACAACCAGATTGGCGCCCAAACTTGAATGCAGCAGGTAGGGGAGGAGACAGGAAGATTTCTCGAGCCCTGCGCTCCTGCCCGCTGATTGACACCTCCAGTCAGGTACAAGATCGACCCACGCCATCGCCCATACCTCTGCAACCTTCGCCATTAATGGCGCACCAACCCGCGGCCTCGGGAAGAACATCATACAGACTATCGCAAGCATTTCCCGCCGAGATTCATCATCATGATATTTGAAAATGCAGGATAACAATATCCCACATGCACCCCGCGATGACCTCAATAACACTTTATATACTAGGTCATGAGCATATATCATGTCGGTGCTTTTGCTCCCGACGACACTAGTATAAACTTCATCATCATCATCCTCCAGCAGCATGATATCCTGTTGTTCGAAATATCACCCTGACGTCATCATGATATTCGGAATATAACCTTCATGATAATCGGCACAACCTGATCCTTCGGAGGAACATCCTCTTGCTGAGCTTATAACAAAAGTCTGGCCGATGAACATCCTGATGACGTCATCATCATATCTTGCTGACGTCATCGTCATATCCGCCTACTGCGCACCTCCTCACATCCGGATGACGTCATCATCATGTTTACAAATATCAGGAGGTCTCTTCAAGATGATCAGTGTTAGAAATATGACCCCCGCGGACCTTGATGACGTCATCATCATATTAACATCATCATGATATTTGGAAGACAACCGGATATTTGGAAATATCCTCCTGATGTTCAAATATCAGGTTGCACTGTAGCTCCTCTATAAGATCAGGGCGATAACTGAATATGATGATGCTGCTTGAAAAGATCACCCTCAATAGATAACACGCGAAACCAGCAGGCGGATATCTCCTTGATATTAACATCATCATGATGTTCGAACAAACATATATCCGGGTGATATGAAAATATCACCCCCTCCTTCGCGAATATCATGATGCAGATAGGCAGAAAGAAAAATATCACCCTGATATACGGATGACGTCAGCATCATCAGGACGAGAAACAAAGAATAGGAAGTGATACAACATCATCAGGATGATATTGACTAAGATCATCCTGACGTTCCAAAACATGATGACCCTAGTGAATATCGGGTCGCAATTACAACTCTTCAACAACATCATCAGGATGATGTTAACCAAGATCACCCGATGATAAAAATATCACCCCGGCGAAATATCATGAAGGCAGAAAATATGATGACCTCCACAAGCAGCAGGATGATAACTGGAAATATGATGATGATGAACACGACCCTTAGGAAAAAACAAGTTAGGTCGAGCAATTCAAAGAATAAGCAACATCATCATCATGCTTGCGCAAGGTGATAAATGGAAGATCACCGGAGACTTTGAAACATCACCCTCGCAAGCAGATGAGGGCGCACTGTAGCTCGGCAGCATCATCATGATAAAAACCAAACATCACCCGACAGTTGAAATATGATGATGACGTTGAAAAACAAGTCGACGAGGAACATGATGATGCAGATCATCATCGAAGACAAGATGATGATGATGACCTCCTTCTCAGGAAAACATGATGCTGCAGTTGAAAAATGCTGAGGAGGTCCAACACTTAGAAAAAATGGGCAGGAAGATAAAGGCTTCAAATGAAGAAGCCTCCTGATCATGACAAATCAACCCCTGGTCAAAATGAGTGTCAACACAAAGAAAGTCAAATTTGCTTACATTTTTTTCTTAATATTTTATAATTCATTCGCTATGATGACTTAAGTCTAAATCATAGGTCTCAAGGATATAACAGTCGATTGGATTTATCTACCCTTAGTTTAAAAAGGATAAATCGGGTCGAGACCAAGGAATGCATCTATCTAGGGAATTTCTGAGATGTTTCTGGTAGTAGCCCATTGTTCATGCATTTCTAAAATAGAGGGTTTTCTTCTATTCCCTGCAAATCATACTGTCCACCAATATGTAGAATCCTTCACTCTCACCTTAGCCTTTGCATCTCTAGATCTCAATTCACATAGTCTAAAATAAAGGTAACATGCTGACTGCTAATGACAATTGAATTCATTCGACCTTTAATGTCATTCATACATTACATAGAAGGGAAAATACCACTTCTAATAATTTAATGGCTCACTCTTCTATGTTTTTCTTAGTTCCTAGCTCTTTGTGTTCAATTTCATAGTGTTTGTAATTACATGTAATTATTTGCTAGAAAGTTGCTAAAGCCTTTTCAACAAATCCACTTTGTGCATATCCAACAATCATCGCATTCCATGAGATGACATCTCTTTAAATCATTGCATTAAACAGTTCATATGCCTTGTCTAGGCTTCCACATTTTGCATGCATGTCTACCAGTGCAGTTGCAACTACATCTAACAAGATTCCTCTTTACAATATGATTTGATGGATGTCCATATCCTGTTCCAAAGCTATATATTGGAACAAGGAGCGAGGATGTTGGAAAATGTTGTGGAGATTGGTTTGCACCTACCAATTGCAATTGCTTAAAAGTTTCTAAAGCCTTCTCAACAAGCCATTTGGTGCAAATCCTGCAATCATTGTGCAATCCATGAGATCACATTTATTTGAGGATTACAAGCCCATTTTTTTTGTGTACCCTTCATTAAGTAAATGTCTTGCATTTGGAAAATACCATGTTGTCTTCATCTCCCAAGCCAATTGCTCCAACTTTGCATAGATATGCTGTGTCTATGGATGTGATCTGTCTCCTACAGAAAAAGCATGTACCATTTTATGGCCTTCAATCCAACTACATATAGGGATCTTTTTAATTCTTCTATCTTTCATCAATCTCCTTACAATTTGAACCTCACCCCAGCTGCCCACTTCTAGATATATGTTTGAGAGAAGAACATAAGTCGTAGCATTTTTAGGATCCAAATCAAAAAGCAACATTGTTGTAAATATGTGAGGCCTACACTTTTTCATTTTCGTACATGTGACTAATTACCTTACTATTGTTGGTAATTTTACATTTGTGGGACTGTTGATCCTAGAATTTTTAAACTATTAAACATTATTATGTTAAAGGAAAACTAATTGGGTTATGTTAGAAAGAAAATTGTCATGTGATTTCATTATGTTTATAAGAAGTGTGGTATGCTTTAGAAATGCATGTATTAAATTTGCTTCGGCTATGATATGTATATGTGGAATTAACTTCAAGGTTGAGTGTGCAGGCATTTCTAACAAAACCACAGATACTAGAGATCATTCCACACCTTATGTTGTAATCTCTTGTGAAGCCGATCTAGTTCCACGAGGAACCAAGACCAACTCTGTGCTTGGTGAAATGTTGTAATGTTGTAATGTGTCTTTCATGAGGTTGAATGGGTTAGGTCTACCCTCTTGTAAATTAGAATTATGATTTGTGTTGTAAGAAATGTAGTTGAATTTTATTTTTTAAATTAAAATTTTTGAGACCCTTTTCTTGTGTCTTAACTTGAACCTGGGTGTCCTAACTAAGTTTAAATTGACCCTGGGTTATACCTCATGGGTCTAGGGTCACTTTTGACTTGGGTAACCCTTGGTTAACCTCCGTATAGTCACCTTAACTTCATAGTGAAGTTAAGTGACGAATTTGGAGGTATGAGAAGGATAGGATGAGTGGAACCAACACTCAAGCCCATTTCCAAGTCATGGAATGACTCCATGATCCACCAATAATGGAGTGCTTTGTCTCTTTGTGCCTCTCTTTTGGTGGGAGTTCCCCATAAAAAGGGTGGTGTGTCATCCACTTCCTTTTTATTTCTATTTTTCTTATTTTATTTTATTCCTCCATGTGTTGGAAAAGGACTATGGTGGAGGACCTCATAGTGGGGATATTTTTTTAATCCCACTTGGGATAGTGGCGATATTTTTTTAATCCCACTTGGGATAGTGGGGATATTTTTGAAATCCACTTGGGATAGTGGGGATATTTTTTAATCCCACTTGGGATAGTGGAAAAGGAGTGGGGTTATTTTTAATTCAACTTGTCATAATCCACTCTTCCCAAAAATGAATCTTTAATTCATTTTTGTCCTCCACTGTGAATTTAAAATTTACAAATAATGAGAGCCCTTGATCTCAACTCTTGATCCTCACCCTCCATTCCCTTTTTAGAAAATCTATAAATAAGATCATTCTCTAAGCAATTAGGGAGAAGAAAACTTCATTCTTGCAGGAGGGGACTTCATTTCTTGCAGGGGGACTTCATTCTTGCATTCTTATCATACCTAATTTCCTTTAGGAAATCTTCTTCTGGCATCCTCATTATGCCTAATTCCTTCTCTATTCTCCTCTTCATAGCCTCATAATGCTGAAATTATTCTAGCCATCCTATATCCTCCATTCATTGTCCCTTGCTTGTGATCATAGAGAGATTGTTTTTTTTTAGGAAGGAGAACTTGGAAGAGGAGGCTAGGTGTGGAGATCTTCTTCAATTACATCCATAATAGGGCTTGTAAAAGTTAGTGAGCAAGTTTACTCACCCTTATATGTTTTATTACTTGTTTGATGAATGTTGTTTTGCAAAGGTTGTCTATGTGGTATTTCTGTTATTTTAGGTTTGTGATGGGTGTTTGAAAGAGCTTCTTCCACTTGGAAGACAATGCTAATCATGTGTGGGGAAGGGAAGGTGTTAACCTCCTCGGTGCATTCTTGTTCTTGGTATATGGAAGCCTTGAGGGCATGTTGGTAATTTTGAGCCTAAAGGGCTATAAGGCTTGAGAGCCTATTTATGAGATTTTGGTTATTTGGTTGGCTTGAGGCCATGAGAAAGATTAATTTTGTTGGCTTGAGGCCATGAGAAAAGCTATGATAAAATGTTGAGAAGAATGACACCTTGAGTTGCATGAGTCTACTTCCCTACCCTCTGTAAACTCACCTTTGTTGAGTTTTTGTGTTGTGTAAATTCCCTTGGGTGTATGTGTGTTTTGGTGTGTTGTTTATACCTTGTTGTGAAGTGGATTTTTGAAATACCCTAGGTGTGTGGATGATCTCCCTAGCTCGAGGGTGACCCTCTTGCGGGTCTATGGTAGGGAGGAGAGTAGCTTGTGTGGTGTTTCTTCCCTTGTGTGATATGCAGGTTTTCTGGGAGCTTATTGTGAAGCTTAGAGAAGATTATTGGATCTTAGAAAATATTTTATTTTCCTTAAGTCTTAAGGAGAGCCTGATCTTTTAATAGCTCCTTCCTTGTCGATTTTCTAAAAGGAGAAAATTATTCCCCTATTGTTGTATAAATTGTTATTTTTGGAGTTGTGAGGAAATCCTCTCTGTTCTTGGGTTGATAGTTGCAATTTTCTTGTTTATTAAGTTTTACCATTTAGAAATAAGAAAAGGAAAAGAAAAATTATTTTTAAAAGGATATTAAAATTATCTAGTTCCTTCTTCTTCTACTTGCAAAGTTGTGAGTTAGTTGATGTTTTAATTAAGTTTGTAAAAGTATTATTTCTGTGTAAGCCTAGTGGAAATATTAATCTTACATTTGTTATAAGCGAAGTTGTAATTTTGCTACCATGAAAGAAATGAAATTTGGGTTGCAGTATTGCTTTTGAAATTACCACCACCTTGAGGGTCTCTTCCTAGGATGGGGACCTTTTCACTTTTACTATTCACTTTTCACTATTCACTATTCACTATTCACTTTTACTATTCACTATTCACTATTTATTATTCACTTTTCACTATTCACTATTTACTATTCACTTTTACTTCTACTATTCACTTTTCACTATTCATTTGAAGGCAAACTATATGTAGTTTAAAACATTTGACTTGAAATAGAAATTTTAAATCAAGGAAAGTGGGATTTATTTATGCATATTGTATAATACGAATTGAATAGATGCTTAAACTCAGAGTTGCAATTCGGAAATACAATGTTTATATTTGCAAAAACAAATTAATTCATTGCTCTATTTTTAATGAATTATTGGATAGTAATATGTTTTAACAAATTATATATATATATATATATATATATATATATATATATATATATATATATATATATATATATATATATATATATATATATATATATATATATATATATATTCTATACTTTCTTTATAGTTAAGGAACTTATTAATAAAATTGTGAGTTAAAGTGAACTGAGATAATGGCGGTATATATATATATATATATATATATATATATATATATATATATATTTAAATTAAATTTATAAGGAGAAGTATAATTATAATATAAAAAGAGCATAGGAAAATATATGTTAATTTTAAGTAAGAGTTTCTTAGAAGTTTCAACAATTATCACAAATTTTACTGAACAGGAAAATGAAGAGGAAAATATTATCCTTTCATTTACAAAGGACACTGAAAATAAACACAAACAAGCCCTCACAGGCATTCCATGAGTGGCCATTTTAAACTCAACTATAGATTTAGAGAATAAATGTCCAATTGAAAAAAAAAAAAGAAAGAGAAAGAACATCTAACCTTGGAAAACAAAGAGGAGAAAATGTGTGGCATCTTCGAACAGGGCTAAGAGAACTAAGTAAGTTTAACCTACCGTTAATCCTATTTAGGAACAGGGTGATTATTAAAATTAATTCAAACGTTGAACCAAAACCTAGAGCGGAACCCTAGGGGGACTGAGTCGAGTGAAGTTAGCCAACCTTGTTTAAGTGATCTGGTTTACCAAGAAATTAGGAATAATGTAAAGGATACAGTGTTAATGTTGTTCGATAAAGAACGTGAAGAAAAAAAATAGGATAAGAAGATCTTGCACAACGGGAAGGAGAATGAGATACAATCAAAATTAAATTTTAGAGAAACGATAAAATGAACGTGATAGAAATACAATCAAAATTAAATTCCAAGAAAAGGAAGAGAGGGCAAATGAATGGGCTTGGTTGAAAATGCTAAGTCTAAAGGAGAAATTAACATTAAATTCCAGAAAATGGAAAAAAGAATAGATGACCATGCTTTACTGAAAAATGATCTATCACCTAAAATGACTGTTGTTCAAATGTAATTCGTGAGATTGACCTAAGTCAGGAAACCACGCATTTTCTTGCATAGGGTGTGTGCACATGTACTTGGTACCCCACCGACAACCATATTGTTTTCGCCTTAAGCGTACGTCGTCGAGCACGCCTACGCATGTGAGGGGGTTTTCAGAGTAGTAAGGGAAAAATTTTGATAGTTCATATCATGACCACATGACTCATGTGGACATGACACGTGTGTAATGCATGTTATAACCACATAGAAAAAGTGGGCATGACAAAATACTCCTAAGCCTATATTCATATGTGATTTATAGGAACCAAGAAAACACATGCATACAACCACCACAGGTTTACCTGGCATCTTAATGATAAAGTTTAGGCTATCCTCAAGATAGCTAGCATGGGCAAGAAGGTCAACCATGCACACATAATGATCGACTGTAGGAGTAATGCAATAAGGGTTACTCATGTGATTGAAGTATGTACAACCCTCATCCACTAAACCTAAATAGTTGCATGCACATAGAACATGGTGCAAGCAAAGCTTACAATGTTAGGATATGCTCTAGAGTGCCTTCATTAATTCAAAGATTTTGAGAGCAATCCTTGTAAAATCCATTTTGGGCATATCTTGCAATCATGGCATTCCATGAGACCACATTTCTTTGAGGCATTTTGTCAAACAGGTCACGTGCCTTGTCTATACTTCCACATTTTGCATACATGTCTACCAGAGCATTTCCAACTATTATTTCTGACAAAAATTCCCCTTCCATTATGCTTTGATGGATGTCCATACCCTATTCCAAAGCTCCCATTTTGGCACAGGTAGGGGGATGCTGGCAAAGGTTGTGGAATTTGGCTTTAGACCTACCAATTGCATTTGCTTGAAAGTTTCTAAATCCTTTTCAAAAAATCCATTTTGTCTATATCCTGCAATCATGGCATTCCATGAGACCACATTTCTTTTAGGCATTTTTTCAAATAGTTCACGTCCCTTCTCTATGCTTCCACATTTTGCATACATGTGTACCAGGATAGTTGCAACTACAACATCTGACAGAATTCCTTTATCCTTTATGATTTGATGGATGTCCATACCCTTTTTCAAAGCTCCCATTTTTTCATAGGCTATCATATCATAAAACACAAGGAAAGCTTACAATGTTAGGATATGCTCCAGAGATCTTCATTAATTCAAAGATTTTGAGAGCATCCTTGCAAAATCCATTTTGTGCATATCTTGCAATCATGGCATTCGATGAGACCACATTTCTTTGAGGCATTGTTGTAAATACTCCTAAGCCTATATTCATATGTGATTTATAGGCACCAAGAAAACACATTCACATAACCACCATAGGTTTAACTGGCATCTTAATGATAAAGTTCAGGCTGTCCTCAAGATAGCTATCACGAGAAAGAAGGTCAACCATGCACACATAATGATCAACTTTAGGAGTAATGCAATAAGGGTTACTCTTGTGATTGAAGTATGTACACCCCTCATCCACTAAACCTGAATAGATGCATGCACATAGAACACAAGAAATAAGGGTTACTAATATGATTGAAGTATGTACAACCCTCATCTACTGAACTTGAATGGTTGCATGAACATAGAACACAAGCAAAGTTTACAATGTTAGGATATGTTCCGGAGTGCTTCATTAATTCAAATATTTTGAGGGCATCCATGCAAAATCCATTTTGTACATATCCTGCAATCATTACATTCCAAGAGATGGTATTTCTTTGAGCCATTCCATCAAACAATTCATGTGCCTTATCTATACTTCAACATTTTGCATGCATGTCTATCTAACAAAAATCCCCATTCAATTATGTTATGATGGATGTTTATACCCTGTTCCAAAGCTCCCATTTTTGCACAGGCAGGGAGTATGCTATCAAAGGTTGTCAAATTTGGCTTTACACTTGCTAATTGCATTTGCTTGAAAGTTTCTAAAGCCTTTTCAACAAATCCATCTTGTGCATATCCCGCAACCATTGCATTCCATGAGATGACACCTCTTTGAGGCATTCTGTCAAATAGTTCACGTGCTTTGTCAATGCTTCCATATTTTGCATACATGTCTACCAGGGCAGTTGGTGGGGATCTTCTTCATCGGGATAACATTACCTGTTCAGTGAGACTCTTGGTGGTGTCTCTTCGAAAACTTGATTGCAATTTGAGACTCGTCAGTGTGACTATGTACCTTCAGAGGGAATCTAAATCTAGTCTCGTCAAAATTCTGATGTGAAGCTATGTTTTGATGGAAGGACCCTATGACTTTAGAGAGATTTTGAATATAGTCTCTTTGATATCCCAAAGCCTTGACTTTCATCGATGGGAGATTTAGATGTCGCCAAGACTATGAACTCAGCCTCTTCGATATTCCGAGAGGATGTGTGGTGGTCAGGCTCCATCGGTGGGACCTTCTATTATCAGAGTGAGTCTTTCTACCATCTCTTCAAAATCCTGGTAGAATGTTGTTGAACGCCGACCGTTCAATTTTGGATATTTTACAGTTAACCATTTGAGAAGACCGTTCGACAGGAAGTTGAAACAAACAATTTTCATGGAAAACAGGGGAAAAGGTAGAAGAAAAGTGGACAAAAAGGAGATAGAATTTAGAATAGGGAAGGATTTAGGAGGGATATTGACAAATTGTGTAATCTGTGTAATCTATTGTTCTTGAGGTGCCTTTACTCTGACAATATCTTGACAATGTCCTGTCATTGTTTTAGCAATGTTTATCAATGTATTTTCCTTATCCTACCTTGTAGACCTTTTAATGATTATTAAACTCTCCCTATTTGAGATCATTGTCCTTCATATCACTTTTTAGATCTTTGTATGCATGAAACCTCTCAGTAACAATAGTAGACCCATGCCACTATTCTTTATTGGTCATTGTCCTTCTAACTCATTCCTTGCTCTATCTTGTCTTCACATTGTGAGACTTCTGCATTTCTGTCTATGCATTGTCTTCTAAATTAACTAATGGTTGAATTCACTTAATGAAAGGTTCTTTAGGCTATGACAACTTGTGATAGTGGATATGCACCTTGTAACTTGATCTCCATACTCTCTTTCACTCTGCATTTAGGATTTCAACCAATACTGTTCTCTATAAGCACCTTTGTATTAACTTTGAAGACTCTATTATTCCTTCTAATTGAGTAGCAAGTGTGTCTTACCTTTGATGCTTGTTCAAGAGGCTTATCATGGAATTGATTCATTGCTTGTCCTTTAGAATTTGAGTCTAGAGTTTTTTGTAGATTCCCTACCCTAGACTGAGCAGGGTTCATAATATTTTAGTTGTCTCTACAAGCTTCTAATATGTATGTTCGGGCCTCCTTATAGTCTACAAGAAATATAGACTCTTAGAATGATTGCTCACTCATTCAAGAGTATGCAGATTTGAAAACCCTTGGAGATATTCTTCACAATGCTTGATATTTTAAACACTTATTTTAGATATCTTACATTATTCTCATAGTGATTTCTTCACAACACTATCATATTTTCTCATATAGTTTTGTGTATTGTGAAGAAACCCTAAAGTCTTAATACAAAGACTTATAGGTTCAATTGAATCTTCATAGTCCTCTCACTTCTGCCTGGTCTATCCTTGTGATACTGTCAACTACACTGTATCATGCAAGCTCCTGCTCACTCAGTCATTCCATCTCATCTCTGTCCTAATTAACATTGTATCACATTCCTCTACTAACAATTCATTATTATATTTCTATAGCTTAAACATAGAGTTTACATTGTCTCCTCCAAACACTCTACATGTTTAATGAAATACCCCTATCTCATGCATTGTTCATTGTATTTATTTTTATTGTGCATCTAGTCTCAACAAACTCATATCACATACACTATCTTGGATCTCTGTCTACAAACTCTGTAGATAGTAACCTTGTTTCTTAATTTCCTTCTACAATGTATTTAACATTCTTGTAGACCTTCATTCAAAGTCTTCATGAAGTTTGATTCATTTAAAGGACATTGAGATTGTATACACTTGATAGTATTATGTTATATTTGATGGTCTTAAAACCTATACTACCCTTAAATAATCTCCTAACTGATAGGGATAGTCCTACTCTTGCTAGAACCTTTTACAACCCTAACAATGACTTGATGCCATCTCAAATTTGACAATTATATAAGATTTTGAATCACAAATGGAGAATAAAAAAATGATACAATCCTTATAAGGGCTTGACAGACCTTGAGACTTTAAATAATTCCTTCAAAAACTATTTTGTGGTCATTATGACTCTATAGGATCTCAAACTATTCAAACAGGCTTTCCAACACCTAGGATAAACATTTCTAACCATACAAATTTTGACAAAACCTATAGAGACATCTCTTGATTAAAAACCCCCTTATAAATATACTAGATAGAAATGAAGATTAGGAAATAAGAATACAAACCTTGAACCTTTGTATACCCTTTTACTCTCATTGTTTCTCTGTCATAGTCTTAGGTCTTTGCCAAACCTATTGTGTTTGTAGCTCTTTGGAAAAGTTCTATCTCTTCATTTTATCTTTGTAGGCTTCTAAAAGTTTCTCTACATGTTTGTGTACCCTCTGCCTCTTATCACCGTGTCTCTATCATTGCATACACTGTCATAGTATTTCAAACCATTCTCTATAGGTTATCCTCATGACCACTATATAATATATTTCTTTAGTTATCCTTTGACAAATCTTTTTAAAGACATTATAACCACATTTAATGCTTAATGATAAATATTAACATCTCATATAGATTTCCCAAATGATTGTATATATATACTTCAAATAAAACATAGTTTGACAAGAATATTAAACCTTCAAAACAAACTGCACAATGTATAAGCATATCCTCATAGATTTGAAAGCTTTCAAACACAAAAAACTTCAAAAACTTAGCAAGGATCCATTCACTAAATTGTTCATGGATTTATTCAACGTGAAAGATCTCTTCACTTGTTCTCTTGGTATTGATATCTCATCAACCTAATATCTTCATTGTGTGAAGGTACCTCCTTCATGCTAGAAACTTGTAAAGCAAACTAAAAACCCTAAAAGAGGCATGAACCATATGGAAAGGAGACTCAACACAAAGAAAAACTAACCCTCAACTTGACCCCACATCCTACCTCAAGGACTCTAAGCTTGAAACTTACAAAACCATGACTTACAATATGATTTGTTTTGAAAAATACATTCCCTCCATGACATGTATAGGATTTTCGATAAAACTAAGGTAATATTTGGAAAGTTTAAGGTTTAAAGAATAACTTAAACATCCTCTAAAACATTTTATTCGTCACGTTTATCAAAGAAGTTTATCTGTCTCATTTGCAGGTTTGGTGGATAGTAGTTAAACTCAATGGCAAGACTTGATGCCAATGAATAGGCCTTGAAATAGGGTATGGAGTCTATTACTGTAAGTTGTGGTTGTGCTCCAAGAGATGTGTTTCCTATTAACAAGTTTAAGGTGAATGGTGTTGACTTAGAAGGTCATGCATATTGATGCCAATGCTCTTAATTCAGGAAGTATGTTTGCTTTAATACTATCTTTACATGCACTGATCATGTCATATGTGCTGGTACAGTGTTGTCTATAGTGTAGTCTGAGGTTTCTGTTGATACATATATCATCCATGTACTTGAGGATAGGTGTACAAGGTTTTGGAGGCAATGATATAAGCATGAATTATGTTGGTATTGATGACCAATCATGTCTATGATGTAGTCTTCTTGATAGGGGGAGCTTCTTAGCATATTTTTCATCCTTTCTATTATTAGTTGATATGTTTACTTTGATGCATTAATGTGACAAGTGATTAACAAGCTTCATCATTTTGTGATCTCTTTTCATGTTATTGTATACTGGTGGTAGTTGGCATTTTGATGATTTATGACACTCTATTCTTCTTGTAGTATGTGATTTCTTCTATTCTCTTGCATCATACAACAATTTTTACATCTATGGTGACATTTCACATGCTCCTTTGATAGTATTTATCTTGAACAGTGTTCTGACATATCCATCATGTTTTGGTGTTGTGCTTCTACCATGCTAATCATCCTGACAATAGTGCTATGGCACTAATAGTGCTATATGCTTTGACATTGATTCCATATCCTTCTTGGTTTGGCATGGGATAATATTCTTATGGTGTGACAGACCTTATCAGACTTTCATTGAATGACAAAAGTGCTTTCTTCTTTGCCTCATCTTTCTTGTTGGTGTTGGAGCATTTTATTTTCTTACTATGTGGTTTCCAAGCTTAGTGTTTAATGTAGGAGGGTATGGCTTCCATCAATGTGATAAAAGGTAGAGTCTTTTTGTAATTTCAAGCACCCTAGTAACCATATATGCAAATAAGAAAAGAGATAGTCTATATGGCATTGTTGGATAGAGTAACAGGCTCTAGTGCAGTGATATGATATGTGTTTATTAAGGAACACTGAGTGGTCTTTGTGATGCAAAGACCTTTGACAAACTATATATCAGTAGTCTTTGACATCCAGTATGTCAGTAGCATGGTATAGATGTGTCAAACTTGAACATCAGTCCTCAATGTTGTTCAGTTGAAATTGTATATGACTAGGGGTTACCTTTGCATAGATCATATTGTGTTTCAATCAAATATGAATAAATGAACTATGGAGTTTGACTATCAAACCTGTATATGCATTTCTTCTTGAATACTTTCATAATATATGCCTATATTGCTGTAAAATTCCTTATCATCCCATTTTGTTTTTCATATTTCAAAGTTTCATAAATCTTTTAAAAATATTAACAAATTTTGAGTTTTTTTATTGTGGACAAGTACAGAGCAAGGAGAAAATGCAAAACTAGTGCCTTCTAGATGCATTTGCAGTCCACCCCATGTGCAACAATGGCATCGCTGAAGACATGCATTCACACTGATGGCTTTTTAGCTTTAGTTTTAGTTTGTTTTCAGTTTTAAAAGCATAATAAATCAGTAGCTTGCATACTGTAGAAAGATTCTATCTTGAAAACTCTCTATATAGAGTTCTTTGTAACATATTATATATATAGTTTGAATATACAGTGAATTATTTTCTAGCATTGTTGTTTCAATCCTTTGAGTAGATTTGTTGATAAAGGAGTTCTTTGTAACATATTTTATATATAGTTTGAATATACAGTGAATTATTTTCCAGTATTGTTGTTTCAATTCTTTGAGTAGATTTGTTGAAGTTTATCAACAAAAAATGGCATAGTTGACATTTATCATGTACTAGTTGTTTATATATTACCATTTGACAGAAAAATAATGATTAAAATGACCAAATTTACTAACAATGGATGGAAATTAGTGACTAAATAAATGACTAAATATACTACCAATTGATGGCAATTAATGATTACAATGACTAAATAAATTTGGTCACGAGATAAATGATTAGCAATAAACTACCAATGGTCACGTGACTAAATATACTACCAAATTACCAAATATACTACCAAATTGATGACTAAATATACTACCAAATTTATGACTAAATATACTACCAAATTAATGACTAAATATACTACCAAATTAATGACTAAATTAATGACAAAAATTTGTTTGGTCATAAATTTGGTCATGAGATAAAGGACCAGCAATAAACTACCAATGGTCACGTGACCAAACTACTGATCACATGACCAATTTCTGGTAGTTTATTTAGTCATTTATTTCTATTTTTCTACTAGTGTAAATGTATAGTGAAAGGAATTCACTAATATGTTATCTTTGGAATTGTTGTAATTTTTAGTTTTGAAATGTCCCGAAAAGATATGCATATTGATTTTGATTATGATATTGATTATTACTTTGCTTAACTATGATTATGTTAATCATGACCTTTTTCTTAATGGTAATTAATTCGGTTAATTTTGGGTAATAAGGGATGGCTTGCTACAATTTTTTGTTAGGTCTCTATGTGGAAAGGCACGGAGATGGCTTGATACGTTTCTAGAATATCCATTTATTTCTTGGACTTGGACCTTGTGAATACATTTGATGAAGAATTTACAATAAATGTAGACCCTACTGCTCTTGTCCAGGAATTAGTAAATATCAAAATGCAAGAGGGAGAGTCCAGTATGGACTTTAGTCATAGGTTTTTTGTTTCCCTTTCCAAAATCCCATGCATTTCTAGATCTAACACACCTACCTACATTTTAATGTTCTTGGAAGCCTATGAGGCTAGTTTGAGTTC
This sequence comes from Cunninghamia lanceolata, assembly GCA_027924645.1. Classification (NCBI taxonomy): domain Eukaryota; kingdom Viridiplantae; phylum Streptophyta; class Pinopsida; order Cupressales; family Cupressaceae; genus Cunninghamia; species Cunninghamia lanceolata. The sequence continues at coordinate 6,360,652 of BSBN01000594.1, forward strand.
AATGTAGGAGAATTTGAAGTTAATAATCATGCAATCGACTTATAGATGCTTAGAGTATGTTGAAAAAATGAGGAATGAACACATTACAAATTTATTTTTCTCAAATGCAAGTTCATCAATAATGAAGAAGTTGTGAATAACAACTAAGTGGATGCATTATCATAGGTGACTACAATAGGGGATCATTATGATTGTGTAGTTAGAACAGTATAAATTGGTGGTTGTGCATCATTTGATAGTAGTGCAGATGATGGAGATAGTGTATGCACCTACCTTAAGTTGGATAGCTCATCAATTAGAGATGATAATGATGAGATGCATGATAATATTCAAATTGTGATTGACATATGTGAACCTACAGTTTAGAGAAGAATATGGACAAAGAGAAAGGTGTGTGCACTAATGGGAAGTCAAAGGAATCATCTCTTAAAAGTAATTATGTTGAATGGTGCAGTCATGGATGGAGGGTCCTAAGAAGGGACTATCCAAACCATGCAGCTAGATTAAACACAATGGAAACAACACAATAATAGAATGCAATGGAAGATTCAAATGCTCAATATATTTGATAATCACAATACTTATATGCTGGTAACATGCAAGCTACAATCAAAGGGTTCATAGGCCTACTTTCCAGGTTAAAATAGAAATGAAAGATATGGCATTAAAGTGCCTTCTAGATAGAATTTATCTTCTAGAACTACTTAACTACAAAAATTACTCCCTAATGCATCTAAGAGATGTATATATATCATATTCAAGCTCATAGAATCCTCCGCATTGGCCTTAAGAGGTTACAAACTTCAATGAATGATGAAATGTGTAGAAACATGTAGGTTAGCCTACAACACATGGTATTTCTCTACAAATGAATGAAACTTGGTGTGGACCTCAAGGAAGGTCTATCTAGTCCTTATTTGCCTTGTACTTGTTCCATTATGCTCCACAAGTCACAGAAGTGCTCCGCAAACCTTCTGTTCTCAACTGACTGCATGAATGCTCTGCTCTATGAAAGCTGATGATCTTCTGATAGAGATAACTTTCTGTAGATGAATCCAAGTCTCCTAAAATCTTAGTATGATGTAGATGACATGGCATAGAAGGTATTTCCTACTCCACAAGCTCTGATATGAAGATGCAGTAAAATGTGGTAGAAAATGCTAAACTGCAAATCACTGAAATATAATTGAAATGAAAGAAAAGAAAAGAGTGCAAATATTTTTAGTTGATGCAAGATTCCTCTGTAACTTGGGATGTTCCTACATTAGACACCTGGGGTTGTTGAAAAAGTGAGTACCTCACTTTTTTGGGGCTAGAGGAAAACCAAGATGATCTACCTCAGCTTGAGAAATCCATGATGAATCTTCTTCGATCTTTCCCTTCCATTTTACCAAATACTTTTTATACTGCTTGCCTTTGGTATTGCATCCAATTTTACTATCCAAGATCTACTCTATCTGCTTTGGTTGTTGTTGTGGTAATTGACTCTTCAAACCATCCTCAATTTTGTCACTTAACTCTCCTTCATGATATTGATATAGATCTGCAATGTTGAATATAGGTGATATATCAAATGTCTCTAGTAGCTCCACTTCATACGAATTTCATGAATCAAACTTCTTAAGAATCTTACATGGTCCAAACTTATTCATCTTCAACTTGTTGTATGTCCCCATTGGAAATCTCTCCTTTCTTAGATATACCATTACTTCATCTCTAACTAAAAATTCTTTATGTCTCCTCTTCTCATTTACTTATTCCTTATACTTACTATTCATCTCCTTCATATGCTTTCTGACTTGATTATGTAGTGTCCCCATGTATCCTACAAATTCTTCTACCTCTGCACTTCTCTTGTTATCGATGCCAATGTCTCTCATCTCTGCTACTCCTGTAGGTTGTACTCCTATCACAACTTCAAATGATGTATTCCCTGTACTTTTATTCACTAAATTATTGTATGCAAACTCTGCTTGTGATAGAATTAGATCCCAACTCCCTACTTTACCTCCTACTAAATATCTCAACAAGTTACCCAAACTCTTATTTACCACTTCTATTTGTCGATCTATCTGTACGTGAAATGTTAAACTAAACTTTAGATCTATCTTCATCTTCTTCCACATGAGTGTCCTCAAAAAATATCCAATGAAACTTGTATCCCTGTATAAAACAATACTCTTAGGTAATCCATGCAATCTCACAATCTCCTTTAAAAATATGTTAGCAACATGTATAGCATCATTTGTCTTCTTACAAGGAATGAAATGTGACATTTTTGAAAATTTGTCCACTACTACAAATATAGAATCATATTATCTCTATGTTCTTGGCAAACCTAGTATGAAATCCATGCTTATATATTACCAAGGTCTCTTTGGTACTGTCAAAGATCTGTACAATCTAGCATTTTGACTACTTCCTTTTGTAACTTGACATATTCTGTAACTCTGGACAAACTTCCTTACATCCTTATATATCTGAGGCAAAAAATAATGTTCACTTACCAAAGCTATTGTCTTGTCAATCCAAAAATGTCCTTCCAATCCACCACTATGCTTTTCCTTTATCAAAGTATCTCTCATTGAACTCCTAGGTATACACAATTGATTTCCATTGAACAACATATCCTCCTAAATGAAATAATCCAACCACTTGCTTCTATCTGTCACAACAGGTTCCTTATATGCTTTCCATACTTCTGCAAAATCAACATCCTCTTCATACATATGTTTAAGTTCCTCAAATCCTAATACTTCTACTCTCATCTTTGTCAGCAAATTCCTTCTTCTACTCAATGCATCTACACCTTTATTTGATTTTCCACTCCTATACTTCAATACAAAGGTGTAACTCTGCATGAACTCTACCCATCTCATATGTCTTTGATTTAACTTTCCCTAACTATTCAAATACTGCAAAGCTTGATGAGGGTAAGTGCAAAAAGTTGGGGGGCGAAAAAGTGGCCAAATTTTTTTCAAAAAAAATTAACACATAACGGGAGCGCGTTATAATGCGCTCACATTATGGTTTGGTAATGACGATCCTAAGGCTCATCAAAACCAAACCATAACGTAAGTGCGTTATGACTAACTATAAATTAAAAAAAAGCATTTGTGCTCATTTCATTTCTTTGTTTTCCTTTACACCCACGGCCTGCAAACCCTAAGAAGTGCGCTCGGATTTTGAAAAAGTCAATTCAACATCAAAATCTTATCAATTCATCACGAAAATACCGCCACGATGTCGAGCAGGCCAAAGGAGTGAGTTTTATTTATTTATTTATTTGAATTTGTTTCAAAATAGGTAGGTTTGAGTTGATTTTTGATGTAAATTTTGTTAATTGTCAGGAAATGTTAATGCTCCTCCTCCTCCTCCTCCTCCTCCTCCTCCTCCTCCAAATCCACAAAATCCTAAAGAGGAAATACCTACCGAACAACAAACTCCTCCATCCATTCCTCGACATGCCCCTAGAACACAAGAAAATCTAATGGGGCAAATTTAAAACAATAAATAAAAAATTGAAGACATAATTGCAAGGTTGAAAGATCCTTCTACTTCAACCTTGCATAGGTCCACTCTTGCTGAATCTCTTGAATCTATGTTATCAAATGTAGATTCAATTAATAAGAAAATATCTAGTTGGATGGATAAGAGGAGAGAGTTTAGAGACTATTATGTAGACAAGCTGTCATATAAAGATGTGAAAAAATTACAAATTACAAAATTAGACTTGTGTTCCATTTTCACAAACCCACAAACAAATCAACCTCCACCCATTACATGCAAGAGGTTCCTTATCCATTGGTGTAACAACCAAGCGATAAGGGGCAATTTTGGGTAGAGGTGGTGGATGGTTTTTGACCATCCTCCATGCAATAATAATGAGGTCCCACAATACTTTTTGAGGAAACTCTACTGCGAGTTTGTCCTCAATAAAGTGTTAAACTATTTTGATATGCGGGACTTCCAGGGTAGAGCTGGGGGGTCAGTACAAGATAGACCAAGGGCACGTGTTGACCCACAACAGGCAATGAGATGAGTAATTAGCAGACCAGCCCATGAGCATGTTTCTATCCCTTCCATTATGAAGGAAAGTGTTGAGGTCGATACACTTCAGCCCATTAGTGCCTTGACCCAGAGCATCGTAGAGCATGTCAATCCTGCATCACAGAGTAGGTTGGGAGATGGTGCAAGGAGTAGGGTCCCACCCCATGCTTGTTAGACTTATGGGTCAGCTTGTGGTTATGACCCCATGGATAGTGAGGACACAAGTGCATAGGCTATATCTGCAGCTGAGTAGATGGTGATGACAAATACCCTCCTGAGTGAGACTTTCAGCCTTGATACTCAGGTAAATATTAGCAAGTTTATTGAATTTAATTTATTAAATTTTATTTTTGAAATGCAAGATTAACTAATTTAGTTTGATGATTTTAATGAAATTTCAGGGTCATAGCGTTGATGCAGTTTTCATTGGTTCTCCATCTGCATATTACACTAGATCATCTACTGTCAGGGTATGTAACTAGTAAAAAATTATAAATATTACATGTGAATAGAATCGTTATATGAATGGTATTCTAATATCTGATTTTGGATGTTGAATAGGTTAATATTGGAGATTTCATGGCAACACCTACCAGCAGTGGTGGACTTCAAAGCTTCATGGAGGTAATAAAATAAATAGTTTAATGAATGAATTGTACTTACTAGATTTTTGTATGTGACTTGTGTGCTTTATTGTGTGTACTTCCATGTTTAGATGAACATGTGTGTATGTTAGGAGCCATGATTTGCATCACTATTATAGGTTTCGTAATTGAATAATGTTGTTTTATTTCTAGATGATGTAGGCTGCGGAGACACCTCCTGATGTTCATAGGGTAATGGAGCATGGTGTGACCTGTGCGATTCATAGCTTCATGCCATTGACAGGGGTATGAGGCAGATTAGTAAATTTCAATTTACATTCATTGTTATAGTTGTTTATTTTTGAAAAATTAAAAGATTATTGATTTGAAGTTTAATTTCTATCTGGATGGTTTCTATAGGACATGACATCATAATGGCCTATTCTTGCTACTGAGGCAAGTGAGGAGACAGATTATATGGTAGCGGTAAGTGATTATTTTGTTAAATGTTTCATTTTTTATAACATGTAATTTCTATATATTAATGTCTATACTTTTTATTGTAACAACTAAAGATGCAGGAAGAACTAAATAGGAGGAGCAGCCCTCAAGTTCGTAGTAGACCACCCACATATGCATCTCCATCCCCTAGAAGATCAAAGGCTGCCCATGATCTATTCTCTTCACCAGCTAGAGGGGAATGACTTTTTATTGTGTTCCTTTGTTGAATGCCTATATGGCATTTGTGGACATATATTTTGTATTGCATATAGTTGACATTGTATGCCAATATGGCATTCTTGTAAGCCTATATGGCTATTTTGTATATATGTTATACTTATATCGACATATATTGATGTATGCCTATATGGATATTTGGTTAAAACAAATCTTTTTTATTGATGGCATCCATACTTGCATTATAAATCCACGTTTGAATGGATATTTGTAGATGGCTACTTCAAATATTTATAGTCCAATTGTATTACATAGGATGTTTGTTAATCCAATAAGCTAGCTATTGTTATTCAAGTATCACCTAAACCTCATTTTGGAACTAAAAGATAAAAGTTGTATTTAAAAAAAAATGAATCATCATGTTGAACAGAAAATATTAATATTCTATATGAGTTTCTCAATTGAAAATATTCAAATGAGTATGCTAATCCATATTCTTTATGAGTTGGTCAATTGAAAATATTTCTTAATTTCTTGTTATTATACCATATTGGGATGCAAAAAGTATGTTTGTTGTTTTGAATAAGATAGTCAAAATCATATCCTTATGAGCACCTGATGACCATTCTGGTTATTAAATGTAATTCCTCTTGCATATAAGGCAAGGTTATGAGACTACATTGAAACTTACCTAATTTTAGTATGCAACATCACATTGGGGCTATAGGCTTCCATAAGTCATACCTCAGGGATTTTCAGTTTTAGGCGCAAGTTTGCTTTAAGACCTTAGGCACATTTCTCTACTTGCACAACCTCAAAACTCCACCTAGAACTCAAGGTTCCTTTCATCATCCAAACAACCTCAAAATTGTGCCTTGCTATTGAAAGGATGTTTCAAAGTATAAAGGAGGGCACCTTAAGGGAGGCAATTCATCTTGATTATCAAAGTTGATCAAACCCATCAAACTAAGCATCATACCTCTAGGCATATTTTTGCCTCTCTCTAAACTATCCATTTTGGTGCCTTGATGTAAAGTGAAGTCTAAACTTAGTGAAGATTGTGCCTAGAAAGATATCACCTTGGATATGTGCCTAGAGTCATCCTAGATCATCCATTTGTGCCTAAGGGTCAATATAACACAATATAACTTAGGAAGACTTTGAAAATCATCAAAAGAAGCCTAGGCACCTTTTCTTGTCTCCACCATCTATTTTGGGCGCCTAGAGGAAAATGAACTTCAAATCACTTCCAACTGTAGCGCCTAGTGTTAGAACCTTCAAAATGACTAAATCTTACCAAAGGAAGTCTAGGCGCCTATTGTCACTTGGATCATCATGAATGAGCGCCTAAGTAGAAGGAGAATAAGCATCTTGTATGGAGGCACAAATTTGTGTCTAAATAACCTCATTTTGGCGCCTTGAAGGAAGATGTTCTAAATCCTAAGATCTAGCACCTAAGTGTAAAATGGTCTCCTATAGGTTTGAACAAGTGATTGAAGCCATCAAAATGCCAAGAAATGAGCTAAGTATACTAAGGCTCCTTTTCTTGTCTAAACTATCTAGTTTGGCACCTAGGAGGAAGGAGATTCAACATCATGAATTAAGGTGCCCTTTGTTAGTTGACGTTGCACCAAAAGATTGACCTTTTAATGCCTGAAACAACCACTTGACTTAACAAGCACGGGAGGTGGTTAAGCCCCTGTTGCAAATCACCGTAGCGTAGTGCTGAACAAGGAGACCAAGGGTCACACCTTGCAACAATCCCCCCCAGCGCAAGCGTGGGGTTTGAACCCGTGACCTCAGCTCCGATACCAATTGTTAGTTGTCATTGCACCAAAAGATCGGTTTGTGACAAGGGCTTAACCGCCTCCCGTGCTTGTTAAGTCAAGTGGTTGTATCGGGCATTAAAAGGTCAATCTTTTGGTGCAATGTCAACTAACAAAGGGTGCCTTGATTCATGATGTTGAATCTCCTTCCTCCTAGGTGCCAAAATGGATAGTTTAGACAAGAAAAGGAGCCTTAGTATACTTAGCTCATTTCTTGGCATTTCGATGGCTTCAATCACTTGTTCAAACCTATAGGAGACCATTTTACACTTAGGTACTAGATCTTAGGATTTAGAACATCTTCCTTCAAGGTGCCAAAATGAGGTTATTTAGAGACAAAAGTGTGCCTCCATACAACCACTTGACTTAACAAGCACGAGAGGCGATTAAGCCCTTGTCGTAAACCACCGCAGCATAGCGCTGAACAAGGAGACCAAGGGTCACACCTTGCAACACCCTTTGCCATCAAAACAACCTCACATTGGCACCTTGGAGGAAATCAACTTACAACTACAAGTCTTGGAGTTTTTTCATGTTTTGATGATGTCTTTTGAGAACAATTATAATGATTGAAGAATGAGGTGGATAAAAAGTCTTCATCTAGCTTAGGTGCCCATTTAATATTTAGTTTTTACACATACCTTAATCTATGCCTTGACTTGGAGGAGTTAGTTTATGCTTTAAAATGATTTCTATGTGTTTATATGATTCAATATTTGTCAATAATTTCATATGCCAGTACAATGTAGTTTGGACTGTTTTGGCATGTTTGGGGGCAAAACAGGACCATGCCTAGCCTAAACGTACCCATCTAGATGCGTTGGAACTGTCAGTTTGGCCACACAAGGAGAAGAACAAAAGTTACACCCCTTTGCAACTTTACACTGCCTCCTTCTGACAATTTTTGGGGCAGCAGAAAAACTTTCACAATGGGCAAATGCCTCAGAGATATAAAAAATTGAGAGAGGTTATTGTAGAGGTACTCTACATGATCGCGTTGCCTTAGACAAATTTTTTCTAAGTGACATAGTTTTTGAGTAACATCTCATCAAAGATTTATGCCTTTTTGCACTTTGGACTCTTTAGGGATATCATCGATACAATGTAGTTTGGACTGTTTTGACATGTTTGGGTGAAAAATAGGACCATACCTAGCATAAATGTACCCATCCAGATGTGTTGGAATAGTCAGTTTGGTCGCATCAGGAGTAGGATGAAAGTTACACCCCTTTACAACTTTACACTGCCTCCTTCTAACGAATTTTAGGGCAGCAGAAAACCTTTCACCACGGGCAAATGCCTCAGAGATATAAAAAACTGAGAGAGGTTATTATAGAGACACTCTATAGGATCATGTTTCCTCAGACAGAATGTTTTTAAGTGACATAGTTTTTGAGTAACATCTCGTCAAAGATTGCTGCCTTTTTGCACTTTGGACTCTTCAGGGATATCATCGGTATAATGTAGCTCAGACTGTTTCGACATGTTTGGGTGAAAAACAGGACCATGGCTAGCGTAAATTCTTATTTGGACGTGTTGGAATAGTCAGTTTGGTCGCATCAGGAGAAGGATTAAAGTTACACCCCTTTGTAAATTTACACTGCCTCCTTCTGATAATTTTTGGGGCAGCAGAAAACCTTTCACCATGGGCAAATGCCTCAGAGATATAAAAAAATGAGAGAGGTTAATGTAGAGGAACTCTATGTGATCTTGTTTCCTTAGACGGAATGTTTCTAAGTGACACAGTTTTTGAGTAACATCTCGTCAAAGATTGCTGCCTTTTTGTACTTTGGACTCTTCAGGGATATCATCGATACAATGTAGCTCGGACTATTTTTTCATGTTTGGGTGAAAAATAGAACCATGCCTAGCCTAAACATACCCATCCAGACGCGTTGGAACTATTAGTTTGATCGCATCAGGAGTAGGACACCAAAAATGTAAAAGTTGCTTTGTACAACTTGACAACATTGACACTTTTTTGCAACAGGACTCAAAGACTCAAACTGACCCCAAATGACTCAAAGTGACTTAAAAACAAATGAAATGGTCTTAGAAGACCTTATTACATACAATTGACTCAATCAAAAAAAAAATTCATTTTTTGACCCCTCTTGGAGGCATGACAACCTAGGTGCCCCTGCACCATTAGTGCAACTGAAGTCGATAAAGTTTTCCTATTAAGAAAAAGTGCTTCCCTTAGCTTCAAGAAATATAAATATTCTATACTGTCAAGGCAAACCACATGAAGGTGGAAGCTCATGTGGCCTCACCTAAGACCTCAGACACATGTAGTCTAGTAGATGCAGGACACCTAAGACACCTATTTTCTAGTCTCTATCTACCTAGTTGACATATCGTATATACCTAAGACATAATTTGGTGCAGGAGCACCAAGAAGACTAAGGTCTTGAGTTCTCTTGTTTTTGTTGTTCATTTTGTTTTGTGGATTCAATAAGGTCTTGGAGGCCATTCTCATGTTGTAATAAGGGCTATAATGCCATGTTTGTAATAAGCCATCATACAATCATACATTGTATAGGAGGCAGTCATAAAGTCTTAAGGGGCAGTCATGTAAAACCTCATGTTGTAAGCCTTGCAAAGGCATGTCAAAATGTTAGAAAGGCATGTCAAGTCTTGTCAAAGGTTTAATACAATTGTCAAGTGTTTTGAAGGCTTCACTAAGCCTAAACAAGTCGTTGCAGTCCTAATTAGGACAGTTGCAACAATGGCAAGTAGTTGCTATTTTGAAACTGACAGGGCAGTTCGATGATGGAAGAATAGTTATACACCCTCCATAAAACCCAACTACCTCTCAATCCATTGTATATCCTGAAAATAGTTTAAGAAACCCTTATCTAGGGTTTTGGTAAGAATCATGCATTTTTTGGCCATTCCACTGATTTGATTCACTTTTGATCAGTGGAATGGGTTGTAGTAGGTCTATTCTAGTATGCTATGATGAGTTTTTGGTAGGAAATCTGAGGAGAAGAAGTTTTCTTTGCAGAAACCTAACAAAACCATGTGTTAGGTGATGTTTAGAGACATAGAGAAGGAACCATAGAGGCATTTTTGGGAACAACAGATTGTAGGAGGACAAAACCCACAAAACTCATAGTTTTGGCATGAATACTAAGTGCTCAAGTCATTGGTTGAGTTCTGTGTGTGAATTTAAGGGGGGTCTCTTTGTATTTTAGGCCTAATTGGGGCTCTAGGTTATTGAGAGGAGTTATACGTTAGGGTATATCGTCCAAAACAACCTAAACCCAATTTTTGGTATGTGATAGGGAGTCCAAATGGGTATCTACTAATTGTCCAAGTTCTGTGTTTGAAGATCTATATCAAAAGTTATTAGGACTGTTCTCCTGTTTTAGGGCTACAAGCCATTTCTTGGGTTTGTGAAGGAAGTGTTAATCCTGATTTTGGTCTACCTTTGGCAATGATTGGAATGGGTCCCATAGCATCTAAAATCACCTTTTCCATGAAGAATTTAGAGTCTCTAACTATTGTTCCCACTTTTGTATAATGATCATGAAATTTGGGCTTTAGAGCATAAGGAAACCTTGTCTAGTTTGCCATCCTCCAACTATCCCATTGCCTCTACATCACAATTAGAGACACCTATTATCTAGTTAGAAACCAAGACACCTAGAGACACCTATATTTTATACATTAACTAGATTTTATACATTATTCTCATAATCAACTTCATCCATCACTTAGGTCTAACCCCATGAAGCATAACATGATGATGTAAAAATGTGTATATGTGTAAAAGTGTAGCAGGAAATAAAAAAGACAAACCTTACAAATTAATGTGGATACTTACAAATAAATGTAACATGACTTTACAAAATCAATGTGAATACTTACAAATTAATCCAATGAACCATCCGAGTCTGCTCTACTCTTTATTGTGTCAAGTATTGCTTCATGGTTAGACTCACGCACCTTCCACAAGATTTTGTTCAAAGGTCTACCCTGATACTTTATCAAATGAATATTGGATGCCATGACAAGGTTTGAGTAATGAAGAATCTTCTGATGTGTGTCAAAGTCCTAAAACAACCAAACATTAACACTCTTATGTGGGTACCTTCTAAGCCATGTTCCAGTAATAACCACTGAGCCTGTAGGGTATTCGATGTTTTCTCCATCTGTAACTGGGGCCTCCAATTTCTTTTTGGCCTCAACACAATGACATAAGTAATAATCTATTCCCTCTTCATTATCTTCATCTGTAATAACTGTATATACGTTCCCTACATTGATATGTGTAGCAAATTAGATGAAATTAGTCAACATTACAAAAACACTACAAAGTAAGATGACATTAGGAATTTTAAAAACTATGCAAATAGATATATTACCTGGTTGAACTAGATCTAATATGTGGTCAAAGTCAACTGATGATTCCATTTGTGTTAGTTCTAGTGCCGTCGGGGGTTGATACGTGTCAAGTGGGCTAAGATAACTTGACTGTCATTTGTCAACCCACTCCTTTGACTCGCACTCATCCCAGGCTTGAATTGTACAGGAAGAACAAAAGCATGACATCTTTCGCATATGGATACTTCATGAACCTCCAATTGAGCTTCTAAAAGAGTGCATCTCACTTGATCCTATTAGTGTAGAATAGTCCTCATATGGTGCAATGTTAGTATCATCTATCAACCAAAAAAATCTACGAACTGAAGACTTACCTTCATTACCTGGACCCATGGAAGCATTACACCACTCAACAATCAATTTTAAATCTGTCAACTTTGCATTGTCTTTATACTTTAACTCTTCTCGTGCTATGGCTCTTTTAATACATGCTCCTGCACCATCATGCTCCCCCTTTCCATGCCCGGCCTCACAAAAGTTCCACATATGCTGAATACCTATAAAATTATGCCTCTTACTTAGCCAATAGAAATTCTGTGAGTTCTTGAATTGTGATGCACAGTTATCCGACCATATGATATGTTGACTGAACGATATGCCCCTTCTAGACAAATCATTGTAGAACACCTAAAAGAAACCTTGCACGAACTCCGTAGAATGTGTGTGATCATCACTAATATAGAAATTATACTCCCTTATGATCTTTCTGTCATCCTCTATACTATCATTCACATGAATGAATGTGATGTGCACAAATATAGAAACCTGTGTGGAGTTGTAATATTGTGATTGCACCTCACGCTGTGGCTGTAGACAGTAGTTCTCTGCAAAGTCGACGACTGAAACAATTCTACCAACCGGAAATGTGCCCTTGCATAACTTGAATTGCAAGTCCAACCATCGAGCTCTATGGGCATGTCTTGCATACTCATACACTATGCTATCACAAAATATAGGCATAAACCGATACACTAGAATCTTTTCAATAACCAATTCACACCTCTTTGCTTCTTTACCATATTTTGTATTATATGCCACTATTTTATACTTGCCAAACTCTACTAGTTCGTTTCCAACTGCAGGTGTTCTTTCCATATGTTCACATATTGGCAAATGTTGCAAGCCACCACAATGATGACATATGCCATCCAAGCATAATTTCTTGTAGAATATTTGACCTTCCTCTCTTTCACATAAAATTATTGATATGAAGTCTCTTAAAGATGTTGGTGGGGCACGTATGGCACAACCCTACAAAACTTTGTTAGTATGCATATCTAAACATATAGACCTATAAACATCAAAATGGTTAGAAAATTCAATATGTAATCTACAACAACAAGTAGTGCATGTGTGATTTATCTTGACATAGAAAGGTTTTAACATTTCAAAACATCTTTGACAAATTTTAATTTGAGAATACTTCTCTAGAAATTTACCATAAAATTGTGTTTGAGTCTCATCCAAAAAATGGTTTGGATGTGGCTCACGGTTCTGACTACTGATTCTCCTTCTTACCACATCCCTTTGATTAAGAGATACCCTTTTGTAATTCTTCCAAAAGTCTTCAATTAGTGATCTCAATGCTTCAACAATTAGTTTATCGTTTCGTGGTAGTCTCCCTGAGAACGCCCATAATTCATTGGCATTAGTGTCCTGTTGTGTGCTTACACAACACGCCCCATTTTGACTTGGCAAAACAGGGACCCAACTTTTTGGCTTGGCTTGTGTTGTCTGCTTTCTGGCGGTTTTGGTAAAAGTAAGTCATGTTCATCATCATGTAGAACTAGGATGAGGTAGGTCACCATTGTGAGGTCAGTTTGTCAAAATTTATATTTCATTTCTGTGACCTCATATTTAGAAAGAACCTTAAATTCCATGCAGGTTTACCTTTTACATCACCTTGATATTCCTCAGGATGTGAAAGTTATGAATAGTCAAAGTTTTGGTCAAACCTGATATTTGCAAGAGGAGGATCATGTTTTATAAACTCAGTCATGTTGTAAAAGATCATCCTGATCTTGGTATATCACCCGATAAAATCATGCGGTCCAAATATGCAGACGTCAATTTTAAGTGATAGCACCCGTTACCTGTCAATAACCTTAGATATTTAATGACACCATCTCTGCACCTGACCTCACCATGCAGGAAGACATATCCTTGGACCCATTCATTGCCAGGACCATACAACTAACTCAAGCTTGGGTTGATGAGCAGGTGGAGGCATTGAAGAAGAAAGGTGTTGCCATTACGGTGGACAACAAAAAGAAGGGACAGGATATCTCTAGGGATGGGTATGATGACTTCCTAGTTGAGAAGAGGAAGACCAAGGGAGATAGAATCCCTCCACCACAACAACAGAGCAGAAGATCCCCAAGGGGCAAGAAGGTGGATAAAGGACTAAAGGGGATTGTAATTGAAAGGGCAGTATTTGTAGCTGAGGAGGCAGCTGGATCAGGATCAAGATCAGAATCAGAATCCCCTCCAAAAAAAGAAAAGCCTATGAAGAGTAAGACAGCAGAGGCTGGAATCACTAAGACCCTAGAAGTGGGTCAATCCTCAAGGAAACATGATACAGAGGATATCCTCATGGAGGAGGAGCCTGAAGAAGAAGAGGCTCCATTAATAATAAAAAGGAAGAGGAGAGCTCCACAGGTGCTGGTGTCTACCACACCTAAGAAACAAAGAACCTCCATAAGAGGTGGAATAAGCCAACCCCCTACACTATTACAAGGGGCAGGTAGTGAAGTACCAAAGAAATTTCAGCACAATGTTCCACTTCCTACCATCGTCAAGTTCAAAACTAAACTTGCAGAAGAACAAATAAAAGAAACAGATCAGACACAAGCAGAAGGACATGTCTCGCTTGATGAGACAATAAATCTGTCTGATGATGAAGTCGTGCAGGATGTGGCTGCACAGAAAATGGAAACACTTGCTGCTGGTATAAATATGACACCTCACAAACCTCCACTAGTTCAATCAGTACTGGAAGGAATGAAGCAAGTGGAAGAAGAGCAAGAAAAGAGCCCAGAGCAGGTAGCTCAGGAAATAGGGCTAGATACATTGATTACAGAGGTGACAAGTCCTGTAGTGGTAGAGCTGACAGAGAAATAGGATGCAAGTCTTGAACAGCCAGCAGGATCACCTGACAAGGGACACCCAGCATAGGAGATAGAGATGGCAGAATCAGAAGGCCATACTCTGGAATTGGGACAACAAAGCCCACATGATACATCAGCAGAACCTGCTATAGTAGAGGTTCAGGAAGCGAAGGTTGATGAAAAGGAGGAAACAATAGAGGATCTAGCTACCAAAGTACAAGAGGTTGACAGTGCAGGACCGGAACAAATAAAGGCTGCAGAACAAATGCCAAACCTACAGGCAGAATCCACAGCATCCAGTACAGTGGACATGGAACAAGAAACAGAAAAGCAAAAGGAGGATGATCAACCTCAATAGGGCGAAGAGCTGAAAATAGATGAAATAATGACAGAGAAGGATCATGATCATCATGATCAACATATAGATACACCGCAAGGTTCCCCACACCAAGAAGATGCCCCTCTGGAGAAGGAAATTCCTCAATAGGAGGAGGCACCACAAGATCAACAACAAAGTGAGCATCAAGGAGAAGAAATGAGAAAATCACCATCTCCACAACACTTGCTGACAGAAACGGGAGATACTGGTGAACATCAGGATGATGCTAAAAAACATGATCAGGTGCCTCCGTGGTTAGCAAAAGAAGTAAATATTAAGGAAGAGTTGGAAATTCAGGAATTCGATGTCTCCACCTTGTTCTCCACAGATATAATGAAGCCAAAGAGAAAGGCCAGAATGACTTCGGCCATCAAGAGAGATCCGGCAACAGGGAGAAGGACCGCACAAATTGCAATACCTGCGGTCGATAAAGAAAAAGGTAAAATTACTGTAGATGAATTCCAAATCAGCACAGTGGATTTGGGTTTTGCTAATGAGGACCAAGAAGGTCAGGAAGGCAAAGACATTATTGACTCTCTAATTCAGAAGGTGAAAAGAGAGAAGGAGAAGAATAAGCAACATAAAGAGCACATTGCTTAGTTGCATGCCTATATAACGAGGCTGACCAATCCTGATGATACAACAACTAAACACGCAGTCCCATTGACTGCCATTTCTCAGGAGGAGGTAAATAAGTTAGACCTCATGAAGCATGAGGCATCAGTAATAAGAAAATGGATGTCATCCGCATTGGATGATGCTGTAGAAATAGTGAAGGCCTCTTTGAAGAGGTGGAGTATTTTGAGTGACTCTAGGACTAAGGTGGATAGATTGCAGATGCAGACCGGGAAAAGCTCTTACAAACTGGAGAGAGTCCTGAGCCTTTTGGGAGAAATAAAGAGGATAAATCCTCAACTGCTTATCAGTAAGCAGTTACTGAACAGTAATACCACATTGTTGGTAGATATCTGGTACAAAGATGTTCAGTTTGAATGCGGAGTTCTCAAAAGATGCAATAATAAGCTGAGAGATATCAGCATGAGGCTACATGATCTAATGGCTGAAGAGGTAGAGATACTAGAAACATTGGAAGGAAAGGTGGAAGGTAAAATAGAAAATCAAGATGAAGAGTCTCCTATCAAGGCTCTGCATAGCAACTTCCAATCAGAAGCAGATGGTCCACCAGTCCACTTGACAGAAGAATTTATAGATAAAATGATGAGAATCAAGGTCAAGATGGAGAAATATAATGAAACACTGTAGGACAGGAAAAACAAGCTGGATAACAGCAGAGATAAGTATGAAGCACATAAGCACGCCATCATCAAGGCAAAAACTCAAGATGGCGGAGGAATAGATCAAGTTGTGCATTCATATGAGCAGATCCGGAACAACATGCAACCCCATATGCGGCATCATCATCATCAGGATAGCGAAAGTTCAGGAAGTGAACATCATGATGATGATCCACATGAATCAGCTGAGGAACATGATGAAGATACATCATAGAGGGGGGGTATAAGCATAAGTAATATAGATGGTTGCCAGCTGGCAACTTGTGCCTTTTTGTAAAGATTGACAAAGTCAAGGAGAATATTGACCGTAGATG
The DNA here is from genome assembly GCA_027924645.1 of Cunninghamia lanceolata. Lineage (NCBI taxonomy): Eukaryota > Viridiplantae > Streptophyta > Pinopsida > Cupressales > Cupressaceae > Cunninghamia > Cunninghamia lanceolata. The sequence continues at coordinate 6,377,274 of BSBN01000594.1, forward strand.
CATATTGATAAATCATGATCATAGATCTTTTGTAATGACTTCCTCACCTTATTCTATAAAAGGTGATGGAATGCCTTATTGTAAACATTTGAAACTTAATTGAAATTTGTTCGCTGAAGTATTCAGGGCTCTTTTCAAAGCTATTGTATATGTACATGTCTTTTGCATACTTAATGAAAGAGAAGAGTAGTTCGATTACAAATGGTCGTAAATCTCAAGTAATCTGTGTCTGAATTCTGGATATATGTTTTGATTTGCTGTGTCCCTTGGAGTGCTCATCATGTTGCATGTATTGTTTTCATTCATCATCCTTTGAAGTTTGCATCAACTGTATCTAGCTGTGGAATATCCTGGTGAACATATGGTTTGATTTCTTCTCCTCATGATAGTATCAAGTATGTATGTGGATCAAAAGCTAAAGGTTCAACTTAATTAGAAGTGTTTCGTCAATTTCTTTTAAATTTCAGAGCATTTTATCTCCACCATTGCAAATAATTGATGATTTTAAGCAAACAACATAGATATGCAGACATCTCGTAGATAATCGTAAATATTTAGCATATTTGAATACAAAGCATGCACAATTGAAAATATCATGCAAATATTGAGGTATTTCTGCATCTTTTCACCAAATAACTGCACAATATGACTTCCCTGTAAAGAATTTATGCAGGATTATCATGATGACATTGAACTTTCACGTAAGGCCCCAAAATGGAAACAACAACTCACATTAACCTCTGAGTAACTTCAGACGATTAAGACCTAATCACCGGAGACTTGGGATCATGAATTATATGAATTCATAGTATCTTTCAAGATGAATAAAGGTTAATGTGTACTTTTATTCTATGCTTGTTTGTGACTAACATCATGACCAACATAAATTGGCACTAGAAGGAGGGCCTCAATCTAGAATATCACGCTTATCATCATTATTTTCAGGTTTGATGGTGCAAAAAGAAAGGTAACCTCCGATCGTCTGTGAATTTCAAATATTACATAAATATTTACTGTAAGAAGCTCATATATGCTCATTCTGTGTAAAGATTTCCAGATCTTACATAAATATTGCAAGCTTTACATTAGATCATCCTAAATTCACTAATATTGGCCAAGGATACCTAAATTTGTTCAGGCTTTGAAGAATTTAGGCCTTAGAAACTTAAGATCTCGTGCTAAGGGTCAAGATATCCCAAATACCCTTTCATATTTGCAGTATCTTCGCAAATATTTCATAAATATCCAGTTTGATCAGCCATCTGACCACAAATATCACCTCATCCAGTGAAATCCCACCAATATTTGCAAAGTTTCAGCCACTTTGCCTCAAAATTGAGAAATCCTGGCTCACAGGATAAATACCAGGTCTAGAGCTAGCAGAATCTTCGAAGAATTATTTGTTAGAGGTTTCAGACCTAGGACTGTAGACGTTCATCATACTCCAGGGTCTAGTGCGTCAAGAGCTTCACCAGAACCTCCTCCTGTAAGTCCTGTTGGTTTACAAATACCTTCAGGGATATCTGTGACATCTCCTATTTAGCCTCAGGGTGTACCTTTAGTTCAACCTTAGCCAGCTGCACCACCAGCTCAACCTCCTCTGGTTGCAATGTCTTTCTTTGCAGCGGAGTCACCTTTGACCTTTACTGCATATCATGAGTTACCAAAGAATCCAGATAAGCTTTGTCCAAAATATCATCCTTACCAGGATGCTGAGGATCATATCAGGACTTTTAAGGAAGCTTGCTGCAGAGCCAGAATAGAACATCAAGATGTGGTGTGCAGATTATTTCCTTCTCCTTAGGGGAAGAGGCCTATAATTGGTTCATTAGTCTTGGTTAGGGTTCTGTTGATTCCTGGGCCTTACTAGAGAAATCCTTTCTTGATAGATTCAAGGTTCCTATTGATCCCTCAATAAACTATCATTTATTTGCTACTATTAAGAGATTTGAGAATGAGCCTATCACCAATTTCAATGCTAGGTTCCAAAAAATGTTGTCCAGAGTGGTCACTCCTTATACTGTGTCTGACGAAGCCGCAAGGAGCATCTATTATTCAACCTTAGATCCTTTGACTTCCATGTTCATAAGGAGGACACATCCCCGAATCATGACTTTAGCCTTAGCTTTTCAGGAAGCCATACAGGTAAATCAGCAGTTGATACCTACTCCTACTCCAAATATGGTATTCCCTACTTTGCCTGGCATGCAGTCACAATATCCTGCATCATATCCTGCACCGTATTCTCCACAGTATCTTGCACAATATCCTAATGGGGCAGTGATACCTCTAGCAGTCATGCCTGCACCTTTACAAGTACCTCCACTGAGCATTATGCCTCCTCCTAATGGAAATGGCCAATTACTGCAATATCCTGCACATGCTCAGACACCTCAGGGTACTGACCTGTCCAACAATAACCATGGATCCTCTTTCTTCAAGCCTCAAACTGAAAATGTAGTGGCTAAAGTCCAGGAAGAAAAGCAAGAAATCAAAGATATTTTTGCCCAATTGAGAAAACTCACCACAGAAGTAACACATTTGAGAAATGAGGGTTTTTATTCCCAATCAAACCAGAATAGAAATTATTCCAATGATAGGCAAAATTATCCTGACAGAGGATATAACACCAATAATTTCAACAATAATGGTGGAAATAATAGCAATAATCCTCAGAGACAGCCCAGAGTATGGAATTCCAGGCCAAATAATGGCTCACTACCATCACCCCTGGACAATCAGCCTCTTGGTGAAGCCAAACAGACTACTAGGGTCAATCTTGCTGAGGCAGCTCTGTTGGCAAGAGACACTATATGGATTCATGGTTGTTGTCATTGATGGCAACAAAGGTCATCCCACATATCCGCAAGTCATGATGTGTCTCTACCGGAAGTCAGAATAAAGAAAGTTGTGGTCCGGTGAAGAAGAACAGAGCATGTGGCAAGGTCCGACAGATTGGTCCGGACCTCTCAGAGGAAGTGTCTTGGTGCAGTACGGATTTGGGGAAGTCAAGAGGACTACCTTTAGTGGTATATTCCAAGGATTTAGCCTCCGGTGATGGACAAGGAAAAAGATATGAATGGTTGAGTACCGGATTCCTGAGAGACAGTGAAAACAGAGGAAGAACTGACTGACAGAGTATCAGACTGCTTTCCGGATGGGTTACTGTTGATGACAGAAGTTGTGAAGGCATGAATCATGTTTGGCCGACATGATTAATGATATCTACAAGTATATGCTTGATCCGCATTGCTTGGTGAGGAAGGATTCAGCCGACAGAATGAGAGTTTGTAAGAAACTAGACTGTTCCGGATGCCGACTAAAAAGGTGATGAAATTACTTGTGCGGATATATATAGAGGATGGATTTAGTTGTGAAATGTGTGTTAATGTGGGGACATATGCGAAAAAGTCCAGATAAAGAGAAGAAGTAGCAAAAAGAATCCGGAATGTGAAAGATAGCAGAATAAAGAACAGAGGAAAGATGAAGTGCAGCAGATCAGTGTACTGAGCCTAACCGGAACTGAACTCCAGCATATGCAGATGCTTCCAATCAGTTCAAGACTGTGATTCTCATCACTTTGTAGACAGTGTGTCTTCTTGTAGGCAGTGGGCCTCTTGTGAGCAGTGTGCTTGGGCAGTGAGCCCTAATTGGCAAGTGCCATTTTTGTAATTTCCTATTCTTCTAACAGAGAATAATTCTTGGGTTAATCACCCCGTGGTTTTCTCCCTTAACAGGGTTTCCACGTCAAAATACTGTGTCATGTGTTTCTTATTTCATGGTTAATGTTTTGTGTTTGATTTTATGCTGCTTCAATTAAAAGGAAAGTTCAATAAGGGAAATAATTAGGATAACTGATTCACCCCCCCCTCTCAGTTATCAACAATTGGTATCAGAGCTAAGTTCCTCCTAATAGAGCCTAACAGCTTGAGGAAGATCTGGGATTTCAAATGGATGCATATGGTTTAAGGGAGCAACTCAAGACTGCTCTTGAGGATCTTGAACAGTCGAATTCTGAAGTCAGTGAATTAAAGGAAAGACTCAAACAGGCTGATGAATTCATGAGAGAATTAAATGACAAATTAAGTCTCTCTATAAAAAAGAGAAAGGAGCTGCTTCAACAGTTGGCAAGACAAAGTGAAGAAAGCAATACAAATGAAGAATTGACTGAGCAAACCAAGTTATGTGAAAAGTTATCAAAAGAAGTCATTATGTTAAGACATGAAATGGAATCAGGAACTATAAAGTTTACTCAAGAGATTGAAGAAAAAAGAAAGGCTGAAGACAATCTAAGACAATCTCTTAAAGAAAAATCAGAAGAATGCCACCAGATGGACAGGATTATCAGACACCTTGAATCTGATCTTGAAGATACCAAAGATAATGAAGGAAAACTTGAGGATCAAATTGCCTCTCTCAAAAGAGACCTTCAAACAGCAAATGAATATAAAGAAAAATTCAAGATAAGTTCTGCTCAACTTGAAGTTCTTCTTGGAAGTCAAAAGAGGACAGATGACAAGTATGGCTTGGGATATGAGAAAGGAGAAAGCTCCGGATCCGGTCAGAAGAATCTTGGATCAGAAAATCCAAGGAGCAGGCCTAGAAGACCTCCGGTAAGACAGCCAAATGCTCAAAGATATCCATCCTTCAATGGATACTGCCACAACTGCAACCACTTTGGTCACAAAGCTAATCAGTGCAGAATGAGAATGAATTAGAATAATTCATCCTTCTCCGGACAGTGCTTCAACTGCAAAAGGTATGGACACAAATCCCATGAATGCAGAATTATGCAAGTAAACAAATCATTCAAAGGTAGATGCTTCACATGCAATAGAATAGGTCATATGGCTAATCAATGCAGATTAAGAGGATATCAGTCAAATATGCAAAGAAATGTTATTTGCCAAATCTGCAATAGGTCCGGTCATAATGCTAAAGTCTGCAGAAACAAGAATCAGGACATAAGAGGTCCGGTGTATAATCAGAATCAAGACAAGGGTAAACAAAAGATGAATACGGATGAGGTTAGGAATCAGATGAGCAAGATTTGGGTGAAGAAAAGTTCAAAGAATGTAGAGGTCGGATCCGCACCAGACCCTGGTGCTGATATTTCTTCCGGAAATTAAAAGGTGAGCTCAGGCTCAGGGGGAGACAAAAAGAAAATCTTGTTCCCCCAGCCAAACAAGTGGTGCCGGATGTGGCACAAGATGCGGATCAAAGGGTTTGTAGATATGAGTCTTGAGATACTTCAGTCAAGTTTTCAAAGGTCCGCATGGAGTTATGAAGAAGCTGTGATCGATCAAATAAGACCTGTTCAGGGAGATGCTCCGGTATGATAGAGGATTACAAAAAGATCTGGAAAGATCCGGAAATGCACTATCTTGTTCTGCGGATTGGACAGAGTGTTTGGGATGCTCTTGTAATATGTTACCTCGATTTATTCATGATTGAAAGATCCGGATGATATTCTCAGATCAGAACCAATCCAGGATACTCCAAACTATCCAGACAAGGCAAACCGGAATGATGTAGGTGAAGCATTTATTGCAGACAGATAATAGGGTTCGCGGAGCAATTTAAGGGATTTCTCAAAGGTCATTTGCTCATTCTGCACCCGAGAAGAAGCGAAAAGTGGAGCTCTGCAACAAGGTTCATCAAGCACCAAGGATCTCCTGCCGAAGCTATTGCATAAAGAAATCAATCCAACCACTCCGTGCAAACCGAAGGCGCATAAGGTATTCTCCGTTTTTCATTACCTCACTGCAAATCTTTGAAGAATGGCTACTCCAAACATAGTTAAGATCTCTGATAGACCTCGCCCCTCATTCAAGAAACATCCCTACAAATCATTGGAGGTAGACCCACTAGGAGCCTTCTCTAGTGTTCCCCACGGAGTTTTACACACCGAAGACATTAGGGTTTACATACATGCAAACATTGAGGAATTTGGGGAATTCAAATTAAGAGACCTCTATCACAAGCAGCTGATTGACAATGCTTTTGAGCTTAAACCAGAGTATAAGGATATTCAGAAGAAACAATTTGAGCAATTTATTCATTTCCCCTGCTTTGAAGAAGATGAATGGGTCCGGTATGTACTAAGCAGGATGCATGACAACTTTCTATGGCTAGATAGACCCTGTAAGATCACAAAAGAGGCAATTAGAGCAGTAACTAGCCTATACTCTTCCGGAGGGGTACCTATCCTCAAATCTGTCAAGAACAACATTGTAACTGAGGCCACCGGATCAAAATTTGACAAGAGGGCAATGACCATTGAAGATATTTCAGATCCGGATATCAAATATGCATCAATGATAATAGGATACAAGATCTATCACTCCAGTAGGGAGAATTCTGTATCCGGAACTGCAGTATACACTGCTTTTGAAATGCTAAGGAAAAATGCAGAATATGACCTCTGCGAACTACTGCTAAGCCAATTAATGGAAAATATACAGAAAATCAAGAAGGATAAGAAGAATTCCTTCAAGTATGGTACTCTTATTGTATGTCTATTCTTCTACTTCATGAATGAGCTACCCGGAACAAGTGGATGGGTATGGCAGAATGACAAACCTGTTGCAGGCCAGATAAGAGACTACTTGCATGGACTTGGGGATGCAAAAGTGAGAAATTCAGCTCTATGGGGATACTTCAAAAACTTTCAGAGCATGATGCAAGCAAGAGAGAGAATTCCCCAGTCTCTCATTGAGAAATACAAGGACTCAGTGTGCTTTATGGTTGACACTGATCAGTGCCTAATGGAGGCAGTGGAGCCAAGGACTGTCTGGATCATGCCCATGGGGTATGAAGTTGATGAACAGATAGTGGAGCTGCATGTTCAACACATGCTAAGTCAGCCCAAAGATCCTAAGGCAGAAAGGTTTGGAACCTTTGAGGAGCTGAGTGTAAAATTACATGTAGAACTCAGGGAACCTGAGATTAAAAGAAAGGTAAGAAAAGAAGTAGAGCACATTGCTCAAGGCCTAGGTATCTCAAAGGAGGCACTTGATGCCAGCCGGGAAAAGAGGAGGAAGGCCGAGGAAGAAGAGAAAAGCAAAGAAAGTGCTCCGGTTGGAGCTCCCACCCGGACCAGATCAACAAAGAGATCTGCACCTCCCTCAACCAAAAGTTCAAAACTGGAAGTCCAGGCATCCGGTAAGAGATCCAAGACAAAAGCCACAAGGGCTTATGGAAGCCAAAAGGATGAAGAGGAAACAGAATCAGATGAGGGAGTAAGAGAAGTAAAGAAATAGAAGAAGAAAGGATCCGGTAAGCCCTCCACAAGCCAAGACAAGGATGAAATGGCAGAGGTAACTGTTGAAAAGCCCACTCTGTCACTAGAGAGCATAATCAAGTCGGTCATGGTGGATGGAAACCTTCAACCAATGACTGAATCCTATGATGACTTCAGTGAGGCAGACCAAAAGACTCTGCAGGAAGCCACAGTTAAATATCTGAACATATACAATAAGGCTTTCATTGAGATCATATCTCTCATTCCTAAAAGCCTAGAGAAGGAAATGGAAGTAAGAAAGAATAATGCTCATGCCAAAGATCTTGAGATCCGGGAGCAGATAGCTATTCAGCTATATCCTCAAATTGATCCCAAGACAATGAACATTATCTTCAAGGACTGCAAAGATGAGTTCAGAAGCAAAGCCAGGATGAATCAACTCATGCTTGGTGAGACTGACAAAGTGGCCCAAGAAACAGAAGAGATCCTCCGGAAGGCCTTCAAAAGGTTCAATCTTCCTGTTGTAGAGGACTTAGGTGCAGAAACAGCTGCTGATTTGGAATCTTCTGTTCCGGAAGAAGTGAGCCCTGAACAGACAAGTGAGGACTTGGGACCCTCTGCTCCAGAAGAAGTGGCACATGAACAAGTTAGCATCTCTCCTCCGGTTTCCCCTACAGTCTCCGGATCCAAAGAAGAAGAGCAATTACAGGAGAAGGAAGCAGTGGTGAAAGACAAAGAGGTTGACAGTTCTAAGACTGCAGAAGAGAAGAAACATCTGTCTCCGGCAAGAGACACTGCACAAACTGTTCAACAATTTTTGAGCAAAGAAACTCTAGAGATTGATGAACCGGAGCTTCTAAAAGGCCCATTTGATTTTGACTCTCTCTCTCCGGTACAAACAATGAAGATAGCTTCATTTGCAAATGCCAAGGCAAATGAAAAGCTCCTGAAGTCTCATATGGAAGACTGTGAGTTGATAGAGGCTGCTTCCGGAGTACTTGTGAAGATCATGCCATCAATCCAGATAGATCCGACAGCCTCCTCTTCCGGTAATCTAAAAACCTTAGTCAGCAGTGTTGATACACATTTTGACTCTCTAGAAAAATTAGCTGAAGAAAAGGTCCGGAAGGAATTTTTGGATAAGAGATTTTCAGAGATATTAGAATTAATTTCTAAAGATAGGAAGATTGTAAGCATTGGAATAAAGAGCTTAGAGAATGCTCTTAAGGATGGCGGTGATATCTATAAATTTTGTATATCCTGGTCAAAGGCAACAGCAGCATTTGACAAGAAAATAAAAGAGGAACAGGATAAGCTACAAAGCTTATCTCAAAGTTTTGATCCTCTCTCTTCCTCTATAATAAATCAAGAATGTCAGACTATTGCAGTCTTGAACGAAATAAAGAATCTTGAGAAGGAAAGGAAGAACATCACCAACCGGATGGGAGAACTTAGAAGGATTATAATCCCTAAGTTGGAAACCATGCATGAGGCCATCAGTGATGCTAGGACCACCGCCCAAACAAAAGATCCGACAGATCTCAAGCGGGCAGAAGCGTTTGTATTTTTGTTAAGTGGTGACATTTCAATTTTGGATAGAATGAAGCAAAGTTGGGCTACCGAAATGATTCAATTACAGACATCCTTTGCAGACATTCTTCAATATATGTGAGTATGTAAATATGCGGCTAAGTATAAGAAATTTTTGAAAATTTTGATATGCGGACCCTACCCTTTGCCATTGATGTCAAAGGGGGAGTGAGGAGCAGTGAAAAATGAGGAATCCAACTAAGGGGGAGTTCCGGAAATTGTATATAAAGACAGAGCATCAGCAAAGGGGGAGCATAGTGAAAACACTTAGTCATTTTTCACTAAGTGTTGCCATCAATGCCAAAGGGGGAGATTGTTGGCAAGAGACACTATATGGATTCATGGTTGTTGTCATTGATGGCAACAAAGGTCATCCCACATATCCGCAAGTCATGATGTGTCTCTACCGGAAGTCAGAATAAAGAAAGTTGTGGTCCGGTGAAGAAGAACAGAGCATGTGGCAAGGTCCGACAGATTGGTCCGGACCTCTCAGAGGAAGTGTCTTGGTGCAGTACGGATTTGGGGAAGTCAAGAGGACTACCTTTAGTGGTATATTCCAAGGATTTAGCCTCCGGTGATGGACAAGGAAAAAGATATGAATGGTTGAGTACCGGATTCCTGAGAGACAGTGAAAACAGAGGAAGAACTGACTGACAGAGTATCAGACTGCTTTCCGGATGGGTTACTGTTGATGACAGAAGTTGTGAAGGCATGAATCATGTTTGGCCGACATGATTAATGATATCTACAAGTATATGCTTGATCCGCATTGCTTGGTGAGGAAGGATTCAGCCGACAGAATGAGAGTTTGTAAGAAACTAGACTGTTCCGGATGCCGACTAAAAAGGTGATGAAATTACTTGTGCGGATATATATAGAGGATGGATTTAGTTGTGAAATGTGTGTTAATGTGGGGACATATGCGAAAAAGTCCAGATAAAGAGAAGAAGTAGCAAAAAGAATCCGGAATGTGAAAGATAGCAGAATAAAGAACAGAGGAAAGATGAAGTGCAGCAGATCAGTGTACTGAGCCTAACCGGAACTGAACTCCAGCATATGTAGATGCTTCCAATCAGTTCAAGACTGTGATTCTCATCACTTTGTAGACAGTGTGTCTTCTTGTAGGCAGTGGGCCTCTTGTGAGCAGTGTGCTTGGGCAGTGAGCCCTAATTGGCAAGTGCCATTTTTGTAATTTCCTATTCTTCTAACAGAGAATAATTCTTGGGTTAATCACCCTGTGGTTTTCTCCCTTAACAGGGTTTCCACGTCAAAATACTGTGTCATGTGTTTCTTATTTCATGGTTAATGTTTTGTGTTTGATTTTATGCTGCTTCAATTAAAAGGAAAGTTCAATAAGGGAAATAATTAGGATAACTGATTCACCCCCCCCTCTCAGTTATCAACAAGCTCTTACTAATTGGTGTAGGATCCACAATACAAATGCACATGCAGAATTAGACTATCCACAATTTAGAATTGCTGCCAGTATCTTTCAGACTGAAGTGTCTAACACTTCTGGAAATCCACCTCAGGCAGAAGGAAATGAGATTGTTCCTTGTGGATATGACTCAGCTTTTGTACTAGAAGCCTATACAAATCAACCTCATCAGAGTTATAACCAGGCATGTGAAGAATCTACCCTAACCTTTGAGACAAACTATGTATTCCCTTTTGAGGATGAAAATGAGCCTGCAAGAGAACATGAGGAAGTGCATGCATACCAGCAGCAATATTCTGGTAAGCATAATTATAACCTGAGGAGTAGTGCCAACAGACCTACTGGTCCATTGACATCATCTTTACCCCCAAACAACTTCAATACACCTAATCCTAAAGCTAGCAATAACCCTGGGTTTCCCAAGGTAAATGCTCAATACTTGTCACCTCAAAACACAGGATCAAAGATTGTAAATACACCTCATGAATCTGACAAGTTAGTCAGCTATCTGGCTGATGAAATGAAGAAAATTAAGATCAGCTTGTCCCTGTCTGAGTTACTGAAAACTCTTGCAATCAAAAGGGCGGTTATGAAGTCACTAGATGATCCTGCTCCTAAAGAGGATGGCCATCATTCAAGTCAATCCAGTGGCAAAGATCATGCTATCAGGGATAATACTATCAAGCCTAAAGTGTCAGCTACAGTCCAAGCTGCAAAAACCTCTCACATGACCTTGTATAAGGACAAAACTGAATCACCTCCGTTCCTCCTCACCATAAGAATGTTCAGCAAGAACCTGCACAATTGTTTGGTTGATTCAGGAGCCTCCACGAATGTTATGCCCTTGTCAATATGTAATGCCTTAGGACTACATCCTGCTAAATCCTTAAAGAAGGTTACTCAACTAGACAAAACAGAAGTAAGTGTAGTAGGAGAGTTAACTCACATTCACATGCAACTAGCATCTGATCCTAGGATCCAATATTACATTGACATTCAGGTAGTTGACATACCTGATACTTATGGGATGTTGCTTAGCCGAGACTGGTCCAAAATGCTTAACGGATATATGTCCACAGATTTTAGTCACATGTGGTTACCATGGAAGGGTATACCTAACCAGATCTGGATTGATGCTGAGCCAAGAATGAAACATATGATTACTGAGTACAATAGAACAAATGAGATCATGTACGTAGACGTAGAGCCTGGAGTTTATTGTATCAGGCCACAGACTGTCAAAATAGAGGAGATCCTGATGCTTGACCTTCATCATCATCATGATGATGATCATCAGGAGGACATGCCAATCATAGAACCAGATAATAATCCTGACAATGAGAATGAACTAGATCACTTCAGAAACTTTGAGATACATCTATCTAATCAGCTAAAGCATTGTCAATTGTTAAATATACCTGTTAATGACATTTTGATTTATGGATGGTGCAGATTACACGATGAAGCACATTCAGAAAAGACTTGTGAAACATGCTTAGATATGATGATGCTAGAGCAGGCATGCAGTGAGGCATCATCATCATATTCTGAGGTAATTGCTACATCTGATGATGATGATGATACTAATTCTTATCTGTCTTCTGTAGGAACAGAGGGGTCGACAGATCATGATGAAGATCATATCCTGAAAACAGAAGAGATTCTAGTGTCTGATCAGATAAATGATGTGAGGAAAGAAAAGATCACTCCTGGTAGTGATTGTTTTATGGAGCCAGATTATGAATTGTCAGATGAAGATAAAGGTAGTGACCTGACCAAGTTCGAAGAATTTCTGGTAAAAGAAATAGAGAAGATGACATGACAACATAGATCTCCACATGAGGCCTTAATAAAAAATTGGTGTAGGTTGCATGAGGCACCCCACTCAGAAACAACTTGCTCACTATGTTTACTCATTTTGAAAAGACATGTAGCTGCAAATCCAGAAGATCATCCTCCTACTGAAGTGAAAGAGAAAATGGAAAAGCCATCAGGCCCACAAAATAAAGGAAGGAAGAAACCTGAGAATGATGACATCCCTAAGTTGAAGTGGATATCGGGAGGAGCAGCAGCTAGAGCTGCAAAAGGAAAAGAAGGTTCAGCTAAATGTCCTGCTGAAGATGAACCTTGGATCCTAAGGTTCGATGGATCCAAATCCAAGCAAGGTGCTGGGGTAGGAATTGATCTGATTGATCCAACTGGAAAATCCTATCTGGCAGCCTATAGATTACAGTTCCCCTATACTAACAATGTAGCAGAGTATGAAGCTCTAATTCATGGGATGCTGTTTGCTCATAAGAAGAAAATAAAGATTCTACATGTCTTCAGAGATTCAGAGCTAGTTGTAAGGCAAGTAAGAGGAATCTACTCATGTAACTACAGAAAACTATCTAATTACAGACATCGAGTGTGGGACCTAATTGAAGATTTTGATGCCTTCAATATCACCCACGTACCAAGAGAACAAAACCATAGGGCAGATGCACTTGCTCAAGCTACCAGTACATTGGAGCCATTGTCTATACCTGGTCTGAAGAGATTTTCAGTAGAATTGGTGTCAGTACCTTCAGTACCGGATAATGTGAACAACCTCCAGGTGTTTGATGATGATCAGCACATTCTGGATTTCATTTCAAATAGAGATGTATTTGATGCCCAAATCATAGATGAGAATAGTATGGAAGATCATGTCTGGGAGGAAGATGAAATATTAGAATTGCCCAGCAATAGAATTCCTAAAGGTATGATTGAATTAGAAAGAGCCTTTGATTTGGATAATATGCTTAAGCATAAGGATCTGCCCAAGGCAGATGGAGGTCAGTATTTACAAGTGAATATTGGACAGGAGGAAGACAAGAGAAATGTGTTGATTGGCAAAGTATGCACACCAGAAGAGTTAGAGGGAATAACTCAAGCCCTCAAGGACTACATACATGTAATCGCATGGACTTATGATGAGCTGAAGATGTATGACACTTCAGTCATAACTCACACTATACCTCTCAAGCCAGATGCTAAACCTTTCAGACAGAAGCAAAGGCCAGTCAATGCTTTGCTTGAACCCATAATCCTTGAAGAGGTCAAGAAGTTGTTAAGTGCCCGGATAATCTTTCCTGTGCGGCACTCCACCTGGGTGGCAATCTAGTCCCTGTCAAAAAGAAAAATGGGGACATCAGGTTATGCGTAGATTTCAGAAATTTGAACAGAGCATCAGAAAAAGATAATTATCCTTTACCCTCATTGGATGAAGTTCTGCAGATTGTAAATGGAGCCAAAATGATGTCCTTTCTGGATGGCTTTTCAGGATACAACCAAGTAATGGTTGACAAAATTGACAGATTGAAAACTGCCTTCACCACAAAGTGGGGGATATTTGCATATAGACGTATGCCATTCAGACTTATAAATGCTGGAGCTACATTCCAGCGAGCAATGGACATAGCCTTCAGAGGCTTAATAGGAAAATGTATAGTCATCTACATGGATGACTTGACAGTATTCTCCAAGGAAAGGGGGAATCATGTTGCTGATCTCAGAAGTCTACTGAAGAAATGTGAAGAGTACGGAATATCTTTGAATCCCAAGAAGTGCATATTTGGGGTGACAATAGGAAAGTTACTTGGCCACCTGATCACAGAAGATGGAATTATCATTGATCCTGACAGAGTGGAGTCCATCATGAAGCTACAACTTCCAGGAAGCAAAAAGGAACTCAAGTCTTACTTTGGTAAGATAAACTTTGTGAGGAAGTTCATCACCGGCTTTGCTGAGATTGTCAGACCACTAAACGCTATGTTGAAATAAGATGCACAAATCAAGTGGACACCAGAAGCCAGGGCTGCATTTGAAGATATAAAGAAAGCCATTTCAAATGCTCCTGTCCTCATCAATCCAGACTACACAAGAGATTTCTACATCTATTCATTTGCCTCAGAACATACCTCTGCAGCTGTGCTTACTCAGAGAAATGAAGAGAAAGAAGAAAAACCAATTGCTTTCATGAGCTGTCCTTTTAGGGATGCTGAATTGAGATATGTAGATGTTGAGGACAGGCACTTGCATTGGTCAGAGTAGTAAAGAAATTTAGACACTACATACTGAGAAGCAAAGTGATTGTTGTGGTACCAGATACAATAGTAAATATGCTGCTGATGCAGAGTGAGCCTGGTGAAAAAAGATCCAAATGGATTACTGTATTACAAGAGTATGATATGGAAATTACACCAATGAAGCTGGTTAGAGGACAAGCTTTGAGTCAAATGATATCTGAAATTGATCCAAACATCACCAGTCAACAATATGTGATCAATGAGAAAGACAATAAGGAATGGTATTCAGATATCTGGCACATCCTGATTACTGGCAGATGTCCATCAAGAATGCAGGCTTCACAGAGAAGAGCCTTGAAAATAAGATCTCGAAAGTATATGATGAAGGGAGGAACCTTATTCAAAAAGAATTATGAAGGAATATACCTGAGATGCTTAGAAAAGCCAGAAACAAATAAAGTCCTATCAGAACTACATGACAAGTTTGGAACGGCACACGGATCAGCATTGGCCACAACACATGCATTCCTCAGAACAGGATATTACTGGCCTACAATTTTTAAAGACACAGCTAATCATGTTAAATGTTGTCATGTTTGCCAGGTTGCTGCCAACAAAGAGAAATATGCTGCACAACCCTTGCAGCCAGTGATGGAAGAGCGCCCATTTGTATAGTGGGGCATGGACTTCATAGGACCAATCAATCCTCCATCCTCTTCAGGTCATAGGTATGTCTTAACAATTACTGACTATTGTACTAGATGGACTGAGGCGGTTAGCAGCAAAACTTGTACGGCAGATGATGTCATTAGATTTCTAGAGAGCAACATTGTCACCAGGTATGGAATTCCTTATGCTTTGGTAAGTGATAATGGTTCTGCTTTCACTTCAATTAAATTGTCAAGTTGGGCTTTTGATCATGGGATTATACTTAAGTTTTCATCCAACTACTATCCCCAAGGGAATGGATTAGCAGAATCCACCAACAAGAATTTACTGAGTATCATAAGGAAACTGATAGAGAAGAACCGTAGAGAATGGAATTCATTCTTGAAGTATGCCTTATGGGTAGACAGAACTAGAATGAAAACTGCATTAGGAAACTCACCTTTCCAACTAGTATATGGGGTAGATCCTATCCTCCCTGTAAACTTGAAAATTTCTACTCTGCAGTTTGCCCAAGAATACCTAGGCATAGACAATAAGCAAGAAGTCAGGTTGCTTCAGTTGATGCACCTGGAAGAAAAAAGGAGTCAAGCGATTGACCAATTTGCAAAACATCAGGCTGTTGTCAAATGCTAGTTTGACAAGAGAGCCAGAATTAAAGCTCTCAGGATATCCGATTTAGTCCTGATGTGGGATAAAGCCCATGAAAGGAAAGGTGACCATGGTAAGTTTGATAGATTATGGATAGGTCCCTTTCAGATTTCTGAGATATTAGGAGACAGTACTTATAGGCTTAAGATCCTGACAGGTGAGGATGTCCCATTGCCAGTCAATGGACAGTTCCTCAAGCATTATTTCCAGGCCTGAGTAACTCCATGACAGTCATTATGTATCATATTGTACATTTGTATAGTTGTTTGTACAGTTTGTTTGTCGTGCTTGTTTTATTTTGGTTGGTTGAGACCTTGTTCTGGTAAGTCAGGATGATGCACCTCATCACCCCAGAAAGTAACTAAATTGTTAGGCTTCATGTGATGAGAGCACATTTAGATATAGGTTGTGATTTATTCTAAGAAGTAGTCATGATTAGATTTATGATATCCTTTCATCAGGGTGCCTACTCTGGTCAAAGTGAATCAATCACGATGAAACACCTAACAGCCTTGGGCTTGTTGAAGACACGAGTATAGGTGTTAAGTGAAAAATCTAAAGGGACTCCCTTGCTACCAATACAATCTCCAACCTAAAGATGCAAGTGACTGTGCCTTGTACAAATGAGCTAACATGATGATATCAGATACACAAAAAAAAAATTCAAAAAGAAATAAAATTAGGCCATCTAAGTAACTCTACCGGGGCTATAGACGCCTGCTGGCAGTGGGGCTCTACTTAGGGAGATTGTATAGATAACCTTGCCGGGGCTATGGACGCCTACTGGCAGCAAGGCTCTATCCAGGTTGGCTATAAGGGATGATCCCCAACTATGTAGTTTAACACCAGTTACTCATGTTTTCAACTTGCTTTCAAGATGAGGATAATTAATCATATGCACACACATGATCCTTTGTTAGCATTGTCACCATAATGAAATTTTATTATTTAGAAGATCATGATGCTCATGCTTAGATAGAATTAGAATACTATAGATGAATGTGATCACATCACTTGAATCGTTGGAATTTGTTTGTTTTCTTTGGTGGCAAGTTGTTGTGTTCTTACACAACACGCCTCATTTTGACTTGGCAAAACAGGGACCCAACTTTTTGGCTTGGCTTGTGTTGTCTGCTTTCTGGCGGTTTTGGTAAAAGTAAGTCATGTTCATCATCATGTAGAACCAGGATGAGGTAGGTCACCATTATGAGGTCAGTTTGTCAAAATTTATATTTCATTTCTGTGACCTCATATTTAGAAAGAACCTTAAATTCCATGCAGGTTTTCCTTTTACATCACCTTGATATTCCTCAGGATGTGAAAGTTATGAACAGTCAAAGTTTTGGTCAAACCTAATATTCGCAAGAGGAGGATCATGTTTTATAAACTTAGTCATGTTGTAAAAGATCATCCTGATCTTGGTATATCACCCGATAAAATCATGCGGTCCAAATATGCAGACATCAATTTTAAGTGATAGCACCCGTTACCCGTCAATAACCTTAGATATATCGTGAGCGTCACATTTCCAAATGTAACCCGATATTTCTTTATATCCTCCTAACCTGAAATATCACCCTTACAAATATCCTGATGACGTCATCTGAATACGATAAACGAAGAAACAAACATGACGATGACATCATCATCACATTTACCTCTCGGGAGGATATTTTGTAAACATGATCATGTTCGCGTAATATGACGATGACGTCATGATGCATTTTCGATACAAAGAACAAATATCAGGATGACGTCATCCTGATATTCTGAAAGAGAAACAAGTGGGTTTGTCTCGTCATCATCATATTTGAAACATCACCCGATACATCGAAATATCCTCCTGAGGTAACATACATAACCAAAAGGTGCTTTTGTCACCTGAATCTCGTCGCGATAACCATTCCTATATGAAGGAGGAGGATGATATTGAAACTCGACCCGATATTTACGAATATCATCCTGCCTTCATGATATCCTGTCATATGGATATCCTCCCGCTCCCTTTGCCGCCATTATCATTTAATGCGTGCAGACATGGTAGGTGGTTTCCGCGGACCCTGGAACCCAATGAAACACCTGGTACGATCCTGCGTCTTCACATGAATAATCAAGGAATACGATCTAATTTGTCAGAGTTGCCCTAAATTTACCCTAATTGCAAGGGTAAAGGCTAATTCAACCGTCATTTTTATATTTACCTTGCAATAAAATTGTTTTACAGAGTACCAGCTTCCATATCCTCATACAGGCGATTGTTGCGCGATTTGAGCTCACAGACAGAAAGAAGGAAGTGATCATCAGCTGAATTAAGAACGTCATTAGCAATCTACTAGTATAAAGGAGAAATCTGCATAACCAGGTAAGTAAATGAAACCCTCATCATGTTTTTTTTATTTAGGTATGATGATGTAAGTTCTGGTTTATGCATCCATATGATTAAGTATGTTGAGCAGATATAGTAGACATAATGATTTGTAAAGTCAATGGCAATATGCATGCACATGTGTACCTATTGTGAGATGGGATTTCGTTAATTGCAGGTACTCATGGCTAACAAAAGGTTCATGAAGTGTCAAGAGGAATTTAGTAGGCCCATGTTCTCTTCTCAGAGAGGGGTCCTGTTTAAATATGGAGCAATTACAGATACCCATCAGGGAAGCACCAATTTGGAAGCCTGGTCAGCTAAGCTGAATGATGGAAATGATAAGAGTCCAGTGTTGGATGCAGTGTTCGTATCAGGAATGTGGAACGCTGCCAGTTTTCCTTACTCCATGGAATCTCCGGAGCTGGTCATAGAATGTGCCCAGAATTATAATCCGCAGACAAGGCAAGTGGTGAAGCATGAGAGGATATATGCAGACCTGTCCATCAAGGGTCTCTCCCGGACATTTGGATTGCCACTGGGCAATAAAGTTAAGAGCGTGGACCTGAAGAAGTCCAAAAGAGAATATGAAGCTAACAAGAAATCAGCCAGGAAGAATATGTACCAATGGCGGGCTGAGAACAGCACATATCCTGTAGCAGCCAAACTTCCTATGCACCTGTTCAAGTATGATTTCAGTGAGGAGTACCAATACATGATTGCACTCCTGAATAGAGTAACAGGCCAGCCTGATGCTGGTAGTTTCAGACATTGGATGTATGGAATAATCATGATGTGTCTGTATTCAGACATCAATCCACTATGGTGCCAGATAATAAGTGATGCTCTGCATGAGCAGCTGATGAACCTGGGAGGTTCAAATTGTGCATTTTATGTCATCATATATTGTTTATTCCTATGCTTACAAAGGCAATTTTGATGCTTTAGTTACAGATGGAAAGCTCACAGGCACAAATGCAGTGTATATCTGGGATCATCATCCCCAGCTGCAGAGAACCAATTACCTCAAGGATTACAAGCTGGTCAATGATGCATTCTCTATGCATCTGGTGAGGACCATGGAAGAGGATAGAACAAAGAGATTGAGCATGGAAGCTAAAGAAATAGTCTACAGGCATGGGGCCTGGTACATATAGTTTGCAACCTTTTCATATATAAGGGTTGAAGGTTTTGAGGGAAATCCCCTCATGCTGCCGAGGTATCCTACTGATGCAGTAATACTAATGGAATTTATCAGGCAGGACTCCACAATGATAAAAATGTACAAGGATGCCAATAAGCTACCACCAATTTTGTTCCCAATCAGCATTGGCAGCTATATGTGCCCTGACTCAGATACTATAAAGAAGGTGATGGTCACTTTTAATAAAATGAATCTGTAGCCTTTCCCACTTACAAGACCATATGATCCCTATGGCAGGATACAGAAGATACTAGGAAAGCCTATTCACTAGGGGCACCTAGAGGATTTTTGGGCTGACTGCGAAGATGAGGCAGAAGCTAGGAGAAGAAGGTATCAGAGGTTAACTCTAAACCAAATTAGAACTTTTGACTGCATCCCCATCCCCCAACAATTGAAGAAGGATGATGGTAGGACAATTGCAGATGAATATGAACAAAAGAAGAAATATAATGACACCATCTCTGCACCTGACCTCACCATGCAGGAAGACATATCCTTGGATCCATTCATTGCCAGGACCATACAACTAACTCAAGCTTGGGTTGATGAGCAGGTGGAGGCATTGAAGAAGAAAGGTGTTGCCATTACGGTGGACAACAAAAAGAAGGGACAGATATCTCTAGGGATGGGTATGATGACTTCCTGGTTGAGAAGAGGAAGACCAAGGGAGATAGAATCCCTCCACCACAACAACAGAGCAGAAGATCCCCAAGGGGCAAGAAGGTGGATAAAGGACTAAAGGGGATTGTAATTGAAAGGGTAGTATTTGTAGCTAAGGAGGCAGCTGGATCAGGATCAGGATTAGAATCAGAATCCCCTCCAAAGAAAGAAAAAGCTATGAAGAGTAAGACAGCAGAGGCTGGAATCACTGACACCCTAGAAGTGGGTCAATCCTCAAGGAAACATGATAAAGAGGATATCCTCATGGAGGAGGAGCCTGAAGAAGAAGAGGCTCCATTAATAATAAAAAGGAAGAGGAGAGCTCCACAGGTGCTGGTGTCTACCACACCTAAGAAACAAAGAACCTCCATGAGAGGTGGAATAAGCCAACCCCCTACACTATTACAAGGGGCGGGTAGTGAAGTACCAAAGGAACTTCAGCACAATGTTCAACTTCCTACCATCGTCAAGTTCAAAACTAAACTTACAGAAGAACAAATAAAAGAAACAGATCAGACACAAGCAGAAGGACATGTCTCACTTGATGAGACAATAAATCTGTCTAATGATGAAGTCATGTAGGATGTGGCTGCACAGAAAATGGAAACACTTGCTGCTGGTATAAGTATGACACCTCACAAACCTCCACCAGTTCAATCAGTACTGGAAGGAATGAAGCAAGTGGAAGAAGAGCAAGAAAAGAGCCCAGAGCAGGTAGCTTAGGAAATAGGGCTAGATACATTGATTACAGAGGTGACAAGTCCTGTAGTGGTAGACCTGACAGAGAAACAGGATGCAAGTCTTGAACAGCCAGCAGGATCACCTGACAAGGGGCACCTAGCAGAGGAGATAGAGATGGCAGAATCAGAAGGCCATACTTTAGAATTGGGACAACAAAGCCCACATGATACATCAGCAGAACCTGCTATAGTAGAGGTTCAGGAAGCGAAGGCTGATGAAAAGGACGAAACAATAGAGGATCCAGCTGCCAAAGTAAAAGAGGTTGACAGTGCAGGACCGAAACAAATAAAGGCTGCAGAACAAACGCCAGCCCTACAGGTAGAATCCACAGCATCCGGTACGATGGACATGGAACAAGAAATAGAAAAGAAAAAGGAGGATGATCAACCTCAACAGGGGGAAGAGCTGAAAATAGACGAAATAATGACGGAGAAGGATCATGATCATCATGATCAACATATAGATACACTGCAAGGTTCCCCACACCAAGAAGATGCCCCTCCGGAGAAGGAAATTCCTCAACAGGAGGAGGTGCCACAAGATCAACAACAAAGTGAGCATCAAGGAGAAGAAATGAGAAAATCACCATCTCCACAACACTTGCTGACAGAAACGGGAGATACTGGTGAACATCAGGATGATGCTGAAAAACATGATCAGGTGCCTTCGTGGTTAGCAAAAGAAGTAAATATTGAGGAAGAGTTGGAAATTTAGGAATTCGATGTCTCCACCTTGTTCTCTGCAGATATAATGAAGCCAAAGAGAAAGGCCATAATGACTTCGGCCATCAAGAGAGATCCGGCAACAGGGAGAAGGACCGCACAAATTGCAATACATGCGGTCGATAAAGAAAAAAGTAAAATTACTGTAGATGAATTCCAAATCAGCACAGTGGATTTGGGTTTTGCTAATGAGGACCAAGAAGGTCAGGAGGAAAAGACATTATTGACTCTCTAATTTAGAAGGTGAAAAGAGAGAAGGAGAAGAATAAGCAACATAAAGAGCACATTGCTCAGTTGCATGCCTATATAAAGCGGCTGACCAATCCTGATGATACAACAACTGAACACGCAGTCCCATTGACTGCCATTTCTCAGGAGGAGGTAAATAAGTTAGACCTCATGAAGCATGAGGCATCAGTAATAAGAAAATGGATGTCATCCGCATTGGATGATGCTGTAGAAATAGTGAAGGCCTCTTTGAAGAGGTGGAGTATTTTGAGTGACTCCAGGACTAAGGTGGATAGATTGCAGATGCAGACTGGGAAAAGGTCTTACAAACTGGAGAGAGTCCTGAGCCTTTTGGGAGAAATAAAGAGGATAAATCCTCAACTGCTTATCAATAAGTAGGTATTGAACAATAATACCGCATTGTTGGTAGATATCTGGTACAAAGATGTTTAGTTTGAATGCGGAGTTCTCAAAAGATGCAATAATAAGCTGAGAGATATCAGCATGAGGCTACATGATCTAATGGCTGAAGAGGCAGAGATACTAGAAACATTGGAAGGAAAGATGGAAGGTAAAATAGAAAATCAAGATGAAGAGTCTGCTATCAAGGCTCTGCACAGCAACTTCCAATCAGAAGCAAATGGTCCACCAGTCCACTTGACAGAAGAATTTATAGATAAAATGATGAGAATCAAGGTCAAGACGGAGAAATATAATGAAACACTGCAGGACAGGAAAAACAAGTTGGATAACAGCAGAGATAAGTATGAAGTACATAAGCATGCCATCATCAAGGTAAAAACTCAAGATGGCGGAGGAATAGATCAAGTTGTATGTTCATATGAGCAGATCCGAAACAGCATGTAACCCTATATGCAGCATCATCATCATCAGGATAGCGAAAGTTTAGGAAGTGAACATCATGATGATGATCCACATGAATCAGCTGAGGAACATGATGAAGATACATCATAGAGGGGGGTATAAGCATAAGTAATATAGATGGTTGCCAGCTGGCAACTTGTGCCTTTTTGTAAAGATTGACAAAGTCAAGGAGAATATTGACCGTAGATGCACATTGATAAATCATGATCGTAGATCTTTTGTAACGAATTCCTCACCTTATTCTATAAAAGGTGATGGAATACCTTATTGTAAACATTTGAAACTTAATTGAAATTTGTTCGCTGAAGTATTCAGGGCTCTTTTCAAAGCTATTGTATATGTACATGTCTTTTGCATACTTAATGAAAGAGAAGAGTAGTTCGATTACAAATGGTCGTAAATCTCAAGTAATCTGTGTCTGAATTCTGGATATATGTTTTGATTTGCTGCGTCCCTTGGATTGCTCATCATGTTGCATGTATTGTTTTCATTCATCATCCTTTGAAGTTTGCATCAACTGTATCTAGCTGTGGAATATCCTGGTGAACATATGGTTTGATTTCTTCTCCTCATGACAGTATCAAGTATGTATGTGGATCAAAAGCTAAAGGTTCAACTTAATTAGAAGTGTTTCGTCAATTTCTTTTAAATTTCAGAGCATTTTATCTCCACCATTGCAAATAATTGATGATTTTAAGCAAACAACATAGATATGCAGACATCTCGTAGATAATCATAAATATTTAGCATATTTGAATACAAAGCATGCACAATTGAAAATATCATGCAAATATTGAGGTATTTCTGCATCTTTTCACCAAATAACTACACAATATGACTTCCCTGTAAAGAATTTATGCAGGATTATCATGATGACGTTGAACTTTCACATAAGGCCCCAAAATGGAAACAGCAACTCACATTAACCTCTGAGTAACTTCAGACGATTAAGACCTAATCACCGGAGACTTGGGATCATGAATTCTATGAATTCATAGTATCTTTCAAGATGAATAAAGGTTAGTGTGTACTTTTATTCTATGCTTGTTTGTGACTAACATCATGACCAACATGTCCTCAATTCTTTGGCATCTTCCAATGGCTTTTGATACAATTTTCCTATTAATTCTCAATTCTTGACTCATCTTTGTAATGAGATGAGCTTTCCTCATTTGACTACTTACTATAGTCAATGTAATCACACATCGTGTTGCATTACTATCTTTTGTGCATGAGGTGTTACCCACACTCTCATACGCACTCATTAGATTCTTGACAATAGATTTTTCACTTGAAGCATCTGATGTTCTCAACCCAAGAATCTTCATGATGGACCTATACTTTATACTTCGCATCATTTCAAGGAATAGTTGACATCTTGCAGTCTCATTTAACTTTTCAAAGAACAATCTCCAAATATTATGAGCATATCTTCTACAAGTATATTTTGGAATCTTACCTTCCATTAGATGCAAAATATTCTCATCAATATCAATCAAATACTTTGGCTTTCTATGGAGAATTTTAGGGGGTGTTAAGTTAGATAAATTCATCTCAACATTAGGAATTTCATCAATATTTAAATGAGATGGGCAATATGGCATATCTTTGATCGAAGATGGAATAGATGACATACCTTGAGGTTGAGGTGGGAATGATGGTGTACCTCCTTCATCACATGTGAGTGATGATGTACTCTCAACTTGAGATGTGGTAGATGGTGTACCTACATGTTGACTTGCGGTAGAGGACGTGTCTCCAACTATGGTATTCAAATCTCTCGTAGCATGAAGTTTTTGCATTCATTCTCTTTGTGCCACCAATACCATATCTCTTTGTGATGGTTGTGGTTCCTCTTCAATTGGCATGTCTTCATTTATCGTGTCCAGTTTCCTCTTCTCATGAAGTTCCCTCATAGCCACTACTTTCTTTGCATTCTTAGCTTCTATCTCTTCTTGTGTTAGTTTAATTCTTGATCATTTCCTCGGTATGACAGAGAATTTGTCTATAGCATGATAAAGAGACCAATATTAGTTCCTAAGAAATGAATCCATACAAATAACTAAAATATATGTCATTCAACCCTTCATAGTAAATGTACATACAATCATCATGTAAAAGAGTAAATGTCACTCAACCAAAATAGGTACAAAGCATACAAAGAAAATTATTGCAGCCATGAAAAGAGTACATGGGACTTCATGGTTGAAAAGGTTGAGGCAGACCCAATTTGACATGTTTGTTGTTACTAGGGCTACTAGGATTTGGAATTGAGAAGGTGTTTTGTTGGTACTAGGGATACTAGGATTTGGGTGTCTTGTGAAGGAATAGACAACAATTGTTGTGTCATGTGCATGTACACATCATCATGAATAGGTGCATAAGGAATGTCCCAGCCCAAGATATGTGCATACAAATCATCATCTCATGTGCATACTTGTATGATCTTGGCACCTATTCATTTGTATTTTAACTTGTTAATATGACAAGATAATAGTGGGATTGTATTTTTATTATGTTGTAAGGATTTATTCTTGTATAGTTTGACATCATGGTATGTTAAGGTATGTTTATTACACATAATTATTAAAGAGCCCAAGTGTAGAAAATATACATGGCATCATGTGAGATTGTAGGTTGCTTTCTTGATTGGGAATGTGAAGAGTTTTAAACATGTATGATAAAGCATGATAAAGTAATTCAAATAGAATTAAGGAAAATGTAAAGAACATGCATGTAAAGACTTGACATACCTAAAAAATGAAGATTCGAATGGAGAGAGTACCCAATTATGTAGTGTTTTTTCTTCTTGCATCAAACTCCTCAACAATTTAAGTTTTTCACCACTTACTTCCTTTTCAATGTTAAATTGAATAACACTCAAATATAATTACTAACAACAATACTATTAACCAATCTATAATGTTAAAATCCTAAAATTGAATCACAATTAACATTGCAACACTACAAAAATTAAAACTTGAATAGATATATATCAAACCTGGTGTGAAAACTATGTTATTTCCTCCTTCTCAAGTTGGCAAAGCAGAAAAGGTGGTGGAAAGATCATGCAAATGTGGTAGAATGTGTAAAATGTGCATGTGAACTTCCCAACAGCATGAAAGCACTTCTTTTTTGTCAAAGCATGCGCATAATCAACATGAAAACAAAGCATGTGGGCTTGGATCACGGGGGTCAACACTTTTTTACCATTTCTATAGTAGGACAAAATGTGAGTGTGTTATAACGCACTCATGTTTTGTCCTTCTATAGATTGATCCATAAATATTTGTGCCTATCTCACCTTTACAATATCTCACCTCTATTTCCATCAACTCATGTTCTACATCTCACTTATCTCTCCCCCTCACCTCTCTACCTCTCTACCTCTCCCCTCTCTATGTCTCTCAATTTCTCCTTGTCTACCTTAACCCTAAACCTTATTCCTAATCCCTCATCCCTAAACCCTAAACACTATCCCTATTCCTAAACCCTCAACAGGCTCAATACTATACCTTAAACCCTAATCCCTTATCCCTAAACCCTCCAACCTTATCCCCAATCCTTATACCCTCGACACTCTACTTTAACTCTAATCCCTTGACCCTCAATCCTATACCGAAACCCTCAACCCTCAAACCTCAATGTACTAAACCCTCAATGTCAAACCCTAATCCCTCAACCCTTAACTATGATCCCTTGACCCTCAACCCTATCCCTAAATCCTAAACCCTAAAGCCTCAACCCTCAACCCTTAACTCTAATCCCTCAACCCTAAACCCTATCCCTAAACCCTAAACACTATCCCTATTCCTAAACCCTCAATGGGCTCGATACTATACCTTAAACCCTAATCCCTTATCCCTAAACCCTCCAACCCTATCCCTAATCCTTATACCATCGACACTTTACTTTAACCCTAATCTCTCGACCCTCAACCCTATCCCAAAACCCTTAACCCTCGAACCTCAATGTACTCAACCCTCAATGTCAAACCCTAATCCCTCAACCCTTAACTCTGATCCCTCGACCCTCAACCCTATCCCTAAACCCTAAACCCTTAAGCCTCAACCCTCAACCCTCAATGTCAAATACTAATCCCTCAACCCTTAACTCTAATCTCTCAACCCTAAACCCTATCCCTAAACCCTAAACACTTTCCCTATTCCTAAACCCTCAACGGGCTTGATACTATACCTTAAACCCTAATCCCTTATCCCTAAACCCTCCAACCCTATCCCTAATCCTTATACCCTTGACACTCTACTTTAACCCTAATCCCTCAACCCTCAACCCTATCCCGAAACCCTTAACCCTCGAACCTCAATGTACTAAACCCTCAACGTCAAACCCTATTCCCTCAACCCTTAACTCTCATCCCTCGACCCTCAACCTGATCCCTAAACCCTAAACCCTCAACCCTCAACCCTCAACGTCAAATCCTAATCCCTCAACCCTTAACTCTAATCCCTCAACCCTAAACCCTATCCCTAAACCCTAAACACTATCCCTATTCCTAAACCCTCAATGGGCTTGATACTATACCTTAAACCCTAATCCCTTAACCCTAAACCCTCCAACCCTATCCCTAATCCTTATTGTTAGACTTAGGGCACACAACTGAGAGGGGGGTGAATTAGTTGTGCAAAACTTTCTCCAATTAAACACTTAAATCTTCTTAGTGATTTGCATTATATTAATCATGAACCATAATGCATTCAAATCAAGAGCAGAAACACATCAACACATAAGACACCAAGATTTTGACGTGAAAAACCCGGTTAAGGGAACAACCACGGGGTGATTAACCCAAGATTGTATTCTCTATTAGAAGAATAGAAAGAACAAAATGGCACATGCCAATTAGGAATCACTGCCTGAGCACACTGTGTTGATAACTGAGAGGGGGGGGGTGAATCAGTTATCCTAATTATTTCCCTTATTGGAGTTTCTTATTAATTGATGCAGCATTGAATCAAACACAAAAACATTACCATGAAATAAGAAACACATAACACAGTATTTTTGACATGGAAACCCTGTTAAGGGAGAAAACCACGGGGTGATTAACCCAAAATTATTCTCTGTTAGAAGAATAGGAAATTACAAAATGGCACTTGCCAATTAGGGCTCACTGCCTGAGCACACTGCTCACAAGAGGCCCACTGCCTACAAGAAGACACACTGTCTACAAAGTGATAAGAATCACAGTCTTGAACTGATTGGAAGCATCTGCATATGCTGGAGTTCAGTTCCGGTTAGGCTCAGTACACTGATCTGCTGCACTTCATCTTTCCTCTGTTCTTTATTCTGCTATCCTTTCACATATCAGATCTTTCTTGCTACTTCTGCTCTGTTCTGTACTTCTTCGCATATATCTTCACACCATCACACCCTTCACAACTAAATCCATCCTCTATATATATCCGCACAAGTAATTTCATCACCTTTCTAGTCGGCATCCGGAACAGTCTAGTTTCTTACAAACTCTTGTTCTGTCGGCTGAATCCTTCCTCACCAAGCAATGCGGATCAAGCATATACTTGTAGATATCATTAATCATGTCAGCCAAACATGATTCATGCCTTCACAACCTCTATCATCAATAGTAACACATCCGGAAAGTAGTCTGATACTCTGTCAGTCAGTTCTTCCTCTGTTTTCACTGTCTCTCAGGAATCCGGTACTCAACTATTCATATCTTTTTCCTTGTCCATCACCGGAGGCTAAATCCTTGGAATATACCACTCAAGGTAGTCCTCTTGACTTCCCCAAATCCGCACTGCACCAAGACACTTCCTCTGAGAGATCCGGATCAATCTGTCGGACCTTGCCACATGCTCTGTTCTTGTTCACCGGACCACAACATTCTTTATTCTGACTTCCGGTAGAGACACATCATGACTTGTGGATATGTGGGATGACCTTTGTTGCCATCAATGACAATAACCATGAATCCATATAGTGTCTCTTGCCAACAATCTCCCCCTTTGGCATTGATGGCAACACTTAGTGAAAAATGACTAAGTGTTTACACTATGCTCCCCCTTTGCTGAAGCTCTGTCTTTATATACAATTTCCAGAACTCCCCCTTAATTGGATTCCTCATTTTTCACTGCTCCTCACTCCCCCTTTGACATCAATGGCAAAGGGTAGGATCCGCATATCAAAATTTTCAAAAATTTTCTATACATTGCCGCATATTTACATACTCACATATACTGAAGAATGTCTGCAAAGGATGTCTGCAATTGGATCATTTCTGTAGCCCAACTTTGCTTCATTCTATCCAAAATTGAAATGTGACCACTCAACAAAAATGCAAAAGCTTCTGCCCTCTTGAGATCTGTCGGATCATTTGTTTGGGCGGTGGTCTGAGCATCACTGATGGCCTCATGCATAGTTTCCAACTTAGGGATTATAATCCGTCTAAGTTCTCCCATCCGGTTAGTGATGTTCTTCCTTTCCTTCTCAAGATTCTTTATTTCATTCAAGACTGCAATAGTCTGACATTCTTGATTTATTATGGAGGAAGAGAGAGGATCAAAACTTTGAGATAAGCTTTGTAGCTTGTCCTGTTCCTCTTTTATTTTCTTATCAATTGCTGTTGTTGCCTTTGACCAGGATATACAAAATTTGTAGATGTCACCGCCATCCTTAAGAGCATTCTCTAAGCTCTTTATTCCAATGCTCACAATCTTCCTATCTTTAGAGATTAATTCTAATACTTCTGAAAATCTTTTATCCAAAAATTCCTTCCGGACCTTTTCTTCAGCTGATTTTTCTAGAGAATCAAAATGTGTATCAACACTGCTGACTAAGGTTTTTAGATTACCGGAAGAGGAGGCTGTCGGATCTATCTGGATTGATGGCATAATCTTTACAAGTACTCTAGAAGCAGCCTCTATCAACTCATAGTCTTCCATATGAGACTTCAGGAGTTTTTCATTTGCCTTGGCATTTGCAAATGAAGCTATCTTCATTGTTTGTATCGGAGAGAGAGAGTCAAAGTCAAATGGGCCTTTTAGAAGCTCCGGTTCATCAATCTCTAAAGTTTCTTTGCTCAAAAATTGTTGAACAGTTTGTGTAGTGTCTCTTGCCGGAGACAGATGTTTCTTTTCTTCTGCAGTCTTGGAACTGTCAACCTCTTTGTCTTTCACCACTGCTTCCTTCTCCTGTAATTTCTCTTCTTCTTTGGATCCGGAGACTGTAGGGGAAACCGGAGGAGAGATGCTAGCTTGTTCATAGGCCACTTCTTCTGGAGTAGAGGGTTCCAAGTCCTCAGCTGTTTCTGTACCTAAGTCCTCTACAACAGGAAGATTGAACCTTTTGAAGGCCTTCCAGAGGATCTCTTCTGTCTCTTGGGCCACTTTGTCAGTCTCACCAAGCATGAGTTGATTCATCCTGGCTTTACTTCTGAACTCATCTTTGCAGTCCTTGAAGATTATGTTCATTGTCTTGGGATCAATTTGAGGATATAGCTGAATAGCTATCTGCTCCCGGATCTCAAGATCTTTTGCATGAGCATTGTTCTTTCTTATTTCTAATTCCTTTTCTAGGCTTTTAGGAATAAGAGATATGATCTCAATGAAAGCCTTATTGTATATGTTCAGATATTTGACTGTGGCTTCCTACAGAGTCTTTTGGTCAGCCTCACTGAAGTCATCATAAAATTCAGTCATTGGTTGAAGGTTTCCATCCACCGTGACCGACTTGATTACGCTCTCTAGAGACAGAGTGGGCTTTTCAATAGATACCTCCGCCATTTCATCCTTGTCTTGGCCTGTGGAGGGTTTACTGGATCCTTTCTTCTTCTGCTTCTTTATTTCTTTTACTCCCTCATCTGACTCTGTTTCCTCTTCATCCTTTTGGCTTTCATAAGCCCTTGTGGCTTTTGTCTTGGATCTTTTACCGGATGCCTGGACTTCCAGTTTTGAACTTTTGGTTGTGGGAGGTGCAGATCTTTTTGATGATCTGGTCCGGGTGGGAGTTTCAACCGGAACACTTTCTTCACTTTTCTCTTCTTCCTCAGCCTTCCTCCTCTTTTCTCGGCTGGCATCAAGTGCCTCTTTTGAGATTCCTAGGCCTTGAGCAATATGATCAACTTCTTTTCTTACCTTCCTCTTTATCTCTGGTTCCCTGAGTTCTACATGTATTTTTACACTCAGTTCCTCAAAGGTTCCGAACCTTTCTGCCTTAGGATCTTTGGGCTGGCTTAGCATGTGTTGAACATGCAGCTCTACTATCTGTTCATCCACTTCATACCCCATGGGCATGATCCAAACAGTCCTTGGCTCTACTGCCTCCATTAGACACTGATCTGTTTCAACCATGAAGCATACTGTGTCTTTGTACTTTTCTACAAGGGATTGGGGTATTCTTTCTCTTGCATGCATCATGCTTTGGAAGTTCTTGAAGTATCCCCATAGAGCTGTATTTCTTGCTTTGGCATCCCCAAGTTCATGCAAATAGTCTCTGATTTGGATGGCAACCGGTCTGTCATTTTGCCATACCCATCCACTGGATCCGGGAAGCTCATTCATGTAGTAAAAGAAGAGACAAAGGATTAGATTGCCATACTTGAAGGAGTTTTTCTTGTCCTTCTTGATCTTCTGCAGATTTTCAAAGAGTTGGTTCACAAGAAGCTCACACAAGTCATAGTCTGCATTCTCCTTTAACATTTGATAAGCTGTGTAGATTGCAGTTCCCGATACTGAATTTTCCCTACTGGAATGATAGATTTTGTAACCAATTATCATAGCTGCAAATTTGACATCTGGTTCAGTGATGTCATCAACTGTCATAGCTCTCTTGTCAAACTTGGATCCGGTTGCATCACTAACTGTCTGATTTTTGACAGACTTGAGAACAGGTAAACCACCGGATGAGTGCAGACCGGTTACAGCCCTAATTGCATCTTTGGTGATCTTGAAGGGCTGGTTCAACCATAGGAAGTTGTCATGTACTCTACTTAGTACATACCGGACCCATTCATCTTCTTCAAAACAGGGGAAATGAATGCACTGTGCAAAGTGTTTGTCCTGGATGGCTTTATACTGAGGTTTGATCTCAAAGGAGTCATCTATCAATTGTTTGTGATAGATATCCATTAGTTTTGATTCTCCAAAGTCTTCAAGATTCGCATGGATGTAAACCCTAATATCTTCCGTATGCAATACACCATGAGGAACACTAGAGAAGGCTCCTAGTGGATCTACCTCCAATGATTTGTAAGGATGTTTCTTGAATGAGGGGCGAGGTCTATCAGAGATCTTAACTATGTTTGGAGTAGCCATTCTTCAAAGATTTGCAGTGAGGTAATGAAAAACGGAGAATACCTTATGCGCCTTCGATTTGTACGGAGTGATTGGATTGATTTCTTTATGCAATGACTTCGGCAGGAGATCCTTGGTGTGCTTGATGAATCTAGTTGCAGAGCTCCACTATTCACTTCTTCTTGAGTGCAGAATGAGCAAATGACTTTTGAGAAATCCCTTATATTGCTCCGTGAACCCTAATATCTGTCTGCAATAAATGCTTCACCTACATTATTCTGGTTTGCCTTGTCTGGATAGCTTGGAGTATCCCGGATTAGTCCTGATCTGCGAATATCATCCGGATCTTTCAATCATGAATAAATCGAGGTAACATATTACAAGAACATCCCAAACACTCTGTCCAATCCGCAGAACAAGATAGTGCACTTTCGGATCTCTCCGGACCTTTTTGTAATCCTTTGTCATACCGGAGCATCTCCCTGATCAGGTCTTATTTGATCGATCACAGCTTCTTCATAACTCCATGCGAACCTCTGAAAACTTGACTGAAGCATCTCAAGACTCATATCTACAAACCCTTTAATCCGCATCTTGTGCCACATCCGGCACCACTTGTTTGGCTGGGGGAACAGGATTTTCTTTGAGTCTCCCCCTGAGCCTGAGCTCACTTTTTAATTTCCAGAAGAAATATCAGCACCAGAGTCTAGTGCGGATCCAACCTCTACATTCTCTGAACTTTTCTTCACCCAAATCTTGCTCATCTGATTCCTAACTTCATCCGCATTCATCTTTTGTTTACCCTTGTCTTGATTCTGATTATACACCGGACCTCTTTTGTCCTGATTCTTGTTTCTGCAGACTTTAGCATTATGACTGGACCTATTGCAGATTTGGCAAATAACATTTCTTTGCATATTTGACTGATATCCTCTTGATCTGCATTGATTAGCCATATGACCTACTCTATTGCATGTAAAGCATCTACCTTTGAATGATTTGTTTACTTGCATAATTCTGCATTCATGGGATTTGTGTCCATACCTTTTGCAGTTGAAGCACTGTCCGGAGAAGGATGAATTAATCTGATTCATTCTCATTCTACACTGATTAGCTTTGTGACCAAAGTGGTTGCAGCTGTGGCAGTATCCATTGAAGGATGGATATCTTTGAGCATTTGGCTGTCTTACCGGAGGTCTTCTAGGCCTGCTCCTTGGATTTTCTGATCCAAGATTCTTCTGACTGGATCCGGAGCTTTCTCCTTTCTCATATCCCAAACCATACTTGTCATCTGTCCTCTTTTGACTTCCAAGAAGAACTTCAAGTTGAGCAGAACTTATCTTGAATTTCTCTTTATATTCATTTGCTGTTTGAAGGTCTCTTTTGAGAGAGGCAATTTGATCCTCAAGTTTTTCTTCATTATCTTTGGCATCTTCAAGATCAGATTCAAGATGTCTGATAATCCTATCCATCTGGTGGCATTCTTCTGATTTTTCTTTAAGAGATTGTCTTAGATTATCTTCAGCCTTTCTTTTTTCTTCAATCTCTTGAGTAAACTTTATAGTTCCTGATTCCATTTCATGTCTTAACATAATGACTTCTTTTGATAACTTTTCACATAACTTGGTTTGCTCAGTCAATTCTTCATTTGTATTGCTTTCTTCATTTTGTCTTGCCAACTGTTGGAGCAGCTCCTTTCTCTTTTTCATAGAGAGACTTAATTTGTCTTTTAATTCTCTCATGAATTCATCAGTCTGTTTGAGTCTTTCCTTTAATTCATTGACTTTAGAATTTGACTGTTCTAGATCCTCAAGAGCAGTCTTGAGTTGCTCCCTTAAACCATATGCATCCATTTGAACTCCCAGATCTTCCTCAAGCTGTTAGGCTCTATTAGGAGGAACTTAGCTCTGATACCAATTGTTGATAACTGAGAGGGGGGGTGAATCAGTTATCCTAATTATTTCCCTTATTGGAGTTTCTTATTAATTGATGCAACATTGAATCAAACACAAAAACATTACCATGAAATAAGAAACACATAACACAGTATTTTTGACGTGGAAACCCTGTTAAGGGAGAAAACCACGGGGTGATTAACCCAAAATTATTCTCTGTTAGAAGAATAGGAAATTACAAAATGGCACTTGCCAATTAGGGCTCACTGCCCGAGCACACTGCTCACAAGAGGCCCACTGCCTACAAGAAGACACACTGTCTACAAAGTGATAAGAATCACAGTCTTGAACTGATTGGAAGCATCTGCATATGCTGGAGTTCAGTTCCGGTTAGGCTCAGTACACTGATCTGCTGCACTTCATCTTTCCTCTGTTCTTTATTCTGCTATCCTTTCACATATCGGATCTTTCTTGCTACTTCTGCTCTGTTCTGTACTTCTTCGCATATATCTTCACACCATCACACCCTTCACAACTAAATCCATCCTCTATATATATCCGCACAAGTAATTTCATCACCTTTCTAGTCGGCATCCGGAACAGTCTAGTTTCTTACAAACTCTTGTTCTGTCGGCTGAATCCTTCCTCACCAAGCAATGCGGATCAAGCATATACTTGTAGATATCATTAATCATGTCGGCCAAACATGATTCATGCCTTCACAACCTCTATCATCAATAGTAACACATCCAGAAAGTAGTCTGATACTCTGTCAGTCAGTTCTTCCTCTGTTTTCACTGTCTCTCAGGAATCCGGTACTCAACTATTCATATCTTTTTCCTTGTCCATCACCGGAGGCTAAATCCTTGGAATATACCACTCAAGGTAGTCCTCTTGACTTCCCCAAATCCGCACTGCACCAAGACACTTCCTCTGAGAGATCCGGATCAATCTGTCAGACCTTGCCACATGCTCTGTTCTTGTTCACCGGACCACAACATTCTTTATTCTGACTTCCGGTAGAGACACATCATGACTTGCGGATATGTGGGATGACCTTTGTTGCCATCAATGACAACAACCATGAATCCATATAGTGTCTCTTGCCAACACACTGCTCACAAGAGGCTCACTTCCTACAAGAGACACATTGTCTACAAAGAAATAAGTATCACATACATGAACTAGAGAATAGCATCTTCACCATGCTTGAATCAGTTCCATTTAAGCCCAATAATTCTACTCTACCTTTCGCTCTCCTCCTTGCTACCACACTCTCATCATAATAAGGACAACTTCAAAATGACTTCGCAATCCCTTATTTATACAAGGCATCAACTTAGGAATGAACATCTAAGTCGGCAACCATTCACAAGATCATCTGCAAGATGCATAACTCATTTGGTCGGCCTGTCTCAGGAAGAAGACCATCATCCTGAAGATATTCTTCAATTGCAGGCTCCAACTCCAATGTGGACCACCAAAATGAATTGGACACGATCCAAAGACCACCACAAGCTTTCTTGAATCACCAAGAACATCCACACTTCATCTGCTTACTGAGATCCTTCACCGCTTCATCCAAAACCTCAAGAACACAGTTTGTCATTACTGTCACAAAAGAATAGATGTTTGTGGACCTTCAAACCACAAACCAATCAAGTTGACACTTCACAAAGACTTTCTCAACACTCCCTCAAATCTACAGAATAGGACAATGCATTTCTGGATCTTACCGGACCTATCTGTCTCACTCTGTTACCACTGAACACTTGTTGGAACTGGTTTAACTTGAACAGCCACAACTTCTTCAGATCTTCATGGGGACCTATAAAATCTCTACTGGAGAACTTTAAGACACATAGCTACAAACCCTTTAAACCGCATCCTCTGATCCTCATCCTATCTTGCACTTATACCTTACTGTTATCACTGTTCTTCACTATTCCTGATTAAGGCTGATTTCCTTAGTATCCTCAGTACACAGCTCATCCAATCCTTATCATTAATGCAACAGAAGTATGTTGACATCAATGACAACACTGGTTAGGCCCATACTTGCAACAATCTCCCCCTTTGTCATTGATGGAAACATATGATGTGAAAAACCATCAAGACAAGAACTTCTCCTTACTGTCACAACTCCCCCTATCAGCAACAACCATTCACATGTCTTCTCTCACTTTACTGCTCCCCTTTTGATCAGAAACTACTTATTTTTCACATGTCTTCTCTCCCCCTTTGACATCAATGGCAAAGGGCTCATACTTGCAATTCCACCAATCCAGAATCATACCTGCTACTCCCCCTGAGTAGCAGCTCCCCAACATCAATCTGGATCACAAGATGTGACTGCAATACCCACCAGACTGATGCACATCAGTGCACCTTAGTTCATCACCAGAGGGGCAATAAGCCCTAACGTCTCCCTGAGAAATTCAAAAGAGTCCTTAGGCAGAGGTTTAGTAAAGATATCTACAATTTGATCCTTGGAAGGCACAAACTCCAATTTGACTTCATTCTTATTCACTTGCTCTCTCAAAAAGTGAAACTTGATGGATATATGTTTAGTCTTTGAATGCAACACCAGATTCTTAGATATGTTTATTGCACTTGAATTATCACAGAAGATTGTGATAGGATCCTCATACTCCACTTTGATATCTCTTAGCATCTGCTTCATCCACAAAACTTGAGTGCAACTACCTACTGCTGTAATATATTCTACTTTAGTTGTAGACAGAGATATTGCCTCTTGTTTCTTGCTTAGCCAAGAGACCAATCTCTTCCCCAAAAATAAAGCTCCACCACTGGTACTCTTCCGGTCATCCACATCTCCTACCCAATCCGCATCTATATATGCATGAAGAGAGAAATCATTATCTCTAGGATACCACAAACCATACTCAACTATCCCTTTTAGATATCTAAAAATCCTCTTGATTACCATGACATGAGATTCTCTAGGATTAGCCTAGAATCTAGCAACAAGACCAACATCCTGCATAATGTCTGGTCTAGTTTGAGTGAGATACAACAGTCCTCCAATCATTGACCTATACTTTGTCTGATCAGCCTTAGGAGAATCATCATCTTTGCTCAATTTACATCCAGTTGCCATGGGAGTATTCATTGGTTTTGAGTCTTCCATCCCAAATTTCTTCAACAATTATTTCACATATTTGGTCTGAGAGATGAAGATTCCTTTCTTTGTTTGAGTGATTTGCAGACCCAAGAAGAAATCCATTTCACCAAGCATGGACATCTCAAACTCACTTTTCATTTGATTTGCAAAGATTTTACACATAGTATCTCTTCCTCCAAAAATGATGTCATCCACAAATACTTCAACAATCAAGATGTTTTTATGATCAATTTTGAAATACAAATTACTGTCAATAGTACCTTTGTTGAAACCAATCTTCAAGAGATGATTATCTAATCTTTCATACCAGGCTCTTGGGGCTTGCTTTAGTCCATACAGTGCCTTCTTCAACTTGCAAACCATGTCACCATGATCAGACAATTGAAATCCATTCGGTTGCTCAATGTACACTTCTTCTTCCAAGTCACCATTCAGGAAGGTAGACTTGACATCCATCTGATACACTTTGAAATCTTTGAAGGCAGAAAATGCAAGAAATAATCTGACTGCTTCAATTCTTGCCACCAGAGTAAAAGTTTCTTCAAAATCAATTCCTTCTATTTGGGAGTAACCCTTGTAGACCAATCTGGCTTTATTTCTGATTACTTCACCAACTTCATTTAGTTTGTTCCGGAAGACCCATTTTGTTCCAATCACATTCTTGTTTCTAGGTCTAGGAACAAGATCCCAAGTGTGATTTTTCTCTATTTGCACCGGCTCTTCCTCCATTACTTTAGTCCAGTTTTCATCATTGCAAGCTTCATTCATTATCTTAGGTTCAATCTTTGAAATCAAACAATACTCTTCTAAATCTTGAGCAATTCTCCTTCTTGTTTGTACTCCTTTTCTCTTATCACCTATGATCTGATCTTCAGAGTGGTTCAGTCTTACATACCTAGGAATTTTGAGAATTTCTTGCACTTCAGATTCTTGATCAGGCTCATTGAAACTCATTTCTTCTTCCTAGTTTACCGGATTAGCTTGAATCTGACTAACAGATGAGGCTTGGGCTCCTTGAGTCAGAACACCATTCTGATCATCTTCATCATATTCATAAAACCTTGAGAGTTTCTCAATTCCCTCATCAACCTTCACATTTGTACTTTCTATCATCTTTCTCAGTCTTTTGTTATAACACCAATATGCTTTGCTTTGAGTAGAGTAACCCAAGAATATTCCTTCATCACTTCTAGCATCAAACTTTCCTAGATCTTCATCTTTTTTAATGTAACATTTGCTACCAAAAACTCTAAAATATCTCACAGTAGGAGTGATGCCAAACCAAAGTTCAAAAGGAGTCTTATCAGTATTGCTTCTGATTTGAACTTGATTGAGAGTATAGACTGCAGTGCTGATAGCTTCTCTCCAATAGATGTGAGGAACATTTGCTTCGATCATCATGGTCCTAGATGCTTCCTGTATGGTCTGGTTCTTTCTTTCCACTACTCCATTCTACTGTGGAGTCCTAGGAGCAGACAACTGTCTCTTTATTCCATGTTTCTCATAGAACTCTATGAACTCACCAGATGTGAATTCTCCACCTCTATCAGACCTCAGACATTTCAATTTTAATTTGGTTTCATTCTCTACCATAGCCTTCAATATTTTGAATTTCTCAAAAGCTTCTAATTTCTTATTCAGAAAAGTTACCCACATCATCCGGGAATAGTCATCAATTAGTAACATGAAGTATCTATCACCTTACATACTCCTGATTCTTGTTGGGCCACAAAGGTCAGTATGAACTAAGTCAAATAATCCGGTAGAAGATAGTTCCTTACTCTTGAATGTGATTCTGCTCAGCTTACCCAACTAACATTCTTTGCACAAGCTATTAGTAGGTTTCACCAATTTTGGAAGATCTCTTACAGCCTGAGTATTGCTTATCTTGATGATATTATCAAAATTCACATGACACATTCTCCTATGCCATAACCAACTCTGATCAACTTAAACAAATAAGAAACTTTTACCAATACCAACCAAGTGGAAGATATTACCTTTAGTTTGGGTACCGGATGCAATCTATGTTCCAGAGCTTTCAAAGATCTTGCATTTTCCATTCTTGAACCAGAGATCATAGCCTTTGTCCACCAACTATCCAACACTGAGAAGATTGTGCTTCAAGCCTTCAACATATCGAACATTACCGATTTTGTTCCTTCCATCAAAAGAAATAGTTCCTCTTCCTTTGATTCTACTAGCAGAATTATTACCAAATTTCACCACTCCTCCTTCATACCTTTCCAAATCGATGAACCTATTTTTGTCACCTGTCATATGGTGAGAGCAACCACTGTCAATGACCCAATCATCCTTTTCTTCAACTTGGGCAGCTAGAGCTCTTTCTACAACTTTATGATTGACAGATACAGAGGATATTGGTTCTTCTTCCTTGATGGCAATAAACACCCATTCACTTCCAGATTTGTTTCCTGTCTCTGATTCATCATCTGTTACTCCTTCATTATCATCTTCTTCATGAACATAGTAACAATTCTTTTGGAACCTTGATCTGTTAGGATTTGGCCTTGAAAATCTTTCCAGACATCTTAAGGCAAAATGACTAATCTTATTGCAGTTAAAACACTTCAAAGGCAATTTTCCTTCATACTTACCGGATCCTCTTGGCAGTCTCTTTGCAATGAGGGCTTCAAGTTGAGCTGTTTCTACTTCTTCTTCTAGGTCTTTTCTTGCTTTTTCATACCATGACAGTTTCCTTGATGAGTTCTCTCTCAGATCAAACCTTTGTTTACCTTTAACAGAGGCACTAGCTTTGAATGCAGATTTAGTCTTGGGGGGATCATCTCCAAACTCGGTCATTTCAAATGCAATCAATTTGCCATCCAATTGATCTCTTGTGACAGTTGTATGGGCTCTGAATTCATCAATGGCAGCAACCTTGATTTTGTAAGAAGCAAGAAGGGATCTGAGAATTTTGCCAACAATCTCATTTTCATCCAAGACTCCACCAGCATTTCTAATTCCACAAACAAGCTCATTTACTCTTGGCATAAAAGTAGCAATATTTTCATCATCTCTCATCTTCAGGTTTTCAAATTTCCCTTTCAAACTCTGTAATCTTGCACATTTAACATACTGGTCTCCTTCATGCAAAAGTTCCAATTTTTTCCAAATCTCAAAAGCAGTTGGTAGGTCAATAACATTTGAGAGTTCTGAGTCAGATAATGCGCTTAGAAGAGCTTCTATAGTCCGTAGATTGTTTTCAGCATCTATGATTTTATTTGGAGCTTTCGGACCACCTTGTGGAGGTACATACTGTGTTGTAACCATCGTCCAGTATGTCATTCCCATACATTGCAAGTGACACTTCATGCGACCTTTCCATACATTAAAATTTGTTCCATCAAACTTCAGACTATCCTTCTTGTAGGATGACATCCTGGATCTCCTCAAGTGGTTAAGCTCTTTTTAGAGGAACCTAGCTCTGATAGCAATTGTTAGACTTAGGGCACACAATTGAGAGGGGGGGTGAATCAGTTGTGCAAAACTTTCTCCAATTAAACACTTAAATCTTCTTAGTGATTAGTAGTATATTAATCATGAACCATAATGCATTCAAATCAAGAGTAGAAACACATCAACACATAAGACACCAAGATTTTGACGTGGAAAACCTGGTTAAGGGAAAAACCACAGGGTGATTAACCCAAGATTGTATTCTCTGTTAGAAGAATAGAAAGAACAAAATGGCACATGCCAATTAGGGCTCACTACCCGAGCACACTGCTCACAAGAGGCTCATTTCCTACAAGAGACACACTGTCTACAAAGAAATAAGTATCACATACATGAACTGGAGAATAACATCTTCACCATGCTTGAATCAGTTCCATTTAAGCCCAATACTTCTGCTCTACCTTTCGCTCTCCTCCTTGCTACCACACTCTCATCACAACAAGGACAACTTCAAAATGACTTTGAAATCCCTTATTTATATAAAGCATCAACTTAGGAATGAACATCTAAGTCGACAACCATTCACAAGATCATCCGTAAG
This sequence comes from Cunninghamia lanceolata, assembly GCA_027924645.1. Taxonomy (NCBI): domain Eukaryota; kingdom Viridiplantae; phylum Streptophyta; class Pinopsida; order Cupressales; family Cupressaceae; genus Cunninghamia; species Cunninghamia lanceolata. Next base: position 6,418,052 of record BSBN01000594.1, read on the forward strand.
ATGCATAACTCATCCGGTCGACTTGTCTCAGGAAGAACACCATCATCCGAAAGATATTCTTCAATTGCGGGCTCCAACTCCAATGCGGACCACCAAAATGAATTGGACATGATCCAAAGACCACCACAAGCTTTCCTAAATCACCAAGAACATCCACACTTCATCTGCTTACTGAGATCCTTCACTCCTTCATCTGAAACCTCAAGAACACAGTGTGTCATTACTGTCACAAAAGACTAGATGTTTGCAGACCTTCAAACCATGAACCAATCAAGTTAACACTTCACAAAGACTTTCTCAACACTCCCTCAAATCTACAGAATAGGACAATGCATTTCTAGATCTTACTGGACCTATCTGTCTCACTCTGTTACCACTGAACACCTGCCAGAACTGGTTTAACTTGAACAGCCACAACTTCTTTAGATCTTCATGTGGACCTCTAAAATCTCTACTAGAGAACTTTAAGACACATAGCTACAAACCCTTTAAACTGCATCCTCTGATCCTCATCCTATCTTGGACTTATACCTTACTGTTATCACTGTTCTTCACTATTCCTGATTAAGGCTGATTTCCTTAGTATCCTCAGCACACAGCTCATCCAATCCTTATCATTAATGCAATAGAAATATGTTGACATCAATGACAACACTAGTTAGGCCCATACTTGCAACACTTATACCCTCGAAACTCTACTTTAACCCTAATCGCTCGACCGTCAACCCTACCCCTAAACCCTCGACCCTCGTACCTCAACCCTCAACCCTCAACATCAAACCCTAATCCCTCAACCCTTATCTATGATCCCTTGACCCTCAACCCTATCCCTAAACCCTAAACCCTAAAGCCTCAACCTTCAACCCTCAACGTCAAATCCTAATCCCTCAACCCTTAACTCTAATCCCTCAACCCTAAACCCTAAACACTATCCCTATTCCTAAACCCTCAACAGGCTCAATACTATACCTTAAACCCTAATCCCTTATCCCTAAACCCTCCAACCCTATCCCTAATCCTTATACCCTTGACACTCTACTTTAACCCTAATCCCTCGACCCTCAACCCTATCCCTAAACCCTCAACCCTCGAACCTCAACCCTCAACGTCAAACCCTAATCCCTCAACCCTTAACTCTAATCCCTCGACCCTTAACCCTATCTCTAAACCCTAAACCCTCAACCCTCAACCCTCAACATCAAATCCTAATCCCTCAACCCTTCACTCTAATCCCTCAACCCTAAACCCTATCCCTAAACCCTCAACACTATACCTTAAACCCTAATCCCTCAACCCTAAACCCTAAACCCTAATCCCTCAACCCTCAACCCTAATCCATCATCCCTCAACTTTAATCCCTCATCCCTAAACACTAAACACTATCCCTATTCCTAAACCCTCAACGGGCTCGATACTATACCTTAAACCCTAATCCCTTATCCCTAAACCCTCCAACCCTATCCCTAATCCTTATACCCTCGACACTCTACTTTAACCCTAATCCCTTGACCCTCAACCCTATCACGAAACCCTTAACCCTCAAACCTCAATGTACTCAACCCTCAACATCAAACCCTAATCCCTCAACCCTTAACTCTGATCCCTCGACCCTTAACTCTTAAAACTTGAACCCTAAAACATATCCCTACACGCTTGACACTCGACACTATATCTTAAATCCTAATACCTTAACCCTCATCCCTAAAGCCTCAACCCTAAATCCTTAAACCTTCAACCCTAAACCCTATCCCTAATCCCTCTACCCTTGACACTCTTCTTTAACCCTAATCCCTTGACCATCAACTCTATCTCTAAAGCCTCAACCCTCAACCCTCAACACTCAACATTAAACCCTAATTCATCAACCCTAAACCCTAATCCCTCAAACCTAAACCCTATCCCTAAACCCTCAACCCTCAACACTATACCTTAAACCCTAATCCCTATCCCTCAACCCTTAACCCTTAAAACTTAAACCCTATCCATACACCCTCAACACTTGACACTATATCTTAAGCCTTAAACCATCATCCCTAAAGCCTCAACCCTCAATCCTTAAGCCTTCAACCCTGAACCCTATCCCTAATCCCTCTACCCTCAACACTCTAACCCTAACCTTGACATTAAATGCTAATCTGTCAACCCTAAACCTTAATCTGTCAACCCTAAACCCTATCCCTAAACTCTCAAACATCAACACTATACCTTAAACCCTAATCCATCAACCCTAAAACCTAATCCCTCAACCCTCAACCCTAAACACTATCAATAAACCCTCACCCTGATGATAACTGAGAGGGGGGGTGAATCAGTTATCCTAATTAATTCTTCCTTTTGAGCTTTCTTATTAATCAATGCAACATTAATTCAAATAAGAAAACATTATCATGAAAAGGAAGAACACATGACACAGTATTTTTGACGTGGAAACCCTGTTAAGGGAGAAAACCACGGGGTGATTAACCCAAAGATTATTCTCTATTAGAAGAATAAGGAAATACAAAATGGCACTTGCCAATTAGGGCTCACTGCCTGAGCACACTGCTCATAAGAAGGCACACTACCTACTAGGAGACACACTATCTACAAAAGAAGGTTATACAATACTTGAACTGATTAGAGGCATCCACATATGCTGGAGTTTAGTTCCGGTTAGGCTTAGTACACTGATCTGCTGCACTTCATCTTTCCTCTTCTCTTATGCTTCTTCTCTTTCACATACCGGACCTTCCTTACTATTTCTGCTCTACTCTGCTTTTACTCGCACATCTCCACTCACAACAAGAACCTTCACAACTAAATCCATCGTGTATATATATCCGCACAAGTAATTTCATCACTTTTCAAGTCGACATCCGGAATAGTCAATTCTTTTCACAAACTCTAATCTATCGGCTGAATCCTTCCACACCAAGTAATACGGATCAAAACTATGCTTATATAAATCATTTCTTATGTTAGCCAAACATGATTCAAGCCTTCACAACCTTTACCACCATCAGTAACACATCTAGAAAATAGGCTGATGTTCAGTCAGTCAGTTCTTCCTCTGTTCATACTGTCACTCAGGAACCCGGTACTTAAGTATTCATATCTTTTACCTCATCTATCACCGGAGGCTACAACCTTGGAATCTATTACTCAAGGTAGTCCTCTTGACTTCCCCAAAACCGCATTTTGCCAAGATACTTCCTCTGAGAGATCCGGACTAGTTTATTGGACCTTGCTACTTGCTCTGTTCTTGTTCACCGGACCACAATAATCTTCATTCTGACTTCCGGTAGAGACACACCATGTCCTACGGATGTGTGGGATGGCCTTTGTTGCCATCAATGACAACAAACATGAATCCATATAGTGTCTCTTGCCAACAATCTCCCCCTTTGGCATTGATGGCAACACTTAGTGAAAAATGTCTAAGTGTTTACACTATGCTCCCCCTTGGCTGATGCTCTGTCTTTATATACATTTTCTGGAGCTCCCCCTTAGTTGGATTCCTCATTTTTCACTACTCCTCACTCCCCCTTTGACATCAATGGCAAAGGGTAGGATCTGTACACCAAAATTTTCAAAAATTTTACTAAATTTAGCCGTATATTACATATTCACATAAACTGAAGAATGTCTGCAAAGGATGTCTTCAACTGGATGAGTTTTGTAGCCCAACTTTGCTTCAATCTATCCAAAATTGAAATGTGACCACTCAATAAAAATGCAAAAGCTTCTACCCTCTTAAGATCTATCGGATCATTGGTTTGGGCGGTAGTCTGAGCATCACTTAAGGCCTCATGCATGGCCTCTAACTTGGGGATAAGAATCCTTCTAAGTTCTCCCATCCGGTTAATTATATTCTTCCTTTCCTTCTCAAAATTCTTTATTGTATTTGTGATTGCAATAGTTTGACACTCTTGATTTATTATGGAGGAAGAGAGAGGATCAAAACTTTGAGACAAACTTAGTAGTTTATCCTATTCCTCTTTTATTTTCTTCTCAATTTCTACTGTTGCTTTTGACCAGGAGATACAAAATTTGTAAATGTCACCGCCATCCTTAAGAGCATTTTCTAAGCTCTTTATTCCAATACTCATATTTCTCCTATCATTAGAGATTAATCCTTGTACCTCTGAGAGTCTCTTATCCAAAAACTCCTTCCGGACCTTTTCTTCAGCTAATTTTTCTAGAGAATTAAAATGTGTACTAACACTGCTGACTAAGGTTTTGAGATTACCAAAAGAGGAGGCTGTGGGATCCTTTTGAAAGGATGGTATGATCTTTTCCAGCACTCCAGATGTAGCTTCTATCAACTCACAGTCTTCCATATGAGACTTGAGGAGTTTTTCATTTGCCTTAGCATGTGCAAATGAAGCTATCTTCATTGTCTGTACCGGAGAAAGAGAATCAAAATTGAATGGACCTTGTAGAAGCTCCAGTTCATCAATCTCTAATGTTTCTTTGCTCAAAAATTTTTGGATAGTTTGTGCAGTGTCTCTTGCCGAAGACAGAGGTTTCTTCTCTTTTGCAGCCTTGGAGCTGTCCTTTGGAATTTTCTCTCTCTATAGGCCCACCACTAGCAGTTGTGGTTTTCTCTAGTGAAGTCTTCTGTCCTTCTGCAATCTTTGCACTATCACCTTCTTTTTCCTTCACCTCTGCTTCTTTCTCCTGTAATTTCTCTTCTTCTTTGGATCCAGAGACTATAGGGGAAACCGGAGGAGAAATGTTGGTCTGTTCAGGGCCCATCTCTTCTGTCGCTTTCTCAGAAGTTTCTTCTGCAACACTTGTGGATGAAGGATCAGTACCCAGGTCCTCCACAATAGGAAGATTAAATCTTTTGAAGGCCTTTCGGAGGATTTCTTCTGTATCCTTGGCCACCTTGTCAGTCTCACCAAGCATGACCTGATTCATTCTTGCTTTGCTCCTGAACTCATCCTTGCAGTCTTTGAATATTATGTTCATTGTCTTGGGATCAATTGAAGGATATAGCTGAATAGCTATCTATTCCTAGATCTCAAGATCTTTAGCTTGGACAGTGTTCTTTCTTGATTCTAGTTCCTTCTCCAAGCTTTTAGGGATCAGAGATATAATTTCGATAAATGCTTTGTTATAAATGTTCAAGAACTCCAGAATCCTTTTATCTGCTTCATTATAGCCATCATAGAATTCTGTTAGGGGTTGAAGGTTGCCATCCATAGTGGCTGCTTTTACTATATCATCTAAGGAGAGAGTAGGTTTTTCAACAAATTCCTCTTCCTTCTCTTCTTCTCCTTGACCGATGGGGTGTTTACCGGATGATTTCTTCTTCTGTTTCTTTATCTCCTTTACCCCCTCATCTGATTCAGTTTCCTCTTCATCTTTCTGAATTGCATAAGCCCTTGTGGCTTTTATTTTAGACCTTTTCTCTCCTTTACCAGATGTTTGATCTTCTGATTTTGATGTTTTTGAGCTTTTCATTGTGACAGGTGTAGATCCTTTTGATAATCTGGTCCGGGTTGAGGTTTCCACCAGAGTACTTTTCTTTCTTTTCTTTTCTGCCTCTTTCTTCTCTTCCTTAGCCTTTCACCTCTTTTCCCGGTTGACATCAAGTGCCTCCTTTGGGATGCCTAGGCCTTGGGCAATATGTTCTACTTCTTTTCTCACCTTCCTTTTAATCTCAGGTTCTCTGAGTTCCACATGGATCTTCACACTCAACTCCTCAAAGGTTCCAAACCTTTCTGCCTTTGGATCTTTGGGATGACTTAGCATGTGTTGAACATGCAGTTCCACAATCTATTCATCAACCTCATACCCCATGGGCATGATCCAAACTGTCCTTGGTTCTACTGCTTCCATTAGGCACTCATCAGTATCAACCATAAAGCAGACTGAGTCTTTGTATTTTTCAACAAGAGACTGGGGAATTCTTTCTCTTGCTTGCATCATGCTTTGGAAGTTTTGGAAGTATCCCCACAGGGCTGTATTTCTTGCTTTGGCATCCCCAAGTCCATGTAAATAATCTCTGATCTGCACTACTACCGGTTTGTCATTCTACCATACCCATCCACTTGATCCGGGCAGCTCATTCATGAAGTAGAAAAATAGACATAATATAAGTGTACCATACTTGAAAGAATTCTTTTTGTCCTTTTTGATCTTTTGTATATTTTCCATTAATTGGCTTAAAAGAAGTTCATAGAGATCATAATCTGCATTCTTTCTCAGCATCTCATAGGCAGTGTATACTACTCTTCCGGATACTAAATTCTCCCTGCTGGAGTGATAAATCTTGTATCCTATTATCATAGATGCGAACTTGATATCCAGGTCAGAAATATCTTCAATGGTCATTGCCCTCTTATCAAATTTTGATCCAGTGGCCTCAGTTACAATGTTGTTTTTGACAGATTTGAGGATAGGTATCCCTCTGGAAGAGTATAGACCAGTTACTGCCCTAATTGCTTCTTTTGTGATCTTGTATGGTCTATCCAGCCATAAGAAGTTGTCATGCACCCTACTCAATACGTACTGGACCCATTCATCTTCTTCAAAGTAGGGGAAATGAATGAAATGATCAAAATGTTTCTTCTGGATACCCTTATACTCTGGTTTAAGCTCAAAAGCATTGTCTATCAGTTGTTTGTGATAGATATCTCTCAATTTGAATTCCCCAAATTCCTCAATACTTGCATGTATGTAAAACCTAATGTCTTCTGTGCGTAAAACACCATGTGGAACACTAGAGAATGCTCCTAAGGGATCTACCTCCAATGACTTGTATGGGTGTTTCTTAAATACAAGTCGGGGCCTATCTGAGATCTTTACTATATTCGGAGTAGCCATTTTTCAAAAGATTTGTAGTGAGATATTGAAAACAGAAAATACCTTATGCGCCTTCGGTTACACGGAGTTGGTTGGATTGATTTCTAGATGTAATGACTTCTGTAAATGATCTTAGATGAACTTGATGAATTTCATTGCAAAGCTCCACTTTTCGCTTCTTCTTGAGTGCAGAATGAACAAGTGATTGAAGAGAGAATCCTTATATCACTCTGCAAACCCTAATATCAGACTGTAATAAATACTCAACCTACATTATTCTAGTTGGCCTTATTCAGATGACTTGAGGAACCAGATCTGTCAGATCTATGAACATCATGCGAATCTTCAAAAACATGAACAAATTCAAGATGACACATCACAAGGACATCCCAAACCCTCTGTCCAGTCCGCAAACTAGAATAATGCACTTCTGGATCTCACCGGACCTTTTTGTAATCCTTTGTTACTCCGGAGCAGCTTCTAGAACTAGTTCTGCCTGATTGATCACAACTTCTTCACAACTTCATGCGGACCTTTGAAATATTAATTGGATCATCTCAAGATTCATATCTACAAACCTTTTAATCTGCATCCTCTTCTTGTGCCAATTCTGGCACCACTTGACTGGCTGGGGGAACAAGGTTTTCTTTGTGTCTCCCCCTAAGCCAGAGCTCACTTTTTAATTTCTGGAAGGAATATCAGCACCAGAGTCTGGTGTGGATCCAACCTCTACATTCTTAGAACTTTTCTTCACCCAAATCTTGCTCATCTCACTTTTAACTTCATCCGCATTCATCTTTTGTTTACCCTTGTCTTTATTCTAATAATGATATACTGGACCCTTTTTGTCCTGGTTCTTGCTTCTACAGACTTTTGCACTATGATCGGACCTATTGCAGATTTGGCAAACAACATTTTTTTGTATATTTGATTGATATCCATTTGATCTGCATTGATTAGCCATATGACCTATTCTATTGCATGCAAAGCATCTACCATTGAATGATTTGTTCATTTGCATATTTCTGCATTCATGAGATTTGTGACCATACCTTTTGTAGTTAAAACACTTTCCGGAGAAGGAAGAATTAGTCTGATTCATTCTCTTTCTGCACTGATTAGCTTTGTGACCAAAGAGATTACAGCTGTGGCAGTATCCATTCAAAGATGGATATCTTTGAGCATTGGGCTGTCTTACCGGAGGTCTTCTAGGCCGGTTCCTTGGATTTTCTGATCCAAAATTCTTCTAACCGGATCCGGAGCTTTCTCCTTTCTCATATCCCAAACCACACTTGTCATCTGCCCTTTTTTGACTTCCAAGAAGAATTTCAAGTTGAACAGAACTTATCTTGAATTTTTCTTTATATTCATTTCTGATTGAAGATCCCTTTTGAGAGAGACAATTTGATCCTTAAGTTTTTCTTCATTTTCTTTAGCATCTTCAAGATCAGATTCAAGATGTCTGATAATTCTATCCATTTGGTGGCAATCTTCTGATTTCTCCTTGAGAGATTGTCTTAGATCATCTTCAGTTTTTCTTTTCTCTTCAATCTCTTGGGTAAACTTTATAACTCCTGATTCCATTTCATGTCTTATCATAATGACTTCTTTTGATAACTTTTCACATAACTTGGCTTTTTCAGTCAGCTCTTCATTTGCATCATTAGCTTCACTTTGTCTTGCCAATTGCTGAAGCAGCTCCTTTCTCTTTTTCATAGAGAGACTTAATCTGTCTTTTAGTTCTCTCATGAAATCATCAGCCTATTTGAGTCTTTCCTTTAATTCATTGACTTCAAGGTTTGACTATTCAAGATCCTCAAGGCCAGTCTTGAGTTGCTCCTTTAGACCATATGTATCCATTTGGACTCCCAGATCTTCCTTGAGCTGTTAGACTCTATTAGGAGGAACTTAGCTCTGATACCAATTGATCATAACTGAGAGGGGGGTTGAATCAGTTATCCTAATTAATTCTTCCTTTTGAGCTTTCTTATTAATCAATGCAACATTAATTCAAATAAGCAAACATTATCATGAAAAGGAAGAACACATGACATAGTATTTTTGACGTGGAAACCCTGTTAAGGGAGAAAACCATGGGGTGATTAACCCAAAGATTATTCTCTATTAGAAGAATAAGGAAATACAAAATGGCACTTGCCAATTAGGGCTCACTACCCGAGCACACTGCTCACAAGAAGGCACACTGCCTACTAGGAGACACACTGTCTACAAAAGAAGGTTATACAATACTTGAACTGATTTGAGGCATCCACATATGCTGGAGTTCAGTTCCGGTTAGGCTTAGTACATTGATCTGCTGCACTTCATCTTTCCTCTTCTCTTATGCTGCTTCTCTTTCACATATCAGACCTTCCTTACTGTTTCTGCTCTACTCTACTTTTACTCGCACATCTCCACTCACAACAACAACCTTCACAACTAAATCCATCGTGTATATATATCCGCACAAGTAATTTCATCACTTTTCAAGTCGGCATCCGGAATAGTCAATTCTTTACACAAACTCTGATCTGTCGGCTGAATCCTTCCACACCAAGTAATGTAGATCAAAACTATGCTTATATAAATCATTTATTATGTCAGCCAAACATGATTCAAGCCTTCACAACCTTTACCACCATCAGTAACACATCCAGAAAATAGTCTAATGTTCTGTCAGTTAGTTCTTCCTCTGTTCACACTGTCACTCAGGAACCCGGTACTTAAGTATTCATATCTTTTACCTCATCTATCACCGGAGGCTACAACCTTGGAATCTATTACTCAAGGTAGTCCTCTTGACTTCCCCAAAACCACATTTTTCCAAGATACTTCCTTTAAGAGATCCGGACTAGTTTGTCGGACGTTGCTACTTGCTCTATTCTTGTTCACCGGACCACAATAATCTTCATTCTGACTTCCGGTAGAGACACACCATGTCCTGCGGATGTGTGGGATGACCTTTGTTGCCATCAATGACAACAAACATGAATCCATATAGTGTCTCTTGCCAACAATCCTCAACACTATACCTTAAACCCTAATCCCTCAACCCTCAACCCTAATCCCTCATCCCTAAACGCTATCCCTATTCCTAAACCCTCAACCCTCAACACTATACCTAAAACCCTAATCCCTTATCCCTAAACCCTAAACCCTATCCCTCAACCCTTAACCCTTAAAAAATAAACCCTAAAACCTATCCATAAACCCTCGATGCTCAACACTATATTTTAAACCCCAATCCCTTAATCCTCAGCCCTAAAGCCTCGACCCTCAATCGTTAAACCTTCAACCCTAAACCCTATCCCTAATCCCTCTACCCTCAACACTCTACTTTAACCCTAATCCCTTGAGCATCAACCCTATCCCTAAACCCTCAACCCTCAACCCTCAACCCTCAACTCTCAACATTAAACCCTAATCTGTCAACCCTAAACCCTAATCTGTCAACCCTAAACCCTATCCCTAAACCCTCAACACTATACCTTAAACCATAATCCCTCAACCCTAAACCCTAATCCCTCAACCCTAAACCCTAAACCCTATCCCTAAACCCAACAAAACTACTTTGCCTTATGTTAGGTTGTTAAACCCATCATTTTTGACACTCTTCTCTTAAAGATATCTGAGTTGCAATAATATGTTAGAAAAATGGCTATGAACTTTTTTAATGTTAGTAATGTTATATTGCATGTTTTTCTGGCCCATCTGGGGTTCATTATGCCAATAGGTGTACACACTATGAGAAAAGCTTTGCGTATGGTACATCCACAATGAGTAATTAATAGTTGAAATCAGAAGGATGATCATTATGAGAAAAGCTTTGCATTGGGGTACATCTATGTTTCTTGCTATCCACCCTACACTTAGGGGAGGTATATTGTTATGAAATAGGCAAATAATCTCCCATTGTTTACTGGTTCTATCCACAAGAACTACTAAACTTTTTTCTCTTGGTAATTGTAGAGGACATTCACCTATTTTTGGCAACTCCTGCATTCCCAAACCATTACAAAAACTAAGTTATTTTAACCCAATAAATAGCTGATTACATTGATTTAATACTCTACTATATTAAAGCTTAGCATTCACACAAATGCAGATGTTCATATTATAGAAGACTGCATTATATTAGACTATTAGAGATCCCTCAGAAAAATGTAATAACAAAACTGCTTTGCCTTATGTTAGCTTACAATTAAACCCATTCTTTTTGACACTCTTCTCTTAGTAAAGTAAGAGTAATAAGAATAGAAGGTAGAGAATTTGATCTTACTAGTATGCATGGTCAGTTTACATTCCATGACTTCATTTTCATTGAATAAAAAGGTAAATATCTGATTTGAAAGGTGGGGCAGAGTTCACTGTCATGTGCTTTTCTAGATGATAGGGTCCATAATGTCTAGGGTTCTTCAAAGAAAGGCTTGTAACATAATTAAGTTTTTGTTATACCAATTTTCTAGGTAAAGCTACAATTCAAATGCCTACTTTGAAAGTTGAAATAAATTAAATTAGACTTACAATTTTAATTTTCTTCCATTGCTTCAACAACATCATTGTTTTCTTCATCAGAAACCAATTCAAGATCAGCAACTTGCATCCCATTGGTTGACTTGAATTGTATCCTCTGTTAGAAGAAGGGCATTTTTATTTGTATCAATGTTGGTATTCATAAGCTGAAGAGCATTGATATTTTTCACATACCCTATTCTTCGAAATATCTTAACCTTAAAATATGACTTGGATATGTACTTGAACATAGTGAAATCTCCAATTTCTAGCCCATGATGATTCACAAAATTTTCCCAACCCTGCCTAAATTCTAGTTTATTTATGGTACCCCTTAATTATACATCTGACTCCTGCCCACCTGGGCCTTGAAGAAGGAGGCACACCCATTAAACCAACTCATTCAACAACTTGCTGCCCATCGATTGACTTGAACTGCATACTCTGTTAGAAGAAGGGCATCTTTTATTTGCATCAATGTTGGTATTCATAAGCTGAAGAGCATTGATGTTTTTCACACACCCTGTTCTTTGAAATATATTAACCTTAAATTATGACTTGGATATGTAATTGAACACAACAAAATCTCTAATCTCCAGCCCATGATAATTTACAAAATTTTCCCAACCCTTCCTAAATTCTAGTTTATTTATGGTACCCCTTAATTGTACTTCCCTAAACCCTAAACCCTAATCTCTTAACCCTAAACCCTAATCCCTAGTCCCTAAACCATAAACCCTAATCCCTAATTATAATTTATGGTACCCTAATCCCTAAACCCTAAACCTTAATCCCTTATTCCTAAACCATAAACCCTATCCCTAAATCCTCAACCCTCAACCCTTAAACCTTAAATCCTAAATGCTATCCCTAAACCCTCAACCCTCAAAACTATACCTTAAACTCTAATCCCTCAACCCTAAACCCTATCCCTAATCCTTCTACCCTCAACACTCTACCTTAACCCTAATCCCTCAAGGTCCTAAACTCTAATCCCTTATCCCTAAACTCTAAATCCTATCCCTAAACCCTCAACCCTCAACCTTAAACATTAATCACTCAATCCTTATCCACCCCTCTCCTCCCCTATCTGGCTCACCCCCATCTCTACCCTCCTCTAGCCTCGACACTATACATACATACATATAGGCATACATAGATACATACATACATATAGGCATACATACATACATACATACATACATACATACATACATGATTAATAACCTTGAACATAAAAAAATTCAAGGGGGACATAATGTGAGTGTGTTATAATGTGCTCACGTTATTGCAAACATGACAAATAGTGCATAAACTTCTGTGGAAAAGGAAAAATGCAAAGTTGAACATAACGCGAGCACATTTTAACGCGCTCGTGTTATGTTTTTCTTTGGGAATCCCAAGCCTTGGGCTTGGGATTTGCTTTGGATTTCCAACCTAAAGGCTTGGAGTGCCTTCCCAATGTCCAGAGACGTGTTTTTCCATATTCTACAGGGTTTCACATAATTTTGCTCGTGCTAACCCTCAAATTTGCATGTGTTTCAAGGTCAAACAAATCGAACACCTGGGTAATGTTAGGCTTTCTCTTAGCTATTTGATGATGTGATTTTTTTCACATTTTGACAATGTTAAGCCTTTCATCTTTAATTTATTTTGTTTGTGTGTCCATTTTTGGGCAAAAACCACTGTTTGGTTGTTTTTTCATTGTAAATTAACTATTCATTGAAGTTTCAAAAAAATTACATATTTAGAAACTAAACTCCATTCTACACATATTAAAAAAAGAAAAAAATAAATTTCAATTAGTTTTCAAAATTTATAGGGGTTGCACAGCCAAAATTCTATTTTTTAGGATGCATCCACTTTGAAAATTAGTAAAAAATCAAATATTCATCAAAAAATTATCAAAAAAATCGGGCATAAACTACATGCTATTAGCTAATTTCTCACTGAAGTGATTTTAAAAATACCAAAAAAAAGTTGACCTTTTGAGGGAGACACAAAACATGCTATGTTATGTTTTTTTGACAGAAACAACACCAATTTCTGTGGCTCCCTCTTTTGAACCCCTTAATCTATACCATTTTAAAAAAAAATTAGTAGTTTAGAAAGTAGACTCGGAGTACTTTGAACATTGTTTTGGTTACATCTCCAAATTTTGAGTGTAACTATGCTCAATTTTTCATCCAAGGCCAGCATTTCCTGATTTCAGAAAAAAAAGTGGCCACTTAAGACCCCTTTTTGGCCCCCCATCTTTTTGCACTTACCCATGATCGATGTACAACACAAATTCTTTAGGCAACAAGTAATGTCTCCACTTCTTCAAGGCTTGAATTATGGCATAGAACTCTTGATCATAAACTGAATATCTTCTCCTTGCATCATTCAACTTCTCACTAAAATATGCTACTGGTCTCCCTTTTTGACTTAATATTGCTCCTATTACATTTCCACTGGCATCACAATCAACTTGAAATACTTTGTTAAAATCTGGTAATGCTAACACTAGTTGCTCTGTCACATTTTACTTCAACAATTCAAAAATCTTATTTCCTCCTGATGTCCACTTAAAATCCTTTTTGTCACCTCTCATTGTTTTTGTCATTGTTGTGCATACCATATTGAAATTTCTGATGAACTTCCGATAGAAACTTGCTAATCCATTAAATGATCTTACCTCTCCAAGGCTCACAAGTGTTGGCCATTCAACAATTGCTCTAACTTTCTTAGGGTCCATCTTCAATCCCTCTATAGAAATCACAAATCCCCAATATACTAATTCTTCCTTCATGAAACTACATTGCTTGATGTTTATCAACAATTTCTCTTCTCTCAACCTTTGCAATACTTCTCTAATATGCAACAAATGTTCCTCCCTTATCTTACTAAAAATTAGAATATCATACAAGTATACAATAACAAACTTACCCAAGAATTTCTTAAAAACCTCATTCATCAACCTCATGAAAGTACTAGGTGCATTGGATAATCCAAAAGGCATCACTAATCCACTCAAATAGTCCATTATCTATCTTTCTTTGGTGCTAATACTATAGGTACTGCATGGTGGTGCCTGCATAAACATTCAAGTTTCAAAAATTTAAATATGTAGGCCCCTTCAGAAAAATCCAAAAAGTTCCACTGCTTTTGGCCTCTGCAGGAAAAATATGCATCGGCGGGTCAGATTTCTCCATTGGCCCGTGAAAAATGTTAAGAAATGGGTCAAATGCATAAAAAATGCATATCGGGTCACTGCTTCAGGCTCTTAAATGTTTCTATGTGTGGCTAGAAGGGTCTCATTTTGCCAGTGCCACGGGACCGCCATGTGTTTGACCCAGTTGAGAATCTGCGCCTTTGTTTTTGCTTCCTGCAGAGCGTGCCACATGTCAACTGCGGAAGTGGCCCCTTAATGTTTCAACTTGAGCACGGAAGGCGCCACGTGTCAGTTTCCGCCAAAGTTTCTATGCAGTTTCTAAAAGTTTCATGAGTGCCGTGGAGTGCACCACGTGGAGGCACCTGAGAGACACAAGAAAAACAACCCAAAGATCTGCGCATGGTGCCAAGTGTCGACCTCCGCCTGTGTTTCCGAAAGACCCTAAGTGCGACTCAAGGGCCCCGCGGAAAGTGCCAAGTGGCGCTATCCGCTGATGTTTCTAAATGTTTCAAGAGGTGCTGCGGATGATGCCATGTGTCCCTCATAGTTACCACGGAGCTTGACAAGTGTCGGCATCTTGGAGGGTCCCAAAGTGTTTCAAATGTTTCTCAAGTGTTCATCGGTGTGACCGAGGGTGTCGACGAAGGAGCTTCATGCTAGCCTGATGGTTTTTCTCTGGCCGATGAGGGGGAATGTGATATAACGATCAGTGGGACTATTGAGGTCGGTGAGAGAGGTTCTGGGTGAGCCGATGGAGGTAGTCTGGCCGAAGGAGGTGGTATCGGCAGGAGTCATGGCGATGGGCTTTGGGTGAAGGTTTATGGGTCGAGAGGGGCAAAAGCGCTCGACACTTAGTTTACATGCGGCCCTGCTTTTAAATTGATAAAAGTGGTCTCTGTGGGATGCATGTGGGACTTTTCTTCCTGCATATTTTGAATTTTCAATGAAATGTGTTTTGGCGGGAAGGTGTTAGGGCGCAGTTCCTGCGTTGTCTGTTGGCTGCAGGTAGATGAGACATTGATGGCAGATTGTGGTGGTAGTTTGGGTCGAGTTGACAGGTTCAACCACCCGATTTATGAAGAAAGTCCCTTAGCAGCGACACAAGGCTCAATCTCACCTGCTCCTCGTCCTTCTCTGGCTTCTCCATGCTTTGTCCTCCTGCAACATTTATGATTTTGAGTGCCATTTTTCTGATGCATTGTATATGGCGGGATTTTTGGCCTCCCTTGTAATTAATTTGTTGAGTACACAGTTTTGCTATAAAAGGCAGACTGTGTCACTCATTTAAAGCTGTTGAAGGCTTGAGGCTTTTTTGTGTAAATAATGAAAGACAGGGCATGATCCTGGTTGTTCTATCCCATTTTGGAGTTTATGTGTTGCAACATGTATGTATTTTGCACATATTTCAGTTCCAGTGTTAATGTTATATGAAAAATGCTTATTGCATGTGTCTATCTACTTGTCTCCATTTGTTGCATGTCATCCTTCTTCTGAATCTAGTTGCTAAGGGTTTCATAGATTCTAGGGTACAGTGTTTTGTATCACATGCTTGATCTGTAACTTCCATTCAAGGAGTGGATTAAAGTATTTTAGGTTAATGCATGGAGAAGGTTGCATGTCAGCAGGGATATCTGTAAGTAGAGGCAGTTAGATACCCTTTCTTGGGTGATGTTTGTAAGGCAAGCATCAAGTCCAACCCCCTGAAACTTGAGTGAAAGTTGCAAACCATCTATTGTATACGTCTAGTTGACTCCTTGCCCAATGGATAGGCGCCAATCTGCTCCTGGGTCAGTAGTTATGAGCCAAAACCCCTTGTCTTGCATCTAGGACATTATGTCCACCCATCTCATCACTTCCACCTGTTAGTTGTAGGAGTAGGATTAGGACCCCTGCATACTCTCATACCCAACCAAACACATATGTCCAAGAATGTAGCCAACCTTGTGATCTATCATGCAGATCTTGGTCCACACATGAGAGTATTCTGCCTGTTGCTGTCAAGCTAAATCTTTCTGTCATTGAGCTAGTCAATGTTACATCTTTTGTTATAGGGATACCCCCCTTGGTGCGGCATAACCAGAAGCGAAGGGGAGGCAGCTCACGCAACCTCCCATAATCTATTGGCCAAATCCGCCTGTGCATTGGAGCTGGCAAACCCTCTGCAGATTTGGTAAGCAACAGATTTTGGCGACTCTGCTAGGGATGAACATAAAAAGTGATATCTTACAGCCTCTGGTGAAGTTTTGCCTGGCTCTGCTAGTGGAATGAACCTGGAAAAGTAGCTTTCAGCTGTTGTAAATTTTGTCCTCTCTAGAGAGGTGGCGACTCTGCAAAAAAGAGTCAAGTGCACATGAAAGGTAGATGTATGTTATTTGATGAAAGATGTTCAGATTTTTGCATCTTGATGAGAAAAGGTACCTAGCTTCCTCCCCTTTATATTTGTTGTTTACTACATAAGTTAGATGCCAGGGGAAGCCTTAGGTCTTAGGCAGACAAAGGATGTCTAAGATGGAAAATTTTGTGAATCCAAATATGTATTATCCCATATTCTGTCAAAAGGGGGATGATTTGTTGGATAAAAGAATAGAAGAGATAAAAAATAGGTTGATATTCTTAGAGGCTAGGTAGGCCCAGTTAAAAAGCAGTAACCCTGTTGTGTCTGCTAGTCAGAAGGCTAAACCTCTTGTTAGCCCTTTTGATCCTTTTTATGACCAATTAGATCTGTCATGGGTTGACTATAAAGTTGAAAGTATGTCTGCTAGGATGTACAGTCAGATGCCTAGATTTAGTGGTCACAGTGTATGTGATGGGAGTGCACATATCCAAAATTTTCATGAGTTCATGGATTCACATTCATTCAGAGATGAGGATATGTGGATGAGATTTTTTGTTAGATCCTTTGATGCAAAAGCCAAAGATTGGTATTTGAGCTTTCCAAAGAGATCCTTTGCCTGTTGGGATGAGCTTGCTGACTGTTTCAAAAAAGAATTTGCAAGAAAACCAGCTAATCTTGTTGCAGAATTGATGGAAATCAGAAAACAAGATGAAGAGCCATGTGTTGTTTTCAGTCATAGGTTTGCACTAGCCCTTTCACAAGTCCCTAAAAGTTTCAGACATGATATTTTAGCCTGTGTTGGCATATTTTTTGAAGCTTTTGAGGAGGGGTCTAGTGCACTACTGAAAGATTTCAAGGTGACAAGTATGCAGATGGAATACAAACTTTTAGAAAATGGAGAAGAAATGAGAAATGAGGACCTGCTGAAATCCCTGTCCCCAGGCTTTGGTGTGAATAGTGGTGATGAAGCTGCAAATGAACAAATGATTGAGGCATCATATGAAGATGAAAAAGTAAATGTTGAGGATGCCAGTGAAAGGATCAGTGAGGACTCCCATTGCAATGTTGAGATGTCTAGTTCTGAAAATACTGATGTGGTTGTGGACAACAATGAGCAACTGTTTGAATGGGTTTGTGGAGATAATTATGAGTATTGTGCTCAGGATAGAGAAGAAATAAACACACAGGCTGATACTCCTCCACAGAGTGAATCCATTGGTGATGAAGATGCATGTTCTATTGTCCATAAACAAATGGCATACCATGATGAGGCTGAGACACCTAGATCACCCATTTATGACACATGTGGTGATGAGGATCTGTCTGAGTATGGTGAGGATTTAGACACTATTTTTGACTTGGATTCTATTTCTCATCCTGATGTAAGAGAAACCCATATACATCAGGTAAGTGATTGTAAAAATGTGCCTGATTGTAAAGAGGTGCCAGAGCCTGATCTTTTCCAGCATGATGTACCTGATGGTTGTGTGCATGATGTGCACAACTATGATTTTGAAAGCTTTTCTTTTGATAGGCCAGCTGATGTAATGAGCCCTGATCTTCCTAGCTGTGTGGTGGACTTTGAGTGCTTTCATTTTTCAGTCCAGCTAGGAGATCATTTTACAATGCATACTACTGATGCAGATGATGATAAGTGTTACATACCATTTGAGTATGCATTGTTTGAAAAAATTGACACCCACTTGTCACATGATGTTGAGTGTTGTCTGCATAGGGGTAACAATGACAAGCTAAATCAGAGGGTTAAATGTGCAGATGACAAGATTTATTTGTGGGCAGGTCTTGACAGTATCTCCAGGCTTGACCCAGTGCATGCAGATGAAAACAAGACATTTGACAAAGGGAGATACAGGTTTTTCTTTTCCTGGTGGCCTTAGGCCATCAAGTGTGTTTGGTGATGCTGGTCAATGCAGTATTTGACTCTGTGCCCAATGGATAGCGGACTGGTCTGCATCCCAGAGTTCTGAGGTTCTCGCCATGCCTGCAAAAGGCATGTGTCCCCAGACAGAGCCACTGGTGGTGCCTGCATAAACATTCAAGTTTCAAAAATTTAAATATGCAGGCCCCTTCAGAAAAATCCAAAAAGTTCCAATGCTTTCGGCCTCTGCAGGAAAAATATGCATCGGCGGGTCAGATTTCTCCATCGGCCCCTGAAAAATGTTAAGAAATGGGTCAAATGCATAAAAAATGCATATCGGGTCACTGCTTCGGGCTCTTAAATGTTTCTAAGTGTGGCTAGAAGGGTCTCATTTTGCCAGTGCTGCAGGACCGCCATGTGTTTGCCCCAATTTAGAATCTGCGCCTTTGTTTTTGCTTCCCGCGGAGCATGCCACATGTCAACTACGGAAGCGGCCCCTTAATGTTTCAACTCGAGCATGGAAGGTGCCACGTGTCGGCTTCCACCAAAGTTTCTATGCAGTTTCTAAAAGTTTCATGAGTGCCGCAGAATGCACCATGTGGAGGCACCCGAGAGACACAAGAAAAGCAACTCAAAGATCTGTGCACAGTGCCAAGTGTCAGCCTCTGCCGATGTTTCTAAAAGACCCTAAGTGCGACTCAAGGGCCCCACAGAAAGTGCCAAGTGGCGCTGTCCGCTGAAGTTTCTAAATGTTTCAAGAGGTGATGTGGAAGATGCCACGTGCCCCTGGTTGTGGCTGCAGAAGCTGACAAGTGTTGGCATCCATGTTATGTTTCATATTTGTTTCGGTGCTAAGCGAGGATGATGGTGGGTCCCAGTGAAGTGTCTCGAGTGCCTTAGATGATGACATGTGTCAGCTTCTGTTGAAGTTTTGAGGAGGGGCCTTTATGTTTCAGGAGACTGTGGAAGGCGCCACGTGGTGGCTTCCGCGGGTGTTTCAAAAAAGTTTCTAAATGTTTCAAGAGGTGTTGCGGACGATGCCATGTGTCCCTCATAGTTACCGCGGAGCTTAACAAATGTCAGCATCTACGAGGGTCCCAAAGTGTTTCAAATGTTTCTCAAGTGTTCATCGGTGTGATCGAGGGTGTCGACGAAGGAGCTTCATGCTGGCCTAACGGTTTTTCTCTGGCTGATGAGGGGGAATGTGATATAACGATCGGTGAGACTATTAAGGTCAGTGAGAGAGGTTTTGGGCGAGCTAATGGAGGCAGTTTGGCTGAAGGAGGTGGTATCGGCAGGAGTCATGGCGATGGGCTTTGGGCGAAGGTTTATGGGTCGAGCAGGGCAAAAGTGCTCGACACTTAGTTTACATGTGGCCCTGCTTTTAAATTGATAAAGTGGTCTCTGTGGGATGCATGTGGGACTTTTCTTCCTGCATATTTTGAATTGTCAATGAAATGTGTTTTGGCAGGAAGGTGTTAGGGGCGCAGTTCCTGCGTTGTCCGTTGGCTGCAGGTAGATGAGACATTGATGGCAGATTGTGGTGGCGGTTTGGGTCGAGTTGACAGGTTCAACCACCCAATTTATGAAGAAAGTCCCTTAGCGGCGGCACAAGGCTCAATCTCACCTACTCCTTGTCCTTCTCTGGCTTCTCCATGCTTTGTCCTCCTACAGCATTTATGATTTTGAGCGCCATTTTTCTGATGCATTGTATTTGGCAGGATTTTTGGCCTCCCTTGTAATTAATTTGCTGAGTACACAGTTTTGCTATAAAAGGCAGACTGTGTCACTCATTTAAGGTTGTTGAAGGCTTGAGGCTTTTTTGTGTAAATAACGAAAGACAAGGCATGTTCCTGGTTGTTCTATCCCATTTTGGAGTTTATGTGTTGCAGCATGTATGTATTTTGCACATATTTCAGTTTCAGTGTTAATGTTATATGAAAAATGCTTATTGCATGTGTCTATCTGCTTGTCTCTATTTGCTGCATGTCATCCTTCTTCTGAATCTGATTGCTAAGGGTTTCATAGATTCTAGGGTATAGTGTTCTGTATCACATGCTTGATCTATAACTTCCATTCAAGGAGTGGATTAAACTATTTTAGGTTAATGCATGGAGAAGGTTGCATGTCAGCAGGGATATCTGTAAGTAGAGGCAGTTAGATACCATTTCTTGGGTGATGTTTGTAAGGCAAGCATCAAGTCCAACCCCCTGAAACTTGAGTGAAAGTTGCAAACCATCTGTTGTATACGTCTAGTTGATTCCTTGCCCAATGGATAGGCACCAATCTGCTCCTGGGTCAGTAGTTATGAGCCAAAACCCCTTGTCTTACATCCAGGACATTATGTCCACCCATCTCATCACTTCCACCTGTTAGTTGTAGGAGTAGGATTAGGACCCCTACATACTCTCATACCCAACCAAACACATATGTCCAAGAATGTTGCCAACCTTGTGATCTATCATGCAGATCTTGGTCCACACATGAGAGTATTCTGCTTGTTGCTGTCAAGCTAAATCTTTCTGTCGTTGAGCTAGTCAATGTTATATCTTTTTTTATAGGGATAGCCCCCTTGGTGCGGCAGAACCAGAAGTGAAGGGGTGGTAGCTCACGCAACCTCCCATAATCTGTTGGCCAAATCCGCCTATGCATTGGAGCTGGCAAACCCTCTGCAGATTTGGTAAGCAACACCGCACATGGGCTTAAACTTTCTCTAATCAATCCTTTCCTCAATAGCTCATGTATTTGTCTATTCATCTCTGCATTCTTTGTTGGTGTCATCCGGTGTGCTGCTTTGTTAGGAAAACTAGCTCTAGGAATAAGGTCCATATGATGACTAATACTCTGGATTAATGGCAATCCATCAAGCACATTATCTAATATAATATCTTGGTACTTTGTCAAAAATTTAGTTATCTCCTCTTGTGATGGTTCTTCTTCTTTTCTGGTAATAGTCTTTGCACTTAGGGCTTCGTACTTCTTTGGAATCAAAGCAAAACACATATTCTCATGTCTCAATCCATCCAAAAATTTCCTTCCATCAACTAATCAAATTCTAGAATTTCTACATACTTCACTTTTAGGCTCATCTTCCAAAGGTATCAAGATATGTTAGTTCCCATTTGATTATAAGTATTCTTCATTCCATCATGTATATCCTTTCTATCATACTGCCATGGTCTTCCCAATAATATATGACATACATCCATCGGCATAATAGCACACAATACCTCATCAACATAAGATCCTATATGAAATTTCACCAAACATTGTTCACTCACCAGTACCTTGTGTTCATCTTGAATCCATGCTATCTTGTAGGGCCTAGGGTGTTTCAATCTCTCTAGGTTTAGGTTGGTCACCATCTCCTCTGAAACTAAATTATCTGTACTACCACTATCAATCATAACTTTACAACATTTACCTCCTAATTTGCATCTTGTCTAGAACAAACATTTCCTTTGCAGTGGTTCCTCAGTTGTCTCAACTCAAATTAGGGATCTCCTCATGACTACTGATTCTCATTTCTCTAGTTTTCCAATTTAACTAGGTGATCCAACAGGTTCTTCCTCCGCATATGCTGCTCTTGCACTATTCTCTATCCTCTTACTTGTAATTCCTTGATGACATTCAAATGCTCTGTCATTCTCCTCCACACTTAAAACAAGTTCCTCTGAATGATCTTTTATCAAATCCTCTTTCATCTCTCATGTATCCCTCATTGTGGTAAGAATTATGATTCCCTCTGTTGTTGTGGTAGAAACTCCTAGGATCTCTCTAGTATGAATTGTTATCTCTATCTTCCTTCTTGTATGGGTTACTTTCCTTGTTTTGCTCCACATAAGGTCTTTCTCCTGTAGAATATGTTTTGCCTCTTTGAAATTTACCTCCTCTACCTCTCTACCTTTGCTCATGCCTCTTATTCCACTTCTCTTCAACTTTCAATGCAAACTAATATGCTTCTTCTACTATTGTCATCCTCACCAAACTTAGTTCTTCTTGAATGTTCATCCTCAATCCATTTATGTATCTTGCCACTTTCTCCTTGCTTTCTTCACTATGTCATGTCCTTATAATCATCTTATGAAATTCTTTAGTGTAATCCTTCATAGATTTCTCCTTTTGTCTCAGGTTTTGTAATCTCTTCAACAATTCCAACTCATAGTCAGCAGGTATGAACTGATTCTTCAACTTTGTCACCATCCTATCCCATTTTATGATCTTTTCTTTTCCTCTCCTATTTCTATTCAATTGAACTTCTTTCCACCAAATAGCAGCATGTCCTTTAAACTTAGTTTTTGCAAATCTTACTCTCTCCAGATCTTCAATTTCCTCATATTCAAAGTATTTCTCCAAATCATTTATCCAATCAATCAATTCCTCAAGATTCAAATTTTTGGTATAGTTTGATACTTCAATTCTAAGTCTCTTACCTAGCTTAGAAATAGCTTTCAACATCTTTATCTGGTCTGATTCTTCTTCTTCTTCTAGGCCCTAGGGCTTCTTCATTTTGGTCAGTAGCTTGAAATTCATCATCATCACTTTCATCTTCATGTCTAGGGTTTAGTCCTCTTCTTCTATAGAATCCAATCTAACCTTCATTGTCCTCATCATCTCTATCATCTCTTCCATTCTTCCAACAACATTGGCCATAGTAGACATCCTCCTTGGTAGTATCTCTTCCTAGGATCTGGTGCAACTGCCTCAGTTTAGTGATCTAACTACAGCGCTGCAACTACCTCAGTTCGGTGATCTAACTACAGGGCTGCAACTACCTCACAGTCAGTGCTCTATTGACAATCACAAGTAGACTTCCTCAAGTCAGTGATCTGTTCACCACAAGATCTTCTGGAATTCCTTCACTCCCAAAAGATTCACAACTTTGCTATGATACCACTTGGTACAATCATGGATGGAGGGTCCTAAGAAGGGACTATCCAAACCATGCATCTAGAGTAAACATAATGGAAATAACACAATAACATAATGCAATGGAAGATTCAAATGTTTAATATACCAGATAATCACAATGCTTATATTCTAGCAACATGCAGGCTACAATCAAAGGGCTCATAGGCCTACTTTTCAGGTTACAATAGAAATGAAAGATATGGCATTGAAGTGCCTTCCTGAAAGAATCTATCTTCTAGAACTACATAAATGTAGAAATTTCTTCCTAATGCATCTAAGAGATGTATATATATCATCTTCAAGCTCATAGAATCCTCCACGTCGCCCATAAGAGGTTACAAACTTCAATAAATGATGAAATGTGTAGAAACATGTAAGTCAACCTACAACACAGGGTATTGCTCTGCAAATGAATGAAACTTGGTGTGGACCTCAAGGAAGGTCTATTTGGTCCTTATTTTCCTTGTATGATGTTCCATTAGGATCCACAAGTCACAGAAGTGCTCCACAATGTTGATCCTAGTAGTTGTCATTGATGTCAAAAGCAAGGTCATAGGATCAAGAAAATATCAAAGTATGTCAAAGGTCACAGGTTCTTTTCATTCAGGTATATGGTGTGGTTCATCTAATGATACTCATGCTCTCAATTTCATCAACATATGTTAATATTCACAGCGAGGTTCACAGAGGTTAGAATGCTTCATGGTTCAGTTCTCATGCTTCAGGGTTTTGTCATGCTTCATGGCGTATCTTGGTTGATCAATAATCAAAGATGTTATCAAGTGCTTCATGACTTCATAAGGTGTTAAGGTGTTCATTGTCATTCATGGTGGTGCTACTCAGGATGTGAGTTGTGATGAGATTGTTATTATTGGCAAGGTTCAGTGATGTAGGTGGAGTGACTATTTGATATCATCTTCATATTTTTGTTCATCCTCATGATGCTCTATGTTGTTTATTATGAAAGAGATAACTAGGTTCATGAAGATTGCAATGTAAAACATGGTGGTGATGCCTTAGAATAGGGAGTAGGCAAAGAAGGTCCTTGGATAGTAAATTTGGTACACCTTGTGGTAACATCTTTTTTAGGAGCTTTGTTTTTTATGGCAGTTATTTGGATGCTCAAGTTAATTGTATGGAGTCATATGCATGATAGGTATTATAGCATTGAACATTGCTGGTATGATTATGTGGATTGTTGATAAGATAGGGTTTGAAATGACAAACCCTAAAGAATGTGTTTTTAGTGTCACAAAAGACACAAAACATCTACATCTAAAAGTATGCACTTTTCTTATTTTTCAATGTTGGCTTGCTATCTCCAGTCATAGATAACTTAAGTTGTGACTTAGAGGGGTCGCAACCATTGGATGATAGGCCCCCCAACCTAATAAAACTAGAGACTTTGGTTACACCTTTGTGTTCGGGCACCAGAGTAATACAAGTCATCGATGTAAGAGCGTGAAATGTGAAATCAAAGGTTGAGATTTAAACCTTGTTCAAACACCAATGGATACTCCTCGAAGACTAAACTTTTATGGTCATTTGACCATCTCTCTCTTGAAAGTAGTTTATAACAATTTTTTCTAAAATGTCTTCTTTCAGTAATGGATATATTAAGAGGTTGAGATTGCATAGATTGTGCTAGTTTGAATGATGAACATGTGTTTTTGAGATTTTGATACAAAGACAATAATGCTTCTGTTTATACACTGAAAACCTTTTGAAATGAACTAAAACATTGTTTGTTGAATTATCAATAAGGGTTAAAGGTTTTGATAATAAAGAGGTGAAGGTTTATAAAGATTTCAGTTCTATTTATGGAAAGCATTAAAGATAGAGGAAGATTGTTATGATAATGGCAGATAGTGAAATATAAGATTGATTTGAAGAGAAAAGAGATGACAAGAGGTGTATCTAGAGGCAGAACACAACAGTGGTGGTAGAGTATACATGTGAGAAGAATGTGTTTTTGGTGTAAATGATCTTTTGTATGGTCTAAGATGCTATTGTAATCAGAAGATCTTATATTGTCTTATGATATCATTGTGATAAAAGTCCATGTATTGCCTTCATTGTAATGTCCTTTTGTATTGAGGTACATAGAGGTCCTAAAGAGTTGTTCTTTTGTACCCAATTCAGGAGAGATAAGGTGTTTTGTATCTGAGTTATAGAAGTCATCTATAACCAGTGATATAAATGTAAACAGAGTAGTACTCTGTGCTATATCTTTTTGTTTTTGAGATTGGAGATGATTGTCAGTGAGACACATTGATTTTCAGTGAGACACATTGATTGTCAGTGAGACATATTGTTTAGCCAGTGAGGCATTGTCAATGAGGCTTGTGAGATTTCCAGTGAGGCTTGTGAGATGGCTAGTGAGGCTTGTGAGATGGCCAGTGAGGCTTGTATGTGATTAGTGAGATCCTAGCCAGTGAAGCTTATATGTACTTATTGAGAGTTTGGTTAGTGAGACCTAATAAAGTGTTGGTGAGGTTTGGACAGTGGTTTTTCCTTGGAAAGGGTTTTCCACTTTACATCTTGTGTTATGGATTTATTTGTGTGATTCTATATTTTGTTGATCATGTCTTTTTTGTGATGATTTAAGAAATTGTTTTTACAAGTTTGATGAATGCACAAGTTTTATTAGATCACTGATTCACCCCCGCCTCGGTGATCCTTAGTATTCCTACACACAAACCTTCTATTCTCAACTAACTACATGAATTCTCTACTCTGTGAAAGATGATGATCTTCTGATAGAGATAAATTTTTGTAGATGAATCCAAGTCTCTTGAAAACCTAGTATGATGTAACTAACATGGCATAGAAGCTAGTTCCTTCTCTGTGAGCTTTTATATGAAGATGCGATAAAATGCGGCAGAAAATGTTGAACTGCAAATCATTGAACTGTAATTGAAATGAAAGAAAAGAAAAGAGTGCCAATACTTTTGGTTGATACAAGATTGCTTTGCAACCTGGGATGCTCCTGCATCATTGAATGTGCACATGTATCTGATGTAAAAGATGAGCAAGAAACTATCTTCTTGTTTGATAGTTTCCCCTCCTTTATTTTCGTTAATGATGATGAAGTGGCTCATGTTTTCTTGCATGAGGGTGACATGGATATGCCTGCATATAGTAATGAGGTTGTTGAAATAAATGCTAGTGTAGATAGTGATATTTATTTTAAAGAAATCACCCTTGATGATTATAAAAATGGTGGTTATGTAGATACATATGAGAACCTATTTCTTGGGTGCAAGATTTGTTGTCTTCTCCATGTAAATTATGCTTCGAGTGGGTCATAAAGAATTGTTGTTACAATGAATAAAGAAAAAGAAATGTGTAATCAATCTAATTGTAGTAGTGTGATATGACACAACAAATTGTAAGTATGAGCTTAAAGTAGAGAGACAATTAGAAGAACTTGGTTCTTCACTTGAGGTGCCTCATGATGTTGAATGTTATGTTGATGGTTTGAATTGTGATTTGGATCATGCCTATGATTTAGATATTGAAGAGTCTATCAACACATGTGAAGGTTATGCATGTTGGCTACCTATCATTCAAGAGTTTATTGAAAGGACCATGGACTAAAAAGCTTTCTTTTTTAGGTATTAATTTTCTAATGTTATGGATGATAGTGTTGTGTTAGAATTTAATTCTTATAATTTGGTCCATCATATAAGTGATGATGGTTTTGAGTTGTAGTACTCTAGTGAATGTAAAGATTAGAGTATTACAACTTAGTTTGAGGGTATGCCTGAGCTTGAAGTCTTTCAATTTCACTTGTAGGAAGAAGCCCTTCTTTGTTAAGATCAGAATTGTGGCCAGGTATATTTATCTTTGCCATGTGTGAATTAGAGGTGTTCTCCTTTCAGAATCATAGTTCACATAAAGAGGCCAGTAGGTATAACAATGTTTCATTTGATGATGGATGTCTTCCTTCATTCATGGGTATTGATGCTAACTTAGTTTTCATTGTTTCAATCCCTACTACTAAGAACATGCATGATTTTCCATTGAGTAGGTCATGCACCTATTATTTATGGTTTGCCTATAGTAGTAATATTCATGGTGGAGTTGGCCTTCAATTCTCAAGCAATATTCATAACTCGGTGCATGTAGGTAAAACACGTCATTCATTGCAGCTAGGTGGTGAATGCATTTTTGGTTTGAGGGAGACCATCTCTTTCATTCATCTTGTCTTTGATCAAGGCAAGTGTTGTGCACTAGTTTATCCATGGACTTGGTCCATGGATTTTGTTTGTAGAGTTTGACCTATAAGTGTGCTAAAATTTTCTTTGTAGCCATACTTCTGACTGTTTTTGAGCCTTCATGCCATTGCTTGTAAGTGTTTTTGATTAATATGGTCAAACAGGTTTTAAAGGGGACCCTGAAACCCTTTACAAAAGGAAGCAAACTAAAACAGTAAACCAACCGACTGCCAACTGAAAGCTACCAAAACAACAAAGCATAGAAAAACATAGCAAAAAAGAGAACATACCAGACTAATTCATTTTCTTCAGGGTTTCAACTACCTTGTTTTCCTGTTCATAAAAAGTCTCATGCATCTTGGCAAAGTCAATCAATTCCTTCTTTTCAGCCTCGAACTATTTCTTCTTACTCCCCTAGTGCAGGTAGAGGGGCCACCAGAGTCCTCCATAGCCACCTATCTACCAATAACTTTAGTACCTTCTTCCTTGTCTTGTATTCCTAGATCTTCCACATTTAAAATATCCTCTACTCTGAAATCTTTGAATTGCTCTTTTTTCAACTCTTTAAGCTTATTGGTCAGCATCTTCATCCCATTTAAACTATTCTATATAGTTAGCTTGTTGATGTGCATAATCTTTTCCAAATTATTGTTAACCTCCATGAGTTTTTCTTCCAAATATGGGATTCTAGTATTAAACTCTTCCCTCATCCTTCCTATTTCACAATCAATCTCCTCCATTTTTGAGATAGCTTCCCAATTTTTGAAACTCAAAGTGTCATGTTCGACAATTGTGTTGTTACCTCTCCCCAAGCTTTCTTGCATCAGCTCTAACTTGATTTTAATTTTGTTGATCTCAAGAAAGAATCATTTGGTCATCTTACATTGTGAATTAACAACATTCTTCAGCAACTCAAACACTTCCTCCACCTAGTCTCTATTTTTTCTTGGGCTAGCATGTCATCAAATTCCTTAGGGAGGTTGCTAGATAGGTCAGGAATCTCAGGAAATCATAGGCCAACTTTAGGGTCAGGTATATGAAGAGTTTTGCCCTGGGTTTCCAATCCACTTTTCACTCCCTTCTCAGTCAAAATATCACATTTCCCTTGTTTTTGGGTGCTCTATTGTTTTTGGGTGTTAATAGGGCTAGGTATAACCCCCACTTCATCACTCTCTTTCTCTAGAATCTTCTTACCTTCTTCCTTCTCATAGGTGTAGCCCTCTTTCTGTAACCTCCTTGATAGAGGTATCTGAGTCATCTCCAATATTGGACCCATCAAACCAGGAAATATTGACTTCCCTCTTTTGAGTTCTTCTCCTCTTTTTAGAAGACTCCACTTCACTTTCCTCCTCTTCCTCTTCCATTATCCAATCCTCATCATCCATGTGGGATTCCTCCTCACTAGACACCACACACCTCTTTTTCTTGCCACTATGTTTTTCCTTAAGCTCTTTTTTAGGAGTATTGTATTTCATATGTTCCATGATCAAGAGAATGAGACTTTCATGCAAAATAGGCAACTTAGGGTTTCTATTATTTTCTTTTATACCAAACTCCAGAGATGAGAGCAAGTAAAATGGGATAGAGACATAAATACCATGGTAGAAATGGTTGAATAGATTGAAGTGGTAGTTGTAGATTGCAATGTACCTCTCATCCAACATTATATACCTCATGATCACTTCAGCCACCTCAGCCCATATGGGTTTGATAGAGAGGTGATTATACCTTCCTGACTGCATCTTTACCAACTTGTTACGTTCATTGCCTTTAAAGAAATTGTTGAGGGCTTCCTCACTACAATTCTATTCACGGAGGAATTTCTTCCCTCTAGTAGATAACCTAGAAACTAAAGCTATGAGGTCATCTGTGATAGCTAACTCCCAGCCATACGCAAAGACCTTCTTGTTCTTGTAGCCTTTTACGAATAGACCAGTAACATTAGGGTCTGCTTCATGAAGTTTCTCCATGTAGGGAGTTAACCCCCTAGCCTCCATGATTTTACAAACCTTCTATTTTTGACTAGTCCCCTCACAAGATGACCGTTCAACCCTGTTCCTCTCACCACACATGCTGAATTACAGACCACTATAGTTTTCATAGTCTCCATAAAATAAAACAAGAACAAAAATGAATTGAAGATTATGTTGGAAGTTCTTACCATTCTTCCTACACATAATCCATGTGAACAAACCTTTCTGGAGAGAAATGGCCTTTGAACCCTTCGAGATCATGGTGATCTCTTCATTACATATTGAGCTTCCTACCATTCTTACCATCATTAATAATAATCTCCTTAGCCTTGCTCAGGATTTTTTCCACTTCATCCCATATAATCTTAGAATGGCTATTAACGCCAAGGTTGGCAAAAATATTTTCCACCTTGTTTCCTTCGTGATATATGTAAGATATATAGGTTTCTTTAAAGGTTCCTAATATCATAGTCACATATTCAATAAGGGTCACTATAGACCAACTAGGTTTTAGGATGTTCTTAAGGTAGTTTATGATGTTATTAGAATCCCTCTCCACCCAAACTTTTCTGTATCCCTTAGCTTGAGCAAGAGCAACAGTGTGATAGGCAGCCACAGCTTCAGTAAAGTGGTTTGTCTGGGTATCCAGAGGGAGCTCCACTGCTGCTAAGAACCTACCAAGATCATCTCTCATCACTCCCCCACTGTCAGAAGCTCCAGGGTTCCCTTTCACTGCCTTGTCAAAGTTAATTTTGATCCACCCTTATGGAGGCATCTTCCATACCACCTCCCTTCTGGGTTGTTTCATTCTTTTAAAAGGTATAGAAATGTCTTCATTGATGTCCCAGTTTTTAGAGATATCAATCTCCACCTAAGACACCTCTATCATGTTTCCATGACATAACTGCTCTTCAATCCTGACTTTAAAATTTTCCTTGATACTCCTGACAACCTTGAAAAACAAGTTTTTCAGAAGCCAGGTTGCTCTCCCTGAAAACTCTATTATTCCTCTCCTTCCAAAGCCTCCAAGCAATGTGAGGGATAGTCGAGGACAAAAGAAATCTAAGGGACATATTGGAAACAGGGCAAGACCACCAAGAAACCAACTCCTTGGAGGAATTAGGGAAGGTCTAGCTCAAGTTCCATAGAGAAAGAACCTTATTCTAGACCTCCAAAGAGTAAGGGTAGGAGAGGAACAAATGGAAGGAGTCTTCTGAGTTCTCAAGACATAAGGGACATATGTTAGCTAGCGAGAACCCCCATTTACACAAGTTATCTAAGGTAAGCACCCTATCCTAAGCTGACAACCAAAAGAAGATATTAACTTTAGGAATAAGTTTGTCATCCCACAAGCTTACCCAAAAGGGAGGGTTATCCAGCTTAGGAATCAACCCTTTGAAAGTAAAAGCAATAGAGTACTGCCCAGATGAGGTGGCCTGCCAAATGAGTTGATCCTCTTTCAGACCAAGAGGCTCCATTTCTTGTAATTGTTTTCTTGTATATATTCTCATCATTGTTTTCTTTCCCTATACATACGTGTATGTATTTGATTTTCCTTGTCCCTCCTTTTTTTGTTTTTCCTTTTGGTCTACTTCCCAAAGATAGTTTGATTCTTTTTATGCCTACAAGAGACACACATCCCTAACTAGAGCCAATGTTGGAATCCAATTTGAAAATTTCCAAATCTACCTAAGCCCTTGCTTATTTTGTGAATTTTTCTTAAATTTTGCCTTTCTATTTCCTGCATGATCCTTTAATATGTTGAGAATTGTAAAATCCAAAATTATTCTAAGTTTAGAGGGTTTCACCTTTGGGAAATCTATTTTTGGGGGTTTTCAAGTTTTTAGGGGTTTTAGGGACATTGGAACCTCAGGTTCCTTGGTTCCACAAAAGTACAATGTCTCATGGGGCACTTAGGTCCTTGATCTTCTTTTCAATTTTTATTTCAAGTTTTTGGGGTCAAGTTATGAATCATGGTTAGGGATTTCCTTTTAAATTTGTTGAGACTTCATGCTAAAATTCTCTATGTTTCAGGATTTTCTAGGCCATTTTTTTACCTTGGCAAAGTTTTGGATTCTATAGTTCCCATTTCCTAGGTCCTCATCTTCCCTAGTCCCTCAAAACCGTGAGCTCCCTAGAGTTCCCATGTTTCTCAAAACCTTGAAACCAAGAACTCCCTAAAGTTATCATGTCCCTTGAAACCCCAAAGTCACTAAAGTTACCATGTCCCCTAGTTCCCCAAAACCTTGAACTTCCTAGTTCCATGATTCCTAGGTTTCCCGATTCCCCAAAATTTTAAAATATTAAAAATCCCTCAAATGTCCCAAAACACTTTGGATCTCACCAATAACATCGTGGGTCATCATTAATGGTCAATTTGACCTCTATAACTACTCATTTTGGATAGGAAACTCATCCTTACTTCTACTAGTTCACCTAACACACATTTTGAGGCAAATTCCTTGGGATTTCTTCTTGTTTGTGTTTAATGTTGTGGTTGAGTTTGAACTCCTAGTTGTGTGACAAATTCTCATAATTCGATTAGGGCATAGGTTCCAAATGTTATAAAAGTTGCATTCATTCCTCATTATAGGGATTGGTTGCTAAGACATTTTCTTGTTTAAAAGTGCCTCGCAGTGGTTCTAGGGAATCAAGAAAAGATCGTCTAATCTAGAAGGAACTAGAATACATCTTGTAACTTAAAGGAAGGTTCTTCAATGTGTAGTTATATGTAATGCTATGTCTCCATTATAGTTTGAAGTGATTTAGGAGAATATGTAATCATAGATATGTATTTTCTCTCATCACATTTGATGGCGTGATTGTACTGAGGGTTGATGTATGTATGAAAACAACTAATACATTGCAAATCTTTTGTAATGGTCATTCCTTTCTTACATATGGGTTATTGGAGTTCAAATTTGGATTATAAGTATGTCTATTGTATGAGATGTAATATTTGATTTGTATATATATATACACATCTAGCTTTATCGACATGTTTAGTTAGATGTATCTCCTTCCACCCTACTATTCATGAATCTATTTCCCAATGGAGTAGCCACTGGTCTAGATTGGTGAGGGATAAAAACTTTTCATTTTTAATCAATTTTCCATTCCCATTATCTATAGGAGTAGTTTAGGGTTTCGCATATTGTTCATGATTTATTATTGTAGACCAGGGGATAGTCTTAAGCAACCTTCAAGTGTCTAAATCATTAGAGAATCATGTTTTTACCTTCCTACATCTTATCATTGTGTATGAAATGTTAACTGGATTCATCTTATGGACATATAATGATGTCTTTTATGGGTGCATGTGTAAGATGCAGTTTCAACTTAATTAGAGATTTTATGTGTAGTAGGTTAGTTTGTGACCTAGTGACAACTTTTGTGGTCAACATACATTTGATTCTATTATAACATTTTATCTTGTTCACCTTTCATTTTAATCAAATCTTGTTAAGGAATACCTTTACGAATACCCTCCCAAGTCCAACTAAGCTCTAAGAGAAGGATATATTATCTACTCTAATCAATTGGCCTTTAACCATCCTCAATCATTTGACGAGCCCTTGTTTTACCTTCTTGATGACACCCCCATCCTTGAAGCTGAGAATATACTTTATGATTATAGAGCTATGATTTTAGGACACAACAAAATGGCACCATTTTTAGGGAAGAATCATGTTCTTGCTATAAGTTGACAGGTTGCCACCTCAAGAAGATAATGGGTTGAAATTGAATTGAAGACTCTACTAGTGAGATGAACCCAAAATTAATTTATTTCTTTAGAGATCTAGTGTACTTCAAGGTATTCCTCTTTTCAAATAGGTGGTGATTTTGTTGTCAAGAAAAAATTTTATTGTTGTTGCAATCTATTTGTTGATGGTGCTTCAAGAACACATCTCAAACTTGCAATGGTTTTTGATAGAGGTGCACATGATTTTCTCTTCCTATCTTGTAAAACATAGTTTATTTCATGTAAGGATACACATAATTGTAATACCTCTATTTTTTGCCCCACATGGTAGAATGTTCTATTTATGGCTTCTAGGTATGGATATGATCACTCTATTGATGCCCATTCATATGCATCTTCTTATGTTTCAGACCCTCAAAAATACATAAGATCCAATGCCCATGACTATTCTAGTGATTATAATTCATGCTATTATAGTATCCTTGCATCCTATGTGAACCCATTCATTAACCTACAGACATCCAAACAAAAGCAACATAAACATGTTGAGGAGCTTAAAGGGTGTGATAATTAGATTAAGCTACTTGATTCTAGGTTGTAGTCCAAAGCTCACCCTACTACTATTAAAAGCCAATTTGTCTAGTTCCCTATCATTTACTTAGACATAATTTACAAATAATTAAACCTCTCCTGGGTTGATTATGAAATGCAAAGTGTAGACACTTGAAAATGTCTCGACCCTGTAAGCCATTTTCTCGCATCACTTACACTACCAATTACCTTTTTCACCAATTAAGTAAATAAAAAACAAAATTATTTAATTAATTTATCCTAAACCACCCCTAACCATTCACCCTTAACCATTCATCACTAATTATTCCCTCGTAATGAATTAGTTCAATTAATTTATTACTAAACCTTACAACATCATTCATCATTAATTAAATAAATATTCTAAATATATATTTGGTTAATTTATCTATCTCCCTAATCAAGATTAATTAAATAAAACATACTTATTTAATTAATCTCCCCTAGACTATAGCCTAAACATAGCCTAATTGAATAAATTCCAATAATTTAATTGGCTACCCTAACCTACCTAGCCCCTAGACCCAAATTAATTAAATAAACCCTTATTTAATTAATTTTAACCGCTAATTAATCCTCCCACTAATTTCCAATAGCTAGATTAATTAAGTTAAACACTTAATTAATTTGGTCAAATCTTCATTAACACCTTCTCCCACACCCTTTAAATAAAAACAATACCTTTTATTCAAAAGGGTCACGTGACCCTTCCACCTCACCTTTTCTCTTTCATGTTAGAGCTCTCTTTTATGCAAAGAACTCACACATGTGTATGTCAAATAAACACATGTGGTCACATGTCATCGCATTCACCAATAAATCCTAATTTTTAATTCCACCTTCTCCCAAGGAAATTAATTTTTTATTTCCTCACAAGTCTTAATCCTCATTAATGCTAAGCCTTCCTAAGGTGAATTTAAAATTGCAAAATAATCACAACCCTTCATTTTTGTTTATGAAGATCTAACCCTCCATCTCATCCTCTCATCTCCAACATTAGATCTCAACTTTGAATCCTGGCCATTGATCTCATTTCCCCTCTAGTCTGCCTATAAATACAAGCTCTCTGAAGACATTTACACACTCAACTTTTCAAGCAACATTATTATCCCAAAATCCCTCCTCATCTCATCTCATAATAACTTATCATGCCAAAATCTATTTGAGTTCATATTGAGTTGAATTTGAGAGCAATCCACATACTCTCTACTTGGGTATAGCTAGGAGATTCTTGGGTGCACTTATCCTGAACCTTATCAAGTAGTGAGGGAGATTTCAAGGACTTGGAAGGTATAATGCTTTGTTTTTGAGTTCCTTTTTTATGTTATTTGAGTCCTTTAAATCTTTCTCATCTTCATTTGGCACACTCGATGGGACCTCTATTCCTGAAACTAACTATTTTGTGAGTTTTCTTTTGAAGATTTTTAATGTGCAAGTCAGATTAGTGCATTTGGTCTCCATAGTCATGCATTCTACCTATGGTTTAGCACCTTCTGAGACTATTTTAGCATCATCGGTGTCTATATCAGCACATATCTTCTTTATCCCAGTGCATATATTCTCTTCTTTAGTGCCTACAAAACCTGTTTCAGGCACCATGTGTAGTGGCCAGTTCTACCATCTAATAAGCTCTCGCCTATGCAAATCACTCCATATTGCCTCCATCCCATGGCTTGGAATCACAAACATTTAGCGTAAAACATCTCATCCCTTCATCACGCACCCAAGGCAGATTCCCAGATAAGTGGATCCTTGTATGCCAGGCTCCTTGTATAACAAAAAACCAAAAAAATCAAAAACATCACAAAAACACCAAAATCCAGAAAAACCAAAATATCCACAAAAATCCCAAAAACATTAGAAAATATAAAATCCCAAAAATAATCAATCCAACATCATCAAAATATTCCATCCTACATCCTACACCCAACCATCTCACATCATCATCACAAATTAGAACTACATATCATTACCACCTACATCTTAATGTGCCTTGATCCCATGGATATAGGGTATGTAGGCAATCTAGCATACGAAGGAAGTATCCAATACATAGGTACATAAGATGCACCCATCCAACCTTCTTGGATGGTCCCTATCTCCTGAGCTTACACTTGATCCAAACATAATATACTCGCTCAACATACTATCAAAAGCATCATCTTTTCATACAAAAATCATCAATCATCAAACAACTTCAACCACAACTTATGGCCTATATCTTTTTTCCCATCTTTCGACATTATCCTAATCATCCAATCAATCCCTATCTTAATGGATATATATCATTCCTACAATAGGCAAGATCAATCAAATCCATGTACCTATCTTGGCAAGAGATACAATGGTTGTTTGTTTCCTCAGTTGGTCTTGTTGATTATTGATTTTTATCTTTTATCCCATTCAAGGGTAATTTTGAAACAACCTTGATCTCACTATATCATGGTATGTGGCAAAGCACCTAGAATGGGGCATGGTCATTGCTTCTGTATGTTGTGCTTGTGGTTTGGCCTCATTACTCCAATTTGGTATTCATATCTTGTGAAATGTAGGGGAAGTCCTATCATATTGATTTCTTTTTGCATCTAAGGTTCATCACACCTTTTGTGTACTAAGGGCTTATGCTATGGATCCCCCTCATTCTTTAGACAAGGTTGTACTCTCTTGGGCATGCATGGGATCATCCTATTGTTTGCGAGTCTAGTCCATGCAAAGGACAAATATATACCATCACCTTGGTCCTTCATACCTTGGTGAAAATATCATCTTTGCTATAATAAACCTAGGATTGCTCTTAAAATATCAACACAATACTCATCCAAACCCATCATCCTTGATCTACCCTCGTCCCCCATCCACCAAATCATGTGATTATTATCAAAATCATCTCACCTTGGCTTTGCATTAATGAAGAAAAAGACCTAACCATCTCCCCCATCCTAACAAATTCATCCAATCCTAACCATCCTACCCATCCCATCCAATTCTAACCTACCTAACCTAAAAAGTGGCTTATATGTGCGTTCAATGACTGAGGATACACCATCCCCAATTCCCCCCACCTATCCACTAACCCTGCATCCAACCTTCCCCTAATCCTTCAACATGGCTCTAAAAATAGATGTATCATGACCAACGTGGACTTCATCCTGCATTAACAACATCATCATTAGAACATAAACCACATCATGATCATTACCATAGCGTTGCATTAATCATTATCCATCTATCATATCTCTTTGCATTTCATTAATCCATTCATAATTTATGATTATTAATATGAGAATATATTTTCCATTTTCATCACTTTGCATCATAATCATTATCATATAGTTGCCATGTCAGCCCTAATTCACCGTTTCTTCTCCGCATACCACAAATTTACCCATTTTCCTTTGTTCTTCTTCTATCAACCCCCTTTTTCATCTTGAATCCTTTTTTCACCACCTTTTCCTTCTTTTTGAGAGTTCACCTGAAAAAATTAATTTTTTCACAAAACCTCTCGAGGGGGCATCCCTCATCCATTTCCACTCCTTCCCATCAACTGGGGCAAAATTCTTTGATGTGAGGCCATTCCCTACTTGGTCACGACGCCACATCAAAAAGGGGCAAAATGTAGACACTTGAAAATGTCTCGACACCACAAGCCATTTTCCCACATCATTTACACTACCAATTACCCTTTCACCAATTAATTAAATACAAATCCAAATTATTTAATTAAATTATCCTAAACCATCCCTAAGCATTCACCCTTAGCCATTCATCACTAACTATTCCCTAGTAATGAATTAATTCAATTAATTTATTATTAAACCTTACAACATCATTCATCATTAATTAAATAAATATTCTAAATATTTATTTGGTTAATTTATCCATCTCCCTAATCAAGATTAATTAAATAAGACACAATTATTTAATTAATCTCCCCTAGCCTATAGCCTAAACCTAGCATAATTGAATAAATTCCAATTACTTAATTGGCTACCCTAACCTACCTAGTCCCTAGACCCAAATTAATTAAATAAACCCTTATTTAATTAATTTTAACTCCTAATTAATCCTCCCACTAATTTCTCATAGCTAGATTATTTAAGTTAAAAACTTAATTAATTTCCGTCAAATCTTCATTAACACCTTCTCCCACACCCTTTGAATAAAAAAATACTTTTTATTGAAAAGAGTCACATGAACCTTCCACCTCGCCTTTCCTCTTTCATGTTAGAGCTCTTTTTTATGCAAATATCTCACACATGTGTATGCCAAATAAACACATGTGGTCACATGTCATCCCATTCACCAATAAATCCTAATTTTTAATTTCACTTCTCCCAAGGAAATTAATTTTTTATTTCCTCACAAGTCTTAATCCTCATTAATGCTAAGCCTTCCCAAGGTGAATTTAAAATTACAAAATAATCACAACCCTTCATTTTTTGTTGATGAGGATCTAACCCTGCATCTCGACCTCTCATCTCCACCATTAGATCTCAACTTTGAATCCTAACCATTGATCTCATTTACCCTCCAATTTGCCTATACATATAAGCTCTCTCAAGCCATTTACACACTCAAGTTTTCAAGAAACATTATTATGCCAAAATCCCTCCTCATCTCATCTCATAATACCCTTATCATGACAAAATCCATTTGAGTTCATATTGAGTTAAATTTGAAAGCAATCCACATACTCTCTACTTGAGTATAGCTAGGAGATTCTTGGGTGTACTTCTCATCAACCTTATCAAGGAGTGAGGGAGATTTCAAGGACTTGGAAGGTATAATGATTTGTTTTTGAGTTCCTTATTTATGTTATTACGTCCTTTAAATATTTTTCATCTTCACAAAGCATGATAGCTATGTTTTTCAAACATATGCCTAGATTTGATGGGTATGATATGCATGAAGGGGACACACATGTTGATGAGATTATAGAATTCATGGAAGAATATTAGTTTGAAGATGAAGAAATATAGATGAGTTTTTTTGTTAGGTATCTATATGGAAAGGCATGGAGATGGCTTGATACTTTTCTAGAACATTCTTTTGTTTCTTTGAAGGATCTTGTGGCCACATTTGATGAAGAATTCTCAAGAAATGTAGATATTGATACTCTTGTCTATGAATTAGTAAATATCAAAAGGTGAGAGTGAGATTCTACTATGTACTTCAGTCATAGGTAACTTGTCGTTTCCCTTTCTAGAATCCCATGTGTTTCTAAACCTAACATATCTGCCTATATTGATATGTTCTTTGAATCCTATGAGGCTAGTTTGAGGTCAATGCAGTTGAATTTGAATTTGATAAGCCTATAGTAGGCTTATAGATGTTTAGTAGATGTTGAAAAATGAGGAATGATGTTGAAAAATGAGGAATGAACACATTACAAAACTATTTTTCCTCCAATGCAAGTTCTATCAGTAATGAACGTGTTTTTGTGAGCAACAACCAAGTGGATGCAATATCTTAGGTGACTACAACAATGGATCATTATGATTGTTTATTAAAAAAGATATAACTTAGAGTGGTGCATCATATAGAATCAGTTCCAATGATGAAGATAGTATATCCAACCACTTCAGTTGGATAGGTCATCAATTAGAGATGATAATGATGAGATGCATCATAATCTTCAATTTGAGATTTTGGTATGTGACTCTATAGTTTGTAGAAACAAGATGGACAAAGAGGAAGGTGTGTGCACTAATGGGTAGTCAAATGAATCAGCTCTTTAAACTGATTTTGTTGAACATGCACATACATTTGATGTAGATGATGAGCAAGAAACTATCTTCTTGTTTGATATGTTGCCCTCCTTTGTTTTTGTTAATGATGATAAAGTGAATCATGTTTTCTTGCATGAGGATGACATGGGTATGCTTGCACTTATTGATGAAAGTACTAAAATAAATGTTAGTGCAGATAGTGATATTTAGTTTGAATAATTTTCCCTTGATGATTATAAAGGTGGTGATCATGTAGACACATATGAGAACCTATTTCTTTGGTGCAATATTTGTTGTCTTCCCCATGCAAACTATGCTTCAAGTGGGTGACAAAGAATTATTGTTATAATGAATGAAGAACAAGAAATATGCTATTAGTCTGATTGCAGTAGTAGATATGACACAATAAATTGCAAGTATGAGCTTAAAACAAAGAGACAATTTGAAGATATTGGTTCTTCACTTGAGGTGCCTCATGATGTTGAATGTTATGTTGAGGGTTTGAATTGTGATTTAGATCATCCCTATGATTTAGATATTGAAGAGTGTATCAGCAAACATGAAGGCTATGTATGTTGGTGGCCTATCATTCAAGAGTTTGTTGAGAGCTCACCATGGACTAAAAAGATTTCCTTTTGGGGGGTCAAGTTTCTAATACTATGAATGATAGTGTTGTGCCAAAATTTGAGTCTTTTATGTGGGTACATCATAAAAGTGATGATGTTTTTGAGCTACAATACTCCAGTGAATGTGAAGATCAACATATTGCAACTCAGTTTCAAGGTATGCCTAAGCTTGATGCCTTTCAATTTGACTTGTAGGAAGAAGCCCTTCTTTATGTAGATTAGGATTGTAGCCAAGTATATTTCTCTTTGCATGTGAGTTGGAGGTGTTCTTCTTTTACCTTAGTTCACATGAAGAGGTTAGAAAGTATAAAAATGTTGCATTTGATGATGGATATTTACCTTCATCCATGGATATTAATGCTAACCTGGTTTTCAATGTTTCACCCTTGCTATTGAGAACATGCATGATTTGGCATAGAATAGGCCATGCACCTATTATTTATGGTTTCCCTATAATAGTAATGTTCATGGTGGAGTTGTCCTTCACTGGTGCGAAGCACCTACAAAATCATGTGTAGACACCCAAAATTGTCCCAAATTTGTCCATGTCTTGCAACACCTAGTTAAAAACATCATTAAGACATCATGTAGCATTTTGTCCTAATTCCCACTCTTAATCCCATTTATCCATTAGCCAATTAATTAATTAAATTTATTTATTTAATTAATTTCCCAATCATATCCTAATCCCACTATCTAATTAATTAAATAAATTTTATTTAATTAATTAATATCCAACTCATATCCCAACTAATTCAAATATTTTATTTGAATTAAGTTCTCATCATAAGCTAACTTTCCAATTAATTAAATAAATTGTATTTATTTAATTAATTTATCTTATCATTTAGCTGACATGTGTGCCTCTTTCATTTAAAAAGATAAGTGGTACTACAACCTTTTATTTAATATCTTTCATATGTAGTACTTTTTATGTACACAAGCACACATGAGCCCTATCCTCCCTCCACTTGTCAAATGACTACAACTCCCTTGAAGAGTGGGAATAACTAATCAATCCTAGCCATCCACATCAATCAATTAGTTTTTTAATCTCAACCATCCATTTTAACCAAGCCTTTCTTATAAATCAAACCCCTCACAAGCCATTAGCATGCATTGATCCTCAAGTATCCACATGCTGTCGAAATATCATTAGAGCCTTTGCATCCTTCATCTATCATTCATTCTATCATCTTCATCTTAATGTTATGCTGCAGAAGTGAGCACCTAACATTCATCCAACAATAATCCTTCAAAATCTTGCATGCTCATGCGAGGTGGAGAAGAGCAATGGAGATAAATCGAGCATAGCGTGGAGATCGGTTTGCATCTACATTTGTTATTTTGATTTTCATGTTGTCTTGTGCTTCATTGTGCATTGCTAGGGTTTTTATCATTGTTGTTTATTCATTTGCCCTGATTTGCAATTTTACCCTAACAACATCATGTTTTCATCTATAATAAGGTCTATTTGACCAATGCATTTTCATT
Organism: Cunninghamia lanceolata; assembly: GCA_027924645.1. Classification (NCBI taxonomy): domain Eukaryota; kingdom Viridiplantae; phylum Streptophyta; class Pinopsida; order Cupressales; family Cupressaceae; genus Cunninghamia; species Cunninghamia lanceolata. Next base: position 6,459,971 of record BSBN01000594.1, read on the forward strand.
TTAGTTTGTAGCTTGGTCTATCTTGTAAGTCTCAAGTGACTTAGGGGACATTTGTCAAGTTCTAATCGCATAATGCTAAAAATAGAAATAATGCAAAAATAAGGCAATAGGGTAGTTTTGGTCGGTGGTCTCCCAACCACTTGGATTGTTCTCCCAGTTGCTTGGAGCTAGTGTGGTACTGCTCAGGGCGAGTTGATAAATGCCCAGAGGAATGATCAAATGATCATCGAATGTAATCAGATTGAAGTAGTGGAAATCAAATGTGATTGCACTGTGCTCAGGGGAAATAAAGCAATTATGTTCTGTCAATTAGTTTTCTATTTCCTGTAACTGTAGATCGTACAACTGTAGATTTCCATTCGTTTTTGCATTTTCCCATTGTTGCCGTATGTCACTGTGAAGCATTCCACTAGTGAGATTTCTGTCGAAATCAGTGGAATGGCTTCGATGTATCAGTATTCATTTTTCTCTTTGTTTTGTTTTTCCTGTTCGATAGTGTAGATGATCTGGATCGAGGGTTTCACGCAGTAAGAACATCCTAGCATCTCCATGTGCTAGGGTTCGCAGGAGCAAAAAAACTGTGTAACAGCATTTTCAGTGAATCGGCCAAAGATTTTGAGCATCATTACCAGAGAGAGCCTTGCCAAAGGGGCAAATGCCATCAGGGCATTGGAGAAGAAGAAGAAACTTAGCTGATGGAGTGATTTGGCGGCTCAGCTATTAGTTGTTCACCTATGAAAAACAAATTTAGGGCATCAGTCTGTGGTATCCATTGTGCGCTCCCCATCATATTGGTATCAGATCCCAAAAAGATTTGGGCAGAAAATTGAATTGAGGATTTGCAGGAGTGTTGGCATTTGGGTGTTGTCTGTGAATTTTATGTCAGACAGAGAAAGTGAAGGAGGGGCTAGCGAGATGCCTCCAAAGGGAATGACCACCGAAGTGGTCAAGAAATTCAAGGAGATGGAGGAGCTGATCAAGACTGGAGTCAAAGAAGCACTCTAGGCTAAGTTGAAGACCTTAGGAAAAGGTAGGAAAGCAGATGAGGAGTCTGATGGAGAAGATGAAGATGGGGAAGAGGAAATAACCCTAGTACAGGCAGATACATGTGCAGATCAGAAATAATTTTTGGAGGCCATAAAATCACTTGGTAAGGAGTCGTCTGAGGCAAGAATGCAGATTTCGATGTTCAACAGAAAGATGGATGCAAATGAAGTCATCGAATGGATTGAGGCTCTAAACAACTACTTCGAATACAAGGAAGTTCCTAAAAGTAAGAGAGTTAGGTTTGCAAAAACTAAACTCAAAGGTGCTACACTCACATGGTGGAACTACACCCAGGGAGAAAGGGTGAAGAATGGAAAGAGCATGATCTCATCCTGGAGTCAGATGGTAGAGAGGATCAAGGCTCAGTTCCTACCAGTGGATTATGAAGTGTAGATATACAGGAAAATGCAGAATCTCAGGCAGAAGGATATGGATGTATCCACCTATATGGAGGAATTTCATAAATTGTCCCTAAGATGTGGACATGTTGAGGATGGGAAAGGAAGAGTTGCCAGGTATATTAATGGCCTGAAGTATAGTATACAAGATGAGATTACCATCTTGACACCAGAAACCGTGGACAAATGTTTCCAGGTGGCGCTGAGAGTAGAAGAGAAGCAGAAAAGGAAGAGTGAGCAAAACAATAGAGGTAGAGGTGGAAGGAGTTTTAGAGGCAAAGGCAGTTTTGGAGGAAGAAGTCCTAACCAGAGGCCTAGTGGTGAGTCTAGCCAAGAAGAGCAAGTTGGGGACTCAAGTAGCAGAGGAGGCTACCAAGGAAGAAGGCTTAATGGAAGAGGTGGGACAAATGGATCAGGTAGAGGATCCAAATTCTACAATATGAGATGTTATAACTGCAATCAGATAGGGCATCTAGCATACAAGTGTCCAGAGAAGGCCTCAACTTCTCATGGTGGTGAGAAGAGAACCACTTTGATTTAAGAAGATGCAAGGAGTGTGACATATCTTGAAGTGAATTTAGCATCAGAAGTAGGAGAAAATCTGATGATCAAGAGGACGCTGCTCAAGGAACTAGTGTAGACAGAACCATCACAAAGAAGGGCTTTATTTAGAATCAACTACAAGATCCAAGGTAAGGTTTGCAAAGTTATTATTGACTCTGGTTCAATAGATAATATCATATCTTTGGAAGTAGTAAATAAGTTGAATCTGGAAAAGATACCCCATAGCAGTCCATATAAAGTCAGTTGGTTGAATAAGGGGTAGCACATACTCATCAATGAACAAGCATGGGTAGAATTTAGTATTGGGGGGTATAGAGACAAGATTTTGTGTGACATCCTTCCTATGGATGCTTGCCATCTTTTATTAGGTAGAACATGGCAGTTTGACAGAAAGGCTCAGCATGATGGAGAAAAGAATGCTTACTCATTTCAAAAGGATGGTATGACTTATAGGATACAGTCATTGGTAGACAAGGATCCATAGCATGTAGGGTCTAGTGTAATGCTGGTAGGAGAAAAAGAATTCATGGACACAGTACAGGAAGGTGATGGAGTAGGTTTTTCTTTGATTGTTAAGCCTAAGGGGGAAAAGAAGGAAAGTGTGAGAGAAGTAGGGCCTAAAGAGGTTAGAGATTTGCTTGAGAGTTACAAATGAGTAATAGCAAAGGACATACCTGATTCCCTGCTACCAATCAAAGACATTAGCCATCAGATATATCTCATACCAGGAGCAGTACTTCCTAATAAGGCAACATATAAGATGACACCTCAGCAGAATGAGGAGATAGCCATGCAGGTTCAAGAACTTTTAGACCAGGGGTTAATAAGAAAGAGTTTGAGTCCATGTGCAGTACCTACCATTTTAGCACCAAAGAAAGATGGGAAATGGAGATTGTGCACTGATTCTAGGGCCATAAATAGGATAACCATCAGGTATAGGTTTCCTATTCCTAGAATAGAAGATCTAATGGATTGTTTGGGAGGTGCTACCTATTTCTCTAAGATAGATTTGAAGAGTGGGTACCATCAGATAAGGATAAGAGAAGGGGATGAGTGGAAGACAGCTTTCAAGAGCAATGAAGGGTTGTATGAGTGGCTTGTGATGCCGTTTGGTCTTTCAAACGCCCCTAGCACCTTTATGAGGTTGATGAATGAGGTGTTGCAGGATTTCATAGGAAAATTTGTGGTAGTCTACCTTGATGACATTTTGGTGTTCAGTAAGAGCAAGGAAAAGCACTTGAAACATTTGGAGATAGTCTTGAAAAGGCTGCAAGATCAGAAGTTACTGATAAATTTGGAGAAATGTGACTTCATGAAGCAAGAATTGGTGTACCTAGGTTTTTTCATCTCTAAGGGTGATTTAAAAATGGATCCTTCCAAGGTAGAAGCTATTTTGAATTGGCCTACACCCAGGACAGCAGGAGAGGTCAGAAGTTTCCATGGTTTGGCCACATTTTACAGAAAATTCATTAAGAACTACAGTGACATTTGTGCACCTATGTTGAAGACCATCAAGGGTGGAGGTAAGATGAAGTTTGCGTGGACAAGAGAAGTAGATAGGAGCTTTGAGAATCTAAAATAGAAAGTTGCTAAATTCCCTGTCTTAGTGTTACCTGATTTCAATAAGGTTTTCACAATTGAATGTGATGCAAGTGGACTAGCCATAGGCACAGTGTTGAACCAAGAAGGCAGACCAGTAGCCTTCTTTAGTGAAAATCTAAATGAAGCCAAGAGGAAATACTCCTCTTATGATTTAGAGTTGTATGCTATGGTACAAGCTCTAAAAAAATGGAGGCACTACTTGCTTCCTAAGGAATTTATTATATACACTGACAATCATGCTCTTAGTTTTTTGAATGGATAGGAAAATCTCAGTCATCAGCACATGAAATGGGTAGAAAGTCTTCAAGCCTACACCTTCATCATCAAACATAAGAAGGGAATAACAAATAAGGTTGCTGATGCTTTAAGCAGAAGAGTGTTGACAGTGCAAGAAGTGCAGCTACAGAGTATGGGTGTTGAGTCACTCAAAGGACTGTATGAAGAGGACCAAGATTTCAATGAGATTTACAAGGTATGTAGTGAGTTTGCCAATGCTTTCCACAGTGAATTCTCAGATTACACATTGCAGGATGGACTTTTATTTAAAGGAAGTCAACTATGTATCCCTAAGTGTTCAATGAGGGATAATATAGTGAAGGAAAAACATAATGGTGGCTTAGGAGGACATTTTGGGCTCAATAAGACCTTAGATCTTGTCAGAAGGTTTTACTTTTGGCCAAGGATGTAATCTGATATCAGAAGGTTTGTTGAGAGTTGTATGATTTGTCAGTGAGCAAAGGGAGTCTCAACCAATGCAGGACTGTACCAACCTTTGCCCATACCAAACAGACCTTGGGAAAGTTTGAGTATGGATTTTGTGATGGGATTGCCCACAACCAGGATAGGTTATGATAGTGTGTTTGTTGTGGTAGATAGATTCAGCAAAATGGCACACTTTATTCCTTGTAAAACCACCAATGATACTAGTTACATTGCAGGTTTGTTCTTTAAGGAAATTGTCAGGATTCATGGATTACCTTTGAGTATTGTATCTGATAGAGACAACAAATTTGTGGGACACTTCTGGAGAACCTTGTGGAAAAGATTGGGTACCAATTTGTTTTTTAGTTCAGCCTATCATCCTTAGACTGATGGTCAAACTGAGGTTGTCAATAGGTCTTTAGGCAATCTGCTAAGATGTTTGACAAGAGAACATGGTAGTAGTTGGGATATGGTACTTCCACATGCAGAGTATGCCTATAATGATTCTACAAACAGAAGTACAGGTCTAAGTCCTTTTGAAGTTGTTTATGGTAGTCATCCTAGAGGAATTTTTGAATTGTGAGATGTTCAAGGATTGGACAAAAGGAGTGGACATGCTGATACATTTGCAGAGGCTATGCAAGAGATACATCAACAAGTCAAAGATACTCTACACCAGAATAGTCAAAAGATCAAGGCTAGAAAGAAGAAGGGATGTGCAGTACCAAATAGGAGATATGGTCATGGTTCATCTCAACAACACCCGACTACCCAAGGGAAGCCACAACAAGTTGATGATGAGGAAAATTAGAACTTGTCAGATTCTGGAAAAATATGGTTCTAATTCTTACAAAATTGAACTCCCTGATGATATTGCTATTTCACCTATCTTTAGTGTTGCTGATCTGACATTATATAGGAGTCCTAACACAGGCAAAGGGACAGCCAATTGTGTCCACGACAATGCAGAGTGGGTGCAGCATTTACCACCTAAGGAGCCACCGAAGATGGAGTATATTTTGGATAGCAGGATAGCCAAGAAAACCAAAAATTAGACATATTTTGAGCACTTGGTCAAATGGAAAGGACTTCCAGACTCAGAAGCCACATGGATGTTGGCAGAAGACATCAAAAAGCAGGGTGGTGATTTACAGCAGTTAGTCTCTAAGAGCACTTGAGACAACTTTCACCCGGGGAGTATGGTGCGGAGCACCTACAAAATCATGTTTTCATTTGTAATAAGGTCTATTTGACCAATGCATTTTCATTTCAGTTTGTAGCTTGGTCTATTTTGTAAGTCTCAAGTGACTTAGGGGACATTTGTCAAGTTCTAATCGCATAATGCTAAAAATAGCAATAATGCCAAAATAAGGCAATAGGGTAGTTTTGGTCGGTGGTCTCCCAGCCACTTGGATTGTTCTCCCAACCGCTTGGAGCTAGTGTGGTACTACTCAGGGTGAGTTGATAAATGCCCAAAGGAATGATCAAATGATCATTGAATGTAATCAGATTGAAGTAGTGGAAATTGAATGTGATTGCACTATGCTCAGGAGAAATAAAGCAATTCTATTCTGTCAATTAGTTTTCTGTTTCCTGTAACTGTAGATCACACAACTGTAGATTTCCATTCAATTTTGCATTTTCCCATTGTTGTCATATGTCGCCGTGAAGCATTCCACTAGTGAGATTTCTGTCGAAATCAGTGGAATGGCTTTGATCTATCAGTATTCATTTTGTTCGTTGTTTTGTTTTTCCTGTTCGATAGTGCAGATGATCTGGATCGAGGTTTTCGTGTAGTAAGAACGTCCTAGCATCTCCATGTGCTAGGGTTCGCAGGAGGAAAAAAACTGCACGACAGCATTTTAAGTGAATCGGCCAAAGATTTTGAGCATCATTAACGGAGTGAGCCTCGCCAAAGGGGCAAATGCCATCGGGGCGTTGGAGAAGAAGAAGAAACTTGGCCAATGGAGTGATTCGGTGGCTCAGCTGTTAGTTGTTCACCTGTGAAAAAAAAATTTAGGGCATCAGTTTGTGGTATCTGCTGTGCGCTCTCCATCATTCACTTCTCAAGCAATATTCACAAATTGGTGCATGCAAGTAAAATATATTATTTGTTACCACTAGGTGGTGAATGCATCTTTGGTTTAAGGGAGATCAACTCTTTCATTAATCTTATCTTTTATAGAGGCAAGTGGTGTGCACTATTTTTTCCATGGATTTCCTTTGTAGGGTCTGATTTGCAAGTGTGCTGAAATTTTGTTTACAACCATACTTATGAGTGTCTTTGTGCCTTCATGCCATTAATTGTAAGTGTGTTCTTGGATATATTCTCATAATTGTTGTTTTCATCTATACATACATCTATGCACATTTGTTTTTTTTATCTTTCATTTTGATTTTCCTTTTGGCCTATTTCTTAGAAAAAGTTGGACTCTTGCTTTGCCTACAAGAGACACACATCCCCAACCAGACCAATGTTGGGACCCAATTTGAAATTTTCCAAATCTACATAAGTCCTTGCTAATTTTGTGAATTTTATGTAATTTTTTCCTTTCTATTTCCCTTATGATCCTTTAATGTCTTGAGAATATTAAAATCCAAAATTACTCTAAGTTTAGAGAATTTCTCCTTTGGTAAATCCATTTTTTCTACATTTTTCAGGTTTTCAAGGGTTTTAGGGTCATTGGAACATGTCCCTAAGTCCTCAAATTCACTAGTTCCCCAAAAGTTCAATGTCCCGTGGGGGTACTTAGATTGTTGGTCTTCTTTTCAAATTTTATTTCGAGTCTGTGGGGTCGTGTTATGAATCATGGTTGGCGATTTCCTTCTAAATTTGTTGGGACTTCATGGTAGAATTCTCTATGTGTTTCAGGCTTTGCTAGGCCATTTTTTTCCTTGGTAGAGTTTCAAAGTCTAAAGGAACCTTTTCCAAGGTTCCCAGGTCCTCATGTTCCATGGTTCCCCAAAACCCTAAAACTTTAAACACCTTGAAGTGCCCATGTCCCCTAAAACCCTGAAACTCTGAACTACCCAAAGTTCCCATGTCCCTTCGAACCTCAAAAACTTGAACTCCCTCAAGTTCCAATGTCCCCCAATTCCCCAAAATCATAAACTTCCCAATTCAATGGTTCCGAAGTTCCTTGGTCCCCCAAAAGTCTTAAATCTTGAAAATCCCTCAAATGTTCCAAAATGCTTTGAAGTTTGCCAACTTTGTGGGTCATCATTAACAAGTGATTTGACCTTTGTAAATACTTGTTTTGGGCAGGAAACTCATCCTTGATTCTTCCAATTCACTTAGCACACATTTGGGGTAGATTTATTGAGATTTCTTTTTGTTTACATTTAATGTGGTGATTGAGTTTAAACTTCTAGTTGTGCAATAGATTCCCACAAGAAAATTAGGGCATAGGTTTCAAATGTTATAAAAGTCACATTCGTTCCTCATTACAAGGGTTGGTTGTCAAGCCAATTTTCTAGTCTAAAAGTGCTTTGTAGTGGTTCTAGGGCATCAACCAAAGCTTTTCTAGTTTATAAGGAACTATAATGCATCGTGTATGTTGAAGGAAGAGTCTTCGATGCATATTTGTACATAATGGAATGTCTCCATGGTAGTTTGTAGTGATTCAAGGTATTATGTGATCATAATTATATATTTTCTCTTACCAAATTTGATGGTGTGATTGTAATAAGGGTTTTCTGTATGTGTGACAACATCTAATGTATTACAAGTATTTTATAATGGTCATTCTTTTGTTGCATATGGATTATTGCAATTCAATTTTGGAATATTAAGTATGTCCATTCTATGAGACGTAATCTTTGATTTGTGTGTATATTCACATCTGGTTCAATTGATGTTTTGTTAGATGTATCTCTTTCCATCTTACTATTCATGAATATATTGCTCAATGGAGTAGGCATCGGTCTAGATTGGTGAGGGATCAAACATTATCATTTTAATCAATCCTCCATTCCTATTAGTTATAGGAGTAGTTTAGGGTTTCACATGTTCATGATTTATTATTGTGAACCAAGGGACAATCATAAGCAACCTTCAAGTGTCTAATTCATTAGAGAATCATGTTCTTACATGCCTGCATCTTTCCATTGAGTATGAAATATTAAGTGGATTCATCTTGTGGGGATATAATGATGTCATTTATGGGTGCATGTGCAAGATGTAGTTTCATCTTAATTAGAGGTTTTATGTGTAGTAGGTTAGTTTGTGACCTAGTGATAAATTTTGGAGTCCAACATACATTGGATACTAATATAACGTTTCATCTTTTTCACCTTTCATTGTGATCAAATCCTATTAAGGAATACCTCTGGGAATACCCTCCCAAGTCTAGCTAAGCTCAAAGAGTGGGAGAGATTATCCACTCTCATTAGTTGGCCTTTACCCATCCTCAATTTTTTGATGAGCCCATGTTTACCTTTTTGATGACACCCCCTAGCCTTGAAGGTGAGATTATACTCTAAGATTGTGAAGTTGTGCTTTTAGGCTCCAATAGGAGGGTTATATAATTATTTTTGCAACTTGTTAGTAAGGAGGACACAAGTAAGCTAAGAGCAAAGGATTGAGGAGTATCCACTTTGTTAAACTTGTTTAGGGCAGGATCCCAACCTCATCCTTATGGTTCAAGCTCGGCCTTGTACTCAATAAGGCTCAATCCTGCATCAAGGGGATTTCCCTTCCCAACTCTTCACAACAATTAGTGAGTGATCATTTTGCAGATGACTCTTTTCTCACCCTTATTGAGGAAGAGAAGAATATCAAACAAGCCTTCAATGCCTAGACATCTTTTTCTAGGCCATTAGTTGTAGCATTCAATGGTAGAAAACTTTGTGCTACAAATAATCTTTCCTTCCTCAGCTAGGTTGGCTAGATTCTTATAGATGGAAGTGGATTGACCATGGAGAAATTTTCTATTTTTTGGGCAACCCCTTCACCTTCCAAGCCTCTCCTGCAAAGGTGTGGCAAGTAGTTATTGTACGTATTAAAAGGAAATTACACTATTCGATTACCAAGCCCTTATCTTTGGCAGGTAAATTTCAAGTTTGTTCCAAAATTTTGGCTACCATGCATGTTTTCTATTCTTCATGTTGGGTTCCTTCTAAGGCTTCCTATTTTGAAAATTGAAAAACTCCTTTGAGATTTTCTATGGGTTAGATTTTTCACCAAGTTGTGGGGGAATTCTATTGCCTTCCTTGTGAGGTTGGTAGTCTTGTCTTGATTTTAATTCATCATCAAGGCATTGCCTTGTGTGCTAAATGTATTATTCAATCCCTTCAAGGCAATGGAGCTTGAAAGATTCTTATCTGACACTGCATTTGCACTGGTACTCATATAGGTCATTCGGCTTGGAAAGGCTTGGATCTACAAAGTATCCTCACTATGAGATATTTTGTCTCCATTTAAGGCATGTTTGTTATCAAGAGCATTTGGAAGGCTTGGGAAGCCCTCAAGCCATGGCTTCAATGGGTGAGAGATGATTTTCATAATAGATTATCCATTAATCAATAATCCATTTGGTGTTCTCGTGTTCTCAGTATTCAAGATAGGATGCTTGCTAAGTTGCCTTTGGTTCATACTTTTTAAATCTTTTCAAACATGGGATTTGTGTTTTGCTTGACTTTTTGCATAGGGCCACTAAGAATTTCTTGTCTTGGCCTGAATTCAAGAAAAATACAGTCTCTTAAACATGGATCAACAGACCTACCAGTTAGTTATTGATGTTATTCCTCCTCAAATGATGCACAAGTTAGAAGTTAGATCTCTTGAACCTTGGTGGAAGGATTGGAAATTGTATCCAAACACTCCTTTTCAGAATTACAGACCTTCCAAAGGTTATTCATGATTGTCTCCCCACTTGCATATGGTGGAGAAGTTGAATCACTATTGGCAACTTCAATCCTCTTGTGGGACTTGGCACAAATGATTTCAATGTGTTTGGTCTTCTATGGTGGACCCTAAATTGGCTCATTTTTATGTGTTTATTATACCAAGGCCTCCCTTTAAGAGTTCATTTGGCTCATATGGGCATAGCCATTCCTCATTGTTTGTTTTGTAGGCATCTTGAGTCTCTCAAGCACCTTTTTTGGTTTTACTGACAAGCTTGGGAAGCTTGGAATTAGATCCATGATTTTTTCAAACCTTTCAAACCTACTCCTTTCTCTTGGCATATGGTCTTACTCAGTTACTAGCCTTATCTTCCTTGCAAATATGTTGAGATTTGGCATGCTTTTAGGGTGGAAATTATTTTTAGTATTTGGAAGGATAGAAATGATGTTACTTTCACTCACTATTATGCTCATAAGAATTTTCTCTACACACTAATATTTTCTCTTATGTTCTGATGTAGATTCAGGTGCAAGCTAGCAAAGTTGCAATTGAAGTTTCCCATCTCCAGGAGCTACTGGACCATTAGGGAAATGCCCCTTGCACTATTGCATGGGTTCCGCCTAACTCTACCTCCTCTTGTGGGCGTTGGCGTAGTCAGAGTAAATCCTCTCAATGTGACCAAGGCAACCATGGTGATCATGGGGAATGTGGCTCTCATTCCCATGGTCCTAAGCCTTCTAGGGATTCTACTGCCCGTGGAGGATGGTCTCAGCCTTCTAGACTGCCATCACCTCGATGGGATGCTAACTGGCCTGACACAAGCAAATTCCCTTGTTTACAACATGTAATTTCTTTGGCCCATGCTCAGCCTCCTCCCAAGGAGAATTTTGATGGTATAAATTCTCTCAATGGTTGTGAGCTCATTAATGATTCCACCCATGGAGATGTTTGGGGGAAACCTAATGATTAGGATCCTCCACCCTCTACTGGTGTTGCTCTTGCTGCTTAGTGTTCTTTAGGCTTAGCCCTTTATTTTTCTATTGGTTTATGCTCGCTTGTTAAGGATTTGAACTTTGTGTTATGATCACATTTTGAGGCTTTGAACTTCGTGGGTGTGCCTTTTTACCACCCTGCCCTTTTTTGTGAATATGTACTATTTATTTCTTTTTTAATTTAAGTTAAATAAGAGTATTCATCAAAAAAACATTCCATTAAAATAAATCCAAAACTATATAAAAATTAACATGAAAATACAAATTTATGAAAATGATGAATGTGAGTGGGAGTAGGAGTTTCAAACGCATGAGTAGGAATGGTTCCTACATGGATGAGAAAGGGTAGGGAGATGAGGATTATGGCAAGGATGTAGTAGACTGGGGAAGCAATGAAGATTTGATCCTCTTCAATGAAAGGATGAGAGGCTTATCAATATATGGGCGGAGGTATGCTAGATCACTTGCATCTCTTTTGTGTCCCAACATTCTTTGTTAGGAAGGTTTTCGGTGAGGATCTCTCTAACAATTGGTAATCTTGAGGGCCTCAGTGACTGCTCAGGACTAGGTCTATGCAAAGGCTTCCTTTGCTCTTCTAAAATCATGGTGACGTGTCCTCACATCCTTGGTGTGAGCTTGGTGTTAGCTGTGGGTGCTTTGGAGATGAGGTTCATGGGTGCAATGACCTCCTCCCTTACCTACACTAGGGTACAAGAAAGCAATAGAGTTAGGGATTTCGGGCAAAGGCTATCCCCCACTCTAGTGGTTTCCTAGGGTAAAAGTCTAGATTTAAGGATTCAGGTGGTAGGGTCTCATACCTAGGGGTGGGTAAGGTTGGTTCTGACTCTACTATCTCTATGGGAGATGCTCTGTGTGGGAAGAATCAGGTCCTTGATTTTGTTGTGAAGAGGGCAGTCTCCAAGATGAGGTTTTCCCTAATTGGGAAGGTTGTGGGTTTCAAACTCAATATTGATGATTTTAGATTGTAGGCTAGAAGAAATTGGAAGAACTGTGATGTTAGGATTGTAGCTTGTCCTTCTTGATTTTCTCTAATTTCTTCCTCTAATCATGAAGATTATTTACAGATTTATGTCTAGTGGTCCATGGTTCTTTGGTAAAGTTGGGTTAAGCCTCAAAGAGTGGGTTCCCAATTTTATTCCTTGGAAGGTAACTTTTAACCAGGCTCCTATCTGGGTTAATCTTTTGGAGTTGTCTCTAAAATATTGGGATGAAGATGTTTTTAGATCCATTGCTAACTCCTTCAGGTATTTCATCTCTATTGGTTCAATTACTAAATCTAGAAAATGTTTTATATTTGCTAGATTTAGTGTTAATGTGGACATTGGCAAAAAACTCCACGTGTCTATCACTCTTTTGTCAAAGATTGGAACTTGGAGTAGAAAATTACTTATGAAGACTCTTTGTTGATTTGTCTCCAATGCCTTATTGTGGGGTACTCTTCAAGAAGCTGCAAGTAACATGAGACTTTGAATGCCTTGGGGCTTTTGGAGAAGGAGAATGCGAGACATTTGGATGATAGTGTCATTGGGTGTGGCCTTGTTGAACATCACATGAAGGAGGTTGAAGGGGAGATTGTTATGAGTTTTCCTTCAGGTCTGTGTAAGGTTTCAAGTTCTTGCAAGGATTTAGGGGCTGATTCTTTCCTTAGAGATGTTATTATCGCCCATTGTTCTCAGAAGCATTTTGATTATATGCCTCCTTGATGTGACACCTCTCTGGTTTCTTAATGCTGGAAGGGTTCTAGCTTTGTTGTAATTTCATTTGAGATGAGTTGGTTTTGGCTGTTTGTCACTTGTTGTTGCTCTTTACCATTTTTTGGTTTGTTTCACATAGCTTAGGTGGTTTCTTTGTTAATTTCACTCCTTGTAGGGCTTGTCTCTCTTACCATTGAGCTTTCTTTTTGTAAAAGGAGGGCCCCTTTCAAAACCTCTTAACCTCAATTAAAAACATGAAAATGTGAATTTTACCATTAAATAATAAACTATTCATATCTCAACTATAACAAACTGCTGCATGCCAATTCATAAACTACAGCTTTATCATTTTAAAATCTGTTCATTTATATTCTGGTATATTGTCAAATTTGTGGTCAAATGAACCCTAGAAAGATCATGGCACAAAACGAACAGAATTTACTTCTGCAATTTTTATAAGTAACTCCCAGAATTTAGACTGGATCCTGTCCAATACTGTGTTGTGATTTAACAATAATACGAACCAAATAACTTTTAGGAAGTTCAATTTTCGTTGGGTACAGTTAGGTTTGGGCTGGAGTTCAGATGTTGAATTTAAACACAAACTAAATAAGTTACAGGGTTGAGATCTAATTCAATTTATGCTAAACGTAGTTAAAACTAAATTGGATTTGAGGTAGATTTTAACGAATTCTTAAATAAATAAAATTTACAAATTACAAATCAAATGCATCTTCGAGGAACCAAGCCTATCCTGTGCAGCAGGTGAAGCTCGAAAATAGTTTGGCTGACAACGTATTGTTACCTGTCCTCAAATGACATTTTTATACGTCTCCTTAAATCTTTATATTTTTGTAAGAAAAAGTTAATTGGAAGTCAATAAAGTACACTACAACAAGCCAGATATTATTATAATGGACAACAAAAATCAGATACCATTCGACGTACTTTATTTTCAATCAGATATCTGTACAGAGATATCTTGCTCTCCTTGAATTGTAATCTATGTACAAATAATTTCTTATCAAGTTATGAGTATGAATGGAGTGTTTTTAGGATTCATTGTGTAATTTCTGTTGGATAAATCTAAAAGTATTTTAATTATCTTTATGGAAGGTATAAAAGTCATGGAAGTACAGTAAAACTACTGTCATGTAGCAGCTAGTTTGTATTGTTGTAATATATTTACAATTATTATAAATGGTAGGGGAGAGGCCCAATAGTTATGTGGGTACCAATAGTTGTCATAGAACTGGTAGATTGAAAGCCCAATATTTTAAAAGTATGGTACTAGTAATTGTAAGAGATGATTCAATAGTTGAATAAAGCATGTCTATTAAATTCAAAAACAACAAACCATATGATGCCACATTGACACACTAGAAAACATGACTTAATGCGCAACTATAAGTGTAACTTTTTTAGGGGTCTATGACACCTCTTTTCTAGGCCTATGTGGGAATATTTGAATTGCCTAAACAAAATGAATATTTGGATCTTAAATATTTCTTTCTCTTGAATAAAGAACTTCTAGATTTTAAGAAATTGTATTTTGTCACTTTTTATTATTAAAATATTAAAAATTCTGAACTTGCATTAATTTCAAATCATATTTCAAGGAGCATTAATACTAGTCATTTGAATTAGGATAAAAAAGTTTCTCTAAATAAATATCAACAATTTCAATCCGTAAATCTTAAATAGTAGAATCATAAGCATTTCAAAATCATAAGTTTAAGCTTTTAACCCAAGACAAAAAGTAGAATCATAATCATTAAATGTTAATTTTCTAAAGCTTGACAATTTATAAATTATTTCTAGTAGCCACCTACACATGGATGGAGTGACTTTGTTTTCTCAGGTTGTATGGGCTTCTCCATTTAATGATTTTGATATGATAAATGTTGTATACTCATGCCTAATTATTATAAAGGTCAATGCCCAAAAACAAAAGAAGAGATGGATAGTACATTCATTAAAGAGCCCATGCCATTCCATCTTGTCATTTAATAGGGTTACGTGAAACTTGTGATAAGAATTCAAACCATTTAGCCAATAGAAATCCAAATTTAAATCATTTTATTAAAAAATTTAGTTAAAAAATTTGTATGTTTACATTGAAAAAAAAATGACATTGAGATAGAATTACTTTCAATTGATTAATTGATTAGAAGGTACAGTGGATAATTAGTCATAATTATAGTGTAAAAGAAATAAGCTTTTCTTGGGTTTAATCTAAATTAATCCAATAAAATGCATACACATAAGCACAATTAACCTAAACTAATTAATTATGGAGTTGAACTCACTTGTATATTGAGTTTATTAATTAAAATTTATAGAAATGTAAATAGAAAACAAGTGTACAACAACACTTAGCTCAATAAGTTAAGATGGATCTAAAACTAATATAGATTTGAATTTGATGCAACACACAATATAAAATAGTGCATAATAGACTAGCCACTTGAGTAAAATAATATTTGGTTGTCATTGTGCAAGGACAAATCAAGTTGTTAGGGACAATTTTGTGACTACAAATTTGTCCTACACCTGTGAACTTGTCATGCGTGGTGGACATGTTTCAATTCTTAGATCACCTTACCACTCTTAATTTTTTCTTAGTGTCTCCTAAATATATAGACCTTGTAGTATCTAAAAATATTTTAAAAAATTATCATTACAACACAAAGAGCTTTCACCTAGATCAATTCCACAAATTAAACAATGATTGAATACAACAATCTTCACTCATGGAAATGCTTCTAGAATGCACGTGCATAAACAAATTCTTTTTAATGCACCAAAAGTGTGTAATTGAGAGTGATATTCAAATTATTGCTCCATTAGGAGATTATTAGAATGAAGCAAATTGAATGCCTTTAAATACAAGAACATAACAGCATATCATGAAGTTACTTACATTTAAATTTAAAAATTTAAAGTTTGGTAGGATGAGTCTACTACCACAAGGATGGCCTCACAATTGTGAACTACACCTAAAATAGAAAAGGGGTTGGATCTTGGTGGAAGATGTGTGCATGCAAATAAATGTGAGCAAAGTGTGATAATCAAGTGGATAGGACAAATGTATAAGGGTGTGAAAACATGTGAAAGGGGGTAAGTGGTAGGTGACAAGAAAAATATATAATAAGGTAGGTGGGGGGCATAAGGAAGGGACCCAACTTTACATAAGATTATAACTAATTTGTCAATATATCTATACATCAAATCATTTCTCTCAAAATAAGAACAAAACTAAATAGAAAATAACATAATTATACAAATTTAACCAATACATGTATTTATTTATAAAGTTTAAAATGAAATTAAAATAGTTCTAAACATTATTAAGAAATAATTACTTATTATATATGACACATATCCCTAGAAAATCTTATAGTGCTTTGTTACATAAAACAAGTGCTATGTAGAGTTTACTCTTGCAATATTTTGAGTGTAATTTAGTAGG
This sequence comes from Cunninghamia lanceolata, assembly GCA_027924645.1. Classification (NCBI taxonomy): domain Eukaryota; kingdom Viridiplantae; phylum Streptophyta; class Pinopsida; order Cupressales; family Cupressaceae; genus Cunninghamia; species Cunninghamia lanceolata. Next base: position 6,476,308 of record BSBN01000594.1, read on the forward strand.
ATTTTGCATTTTTAGAATATGTTTTTGTTTTAGTTTTTTGTAATATTTTATTTTTATTTTTGGGTAGTGTATAGTATAAAAGCACATCCCATTGCTAAAGAGAGCTTTCACCTTGGATGTTCTTTTTTTTCTCTTTAACTTACATTGAATGTTAAAGTAATATTTATGAATATCTTTACACAATATGCTATGTTAGAATGTAGAATAAGAAAAAAATTCCCTTGTACCTTCAATAAATTTCTTATTTCTATTTTTCCAATGAATAGTGATAAGATAATCAAAAGTTGAAATGAAAGGAGTTGGATGTAAAGGTGTCCAAAATCTAAAAAACTACTTAACTACTATTGGTTACTCTAAAGATATGTGAACAATACTCTCTATGATGATGTTATGAGGTTCTAATGATCTTTAGGGTTTGTTTTTAAATAGACAATCTTAAGTGCACAATTTACAAGTTTCATGTTTTAACCAATTGGTAACAATTTACACACTGAGTTGGCCTGTTGGTTAAAAACTTGCCTTCTTGAAAGAGAGGTCACAAGTTCAAATCCTAAGGGGGTAGGGTATGTATGCCTCATATTTGAAGCAGAGTTAAGTGTCTCCTCCTACATTCTGGAGTATCCCGACATGCAATTACATCCAAGATAGGGTCATAAAAGTTTTTAAACCATTAAAAATATAATAAGTAAAAAGTAAAGATAAAAGTTAGGGTTAAACAAGTTAAGAACTATAACTCTCAACAAAACAATAAAACTAAAATAAAAATACAAAAAAAAGGGGGAGAAAAAAGAAAAAGAAAAAAATACAATCAGATCTCCATCCAAGATGTTGGTTATTCATTTTTTTTTTTTTGATAACCAGAAGAAATCCTGGTTTGATCCAGCTTCGGGAACTCTAACACAGGGCAAACCCCACTATAAACCTTTGGGCAGTATACACATGCTGTAAGATTTGAACTCACAACCTAAACCACTTAAATCCCTTGTAAATCAAAATTCCACTTTTCTTAAAAAAAAATTGAAGCAACAGCTTTATTAGTAGAGAAACTTAGCATAAACCGGCACGAAGATGATGAAAAGTAATGTCTTGATTCTAAACGGAATATGCATGATTTATATGTTTAAATGCCCGCCTCGTGAACAAAGTCCATATCTTGTCATGGAAGAAACTGACATGTCGTAGGGCACGTAGCTGTGTCACAGCCTGTTTTTTTTTGTCAGACCACCTTCCATTAGAACAGTCCTGTTATCTTCCACTATGAAGGAATTGAAATTGGAGACGACTGAACGATACAAAAGCATATGATTGGTTAAGATAGTAAGAAATAATTGAAAATTGAGAAAGAACGAACCAATAGTACTGTGAGGCTGGTACTGATAGTATAAATTGTTTTGGTGGGGTTAAACTTTAGGTTGTTATTTTAGGAAATATGGTGATGGAGGAAGTATCTAGAATGATTAAGCAATACCTATAGATCAGTAATGCAAGTTTTTAGTTTTGAATACAGGTACTAAAAAAGATTTAATAGTTATTTATATTTCAATAGTTATAGTGTATGGCTTAATAGTTGTCATCTATATGTCAATAGTTGTCATAGTGTACATGTTTGTGATATTGGTAAGTAGGGATTTTGAAAGGGCCCAGACCCTTGTACAAGAGAAAGATTAAACAACTAAGCCCTCATTACTATATAGAACAAACACAGGACACTAATAGCATAGCAGTTGCACTACGACATCAAGACAAACAGGAGGCAGAAACCCCTAAAAAATAGCCAACCTCAAATCAGGGTGGTTTGAAGCCAAATTGCTCCAAATATTTTTGAGTGAATTCACCCAACTTGTTGAAGTTCTGCTCAAATATTCCTTTCATGGATGCCCCCTTTTCGCTTCCCACCTCCATCAAAGGATTTTCAGGCATAGATTGGTCCTCATAATCCTTATTCTTACTTCTCTCATCCTCATAAGAGGTCTTGCAAGTATTATCAGATGCTTGCACCTTTTTCCTCCACACAAGATGATTTGTGTTGAGGCTCGGACAAACAGCTGCAGCATGGCCCACTTTGAGGCAACAATCGCAAATAACTAGAGAATTCTCGAAAACAATCTGTTGCATCCAGTTTCCTAGCTTGGAAGATAGAGTGATCTGAGAAGGGAGCACTCTATCAACCTCCACAAAAACACAAAATCTAGAAGCTACCAAATGTCTCTTAAATTTTGTAACAGTATCAACCACACTATACTACCTGAAAGTATTAGTAATGCTCATTAATATCTCCTCATCTTAGTATTCTAAAGGCAACCCTGTCAACCTAACCTAGATAGGAAACATGTTGCAGTATTGCTCAGGGTTGAAGCCAGGACACGAATTTCTTAGGAAAAGACCATTTTGCCCAAGGAACCATGGACCTCCCAAGAGGATCCTTGAACAATCTTCAGAGTTAGAAAATGAAAATAGGAAGAAATTGTTTGGTAAAGCTATTACCTCAACCTGTCCCCTAACCTTCCATTTTTGAAGCACCCATCTTCTGACCATGTCAATAGTAGGGTGATTACCACTAAATCTCCCATGAAGAGAGCTCCAAAGCCAAGCAACAGATCTATCAATAATAGAGTTGGGAATGCAAATGTGAGACTCCCTAGAATTAGCCCAAGGAACTTGGGTCTCAAGTAGACCATTGTAATTTTAGGCCCCTGGCATATGGACCAACATAGGTGACAGGACTGGGCCCTGACCCTCTTTGCAAAAACTTGAAACAAGGTTGAGATGAGGGGCGTCAGAAACCTTTTCCACCCCTTTCACAAGGGGGGGAACAAAGGCATTCCCAAACAAAGCCTCCGACTGCTGGGTAATGGAAAGCCCCTGGGCACGTGGAGATACAAGCCCAACAAAAGAATCTCCAGTAGCCTAGGTAGAACTATCCCAAGCAGGTGCACACATCTCCATACCCACATTAGGTAGAGGCATCAAAGACACACCAGAAACTGCCACGTCTTGGCTAAGGGCAGGCCCCACTAGAGGGGAATCCACCAAACAAACTTTCATTGTTGGGGATTTCTCCTCCAAGCAAACAATCTCAGATTACACCAGATTGCTAGGGATAGAGCCCATGGTAGGGGAAGTCGAAACCTTCCCGACTGAAGAATCCCCAAACCCTGACTTGGGGGAGAGAAAACCCCGCTTAAGGGCCTGGCAAAACACGCCATCACTAGTAGTGGGAAGAAATTTTGACGGGCCTGTAACCACCGACTGAGCCCAAGAAACTGAGCGTTGGGCCTCCAGCCAAAGTTCCTTAATCTGCACATCATCATCATCACTGGGTAGTTCCCAGTCTTCATGAAAAAACCCTTTGTCCTCGTCATCCTCATCGTCACCACCATCTGCCTCGCTTACATTTCCGCCCAGAGTTTGAAACCCCGTTCTTCCCCTAGCTCCTGCTCCCGATCATCGTTAAGGTAGGTAGGTCATAGTGTACATGTTAGTAGTTGTGGTTAGTACCTTTTCTAACTTTTCGATGTACATGTTTATAACTCTTTTTTGGATATTTTTAAACAACTCAATAAAGATGTAGCTACTATGGGCACATCTTGGATGGCCATAACTCCAAACAATAACTTTAACCTATGTGTAATTATCATTTAAAAACTTGCACAATGTAAATTTAAAATATGTAGCTACTAGATCCTCTCCCCTAATTTAACTTAAAGAACTAACACATGAAAAAACTAATACATTGAACACAATATACTAATTCTTAAAACTTTTTTTAAACACAATATATTAATTCTTAAAACCCTTTTTATATAAAAGATCTTTGAATAATTAATTGTGTACGTTCTAATTGAGTTAGATTATTTGTATGATAGAAAAACTAATTCTTTTTATCATGAGGAGAACTTCATTACTTTTTAAGTCTATGATTGGGTTTCTATTATCAATAGATTATGGCGTGATAAACCCCATGTCTCCATGCGGTTGTTTAAGTTATTTAAGCAGTTGGAGTGGACCCATGGAAATTATAATTATGGGAAAAAGATAATATAGAATCTTTTTCTATTTTCGTGGAGCAACATGTGGCTGCATATATTTCTTTCTCTCCTTTTTTTTATTTTCTTCTAAATTAACATAATTAAAATATTTTTATTTTTATTTTTTATATAATAAAAAACTACAAATTAAGATCACTACTTAAATAAGCAGAAAAATAAAATAATAATGAGGTCACTAGCTCCAAAAATATCTCTTATAAAAATTTAGGAGTGGCTGCTAGCCAAAATAAGCTAAGCCCCCGCATGGGGGACATGCCCAGCCAATGTCCCTTTTCTATAATTGAAAAATATATTTTAGTCCTCTTGTAGGTACTGGTTACTTTGCCAGATCCATTTTCCAACTAATACATCATTCTTCCATTTTTTATTCTACATACAATCCAATCTCCATGGTTGAAGTTTATATGCCTTCTCACTCATTACTTCTGTACTTTTTGTTCATTAATGCTGTATCTATTCCTTAAGATATCTTTGATGCTTATGCACCCATCGTCCATTACCTTGAGCATCTAGTCAGAATTGACTTTTTTATGGTCTTCTTTGGTTGCTTCACAATTTTTTATTATCTTTGTATCTATAGACATGAGATTGTACTGTGATGTTCTTATTATAGTGCTTACTTATGAGAAATTGTATACCTAAAACACCAACCATTAATACAGTTTGATCAGTCCGATTTGTAAACTATTCTATCTCAAGATATATATAGTACATACAGAACTGCATATTCATACAACCATGGAACTTGGAACTTGATTAATTTATTGAATTGCACTGCCAAGGAAAGAGTTATTATTGAAAAATACAATCAAACTCTCCTTGGGTAAACTCTCTCTATATTTTCCCTCTCCTATAGGTACTGGTTCGCTTGATTAGTAGATAGCCATCTTCCTCCTCTTTATCTGCAATTGAACAGTCTATTTGTCTAAGGAGGCTGTATCCTGTATAGAGCTTGTGAATTATTGATCAATGAGAATGAAATCAAACTTGATCAGCAATAACAAGATTCACTGCGGCCACTCTGGGAACATTTGAGCTGTCCACCTGCACTATATGGATAGGCAGATCAAATGCATCATCTATGTTTTCGGTTTCAGGAAGTTTATGAAGTTCAGTGGATACAGGTAAAACAGGCTCTGAGCTTCTGTAAATGAAGTAAACAACGAGATGAATTATTCCTAAAAGGAAACCAATGCCTTTGGGCACCTGCAACATATTTTTTTTAAATCAGAAAAAAGGATCATAGTCCTTGCCAAAAATACATGAAAAATATACTTGAAAATGGCAGTAAGAAAGGAGAGAAGCTTACAGCTATAAAGATATCCCTGGCAATTACAGAGTATGCAGACCAGACAAGTGCATTTAAGGTGGTGAATAGGGAGACTAAAAATGGCATGTACTTAACACTTTTGGTTCTGATAACAACTTCCTGCAAAAATAAAACACAAAATCATCAACATTCATGAAAGGATGATTTCATCTGCTAATTAACTTATGTCAGGCTTTTTGGTTTCAAGGGGTAGAGATCATATTTTTTTTCTTAATTTGGGTAGAGGTTAGATTTTAGATATTTTCTATTGTTTTTGGGTATTGATTAAATTTTTGCTTTTGTACACTTTTCATACCAATCTAAATTAAGAACATAAGATTCAAAACTCACCACGACAGATAATGTGGATGCGCACATAACAATGGAAATGATCACAACAGCCACTAACTGCCTGGCACTGTATGTGTGCAGCATATAAATCGTAACTACAACCACCATGACAAAAGCAACCATCATTGCAATGGCCAACCGCACTGTTTTCACCTGCAAGATAAATTTAAGGAATCCGTGTCAGAAAAATCACCAATATATTTTTAGCTTCTTGCATGGAATCTAGTTAAACATTGACATTGTCACAAGGCTTATAGAATCTAGTAGCCACCAAATGGCCTTCAAATCACAAACTTATAGCTGGCATAATGAGTTACCTTCTTCTGCTTGGGGGCAAATGTCATAAAGCACATCACATAAAATATCTCCAAAACAAAGCCTGCACCATTGATCGTGAGCAGCAAAGTGCTGTGGGGTTTAACAAATGGGGCACCGTAAAGTAGCCAAAGACAACAGTTGAAAAAGGTACAGACATATGGATGTCCTGGATACTCTTCAGTAGACTTAAGCTTGTATATCCTCCAGAATGTTGTCCTGCAATTTCCAAACACAATGATAGGTATATATAAGCTCATTACCTTGATCAATAGTGAATGCTCACATGTTAGTCATGTTCATCTGTATTTGACAAGTTTTCACTGTGATGCAACAACAAGAATGGTTGATATCAAAGTTGTTGAAAGTACTTACATAGGTGACAAGTAAAGGGCCAATGAAGTTATATTTCCTGCACCACAGTCCGCCATAGAACATTAATCATGATGAACTGTTTATGTTTCACATTAGTCTGCACTCTCATAAATTCAACTAAGCACAAAGCTTTTGGCCACCCAAACAAATCTCAATCTACATAGAGAAGACTACCAAATCCAAAAAAAGAAGGCACAAATCTTGTAAATCTAAATAAGCAGTAAAATCAACTAATACACACTAAAACCTGCACATAAAAATTAGCAACAATGCAGCAAATACACAACAAAAATTGTACATACAAATAAGCAGGAAACTTACCAAAAAAACTTGTACATACTACATACAAATGAGCAATAAATTTATAACGAAACTTATACATACAAAACAAATGAGGATCAGATACACAACAAAACCAATATCTGGTCACCCAAATGCCAATCCACATACAAAGTCTTAGAATGCACTTGAGGCAACCAAAAGAATCCCTTGTGGATTAAGAAGATGGTATGTTTGTTATTATGCAACTCCAAATTATGGAGTTTTACAATGTAAACTTCAAAACACAAACTTGCGTTCTAGCTGTTATCAACTGACCATTCTAAAAACCAAATCTTGGTTATGAATCTCCAATTCACTCTCCCTTGAGAGTGAAAACTGTGTTTATGCAAAATCCAATAGCCTCCATTGTTCTTTTCTCTGACTAACTTACAGAGTACAAATCATATATTTCCTATACTTCATTCTAATATATTCAATCTATCTATCTCCACCATACTTCATTCTAACCATGATCATCCCATTTAAGACCAACCAAAAGAGATTGTATAAATTCCATGATCACCCCATTTAAGACCAACCAAAAGAGATTTTATAAATGCTATTGTGGCCGTACATAGGCCTATATCTCCTATTCTAGTCCCTTTTTGAAAGTCTTGAAATCGAATCAGCACAGCAAAATGTTAAAAAAACTAGATGATCCAGGCTATATTTATAATTCATAAAGCAGTGGTCTAGATGGCATACCAAGAATTCCCACCACAAGCAGCAGAGGAAAGGCCATTGAACAAAAGAAGAAACTGTCTTTGCAGTACTCAAAAAGAAAAATATCTAATGCAAATTGAAATCAGCACAAGAAGAAGAAGAAGTAGTGAAAAGCTCAAAGATTTTTAGAGCCTTTTATAGGCCTCCTCCACCCCGCACATGACCAACTTGATATCAATATATACAATGAAATGTAGGAACGAATAACTAGTATTTTTAAATTCATGATCGATAAAGCACTAGTGAACAAATTGCTTATAGCTTTACACATCAGAGTTATTGGAAAACAGCTCAATATAATGCTTACAGTCAACTTGTGATATGGGTATGCTTTTTTCTTAATTTCTGGTCAGGTTATCATCTGTCTCAGTCCTTTTCTGTAGCTGTATATAGCATAATGCACTATACAGAGAAGTAATTCACAATCTTTTAAGGATTCCTTCCAACACGTACAGATTCCCAGGAAGAACAGTACAAAAACACTATAGCACTTCTGTATGAAAAGGGGGCATATTCTATAGTAGATAAAAATTGTGGGATACAGATCACTCTAAATGATTGTGAGAGAAATACATCGATTTTTTTTTAAAAAACATACAAAATATCTACAAAGGTGGCCAACATGACCAACTTTCTTCTGAACAGTTGAGTTTTCCCCTTCGTTTTGTTCTTAATTGCGTGTATTTTGTTTTGTTTAGTCTGTTGTCTCATTCTATGCTACTGCTCAAGGCCACCATTCAATCATAGCTATGTTTCTTTTAAGAAAAAAAAAAAGTTGGTAATTTTTCTTTTGCTTCTAAAGCTTAGATTTTGTAAATTTTGTTCAAAAGATGCTTGTAAACCTTAGATTTAATAGCGTCACATAATGTAATGTGATTGTGTTTAGCTATGTATGTTGGATTCTATTTTCACAAGTCACCTTTTAATTCCAATGTGAAGCATATTTCCATGCTGTGCAATACTAACCTACAATCAAATGGGTCAGTGTTCATTGCAATTATTGCTATGCAATTTTTTTGGGTCACATTTTCAATTATATGCTTTGGGTTATTAAGTTTGTGCAGGTTTGTTCAACCATACATTGTGGTTGGCTGCTTACTGTCACATATATAGTTGGGGCTATTCTAAAATAAAATATATCAAACCAAATTTCCATATGTCAGGTTGTTAAGTTTTTTTTTTAAAAGAGTGTAGGTTTGGAGTTTTAATGGACACAATCATATTATTATTTTATGATGTTAGTTTTAGTATTATATAGACCCATTTTTAAAAGTATGTTGATTGAATATATATATAATGTTTATTGTTATTTATGGATTGTATGTTTTGAGTTTGATTTTCAAGAAAATTTTATGGTTAGGTGTATTTGAGTTAGAATAGTACTAGGATGAGTGACCTCTTAGAAATTCTTGATGCTTCACCTCTATGAACATCACCTAGATGCAATAAGTGTTAAGTGCACAATCCATATTCATGAGAGATGGGTTTGTGTGAGATAATATTCATGAAAGTTAGGTCAATGAGTTTGACTCAAAAACTATGTAGTTGAGTCACTATCCTAGAAAGGGAAAAAAGGTAGATCCTTCAAGCATTGAAGAATTAAAAACATTCAAGATTCAAAAGTTTTGATCAACATTAGTAATAGATTTAACTATAGATAAAAGTATCATACAATTTTGACTATAGTTGAGTTCATCATTATGTAGTGCCATCAAGGATAGTTTCAATGGCTTTTGAAACTATCATTGAAAGGACAAAATGTAGAGCATGCAAGGATTGAAGAAGATGTAACATTCAAGATTCACGAGTTATGATTCTTTGTCCCTAGAAAATTGAAATGTGCTCTAGATATTCTTTATATTCCCAAAATTTAATATATGAATTAATGGCAGATTGAATGTCTTTAGTACAAGACATAACAATATATCACACAATAACATACAAATCATCTTACAATGGCTTGTGAAAAGGAGCTAGAAGGTTGGAATTTAAATTTAGAAGTTTAAATTTGAAGTTTATTCTCATGCACTGTGGGATCGATCTCAAGTAGCACAAGAATGAACCTAAGCAAAGAAGCAATAATCTTGTGGCAAAGAGTGAATGTATTGAGGTAAGTACGAATGGGGTTCCATAAATGAAGGTTGAATGGCAAATGTGTGGGAATGAGTATAAGTAGGAGAAAATACTGATGGATAGGGATCAAGACACAAGCCAAAATCTAGCACAAAAGTGTGTCACTTGTCAATAGATAATTACATTAAAGACATTCCACCAAAGTGGGGATAGAACTAAATGGGAAACCACATGGGTATGCAAATTTTATTATTACAATATTAAACTTGAGTTACCAATAAATTATGTAGGGAATATCCACACTAATTACATATTATTAAATAATTCAATCACTTAACCTAAATGTGCAAACAAACTCCAAACCTCTTAATGCAATAGGTCTTATAAACTATCAAAAATATATTTTTTTTATTTAAAAAAATAATTCAAATAAAACCACTAAATTTGAAAGGACTAGATTCTTCACTATTAGACGAACTCAAAAGTACATTAAAGCCAAATCAATAACAACAACGACATCTTCACAAACTATTTGACAAACTTAAAGACTGCTTACCAGTGGACGGACCAAATACATTTCAATCTATATGGAATCAAACTTTGTTGATAAATGAATTATTATATTTTGTTTAGTATATGTTGTCTATGACGCTATCGTTTGTCACCCATTATTCCATTGTGAACAATTAGTCAACGAGTCAGCTTTATTTTCAGCTTTATTTTCTTCTTATCTTTCACTCGTGTCGTTTATAATTTTTTATTGCAACTGCCTTTTTTTATTATGAGCATTTCTTTCACGATGGGTGTAATTATTGTTTTCTTTTTATTATTGTTATTATATTGTATTTTGTTTTTAGGTTTATAATGTAGGGTTGGCCTTTTTTAAAGTTGTACTTGCCGTCCTTTAAGGATACATTTGGGAGCCATGCAGAAAGGCCAAAGGTAGGCATAAGATCCAATACTTATAATATGTTGTGGTAAGGAGTAACCTAATTGTCTCTTGTAAAGGAGCAATCTTTTGTAACAATTTCAATGAGATTTTACTTTCATTTGGGGACCTAGGGACCCATCTATGATGGAGTTAAATCTAATGAAGTATATGTTTTCTCATTTTATTAGGGGAAAGGATCTAGTAGTTGTATATTTAATTTTATATTTTTAAGTTTTTAAATAGGAAGTTAACTTTTTGTGAAAAATTTAATATGTTTTTGTAGGTGAGTTAAGAGTTCAAAGTTATTGTTTGGGGTCTTGGGCATTAATGTTATAGGCACATCAACGTAGTCTTCATTATGTTGTTTGAAAACACTTAAAAAAAATTAGACCTAAACACTAGCATTAAAACATATATTATTGATTGCATTATTTGTCACTATATGATTAGTTATTTCTTTGATGTGACTTGTAAAAATGAATGTTTTTTGTTTATTATTTAAGTACAAACATAATGGTTTTACTAATACTTATGTTTACAAATAATGAATAAAAAAACAAAGAAAAAATCATTATTATACAACATCTAACAACTATTAGAATGTGTTGATCTACTAAATTCTCTTCTTTAAATTGTTTGTTTTATACACATTTTATTTGTATGAACATAACTTTATATTATTTTTTAAAGATTTAATCTTTATCAAAAGTTTCTATTTTTGTTATTGTAATATAATTTTATTTCTTATATAATCTTAAAATTTAATATATGTTAGAATAATAAGGTGAGGTTGATTTACATCAAAACTTCATTGTCCTTCCATAACTTTTTAAGCGATTGAATAATATGGAATTATAATATAAGTATAGCAAAGAGAGTATTTCATGGAACCGTTGCAAATAGAAGTTACAAAATTGGTTTCAATATTTTAAAAGGATTAAAAAGTTTTATGCAAAAAAATATAAAGAATATTGTATACCTAAGCAATATTAGATCAATAACATTATTCAATAAGATTTATAATAGTTTTAAAAAAGGTACATATTTATAAATTATTCTATTTCAAAACATATTTATAATATGATAATTTTTGAGGTGACTCAAGAATATGTCTCAAATTAGAAGATTATAATTAACTAAATGGGATATATAGAAGACTCTTGAATTGGGAGACTACATATAAGGTGGTGTGTGAGGTAAAACAATCAATATTTCACTTTATTCAATTACATATGTGAAAATATAAATGATAAGAAATACAATTATCCTAAGTCTTATGTGCCCTAGGTACCCTTTACATATCATTATCATTCCTCCCAGTAATAAATGCATTAGCCTCCAATGCATTGAAGAAAGAAGAAAATTTCTAAGACATCTATTAGGGAAAAATCCATCTAGCCTAATGCGAGAACTATTAGTGTGAACATGTTGTGTATCTAGATAGTTCATCTAGGTCTTATCCACACTACACTTAAGCTCATTTAGAGAGACTTTTTCACTTTTGTCTCACCTTGTGTGTCCTCAACATGTGTCCTCACACTTATACTAAGTGATCCGACATGTGTCATTCCTTTGGAAGTGTAGTTAGTCTTTCAAACTTACTTTCTCACCTCCTAATCCTTGCCTTTATATGCAAGGGCTTCTATGTACTTTACAACATTTTGTATGATATTTCTATTATCTTGCATATTCTTGTTTGCAGAATGTTTGATCTTGCAAGTTGATCATGGCTTCTCCAACATGGTATTAAAGAAAGTTTACAAATTCCTTCCTAAATTGTTTTGAATTTGCAAGATACATCTCTTTTGTAAGGGGTTTTGGGCACCTACTCTTATATGGTACATCATGGAGTAAAAATAACCTCATAGTTTCCCTCAAAAGACCTAAAAACCTATATTTTAATATACTTAAGGCATGATAGGGTTTGGTGACAGGAATTTTTTGACATTTTTAGAAGGGGCTTCAATGGCAGCTATACATAAATTTATACTGTCCATACAGATCTATATGGTCATACTATTGTATGGTCTATACCCCATTGATGTTGTACTTTTTTTAACTTGCAAATATTAATAATATAGAGGAGTATTACATCAAGTGGCTCAAGAAGCCACTCATTCAAAAAACATTCGTGCAAGTTAAAAGTATCAACACTACAAAATAGCTGCAATAAAATGGACTTTTATCTCTTTGAGTTTATTCTTTAATATATTTTCTTCTTCTACCATATCCTGGTATGTTTTGTCTGCTGCAACCCCTATTCATGGTTCCATCTATCTTGGTCCATGCTTCAACCCCTTTGAAGTTGTTCCTCTGCATTACCTATTGCTTCACACCACTGTGTCTTGTTGTCACTGCTTAATATGAATCCCAGTCCTTAAAAGTTCCTATCTTCGGTGAAACTCTCAAATGATTGTTGTCTATATCAAAGTTTTGACAAGTAAATTCTACATGTTCCATCAAATCCTCATCTCTCTTCTCTGCCATGGAGTGTCTGTTGTACCTATTATGAGCCTGCATATATTCTTTATGGAACATGGGGTCTATTTTCCTGTATTCATGAGGCCAAAACTCAACCGTTTAAATATCAGACCTATATACTATGCCAGATCCCTCATCCAATATCTTCATAAACTGCTCTGTAGGTATCTTCAAAGTTGTTATAGCCTGTTCACATATCAAATAAAATGCGAGTCTAATAAAAGACTTAGTAAGCTCTCTCTTTCTTTCCTGATAAACATCATTGTTTCTAGTTTTCTAAAGTGTCCATAAGACTTTAGTTGAAAAGATAACCCATAACATATTAGCATTGCTACTAACTTTATTGACAAAACCACACAAAATGTCCCATTTAGGAAAACTGACTTGAGACAGCTCTCCCTTAAGACAACTTAGAAACAACCTCGATACATCCCTAGCAAATTTACATTCAAAGAAGATATGGTCAGTATTTTTCAGGTAAGTTACAGAATGAACAAAGCTTTGACTCAAATCCTATTGCTAGTCTATTCAACAGTAATAACCATCTAAAAAAATAGTTTTTAGGTTCAATTAGGTTATACCATATAACATTCATAGTTTTTGACCAATGTTTAAACTCTAAATTGACTTTCGAAACAAAATTAATGTGGACGAATACCCCATTTGTTCATGTCATCATTTGATATATTTCTTGGGTGCCACTTTACTCAACTCTGTACCATCCTTCCACATTATCTTTTCCCATCCTAATTCCTTTATCTCATACTGACTAAAATCCTCCAAGGATCTAGCTAAAAATACAAATGTTTTTTGCATTTCAGGGATGCCAAAGTGGTTTCTAATATGTACCCAATCCTTCACTGAATTACTTTTTATTATATCCTAAAAGGAGTTGAACCCCATTTTATGCCATATCTTTGTTAAGCAGCCCTAGAGTTTGGCTAACAAATTATCTTTATGTCTTAAATTCCACCACACTGATTTGCTTCCTTGGATTTGTTTATTGTCTGAATTGATAGCATTTCTATTCTTTATGAGCTTTCTTACACGTGTCCTCACAATTGTCACAATTGTTCTAAGTGTACGTAGTATTATGATGTGGCAAGGAGCAATCTCTTGTAACACCTTTGATGGAGTTACAACTAATGAAGTAAACGTTTTCTCGTCTTATTAGGGGAAAGGATCTAGTAGTTATATATTTAATTTTATATTTTTAGGTTTTTAAATAGGAAGTTAACTTTTTGTGAAAAATTTAGTATGTTTTTGTAAGTTTGTAACGAGTTCAAAGTTGTTGTTTGGGGTCTTAGGCATTAATGTATCAGCGACATCTTCATTAAATTGTTTGAAAACACCTATAAAAAATTAGACCAAAACATGTGCATTAAATCGCCTTATTTGTCACTATATGATTGGTTATTTCTTTGATGTGATTTGTGAAAATGAATATTTTTTGTTTATTTTTTAAGTACAAACATAATGGTTGTACTAATACTTATGTTTACAAATAATGAATAAAAAACAGAGAAAAAATCATTATTACGCCACATCTGACAACTATTAGAGTGAATTCATCTACTAAATCTTTTTGTTTAAATTGAGAGCTTGATTTATATCAAAACTTAGTTGTCCTTCCATAACTTTTAAAGTGATTGAATATTATGGAATATAGTTATTTTAACCGATTCAATAATATGGAATTATAATATAAGTATAGCAAAGAGAGTGTTTCATGGAACCGTTGCAAATAGAAGTTACATAATTGGTTTTAATATTTTAAAGGATTAAAAAGTTTTATGCAAAAAATTATAAAGAATATTGTATACATGAGTAATATTAGATTAATAACAATATTCAATAAGATATATAATTTACCTTTACAAAGGTACATATTTATAAACTATTCTATTTCAAAACATATTTATAATATGATAATTCTTCAGGTGACTCAAGAATATGTCTCAAATTAGAAGATTATAATTAAATAGATGGGATATATAGAAGACTCTTGAATTGGGAGACTACATATGAGGTGGTGTGTGAGGTGAAACAATCAATATTTCAATTTATTCAATTTCATATGTGAAAATATAAATGAATATTAATACAATTATCCTAAGTCTTATGTGCCCTAGGTACCCTTTACATATCATTATCATTCCTCCCAATAATAAATGAATTAGCCTCCAATACATTCAAGAAAGAAGAAATTTCTAAGACATCTATTAGGGAAAAATCCATCTAGCCTAATGTGGGAAATATTAGTGTGAACATGTTGTTTATCTAGATAGTTCATCTAGGTCTTATCCACACTACACTTAAGCTCACTTAGAGAGACTTTTTCACTTTTGTCTCACCTTGTGTGTACTCTACATGTGTCCTCACACTTGTCCTAGGTAATTCAACATGTGTCACACCTTTGGAAGGGTAGATAGTCTTTCAAACTTACTTTCTCACCTCCTAATCCTTGCCTTTATATGCAAGGGCTTCTATGTACTTTACAACACTTTGTATGATATTTCTATTATCTTGCATATTCTTGTTTGTAGAGTGTTTGATCTTGCAAGTTGATCATGGCTTCTTCAACATGGTATTAAAGAAATCTTGCAAATCCCTTCCTAAATTGTCCTAAATTTGTAAGATACATCTCTTTTAAGGGGTTTTGGGCACCTACTTTCATATGATATATCATGGAGTAAAAATAACCTCACAGTTTCCCTCAAAATACCTAAAAACCTATATTTTAATATAAGGCATGATAGGGTTTGGTGACAAGAAAATTTTGACATTTTTAGAAGGGGCTTCAATGGCAGCTATACATAAATCCATACTATCCATATAGATCTATATAGTCATACTATTGTATGGTATATACCCCATAGATGTTTTACTTAGCTTTGGAATGGATGTTTTTATCTTGTGATCTCTTATTTTAACTAGAAGTTTCTATTATTGCCCAAGAGTCATTATTTTTTGTTTGGTAGTTTATTCGTTAAATAGAATTTTTTGCATTACATAGCAGTTTTTAACCTGTGATCATTGTTATGTATAGGGATGATGTTGGAATGACATATGTAGGTCAGTGTTTGAAGTTTTAAACTCGAGGTCATGTGGCGGGAGCTAGCCCTTGGATTTGTCTAGCCATTGAGGGCTTAACTTGATTGCCTACCATCGGTGGTTCACAAGCCATACAATGGATCAGGCCACCACCACTGCTATAATGATGTCCATTTTCCCAAGGATCACCCTAGCACCACCCAACCAAGGGGTACCACCCATTTCTACCATTGGTTCTCTGCCCAAGAGAGTGGCATTGCCCTATGACACCATAGGGCCACCAGGGCTTGTGCAATGTCTCCTTAAGGGTTTTTTCTTTTTCTTTAAATGCCATAACTTAGGCATATGAAGTCAAATTTTTAACTTCTTATAGACATTGGAAATCTCTTTCTTAGAACTTTGTCATGATTTAATTAATATCTTCCCATCTTGTTGTAGTTTTCTAAGATTTTCCACCAAACTTTAATTTTGAACTATTTCTTTGACATTTTTTTGACAAGGCAAAACTTTTTCCCATGATGTCAAATTCACAAACTTTTTTAGAAAGTTAATAGAAAAATGCAAGGAATGTAATGGTACATGTAATTTTTTTCTTGGTCAACCTATTTTCCTAAGAAATTGTAAAATTGTTGTGTTATAAATAGCCGATTTAGGCTTCCAACTTACACAATTGTACTCACAAACTTGTATTTTTTTTAGGGGATATATTTTATAGCATTCTTTATTTTGGGGGGTCTAATTTTTAATTTTTTGTCATTTTCAAAGCTTTGTAAAAAATGTATGTAAATGTCTTCTTCTGGTCACCTCATGACATAAACTAAAATTGTCCTTTTTTTGGACACTTGTAAGAAATCTACAACAACACAATTGTTTGTAAATGCACTACTATAAAGTGCCATTTGTGTTCCTTTTGGGGGGATTCTTGCACATCATTTTGTTCATTTTATATTCACACTATTTTATAAAATGCTATGAGGGGTTGTGTACGTACCTTATTTTTACCATCAGTGAGTGTCCACAACAAAGTTCTATCCTCATGTGTGTGTGCCTTTTTTTACACACCCTTTTTAGTTGCATGTACATCATATAAGATATGATGTTGCATCCCTTTGCACACCTATGTGCCACATTTTAGTTGATCTTCCAATACCTCTCCCTTGTCAACATTATGGGGGCATCATCATATGGTTATGCTAATGCTTCTTTAGTTTCATTTTGGAGTGAGCTATGTATCTATCTTTTTCCTTATGTACTAAGAAAATACAATGGCTAGTTACCCATTCATTTTAGTGAGATGGAACCAATATTATATAGACACTCTTCCATTCTTCTTTCTAGAGGCAAACTTCTACCTTTTCTAGTTGATCACTTTGGAACTTTGTATAGCACTGCATGTACATTTAGTAGTGTCGATGGGGCCACTCGTGTAGTGTTTTTTTGTCTCTTTAATCATTGTATCATCTACATTTTTTTACTACATAGATTATTTTTTCCTTTGTACTATTTGTGATCACATATTATTTTTTCCTGTGTGCCATCTGTGCATATATGGTTGAGTAATGTAATTGGGGGCACTTGTGCAAAGTTTTTTTCCTTGTTCATCCTAATCTAAATTCATTGGAAGGTTCTTTCATTCCAACAAAAACTAGTTCTTCTTTGGTAGATTTTACAAGTTCTACATGCTTAGGAGTTCTTGATGTTCTTATCTTTCAGAGATAAATTTTGAGGAGGTTTATTTTTCCTTCTCACTCTCTCTTTTGTAGAGGATTTTTTACCTTAGGTCTTCTCCTTTTCTCTATGTACATGGGTACCTCATTAAGCTTTGTTGCTAGTACCCATCCTTGCATCTTTGCATCTTCTATTTTTTAGCTTTATACCTAAGTATCACTTAAGGGGGGTATTTGTGTGAACATGTTGTTTATCTAGCTAGTTCATCTAGGTCCTATTCACACTACACTTAAGCTCATTTAGAGAGTTTTTCACTTTCATCTCACCTCATGTGTACTCTACATTTGTCCTCGCACTTGTCCCAAGTGAGTCCACATCTATCACACCTTTGGAGGGCTCATTAGTATTTCAAACATATCTTCTCACCTCCTCATCCTTGCCTTTATATGCAAGGGCTTCTATGTACTTTAAAACACTTTGTATGATATTTCTATTATCTTGCATACTCTTGTTTGTCAAATATTTGATGTGGAATGTCCCAATAAGAATGGAAGTTCAACACAAATATGTCACCTATAGAATGTTTCCTACTACTTTGGCCACTTTGCATATGACTAGTATATTAGGTTACCTATAGGATCGATTACCAACTAGAAACAACTTGAAAATGACATAAACCACTTTAATTTTCTTATCAACCCTACTGTAGTTTAGTACCAATTTACCTCTGCTAGATAAGAACCAATATAACATTTAATATTATTTAATACCCACTTTCATAAGCTATACTCAAGAGTAAAACACCCTTGTAGTTTAAATCATGTAGTAGCTACACAAATGTATTTTAGAGCCTTGGTCCCATTACCTCCATATTTATAAGATGTGGTTCTACAAATGCAACTCTAGCCAAATCTTATAACCAAGGTCTAGTAGTAGAATAAAAAACTTCATCTTATGGATTTACATTAGGTGGATTACCTTTTTGGGACAATTTGCAACCTACAACCAAATACCTTTAATAAATCAAGCCTTGATTAATTAGAATTTAATGCTAAATCTCATGCATAGTTCAGTCTTTTTGAGCCAAAATCAACCAAGTCTAGTCAAGAAATACATGACACATCCAAATAATAGTATTTAAGGCCATCCTTTTTAATACCTCAACCTAGAACAGCAACTAGTATTTAGTGCACATCAACCAATAATGATACTCTCAGGGTACTTAGAATCAACATAACTTGGCCAATCCAAAACTTGATAGTATCCGACAAAATAGTTCAAAATTTTTTCAATGACATTCTAATGGAAGGAATCCAAGTAAAACTTTTGTGTAGTTAATATATAAGGAGAAATGTGTAAATAGAAAATATATGTAGTTTTAAATATAAAAAGAATGAACACACAACCATAAAAAAACACAAACCTTGGGAAAACCTTTTTTGAAAAAACCAAGTATCTAAATATCAAATGAATTATATTATTAGAAACACAAAGAGTTTTACACTACAAATTCAAGCTCAGTCCTTCACATGAGACTATGCTAACATACAAATCTATAGATATTTTGACAACATATAATACCTATAAAATTGAACTATGAAATCTCCATCTCAATCACATAGTAAATAGGAGAAGTAATACACAAAACTATCAAATGGCAATTAGGAAACCATGAGCTAAAACCACCCAAAATCTAGCAACCAAATCCTAGTCAAAATCCAATGCCCAAATTCTAAGATGATTCCATAGTCATACTCCTTACACCTATCAAAAGCTTATCATAAGCCACTCACCAACTTGAGTACTCCATTTTGGTTCCATTATCTTGATTCAAAAATTCCTTATAATGTGTCATAACTTACATCAAAAGTTGGTCAACAAGTGTAACTCCTTGGGCATTTGCACAAAGATGGGAGACCAAAATCTATAATTTCTCACATAGATTTAGTTAGCGACCAAATAAATACATGGGCCAATCATAGAAAGAATTCTCAAGAATATTATTCTTCAAAACTCTAATACAATCAAGTAAATGACAAAAAAATTACAAAATTTGATTTATGTGCATTAATATCGACTATCAAAACAATCAACCCTTGCACACAAGTTGAAAAAAATTTCCTATTCATTGGTGCCAACACCAAGGAATAAGGGATAATTATTAGTATAGTTGGTTGATGGTTTTTGACCATCCCTCATGCAACAACAATGAAGTACCATAGTATTTCTTGAGGAAACTCTTGCAAGTTTATCCTCAATGAAATTCCCAATTATTTGATATGCATGATTTCCAATGTAGAGGTGAAGGCTCTACATAGGATAGAGAGGGTCCACATTGTGCCTAAGACTAGCCAATTAAACCCCAAGTGCCTATTCATCTATTCACCATGTCATAGTCCCTTCTGTTGTGAAGGATAGTGTTGAGGTGGAGACCCTAGGGTCCATCAAATCCCTCACACATACCTTGTTATAACATAAAGCGTTTCTTTCATAGGGTGATGATGGTAAGCCTTCTAGGTGTCAACTCTCACCACACATTTGTCATGCTTGTGGATCTATGTGTGATTATGGGTTTGAGTATTAATTGATGAGGTATAAATTAGGATCCAAATGGTCACGATGTTGGTACACATGTCGAAGAGGATGATCCACACTTTGAGGACTATGCTACATAGGTTTGAGCAAATGATGCATCCATTTTAGATAATATTGTCATGACATACAGGTTGCTAGATGCAACCTTTGGCATTGACCAATAGGTAATTTTTAATAAGGTTGTGCAATTTCATATATTTCCTATTGAAATCTATAATTAATTAGATATTAATCCATTATCAATGAAAACTAATGTAAAAAAGTTATGTATTATCAAATTCTAGGGTCAAAGTATGCATCCTACATTTTTTGGACCCTTTTCACATGGTTGTGTGGGCATGCCAAGTCCACAAGTATGTGATTTGTAACAAGATAGTAAATATCCTACATGTGAATTTTTTTCCATATACCATTAGTAATCTTAAAATCACAATTTGATGATGAATAGGTGGATGTTCGACCTCCAACATTACTAGGATGTGTTGGTGGTACTACTCAGATGTCAACTTTCACTGAGGTAAGTTTTACTATTTTTAATAATTACATATGTAAATAATTTTATGTATATTTTTGATGTAGGAGCATCCTAGGTTGCAGAGCAATCTTGCATCAACCAAAAAAAATTGTATTCTTGATTTTCTTTCATTTTCAGTTCAATTCAGTCATTTGTAGTTTCAACATTGTGTACCGCATTTCACCGCATCTTCATATCAGAGTGTCCGGAGTAGGATTTAGTATCTACATATAATCATCTACATCATATTCAAATTTTAGGCTATTTGGATTTGTCTGCTAAAAGTTATCACTATCAAAAGATCATCAGTGTTCACAGAGAAGAGCATTCAGATAGTCAGTTGAAGAAGAAGGTTTGCGGAGCATGTTCATGACTTGTAGAGCTAAATGAAACACCATACAATACACATATGAATCATATAGACCTTCCTTGAGGTCAGTACCAATTTTCATGCATTTGCAGAGCACTACCAGATGTTGTAGGCTGACCTACTTGTTTCTACGTGTTACATCCTTCATTGGAGTTTGTAACCTTTTGTGGCTGACGTGGAGGATTTCATGAACTTGAAGATGATATATATAAATCTCTTAGAGGAATTATGAAATTAGTTCTTGGTTAGTAATTTTAGAATGTGATTTAGAATTGGATTATCTTTTTGGAAGGCACTTCAATGCCATATCTTGCATATCTGTTGTAACCTAGAAAGCAAGCCTGTGAGCCCTTTGATTGTAGCCCACATGTTGCCGGCATATGAGCATTATAATTCTTTTATATACTAAATATATGAATCTTCCATTGCATTCTACATTTGTGTTGTTTCCGTTGTGTTTAATCTAGCTTCATGGTTTGGACAGTTCATTCTGTGAACCCTCCAACCGTGACTGCACCAATTTTGGTCAAATAACATTGTTCCTATTTTAGTTGATCACATGGGTATAGACTCCTCATATTTATAAAATCGATATGGGCATTTCTGCAATAGTTTTATCTTTAATGCCTTTGATAGAGGTATGAGTGAGTAATATAAATGTCATTATGTATTTGTTATTTTGTCTTGCATCATTTATTGTAAATAAATGATATTCATCTTTAGTTTAATTTTCATCTTCATGCTTGTCACAGGAGGTCACAACTCAATTTTATGCACCTACCCCTTAGTTTGGTGAAGAGAGGCAATGAATGATTGAGAAGGATTATTATCTTGCGGTAAGTGATTATTTACTTATGTCATTGTATATTTGGTGTTTTCTATATTAATGTGTATATTGCTTAATTGTATTAATAGATAGAGCTATAAAAAAATTGAGAGGAGTTCCATTAAGTTAGTCCTCTAAAATGTACCCTATTGATCTTTGTGATTATTTTCAAGTTTAAAGATAGATCAATAGCAAATGGGCCAATGAATAGGAGATGTTGTCAACAAACAATCTCCTTTGCTCTTCAGGCTCTACAAAGGCTAGGTCGGTCCCCCTAAAATAGAAACTAATATAAAAATAAGGAAGTATGAGTAGTTAGAGCTTCTATAAATGGATCAACTTTCATCACATGATTCAAAGAAATCAAAATATTGAATATATTCTTGCATACAATTGTAGACACCTAAAAAGGTCCTTATCATCAAACTGACTCCCGACATCCCTAAACATACCAATTTCCCTTCTAATCAATTAATTAAATTTTTATTTAATTAATTATCCCTTCATCACCTAATTTTTCATCATTCTATCCCCAACAATTGGATTAATTCTATTAATTCAATAGTTCAACTTTAGCCCATTGATTAAATAAATATGCAATATTTATTTGGTCAATTTCTCCCTCCTCACTAAGTCTAATTAATTAGCTAAATCATGTT
This sequence comes from Cunninghamia lanceolata, assembly GCA_027924645.1. Classification (NCBI taxonomy): domain Eukaryota; kingdom Viridiplantae; phylum Streptophyta; class Pinopsida; order Cupressales; family Cupressaceae; genus Cunninghamia; species Cunninghamia lanceolata. The sequence continues at coordinate 6,498,922 of BSBN01000594.1, forward strand.
TAACTAATTAATTCAACCTATTAATTGACTTATTCCTACCCTAGGTAATTAAATAGCTATTATTTAATTTGCCTACCCTAGCCTATCTCATCCTAGCCTTAGGATTAATTAAATAAAACCTTATTTAATTAATCTTAACCTCTCATTTAAGTGGTCAAACCTAGCTTAACACCATTCCCCACATCCTCCAAATAAAAAATTGAAATATATCCCACATAAGTCAATTTTTATAAAAATATGTCCAACATCACATTTAATATCTCTTACACCCCTCACCCATGCCATGCCTCATTATGCCCACTCATCCCCAAATAAATTTTTAATTCATTTTACCCTTCCCCATGTGAATTTTTAATTCACACATATTCCATCTCACCCAACCTCATTAACTCCACCCCTTTCCCAAGATGAATTTAAAATTCATCTTTATTACTAGCCCTCCATTCTCCCAAGATGAAATCTAGGCCCTCCACATCATCTTCATCCTCCACCATTGATCTCCCAAATCAATCTCAACCCTTGGATCAAAATCTCTCCCAAAATGTCTATAAATACAACATCCTCCAACCCATTTTGGGATCCAATTTTCAAGTAATGTTACCATGCCCAAAAATCTCTTGAGCTAGCTTGTGAGTTGCATTTGAGAGAGCATTTCACATTTGATTCATTATCTAGGGTACAATCTAAGGAGCTTGGGTGCAACTCCTACCCAAATCAAGGATTTGTGACTCATTGTGAGGTATAACGTTTGTTTTTATGCATTTGTTTTGTGTTTTCTATCTCATTTTGATTTCACTAATCTACATTGGCACGGACCCGTCGGGACCTGCAAGGTCTATCTCTAATCATTTTTTTGTGAGATTTGGTGTTTGAGACGTGCTTTTACAGGAGTGGCGCTATCTACCTACGCAACAACACTATTTATGGCACATTTTAGTTCTATATTTTGTTTTAGCGCTATTTAACATAGCACATTTTTCTTGGATTATACTCACACATATCTTCTACCTGTTGGTTTTCCTGCCATTTTCAGAGGTTATTCACTCTCTATTTTTGCAGGCATCTTGTACGAAGAGGGGGAGGTCATGCCAAAATTTTCTCAAGAACCAAACACACATTTTGGATTTCATCTTGTCTTGCTTTCCATTCCTTAGACTAACAAGACTAACAAGACTCTTTCCTTTGAGTCTAACCCTCTGTTTTGGTTAGGAAGACCTCTATTTTGTAGGCCTGACAAGTTCAACCTCGTATCAACGCTATTGGCACCCAAAGTGGCGCTATTGTCAACTGTTGACTAGACCAATCAGTCTCATGCGTAGTAGCGCTTTGTTACCTACATATTAGCGCTATTTTCTGTTTTAGCACCTTTTGTGATCTATTTTAGCGCTATCTTCTATTATGGCGCATTCTATATCTAGTTTTAGCGCTATATTCTGTTTTGGCGCATTCTGTATCTGGTTTTAGTGCTATTTTGTAAATCAGCGCTATCTGTATGTATATCGGCGCTATTGTCCAGGGTGGTTAGGATTTAGGTTAGTTTCTATCAGTAGTGCCATTGCAGTCTACAGTGGCGCCATTTGGTCTCTGTTTTAGTACTATTTTTACAAGCTAACTTTGGGCTCTGTGTAGGGGCTGGTAAGCTATTTGTAGGTCATCACCATCATTCTACAAACACTAACAAGTTCTTGTAGGGTTTTTTTAATCTTTAGTTTAAAGTGAACACTTCAATTAGTGCTTAAAAAGAACCCTTGTGTGTTAGCATGAAACAACATTTCAATTTGGTGCACTAAAATTGATCAACAAACAACAAACAAATCTTTGTATGCCTTAGCTTAGAAAACATTTGAATTTGGTGCTCTAAAATTCACAAGTGCTTGCAAACAACTCCACAAATATTTCAATTTTGGGGCTTTAAAAAGAACCACAAAGTGCATCATAACTCATTGGATTAAAAAGAACAACAATCTGCATTTTTCACTCATCTAAATAAGAAAACAAATCAAATTTGTGTGAAGTGTTTTCGTGATGATGTTTGTGGTGTGAAAAGTGTATGCTCTTCCCTCGCACCATTGGTGATCTCAGAAATCAAAAGCTTCTCACAACACTTGCATAAATCACCACAAACATAATCCAAAGAACTAAAATAAACCTTGTTTAGCGTGACATAAGCACAAAATATACGTATGCTCTCCCCTCGCATCCTTGTATGAACTTGGGGATCAAAAGTATTTTTGTGGTTGTGTTACTTTTGTTAATCCTTTAGAGGGCCTACCACCCTGCTTCTAAAGGTGAGAAAGACCCAAGCGGCAACAAGCTAAAGCCAAGCTCTTTCGAGCCGCTATATAAAATAATGTGTTTGTAACGAAAGTCACAAGCAACAGGTGTTGTTGTGTCATACCGACAGCCAACCTCCCCCAAAACCCTCCAAGGCGTAACCCTTGGAGGCTAGGAGACTCCATAATAGAGAGTAGTACTTCCACGCATATGGCCACCTGAACAAATGCACTTACTACAAACCTTTGTTTTAGCAAGCCAAAAACCTTCTATTTGTTGACGCAGAAGGGTAACATTTGAAGCGGTCCCGATTCATGCGGTTCTTAGCCGAGGTAGCAGGGAAAATCCTAAGGTTTGGTGAGGGACAAGCTTTCATGGAAACATAGATCTTGGTATGTGTGAGAAGTGAGTGCACTATAAGAGGGAGCCAGTGCTACCAAGATCCTAGAGCTACTCGCTTTGAATAGGCGCAACTAGGGGATTCAACAAATACTGTCCTATCTTTGCCTTAGGTTGTGCAAAGTGCTTGTTTAAGAAAATCACACGTCTTTTCACAAACAAAATCTTGGTTATTGTGTGTTATTGTGCTTAAAGTGCTTTCAAGAAACTTGCCAAGAGATAATAAAACTTATTAGATCAAACTTCATATCTAAACAAATCCAAATCTGTCATCAAAATCCATCTTTTTCAGAGCCTCGACCAACACTGACTTGTTTTAGCGCCATCTCTGTCTGCTTTTGGTGCCATTTCACCTATGGATTGGCACTATTTGTAGATTGACTTGCGTGAAACTAGAGAAAATTTCATTGTGATCTCTAGGACCTGCTTTGCCATAATCCATAATCACCTTCCAAAAATCCGTCAATACCCCACTCATTTTATCCAAATTTTTCCAAATCATACCATCATTTTGACCTTAGAGAATCAATCATTATCATTATCGGACCCTTTGCTAATACCATAATCCACTCAATTTCATATCCAGTCATCCTCATTAATCTTTGCATACCTTTTGGACCAAACAAACATCCTTGTTACTAGAAAATCATTCCAAAATCCTTTCACTTCTCTCATTAAAAACATATCCAAAATCTTCCAAATCCAAAACACCCATCAAAGGACCATCAATCAATGTCCAAAACTTGTCATCCCTTTGAGCTAAGGCTAGATCTAGATTTCATCTTTCTCATCATATTTTGCTTGGAGAGTCATTAGTCGACCTTTCAAGTAAAATAATCATCCTTCTTTGTGTAAGGTCATTAGTCTACCCCAAACAAAGAGAAACATCCATTGGTGCAACACAAAAACTAGATCTTACCTAAACTCATTCGTTGACCTTCAAAACCTTTTTTCAAAAAACATCATAACCAACCTCTAGTTCATCTAAAAATTTCACCATCCAAATCAACATCAAAATCCCTTCCGTCAAATCATCCTCAAGCAAACATCATCTATCATCTACCTTTTGGTCCAAATTTGTGCAAAACATCAATATCACCCCCCCTTTTTATCATCCCTAGATTGACACTTTTTTGAAGAATCATCTTAGAAGTGAGAAATCTATCCTTTATCACTCTACAATCACCCTTTCATCTTCCATTCCACTACCACATCCTCTTTTGGGTCCAACAAATCAATCCGAATTCTCTAAGGTCTCCATCCCCCTTTCATCCACCTCAAAATCAAATCCATACACTTGCAAGCCCATAACTAGATCACAACACAAGAAGAATCAAGCAATGGCAGACTTTGGACAATATATGGGCATAGGAATGTCTAATACCAACGACAACAACCTACCAATCAACAAACACACAACCCACCTATGGTCTTTCAAATTCTGACATTAATCCCAAGGAAAATCCCTTTCATTTCTTGCAACCACCACCACCACCAGGAACCATCCAAAACGTCCCCACCATGTCCCAAGATGACCAAGATGTCTTGAACTTTACACAAGATGCCGAGAACATGGAATTGCTTGACAAAATCCTAAGGTCAGATCCAAATAGATATCTTGACTACCTCCTCAAAATTGGTACCCAACCTCCCCACAACACGACATCGTCTCAACCATCCACCTCTAACATCAATCCTACCACATCCTCCCAACCATCTACATCAAACACCCAACCTATCGTCTCACAAACCTCAACTCCCTCCGTATCTACCACCACCACAAGCTCTAATGTTACCACATCTACAATCCCACAAGTGTCTCCAATCCTACCACCTCCCAACCCGTCATCACATCCACTACCACAACTACCATAAATTCTTTCGTTCTGTAAATCACCTTGGGCATACAAGGGAACCTCATGCATGCAAGTGCTTCCACAAGTGTACCTCCACTCAACCCTCAAACCATAGCCTATATGTGATATTTCTTTTCACAGCCACCTTACAACACGACCAACCCATCTAACGTCAATGCATCTCATGTCAATCCATCCAATGTCAACCCATCCAATGTCAATTCGTCTCATCTCATGTATCTACAAAACCCCGTAGCATCATCAACACATCATAATCCCAATCCTCAAATACCTCCCCATATTCTCCAACAAATCCATGCTTACCAACAACACCTCGCACAACTCAACCAAAACACCACCCCACAGTACCAAAATGTGATCTCCCAAAACGTCCAACATCAAACCCCACCCAATCTCTAACACCTCATCCATCAACAAACCTACACACCTCAACCACCACCAACCTCAGATCTCACAAGCACTGTACAGGGCTTGATTCAAATGGTAGACGATATGCAAACTGGGGGAAAACACAAGCATTATTCTTTTGAGGATATTTGTCCCTATCCGTTTGATCAGACACTGTATATGCCCCCTTTCCCCAAAAAAATTGAAATGCCCAAATTTGACAAATACAAGGGAAAGGGAGACCCTAGGGATCATCTGAGGGAGTTCTACCTCACTTGCTTAGAAGTCTCAAACAATGATACATATCTAATGAGACTATTTCCAAGAAGCCTCGATGGTCAAGCCACTGAATGGTTTGCACATCTTCCCCTGGGCATTAGGTCTTTCCCTGAGCTTGCAGAAAAATTTGTCAACCATTTCTCCTATAACTTCGAACATGAAATCTCTATGACAGACCTTTGCAACACAAAACGAAAAGGTGGAGAATCTTTCACTTCCTTCTTGCAGAGGTGGAGAGGCTTAGCAAGCAAACTCCCTAGGCCAATTCCTGAGAAACAATTAGTCACCATGTTTGTGACTAACTTAAATCAAGAAATAGGGTTCTATTTACAAATCCTTTGTGCATCTACCTTTGAGGAGGTCATTGACAAAGGTACTACCATAGAAAGGGCTCTCATCGCTAAGGGCTCGATTAAATTATATGACAAGTCCTACAGTAACAACAACAAACTCAATATCAACGCCCCCAATACAAACAACAACAACAACACGCAATCAAACGAAAAGCCACGCTATTGGGGAAAGAACAAAAACACCTTGAATGACAGCATCACTAATGTGAAAGCTGTCAAACATGTACATAATCAAACATACACCGCCAATGTAAATATCCCTAGGGGGCAATCCAAACAAAACAAACCTCGAAGACAATTCACACCTTTAGGGGAACCAATTGAGGATATCCTCGATAGATGTCTAAACAAAGGTTTGATCACTGTACCACCTATTAAACCCCACCAAGAGAGTGAGCTCAAAGTGGCATGGTACAACAAAAATAATTATTGCAACTACCACTACATTGTGGGCCATAAGACCGTTGATTGCATGAAGTTAAAGCATTGTGTGCAAGACCTCATCGATCAGAATAAAGTCAATCTTGAGCAAAGTACCCAACCATCACCTAATGCTAATATAGGATCTTACAAGGATCCACTTCCCAATCATAGCAAAGCCTCCTCATCCAATCAAGCCTACAATGTCACCCCACCTCCTGCATCCTATGACTCTATTGTAGGACGGATAGAACCATTGTCTAACCATATCAACACAATCACCATTAAGGCTCAAGCACTTGATTGTGCCGTCACAACCTGTCATGACCGTGTATCCATCCGTACAGCCCCTACCACTGACCAAATTCCCGCATCCACATTAGACTCCCTCCCTAATCGTCCATCTATGCACCCATCACCTACCAATTAGTACAACCTCCTAGAACATCTAGGAAAGACCCTTGCGCAAATCTCCATACTTGAGCTGCTCTACATGTCACCCCTACATAAAGAAGTCCTTGATAAAGCACTCTTGGAAACACAAGTTCCCGCAAACCTGAATGTGAATCAATTCCAAGCCATGGTGGGTCATATCGCCGCGCCTCATCATCTCACCTTCTCAGAAAAGAATCTCCCCGCATCTGAAAACTCACATAATGACACCTTACACATCAAAGTCCGTATCCACAAGCATATCATCAAGAAAGTCTTAATAGATGGCGGCTCTGGCCTAAACTTGTACACTCTTAAATTACTATAACAATTGGGATACTCAGATGTGGTTGTAGATACCAATGAATGCATAACAATCAAAAGGTATGATGACACTGAACGACTATTTGAGGGTACTATCAAGCTCCCTATTCAAGTGGGACAAAAGATAATGGAAACAAAATGTCAGGTCCTTGATCTTGATCTCCTCTACAACATTCTTCTCGGCCAACCATGGATCCATGCCATGCAAGCGGTCCCCTCTACATTCCACCAATTCTAAAGTTCCCTCACAATGGCACGGAAGTAACTATCTATGTCAATCCCCACCCCTTCCAATACTGTAGTTTCTTGGAAGGCCATGACCACACCTTCTGTCCGTATAACAAATCCATCACAAAAGCCAACCCCACAATGTCCACTTCGTACATCGACCCCGCCAACATTGCCACCACTTCATCACAAACACCTCCATCAACTGAGATCAAGATCAAACTTAGTGACATGGGATGTGGGGAATACAACCTACATGGTACCTTTTGTGTGGGCACATTACCCAACCCTAAAATGTTTGGCATCCCAAAGAAAGAAGCAGCCAATACAGTGGTCATCAAATGCAAACCATCACCAACCTTTAAGAAGAAACATCTCCTAGATCAAGATGTTCTCTAAGACATATCATCCTGGCTATATAAAGATGAAGAAGCTGAGCAAGAAGCTCCCCAAATACCAACAAAGATCTATGGTAAAGGGTCAGAAATTGTCAAAAACATGGGCTATAAAGGACAAGGTGATATCGGCCTTCATGGACAAGGGATCATGGAACCAGTCCAAGCGACAAGAAATCCTTATACCCAAGGATTACAATATGGTCAACGACAATGTATCCTCACTATTAGTGAATGTATCCTAGCCGAGGTCACTACGGTCTCTCCTGAAGTTGATAATGTCATTGAAACAGGCCATCAAGATTCCTTTAGTGACTTCGCTGATTTCTTTGACTCATCCATATGTATGATATACACAGTCACCACCCTAACATCATTATCCAATGATTTACCCCTTGTATATCTAGACCTGATAGACCGAGACCAACAGGGACCTCTCGTCTTCAACGTAGCACCAAACGATGAAGCAATCGCTGAAATGATGGGGGTTAGAGATCACTTCCCCCTGGGAGATCATAGAGGAGGATACATCATGGAACTCAATATGGATGCCTATTTCAAGGAGACAACCCCTGCTTCTAGTCACCAAAATATAAAAATCAAACATGGATCTGATGGTGAAAACTGTTCCACGGTAGTATTAGATCCCAAAAAAGTAAAAATAAAAGACGTATCTCCTGGTGAAAACCTCCATGAGGCACTAGGAGATGGAAGCATGGGCCTTCCCAAGATAGACAAGGTATACCCCAACCGATCACCCATCTTGGTAGAGCCAACTCAAGAGATGAATCTTCGAACAGAAGAAGAGCCGAAAATCACCTTCAGGGCAGAATCTCTCAGTGCAAAAGAGTAGGAAAATTTCTTGGCCTTCTTCAAATGCAGAAATCATAATTTTGCATGGACTTATGCAAACATGTCAGGGCTCGATCCTGCTTTGGTCGTCCATCACCTTGCAGTACACCCTGATGCAAAACCACTGAAATAGAAGCTCAGAAAAATGAACCCCCAGGTGGCCCTCCTAGTCAAAGAAAAATTAAAGAAATTACTAGACATCGGGTTCATCCGACCAATTGATTATCCCAAATGGGTTTCCAACCTAGTACCAGTAGCCAAACCTAATGGTCGAATCTGTTGCTACACTGACTTCTGAGATCTTAACAAAGCATGCCTGAAGGATGACTTCCCTTTACCAAACATTGACATGATAGTAGATCTTACGGCATGACATGAGATGTTATCCCTCATGGATGGTTTTTAAGGGTATAATCAAATTAGGATCGTAGAAGAGGACCAACATAAGAGAACCTTTATATGTCCATGGGGGACGTACTATTGGGTGGTAATGCCATTTGGCCTAAAGAATGTCGGAGCCACATATCAACGAGCCATGACTGTCATCTTCCATGATCTTTTCCACCACATCATGGAAGACTATGTGGATGACTTGCTAGGAAAATCAAAGACACAGTAAGAACACCTAGATGTATTAGCAAAGATCTTTGACCGACTGGAGCAATACAATGTCCACTTGAATCCAAAGAAATATGTCTTCGGGGTCACCTCAAAAAAACTTTTGGGATACATAGTCTCCCGAAGGGGAATTGAGGTAGACCTCGCAAAAGTCAAAGCAATCATTGAAATGCCTCCTCCAAAAACCCTAAAATAGCTAAGAAGTCTATAAGGGAAACTCTAGTCCATTCGTCAGTTTATTGCTCAACTTGCCGATAAATGCCAACCGTTCCAACATCTACTCAGAAAGGATACAGCTTTTATATGGAACACTCAATGTCAGGCTGCCTTCGACTAGCTAAAAGATTATCTAGCTAATCCCCCTATTCTAACTCTGCCAAGGCAAGGAGAACCCCTCCTATTATACATCTCAGCAACAGAAACAGCTATTGGAGCCTTATTAGCACAACACGATGAACAAGGGAAGGAAAGAGCCATATATTACATCAGCTGCACCCTGATCTCCTCTGAGCTAAACTATACACCAATTGAATGAGCATGTCTAGCCCTAGTCTTTACTTCACAAAAACTAAGACCCCAAGATCGATCCACTAAAGTATCTGCTAAACAGAGCTGCTTTTACTGGGAGAATGGCAAAATGGGTCAAGATCCTCACTAAATTTGACATTGAATATATTGAGAGAAAAGCCATCAAAGGACAGGTTATCGCTGATCAGCTGGCTGAAGCACCCATTCCTGTAGAACATCCTACACTGGCAGAATTCCCTGACAAAGCCATCTTGACAATAGCACCAGCAACAGAAACATGGAAAATGTACTTCAACGGGTCATACACACACTGAGGCTCAGGGACAGGCATCTTATTTGTTACCCCTTAGGGTGACATCATCCCCAAGTCATTCAAAATTACATTCCCATGTACAAACAATGTGGCAGAGTATGAGGCCCTTATCACAGGTCTCCGAATGGCAATCAAATGGAGAATTAAGAAGATGACAATGTATGGAGACTCTCAACTGGTCATCCGATAGGTAAACAATGAGTACAAGACCAAGGATGATAAACTCCTACCTTATAAAAAGATGGTCAATGACTTTAAAGACTATTTTAATGACATCCACTTCAAACAAATCCCAAGGCTAAACAACAAAGCTGTAGATGCCATGGCCACCATCAGATCCCTGGTCAACATGAAGAAAGACAACAAGAAGTGTGAATTCTTGATAGAAGAACTCCCTATTCTGGCATATGATGTTCCCCAATCGGAGCTAGTGTGTGAAGTCATTGGTCCCCTATCCCCGTGGTATCAAGAAACCTATCTATATCTCTATGATAACATCATCCCTCCTAACCTATCTGCCTCACAAGGAAAATCTTTCATCCACTGAGCCTCCCGCTTCACCCTTGTAGGAGATACCCTATACAAAAGGAGTCTTGATGGCACACTTTTACGATGCTTAGACTCTAGAGAAGTTGAAGTGGCCTTGCCAGAGGTACATATAGGCATCTGTGGGGCACATTCAAGTGGACCCACTCTTCCTAAAAAGATCCTGAGGACTAGATACTATTGGCCAACCATGGAATGAGATGCCTACTAGTTTATAAAAAAATGCCTACCATGTCAACAACATGGAGATCTCATTCATGTACCAGCACAGGAATTACAACCAATCATGACACCATGGCCTTTCTCACAATGGGGACTCGACCTTGTAGGAAAAATACATCCACCATCATCCAATGGCCATAAGTTCATCATCACAACTACCGAATACTTCACTAAGTGGGTGGAAGCAATACCACTCACCTTCACCACTGGAACCTAGATATCCAAGTTCATCCTCCATTATATCATCTGTCATTATGGTATCCCTCATTCCATCATCACCGATAATGGAAAGCCATTCAAGAACTAGGAAGTCCACACTTTATGTGAAAAATTCTAAATACAACACCACTTCTCCACTCCATATTATCCTCAAGGAAATGGTCAAGCAAAAGCTTCAAATAAAACCATCCTCTAGATTCTAAAGAAGATGGTTAATGAAGCCGACCATGATTGGCACCTTCAGCTCAACCCCGCCCTATGGGCCTATCGCACAAGCATCCGCACCCCCACAGGAGCCACTGTATATTCCCTGGTCCTTGGATCTGAAGCCATTCTACCTATTGAGGTCAAGCTCCCATCCCTAAGAGTATCTCTGCAAAATATAATAAATGATGAGGAATACTGAGTTGCAAGGTTGCATCAGCTAGAATTACTAGATGAGAAACATCTGGATGCGTTGAAGCACCTACAGGCCTATCAAAATCACCTTAGGAGAAGCTATCACAAGAGAATCAGAAACTTGAAATTTGAAGTAGGTGACCTTTTCCTTATGGAAAACTAGAAAAACTTGTAGGAGCGTCCTAAGAAAGGAAAGTTTGAACCCAATTGGCTAGGGCCATATGTCATCATAGCCACCTATGGATCAGGAGCATACCAGCTTGCAACATCTGAGGGGTAGCCTTTGGATGAGCCTATGAACATTCTACACTTGAAGAAATTCTACGCATAACCCATCGAGTACCCCAATCAAAAAATTAGAAAAATGGAAAAATAAAAAAAATTAAATTAAATCAAAAAATAAAAAAAATCAAGAAAAACCTGAGTGCAATAAAGACTTCCAATGGTGAAAATCACTTTCGTGATGCCTTGGATTAGTACCATGGTGAAAACCTATTTTAGGCGCCATGTGTAATGGTTAGTTCTACCATCTAATAAGTCCTCTCTCTGTCACAACACCTCATATCGTACACATCCCATGGCTTGGAATTCTGAAACATCAAGTCCTATCACCCACCCCGCACTATCCCACCCAAGTAAATCATGGATTGAGGATCCTTGTAAGCTTCCTTTTGTATAGCTGCAAAAATTACAAAAATTCAAAAACAACACAAAAATAAAAAAATCCAAAAACAATAGAAAATAAAAAAATCCAAAAAAAACACAAAATCAAAAAATCCAAAAACAATAGAAAATCATCAAAATCCAAAAAATTCTTCCTAACAATTCACTGCAAATCACCCCATACATCGATCTCACTGCAACTTGCAACCATCAACATCGATCAACTCCTAGCATCACACCCATCCTAAACTATTCCCACATCATCAAGTCATGCCAGAACTACATATTCATCTCACCCGCATCTTGAAAGTACCTTGATCTCGTGAACATAGGGTATGTAGGTAGTCTGGAATATGAAGGATGTATCTAGTACTTAGGTACATAAGATGCACCCATCCACCCTGTTTGGATGGTCCCCATTCACTGAGCTTGCTGGATCCAATAAATGACACACACGCTAAGTATACACTTGAAGCACGGTCCCTAATGCAAAAAACATCAATCAACATACCAACTATAATCCCACACATGGCCTGACTATTCTTTTGCCCACCTTTTGAAAATTATCCAACAAAATCTAACCAATTCATGTCCTAGGATATATCATTCCTACAATGGACAAGAATCTATTCTCATGTATCTTGGCAAGAGCACACAAAGGCTATTTGTATCTTTTTGCTGGTCTTTTTTATTATTGATTTTTATCTTTTTTGTCTCACTCTAGGTCATTTCCAAAGCTACCTTGATCTCATTATATTATGGTAAGTACCGGACAATACCTAGAGTAGACATGGTCATTACTTCTGTATGCTGTGCTTGTGGGTTGGTTTCATTACTCCAAGAATAGTATTCATATCTTGAAGCTTGGGTTGGTTCTAGCATGATGTGCCTCATTTGCATATATAGGCATCAATACCTTATATGCACTATTAGCACTCATTGCTATGAGTCCCCTTCCTAGGCCAGGCAAGGTTATACTACCTTGGGCAAGCATGAAATCAACCTATTGTTTGCGGTTCTAGTCCATGCAATCATGGGATATATATCATGACCTAGGTCATCTCATACCTTTGTGAACTATATCCTACATTGCTATAATAAACTAAAAAGTGCTCTCAATTAATGTTATGCAACTACTATTACTAGCTCAAATCATCATGCTAATCATCTATTCAACTATACCATTTGGGCCTAGATTTTGTAATCACCTAGCCTATTCCCCCCCTTCCTAAATCACCTCACTAATCCCACTCCTCCAACTTACTCTCACTCAACATATCTCGAACCAAACCATATCCCCCCCTCAATAACATGGTGTTTCATGACCTAGCAACTACCTCATTAACTATCCCACCTCCCCCCACCAATCTAGCCATAGCCAATCATATCCCTACCCTATCCATTCACCCTTATCCTCTCCCCACCTATTCCCCTACCACACAGCCCCACCACCTAGGGTCCAACAAAGAACATCATGTGTATCAAGACTTAATCATCTCACATATCACCTAATTTACATCTCTTAAATCACTTAGTTTCAATACCACATATCATTTAGTTTACATATTATTTAATTTGCATTTCAGTAGGTGCATTTTATAATTAGTTAGTTGCATATCATATATCATTTCATTGGCATTTCATGTAGGTGCATTTTAGAATCCTTTAATTTACATATTCATTTAGGTACATTTTCAAATCATTTAGTTTTAATAGCATATATCAGTTAATTTGCATTTTAGAATCATTTAGTTTCCATATCATAATCATTTAATTTGCATTTCATTTAGGTGCATTTTAGAGTCATTTAACATTGCATATCATAATCATTTAATTTGCATTTCATTTAGGTACATTTTATAACCATTTAGTTGCATCTCATATATCATTTAATTTGCAATTCATTTATGTACATTTTAGAATCATTTAGTTGCACATTATATATCATTTAAAATTGCATATCATAATCCTTTAAGTTTGCAATTCATTTAGGTGTATTTTAGAATCCTTTAGTTGCATATCATAATCATTTAGTTTGTCATCACGTAGGTGCATTTTAAAATCATAAATCATAACATTCCATAATCATTACATTGCATGCCATATATCATTTCATAATCATTTAGTTACATTTACTTGCATAGCATAATCATTTAGTTACATTGCATAATCACAATCATAATCATTTTCATCTAGTTGCATATCCATATTTTCCATACATAACATGTGTTTATCTAGATAAACATACATTTCCATTGCATTACATCTTACATCCATAATAAATGTTTATTAATCTGAGCATTTATTTACATTCTACATCATAGTCCATACATCAATAAGTACATCCATAACATCAATGCAATAAAAGTGCATAAACACAACACATCCATAAAGCATACTGCATCCATCAACATAAGCATCATCATAATAAATAAACAAATAGGCCATCAAACACCACCATATCATATATCATCATCGCAAAAAAATATACATTGCTCATATATACACATCAAAAAATATAATAACATGTCATGATACAATGCCTCCAAGGGCCAAAATGATACAACTATCACATAGAGGACCCTCTCTCTGATGCACTAGGGGATCCTGGCCCTGGTGGTGACTGTGGTCCTATTTGTGGCTGTGGCTACGGCTGCGGCCGAGCCTAAAACTGTGAAACCTGCTAGGGCACATGTGATGGGGGACCCATCGCCTGCTGAACAGATTAAACTGATCTAGATCTATGTGACCTAGATGACCTTGATCCACTGACCTAACTATAGCTCGGTGCCTGCTGGTCTGCTAGCAGTACTGCATGATAGAGGCTCTGATAATAATCCATCCATCCTCTGGCCTCTAATAATTGCCCCTGTACCTGAGACAACTATGTCTGTGCCTGAGACAACTGTGTCTGCATCAATGTCAAAACTGGGACCATACCAGCACCTGAAGCTTGCAAACTACCCATCGTAGCCTCTGCCTATTGTGCCCTCGCAAGTGCCATATCCTGTTCTCTGTTCAAAATCACTATATCACCCTGAGCCTAGGCTAACTGTGCCCACAATGCAGCCACCTGTCCATCTGCACCATCCAATAAGGCAACTATCCCCCGTAACTGTACTAACTCTGCCTCGTAGCTCTCTAAAGCCTCCTATAGGCTAGCTACCTGTGCCTGTAGAGTCTCAACCTCCTCCTCCTCTCCACTCTGAGGCTACCAACAGGATGTGGGCCCTCAAAGCTCTACCTCTCCACCTGCCCCTGAAGGGCCTGCCTCTACCTGCTGCCCTACTACAACAGCTTGTTGCTGCTGCAAAACCTATGGTAGGAGCATAACACCCCTATCTACCCTCGATTGTCCCCCACGCCGTCGAGATCCTCCCTACCGTCGCACCACTCCAGTCTGAACCTACTCAATAGGCACCTGCTTTATAGGTACCTATTGTCTCACCTGCTATTGGGGCACCTATCCAGCTGCCACTACTGCTAGCACATCCATCGATTGCCCATCCCTACCAATCTCCCTCTCCTCCTCATCCCCTCCAACCTCCATGAGGTAGTTAGCAATAATCTCCTCACCCTCCTCTAGGGGATCCTCTCCATCGAAATCATCATCCCCATCCTCATCCCCTGACCCCATCGCCTCCTCTGCAGGGATGACCTCATCTGCTGGGTCGGTGAACCACGTTAGTCGCCACATCTACCACCATGTCTTATATGCAGGAGTAGTACCTGTATCCCTGACAGTACTCTTCCAATCTCACCGCAACCACTGCAAAGCCGCAAAATCCTCCAAAGTAACCTGGGGCTGTATGGCTGCCGGCCAATAACGGACATCCCAATGGGTCCGTGCAAAAATTGCCATCTGCTGCAGGGCATCCTGTCGTAACCCAAACTGTCGCATAACTCACGATGGTAGATACATGTCGATCATATGGTCTCCTCGACTTATCAAGTAGCACTGCTGAAAAGTAAAAGGCATGTGTACATCATCATCTGGCCACAGCTCCACTCCGACATAAGGTCACCAAGTCACTTGAATGACATCATCCAACACCTGTCTCCAATACCAAACCTATCCAGTATATGTATACTCAGCATCCCATTACAGGAACACAAAGGCCTCAAATAGACGGTGATAATACCCACATCTTGGCCAAGTGACTGCAATATGCTCCCAAATCCACACATGCAACAAAGTAACTCTGACTGATAAAGCTGAATCATAATGATAGACAACTGTATGCATCTCATGATAGAGCTACGCTAGCATCGCCGGTCCCCAGGCATACACAGTCTCATGTCTGGGCATCCCCTCGATCATCTCTCCCCATCCAACTAGAAATCCCCTGCCCCTCCTATTGGGCATGACTACGCCACCAATCAATGTGCATAGGACTAAGGCAAAGTGGTCTGCATCCGCTGCCAGTGTCCCCTCATAGCTCATCTCCTTACCATCTGCTAACAACACCATGTGATAGCAGCTAAACAATCTGATCAAGGCCCTCTGTCCCCTCCTCATGTCGTATGACACTCACCAGCCATGAATAGGTTGCTTGAGGATGCGATAAACATCCTCAAGAGTGATAGTAATCTCGCCAATAGGAAGAAAAAATGTACAAGTCTCTAGCTGATATTGCTCTACAATAGCGGTAATAAGAGCTCTATGAGCTTGCAGCACTGGCATCGACGCAGCTGTCAAGAGCCCCAACCTCGCCAGTCAAGCCCAGGTGGCATCATCAAATTGGTCAAATAGTGCCATCACAGATGGCACGCGTCGCTCCCGTGAGGACACTATAAAAGACCTCGTATCCTGCATCCATAATTTTCTAGTAAAAAATCTACCTATCTTTTTCTGAATCAACCCTTTCTTCTAATGTTGAAAGCCAAAAACACTTTGGTATCACAACAGACCATGTTTTGCACCATTTTTAAAGATGGCACTACCACATCTCCCCAAGGTGCTAATATAGATAATAGCACCACTGCGCAAGCCACTTTGTGCCATTTTCACAAATGGTGCCACCCTTCCACTTGGCGCTAATCTAAAGAATAGCGCCAGTTCTCCTGATAGCGCACATATCACATATAGCGCTGATTCTATAAATTTCACTAATCCTAAATATAGCGCCACTATCTAAAGTAGTGCTAGTCTAGAACATAGCGCTACCCCAATACCCATTTGGCACCAAAGCACCAGAATCCAAAACCTTGCGCACAGTGCGCCAATACAGAGGATGGCACCAAAAGACTAAGCATTTGGCGCCAATCCACCTCTATTCTACCCAAGCGGATAGCACCAATCCAGAGGATGGCACTAATCCATGTACTTTTGGTACTGTACGATCTTACGATAGCGCCACAATGCCAATACCCAATTCCTGAACACAAAAAATGTGAAAATCAATAAATCACAAAGCTAGGGTTAGGCCCTACCTGGGGTCCAGCCTCTGGTGCCCGGCCATATGATCATAAATGCTCAGAAATGTGTGTGAGTTGTGGGAATTGGGGATTGCGCTCTGCCATCTCTCCTTTGCTCCTTCTCACGGGTTCAATGTGTGCAAATGTGGCACCCTTAGGGCCCACTAGTATAAATATAGTAAGCCATGTCATCCTTTCACCAATCTTTTTTCCCCTCTAGGGTGTAGATCACAACCTTTTTTCCTCTATTTTTCTTCCCGTCATCTTCTTTTTCCATCCTCTATACAACCTTCGCTCCCGTCACATCCTTTCGAGAGCTCACTTGAAAAATTTTTATTTTCTCAGTGACCTCTCGAGGGGGCATCCCTCACCCATCTTATTCCTTCCCGGCAGCTAGGGCATATTTTTCTTTGACCTAATGCCATTTCCCTCCTAGGTCTTGACACCACATCAAAGAGGGGCAAATCTAGACACCTAAAAATGTCCTTATCATCAAACTGACTCCCGACATCCCTAAACATACCAATTTCCCTTCTAATCAATTAATTAATTTTTTATTTAATTAATTATCCCTTCATCACCTAATTTTTCATCATTCTATCCCCAACAATTGGATTAATTCTATTAATTCAATAGTTCAACTTTAGCCCATTGATTAAATAAATATGCAATATTTATTTGGTCAATTTCTCCCTCCTCACTAAGTCCAATTAATTAGCTAAATCATGTTTAACTAATTAATTCAGCCTATTAATTGACCTATTCCTACCCTAGCTAATTAAATAGCTATTATTTAATTTGTCTATCCTAGCCTATCTCATCCTAGCCTTAGGATTAATTAAATAAAACCTTATTTAATTAATCTTAACCTCTCATTTAAGTGGTCAAACCTAGCTTAACACCCTTCCCCACATCCTCCAAATAAAAAATTGAAATATATCCCACATAAGTTAATTTTTTATAAAAATATGTCCAACATCACATTTAATATCTCTTACACCCCTTACCCATGCCATGCCTCATTTATGTCCACTCATCCCCAAATGAATTTTTAATTCATTTTAGCCTTCCCAATGTGAATTTTTAATTCACACATATTCCATCTCACCCAACCTCATTAACTCCACCCCTTTCCCAAGATGAATTTAAAATTCATCTTTATTACTAGCCCTCCATTCTCCCAAGATGAAATCTAGGCCCTCCACATCATCTTCATCCTCCACCATTGCTCTCCCAAATCAATCTCAACCCTTGGATCAAAATCTCTCCCAAAATGTCTATAAATACAACATCCTCCAACCCATTTTGGGATCCAATTTTCAAGTAATGTTACCATGGCAAAAAATCTCTTGAGCTATCTTGTGAGTTGCATTTGAGAGAGCATTTCACATTTGATTCATTATCTAGGGTACAATCTGAGTTTGGGTGCAACTCCTTCTACCAAAATCAAGGATTTGTGACTCATTGTGAGGTATAACGTTTGTTTTTATGCATTTGTTTTGTGTTTTCTATCTCATTTTGATTTCACTAATCTACAACAATTTTTTTGTCAATTTTAGGCAATCAATATGAAAGTATTAAATAACAAGGCATAAGTTACACAATAGTATGTATATCATTTTAATATGTGTATGAGATTGGGAAACTAGATATTTCTAAGGACCGATGCTTATCATGGGTAAATAGAGTTAGGCACTATGTCTTTATCTATCTACTGTTTGATTCTGGTGGTTGTTCTGAACATCAATACCTTGATAACGATGTCAACTAGTCAAAATCCTTTCCTATATAACTTTCATACTCAGTAATCCTACTATATCTCAAGTACCATCTACTTCTTAAAAAGATTTATTATACTACTTGAGCAGAGACTAATATAAGAAATAAATGCATAACAAGAAATGTGCAATGCATATAAAATAACCATTAGTTATTTCATTCAAATACTTATCATAACATATATAGGAGACAAAATATTACACAAAATAACACTTTGTTTATATTCTTCAAACCAGAGAGTACATATTCTTGACAAATGATGCAATAAAAATATTATTTCTCTACTCCTATGACAACATACAATACTATAGAAATCTTAGAAATTCTCCAACCCCTAAAACCAACGAGCACCTCCCTTTTATAACACAAGGGGGTCTCTTACACTTCATCGTGATTCCCCTTTTAAAAAATATAACAACATTTAGTTGATATAGAAAACATGAATCAATTTCAAATTTCCCTGGTTGGTTCAAAATAACTTTCTTTTGTCTTCTACCTTGAGCGTGGGTAGTTATTTTGTTCAAATGATCCTTCAGCCTTCAATGCAAGGATGCCAAACATCAAAACCTTCAGGGCCATTGAAGATGCCCTCATTTATCAAAAAAATAAGCCAACTTTGTTTGTTTTCAAGAGGATAGTGATGAAGAGGATGCCTTCAGCTATACATTCAATTCTTTGATTATGTTGATAGAATCCCAACTCTTCATTAGCTACCTAATCACCCACACATTACTCTCTAGTTGTAACAACTATGCCACTGATGGTTACTAGTTGATCTAGGAGGGAGAAGGGATCATAATAATTCCCCTCTACCTTACCATCTAATTTCTTCCAATCAGTCGTGGTTGTTGGAAACTCAAAACTTCCATCTGCTTTAACCAGACAGTTGCTTGGAGCTGGAGCGTTTATACAACTTTAATCCTTCCTCATCAGAATTAAACTATAGGCAAGTGAAATTAATGGAGCAAAAAGGCTAATGATGCCATGGGCTTATTCATAGGTTACTATTGCATACCCATGCATCATCTATCTTTTTAATAACCTTTCTTATTTGATGTTTTAGGAAGCCTGTGATTAATGCTATTTGGTCATTCTTGTGCTCCTCCTTTAGTGTATTTTCTCTATTATTGTTTTTTCCAATTTGTCCTTTAACTCAATAATAAATGTTGGATTGAACCACCCTATCCAAATTGTTAGGGTTAGCCGACAGAAGATATCGATTAAATGCAAATAAAGATTAAACAGAGGAATAAAAATACATAGAAATAATAATAGTGAGAAACAAGTTTTAACGTGGTTCACCCAAACTCGGGCTATATCCACCAACATAGAGTCCAATATTATTATCCAGTAAATCAAACTAATTACAACTAGCAATCCCTGCAACTCAATACTGCTGTCCCTAGACCCTGCAAGGGGCGCTGCCCCTTGACCCTGTCTTGGGGGTGCTACCCCCAAACCCCCACAAGTGGCAGTGCCCCTTGACCTCGTAGGAATTTAGGGTGAAACCGCACCGATAAAAGTGGGGAAAATTTAATCTTCGAGTCTGATTAGGCTCCATATAACATCACAAATGAACCTTTGGGAGTGGATGTGGAAGCATGTGAGGTTACCTCAATTCCCATTAGAGGTACAAGAGTCTTGAGTCTATTGCATTCGTGTAGCAACTTTACATTGTCCTCTTTTAATTGTTTCAACTTTGCAAAAGTCTTCTTAGATGTTGCTTAACTAAATTTTGCAGTAGCAACCACTAAAGATGTAGACTGATCCTAGGTGTTGTATCAACCAATATTCTTACAATGAGCTAGCCTGTGAGTTCATTCAAATCCTTTGCCACCTGGGGTTTTTTGTCATTTGGAGCCATGGAAAAAATAGCCAATGCTTCATGGCTTGCACTAAAACCTGATCCAAACACTTCCTCAGCTTGTTCCTTAATTATGACTTCTTCATCAAAGTCATCTTATAGTCTTTTGATGATATCCATTGCTATGGTAAAGAAGATATCTAATCCTAGCAATAAAAGAAAACCACTCTCTTCTACTAGTCTTCTACCCTCTTCAAGAGTAATCTTGTTGATATCCATATCTACCTCTTTTAGAACCTTTTGAGAAATTTCATTTTTATCAACATCATCAACCTTACCATTGAAATGGAGCTCGCGCATGTAAAAATTTTGAATGTACAGGAGTGTGAGGGTTTTTCTGTGTAGGACACAGTGGGGTGTGTAGGTTTTGTTGTGCAGGCATCCTCTGCCCTTGAGGGCCTGTCCACATGTGTTGTCTAGGGAGTGACTGCTAGCTCGGGGTTCCTTATTATTTTTTTTGCATGTTCTAAAGGAGGTGTAGGCACCTCTGCTATGTTGGTAATGGTCTTTCCTCTGACGCCCAATAGATTTGGTGTCCCTTCAGGAGGGAGTGGCTCCGTCAGGGCCCTCTTTCCTGAAGTAGATGAAATGATCTCATCTAGGAAGCTTCATGCTTGCCCTCCAAGATTAGGTCTTGTGCCGTCTGTTCTTCCTCCACCAGTTATGATTTGTTGACAAGAGGTTATTGACAATGACGAACATTACTAGCATATTGGGGTTGTTTACAAATTCAACAACTTGTGGTTATACTTGCTGAATCTTCACAACTAGGCTTTGGAGACTTGGAAGCCATTGGTGGTGGGCAAGATGGAGTTGTTTACATGTGCTAGGGGTTTCTTTATGGTGGCCTTTGATTCCCTTGAGGAGTGGAATACTGTGCTGAACAATCGGGTTTCGATGTGGGGAGTGCATTCCCTTTCCATTAAACCTTGGTCTTGCTCCTTCAAACCTATCATCGAAGCTCTCAACATCAGGCCAACCTAGGTTAGGCTCCCTAATCTCCCTCTTCAATGCTAGGAAGATTCTTCTTATGAGAAAATTGGAAATTCTATTGGATACTTCTTGATGGCAGATTCTTCAACCTCCTTCATAGGACACTCAACATTTTCTCACATTCTAGTTGACTTTGACATTTAAAAACCCTTTCATGGTGAGGTGGTTTTGCAAGTTGGGGATAGGTCATGGATGAAACTTCTTGACTATGAGGGCCTCCCATTCATACGTAGATGATGCTTTTTCATGGGAAACCTAGCCTCCTGTTACGTTGGAAAATGTCTCCTTGGGGGTTTTTCCCTCTTAAGGTTTAGCTCCCAGGCTTTAATTTGCATTTAGAGCATCTTGTGTGTTATTTTTGACTCTCAATGAGAAAACCCTAAAGTCTTATGGTAAATAGGACCTAGGGGGTACTATTTTAATGATCACTGAATAGAAATGGCAGCGTGGACTTGGGCGCTAGCGCACTAGTCCTGCCCTATTTTGGGTCTGCCCTAATTTTAAATGTCAGTTTAGATACCGTTATTTTGCAAGTATGTGCATAATCAATGTTGTCATTGATGTCAACATATTTGTGTTGTCATTGGTGTCACCTGTACTCTTACTTTGTTGAGGATATTGAGAAAATTAGCCCCTCCAGTGATAACAATGTGTTGCAGTTGAAACAGTGCATTACATGGAAAAGAACGGTCTAGAAGAATGCTCCGCATTTCTTGCAGAATGAGTATCTTTACATGTGGATTGGAAGTTATTTAGAAACATGTCTGAAGATGTTATATTTCAATTTTAAGCCTTTGGTATGAAGAATTGAGTGAGATATGTTCACCAGAGTGAAAACAACTTTTTCTATGTGTTTGGTGGTGACAGGGAGAAAGTGTTTTGCTCCACATTCCTCCGCATTGAAGTATTTTGGTCTGCGGTTCTGGAAGTAAGTATGTGATGATGTTAAATGCCTTCAAGTGTAATGGTTCATGATTTGGTGGTCCACAAGCTATCTTTTACTCATGACAGTGGCTGGCAGTCTTGTTCTTGTGCTTTGGTTTGAAGAATCTTGTTGATAGAGATGTTAGAGATCATGTGATTGTTCCTGGTGATTATAATGTGCTTGTGGATGTCTCTTGATCATGCTCCTACATTCAAATTGGTCTGCAAGGTGTAATTCAGATCATGCATGAAGCGTGTTCTTGAGAATACTTGTGTTAACATCAGTCTTGGCCAACCTGGTTGAATTCATCATCTACGGAAATGCATCAAAGATTGTGATAGCATGTTGTAGTATGGAAGATTGTGTTTGAGTCCCAACTAAGGCGTGGCATGATCTGCATACATTCTTACATCTTTTCCTTAGCTAAATTTGTATTAGGTCTAGACCTATTTTATGTATGTTTGTAATGTCGACCTTGGAGATTGTTCCAACGATTGATGATTTTAATGCTGACCTTGATGATCATTCCAAGGTTGATGTAGTGTATAAATACTTGTAATTGAATCATGAAAATATATCCAAGTGCGAAGATGCAAAGATAAAGTAATGTAAGGCAGTAGAGCAAAGCAGAGGTGTTTGTACTTCAATGGAACTAAACCTTGGCATGAAGTAGATGTTGTTATCTGAGTTTAACCCTTTGGTAGGGAGCCTTATTTTGGGAGTGAGCCACCCTTTGGTAGTGATCCATCCTTAGGTAGTGAGCCTTTCTTTTCAGCGAGCAATTTGGGTAGTGAGCCATGTAGGTAGTGAGCCTCTATTTTTTGGCATTGATATAACTTATATATTTCTGTGGGCTAACACCCACCATGGTTTTTCCCTTTTAGGGTTTTCCACGTAAAAATCTGGTGTCTCCTATGTTGTTTATGCTTTTGTGTTGAGCTTCTCATTTAATGCTTTCATGGTTATATCTGAATATAAGCATTTGATGAGTTGATCATATTTAGTTGAAAGTTTTAGGACAACTGATTCACCCCTCCTCTCAGTTGTTTGGTGCAGTTCAACAATTGGTATCAGAGCAAGGTTCCTCTGAAGAAAGCCTAACAGCTTGAGGAAGATCCAGGATGTCTTATAAGAAGGAAGCTCCACATTGTGATGGGACAAATTATGCTCTTTGGAAGGTACAAATGAAAAGCCATCTTCTTTGTCTTGGTTATAAAGTATGGAAAGCTACAAAAGAAAAATATACCATGCCTCCAAATGGCTTGATGACTAAAGATGAAATCAAAGAATATGAGGTGGATGTCAAAGCAAAGGATGCTCTCCTAAGTTCCTTATCTGAATCTATACTGACAGAAGTTGTGGACCTTGAAACTGCAAATGAGGTATGGGATAAGCTGAAAAATATGTATGAAAGAGATGATTATGTAAAAGAAGCTAAGCTACAAAGTCTGAAAGTGAAGTATGAGGGTTTCAAGATGAATGAAGATGAAAACATAATATATTTTATGCAAAGAGTTGATGAACTTTTCATTGGAATAAATGGTATGGGAGGAACTCTCGATGATAAGGAAGTTGTGATGAAAATTCTCCTATCACTACCAAAGTCATATAGTCACAAGGTGGTTGCAATTGGAGAATTCATGACTGTGAAAACTATTGACAGAGATCAGTTACTTGGAAAGTTTACAGCCTTTGAGATGAGAGAATTTGGTGATGCCCTGCCTAAAGTTGAATCAACTTTTGAAGCCAGTACTTCAGTAGAGATCTCTAGAACTGAGAAACACAAGGTGGATGATGACTTTCATGAAATTGAAGCCAACTTTGTTGACAGACCTGAAAGAGGTTCCATTAAGTTCAAAGGTAAATTACCTTTGAAATGTTTCTCTTGTGGTAAAGTAGGTCATTATGCTTCCAGATGTCCCAAAAGAATTGAAAGAAATAGAAAGAAACATGAGAGTAGGCCTAGAGTCCCAAAGAAATGCTACTATGTTAGAGATTTTGATGATGAAGGTGTGACTAATGATTAATCTGATGATGCTAACACTAGTGCAAATGAATTTTTGTTTATTGCTATTAAAGAAGATCCCATGTCTACTAATTCTACTAGCTGTGTGAAGGATGAAAAACTAGTAGAAGAAAGAGCTTTGGCTATTCAGGTTGAGAGAGATAAGGATGAATAGATTATTGATAGTGGATGCTCACATCACATGACTGGTGACAAAAGTAAGTTTGTAAGTTTGGAAAAGTATGATAGAGGACTGGTTAGGTTTGGAGATAATGCAACTGGTAAGATTTGTGGAAAAGGATCTAGTTCATTTGATGGAAAGCATAATACTGACAATGTTTTGTATGTGAAGGGTTTGAAGCATAATCTTTTGAGTATTGATCAGATGTGTGACAAAGGATATGATTTGAGATTCAAAGATAATGGGTGCAAGATCATGGAAAGTTTCAGAACTATGATTGCTACCGGTAAGAAGACAAAAGGTAACATCTATCAATTGGGAGGAACTAATGATTATTGTTTATTGGCTCAGGCAGATGAAAGTTGGCTATGGAATAGAAGGATGTGTCATATAAATTTTGATAGTCTGGTAAAGATAAGTTCAAATCAGGTTGTGAGAGACTTACCAAAACTTGTGAAACCCTCCAGCTCAATTTGTATGGAATGTCAGTTGGGAAAGCAGATAAGGACAAGTTTCAAGAGAAAAGAACAATTTTTTACCGATTTTCTGGATCTAGTGCATATAGATCTCTGTGGTCCTACAAGGGTGGGAAGTCTACAAGGTGACAAGTACTTCATGTTGCTTATTGATGATTATTCTAGAATTACTTGGGTTACTTTTCTAACAAATAAATCAGAAGCCCTAGAGAAGTTCAAATCTTTCAAGGCAATGGTTGAGAAAGAAATAGATTTGAAGATCAAATGCTTGAGGTTAGATAGAGGAGGTGAGTTCACATCAAATGAATTTAACATTTTCTATAAAGAGAATGGGATAAAGAGATAGCTGTCTACACCTAGGACTCCTCAGTAGAATGGAGTTGTGGAATGGAAGAACATGACAATTCAGGAGGCTGCTAGGACAATGATGAAGGAAGAAGGTCTGTCAGAAATCTTTTGGAAAGAACCTATTCACACTGCTATCTACATTCAAAACAGAGTTCAAGTGAAAGGTAATGGTACTAAAACTCCCTATGAATTGTGGTATGGAAGAATTCCCACAATAAAATATTTCAAAGTCTTTGGAAGCAAATGTTATATCAGGAGAGATGAAGATCTAGGAAAATTTGATGCAAGATGTGATGAAAGAATCTTTCTTGAATACTCTACCAAGAGTAAGGCTTACTGGTGCTACAACAAAAGGCTCAAAAAGATTGTTGAGAGTGCAAATGTGAAGGTAGATGAAGGCAAAGAGAGAATATCTGATCTCAGTTGTTATGAACTAGATGAACCTGTGACTATAGTAATTGAAGAGAAAGATAAGCAAGTAGACAGTTAGGATGAAGAAGAGGCTCTGAAAAGTGTTGTCAAGACTCCCAGGTATGTAAGGATCAATCATTCTGAAGATCAAATTATAGGTGACAAGACCAATGGTGTACTAACAAGAAAAAGATCTATAGAGGAACAAGTCAATTACTTTTTGCTTTCAAAGATTAAACCAAAAATTGTGAATGAAGCATGCAATGATGAAAATTGGGTAAAGGCAATGGAGGAAGAACTATTGCAAATAGAGAAGAATGAAACTTGGGAATTAGTTCCTAGACCTGCTGACAAAAATGTTATTGGTACTAAATGGGTCTTCAGGAATAAGCTGAATGAAAATGGAGAAGCTGTAAGGAATATAAAGCAAGACTTGTATGTAAAGGATATTCTCAAATTGAAGGGATAGATTTTGAAGAAACCTTTGCCCCAGTAGCTCGGATTGAAGCAATTAGAATATTTCTGGCATTTGTAGCTTACAAAGATTTTAAGGTATATCATATGGATGTGAAATCTGCCTTCCTAAATGGTGAATTAGAAGAGGAAGTATACATTGAGCAACCGGAGGGATTCCAATTGTCAAATCAAGGTGATATGGTATGCAGGTTGAAGAAAGCATTGTATGGACTCAAACAAACTCCTAGAGCCTAGTATGCAAGGTTAGATAGGTATTTATTGCAATTGGGATTTAGTAAAGGTACTACAGATAGCAATCAATACTTCAAAATCAATGATGATCAGATCTTGATTGTTGAAGTCTTTATTGATGACATTATCTTTGGAGAAAATGAAGGTATGTGCATAAGGTTTGTCAGTGAGATGAAAAGTGAATTTGAAATGTCCATGTTTGGTGAAATTAATTTCTTTTTAGGTCTACAAATTAATCAATCAGATAAATGAATCTTCATATCTCAGTCTAGGTATGTGAAAGAGTTGTTGAAGAAGTTTGGGATGGAAGACTCTAAACTGGTATGTACTCCCATGGTGATTGGCTAAAAGTTGAACAAAGTTGATGAATCACCTAAGGCTGGTAAAAAAAATACAGATCCATGATTGGAGGATTGCTTTATCTAACTCAAACCAGACCTGATATTATGCATGCAGTTTGTCTTGTTGCAAGGTTTCAAGCTGATCCAAGAGAATCACATGTGATGGCACTTAAGAGAATCCTGAGGTATTTGAAAGGTACTTTAGATTATGGCTTATTGTATCCAAAGGACAATGATTTCACTCTCAGTACTTATACAGATGCAGATTGGGCCTGAGATGTTGATGATAAAAAGAGTACAAGTGGAGATGTCTTCTTCTTGGGTAATAGATTGGTCTCATGGCTGAGCAAGAAACAAGATTCAATATCTTTGTCAACTGCAGAAGCAGAGTATATTGCAGCAACATGTTGTTTCACTCAAGTATTATGGATGAAGTAGACTTTGAAGGATATAAGAGTTGTGTATGAAGATCCAATTGCAATCTTTTGTGACAATACAAGTGCCATAAACATTTCAAAGAATCCAGTGATGCACTCAAGAACAAAGCACATATCAATAAGGTATCACTTTTTGAGAGAGAAGGTGACAGAAAATTAAGTAAAACTAGAATATGTGTCCACAAAGGATCAGATTACAGACATTTTCACTAAGCCTCTACCTAAAGATACCTTTGAGTATCTCAGAGAAAAGTTAGGGGTCATTACCCCTCCTATCCTGAACTAAGATGCATAGGAATGCATTAATTCAGTGGAGCTCAAAGTGTCATTCCTTGATCTGGATTGTGTTGCAAGTATGAGGTTAACTAGTGTTGTCATTGATGTCAACATACTCATATTGCATTAATGAGAAGGATTGGATGAGCTGTGTGCTGAGGATATTGAGAAAATTAGCCTCAATCAGGAATAGTGAAGAACAGTGATGACATTAAGGTAAAAGTCCAAGATAAGATGAAGATCAGAGGATGCAGTTTAAAGGGTTTCTAGATATGAGTCTTAAGATGTTCCAGTTAAGATTTTAGAGGTCCACATAAAGATCTGAAGAAGTTATGGCTGCTTGTGTAGAACCAGTTTCAGCAGGTGTTCAGTGGAGACAGAGTGTCACAGATTGGTCCGGTGAGATCTGGAATTACATTATCTCATTCTGCGGATTGGAAGGAGTGTTGAAGAAGTCAGTGTGAAGTGACAAATAGATTTGCGAATGATTTGGAGGTCCAGAAGAACCTTTTGCATTATGACAGGGATGACAGACTATGTTCTTGAAGTTCCAGATGAAGAAGAGAAGGATTCCAGTAAGCAGATGAAGTGCGGATGTTCCTGGTGATTCAGGAAAGCTTGTGGTGATCTGTGGATCGTGTCCAGTTTGTGTTGGTGGTCCGCATTGAAGTTAGAGGTTGTATTTGAAGAATAACCACAGATTTTGGTGTTCTTCTTAAGACTAGCCGACCGGATGTATTACATGTCTTGCGAATGATCTTGTAGGTGGTTGCCGACTTAGATGATTGTTCCTAAGTCGATGCCTTGTATAAATAAGGGTTTGTGAATTCATTTTGAAGTGTGTCTTGTGGTGATGAGAGTGATATAGCGAAGAGAAGTGTGAAAGGTAGAGCAGGAGTTTTTGGGCTTAAATGGAACTGATCTAGGCATGGTAAAGATGTCAATCTCCAGTTCAAGTTTGTAATACTTGTTATCTTGTAGACAATGTGTCTCTTGTAGGTAGTGTGCCTCCTTGTGAGCAGTGTGCTCAGGCAGTGAGCCCTAATTGGCATGTGCCATCTATTTTTCTTATTCTTCTAACAGAGAATAATCCTTGGGTTAATCACCCCATGGTTTTTCCCTTAACCGGGTTTTCCACGTCAAAATCTTAGTGTCTCATGTGTTGATGTGTATCTGCTTTGGTGTTTATGCCTTATGCTTTCACGAATGATTAATTGCTATGCTATTGATTAACAAAGTGGATTTAAGTGTTTGAATTGAGAAGCAAATTAAGGATAACTAATTCACCCCCCCTCTTAGTTATCAACAATTGGTATCAGAGCCAAGTTCCTCTAAAAAGAGCTTAACCGCTTGAGGAGATCCAGGATGTCGTCATACAAGAAGGATAGTCTGAAGTTTGATGGAACCAACTTCTCTCTTTGGAAAGGTCTCATGAAATGTCACTTGGAGTGTATGGGAAAAGCATACTTGACCATGGTCACAAGAGCCTATGTACCTCCACAGGGTGGTCTAACAAATCTAAATGAAATCATAGATGCTGAAAACAATCTGCAAATCAAAGAAACTCTTCTAAGTGCATTAATTGACTCAAAGCTTTCAAATGTTATTAACCTACCAACTGCCTATGAGATCTGGATTAAATTGGAACTTCTGCATGAAGGAGATGAGTATGTCAAGAGTGCAAGGTTATAGAGTCTCAAAGGGAAATTTGAAAGATTGAAGATGAGAGATGATGAAAATATCACTACCTTTATGCCAAGAGTAAATGAGCTGGTATGTGGAATTAGGAATGCTGGTGGAGTTTTGGATGAAAATGAGATTGTTTACAAAATTCTCAGATCCCTTCCTGTTGCCTACAAAATCAAGGTTGTTGCCATTGATGAATTTAGAGCTCATACAACTGTCACAAGAGAACAATTGGCTGGCAAATTGGCTGCATTTGAAATGACAGAGTTTGGAGATGATCCCCCCAAGACTGAATTTGCATTCAAAGCCAGTACCTATGTGAAAGGCAAATAAAGATTTGATCCGGGAGAAAACTCTTCAAGGAAGCTGTCATGGTATGATCAAGCAAGGAAAGACATGGAAGAGGAAGAAGCAGAAACAGCCCAACTTGAAGTCCTCATTGCAAAAAGACTGCCAAGAGGATCTGGTAAGCATGAAGGAAAATTACCTTTTAAATGCTTCAACTACAATAAGATTGGTCACTTTGCCTCAAGATGTCTGGAAAGATCTACAAGGTCAAATTCTAACAGACAAAGTTTCCAAAAGAATTGTTATTATGTTCATGAAGAAGATGATAATGAAGGAGTAACAGATGATGAATCAGAGATAGAAGACAAATCTGGAAATGAATGGGTGTTTATTGCCATCAAGGAAGAAGATCCAATATCTATCAATGATAAGGTTGTAGAAAGAGCTTTGGCTGCCCAAGTTGAAGAAAAGGATGATTGGGTTACTGATAGTGGATGCTCTCACCATATGACAGGTGTCAAAAATAAGTTCTTAGATTTGGAAAGGTATGAAGGAGGAATGGTAAAGTTTGGTGACAATTCTGCTGGTAGAATCAGAGGTAGGGGAACTATCTCTTTTGATGGAAAGAACAAAATCGGTAATGTACTGTATGTTGAAGGATTGAAGCACAATCTTCTCAGTGTTGGTCAGTTGGTAGACAAAGGCTATGATCTCCGGTTCAAGAATGGAAGATGCAGGATCTTTGAAAGCTCTAGAACTGAGATTGCATCCGGTACTCAAACAAAAGGTAATATCTTCCATCTAGTTGGTACTAACAAAAGTTGTCTGATTATTCAAGTTGATAAGAGTTGGTTATGGCATAGAAGGATGTGTCATGTAAATTTTGATAACATCATCAAGATAAGCAATACTCAGGCTGTAAGAGATCTTCCAAAGTTGGTAAAACCTACAAATAGTTTGTGCAAAGAATGTCAGCTAGGTAAACAGAGCAGAGTCTCATTCAAAAGCAAGGATCAGTCCTCTACCGGATTAATGGAATTAGTTCATACTGATCTATGTGGTCCAACAAGAATCAAGAGTATGCAATGTGATAGATATTTCATGTTACTGATTGATGACCATTCCTGGATGATGTGGGTTACCTTTTTGAAAGAGAAATCAGAAGCTTTTGAGAAGTTCAAAATCTTCAAGGCTATGGTAGAGAATCAAACTGGATTAAAATTGAAATGTCATAGCTCTGATAGAGGTGGTGAATTCACATTCGGTGACATCATAGACTTTTGTGAGAAGCATGGCATAAAGAGACAGTTGTATGCTCCTAGGACTCCACAACAGAATGGAGTAGTTGAGAGAAAGAACCGGACCATCTAGGAAGCATCCAGGATAATGATGATAGAAGCAAATGTTCCTCAGATGTTTTGGAGAGAAGCTGTCAGCACTGCAGTCTACACTCTCAATCGAGTTCAAATCAGAAGCAATAACGGTAAGACACCCTATGAACTTTGGTTTGGCATCACTCCTATTGTGAGATATTTCAGAGTATTTGGTAGCAAATGTTACATTAAAAGAGATGAAGATCTAGGAAAGTTTGATGCTAGAAGTGATGAAGGAATTTTCTTGGGTTACTCCACTCAAAGGAAAGCATACTGGTGTTACAATAAGAGACTGAGAAAGATGACAGAAAGTACAAATGTGAAGGTTGATGAAGGTAGTGAAAAGCCCTCAAGATTTTTTGAGTATGATGAAGATGATCAGAATGGTGTTCTGATTCAAGGAACTCAATCCTCTCCTGAAGGTCAGATTCAGACTGATCCGGTAAATCAGGAAGAAGAGATAGGTTTGGATGAGCCTGATCAAGAAGCAGAAGTGCAAGAAACTCCCAAAGTTCCAAGGTATGTAAGACTGAACCACTCTGAAGATCAGATCATAGGTGACAAAAGCAAAGGTGTGCAAACTAGAAGGAATGTTGCTCAAAATCTAGATGAATGTTGTTTGATCTCAAAGATTGAACCTAAGACAATAAATGAAGCCTTCAATGATGAAAATTGGGCCAAAGCAATGGAGGAAGAGTTGATGCAAATTGAGAAAAATCACACTTGGGATCTTGTTTCTAGAGCTAGTAACAAGAATGTGATTGGAACCAAATGGGTCTTCCGAAACAAACTAAATGAAGTTGGTAAAGTAATCTGAAATAAAGCCAGATTAGTCTAGAAAAGCTACTCTCAAATAGAAGGGATTGATTTTGAGGAAACTTTTGCTCCGGTGGCAAGAATTGAAGCAGTCATACTATTTCTTGCATTTACTGCCTTCAAAGATTTCAAAGTGTATTAGATGGATGTCAAATCTACTTTCCTGAATGGTGACCTAGAAGAAGAGGTGTACATTGAACAACCAGAAGGATTTCAGTTATCTAAGCATGGTGATATGGTCTGCAAATTAAAGAAGGCACTGTATGGTCTAAAGAGCATGGTATGAGAGGCTGGACAAACATCTTTTAAAGATTGGTTTCAACAAAGGTATTACTGATAGTAATCTATATTTCCAAATAGATAATGAAAACATCTTGATTGTTGAAGTATTTGTTGATGATATCATCTTTGGAGGAAGAGACAGTATGTGTAAAACCTTTGCAAATCAAATGAAAAGTGAGTTTGAAATGCCAATGCTTGGTGAAATGAATTTCTTCTTGGGTCTGCAAATCACTCAAACAAACAAGGGATCTTGATTTCTCAGACCAAATATGTGAAAGAATTGTTGAGGAAATTTGGAATGGAAGATTCAAAGCCATTGAATACTCCCATGGCAACCAGATGTAAGTTGAGCAAAGATGATGACTCTCCCAAGGTGGATTAGACAAAGTATAGGTCAATGATTGGAAGACTATTGTATCTCACTCAAACTAGACTAGATATTATGCAAGCTATTGGTCTTGTTGCTAGATTCCAGGCTGATCCTAGAGAATCTCATGTCATGGCAATCAAGAGAATTTTTAGATATCTAAAAGGGACAGTGGAGTATGGTTTGTGGTATCCTAGAGATCATGATTTCTCTCTTCATGCATACACAGATGCAGATTGGGCAGGAGATATGGATGATAGGAAGAGTACAAGTGGAGGAGCATTCTTTTTGGGAAAAAGGTTGGTTTCTTGGCTAAGCAAGAAACAAGAAGCAATATCCCTATCTACAACAGAAGCAAAATACATTACAGCAGTAGGTAGTTGCACTCAATTGTTGTGGATGAAGCAAATGCTAAGAGATATTCAAGTAGAATATGAGGAGCCTATCACAATTTTTTGTGATAATTCAAGTGCAATAAATATTTCTAAGAATCCGGTATTGCATTCTAAGACCAAGCATATATCTATCAAATTTCACTTTTTGAGAGAACAAGTGAACAAGGGTGAAGTCAGATTGGAGTATGTGCCCTCCAAGGATTAGCTTGCAGATATTTTTACTAAACCTCTTCCCAAGGACTCTTTTGAGTATCTCAAGGAGAAGTTAGGGGTCATGGCCCCTCCGGTGATGAACTAGGATGCACTGATCTACATCAATCTGGTGGATATCACAGTCATATCTTGTGATCCGGATTGATGATGGGGAGCTGCTACTAAGGGGGAGCAGCTGGTATGATTTTGATGTGTTAGAATTGCAAGTATGAGCCCTTTACCATTGATGTCAAAGGGGGAGAGAAGACATGTGAAAAATAAGTGGTTGATGATCAAAGGGGGAGCAGTAAAGGAAGAGAAGACATGTGAAGAGTTGTTGTTGATAGTGGGAGCTGTGACAGAAAGGAGAAGTTCTTGTCTTGATGGTTTTTCACATCATATGTTGTCATCAATGACAAAGGGGGAGATTGTTGCAAGTATGAGGTTAACCAGTGTTGTCATTGATGTCAACATACTCATATTGCATTAATGAGAAGGATTGGATGAGCTGTGTGCTGAGGATATTGAGAAAATTTAGCCTCAATCAGGAACAGTGAAGAATAGTGATGACATTAAGGTAAAAGTCCAAGATAAGATGAAGATCGGATGATGCAGTTTAAAGGGTTTGTAGATATGAGTCTTAAGATGTTTCAGTTAAGATTTCAGAGGTCCGCATAAAGATCTGAAGAAGTTATGGCTACTTGTGTAGAACCGGTTCTGGCAGGTGTTTAGTGGAGACAGAGTGTCACAAATTGGTCCGGTGAGATCTGAAATTACATTATCTCATTCTGTGGATTGGAAGGAGTGTTGAAGAAGTTAGTGTGAAGTGACAAATAGATTTGTGAATGATTTGGAGGTTCGGAAGAACCTTTTGTATTATGACAGTGATGACAGACTGTGTTCTTGAAGTTTCGGATTAAGAAGAGAAGGATTCTAGTAAGCAAATGAAGTGCGGATGTTCCTGGTGATTCAGGAAAGCTTGTGGTGATCTATGGATCATGTCTAGTTCATGTTGGTGGTCTGCATTGAAGTTAGAGGTTGTATTTGAAGAATAACCACAAATTTTGGTGTTCTTCTTAAGACTAGCCGACCAGATGTATTACACATCTTGCGAATGATCTTGTAGGTGTTTGCTGACTTAGATGATTGTTCCTAAGTCGATGCCTTGTATAAATAAGGGTTTATGAATTTATTTTGAAGTGTGTCTTGTGGTGATGAGAGTGATATAGCGAAGAGAAGTGCAAAAGGCAGAGCAAGAGTTTTTGGGCTTAAATGGAACTGATCCAGGCATGGTAAAGATGTCAATCTCCAGTTCAAGTTTGTAATACTTGTTATCTTGTAGACAGTGTGTCTCTTGTAGGCAGTGTGCCTCCTTGTGAGTAGTGTGCTCAGGCAGTGAGCCCTAATTGGCATGTGCCATCTATTTTTCTTATTCTTCTAATAGAGAATAATCCTTGGGTTAATCACCCCGTGGTTTTTTCCTTAACCAGGTTTTCCACGTCAAAATCTTAGTGTCTCATGTGTTGATGTGTATCTGCTCTGGTGTTTATGCCTTATGCTTTCATGAATGATTAATTGCTATGCTATTGATTAACAAAGTGGATTTAAGTGTTTGAATTGAGAAGCGAATTAAGGATAACTGATTCACCCCCCCTCTCAGTTATCAACAGATTGATGTTCTAAAGGTTACCACTCAGGGGGAGTAGCTAAGTGTTTCTAGTAAAGTAAATGGATCAGAGAAATAACATGCAAGTATGTGCCCTTTTCCATTGATGTCCAAGGGGGAGATAAATCATGTGAAAAACTTAGGGGGAGAAAGAATGCAGTTGTGTAAAGAGAAAGGGGGAGAATCTTGTCTTGGTGGTCTTTTCAAATTTTCACATCATATGTTGCCATCAATGATAAAGGGGGAGATTGTTGCAAGTATGTTCCTAATCGGTGTTGTCATTGATGTCAACATATCTATGTTGTCATTGGTGTTAACTATACTCTTACTTTGTTGAGGATATTGAGAAAATTAGCCCCTCTGGTGATAATAATGTGTTGTAGTAGAAACAGTGCATTACATGCAAAAGAACAATCTAAAAGAATGCTCTGCATTTCTTGTAGAATGAGTATCTTTACTTGTGGATTGGAAGTTATTTAGAAACCTATCTGAAGATGTTATATTCCAAGTTTGAGCCTCCAGTATGAAGAATTTAGTGAGATATGTTCACCAGAGTGAAAACAACTTTTCCTATGTGTTTGGTGGTGACAGGGAGAAAGTGTTTTGCTCCGCATTCCTTCGGATTGAAGTATTTTTGTCTGTGGTTCTAGAAGTAAGTCTGTGATGATGTTAAATGACTTCAAGCATAATGGTTCATGATTTGGTGGTCCGCAAGCTATCTTTTACTCATGATAGTGGCTGGCAGTGTTGTTCTTGTGCTCCAATTTGAAGAATCTTATTGATAGAGATGTTAGAGATCATACAGTTGTTCCTAGTGATTATAATGTTCTTGTGGATGTCTCTTGATCATGCTCCTACATTTGGATTGGTCTTCAAGGTGTAATTCATATCCTGCATGAAGTGTGTTCTTGAGAATACTTGTATTAACATCAGTCTTGGCTGACCTGGTTGAATTCATCATCTACGGAGATGCATCGAACATTGTGATAGCGTGTTGTAGTGTGGAAGATTGTGTTTGAGTCCCATCTAAGGTGTGGCATGATCTATATACAATCTTACATCGTTTCCTTAGCTAAATTTCTATTAGGTTCAGACCTAGTTTATGTATGTTTGTAATGTTGACCTTGGAGATTGTTCCAACGGTTAATGATTGTAATTTCGACATTGATGATCATTCCAAGGTTGATGTATTGTATAAATACTTGTAATTGAATCATGAAAATGTATCCAAGTGTGAAGATGCAAAGATAAAGTGAAGTAAGGTAGTAGAGTAGAGCAGAGGTATCTGTGCTTCAATAGAACTAAACCTTGGCATGAAATAGATGTTGTTATCTCAGTTCAACCCTTTCACAGTGAGCCACCCTTTGGCAGTGAGCCTTTCTTTACAGTGAGCAATTTGGGCAGTGAGCCCTGTAGGCAGTGAGCCTCTATTTTTCAGTATTCATATAACTTATATATTTCTGTGGGCTAACACCCACCATGGTTTTTCCCTTTTAGGGTTTTCCATGTAAAAATCTGGTGTCTCCTGTGTTGTTTATGCTTTTGTGTTGAGCTTCTCATTTAATGCTTTCATGGTTATATCTAAATATAAGCAATTGATAAGTTGATGATCATATTTGGTTGAAAGTTTTAGGACAACTGATTCAACCACCCCTCTCTCATTTGTCTAGTGTAGTTCAAAACGTTATTTAGGTCCTATGATGACATCTCGAGTTTGAATTACGAAATTCTTTGCAAGAATCTTTGTAGTTGCAAATATAAGCATGATTAGGTTTCATTTGCAAACTAGAGATGGACTTTATGTATACTTGTGATTATAGAGCATTCAAAATATTCATTGTGTTGCAGAGTAGAGCATTGTTATTGTGTTTCCATTTGCAGTTTTGACATTCATCTCCTCATGGCATGAAGAGCATCTTCCTTCCATGAGATCTACACTTCAAGGTGATATCTATTATTTTTTCAATCATTTATCAATTAGATTTTTGCCTCTATCCCACCGGATACACACTCTTATCTAACAATAGTGTTTGGAAGACTTGAATGTCGCTCTGGGGCTTGACCGAGCAAGCCTCTAAACACCACAATCCCCTCCCACACTCCTTTGTGATTGCAGGTTACAGGTACTGAGTTTCATGGAGTGGAGTTGGAGAAAGGAGGTTACAGACATCAAGGATTTAGGATCTAAGAAGCAGAGGACTCTGGTGAACATTCCTAGACTAGGACGCTAGTCCCTGTGTCCTCCAATTTTCCTAAGGGAGAAACAGAAGTTGTAGTATAGATCAGTGTCGAGGGAAGTTCCAGATTCCATGACGAAAAGTGCACCTTGGACTTGGGCTCTTGTCCCTGTGTCTCCAACTTTCTTGATTTCTAGATTCTAAAAAATAGTGAGTTAAATATCTTTGTCCTTCACCTTAGTTTGAAAGGATTTTCTATAATTTGATAATTTTCTTATTGTTTTGCATATTTAGGGTTTTTAAGTGAAATTGAGCATTAAATTAAGATATTGTTTGGCACATACAATATTCCACATCTTCCCAAGTGGTAGCCCAACTTTATAGGTGAATCCTCTTGCACAAATTTGAGGTTCAACTTGGTTAATATGCCCTTGGAATGTTTTGTGTGAAAGGAGGATTCCGCATAAACCCTTGAAATTCAACAATCAAAAATCCCCCTTTTTCCTATAAAATATTTTGGTGAACCCATGTTTTTGGACTTTTTGGCACCTTTTTGAGTGTTTTTTGATAGATTTTCATTCATTCATCTTATTGCATTTGAAAAATTACAAAAAAATTAGAAAATTTGAAAAACATTAGCATCGTAGGCTTGCATTTTAGCACAATTTGAATTATTTGGTATATAATTTCATTAAATTTCTATCATTTTTATTAGATTTGATTTAAATTACATAAATCCATCATTTAGTATTCACTTGCATTGCATTTACGTGCTTAAATTACTAAAAATTGGTTGAAATTGTGCATTTTTCATAAAAACCTAGTTTTGCATTAGCTAGGATTTGTAGTCAAAATCTTGTTTCAGATTTTACTACCCTTTTAAAACAATCATTAGGACTGATTTCTAATTGTAGTGTTGCATCATAGTGGTCTCCTTGCAAAATTTCATGTCTAGGGTTTGAAAACCTTGCATCTTCAATAGATTTGGCCTTATCGTCTCTCTAGAATTGCATTACAAGCATGTTGTAAGGGATTTTGCTGCATTAATTGGCTATTATCAGGGTTAATATATTTTTCCCCTCCTCAAATTTCTTACAACACCCTCTCTATTAGGCCTTTGCATTGAAAATTTGTGGATAATTGCATATTTTAGCTAAATTTTCACTAGGGTTTGACTTAGATTGGCACTATAGGCATGTTGTGACAGATTTTATTACATTAACTAACTGATATTATTGTTATAATCTACTATCCATCACAATTTTCCTCATGACACCCTTTTTCTTACTCATTTGCATTGAGAATTGTTGAAAAATTGCATATTTTAGCACATTTTCACTAGGTTTTGGCTTATCGACTCTCTAAATTTGCATCTAAAGTGTGTTGTAAAGGATATTTTTGCATCATTGGACTATTATTAGGCATATTTTTTTCTCTCCCTCTTGAAATTCTCCACAACACCTTTCCTTTCATTTGTTTGCATTGGACAAATTTGAAGATCAAGCATTTTAGGTCATGTTCATACATAGTTTTGCATTCATGGATTCTCCTCATCATTCATCTAATTTGGAATATTTATTTGAGTACATTATGATTTTGACAATTTTTTAAAATTCACTAATAAGCATTTTCAAGTCTTGCATCAAATAGCATATATCTATGGTATTGACATGGTCGTAAGTACTACATGTGACATCCATTGAACAATAGCCTACTTTGAAAGCTTTCTCACTATTGTGGGTGTTTTCCCTTCAATATTTATCACTCATTTCAATTCTAAAAAATAATGATGGGGAAATAAGTAGTGAAAACATAATTCCCTCTCTCCCTTCATTTCATGAAGATATAATGGATATTCTTTCTGAGAACTATGAGAATGGTATAGCACTTGGTGATTCAGCGAACAAAGAAACTCATCCCATCATAACTCCACTTGGTGAGGATATTTTGGCACAACAAGAAGATATCATTGAAACATTCCCTAACACTACTCTATCATCACTTCCTCCTCTACCTAGCCATGATGAAGCATTGGATGATGCAGATTCCCTTTGTGAACATTTTCTTCAACCTACTAAAACTAAAAACTTACCAACTGATGTTCAAAAACTTCTCAACTACATCTTAAACAAAGAAATAGATCATGCATCCTTACCTAAACCTTTACATACCTTGGAAAATAATGAAATTTCACATGATATTGAAGAACAAACTATCCCTCAAACACAAGGTATTCCAACACCCTATATATGGACTGAAATGGGCACTTTTTAGGTTCCTCAACAACCTCAATTAGCTGAAAAAAGAATTGTAAAAGCTCCTACATCACCACTTTTAACCAACACAAAAACCCATGATATCCCCTCTCTACCATCATCGATAAACACCTTTCCTACAAGAGTACCCTCACAAGCTAATGAAACTATGGAAGAAAGAAGAAGAGATAAAGCTTTAACCGTTAAAGTAAAGATCAAGATCCATGATGACTGCTAGCCTAGTTGTCCCTTTATCTCTGTATTGTGTTTCCCCTGTGATGTGTTATGTGTTATTTAAGCCTCCTAGGATGACCCTTGATACTCTCGTAAGGTCAAGGATACTAGGAGACCGCCTCTATTGTGACTCTTCTTCTATTTGTATCATCATTCTTCTATATTGCCTCTCCTCTATTTTCATTGTTGTGTGTTGTTTCTTATGGACAGAGCATTGCGGTTGGTGACTTGGGGGCACCCTCCTACATGATTATCCCTAAGGCACTTGTTTCTCGTCTCTTGATTTATTATTTCCCTTCCTCTAGTGGTTCTATCTAGTAGGTAAATGATGAAAAACATATTATACTAATGTAGACCTAGTGTCCCTTCGGCAAGAAATCAAAAAATGGACCTAGTCCATACATGATGATGGCGTTGTTATATATTATCCAAGGCTTGGCTAGTAGAATCACTCCATGTGATCTTGATGTTGTCTTATCACACTTACAAAACATAACAATACTACTACTCTGTGCACTTTGTCTATCTTGAATCTTGTATTCCTCAGTTTTCTATGTGAATGATCATATGCATTGTTGATTATCATGATTATATGGATACTAACACCTTTTCTTGTAGGAAATTGTGTGTTTGTGGGAACATTTGGTGATCATAAAGTACATGTCACCTCCAGAGGGCATGGGTTTTGTGAGAGCTCATGTTCCCTTGTGTATTTTCTTTCTACCTTAACGTGCTTGATATCAGTACACGATATCAACCACCTTAAGGTGGGGGCATATATAAGGTAAGATGTCTGATGTAGATTCTAGCAACTGTGTTTGTGAATCTTGAATCTATTGAAACCATTTAAGCCCTCTACAGAGGCTCGATATTGCATATATCCTTTTTATCTTAAGCCCTCTGCAAAGACAGGGATGGTGTATTTCTCGTGGAGAGTTCACATCCTATCATTTTTTAAAAGTCCTTTATGGATGTGAGGAGTGGATCTAAGACTATCTTAACCCTTAATCATGTCTTTGGTGATTGTTGGGGTGAAGCCCAATCATTGGTGTGTGCTTGTAATGTGCCTAAGATGGCTGTGAACCTAGCAATATGTTTCTTCCATTGCTTGTCTGTCAAGTTTTCTCTATGTCTTCTATGTGTGTGTGTATGGCGTGTTTGTTCCCAAGCATAGTCTTAAAGAATAGTGGA
Organism: Cunninghamia lanceolata; assembly: GCA_027924645.1. Lineage (NCBI taxonomy): Eukaryota > Viridiplantae > Streptophyta > Pinopsida > Cupressales > Cupressaceae > Cunninghamia > Cunninghamia lanceolata. The sequence goes on from BSBN01000594.1 coordinate 6,539,734, forward strand.
GATAAGTCCTTCCTATGCTTTGGGATTTGTTTGGTGTGCTTGATTTGTATGGCATGTCTATTCTCAAGTGTAGTCTTAAAGACTAGTGGTGATGAGTCCCTCCTACACTCTGAGATTTCTATTGCATGTCTGTTGCCCCATTATGTAGTCTTAAAGATTGGTGGCGATGAGTCCCTCCTGCATTAATGGGTTGTGTGTTTACTTTCCTTGTACTTGCATTTTTGCATTTCATATATATGAGAAAAAGAAAAAGAAAATGATCACTACATTCACTGTATTCACTATGTTTTGTGTGACTTCAATGTTGTCTTCTCTGTGTTTTGCGTGACTATAACTATCTTCTTCATGTTTTGCGTGTCTGTTATTGTCTTCAATGTGTTTAGCGTGTCTTCACCATGCTTGGCATGTTTGCTGTGTTTGTTGATCATACTTTAATGCATGTATTGGCCTTGTGTTCATACATATATTAAAGTGGGGGCTAAATGTTACATCAGAAAATGTCCCCTTGGGGGCTTTTCCCTCTTAAGTTTTAGCTCTCAAGTCCTTAATTTGCATTTAGAGCATCTTGTGTGTTATTTTTCTACTCCCTATGAGAAAAGCCTGAAGTCTTATGGTAAATAGGACCTAGGGGGTGCTATTTTAAGGATCACTTAACAGAAATGGCAGGGTGGACTTGGGTGCTAGCGTCCTAGTCCTACCCTATTTTGGGTCTACCCTAATTTCAAATGTCAGTTTAGTGACCATTATTTAGGTCCTATGCCAACATCTCAAGTTTGAATTACAAAATTCTTAACAAAAATCTTTGTAGTTGCATATATAAGCATGATTAGGTTTCATTTGCAAACTAGAGATGGACTTTATGCATACTTGTGATTATAGAGCATTCAAAACATTCATTGTGTTGTAGAGTAGAGCATTGTTATTGTGTTTGTGTTTGCAGATTTGACATCCATCTCCTCATGGCATGAAGAGCATCTTCCTTCCATGAGATCTACACTTCAAGGTGATATCTATTGTGTTTTCAATCACTTATCATTTGGATTTTTGCCTCTATCCTGTCGGGATACGCACTCTTATCTAACAACAGTGTTCAAAAGACTTGAATGTCTCTCTAGGACTTGACCAAGGCAAGCCTCTAAACACCACAACCCCCTCCCACACTCCTTTGTGATTGTAGGTTATACGTACCAAGTTTCATGGAGTGGAGTTGGAGAAAGGAGTTTGTAGACATCAAGGATTAAGGATCTGAGAAGTAGAGGACTCTGGTGAACATTCTTGGACTAGGGTGCTAGTCCTTGTGTCCTCCAATTTTCTTGAGGTAGAAATAGAAGTTGCAGTGCAGATCAGAGTTGAGGGAAGTTCTAGATTTTGTGACGAAAAGTATACCTTGGACTTGGGTGCTAGTCCCAGTGTCTTTGACTTTCCCTCTTTCTAGATTCGAAAAACTAGTGAGTTAAATATCTTTGTCCTTCACCTTAGTCTAAAAGGATTTGCCGTAATTTGATAATTTTCTTATTGTTTTGCATATTTAGGGTTTTTAAGTGAAATTGAGCATTAAATTGAGATATTGTTTGACACATCCAAGATTCTGCATCTTCCCAAGTGGCAGTCCAACCTGATAGGTGAATCCTCTTACACAAATTGGAGATTCAACTCAGTTAATATGCCCTTGGAATGTTTTGTGTGAAAGGAGGATTCCACATAAACCCTTGAAATTCAACAATCAACAATCACCCTTTTCCCTATAAAACACCTCTATTTTTCTCCTCTCATCGCAAGGGAATAGCCACCTTGTGGAAGAATGCTTCAGATGATCATGTGACCATCAATGCTTCTGATTCCTCACCAGAGGCCCCCTCATTGGCTGGTGAGCCCTCTTTAGTTACAATTTCATCTCCTTCATCTCCTATGGATGTTGTGGTGGTTGAGTTTTCCACATGTCCCCTGCCTCCTCCTGTGACTTGTGTGTTGAACATAATGAGGTGCAGAGAGGGGGGGTGAATCAACACACACTAAAACTTAGACAAATATTTCTAGATAAAAATGTAACTTAAAGGCTAGAAAGTAAATCACGCAACACAAGAATCAACACAAGAACACCAGGATTGTTACGTGGAAAACCCTAAAATAGGGAAAACCCATGATGAGTGTTAGCTCACAATATATTATGCTTACTGCAAAAATGTTACAACTTTATTTTTAGGCTACAACCCAAGGAAGCTACTACTCCCTGTATTTTGTGCTTACAACAATTACAACTTTGATTTAGGGTAGAACCCAAGGAAGCTACTACCCCCTACTCACTGCATTTAGGATTTACAAAGATAGATATATGGACTGCTGTAAAGTAGACATCTGACTTATGTTGATAATGCATTCTTCCTTTTCTGCTCAAAACATGCCTTCAAATTGATTCTGCACACTTCATACCTTGTCCTCTGCTATATCATATTTGTACACACATATACTCCTCTCAAAAGAATTTGATCTTCTATAAATATCCTCTGCAACATTTCAAAACACTAATTAGGTCGGCATTATAAAACATCATTAGATGAAACATGTAACTCTTCAAGGGTCGGCTTCAATACATACAATATGATAAGAAATTTTGTTGCGGACCTCAGATCTACATGAAAGTATTCAAAACATAGTTCTTCACATCTTCCAAAGTCAAAGCAATAGATCGGGATCTTTCGCACATACCAAAGACTTAACCTATCAGTGCAAACTACTCAAAACTCTTAATTGTTTATCTTCATACTAACAGGGAGAAGCCAAGATATTCAAGTGGACCAAGAATTCAATCATGTACAATATCAAAAACCTTCATTTACCTTTCTATTGAAGTATCATATCACTCTATACATCCGTACAGTAAGAAATATGATGAACTGCAGGAAACAGAGCATTCCGGACCACATGTGACACTTCATAAATCAAGATATAGCATTACGGTATAGGAAGATAAGGAATATCTGCATGTGGATTAAACATGAGATATATTGGAACATGTTAGACCTCCACACAAACTTTTATGACTGATCTACATTCACTTTATCTTCTGTAAAAGCTCAAACACATGTATTTAGGCTTTGAAACAATCTGTATTGCCTCTATCACTTGATTGCTGACTTTGCGGACCACCATACCACTTGATACTTCATCATAGCATGCCTTATACATCTCTAATCTTGTCCTTAGAATTGCATGACAAAATAGTGTCTTTCGAAAGAATGTGGAGCATTCCATTAAGTCTCCATCATTACTTTGCCCTGTCTAAGTAGTAACTAGTACTCTGTCCCTTGTAACTTTTCTTGCTGAAGATGTGAAGACCTAAAAATTTGGATATATCATTTTAGTACATAGATAAACCTGTCTTTAGAGCCACAAGATCAAATCTTTCTCTACAAAGAAATGTGGACCAAAACAATGTTACTCTGCCTTGGGATATGTACTATGAATGCCTTAGACAAATTTTTGGTGTTTATCATTAAGTGTGGTACTCCAAAGTGATGAGATATACATGTAGGGATACTGGAAAAATTTAAGGACATGAGTATTTACCTCCACATCATTCTCAAATACAAAACTGATCACCTCACCATACTTAGACTATTTTCTCTTCTCCTAGATTGGTTTGCCTCGACCATGCTAACTTTATCTCTATACAATTTTGCCCTTATATTTCCATATACTATGTTGACATCAATGAAAAACACATATTGCCAATAATCGCCCCCTTTGTCATTGATGGCAACATATACTCCCCCTTAGATATATATTTCTCTCTCCCCCTTTGACATCAAGGACAAAGGGCTTGATATCCTTTGCTTGTATCAGTTCAAAACTTGTATAGACTCCCCCTTACAAAATGATTTTCTAAAACTGTACTCCCCTGAGATGAAGATTCCTCAAAAATATATGCTTTGTACATGGTGTGACTCTACTATCCTTCGCAAGACTATATACATCAAAAAATGTCTTATTTTTATTACTCTTACAACTCATTTGGATGGTATAATGGCTTTGTAGATTACCTTGAGTTATTGAAGAGTTGTTGTCTAGTTGGCACTTTCTGAGGCAAGCATATTGTTCTAACATTCACACTGCATGCATAGCTCCTTAGCTTCCTCTATGCTACTTGGGGTTTTCAGCTTTTGATCTACCTTTCTATTTCCCCTAGCAGACAAGATAATTAGGCAAGTCCCAGATTCACTACCTCTCTCAACTAGCCAAAATGTTTCTTTAGGTTTTCTCTTTGGTCTTACAGTTGAGATAATTGTGCATGAAGGTTTTCCAATTGAGCTCTTGTTACTCCATTTTTTTCATTAGACAAATCATGCACACCAACCATCTGAATGATTTGTGCCTCAATGGTATCCATTTGAGCTTTCATATTCTTTGTTGAGTTTGGCCAATTTAGGCAAAACAAATATAATGCAGTGGCCTCATCAATGAAATCCTTGAACTTTTTCAAAATTTCTTAAAGTTTATTATGTACAGTAGCACATTTATCAATCATCTCAACCATTCTCTTATCAATTATTCTTTTTGCTACCTCTTGTTCTTCTTTTTGCTCTATATAGGAAGAATGACCTTTGAAGGAATCCATTAACAACTTAAGCTTTTGCTCTGGAGACAGAGAGGGGTCAATGATTACCTATGGTAACCCTTGTTGAATCACTTTTACAGCATCCTCTACCACATTGGATTTCTTCAAGTTCTCTTATAAAAACTCTTTCCTTGCATAGGCATGTAGTATATCACGAAGTTGCAATTTGTGAAGAGGAGATATATTTGCCAAGTCAATTTATCCTTCATGAGTTGGAATCTATGGCAGTTGAGGGGTGATAATTGGTTGAAATTGTATTTGTAAGTTCAATAGGTCTTTGAAAGAATCTGTCTCTGATGCACTTTGACCTATGTCTTCTATTCCTTTTGATTACTTTCCCTCCTCTATTTCTTCCTTATTCTCTTTATCTTTCTATTGCTCATTCATTTCTGAAGCTTTTTCTTTTTGCTTCTCCTCAAGATTATCTTCGTGTCTTTTCTCATCCTTCCTTATATTCTCTAGAGGAGAATTGTTATGTTATGTACCTATATTTGTATTATCCAAGGGAGGGGTACTTGCTTTATCTTGACCTTTTGTATCTCCAGTATCCTCAGGAGCAGTAATCTCCTCATTCTTCTCAGGCATGTCACTGCTTTCCTTATTACCTTCAGAGGCAGACTGATCAAATATATCTTCAATGATTCCTCCATCAATTTTCATCTCCTTGAGAATTTCAGTAGTTTTCTTTAGTGTTTCTTTTTCCAAACTCTTTATTTCTTCATTGTCTTTTGACATTAGAATTTTCAATCTTCTTTTAGTCCTAAAAATGTTTTCTATAGTTTTAGATATTTTGACCTTTTCTTCCTTATAGATGAAAGGACAAACCTTTTCAAGGGCCCAATTCTTCATCTCAACATCTTTATCCATAGCTTCATTTCTCCTTTTAGTAAGAATTTTAGTAAGACTCTTAGGCAATTGATGATGGATTTCAATCAAAGCAACATTTAAGGCTCCCATGTATTTGACTATTGCCTCCTCAATAGTAGATTTGTCATTTGATGGCCTCTCATCATAGAGTTCAACAACTTCTTTCAAAGCACCATGTTTTATGATTGCATTAACTATGGCTTCTAGTTGTAAAGGCACATAATCAGATTTCTTACCCTTCTTTGCTTTTCCTTTTCCTTTCTCCTTTGAGGTCTCTCCTTTAGTTTCCTCTCTAGTTATTTTCTCCTTTTTTTCTAAAGCCTCAATATCCTCTACTTTTTCTTCTTCTTCCTCAGTATTTATAGGATTTATCTTGCCTCTTCTAGCCTGACTCTTCTATCTAGGCTTCTTCTTCTTAGTGGTCTAAGTTTGTTCAGGGATTTCTATGGTTCTTCTCTTGACAGGCAATGAAGATCTAGAGGGAATAGAGGAAGTGGTTGTAGATGATGTTGATCTACTTATTCTTCTTGGCAGTTGTGTAGAGGAAATAGTTTGTGCATCTCCTACTGAGCCATCAAGAGATTTGAGTATCATTTTTAGATGAGATTTCATTTTTTCTACCTTAGATTTTATCTTTTCTTCTTTCTCCTCTACATGTCTTTTAACTAATTTGTTGATGATTTCATCATATTTGGCAAATCTTTTAGTTGAAGAGTCCTTAGGTTTGCTTAGTAGCATATCAGCATAACCTATCAAATCAAAATTTGTAACCTCATATGGTAAGGTTGTAATCCAAAATGTTCTTGGCTCAACAGCCTCCATATAACAATTATCTATGTCAACCATAAATGTTATATCATTCTTATATTTATTGACAACTTTTGATGTGATTCTCTCCCTTATTTGCATGTTCTTTTAAAAGGTCTTAAAAAATCTATAGAACATTGTGTCATGGTTCTTATGATTTGGAAATCTTAGCATACAATCCTTACTCGATGGGCAACTGGAGTATCTATTTTCTAGATCATCCCCTTCATACCAGGCAATTATTTCAAAAAATAAAACATGAGACATATGATCAAAGAGCCATAGTAGAATTTGTATTTTGATTCTTTTGTCCTCTTTAGATTGTCCAATAGCTATTGCCACATGAGATCACATAGGTCAAATTTTTTTCCTTCTTTGGCCATTTGATAGGCTATATATATTATTGTTGTGGAGGTAGAGTTTTCCCTGTTAGTGTAGTAAATCTTGTATGCAATGTTCATGGTTGCATATCGAACCCCCAAATCTTCAATATAATCTATAGTTAATGTCCTCTTGTCAAAATTTCCTCCGGTGAGCTTCATCACTTCTTCATTCTTGATTGACTTTAGAACAAGCACTGGTCTGGAGGAGCATAAACTCATCACAACCTTTATAGCATCCTTACTGATTAGATAGGGGGCGATCTAAATAGAAGAAGTCTCCATGAATTTGACGTAGGACTATTCTCACCCAAGCTTCTTCATATCATAAATTTGGAAAACCCTTCTAGATATCTAGAAGCTTAGCAACAATGTTGGCAAACTTGAGTTTCAACTAGAAATCATCTCCCAACAAATTATCGTTCCTGAATTGTTCATGTTTCATGTGATCATATTCATCTATCGATTATGCAACACATTTACAGGAACATGTGAGAAGGCACCAACTTCATTGGTCATGGTGGACTTGAATGAATGCTTCTTAAATTTTGACCTTGGCATCTCAACGACATCTATCACAATTGGTGTCAACATTTTAGTATCTTCATGTTGGGAGAATATTTTGTCGTTTAGCTGACCAATGAAAAAATGGTTATATTGCCAAAGCTATAATGATACTGAGTCTCTCCTCTCAGCAAGGGGAGGTTCCCTCTATATGATGAGCTCTTTCTAACAAGTAACTTTTAATACTCAAAATGAACTAAAACTATATTCAGGGTGTTATCACTTCATCCTATTCTCTTCTTTCAGAATAGATGTTTTTCTCTTCAAAATAACAACTTCAACAAAAACAATGTTTAATAACTTATGAATCAAGGCAAACTATAGAAACACAAAGTTTTTTATTGCTTCACTTATCTTCTCCAAATAAACCTAATTGAACTCAAATGCAGCCCAAAGTCTCCACTTTTATCCAACACAATATAACTAACTTGAACACAATAGTTTTTAGCACAAAGTCTATAAACTATTATATCCTCACAAATGCCAACACAAACTCCCACAATGAGAAAATAGCACAAAGTCTATTTAACCAAAACAAGAACACTTATCTCAATTTCTAACAAACTCCACAATTTCAGCAATGATCCAATATAATATAACACCAATGACATAAGAACACTGGTCTCATAACACAATATGATTCAACTCAAAGTTTGATACTCAAATTGCTTGCTTATATTGATATGCACTTGAAAATATGATAAACATAAAAAGCTCAAAGTCTTGAAATGTTTTCCAATCCGGTAGAGTTCCTTTTCAATAGATAAAAGATGATATTTACAATGGGGGTCCTCTTTATTTATAGGAGAGACCGAGAGCAAAATTAGGAAAAGTACAACTAACTATGACTTATTCAACATAGGAGTCAGTCCTTTTTTATTTGGGACTTCCTATGTTTTTACATGTAATTACATCTAAGAAAAGTACATGTAAAAATGTCCAAAACTAATTCAAAAGTACATCTGAAAAATAGAAAATAAGCTAAGTGGTGAAAAAGTTGCTTCAACTTGCACTATCTTCTTGTTGGATTTAGGACAAACAACTGAGAGGGGGGGCTGAATCAGTTGTCCAAAACTTGCTTCTAATTCAAACACTTAAATCATCCTTGTTATTTAATATCATATCAATTAATCATTCATGAAAGCATAAGCATAAACATCAGAGCAGATACACATCAACACATGAAACATGAGGATTTTGATGTGGAAAACCCAGTCAAGGGAAAAACCACGGGGTGATTAACCCAAGGATTATTCTCTGTTAGAAGAATAAGAAAACTAGATGGCACATGCCAATTAGGGCTCACTGCCCGAGCACACTGCTCACAAGAGGCACACTGCCTACAAGAGACACACTATCTACAAAGTAACAAGTATTACAAACTTGAACTGGAGATTCACATCTTTACCATGCCTAGATTAGTTCCATTTAAGCCCAAAGACTCTTGCTTTGCCTTTCGCACTTCTTTTCGCTATACCACACTCATCCGCTCCAAGACACCCTAAAAAATGAATTCGTAATCCCTTATTTATACAAGGCATCGACTTAGGAACAATCATCTAAGTCGGTAAACACCTATAATATCATTTGCAAGACGTGTAATACATCCGGTCGGCCAGTCTCAGGAAGAACACCAACAACTGGTGGTCTTTACATCAAATCCAAATTCTAACTTCAATGCGGACTGCTAATAAGAATTGTGCACGATCCAAGGATCACCAAGACCTTTCCTGAGTCACCAAGAACATCCGCACTTTATCAGCTTATTGGAATTCTTTTCTTCTTCATCCAGAACTTCAACAACATAGTCTGTCGCCACTGTCACAATGAGAAAGGTGCTTCCGGACCTCCAAACCATGAACAAATATAGTTGTCACTTCACACTGACTTCTTCAATACTCCCTCCAATCTGTAGAATGAGATAAGGCAATTCCAGAGCTCACCGGACCAATCTATGACACTCTGTCACCACTGAACATCTGCCGGAACTGGTTCTACTAGAGTGACCATAACTTCTTCATATCTTTATGTGGACCTCTAAAATCTTGATTGGAGTATCTCAAGACTCATATCTAAAAACCCTTTAAACTACATCTTCTGATATTCATCTTATCTTGGCCTTTTACCTTAAAGTCATCACTGTTCTTCACTGTTCCTGATTGAGACTAATTTTCTCAATATCCTCAGTACACAGCTCATCCAATCCTTCTCATTAATGCAATATGAGTATGTTGACATCAATGAGAACATTGGTTATCCTCATACTTGCAACAATCTCCCCCTTTGTCATTGATGGCAACATATGATGTGAAAAACATCAAGACAAGAACTTCCCCTTTCTGTCACAGCTCCCACTATCAGCAACAACTCTTCACATGTTTTCTCTTCCTTTACTGCTCCTCCTTTGATCAACAACCACTTGTTTTTCACATGTCTTCTCTCCCCCTTTGACATCAATGGTAAAGGGCTCATACTTGCAACTTTAACATATCATAATTATACCAACTGCTCCCCTTGAGTAGCAGCTCCCCATCACCAATCCAGATCACAAGATATGACTGTGATATCCACCGGACTAATGCACATCAGTGCATCCTAGTTCATCACTGGAGGGGTAATGACCCCTAACTTCTCCCTGAGATACTCAAAAGAGTCCTTGGGAAGAGGTTTAGTAAAAATATCTGCAATCTGATCCTTGGAGGGCACATACTCCAATCTAACTTCATCCTTGTTCACTTGCTCTCTCAAAAAGTAAAACTTGATAGATATGTGCTTGGTCTTAGAATGCAACACCGGATTCTTAGAAATATTTATTGCACTTGAATTATCATAGAAAATTGTGATAGGCTCCTCATATTCTACTTTAATGTCTCTTAGCATCTGCTTCATCCATAAGATTTGAATGCAACTACCTATTGCTGTAATGTATTCTACTTCAGTTGTAGACAGAAATATTGCCTCTTGTTTCTTGCTTAGCCAAGAAACCAATCTTTTTCTGAAAAAGAAAGCTCCACCACTGGTGCTCTTCTAGTCATCCACATCTCCTACCCAATATGCATCTGTATATGCATGAAGAGAGAAATCATGATCTCTAGGGTACCATAGACCATACTCAACTGTCCCCTTTAGATATCTAAAAATCCTCTTGATTGCCATAACATGAGATTCTCTAGGATCAGCTTGGAATCTAGCAACAAGACCAACAGCCTGCATAATATCTGGTCTAGTTTGAGTGAGATACAATAGTCCTCCAATCATTGACCTATATTTCGTCTGATCCACCTTGGGAGAGTCATCATCTTGCTCAACTTGCATCTGGTTTCCATGGGAGTATTCATTGGTTTTGAATCTTCCATCCCAAATTTCCTTAACAATTCTTTCACATATTTGGTTTGAGTAATGAAGATCCCTTTCTTTGTTTGAGTAATTGGCAGACCCAAGAAGAAATTCATTTCACCAAGCATGGACATCTCAAACTCACTTTTCATTTGATTTGAAAAAGTTTTACACATGCTATCTTTTCCTCCAAAGATGATATCATCAACAAATACTTCAACAATCAAGATGTTTTCATGATCAATTTTAAAATATAAGTTACTATCAGCAATACCTTTGTTGAAACCAATCTACACAAGATGCTTATCCAACCTTTCATACCAAGCTCTTGGGGCTTGCTTAAATCCATACAGTGCTTTCTTCAACTTGCAGACCATATCACCATGATCAGACAATTGAAATCCATCCGGTTGTTCAATGTATACCTCTTCTTCTAAGTCACCATTCAGGAAAGCAGATTTGACATCCATTTGATATACTTTGAAATCTTTGAAGGCAGCAAATGTAAGAAATAGTCTGACAGCTTCAATTCTTGCCACCAGAGCAAAGGTTTCCTCAAAATCAATCCCTTCTATTTGAGAGTAGCCTTTGCAGACTAATCTGGCTTTGTTTCTGATTACTTCACCAACTTCATTTAGTTTGTTCCAGAAGACCCATTTGGTTCCAATCACATTCTTATTTCTAGTCCTAGAAACAAGATCCCAAGTGTGATTTTTCTCAATTTGCATTAACTCTTCCTCCATTGCTTTGGTCCAACTTTCATCATTGCAAGCTTCATTTATTGTCTTAGGTTCAATCTTTGAAATCAGACAACATTCATCTAAATTTTGAGCAAATTTCCTTCTAGTTTGCACACCTTTGCTTTTGTCACCTATGATCTGATCTTCAGAGTGGTTCAGTCTTACATACCTTGGATCTTTGGGAGTTTCTTGCACTTCTGTTTCTTGATCAAGCTCATTCAGACCAACCTCTTCTTCCTGATTTACCGGATCAATCTAAATCTGATTTTCAGAGGAGGATTGAGCTCCTTGAACCAGAGAACGATTCAGATCATGTTCATCATATTCATAAAATCTTGAGGGTTTCTCAATTCCTTCATCAACCTTCACATTTGTACTTTCTATCATCTTTCTCAGTCTCTTATTGTAACACCGGTATGCTTTGCTTTGAGTGGAGTAACCCAAGAAAATTCCTTCATCACTTCTAGCATCAAACTTTCCTAGATCTTCATCTCTTTTAATGTAACATTTGCTACCAAATACTCTGAAATATCTCATAGTAGGAGTTATACCAAACCAAAGTTCATAAGGAGTCTTACCAATATTTCTTCTAATTTGAACTCGATTGAGAGTATAGACTACAGTGCTGACAACTTCTCTCCAAAATATTTGGGGAACATTTACTTCCATCATTATTGTCCTGGATGCTTCCTGGATGGTTCGGTTCTTTCTCTCTACTGTTCCATTTTGCTGTGGAGTCCTAGGAGTAGATAACTGTCTCTTTATACCATGCTTCTCACAAAAGTCTATGAATTCACCGGATGTGAATTCACCACCTCTATCAGACCTCAGACATTTCTGTTTTAATCCAGTTTGATTCTCTACCATAGCCTTGAAGATTTTGAACTTCTCAAAAGCTTCTGATTTCTCTTTCAGAAAGGTAACCCACATCATCCGGGAATGGTCATCAATCAATAACATAAAATATCTATCACCTTGCATACTCTTGATTCTTGTTGGACCACATAGATCAGTATGAATTAATTCCAATAATCTGGTAGAGGACTGATCCTTGCTTTTGAAAGAGACTCTGCTCTATTTACCCAGCTGACATTCTTTGCACAAACTATTTGTAGGTTTCACTAATTTTGGAAGATCTCTTACAGCCTGAGTATTGCTTATCTTGATGATGTTATCAAAATTTACATGACACAACCTTCTATGCATTAACCAACTCTGATCAACTTGAACAAATAGACAGCTTTTATTAGAACCAACTAGATGGAAGATATTACCTTTTGTTTGAGTACCGAATGCAATCTCAATTTCGGAGCTCTCAAAGATCCTGCATCTTCCATTCTTGAACCAGAGATCATAACCTTTGTCTACAAACTGTCCAACACTGAGAAGATTGTGCTTCAATCCTTTAACATATAGTCCATTAATAGTTTTGCTCTTTCCATCAAAAGAAATAGTTCCCCTACCTCTGATTCTACCAACAAAATTATCACCAAATTTTACCATTCCTCCTTCATACCTTTCCAAGTCTAGAAACTTGTTTTTGTCACCTGTCATATGGTGAGAGCATCCACTATCAATAACCCAATCATCCTTTTCTTCAACTTGGGCAGCCAAAGCTCTTTCTACAACCTTATGATTGACAGATTCAGAGGATATTTGATCTTCTTCCTTGATGGCAATAAACACCTATTCATTTCCAAATTTGTTTCCTATTTTTGATTCATCATTTGTTACTCCTTCATTATCATCTTCTTCATGAACATAATAACAGTTCTTTTGGAACCTTTGTCTATTAGAATTTGACTTTACAGATCTTTCCGGACATCTCGAAGCAAAATGACCAATCTTATTGCAGTTGAAACATTTAAAGGGTAATTTTCCTTCATACTTACCGGATCCTCTTGGCAGTCTCTTTGCAATGAGGGCTTCAAGTTGAGTTGTTTCTGCTTCTTCCTCTTCCATGTCTCTTCTTGCTTGATCATACCATGACAGCTTCATCGAAGAGTTTTCTCCCAGATCAAATCTTTGTTTGGCTTTCACAGAGGCACTAGCTTTGAATGCAGATTCAGTCTTGGGGGGATCATCTCCAAACTCGGTCATTTCAAATGCAGCCAGTTTGCTAGCCAATTGGTCTCTTGTGACAGTTGTATGGGCTTTGGATTCATCAATGGCAGCAACCTTGATTTTGTAGACAGCAGGAACGGATCTGAGAATTTTGCCAACAATCTCATTTTCATCCAAAACTCCACCAGCATTCCCAATTCCACACACCAGCTCATTTACTCTTGGCATAAAGGTAGTAATATTTTCATCATCTCTCATCTTCAGTCTTTCAAATTTTGCTTTGAGACTCTGCAGCCTTGCACTCTTAACATACTCATCTCCTTCATGCAGAAGTTCCAGTTTAACCTAGATCTCATAGGCAGTTGGTAGGTCAATAACATTTGAGAGTTCTGAGTCAGTCAAGGCACTTAGAAGAGCCTCTTTGGTCTGCAAATTGTTTTCAGCATCTGTGATTTCATTTAGAGTTGTCAGACCACCCTATGGAGGTACATATGCTTTTGTGACCATGGACAAGTACGCCTTTCCCATACACTCCAAATGACATTTCATGTGACCTTTCCAAAGAGAGAAGTTGGTTCCATCAAACTTCAGACTATCCTGTTGATAACTGAGAGGGGCGGTGAATCAGTTATTCTTAATTTGCTTTCAATTTGAACACTTAAATCCACTTTGTTAATCAATAGCATAGCAATTAATCATTCATGAAAGCATAATGCATAAACACTAGAGCAGATACACATCAACACATGAGACACCAAGATTTTGACGTGGAAAACCCGGTTAAGGGAAAAACCACGGGGTGATTAACCCAAGGATTATTCTCTGTTAGAAGAATAAGAAAAATAGATGGCACATGCCAATTAGGGCTCACTGCTCGAGCACACTAGTCACAAGAAGGCACACTGCCTACAAGAGACATACTGTCTACAAGATAACAAGTATTACAAACTTGAACTGGAGATTGACATCTTTACCATGCCTGGATCAGTTCCATTAAAGTCCAAAAACTCCTGCTCTGCCTTTCTCACTTCTCTTCGCTATATCACTCCCATCACCACAAAGACACCCTTCAAAATGAATTCACAAACCCTTATTTATACAAGGCATCGACTTAGGAACAATAATCTAAGTCGACAAACACCTACAAGATCATTCGCAAGACGTGTAATACATTCGGTCGGCCAGTCTTAAGAAGAACACCAAAATCTGTGGTTATTCTTCAAATACAACCTCTAACTTCAATGTGAACCACCAACATGAACTAGACATGATCCATAGATCACCACAAGCTTTCCTGAATGACCAGGAACATCTGCACTTCATCTGCTTACTGGAATCCTTCTCTCCTTCATCTGGAACTTCAAGAACATAGTCTGCCATCACTATCATAATGCAAAAGGTTCTTCCAGACCTCCAAATCATTCACAAATCTATTTGTCACTTCACACTAACTTCTTCAACACTCCTTCCAATCCGTAGAATGAGATAATGTAATTTTGGATCTCACCGGACCAATCTGTGACACTTTGTCTCCACTGAACACTTGCCAGAACCGGTTCTACACAAGCAACCATAACTTCTTCAGATCTTTATGTGGACCTCTAAAATCTTAACTGGAACATCTTAAGACTCATATCTACAAACCCTTTAAACTGCATCCTCTGATCTTCATCTTATCTTGGACTTTACCTTAATGTCATCACTATTCTTCACTATTCCTGATTGAGGCCAATTTTCTCAATATCCTTAGCACACAGCTCATCCAATCCTTCTCATTAATGCAATATGAGTATGTTGACATTAATGACAACACTAGTTATCCTCATACTTGCAACAATCTCCCCCTTTGTCATTGATGGCAACATATGATGCGAAAAACCATCAAGACAAGAACTTCTCC
This sequence comes from Cunninghamia lanceolata, assembly GCA_027924645.1. Lineage (NCBI taxonomy): Eukaryota > Viridiplantae > Streptophyta > Pinopsida > Cupressales > Cupressaceae > Cunninghamia > Cunninghamia lanceolata. The sequence continues at coordinate 6,555,007 of BSBN01000594.1, forward strand.
TTTCTGTCACAGCTCCCCCTATCAGCAACAACTCTTCACATGTCTTCTCTTCCTTTACTGCTCCCCCTTTGATCATCAACCACTTGTTTTTCACGTGTCTTCTCTCCCCCTTTGACATCAATGGCAAAGGGCTCATACTTGCAATTCTAACACATCAGAATCATACCAGCTGTTCCCCCTTAGTAGTAGCTCCCCATCATCAATCCAGATCACAAGATATGACTCTGATATCCACCAGACTGATGCATATCAGTGCATCCTAGTTCATCACCGGAGGGGCTATGACCCCTAACTTCTCCCTAAGATACTCAAAAGAGTCCTTGGGAAGAGGTTTAGTAAAAATATCTGCAAGCTGATCCTTGGAGGGCACATACTCCAATCTGACTTCACCCTTGTTCACTTGTTCTCTCAAAAAGTGAAATTTGATAGATATATGCTTGGTCTTAGAATGCAATAACGGATTCTTAGAAATATTTATTGCACTTGAATTATCATAGAAAATTGTGATAGGCTCCTCATATTCTACTTGAATATCTCTTAGCATTTGCTTCATCCACAAAAGTTGAGTGCAACTACCTGCTACTGCAATGTATTCTACTTCTATTTGAGACAAGGATATTGCTTCTTGTTTCTTGCTTAGCCAAGAAACCAACCTTTTTCCCAAAAAGAATGCTCCTCCACTTGTACTCTTCCTATCATCCACATCTCTTGCCCAATCTGCATCTGTATATGCATGAAGAGAAAAGTCATGATCTCTGGGATACCATAGGCCATACTCAAATGTTCCTTTCAAGTACCTAAAAATTCTTTTGATTGTCGTGACATGAGTTTCTCTGGGATCAGCCTGGAATCTCGCCACAAGACCAATAGCCTGCATTATATCTGGTCTAGTCTGAGTGAGATACAGTAATCCTCCAATCATTGATCTGTACTTTATTTGATCTATCTTAGGAGAGTCATCATCTTTGCTCAACTTACATCCGGTAGCCATAGGAGTGTTTATTGGCTTTAAATCTTCCATTCAAAATTTCTTCAATAGTTCTTTCACATATTTGGTCTGAGAGATAAAGATTCCTTTCTTTGTCTGAGTAATTTGCAGACCCAAGAAGAAATTCATTTCACCGAGCATTGACATTTCAAACTCACTTTTCATTTGGTTTGCAAAGGTTTTACACATACTATCTCTTCCTCCAAAGATGATATCATCAACAAATACTTTCACAATCAAGATGTTTTCATGATCAATTTTAAAATATAGGTTACAATCAGCAGTACCTTTGTTGAAACCAATCTTCAAAAGATGTTTGTCCAGCCTCTCATACCATGCTCTTGGGGCTTCCTTTAGACCATACAGTGCCTTCTTTAATTTGTAGACCATATCACCATGCTCAGATAACTGAAATCCATCTGGTTGTTCAATGTACACCTCTTCTTCTAGGTCACTATTTAGGAAAGCAGATTTGACATCCATCTGATACACATTGAAATCTTTAAAGGCAACAAATGCAAGAAATAGTCTGACTGCTTCAATTCTTGCCACCAGAGCAAAGGTTTCCTCAAAATCAATCCTTTCTATTTGAGAGTAGCCTTTTGCAGACTAATCTGGCTTTATTTCTGATTACTTCACCAACTTCATTTAGTTTGTTTCGGAAGACCCATTTGGTTCCAATCACATTCTTGTTACTAGCTCTAGAAACAAGATCCCAAGTGTGATTTTTCTCAATTTGCATCAACTCTTCCTCAATTGCTTTGGTCCAATTTTCATCATTGCAGGCTTCATTTATTGTCTTAGGTTCAATCTTTGAGATCAGACAACATTCATCTAGATTTTGAGAAACATTCCTTCTAGTTTGCACACCTTTGCTTTTGTCACCTATGATCTGATCTTCAGAGTGGTTCAGTCTTACATACCTTGGAACTTTGGGAGTTTCTTGCACTTCTACTTCTTGATCAGGCTCATCTAGACCTATCTCTTCTTCCTGATTTATCGGATCAGTTTGAATCTAACCTTCAAGAGAGGATTGAGTTCCTTGAATCAGAACACCATTCTGATCATCTTCATCGTACTCAAAAAATCTCGAGGGCTTTTCAATACCTTCATCAACCTTCACATTTGTACTTTCTGTCATCTTTCCCAGTCTCTTATTATAACAGTGGTATGCTTTTCTTTGAGTGGAGTAACCCAAGAAAATTCCTTCATCACTTCTAGCATCAAAGTTTCCTAGATCTTCATCTCTTTTAATGTAACATTTGCTACCAAATAGTCTGAAATATCTCATAGTAGGAGTGATGCCAAACCAAAGTTCATAGGGAGTCTTACCGGTAGTGTTTCTAATTTGAACTTGATAGAGAGTGTAGACTGCAGTGCTGACAGCTTCTCTCCAAAACATCTGAGGAACATTTGCTTCCATCATCATTGTCCTTGATGCTTTTTGGATGGTCTAGTTCTTTCTCTCAACTACTCCATTCTGCTGTGGAGTCCTAGGTGCTGCAAGTATGAGGATAACCAGTGTTGTCATTGATATTAACATACTCATATTGCATTAATGTGAAGGATTGGATGAGCTGTGTGTTGAGGATATTCAGAAAATTAGCCTCAATCAGGAACAGTGAAGAATAGTGATGACATTAAGGTAAAAGTCCAAGATAAGATGAAGATTAGAGGATGTGGTTTAAATGGTTTGTAGATATGAGTCTTAAGATGTTCTAGTTAAGATTTTAGAGGTCCACATAAAGATCTGAAGAAGTTATGGCTGGTTGTGTAGAACTGGTTCCGGTAGGTGTTCAGTGGAGACAGAGTGTCACAGATTGGTCCGGTGAGATCCGGAATTACATTATCTCATTCTGCAGATTGGAAGGAGTGTTGAGGAATTTAGTGTGAAGTGACAAATAGATTTGTGAATGATTTGGAGGTTTGAAAGAACCTTTTGCATTATGACAGTGATGACAAACTGTGTTCTTGAAGTTTCAGATGAAGGAGAGAAGGATTCCAGTAAGCAAATGAAGTGCGGATGTTCCTGGTGATTCAGGAAAGCTTGTGGTGATCTATGGATCATGTCTAGTTCATGTTGGTGGTCTGCATTGAAGTTAAAAGTTGTATTTGAAGAATAACCATGGATTTTGGTGTTCTTCTTAAGACTGGCCGACCGGATGTATTACATGTCTTGCGAATGATCTTGTAGGTGTTTGCCGACTTAGATGATTGTTCTAAAGTCGATGCCTTGTATAAATAAGGGTTTGTGAATTCATTTTGAAGTGTGTCTTGCGGTGATGAGAGTGAGATAGCGAAGAGAAGTGTGAAAGGCAGAGCAGGAGTTTTTGGGCTTAAATGGAACTGATCTAGGCATGGTAAAAATGTCAATCTCTAGTTCAAGTTTGTAATACTTGTTATCTTGTAGATAGTGTGTCTCTTGTAGGCAGTGTGCCTTCTTGTGAGCAGTGTGCTTGGGTAGTGAGCCCTAATTGGCACGTGCCATCTATTTTTCTTATTCTTCTAACAGAGAATAATCCTTGGGTTAATCACCCCGTGGTTCTTCCCTTAACCGGGTTTTCCACGTCAAAATCTTGGTGTCTCATGTGTTGATGTGTATCTGCTCTAGTGTTTATGCCTTATGCTTTCATGAATGATTAATTGCTATGCTATTGATTAACAAAGTGGATTTAAGTGTTTGAATTGAAAGCAAATTAAGGATAACTGATTCACCCCCCCTCTCAGTTATCAACAATTGGTATCAAAGCCAAGTTCCTCTAAAAGGAGCTTAACTACTTGAGGAGATCTAGGATGTCATCATACAAGAAGGATAGTCTGAAGTTTGATGGAACCAACTTCTCTCTTTGGAAAGGTCTCATGAAATGTCACTTGGAGTGTATGGGAAAAGCATACTTGACCATGGTCACAAGAGCATATGTACCTCCACAGGGTGGTCCGACAACTCTAAATGAAATCACAGATGCTGAAAACAATCTGCAGACTAAAGAAACTCTTCTATGCACATTAACTGACTCAGAGCTCTCAAATGTTATTGACCTACCAACAGCCTATGATATCTCGGTTAAACTGGAACTTCTGCATGAAGGAGATGAGAGTGTCAAGAGTGCAAGGTTGCAGAGTCTCAAAGGGAAATTTGAAAGATTGAAGATGAGAGATGATGAAAATATCACTACCTTTATGCCAAGAGTAAATGAGTTGGTATGTGGAATTAGGAATGTTGGTGGAGTTTTGGATGAAAATGAGATTGTTTGCAAAATTCTCAGATCCCTTCCTGCTGCCTACAAAATCAAGGTTGTTGCCATTGATGAATTCAGAGCTCATACAACTGTCACAAGAGAACAATTGGCTGGCAAACTGGCTGCATTTGAAATGACCGAGTTTGGAGATGATCCCCCCAAGATTGAATCTGCATTCAAAGCCGGTGCCTATGTGAAAGGCAAACAAGGATTTGATCCAGGAGAAAACTCTTCAAGGAAGCTGTCATGGTATGATCAAGCAAGGAAAGACATGGAAGAGGAAGAAGCAGAAACAGCTCAACTTGAAGCCCTCATTGCAAAAAGACTGCCAAGAGGATCTGGTAAGTATGAAGGAAAATTACCTTTTAAATGCAACAACTGCAATAAGATTGGTCACTTTGCCTCAAGATGTCTGGAAAGATCTACAAGGTCAAATTCTAACAGACAAAGGTTCCAAAAGAATTGTTATTATGTTCATGAAGAAGCTGATAATGAAGGAGTAATAGATGATGAATCAGAGATAGGAGGCAAATCTAGAAATGAATGGGTGTTTATTGCCATCAAGGAAGAAGATCCAATATCTATCAATCATAAGGTTGTAGAAAGAGCTTTGGCTGCCCTAGTTGTAGAAAAGGATGATTGAGTTATTGACAGTGGATGCTCTCACCATATGATAGGTGACAAGAACAAGTTCGTAGATTTGGAAAGGTATGAAGGAGGAATGGTAAAGTTTGGTGACAATTATGTTGGTAGAATCAGAGGTAGGGGAACTATCTCTTTTGATAGAAAGAACAAAACTGGTAATGTATTGTATGTTGAAGAATTGAAGCACAATTTTCTTAGTGTTGGTCAGTTGGTGGACAAAGGCTATGATCTCCGGTTCAAGAATGGAAGATACAAGATCTTTGAAAGCTCTAGAACTAAGATTGCATCCGGTACTCAAACAAAAGGTAATATCTTCCATCTAGTTGGTACCAACAAAAGTTGTCTGATTGTTCAAGTTGATCAGAGTTGGTTATGGCATAGAAGGATGTGTCATGTAAATTTTGATAACATCATCAAGATAAGCAATACTCAGGCTGTAAGAGATCTTCCAAAGTTGATAAAACCTACAAATAGTTTGTGCAAAGAATGTCAGCTAGGTAAATAGAGCAGAATCTCATTCAAAAGCAAGGATCAGTCCTCTACCAGATTATTGGAATTAGTTCATACTGATCTATGTGGTCCGACAAGAATCAAGAGTATGCAAGGTGATAGATATTTTATGTTATTGATTGATGACCATTTCTGGATGATGTGGGTTACCTTTTTGAAAGAGAAATCAGAAGCTTTTGAGAAGTTCAAAATCTTCAAGGCTATGGTAGAGAATTAAATCGGATTAAAACTGAAATATCTAAGGTCTGATAGAGGTGGTGAATTCACATCCGGTGAATTCATAGACTTTTGTAAGAAGCATGGTATAAAGAGACAGTTGTCTGCTCCTAGGACTCCACAGCAGAATGGAGTAGTTGAGAGAAAGAACTGGACCATCCAGGAAGCATCCAGGACAATGATGATGGAAGCAAATGTTCCTCAGATATTTTTGAGAGAAGTTGTCAGCACTGCAGTCTACACTCTCAATCGAGTTCAAATCAGAAACAATACCAGTAAGACTCCCTATGAACTTTGGTTTGGCATCACTCCTACTGTGAGATATTTCAAAGTATTTGGTAGCAAATGTTACATTAAAAGAGATGAAGATCTAGGAAACTTTGATGCTAGAAGTGATGAAGGAATTTTCTTGGGTTACTCCACTCAAAGCAAAGCATTCCGGTGTTACAGTAAGAGTCTAAGAAAGATGACAGAAAGTACAAATGTGAAGGTTGATGAAGGTATTGAAAAGCCCTCAAGATTTTTTGAGTATGATGAAGATGATCAGAATGGTGTTCTGATTCAAGGAACTCAATCCTCTCCTGAAGGTCAGATTCAGAGTGATCCGGTAAATCAGGAAGAAGAGATAGGTCTGGATGAGCCTGATCAAGAAGCAAAAGTGCAAGAAACTCCCAAAGTTCCAAGGTATGTAAGACTGAACCACTCTGAAGATCAGATCATAGGTGACAAAAGCAAAGGTGTGCAAACTAGAAGGAATGTTGCTCAAAATCTGGATGAATGTTGTCTGATTTCAAAGATTGAACCTAAGACAATAAATGAAGCCTGCAATGGAGGAAGAGTTGATGCAAATTGAGAAAAATCACACTTGGGATCTTGTTTCTAGACCTAGTAACAAGAATGTGATTGGAACCAAATGGGTCTTCCGAAACAAACTAAATGAAGTTGGTGAAGTAATTAGAAATAAAGCCAGATTAGTCTGCAAAGTCTACTCTCAAATAGAAGGGATTGATTTTGAGGAATCCTTTGCTCCGGTGGCAATAATTGAAGCAGTCAGACTATTTCTTGCATTTGCTGCCTTCACAGATTTCAAAGTGTATCAGATGGATGTCAAATCTGCTTTCCTGAATGGTGACCTAGAAGAAGAGGTGTACATTAAACAACTGGATGGATTTTAGTTATCTGAGCATGGTGATATGGTCTGCAAATTAAAGAAGGCACTGTATGGTCTAAAGAAAGCTCCAAGACCATGGTATGAGAGGCTAGACAAACATCTTTTGAAGATTGGTTTCAAAGGTACTGCTGATAGTAACCTATATTTTAAAATTGATCATGAAAACATCTTGATTGTTGAAGTATTTGTTGATGATATCATCTTTGGAGGAAGAGACAATATGTGTAAAACCTTTGCAAACCAAATGAAAAGTGATTTTGAAATGTCAATGCTCAGTGAAATAAATTTCTTCTTGGGTCTGCAAATTACTCAGACAAAGAAAGGAATCTTTATCTCTCAGACCAAATATGTGAAAGAACTATTGAAGAAATTTGGAATGGAAGATTCAAAGCCAATGAACACTCCTATGGCTACCGGATGTAAGTTGAGCAAAGATGATGACTCTCCTAAGAAAGATTAGACAAAGTACAGATCAATGATTGGATGATTACTGTATCTCACTCAGACTAGACTAGATATAATGCAGACTATTGGTCTTGTGGCGAGAATCTAGGCTGATCCCAGAGAATCTCATGTCATGGCAATCAAAAGAATTTTTAGGTACTTGAAAGGAACAGTTGAGTATGGCCTATGGTATCCCAGAGATCATGACTTTTCTCTTCATGCATATATAGATGCAGATTGGGTAGTAGATGTGGATGATAGGAAGAGTACAAGTGGAGGAGCATTCTTTTTGGGAAAAAGGTTGGTTTCTTGGCTAAGCAAGAAACAAGAAGCAATATTGCTGTCTAGAATAGAAACAGAATACATTGCAGTAGCAGGTAGTTACACTCAACTTTTGTGGATGAAGCAAATGCTAAGAGATATTCAAGTAGAATATGAGGAGCCTATCACAATTTTCTGTGATAATTCAAGTGCAATAAATATTTCTAAGAATCTGGTATTGCATTCTAAGACCAAGCATATATCTATCAAATTTCACTTTTTGAGAGAACAAGTGAACAAGGGTGAAGTCAAATTGGAGTATGTGCCCTCCAAGGATCAGCTTGCAGATATTTTTACTAAACCTCTTCCCAAGGACTCTTTTGAGTTTCTCAGGGAGAAGTTAGGGGTCATGGCCCCTCCGGTGATGAACTAGGATGCACTGATGTGCATCAGTCCGGTGGATATCACAGTCATATCTTGTGATCCAGATTGATGATGGGCAGCTGCTACTAAGGGGGAGCAGCTGGTATGATTTTGATATGTTAGAATTACAAGTATGAGACCTTTGCCATTGATGTCAAAGGGGGAGAAAAGACATGTGAAAAACAAGTGGTTGATGATCAAAGGGGGAGCAGTAAAGGAAGAGAAGACATGTGAAGAGTTTTTGCTGATAGGGGGAGCTGTGACATAAAGGAGAAGTTCTTGTCTTGATGGTTTTTCACATCATATGTTGCCATCAATGACAAAGGGGGAGATTGTTGCAAGTATGAGGATAACCACTAGTGTCATTGATGTCAACATACTCATATTGCATTAATGAGAAGGATTGGATGAGCTGTGTGCTGAGGATATTGAGAAAATTAGCCTCAATCAGGAACAGTGAAGAACAGTGATGACATTAAAGTAAAAGTCCAAGATAAGATGAAGATCAGAGGATGCAGTTTAAAGGGTTTGTAGATATGAGTCTTAAGATGTTCCAGTTAAGATTTTAGAGGTCCGTATAAAGATATGAAGAAGTTATGGCTACTTGTGTAGAACTAGTTCCAGCAGGTGTTCAGTGGAGACAGAGTGTCACAGATTGGTCCGATGAGATCCAGAATTACATTATCTCATTCTGCAGATTGGAAGGAGTGTTGAAGAAGTCAGTGTGAAGTGACAAATAGATTTGTGAATGATTTGGAGGTCTGAAAGAAACTTTTTCGTTATGACAGTGATGACAGACTGTGTTCTTGAAGTTCTGGATGAAGGAGAGAAGAATTCCAGTAAGCAGATGAAGTGTAGATGTTCCTGGTGATTTAGGAAAGCTTGTGGTGATCTGTGGATTGTGTCTAGTTCCTGTTGGTGGTCTGCATTGAAGTTAGAAGTTGTATTTGATGAATAACCATAGATTTTGGTGTTCTTCTTAAGACTGGCCGACCGGATGTATTACACGTCTTGCGAATGATCTTGTAGGTGTTTGCCGAGTTAGATGATTATTCCTAAGTTGATGCCTTGTATAAATAAGGGTTTATGAATTCATTTTGAAGTGTGTCTTGCGGTGATGAGAGTGAGATAGCGAAGAGAAGTGCGAAAGGCAGAGCAGGAGTTTTTGGGCTTAAATGGAACTGATCCATGCATGGTAAAGATGTCAATCCCCAATTCAATTTTGTAATACTTGTTATCTTGTAGATAGTGTGTCTCTTGTAGGCAGTGTGCCTCCTTGTGAGTAGTGTGCTCAGGTAGTGAGCCCTAATTGGCATGTGCCATCTATTTTTCTTATTCTTCTAACAGAGAATAATCCTTGGGTTAATCACCCCATGGTTTTTCCCTTAACCAGGTTTTCCACGTCAAAATCTTGGTGTCTCATGTGTTGATGTGTATCTTCTCTAGTGTTTATGCCTTATGCTTTCATGAATGATTAATTGCTATGCTATTGATTAATAAAGTGGATTTAAGTGTTTGAATTGAAAGCAAATTAAGGATAACTGATTCAACCCCCCCTCTCAGTTATCAACACTAGGAGCAGACAACTGTCTCTTTATACCATGCTTCTCACAAAAGTCTATGAATTCACTAGATGTGAATTCACCACCTCTATCAAGCCTCAGACATTTTAGTTTTAATCTGGTTTGATTCTCTACCATAGCCTTGAAGATTTTGAACTTCTCAAAAGCTTCTAATTTCTCTTTCAGAAATGTAACCCACATCATCTAGGAATGGTCATCAATCAGTAACATGAAATATCTATCACCTTGCATACTCTTGATTCTTGTCAGACCACATAGATCAGTATGAACTAATTCCAATAATCTGGTAGAGGACTGATCCTTGCTTTTGAATGAGACTCTGCTCTGTTTACCTAGCTGACATTCTTTGCACAAACTATTTGTAGGTTTTACCAACTTTGGAAGATCTCTTACAGCCTGAGTATTGCTTATCTTGATGATGTTATCAAAATTTACATGACACATCCTTATATGCCATAACCAACTCTAATCAACTTGAACAAACAGACAACTTTTGTTAGTACCAACTAGATGGAAGATATTACCTTTTGTTTGAGTACCGGATGCAATCTCAGTTCCGGAGCTTTCAAAGATCCTGCATCTTTCATTCTTGAACCAGAGATCATAGCCTTTGTCCACCAACTGACCAACACTGAGAAGATTGTGCTTCAATCCTTCAACATACAGTACATTACCGGTTTTGTTCTTTCCATCAAATGAGATAGTTCCCCTACCTCTGATTCTACCAGCAGAATTGTCACCAAACTTTACCATTCCTCCTTCATACCTTTCCAAATCTAAGAACTTGTTCTCGTCACCTGTCATATGGTGAGAGCATCCACTGTCAATAACCCAATCATCCTTTTCTTCAACTTGGGCAGCCAAAGCTCTTTCTACAACCTTATGATTGATAGATATTGGATCTTCTTCCTTGATGGCAATAAACACCCGTTCATTTTTGGATTTGTCTCCTATCTCTGATTCATCATCTGTTACTCCTTCATTATCAGCTTCTTCATGAACATAATAACAATTCTTTTGGAACCTTTGTCTGTTAGAATTTGACCTTGTAGATTTTTCCGGACATCTTGAGGCAAAGTGACCAATCTTATTGCAGTTGAAGCATTTAAAAGGTAATTTTCCTTCATACTTACTGGATCCTCTTGGCAGTCTTTTTGCAATGAGGGCTTCAAGTTGAGTTGTTTCTACTTCTTCCTCTTCCATGTCTTTCCTTGCTTGATCATACCATGATAGCTTCCTTGAAGAGTTTTCTCCCAAATCAAATCTTTGTTTGGCTTTCACATAGGCACTGGCTTTGAATACAGATTCAGTCTTGGGGGGATCATCTCCAAACTCGGTCATTTTAAATGTAGCCAGTTTGCCAGCCAATTGGTCTCTTGTGACAGTTGTATGAGCTCTGAATTCATTAATGGCAGCAACCTTAATTTTGTAGGTAGCAGGAAGGGATTTGAGAATTTTGCAAACAATCTCATTTTCATCCAAAACTCCACCAACATTCCTAATTCCACATACCAGCTCATTTACTCTTGGCATAAAGGTAGTGATATTTTCATCATCTCTCATCTTCAATCTTTCAAATTTCCCTTTGAGACTCTACAACCTTGCACTCTTGACATACTCATCTCCTTCATGCAGAAGTTCTAGTTTAACCTAGATCTCATAGGCAGTTGGTAGGTCAATAACATTTGAGAGCTCTGAGTCAGTTAATGCGCTTAGAAGAGCTTCTTTGGTCTGCAGATTGTTTTGAGCATCTGTGATTTCATTTAGAGTTGTCGGACCACCCTGTGGAGGTACATATGCTCTTGTGACCATGGTCAAGTATGCTTTTCCCATACGCTCCAAGTGAGATTTCATGCGACCTTTCCAAAGAGAGAAGTTGGTTCCATCAAACTTTGGACTATCCTTCTTGTATGACGACATCCTGGATCTCCACAAGCAGTTAAGCTCTTTTTAGAGGAACTTGGCTCTGATACCAATTGTTAATAACTGAGAGGGGGGGTGAATCAATTATCCTTAATTTGCTTTCAATTCGAACACTTAAATCCACTTTGTTAATCAATAGCATAGCAATTAATCATTCATGAAAGCATAATGCATAAACACTAGAGCAGATACACATCAACACATGAGACACCAAGATTTTGATGTGGAAAACCCGATTAAGGGAAAAACCATGGGGTGATTAACCCAAGGATTATTCTCTGTTAGAAGAATAAGAAAAGTAGATGGCACATGCCAATTAGGGCTCACTACCCGAGCACACTGCTCACAAGAAGGCACATTGCCTACAAGAGACATACTATCTACAAGATAACAAGTATTACAAACTTGAACTAGAGATTAACATCTTTACCATGCCTGGATTAGTTCCATTTAAGCCCAAAAACTCCTGCTCTGCCTTTCGCACTTCTCTTCAATATATCACTCCCATCACCACAAAGACACCCTTCAAAATGAATTCACAAACCCTTATTTATACAAGGCATCAGCTTAGGAATAATCATGTAAGTCGGCAAACACCTACAAGATCATTCGCAAGACATGTAATACATCTGGTTGGCCAGTCTTAAGAAGAACACCAAAATCTATGGTTATTCTTCAAATACAACCTCTAACATCAATGCAGACCACCAACATGAATTGGACATGATCCACAGATCACCACAAGCTTTCCTGAATCACCAGGAACATCCGCACTTCATCTGCTTACTGGAATCCTTCTCTCCTTCATCCAGAACTTAAAGAACACAGTCTGTCATCACTGTCATAATGCAAAAGGTTCTTCTGGACCTCCAAATCATTCACAAATCTATTTGTCACTTCACACTGACTTCTTCAACACTCCTTCCAATCCGTAGAATGAGATAATGTAATTCCGGATCTCACCAGACCAATCTGTGACACTCTGTCTCCACTGAACACCTGCCGGAACCGGTTCTACACAAGCAACCATAACTTCTTCAGATCTTTATGCGGACCTCTGAAATCGTAACTGGAACATCTTAAGATTCATATCTACAAACCCTTTAAACTGCATCCTCTGATCTTCATCTTATCTTGGGCTTTTACCTTAATGTCATCACTGTTCTTCATTGTTCCTGATTGAGGCTAATTTTCTCAATATCCTCAGCGCACAACTCATCCAATCCTTCTCATTAATACAATATGAGTATGTTGACATCAATGACAACACTAGTTATCCTCATACTTGCAACATATCCTTCTTGTATGATGACATCCTGGATCACCTCAAGCAGTTAAGCTCTTTCAGAGGAACTTGGCTCTGATACCAATTGTTGGATTCAGGATAGACAACTGAGAGGGGGGGGGTGAATCAGTTTTCCAAAACTTGCTTCTAATTCAAACACTTAAATCCTCTTTGTTACTTAATATCATATCAATTAATCATTCATGAAAGCATAAGCATAAACATCAGAGCAGATACAAATCAACACATGAAACACCAAGATTTTGACGTGGAAAACCCGGTCAAGGGAAAAACCATGGGGTGATTAACCCAAGGATTATTCTCTATTAGAAGAATAAGAAAAATAGATGGCACATGCCAATTAGGGCTCACTACCCAAGCACACTGCTCACAAGAGGCACACTGCCTACAAGAGACACACTATCTACAAAGTAACAAGTATTATAAACTTGAACTGGAGATTGACATTTTTACCATGCCTGGATCAGTTCCATTTAAGCCCAAAGACTCCTGCTCTACCTTTTGCACTTCTTTTCGCTATACCACACTCATCCGCTGCAAGAAACCCTACAAAATTAATTCACAATCCCTTATTTATACAAGGCATCGACTTAGGAACAATCATCTAAGTCAGCAAACACCTATAAGATCATTTGCAAGACGTGTAATACATCTGGTCAGCCAGTCTCAGGAAGAACACCAACAACCGGTGGTCTTTACATCAAATCCAAACTCTAACTTCAATGTGGACCACCAATAAGAATTGTGCATGATCCAAGGATCACCAAAACCTTTCCCGAGTCACCAAGAACATCCGCACTTTATCGACTCACTAGAATTCTTCTCTTCTTCATCTAGAACTTCAAGAACACAGTTTGTTGCCATTGTCACAATGAGAAAGGTGCTTCCGGACCTCCAAACCATGTACAAATATAGTTGTCACTTCACACTGACTTCTTCAACACTCCCTCCAATCCGCAGAATGAGATAATGCAATTCCGGAGCTCACCGGACTAATCTGTGACACTCTGTCACCACTGAACATCTGCCATAACCAGTTCTACTAGAGCGACCATAACTTCTTCATATCTTCATGTGGACCTCTGAAATCTTGATTGGAGCATCTCAAGACTCATATCTGAAAACCCTTAAAACTGTATCTTCTGATATTCATCTTATCTTGGCCTTTTACCTTAAAGTCATCACTGTTCTTCACTGTTCCTGATTGAGACTAATTTTCTCAATATCCTCAGTACACAGCTCATCCAATCCTTCTCATTAATGCAATATGAGTATTTTGACATCAATGACAACACTGGTTATCCTCATACTTGCAACACTTCTTTCTTCATATGGGCATCATATATAGTAAACATAGCTTGTATCCCCAAACTATCTGCACTGACTGTGTTCCTGAAAATCATCTGGGCTCTGACTATTGCATCCCTCACTATTGTGATTGCTTTAGCATGACTAGTTAACTTGGCCTTCAGGTTATCCAAAGTTAACTGGTTGTCTAGAATATTATCCATGGAAGAAACTGAAAAGATTTTATCTTCAAACTCCTTCTGATACATATTTTCAAACTCTTGGGTCATCTCATCCGCAGAAAGAAATTGATTATCCTTAGATACCAAATTGCATGAAAGCTCCTCCAACTTATGTAAGAGACTAATGTCACTTTGGTCACTTAACTTCTTGGTAGTTTCCAGATCCTTGATCAAGTCCTTCAAAACATTGTTCTGATATGTCAATGCTTTCTTAGTTTTTGTGTATGAATCCCAATTCAGAATAACACTAATTGATATCAAAGCATTTATTTTCAATTTCCTCATTCATGTCCATTTATCATAGCTTTGATCCAAATAGTCAATATCCTGAGAAATAGTATCTATCAAATCATCAAGCTTTGCTCTGACCTCTCAATTGCTCATGAAGAGCATTGCTGATTTGTTCTCCCCAGAAGATTCTCTGTTGGTCTCTGAGAATCACCCTGATGAAAGGATACATCCATTCATGAAAAAGTGAAGAAGAAGATAATCCCCTCACTCTACTGAGAAGATTTATTAAATCACCTACTTCCTCTACAAAATCACTTCAAGGAAAGCTCCTTGGCCATCTGAACAAATTTGACCTTGGCATTTTCAACCACTTGGTGTTAAATACCTTCCTAGCCTTCTTAGAGTTCCTGTCATATTCTTGTTGAGCCTCAGTAAAGTCAAGTTTTACAACATCAACCAAAGTGGGACACATGAAAACTTTATCAATAAATTCTGGATCCAATCTTATGATCACATTACCATTTGCATCCACTACTACCCTAGTGTCTTTATTATAGAAATGTGCACACTGAAGAAGAAATTCTATATTATGAGCTGCCACTGGAAATGATGACACCAGGTGGATGTTGCTAGCTACAATCTTCTTCATCAGAGGACTAGGGTTATTTGACTTAGTCCTTTCTACAAACTCAGCCATGTCTACATGGCCAATCTCTGTATCCCAAATATCATCAACATTAGAGGTAACTGAGGTGATCAGAAAAAACACCTTGATACTTATACTTCATTGCTTTTGACTTCTTCAGAGACAACTCAGTCATTTGGAAGACGAACACTAGAAGGATGTCAATGAATAGAATAAATTTGCAGAAGAAACTGCAACAAAAAGCCATGATCATGCAATTAGGGACAATACTGGTAATCTAGGAAAACTGCATGTTGATGATCATGACTATAGGAGTAATCTTGAAAGGGCTAGAGTGCAAGTAGGTCAAAAAAAAGAGAAAAGCGGGCTCAGAAAAGTAAATTTGAAAATCTCCCAGAGTTATAGAAAATCTAAGGGAGTGAATGCACGGGCAGCAAAATTTTCCGCCCTTCCATTTGAGGGATAACTTGTAGGTGTTAGGGCAGAACATTTGGTCGACCCTGCATGTTAGGGATAAAACTCTCCCATGTTTGAGCGGCAAAATTTGCCAACTCAGCATGATGAAATAGGTCACAAGTGTAAAAGTAGTTATTTTTACTACTTTCGCATGTTGGAGAAGTTCAAAGCTTTCTTCGTGTAAGGGTGGCAAAATTTGCTGCCCATACACCTTGGGACAGAACCTTCAAATTTATAAGCGACAATTTTTGCCAACTTAGCACTTATGCATAAATTTGTAATATGAAGGACTTTGAGCGGGGAATTTCACCGGCATTACACAAAAGACAACAAACATAACTTAATATGTTTGAGTGGCAAACATTGTTGACTCGACACCTGTAATAGATATATAAGTTTTCATGCTTTAAGTGGCAAAATTTACTGCTTAGGCATGTGTTGGTTAAATCTTCTCTAAGGACATGTATTGGTGAACTCTTCTGATAAAATGATGGCCAGAGAAACCTGGGTCTACCAAAGACTAGGGTTTTAAAAATGACTTGAAAAGAAAAACAAAATGAAGATTTGCTCAAAAACTTGAACAATACAATTTTAAGAAGACACAAACAATCACTTCATCAAACAAGAAAAACCCTAAGAAAGGAAACAACAACAAAAAGGAAAGTTAAAGACTTGCCTGTCAAAAATGACTGAAGCCCTAAGCGCGACCTTGGTGACCCAAAACCCATCCAAATCCAGAATCAGCGTGATCAAGCAATCTTAGGAAGGGTTTACTAGTTGATTGGAAGATTCAGGGAAAGAAAAATAATGAAATGAAATGAGTTTACACATTAAAAAGGTTTAAAAACTAAGACCATAAAGCTAACATGAGTGGCAATAAATGCCACTGAAGTTCGTGATTTGAAAGATCTTGCTTGGTCAGTAGAAAAATCTGACACAACACATATGACAACACCATGCTATGATGGCAAAATTGACTGACAGGACAATTGTTATCTACATCTAAAAGTGGTAATAATTACCAACTTTGCAAAGCTAACTTCAACAAAGAACATGTATGGGTGGCACAATTCGCTGCCCATACATGTTCTAATCAAAAAATAAGACAAACATACAAAAGTGACAAAATTAGCCAACTTAGCACAAAGATATGCAAGAGAGACAAAATTGACCGACTCTGCACATGAACACTCAAAAAATTTCTAACACCCAAAATAGTCAAAATTGATATTTTGACAGGCTTGTAACTTAGTCAATCTTTGCGAATCTCAAAAAATCAACCGAGGGGAATGTCACAAACTATTCTAACGATGTCAAATGACTTTGCACGAGGTCAAGAGAACTTGCCTTGATTTGTGAACTTAGAGTGTAGGCTATGAAACAGACAAGTTTCGTAGGGGTTGTCTACAAAAATGAGAAAGCTAATTTTGAGAACAACACTTAATGAATAATTCAGGAATGATCAACTGCTAGGTGATGATTTTTAATTAAAGATAGAGTTTGCAAATGTTGAGGCAAAATATCTAGACATATGGAAGGGTTTCCCCAACTTCCTCTATGAAGAAGATTAGGTTAGGATTGCATTAAGCCAAATCCATAAGGATTTATTTTACCTTGACTAACCTCACATGATCACAAAGGAAGCAATTAGAGCTGTGATTGGATTGTGCTCCTCCAAACCAATGCCTATATTGAAAGTAGCAAAGAATGAGGAGGTGATGAGACTTACATGAGTGAAATTTGATAAGAGAACCCTAACAGTGGATGATATCATTGATCTAGGGGTCCGGTATGCCACTATGGGCATTGCCTACAAAGTGTACTACACAAATAGAGAGGGGATTGCTACTATCACTACCATTTATACTGCTTATCAAATGGTGAAATATGGGAAGGACCATGACCTCTATGAGCTCTTGCAGTAGAAGTTGGTGGATAATTTGAAGAGAACAAAGGAGTCAAGATACAAATTCTGATATGGTTCCTTAATCATTTGTCTTATGTTCTATTTTCTAGAGGAATTGCTTGCTATGAGGGTATGGTTTGGAAAAGTGATACCCCTGTTGCACACCAAAGCAAGGACTATATGTGTAGCTTTCCTGATCATAAACATTATGACACATTATTTTGGGGATTCTTCAAAACTTTTCAAAATGATATGGAAAAGAGGGAAAGGATATCAACAAAAGTTGTAGAAAAATACAAAAATGATATAACATTCATGGCGAATAAGGATAATTGCTATATGGAGGCAATAGAATCAATGACTTTTTGGATAACCACCCTACCCTATGATGTGTTCAAATGTGATTTGACTAGATAGATATGCTTCTCAACAAGCCTAAGGATCCTACTACTGAAAGATTTGGGATTTATGATGAAATCACCCACAAAACAATCAAGAAGAATGTGGAGGAAAAAGAAAAAAAGATGAAGTCTAAACTGAAGGAAATGATTAACACTCCTAAGCATTCTACAAGAGAAGCATAGACTACTGCTACTACACAACCTCCCAAAAGGACAAGCAGGACTGCCCCTATTGCAACTACTTTTTCTAGCCCCTCCGGATCTACTCTAACTCCACCTAGAAAGAACAGAACTTCTACTGAAGTTCTAGTTTAGACCAAGACTACAAAGACAAAGAAATATAGACCTAAGGTCTAAGAAAAAAAAGAAAAGATCAATCTGGTAAACATAGAAGAAGAAGATGATGAAGAAGAAGAAGAAGAAGAAGAAGCTTATGTATTGGAGAGGAAGAAGAAAAGAACAAGATAAGAAGAAGAAAAATAAGAAAAAAAAAGAAACTTTGAAAGGAAAGGGAAAAGGAAAAGCAAAGAAAACCAAAATAGATACTCAAGAAAAATCTAATTATGTGCCCCTACAACTTGAGGCCATTGTGAATGATATTGCACAACATGGTGCTTTAAAGGGTGTAGAAGAGATTTATGATAAGATGCCTGACAATGACAAAGCCACAATTGAAGAGGCTATAATCAGGTATATGATTGCCTTTAATTTGGATCTAATTGAGATCTTTGACCAACTTCTTATAAGTCTTGCATACTTGCTCACTAACAAGAGAAATGATGACATGACAAAAGAGGCAGAAATGAGGAAACAAACAATTGAAAAGGTGGTTCCATCCATCATAGATGAAGAAAAGATTAGAATATCTCAAGAACAAGCAAATGAATTCAGAACAAAAAGAAGAATAAATATTCTGATGGGAAGAGACAAGGATTAAATAGAGAGACTAGAGAAGGAGACATTAGAGAAAACTACTAAAATCCTTGAAGAAATGAAGAATGCTAAGGTGATAGTTGAGGAACAAGTTCCTCTAGATGTACCTCTTCAAGATATAGACCTATCAACCTTTGATGACAAAGTGGATAAAGGCAACATGACTGAGAAAGATGAGTAGACTACTCCTCTGGAAAATACTAAAGCTCAAAATATAGAGGGTGAAGATAAAGTAAGTACACCCCCTCTAGAGAACAAAAATATAGGTACAAAACATAGCAATCCTCCTTTAGAGGATATAGTAAAAAATGAGCAAAGGAAAGAGGATAACCCTAAGAAGAAGCAAGAAGAGAAAGAGAAGAGTGAGGAAAAACAAGATGAAAAAGACAAGAGTGAAACAGAGAAGAAGGAAGATGAGAAAGTGGATGATATAGGTTAGAGTTCTTCAGAGTCAGACTCATTCAAATACCTATTATATTTGCAGATGAAATTTCAACCTGTGATCACACGACAACTTCTACAAATTCCTACTCTTGAAGGGAAAGTTGATTTGGAAAACATTTCACCCCTTCACAAACTACAACTTGTAGACATCCTACATGCTTCTACAAGAAAGGAGTTCTTGCAAGAAAACCTAAAGAAAACTAGTTTGGTTGAAGATGTCATGAAGATTATACATGAAGAGTTACCAGAGGTAATCATTGACTCCTCTCTACCCCCCCAAAAAAATGTTGAAACTATTAATGGATTCTTTTAAGGACCATTCTTCTCATGTTGAAAAGAAAGAAGAACAAGAGGCATTAAGAAAAATGAATGATAAAAGGTTGGCTGAGATATCTGATAAATGTGTCAATGCACACAATAAGCTACAAGAAAATTTCAACATGTTTAAGGGATGTATCGATGAAGCCACTACTTTATACTTGTTCTGTTTAAAATAGCTTAATTCCACCAAGAACATCAAAGCTCAGATTGACTCCATTGAGTCATAGATCTCTAAAATGGCAAAAGTATATGACTTGTCAAATGACAAGAATGGAGCAACTAGGGTACAAGTTGAAAATATTCATGCACAAATGTCATAGCTATAGGACCAAAGAGAGTAGATAAAGAAGTAGTTTGGTTAGCTGAGAGAAGCAGTAAATTTGAGACTTGCTTCATTGTTAGGGTTGCTAGGTGAAGTTGAGAAGATTGAGTAGAAGATGAAGACACCAAGTAGTATAGATGAGGCTGAGGACTTATGTATGCAATTTGAATGCCAAAATCACATTCTTTCCTTAGAGAAAGCAAATTGGGTATTGTTATGTGTGAAAATGAGAAGAGGGGATAAATGATACCCAAGTATATCAAATCAAACCCTCCTTTTACAATAACATTTAAGGACAAAACTGAGCCAAGTCACTACAAGATGGATGAGGACTCAACTTTTGATTTTGTGCTCAGGAATGATATGGAGAGAATAGGCCTCAAACCCTAATTATAGTGCAATCAGGTATAAATGAACAAAATGCTACAGAAAACCTAACATGAAAGTACTCAGGAAGGATAAAAAACATACCAAAAGTTGAGCTTCTAGAAAGAAAACCCTAGCAAACTATAAGGCAGGTTCCCATGTCTAATAGGGAAGAATTTGTAGAGATTCTGAATAGAGAGGTGCATCAAACTGTATCATGATCTTGAGTTCAGAGCCAAACTTATCAGTAGGACTACAAGGCAAGTGCCCTAGTCTAGGAGGGAGGAATAGCAACAATATTCTTCAAGATCCCAACTCCTTATCCTTCAAAATACTTCTCTATACATGTACTTTTCTACCTCTAGCACTTGTGACCTGCAAACACAAAGAGATGGGTTTGGGGGTTGTGGTGTTTAGGAGCTTTCCTTAGTCAAGCCCCGGAATGACATTCAAGTCTTCCAACACTATTGTTAGATAGAGTGCGTGGCCAAGGAGGACAGAGGCCAAATCCAATAATCAAATGAAATGATTTAAATACAAATTGATGTCACATTAGAGGTGAAGCTCTCATGAAGATGAAGATCTTTCATACCATGAGGAGATGGGTTGATGAAGCCAAATCTGCAACAAACAAACACAATAACAAAACAATTCTTCTCTGAAACACAATGAAGGCTTTAAATGCTCTTTATTCAATATCATGAGTTTGTGTTATCCATCTTAACTTAAAATGAAGACATAAATCTATTTAAATATGTTTTCCTGCTGACATTCATAAATTAAATCAAGAGAACCGACAAAGGGAAACCTTTTAAGAGCACCCAAGCTGACATGCATTAATTTCTATCCTGACAAATTAGGCTAGACTTGGGCATGGGAACCCAAGTCCCAAGGCCCTTTTTGATCATGTTTAATTGTTTATAATGGGCCCCTTAGTCCCATTTGACATGGGTTTCAGGGGAAATTGCTCTAGGATGAGTATTTAACTTGTGAAGCATTAACATGGGGACCTAGGAGCTAAACTAGGAGGTAAAAAGGGTAAGTGCACAAAGATGGGGGACCAAAAGGGGGTCTTAAGATGCCACTTTTTTTTTAAAATCAGGAAACATTGATGTTGGATGAGAAAGTGAAGATAGCTACACTCAAAATTTGAAGATGGAAAAAAAACAAGAGTCATGCTCCGAATCTAGTTTCCAAACTACTATTGTTTTTCCAAAAATGGTTGAGATTAAGGGGTTCAAAAGGGGGAGCACACAAATTGGTCTTATTTTTCTCAAAAAAACATAACATAGCGTCTAGTGTGCTCCCCCTAAAATGTTAACTTCTTTTAGTATTTCAAAATCGCTTTGGTGAGAAATTAGCTAACACCATGTAGTTTATCCCTAATTTTTTTGATATTTTTTTCATGAATAATTGATTTTTTAGTACTTTTCAAAGTGGACACATCCTGAAAAATAGAAAATTGAGTGTGCTCCCCCTAAATTTTTTGAAAACTAATCAAAAATCAATTTTTTTCTGAATATGTGTAGAATGGAGTCTAGTTTCTAAAAATGTAAATTATTACAAATTTTGATGAGTGGTTAAAAATACTAGACACTGGTTTTTGACAAAAATTGGATACACTAACAAAAGAAATTAAAGATTAAACCCTTAACATACTCAAAGTGTGAAAAAAATTATATGGTTAGATAGCTAACAGAGAGCTTAAGATTATGGTGTATGTTTTTTGAATTTTCATTGAAAAAAGTGCCATCCTAATGGGGAGCATGCTCCATATTATCTCAAAATTTTGCTAAAAATTGGTAAAAACACATTCAAACAAGCTCAGTATAATGCGAGTGCATTACAATGCGCTCACGTTATGCTGAGCAAATTTTTCTATACACATGCCAATTGCATTTGCTTGAAAGTTTCTAAAGCCTTTTCAACAAATCCATTTTTTGCATTCCATTATAGAACATCTCTTTGAGGTGTTACATCAGATAATTGACATGCCTTGTCTATGCTTCCACACTTTACATACATGTCTAAAAGGGTAGCTGCACTTCCTAGCATCTCTCTCACTCTCTACTTCCCTCCCCTCTCTATGTCCTACCCTCTCTCTAAGTCTTTTCTTCCCTCCCCTCTCTACCTCTTACCTTCTCTCTCACTCTCTTCTTCCCTCCCCTTTCTACCTTCTACCCTCTCTCTCATTCTCTACTTCCCTCCCCTGTCTACCTCCTACCCTCTTTCTGAGTCTCTGTTTCCATCGCCTGTCTACCTCCTACTTTCTCTCACTCTCTTCTCCCCCCTCTCTACCTCCTAACCTCTCTCTCACTCTCTACTTCCCTCCCCTCTCTACCTCCTACCCTCTCTCTCAGTCTCTACTTCCCTCCCCTGTCTACCTCCTACCCTCTCTCTCTCTTCTTCCTTCCCCTACCTACCTCCTACCCTCTCTTACTCTCTGCTTCCCTCCCGTCTTTACCTCATACCCTCTCTCTCTCTCACTCTACTTCCATCCCCTCTCTACCTCTCCTCATCATTCTTCCCATCCAATGAAAGTTCATAAATTATCTTGTTTCCATTTCATCATCCCAATTTATATCCTCATCCCTCTTTGCATGTCCTAGTTTTCTTGTTTCTAGGTTCTTTGTCAACAAGGGAGAGGAGAGGGAGGAAGAGGGAGAGAGGATGGATATGGAGGGGAGAGAGAGGGGAGAGATAGGGTGATAAGGAGAGAGAGTCCTTGTTTTCTTGTTTTGGAGAGAGAGAGAGAGATAGGGTTGGTCAGGTTTATGAGTTTACGGTTGCTTAAGTTTAGGGTTTAGGGGAATTATTTAGGGTTTAGGGGTTTAGGGTTGATTGGGTTTATGGTTTAGGGGTTAGGTTTTAGGGGTATTATTTAGGGTTTAGGGAATTTGGGAGAGAGAGAAGTTTAGGGTTTCTCAGGTTTAGGGGCTTTATTTAAGGTTTATGAGTAGGGTTGCTCAAACCTTTAGGGGAATTATTTAGGGTTTATGAGTTTCTAGGGTTGCTCAAGCTTAGGGTTTAGGGGTTAGGGTTAAAGGGGAATTATTTTATAATTTCCCTCCAATCATCCTAATCCTAATGCATTAGTCCACCCATCTCCTAATCCATCAATCCCTATCATCCATCCACCATATAGCTCACCATGTAATCCACCATCAAATATTCTAAGCTCTAATCCATCAACCCATGAACACTCCAAAGACTCTTTACAAAATCCAAAAATAAAAGCAAAGATATGGAGCCATCCAAATCCACTGATCCAATTTTATCCCCCTCTAACACTCCCAATCCTAATCCATCCCCTCTTATATCCATTCACTCGATCCTAATCCTAACCCCACAACATCTTCCATCATTGTCCATAAACTATATGCATATCCTAGTCCATCAACCCACAAAGCCATTATTGATGTGACCTAAGGACTATTAACAAGGAATCTAAAAAAATCATGTACTCCAATTCCTATCCTTGAGCCTAATAAAAAACCTCCTAATAACATGTCTACCACTCCAATACCATCATCCACTCTTATGTCTATCCATTTCATTAAAGAGTCTCCTACCATAAGTCCAAGTCAAACCCCATCATGTAGCCATGTTGTCAAACATCCAAAGATTATTGATCCCATCCAAGAACTCATCACATCCATCTAAGAAACCTAATAGCTATGTTAAGAGCCTATTCTAAAGCATGTGGAAACACCAACCAACCATCCTAATCAAAATCCAAACATCCTATCTAATCCCATCCCAAATCCCTTACCATCTCATGGTCAACCCATCTACATTGATCCCATCATTGATCCTCCAACATCTCCTAGTGAACCCCCATCACCACCTCTTACTCCCCAATACAATGAATATCAATGCATCCCCACTTACCCTATCCATATCTAATAGATCACACTATCCATCTTATCATCCCTGTGATCAAGATATTATCTATGAGCAAGATCTTATCCATGAGAAAGAAACCCACATCACTCCTATCCATCATCCCATTAGCCCTATCCATCATCCCACTAGTCCTATTCATTATCCATCAATATCCCATGATGATACACTTGGTCCCCAAGAAAACATAGATAATCAAGAAAACAACTTGGATCCTATCAAATCACATCCCAATGAGGATGATAATCAAGATCCAAGAATTCTGCATCCATTTCCCATTGATCCTCCATCATCCCCTATTGAGCTATATGTTTAGGGGTTTAGCTTGCTTGCTTAATTTTAGGGTTTAGGGGTTAGGGGCATTATTTGAGGTTTATGAGTTTAGGGTTGCTCAAGTTTAGGGTTTAAGGGTTAGGGTTTACAGCAATTACTTAGGCTTTAGGGGTTTAGGGATGCTTGAGTTTAGGGTTTAGGGTTTAGGCGTTAGGGTTGCTCGAGTTTAGGGTTTTAGGGTTTCTCAAGTTTAGGGGTTAGGGTTTAGGGTTTAGAGAGAGATAGAGCAAGGGGACTGATACATATTGGGAGAGATAGGGAGATAGAGGAATTGGGTTACTTCCAGGGTTTATGGTTTAGGGGTTAGGGGTTTAGGGGTTTAGGGTTACTTATTTTTAGGGTTTAGGGGTTAGAGTTTAGGGGCATTATTTAGGGATTAGGGTTTATGGTTTAGGGGTTAAAGTTTAGAGGTTTAGGTTAGGGTTTAGAGAGAGAGGATTGATAGGGAGATATAGAGGAGACTGAGGGGAGAGATATCTTTGTCTCCTCTATCTCTCTCTCTAACTATATCTACCTCTCTCTCTCTCTCACTCTCTCTATCTCGCTCTCTCTATCAATCTCCTCTCTCTAACTCTACCTTTATATCTCTCCCTCCCTCACTATCTCACTCCCCCTCTCTATCACTCTCCCAATCCCTCTACCTCAAATCTATCTCCCTTTGTCTTTGGACATCTCTTGATCTCTTTCCCTAATTTTATCTCTCCACATATCCCTATATCTTAATCTATCCCTCTACCTCTCTATCCCTCCCTCTCTATCTCTCTCCCCATCCCTCTACCTCTTGAAATCTCTCTCCCTATGTCTCTAGACATCTCAAAATCTCTTTCCCTATCTCTATCTCTCCCCATAACCCTATCTCTTAATATATCCCTCTCTACCTTTCTCTTTGTATTTCTCTATCTATCTCTCCCTTGCTCTATATCTCCCTATATCTCCCCTCTCTATATATCTATCTCTATCTCCCTCTTTATAGCTAGCTTTCTCCCTCTATAGACCCCTTTGTCTATCTCAATCTCCCTCTCTCCCTCTCCCCATCTCTATCTCCACCTATCCCTCTCTATCTCTCTATTTGCCCCTCTTTCTATATTTTTTACTTTCTCTAACTCTATCTCTATCTCTTCATCTCTTTCCATGTCCCCAGGCTCTCTCCTTGTCCATGTCCATGTCCCTCTTTATCTCTCTGTGTCTCCCTCTCTCTATCTCTCTCTATTTATCCCTCTCCCCCCTTTCTATGTCTCCCTCCCTCTCTATATACATCCCTTTATATCTATCTATTTCTCCCTTTATTTCTTTATTTATCTATCGTCCCTCTATATAAATATATCTACCTCTCTATCTCTATATCTCTCTCCCTCACATTGTAAGGGGTTGATGGAGAGAGGGAGAGAGATATAGAGAAGGAGAGGTAGATAGAGTTGTAGAGAGGGAGGATAGAGAAATAGAGAGAGAGAGAGAGACTCTCCCATGTAGATACAAGGTTACATTTGCCCCTCCTAGTATAGACAAGTTCTATTTCATGAACCACATGGATATTTGAGTCTAGGGATACTCTTGGACCGTCACTTGATTACCTATTTGATGCACTGCATGCTTATTTACAATATATTTTATGTGAGAGCATGACATCGTAGACCATGATTTTGACACCAACATTGAGAAGGTTATGATTTTTGCATGCATGAAGATTAATGTTTTCATGCTTCCTAGAATACGCTCGCATTATAACATGAGCATGTTATAATGTGCTAGCATTATGGGAAGCAAAAAAATGGCCAAAAACCAGGTGGGGTCCATGATTCAGACCCCACATGACTGTTATTCCTACTTTTCATGCAATATATCAGACAAGAAAACACTTTTTTATGTTGTTTGACATATTAAGAATCATTTTTAGATCAATCCACCGCCTTTTTTGTTTTTCCAACATAGAAGAACTAATTTTGCATGTTTTTGGATAAAATTTGATTATTTAAACCTAAAGTTTCATGTTTTATGTGTGATATTGTTTCAAAGCTAATTACCATTGATATTTAGATTGAATTTGATGATATATGTTTGTTTTTTCTATAAATTTCACTAATCCTATTGTAGAGTTATATAGAATTCATAATCAAACTTGCGTAAAAGAAGAATTTGAGGATTTTGAAACCAAATTTTGGAGAATTGGTCAACTCCAATATTAAATTCTAAGGTATGTTCTTTATGTCCATTTTAATTCACTTATATATGTTCTTATGTTCAAGTTATGTCTTTATGTCTTTATGTTCTTTATGTTCTAAGATATGTTCTTTAAATATGTTTTCATACTTAGTCAACATTTGTTGACCAAAACACACGAACCATGTATGTATGTCTTCATACATCACAACCAAAATCAAGCTATGGCTTTCGATAACAAAGAAAAACTTGAGAAATTACTTCTTATCACTTTGATACCTCAAAATATTCTCTAGAAAATATATACATGTTCTCAATTGTCATTACATGCACTCCAACACTGCCACATGTTCCCTTGAACTACCATACATGCTCTAGCAGCTCACTTAGCTCATGATGTAATAGCGATTTCTTCACCAAGAATCTTGAAAAATACCATAGAAACTATTGGTTGTAATAAATCTCCATGCCATAGCACAATGTCCAACCTATCTCATTATTATATTCTCCCAAAGTGCCAATACCTTTGCATTTGATATAGTATATGCATTCTATAACCGCTTTGAAGCCACCACTACCCACCACTCATAATAGGCATTAAATTCCTACTTTCATCCTTTGCAGCTGATTGTTTTGCTACCAACATCTACTCAACTATCTTTTTTTTCCATCCTTCCTTGAATGGATTCCTTCAATGTTGTTGCAACTTCCTTTGCCACCTAATCATGGCCTCCAAATAGCCCTTCAAATCTCTTTTTCATAAATTAGACTACTTGCAATGTCCTTCCATAATCAATTCTCTTTATTGCCACCCTTTCTACTATTTTACTTCCTTTATGTAGCCTCTTGATCTCCTTCTTAGATCTTCTGTGCACCTCACAACCATGAAACCAACATGTACCTTCATTACACAACTAATGCAACACCTACATATTCCTCCTACATCCACATCAGCAACCAACACTTCCACTACCACCTCTTGATCTTCATGACCCATTCTTATTTGGTTACTTCTACTCTACTAGCAACCATGTACTCTTCAAGCATAAAATACCAAACTCATCATTGTTGATCTTGTAACCTCTCTTTCTCCACATGATAGCTCTCATTATGCTACCTTGGTTGCATGTGTGTGTGCAACACCATCAATCCTCTTCATGATCCCTTGACCACCTTGCAACATTGCCTCTTATGCTACCCTCAAACCTCAACAATCTCCCTATTTTTGCAAGTGTGCCTACCCAAAGCACCTCACACCTTTTGTTACAAGTACCCATCACTCCATGAGTACACCTCAAGTTGTTGCAAGTAGCCTCTACTTTACTATAACTATCATATACATTTATGATTCCTAGAAAACCCATCCTTTACACCTTGACAAGATATCAAATTATCTTCATACCTGGTTTGATGTTCCTATTGACTGTCATGATAGTCCTAATTGTGTTGATAGTCCATTTAAGGTGATTGACAATTCTAATATGTATATAAGATCACTCATTTTCATCATGTTGTCATCTCTTACCTTGTGAATAGGGTAGTGAGAGCCTATTACATATTTTGAATATCTGACCTTAATAGTGATCTAGAGTTTCATCATCAATAGTCTTCAATGTTTATGATGTGACAATCTATGTGGTTGTTTTTAATAGTCATAGCATAATTTGATAGTCTTTTCCCTCAACATCACCTCCATACTTAGAAATTTGTCTATCATTGTTTATGATAATGTTTACATATGGGATATACTCAAAATTTTATAGTTTAGGACAACTTGTCATCATGAAACAGAACCCTGCCTTGAATTTTTGCACCTTGTTATTCCTAGAAAACCCAACCTTTACACCTTGACAAGATATCAAATTATCTTCATACCTTGTTTGATGTTCCTATTGACTATCTTGATAGTCCTAATTGTGTTTATAGTCCATTTAAGGTGCTTGACAATTCTAAAATGTATATAATCAGTCCAATCATGGCCTCCAAATAGCCCTTCAAATCTCTTTATCATAAATCACACTACTTGCAATGTCCTTTCATAATCATGGCTACTTATTGCCACCCTTTCTACTATTTTGCTGCCTTCGTGTAGCCTCTTGATCTCCTTCTTAGATCTTCTGTGCACCTCACAACCATGAAACCAACTTGTACCTTCATTACACAACTAATGAACTTAATATTCCTCTTGATGTCTTAACAATTCTCTGATGACCTTCATCCACTACTATTAATCATTTGGATACTCTTTAGTCCCAATTGACTGCTCTATCATGTGAGAATAGAGTGTTGTGATGAACAACAATCATTTTGTGCATGGGTTGGTAAGCATCTAATTGTTATAATAGTCTTCTCCAACTATTAAAATACCCCTTGTAAGCAAAGACCATGATTACCCTCTTATTAACAACACCTTCCATATTCAATGATGAGGGTTTTATTCTCTATACTAGAATTGTTTCTCCTTTTGACAACATGGAAATCATATTCATAGGTCACATGATAAAATCTTTTGGTAAAGGACAGCCTTAGGGTTTCTATAGCAATCATAGTACTCATGATTGGTCTTGCATCTCATGTGACACCATTTCAATGTTGTTCATGATAACCTTATAGCATAAAGATAGACCCAATTGTTCTTATGACTAGTATGATATTGAGAGGACAATCTTCCTAACTAGGACAATACAAATAAGGTCCAATATTTTCATCCCATAGCATATACAGTATGACAGTATTTTCCCTCAATATCACTTCATCTGTTGGATTTAGAGTGACACAATAATCATCAAAGATCCACATAACAACAACAAATCATGTTAGGCTTTAAAAAACCAAAATATTTATGTACGTATGACTATTCTTCACTCTTTTCCAATGATAATCTAACACACACATGACTATCCTACATTCTTTTATGAGTGTCCTACCAATGGATTTTGACTTCAATAGGTTTTTCAATAGCCCTTCTTAGGGATATATACATTTATCAACCATATTCAAACCATTTGATCTCATGATAATCTAACTATACAGACCTCTTAATAGTCCTAAATGCAATGGAAATCCCATTATTCCTTAGGATCTCAACATTCCTTGGTCATGCATTCTTCTACAGTCATAATCTAGTCATTTTAACACAATTTTTAGAAGCTGTATGAAGGCTTCAAGAGTGTTGTAACAATCAAGGACTGTCATGTTCATGAGAAATTACATTAGTAACAGTAGTGAGGGATGCCATGACAATCAAGTGGGTTATGGATGTTGTCATCATGATAGAATCCTCGAGTTTATTATTTTGTCATTCAAATATTGAAGATTCCATTTTGAAACCCTAGGTTATTGTTTGAGATTATTATCCATTTTGAAAATGTTGTCTTATGCATGTGTGTGACTATCAAGGTGGTGTAAATTTGAGTATTATCTATATGGATAGTCCATTCCAAAGATGCTAAGTGCAGTGATCAAGGGTTAGAAAATTATGCCAAGTCCACCAAACCCTAGGTAAATGATCTTGTTGAGGAAACATGGATTAGAGCATTTGGTTAATATTTTTAGGTTGTCTTAACAATCTTGTTAGTGTAAGGAAGTACCAATATATTATTCAAGAATGTAAACATGCCACATACATGATGGACTATACAACTACTAAGAAGATTTTCCTTTGAGTCTTCCATATGGAAAATCAGTTACCATATGACTATTATGCCCAATAGTACAGTCATTAGTGACTATCCATATTATGCTAGGGTCATATTTTAGGTTTCTAGGCATGTTTTGAAGGACTGTCTTGATGTTATTAAAGTTACAAAGTGTGGTCATCAGTGCAAACATGGTTATAAGCCTTTGAAATTGTCATTTTTCAATGTTGTTCAGTCATATATGACTGTTATATCATTGTTGATCAGTCATTTATGACTATTATATCATTGTTGATCAATCATTTATGATTGTTATATCATTTATGACTATTATATCAATGTTGATTAGTCATTTATGACTGTTGTATCATTGTTGATCAGTCATTTATGACTGTTATATCATTTATGACTGTTATATCAATGTTGATCAATCATTATAAAAGTTCCATAATTATCATTGTCTTATTCATCATGCTTGTAGAAATCATCATCATGCCAAGGAAATGAGCAAAGACTCTAACACTAGAAGAGTGTGAAGCTAAGAATGAGAGGAAAAGAGAAAGAATGAGGTGAATTCAGGAAAGTAGGAAATTGTCAACCATACAACAAGAAATTCCACCATTGCCAATTGAAGAGGAACATGACACATCTAATGAAACTAAGAGAGAGATGGAATTGGCGGCACAAAGGGAACAAATAAAAAACCTCTGTTCAATGAGGAAAGTGAATCTCCAAGTTGGAGGCACTCCATCGTCCACAGGTTAAGTTGAAGGAACACCATCATTATCTTCTCAAATTAGAGACATTCCATCTTTCAAAGGTGAAGTAGAAGGTACATCTTTATTTTTTTCTCAACTTGGTGGCATGCCATCATTCACATGTCAAGTTGAAGATACACCATCTTCTCCATCTCAACTTCAAGCCTTTTCATCTTTTTTATCTCCAATTGAAGGTACATCATCTATCCCATCTCAAGTAAATATTGAAGAAATTCTTAATGTTAAGTCAACTTTACCAATTAAAATGCTTCCTAGAATTTTGCATAGGAAGCCTAAATTTCTAATCGATATCGATGAGAATGTGTTGAAGCCCATGTAGGATAAGATTCTCAAGCGCACTTGCCAGAGATATGTGAATAAGATATGGAAATTATTCTTTGAGAATTTAAATGAAACTAGAAGATGTCAATTATTTGTTGAATTGATGAGAAATCTAAAATTTAGGCCCACTATGAAGATTCTTGGCCTAAGAACATCAGATGCCTCAAGTGAAAAATTAATTGTTAAGAATCTAATGAGTGCATATGAGAGTGTGGGTTCCACTTCATGTACTAAGGATAGTAACGTCACACGACGTGTCATTACATCAACAATAGTAAGCGAACAAACAAACAAAGCACACCTCATTAGAAAGACAAGTCAAGCATTGAAAATAAGTAGAAAAACTCTAATGAGAGCCGTTGGAAGATGTGAAAGAGTTGAGGACCCAAACACCAATGAATTGTGGGCATTCTCTAGGAGACTCCCACAGAAAGATAAAGTTGTTATTGAAGCTTTGAGATCCATCATTGAAGAATTTTGGAAAAATAACACAAGGGTATCTCCTAATGCAAGATATGTTGTGAGAAGGAGAATTGGTTGTTGAAACTGTCAACCACATCCAAAACATTTTTTGGAAGTGACCCAAACACAATTTTTTAAGAAATTTCAAGAGATGTATCTTCAAATTAAAAATTCTCATTCAGATATTTTGAAATGCTAAAACCTTTCTATGTCAAAATAAATCACATACACACTACTTGTTGTAGATTACATATTGAATTTTCTAACCATTTTGATGTTTATGAGTCTATATGTTTAGATTTACATACTAACAATGTTTTGCAGGATTGTGGCATATGTGCCCCATCAACTGCTTCAAGAGACTTCATATCAACAATTTTATGTGAAAGAGAGGAAGGTCAAATATTCTATAGAAAATTATGCTTGGATGGCACATGTCAGGATTGTGGTGGCTTGCAATGTATGCCAATATATCAACATATGGAAAGCACACTTGTAGTTGGAAATGAACTAGTAGAGTTTGACAAGTATAAAATAGTGGCCTACAATACAAAAGATGGTAAAACCACATCCAAAGTATTTTTTTGAAGTGACCCAAACACAATTTTTCAATAAATTTCAAGAGATGTATCCTCAAATTAAAATTTGTCATTTAGATATTTTGAAATGCTAAAATCTTTCTATGTCAAAATAAATCACACACGCACTACTTGTTGTAGATTACATATTGAATTTTCTAACCATTTTGATGTTTATCGATCTATATGTTTAGATTTGCATACTAACAATGTTTTGCAGGATTGTGGCATATGTGCCCCACCAACTACTTCAAGAGACTTCATATTAACAATTTTATGTGAAAGAGAGGAAGGTCAAATATTCTATAGGAAATTATGCTTGGATGGCACATGTTAGCATTGCGGTGGCTTGCAACATATGCCAATATATCAACATATGGAAAGCACACTTGCAGTTAGAAATGAACTAGTAGAGTTTGACAAGTATAAAATAGTGGCCTACAATACAAAAGATGGTAAAGAAGTAAAGAGGTATGATTTGGTTATTCAAAAGATTCCAGTGTATCAGTTTATGTCCATATTTCGTGATAGTATAGTGTACAAGTATGCAAGGCATACCCATAGAGCTCGATGGTTAGACTTGCAATTCAAGTTATGCAAGGACACGTTTCCACTTGGTACCACTATTTCAGTTGTTGACTTTATTGAGAACTACACACTACAGCCATAGAATGAGGTGCAATCACAATATTACAACTCTACGTAGGTTGCTATATTTGTGCAAATAACATTCATTCATGCATAAGATAGTACAAATGATGATAGGAAGATCTTGAGGGAATATCATTTTTATATTAGTGATGATCGCACACATTCTATGGCATTTGTACAAGGTTGTTTTCAGATGTTCTACCATGATTTGGCCAGCAAGAACATATCATTTCATCAGCATATCATATGGTCAGATAATTGTGCATCACAATTCAAGAAAGCGCGAATCTTCCTTTGGTTGAGCAAGATGCATACAGTGAATGGTGTTCAACATATGTGGAATTTTTGTGAGGCTAGGCATCGAAAGGGGGAGCATGATGGTGTAGGAGCATGTATCAAAAGAGCATTGGCACGAGAAGAGTTCAAGTACAAAGACAATGCAAAGTTGATAGATGCGAAATCTATTGTCAAATAATATAACACTAGAATGAGTCTAGGTAATGAAGGTAAGTCTATAGTTCATAGATATTTTTGGTTGGTTGATGATACTAATATTGCAAAATATGAGGATTGTTGTACATTAACAGGATCAACTGAGCTACACTCTTTTAGAATCTCTAATGCAGGTTCATTGATTATTCATATGTGGCATATGGCATGCTTTTGTTCTTCATGTACATATGAAGCTTGGTATGATTGTGAGTCAAAGGAGTGGGTTGATGATTGGTGTACAAGAGGCCTATGCCTGATTGGCCATTATCAACTATTGATAGCACTACAAATGACAGAGATTGAATCATCAGTTGATTTTGACCATTTTCAGATCTAGTTCAACTAGGTATTATCAGCATTCTAATTTAATAAAATTCACTATGCCATCTTATTTTGTATTTTTCTTGTCTTGTTGACTATATTCATCGAACTGAATGCATGTATCAATGCATCGTGTTTATGTAGTTATTGCAGCTGAAGACAGTGAAGAAGGAATGGATTATTATTTGTGTCATTGTGTTGAGGAAAAAAAAAATGATTCCCGTGTTATAGATGGAGAAAACATAGATTACCCTTCAAGATCAGTGGTTGTTACTAGAACATGGCTTAAAAGGTACCCATTGAAGAAGTTTGATGTGTGGGTATTCAAGGACTTTGACCTACATAGGAATATTCTTCATTATTCTAACCTTGTTGTGGCTTCAAACATTCATTTGATCAAATATGGAGGTAGGCCATTGAATAGGACCTTGTGGAAAGTTTATGAGTCTAATCACGAGGCAATACTTGATACAATAAAGAGTAGAGAAGACCCTAATGGTTTATTGGATTGAATTAGTGGAATGACAGATAGGTATGTTAGTTTTCTTTTCTATCCTCATTTCACCTTGTATATTTTAGCTACTCATTTTAGCTAAATAGTGCAATTGTATTTGCATTCAGGATTTTAGTATGATAGAGGTAGCCATAATCCTTATGAAGTTGCCTTTGGAAGGAAAGTAAGGTAGGTTTTCATGATTATTTCATGATGATATGTCTTTTACTTTCTATTTCATAATGAGTTTTACTGATGTTACTGTATACACCTAAAATTGGCTCGGGTCGAATTAAGTAAATATTTTAATATTTATCTTAATTCTTATTTTCTTCTGTCAATTAAATAAATATTGTAAACTTATTTGATTGGCTCATTATCCCATAATTAAATAAAATTATTTTATTTAATTAAGTTCCCTAAATTCTTCTAATGTCTAATAATCCCACATCATTCAATTAAAATCCCAAAATCCTTCTAATGTCCTAAGTCCTAAAATCCACCTCACAAAATCCACTTCATCAATCCACCTCATCAATCCACCTCATCTCTTCCACCTCACCATGTTGCACATATAATTAAATATTCTTAATATTTAATTAGCTAATATCCTCTATTATCCAAAATGAATCTTTAATTCAATTATCTTCCACTAATTGAATTAAAAATTCAATTGTCCTCTACTAATTGAATTTTTAATTCAATTGTCCCCCACTATCCTCCACTAAATGAATTTAAAATTCATTTCTCATAACCCACTTTTGTCAAAAAAGAATTTTTAATTCATCCATTATGAATTAAAGATTCACAAAAAATGAGAGCCATTGATCTCATCTTTTGATCCTCACCCTCCATTGCCTTTTTAAAAAATCTATAAATAAAACCCTCTTCTAAGCCATTAGGGAGGAAATTCATCTTGCAAAATAACTATACCCAAATTTCTCTTAATCTCTTCTTCATTCCATTTCAAGTGTCCTCCATTATCATGTGTTTCAAGCTCACCTTCAACACAAACAGGTATCACATCCATTCTTCCTTTGTCATCTTCAACAAGCAAGCAAGCAAAGAAAGCTTCTAAGGGCTTCACAATCAAGATCAAAGAAAGATAGGCAAACAATGGAAAATGATAGGTAAAAGAGTTTGTAAGTACATTTACTTTTGTTGGTTTTAATCTTCTTTGCTTTCAACTTCCGTTGATGTTTGGGTTTTTGTTTTCATTGATTTGACTAACCTAATTCCCCCCTCACAGATACTATGAGTTCTAATTTATTTTAATGATGTTAATATTTCATAATGAGTGTTAATGAGTTTTAATGACAACAATTGATAGCAGTGGTAACGGTAGCCTCAATTGATGCCCTACAAGACATTGGATCAACTGAGAACACCTTATAGTACTAAATTTTCATATACTAGAAAGGTATTATGACTAAATTTTTAAGATAGGCATCTCCTAGAGCCAAATAGATGGCACCAACACATCGGGGTGGGTGGGTAAATGCTAAGGGGAATGTCTTTTCAGTGGAAAAGCCTCATGGTCATTCTTGGCTATATCAAACGCAAACAATCTCTCAAGAGCCCTAAGAAAAAAAATGTGACAAACTTTGGATCAACTGTTCCATCAAACTGTGACACCTAGGAACATCTTCTTTGCATGTATAGGTGGATGTCAGGTCCACCTACAAACACCTACCTTGATTTTTGCTAAATCAATTTTGTTTGCCTATGGTGGCAAGAAACACATTATTCCAAAATGCTTCAGTTTCATGTAGTGGAAAGGTGCTAGGAGTGACATTTTGCATTCCATAGGTCATGTGGCTGAACGGACTTCACCAATGCACCACCTCATGGATGGGTAAATGCCAAGGAAGGTCTCATTTCATGTGCCAAGTGCCCCAGTCATTCGGGGTAGCAGGCTACCGACAAAGTCCCTTAAGATCCCTAAGACGAAAAAACTACCAAACTTTGATGGAGTAGTTCTTAGAATTCATGGTAGCTAGGAACGTTCCATTTGGACCTACAGGTGAATGTGGGGTCCATCCATAATAACCTCTCTCAGTTTTGGTCAACTCCAGTTTGTTTGATCATGTTGAAATCAAATGTATTCTTGCAAAATACTTCAGCTTCATGTAATGGAAAGGTGCTAGGAGTGAAATTTTGCATTCCATAGGTCATGGGGCTAAATAGACTTTGCCAATGTGTCATGGTGGGTAGTTAAATGCTAGGGTAGGTCTCGTTTCATGTGCCAAGCATCCCAGTTGTTCTAGACTGTAAGCTACCAACAAAGTAGAAAGTTGCTAACACTGAATTTTTGCATTCCATGGGTCTTGGGGTTGAAATGACTGTGCCAACACATCTGGGTGGGTGGGTAAATGCTAGGGGAGGTCTCATTTCATGCGCCAAGTGTCTTAGTCGTTCCAGGCTGCAAGCTATTAGTAAAGTCAAAAGGTGTTGGGAGTGACATTTTGCATTCCATAGGTCATGGGGCTGAATAGACTCTGCCAATGCATCGAGGTGGGTGGGTAATTGCCAAGGGAGGTCTCATTTTATGTGCCAAGTGCCCCAGTCATTCGGGACATCAGGCTACCTGTAAAGTCCCTTAAGATCCCTAAGATGAAAAAACTACCAAACTTTGATGGAGCAATTCTCAGAATTTGTGCTAGTTGGGAATGTTCCTATTGGACCTACAGGTGCATGTGGGGTCTATCCACAATAACCTCTCTTGTTTTCATTCATTTCCAGTCCATTTGACCATGTCAAAATCAAACACATTCTTGCAAAATGCTTTAGTTTCATGCAATGGAAAGGTGCTAGGAGTGACATTTTGCATTCCATAGCTCGTGGGGCTGAACAGACTTTGCCAACACATCAAGGTGGGTAGGTAAATGCCAAGGGAGGTCTCATTTCATGTGCCAAGCACCCCAGTCATTTGGGGCAGCAGGCTATCAGCAAAGTCACTTAAGCTCCTAAGAGCAAAAACTACCAAACTTTGATGTAGTAGTTCTCAAAATTTATGGCAGCTGGGAATGTTCTGTTTGGACCTACAGGTGCATGTGGGCTCCATCCACAATAACCTCCCTTAGTTTTGGTCAACTCTAGTCTGTTTGACCATGTCGAAATCAAATGCATTCTTGCAAAATACTTTAGTTTTATGCAGCACAACCTTGCTAGGTGCTATATTTTTTCAATATACTCATCATGAGACTGAACTGACTGCACCAATGTGTCGGGGTGGGTGGGTAAATGTTAGGGAAGGTCTCGTTTCATGTGCCAAGTGTCCCAATTGTTCCAGCTTGCAAGCTACCAGTAAATTGACTTTGTCGATAGTTTACAGCCTGGAATGACTAGGACCCTTGGCACACAAAACAAGATCTCCCTTGGCATTTACCTATCCACTCCAATGCAATGGTGAAGTCCATTCGGCCCTACGAGCTATGGAATACAAAATGTCACTCCTAGTACCTTTTGAGTTTGTCAGTAACTTGCAGCTAAGAATGACTCAGACACTTGGCACATGAAATGAGACCTCACCTACCATTTACCCACCCACCCAGACATGTTGATATAGTCAGTTTGACCCCACAACCTATGGAATGCAAAATTTTAGTCTTAGCAATTTTCTAGTTTGTCGGTAGCTTACAACCTGGAACAACTGGGACGCTTGGCACATGAAACGAGACCTCCCCTAACATTTACCTACCTACCCCAACATGTTGGCGCAGTCGATTTGGCCCCACGACAAGAAGAACAAAAAATATGGCACCTGGCAATGTTGTACTACATGAAACTGAAGCATTTTGCAAGAATGCATTTGATATTGACACGGTCAAACAGACTGGAGTTGACAAAAAACTAAGAGAGGTTATTGTGGACAGACCCTATGTGCACCTATAGGTCTAAACAAAATGTTTCTAGATAACATGAATTTCGAGAACTACTCCATCAAAGTTTGGTAGTTTTTGCTCTTAGGATCTTAAGTGACTTTGCCGGTAGCCTGCTACCCCAAATGACTAGGGCACTTGGCACATGAAATGAGACCTCCCCTAGAATTTACCCACCCACCTTGATGTGTTGGTGAAGTTCGTTTGGCCCCATAAGCTATGTAAT
Organism: Cunninghamia lanceolata; assembly: GCA_027924645.1. Taxonomy (NCBI): domain Eukaryota; kingdom Viridiplantae; phylum Streptophyta; class Pinopsida; order Cupressales; family Cupressaceae; genus Cunninghamia; species Cunninghamia lanceolata. The sequence goes on from BSBN01000594.1 coordinate 6,593,506, forward strand.
GAAAAATGTCACTCCTAGCACCTTTCCACTGCATGAAACTGAAGCATTTTGTAAGAATGCGTTTGATTTCGACACGGTCAAACAGACTGCAGTTGAGCAAAACTAAGAGAGGTTATTGTGGATGGACCCCAAGTGTACCTGTAGGTCCAAATAGAACATTCCCAGCTACCATGAATTCTGAGAATGGCTCCATCAAAGTTTGGCAATTTTTTCATCTTAGAGATCTTAAGGGACTTTACCGGTAACTTGTTGCCACGAACGACTGGGGCACTTGGCACACAAAATGAGACCTCCCTTGGCATTTACCCACCATCTCAATGTGTTAACAAAGTTTGTTTAGCCCCACGACCTATGGAATGCAAAACGTCACTCCTAGAACCTTTCCACTGCATGAAACTGAAGCATTTTGCAAGAATGCGTTTGATTTTGACACTATCAAAACTGACTGGAGTTGACCGAAATTGAGAGAGGTTATTATGGATGGACCCCACATGCACCTGTAGGTCCAAAAGGAATGTTCCCAGCTACCACAAATTCTGAGAACTGCTCTGTCAAAGTTTGGTAGTTTTTTCGTCTTAGGGATCTTAAGGGACTTTGCTGGCGGCCTGATGCCCCAAATGATTGGGGCACTTGGCATACAAAATGAGACCTCCCATGGCATTTACCCACCCACCTTGATGTGTTGGTGAAGTATGTTTATTGCCATGACCTATGGAATGCAAAATGTCACTCCTAGCCCTGAGGATTCAATCAAGTAGTCCTTAGGTTGATATGACCAATCTAAGCTTGACATATGACTGCTACCATTTGCATATAATTGTACATTTACAAATGAGTGTTCTAATATCTTTATAACAACCTTCTCTATTTTTCTAGGACAACACTATCATAATATGTGTTGACAGTGCTAAAATGTGAATAATGGTATGATGATTAGTAAATACTCTTAGGACCTTGATGACTATCCTAGCAATCATATGACTAGTTTTTTCATTGCTAGATCCCCCCAAATGGAAGCTTTTCTCATCAAACGGATATACAGTTTTCCATATATTATATGCTAATTCATGATTGCATGCTTTTGCATAAGTGTACTGTGTCATAGTTGGTCTATTGGCCTTGCTAGGGTTGTCTTTATGTTGAAATGACATGATTGACTTGATGGAGTTGTCTTCCCTTCTTAATTTAGGATTTGTACTCTCTGATTACCAACACAACTGTCTCTTCATTATGACAGTCCTCTTCTTTCTCTCTTCTACACTCCCTACTTGTAGACTTCACATTCGTAATGCCAGAGTATAAGTATCCTCTAGGAAGACAATAATGCCTTTCATACATGATAGTCAACCTAGGGTTGTCTTTGATCTTTGTATGGCAAACACCTAATTAATTCTAGCTACTTGTAGCACCTCTAAGCATCTCCTATAATATCACCAAGTTCATGGTCATTACCATGTGTCCTCTAACAACAATACAAGTGTACCTACACTATAATAAATACAAGTGTACGTACAATTAGGTGTTTGTAAGTTGATTTGTAGTGCCAAAAATGTCACCACGATGCAAGAGATAGTTTTAATGTCATACATCTTAAGGCTTAAAGTATTGATCAAAACTCCTAGCATGAACTTATGCTTTCTAGTTTGATATTGCTTCGCTACTAGTAATCCTTAGAAGAAATTTGAAAAGGATGATTTGGATTCAACATGGTGGGTTTGGATTGTGGATTCAAGTTTTAGATAGATGGATGGTTGGATTGATGGGATGAGTTAGAGTGTAAGGATTATGAAGATGAAGGATCAATATGGGGTAAATTTTGTGAGTATTAGTTTTTGAGGTTTTTAATGCCTGAGTATGTGCATGAAGGTTGATTTTGTTATGTTATTGAATGCCTTTTGAGGATTCGTGACTAGTTTATGGATACATTGCCACCTGTGGAGGACACGTTTCAACACCTAAAACCTTAATCTATGCCTACACGTGTGAACAACATTCAGAGATGTATGTTATTCATTCTACTTGACTAGAGCCCATATTTCATAAGGTTTTCTTGGCAAAATACAAAGAGATAATGGACTGATCCATTGTTGTCTTGACTGTGACAGCCATGATTAGAGGTCAAAATACATTGCATTTATATAATTTAATGCTATTTACATGGTGATTAAATAATATGGCATTTTACTAACATTTGTGTGTAGGTTTTGCTTCCAAAATGAAATATAGAGGACCTAGGGTTTCATTGCCAATGGCAACTCACCAAACCCTACTGTCCATTCTATTGAAAGGGATTTCTTTCTATGTCTTCTGATGCATGCTTAATGCCTATGCTAGTGGTTGCAAGTCTAAACTAATGAGGCTCCAAAGCCATCAATGAGTTTGCACAAGGGTTTCATGGGTTGGTTGTTGTGACAATCACAATATACTAGGTACATTTCATGAAAGGATATTGGTTACAAAAAAAGAAGTTGTATGAAGGTTTTATGAGAAAGTTTGTTAAGGTTATCATGTTCATATTGTTATAAACTTGAAAGTTGGAACTAAAGGAAGTTTCAGACTATTATGATGCACAAAGTTACCTCAGTCCGTAGATCATTGTCTTGGTCAGCAGAAGGGTTGTCATGGTTTCATTAAGTTGTCATATGCCTCATGTAGGTTTATTCATCACACATAAGATATCTTTAACACGATTGATGAATACCCAAGCATTATGGTGGATTCTCAATCCCTTGATAGGATACTAAAACAAGGCATGGTTGACTGTCATACTATTTGGGCTAGTAAGTTAAACCTTATGGGCAGAATCTATTAGTCTTCATGAGAAAATGGCTTGTTCCATTATGGGACTATCATAGTTGCATGAAAGTCACATTGTTTACTTGTACTATTTAAGATTTACAAGATCTTCCTCATGGAGAGTGATAGGCCAAAACTAGGGTAAAGAGTGAAATAGATTTAATGCTAATAACTAAGTTCATTCTGGTCTAAGTGTCAATCTAGGGGCATAAACTTGTGAAAGATGTCGTGGCTATATGTACAAGGGTTGTAGGTAGTGAGGTGAGTGTGGATGAAATGCAGCTACAAAATAAACACTCATTTAAAACTGCTATAGGAACTTTAATAAAACTGCTACATGAACTGTGCTAAAACTGCTACAAGAACTGTGCAAGCTACTATAGGAACTGCAGGCAAAAATATAAATTTGAAAAATTAACATTATCAAAATCACAACAATAAATTATAAACTATTACAAACCATAATATTTAATTCCTAAATGAAATCGATTCAATAAGCCATAGTTTATAAATGAAATGAAATTAAAACTAAATTAAAATAAATAAAAAACATAAAATACATTCACCGCCATTTTGTGAGAGTGGGTCCTCCTCTCCTTCTATGGGGTGATTAAAACACTCCTACAAACTCAGATCAAAAGCATCACATATTTATTCTAGAAAAATGTAATGCCCCGCCATGAACACCTTAGAGAACAACATATCTATGCTATGCAAAGCAGGATAATTTTTTTTTTTATATGAATAAGATAACAAAGTAATGTTAACACATATATACACATCATTTGAACTAACGACTTGTCCTCTAAGATTTCATGGTTGCATTACTTGTCAAATCAATTAACATAATTCAACATACATTATTAACTAACATTAGTAGATCATTCTAAATCTATAGCATTAAATGAATAAACATATACATCTCCATATCATAACATCAGATGAATAATCGACATGATCAGGATTACATGTGAATGTACAAATTCCTATACACATGAGTCATTCATTACATTGATTATATTATCACCTTTCTGAATACATACATTATGAATCGACTGTCACACAAGGCTAGACCATGAGTATGCATAATAATCTTCCTCAAACTAGTACAAGATCTGATATCTAATGCACAAGATACATCCTCCTCACCCACGAACATCGGCAAGGGAAAAAACCAATGGAAATAAAAGCTCTTCCACCTAACCATGTGGAACCCTAAGGTTCACCCCCCGAGCTAGGAGATAACACAAGATCCCACACTCATAGATAGTAAGGAGAACAATAGACTAACACAAGCAGTAGGGTTATACATGACACCAATTATCAAACTGTCCACAATAAACATCACTGACATACTTAACTGCACTTCCAAAGGCACTTACGCAATTGAGGGAGGAAATACAACTAGGGAGTGCTAGACTGCAATAGGGAGGAGTGTCATCACATGGATTGATATGGGTTGTCCTAGTGGACTTCACTAGGCCCCGACTCCCATCTTTGGGTTGTCTTGGTAGCCTCTCCTGATCCCCGGTCCCCATACAAACTCATGCAGAATCAATGTACCTTTCATGGGGACAAGGTAGTTGATCTTACCATTCCAGGCCTTCTCATCTCATCTCAAGCCTAAATGAGCATTTGAGCCATGAGTGAGGTATACATTATCTCGATTAATGTGAATTCTACCCATTCCCCTATTTCATTATTAATGTTATCACTGGATTAACAAACCCTTCAATGGGTTGTCCTGGACACCACTATGGGTTCCGGCCCCCATTGAGAGCCACTCCCCCTACTTTGCAACTAGTAAACCCTACACTGGGCAAGGCATTGACCATCTTGCACAACCATCATAACCACATAATCCAGACACCAAACAAAGCATTAATCATCTTTGAATGTTCATCACAATTAAATGAGTTCATGTCAGAATAGGAGACAACATTTTAGGGTTACATATCACAAGGACCATACACACAACTACACCCTTCTTAGCCTCTACAATCCAACTTCCCAACACAGAACTTACATCCCACTATAACAAAAGCATGAACATTTAATCCAATAGTCTAGATACATTGGTTACTATAGATAATTTATCATAACAAAGTTATCAATATAAGATTGTAACTTGGTTATTATCCAATCTCAATTTTAGAATAGACCAATTTCATAATTCTATGCACAGTGTAAGTAGATAGTAAGCATAAAAGACAATTACCTATATGTAATTATTTCACAATAATCTATTCTTACTTAACACAAAGAGCCAACTTTTATTATAACAGAAAATTAAGAAAATCCTATATTCTAAACATGAGATCCTTCTATGATAACTCTTTCTCTCTTTATTCAAAGTTAGCATATAAAAAGATAATTCATAATTAATTAAAATCTAATTAAGATTAACTACTTACTATTCTTACCTATACATGACTCTACTCAATTAAAACATCAACTAAGCCTTAATTTGGAACTTAAGTCTCTAGAGTTGTTGTATGTTTTTACCATGGTTTTAATTTCTCTGCAACTGGTATATTGTAAATTCTAACTAGAAGAATACATTTCAATTGTTATCTATAAATAATTTATTCTATGTAAAGAATATAACCTTTCCATTTATTCCTAACTGAATCTCATGAACATTTAATGAGAAATCAAAATAAACGAAACATTGTTTAAATGGTATAAGAAATGTTATAACTACTTATTCCTAACAAAGTTTATAATTAGACATAATGTAATTTATTTATTTATTTTAAATGTCCCCAACTCTCAATGACTTATCTATAAGAAGTAATCAATCCACTGACCAATATATTTATTCATCACTAAAAGCTTGATTTAATTGATAAGTACACAGTTAAAAATCCTTTCATACTTATGTCCTTATGCTTATGATCTCATAATCCCATTTTCATATTCATAATAATTTCTATATTCACTTTCATATTCATATTTATATCCATTTTCATATATGTAAGCAGATTTACCATATTTCTACACTCCTATTTATTCTCATATTATTATACCTATTATGTATGCATACTTATACATAATGAATGTATATACATCAATGATGGTAATATATTCCAATTATTATTATGCTGATATAAGCAATATTCATTTATTTATATTCATATTATTCATCTACAACATTTATATTACCTAACCTATTAATAAAGGAAAGTGCATGTACCTCTTTATGCTGCTTGTCTTGTTGAATCTTCTCACTGGATTCTATTCTCTTTCGCCTATTCTTATATATTATAGTATTTGTTATAATATTAATAATATCTCTATATTATATTATTATATATGCTATTAATATTATTGTATATATATATATATTTTTTTTTTTTACTTGAATAATTCCTCCCTCCTACTTATGACTCAGAAATATATATATATATATATATATATATATATATATATAATGCAGATTTAAATATATAAATATAATGCGGATTTAATTATATTTATTTATAATGCCGATATTCTTTTTTTTATTTATTTCCCATATATTTATAATACTTCCTCTTAAATTAAATGCAAGCTACTGTTATTCCATACTTTCTGACTTTCATATTTAAAGACTTCTCTTTGCTTACTTTAGACTTCCTTATTTTCTTATATCCCCAAATCTGATCCCCTTTCCTTCCTTGCTGCTACTATTTATATTATATATGTTCCATTATGCCTCTTACAAAGAATGGTGACTCTTCAAAGAGTCACATACATAATATTAATATCTAATATATATATTATTTAATTAATTAATTCATATTAATAATATATTATAATAATATTTATATCTATTAATATCTTATGAGTATAATAATAATAATAATATTTGATATCTATATTCATGTAATATGATAATATATTATATAACTTATTAATATTTAATTATTAATATTTATGTGTAATTAAATATATTGTTTAAATCTTCAATTTAAACAAGGCTTTAATATGGGGACATGACAATATAGTACTGGAAATAAACCCTAATAAAATAGTATATTTTACCCTAATAGCATATTTTATACCAGCTTTACAGTAAATAAAATATAGTGTTGGAAATAACCTTTATAAAATATAAAATATTGTACCACACTTGTAAATAAAATAGAGTGATGTAAATTTAAAAGATAGTATAAAATATTATTTTATAGCACTATATTAAACCCTAACAAAATATAATTATAAACAACAATGAAAAGATAATAATTTAAATTTCATTGTGTAGAAAACATAAGTAAAAATTGGTGACAAAATCTATAAAATATAATGCACTTACCATTCAATTAACTTCTGTTCTTCGGGTCTAAAATATTGCAGCCACCTCTTAAAAAAACTCCATGGAAATTTATAATGCACAGTGTTCCCAATAAAGTAATTTCCAAAAAGATTAAAAAGCCCCCCAAATTCTCCCCGTCAAAATTCCCCCTCCCCATTTAATAAATAATGAAGGGAGGGAAGTTATTTTTCCCACTCTCGTACAAAATAAATTTACAACTACCCCAACTAACTACCTACTAACCCTTATTAAAAATAAATAAAATATATGCAACCAACATAATTTAAACATACACACAATAAATAATTTTACACAAATGGGTAAAACCATTTACCCACACTCACTCACATATTATAATTAATTATATAACCAACTTTATAATATTCTATTTATTTACTATTTTATTATTATTTCTTAATTGTAATATTACACTATAATTTTATTTTATTATCAACTAGGATTATATATATTATTTATCAATCCATTTTAATGCATAAGATAACCAAGGCATATTATCAAACAAATTAAACCAAAAGCCAAAACAATTACCTAACCACTAACCAGGGTCAAAAGGCAAAACTTCAAGCAACACTGATTGGCCACTGATAGTACTTGACAAGGTATCAAACTAGGTACTCATCCTCTTTGAGGATGATGGTTAGGGTGGGGGACCAAGTGCTATCTCCGGTCAACTACTTCCATTGGGTGCAAGGCATGCTCAAACCTGCCACTTCAGGTGGAGTCGATGCCTAGTACCTGTTCACTCAAACATACAAGTTAGAGCACATGTACATAATAGCCAAAGCACTAGGGAAGGGACTCTAGCAATCATATCTCATACTCATATGTCACCCATACGTCCAATGGTATGATGCCACCCTTTCCATCTGTCCTAACAACATACTACTGCATCACCTTATCCAAATAAATCTCTGCATAATAACAATATGCATCATGCTCCCAAAAGTATTAACAGAAGCTCTTGTTCCATCCTCATCATCAAGTTCCTTAGCCAAACTACCTGCACATCCAAGGTGAGAATGGAGGGGCGCTACAAAAAACATATTACAACCTTTATTTTTGTACTATCTCAAGCCTTCCTTTTTCTATTACACTGCTATTGTATTTTTCATAACCCACGCTATTACATATCTCATGTTGTACTATTTTTCAGCATGCTAATTCACCCCTCTTTATAGCTATGACATTGCCTTATAAGGCATGAAACAAACTTACAAGTTGTTTTACTATTCTCACATCCTTCCTCTTATTTTCATGTATAGATTTGTTACATTATTATTCCAATATTATGCATATGCTTTTCCACACCACCTATTATATTTTTTGGCAGCCCTATTTTATAGTATTTTCTCCTATTCTCTTGCCACCTCTTTTGGCATTATTTATGGCTTGTGGGTTGGAATAAAACTAGCCATAAAAATAGGAGTTTGTTGTGCCATAAAAATAGCTATTTGTTTTGCCTCCATTCATCATAATTTTATTAGTTACAACAACAAATAATACATGCTATTTCATGCCATATGAGTAGAAATATATTATTTGTTGTTAGCACAATAAATAATTATTTAAAATTAAATTAATAACTGAAATTATTTACTGTTGTGAAGGTGATAGGAAGTCTGTGTGAAGGCGATAGGAAGTTTGTCATGAAGTCTATTATCTCTACCTTTAGTAATATGCTGCTAGAATTATTTTTTCAACATAATGACATAAAATATTAGTAAATACAATCTAATATTTATTATTCATGTATTTTATCTAAAAACTAAATTAAATATTACTTATATATATTTAACCATATGTAGCAAAAGGTGATAAAATGGTATGGAAATAGAATATGAAGATGGGTATAAAGGCATATGAAAAATGCTAAAAGACATTGTATAAATTGGAACATGAATGGCTCTCATCAGAGAGCATGGTGGAAATCAAGCTTCTATCTTCTTGAGCTAGAATGCAAATGAAGATACTCTAACCCTCATCTTGGGATGCAAATGGCCAGTCAAAACAATGAAGGGCATACCTGACTGTCATATAACACATAAGCCCCATGTTTTTGTTGCCACCTAATTCTTTGTTTTAAACTTGACTATTTGGACATCCCAAGAAGTGTGTTTCTATATAGTGTTGTCATGGGTCTAGGGTGAAGGGCAGTTTTCTCATTAAGAGGAACAACATTATGTGGAAGGTCTATCCTATCACAATCTTTTTTCTTAGGATATTTCCATGGATCCATGTTATCATGTTGAGGGTTGGGACATAATTATTATCAAGATTTAGGCATCTAGGTTCATAATGGCAATTTCTAAGATTGTTGTCTAGTAATTCATGTTTGTCAGGATAGTGAAGATTAGGATTAGTCACCTTACACTTTGTTTTATCAGAAGTGATGGTCCACTTGATCATAATGTTGTATGAACTTGTCACTTAGGCTTGGGAAGATATCATCTTTGCATGAAAAGAACTTGTCAAATAGGATCTTTGGAACAATGTATGGACATCCATCAAAGCATAAAGGATATAGGAATTTTGTCACATGTTGTAATTGCAGTTGCCCTTGTAGATATGTATGCAAAGTGTAGAAGCATAGACAAAGCACATGGACTATATGATAGAATACCACAAAGAGATGTCCTCTAATGGGATACAATGATTTCAAGATATGCAAAAAATGGATTTGTTGAAAATATTTTAGAAACTTCCAAGAAAATGCAATTGGCACATGTAAAGCCAAATTCCATAACCTTTGCCATCATCCTCCCTATCTGTACACCAAAAGAGGATCTTTGGAACAGCGTATGGACAGCCATCAAAGCATAAAGGATATAGGAATTTTGTTAGATGTTGTAATTGCAACTTCCCTTGTAGACATGTATGCAAAGTGTGGAAGCATAAACAAGGCACATGGGCTATTTGATACAACACCACAAAGAGATGTCCTCTCATGGGATGCAATGATTGCAAGATATAAAAAAATGGATTTGTTGGAAAGACTTTAGAAACTTTCAAGTAAATGCAATTGACACGTGTAAAGCCAAATTCCACAACCTTTGCCAGCATCCTCCCTATCTCTACCAAAATAGAATCTTTGGAACAGTGTATGGACAACAATCAAAGCATAAAGGATATAGGAATTTTGTCAGATGTTGTAATTGCAGCTGCCCTTGTAGACATGTATGCAAAGTGTGGAAGCATGGACAATGCACATGGATTGTTCGACCTAACACTCAACCATGAAAATTGGAAGCATAGACAAGGTAGGTGGATTATTGAAAAGGCTTTAGAAACTTTCAAGCAAATGCAATTGGCACATGTAAAGCCAAATTCCACAACCTTTGCCACCATCCTCCCTATCCATACTAAAATAGGATCTTTGGAACAATGTATGGACATCCATCAAAGCATAAAGGATATAGAATTTTTGTCACATGCTATAATTGCAGCTTCCCTTGTAGACATGTATGCAAAGTGTAGAAGCATAGACAAGGCACGTAGACTATTTGATAGAATACCACAAAGAGATGTCCTCTCATGGGATGCAATGATTGCAAGATATGCAAAAAATGGATTTGTTGAAAAGACTTTAGAAACTTCCAAGCAAATGCAATTGGCTCATGTAAAGCCAAATTATACAACCTTTGCTAAGACTTTATAAACTTTCAAGAAAAACAAATTGGCAGATGTAAAGCCAAATTCCACAACCTTGGCCAATATCCTCCTTGCCTATGCCAAAATGGACATCCATCAAAGGATAAAAAATATGGGAATTTTGTTAGATGCTGTAGTTGCAACTGCCCTCGAAGACATGTATGCAAAGTGTGGAAGCATAGACAAGGCACATGAATGGTTTGGCATGATGCCTCAAAGAAATGTCACCTCATGGAATGCAATGATTGCAAGATATGAACAAAATTGATTTTTTGATAAGGATTTAGAAACTTTCAAGCAAATGCAATTGGCAAGTGTAAGCCAAATTCCAAAACCTTAGAAATGGTATCTTTGGAACACTGTAAGACATCCATCAAAGCATAAAGGATATAGGAATTTTGTTAAATGTTGTAAGTGCAACTACCTTGCGAGACATGTATGCAAAGTGTGAAAGCATATACAAGGAACATGAACTATTTGACATGATGCCTCAAAGAAATGTTGTCTCATGGAATGCAATGATTGAAAGATATGCATGAAATGGAGTTTTCATAAGGCTTTTAAAACTTTCACAAATGCACATAAGAAAATTTTAACCAAATGCAATTGACAAGTCTAAAACTGAATTGTACAACCTTATCCAACATCCTCCTTGCCTATGCCAAAATAGGATCTGGGGAACATGGTGTGGACAACCATCAAAGCGTAAAGGATATAGGAATTTTGTCACATATTGTATTTGCATCTACCCTTGTAGACATGTATGGAATGTGTGGAAGCATAGACAAGGTGTGTGAACTATTTGACATGATGCCTCAAAGAAATGCACAATCTCATAGAATGCAATGGTTACAAGATATGCTCAAAATGGATTATTTGAAAATGATTTATAAACTTTCAAGAAAATACAATTGGCACGTGTAAAACCAAATTCCTATAACGATAATGGATCATCATATTAAATATTTAATATAAACTATCATTTACATAATGTCATGAACCTAACATCTAGTTTATATACAAAGCCATATAGGCATGTCCAAACAAAGCCATACAGGCATATACAAAATATATACATATGTAACAGACAAAAGTATGTATACAAAGCCATCTAGGCATTGAAAAAATGTCCCAAAAACTAGTTTCCTATGGACTTTTATGAAATATTCAGTGGCCCTTGCTTGACCATGAAGATGGAGAGCCAAGCAGTGACTCATCCTCTCTCTATCATCGAGTAGACCTCCTCGACAGATGTTCATTCAGCTTCACCTGTTAATACAATCAAAGAATATGCACATTAATATAGAAAATTTATGAAATATATAACATCACATATGTAATCGATCACTTACCACCATCCGATGATCACTCTGCATCATATTTTCTCTCTCTTCATCCATAGTTGGATGGACTAGAGTTCTGACCTCCTGTGAGAAGCATCAAGAAGAAAAATTGACTAAACATAAATATCATTTATGTACATCAAATGACATGAGATAAAATAAGAAATACAAAAATATGACATTTTTCATGTTACTGGCTCATACCTCGGTCAAACGATTTGAAGACATAATGGCTGCAACAATGCCTACATGCACTGACTCATGAATATGAAGAGGAGTGTCCATATTCAGCATCTGAAAATCAAATTCAAGATTATTCGACTAAAATAAATACATAACATTATTTAAATGCATAATTATTAGAAATAGTTAAATTTACCTCCATAAATTGGTGGATTTGCATCCAAGGGACAAAGGAAACCGTGAAGGTGTCGGTGACTGTTGAAATCATCAAATTCTCACAAAATAATATTGCCATTGATATATGTACAATAATTATGATCATGTGATAAATTACATACTTGTTGACTTGACCTCCTCCCATAACCTACCAATGGATGGATAACGTAGGTAGGATGAAGACTCTGACCCTAAAATTTCATTGTACAGATAATTACATATATTATTTTTCACTTATAATATAGATAGTCATATACAATTAATTATAAATTTCAAATAAAAATATATTAAATCAAGATGAAACTTGTAAAAATTACCTAAGAGTCAATACCAAATGTCTACTGTAAGATATCATTGGTGAGAATAATCTCATCCAATATGGATGTCTCCAACATTGGATGTTGCCCCTGCATTGCAACATCTTGCCAAGAGTCCTACCGTGCATCCTGTGTCCCATAATCACAAAGGTTCCCACATGAATTACACAAATCTGGGGACAAATGATGCCTACTTCTCTCACCCTCGTCAGCCTGGGTAAGATCATCGGCATGCTATGCTAGAGACTGCGTGAGAGTAGTCAATGAATGTAATCTCTCCACCTCAACACTCTCCTTCAAAGTTGAAGGGAGTGACACATGTTTTGGCCTCAATAGGGGTATAGGTACATGGTTTTCATCTCGCTGAGCCCCCTCTCTATCTTGGGTAGAGCCACCACCTCTACCCTAGAACTCTCAAATCTCAAAATAATCAGGAATCTTCTTGAGGATGAACTCCCAATAGAGTTTCCTCAAGAAATATTGTGACACCTCATTGTTGTTGCATGGACTCTCATCAAAGACCATCTACCATCTATCCCAAAAAATTTGGGATATTTTTTCATTCCTACACCAATGAATAGGGAATCGTTTGCAAGTTTCTTCTAATCTTTGGCCAGTTTTAGGATTAATAAAGTGTGCACATAATTGAGATTTTGTAAATTTTCATTCTTCACTTGTTCATATGACAATTTGTTAGCATAGTATTCCCGACACCTCTCCCTATAGTCTTAAAATTTGGTGATTTGTTTTGTCATTGATTCAGTGTGGGAAATAATCTCCTCTAATGAATTTGTAATCTCTCTCCTATGATTGGTTCTTGCACTTGGATTGTTTAGGATTTGAATAAGGGTTTGAAGATGTCTTTTGTTTTCTTCTATTTTCCCTAGGTAGTTTTCTTGTGTATCCCTTACATTGTGAGGACGTGAAGGTGGGTTTTGAGGGTTTAGAGGGTTTTGGGGGTTGCTTTGACCCTCCTCAAGTTGATTTGGGTTTTCTCTTGCCTCATTAACTATAAATGCAAATAAAAAACTAATCAAACATTGCAAAAGTCAAAAATTCTTCTCAAACTAACAAAAATTAAACAAACCCTACCTTCTTCGGCTACTAGGCCCTCCAAATTTGCTTCATGACATTTTTGGCGGTGAGGTGGCATCGTGAAAGTGTTGATTTCTCCCTTGAACTTGCTTGGAGAGACTTTCCTTGATTGTGCTCATGCCTCGAACACTATTTTTTTGCATACAAACTCTTTTGGCCATGGGTTGTGTGCAAGAAGTTGAGTCCACTTTTTGGGCAAAAAGTGGAATTGTTTTCCCTGATTTTCAGAATTTGTCACATTTGACCTAAAAATGTGAAGCACTTAAAGGTGGAATCTTGGAAAAAGTCAATAAATATGAAATGTAGTACTTAGAGTCTAGTTTCCAAATATGTAATTTTTTTTAATACTCAAATGATACAAATTAATTTTTAATAGGTGTTTTTAAAAACCACTGTTTAAAAGTCACTTTTTTTTACTATACCATGCACGTGTACGTCATCCATATTTTGACCTAAAAAATCATATTTTTCTAAATCCTTTTGGGAAAAGATTTGTAACTCACTAAAGCATATTTTTCATATTTTTTTGTAATTTTTTATTGAATATATTTTTTTTTGTTAATTTTTTATTGGCCATTTTTGGTGTTTTAAAAAATCATTGTGTACATCACGCATAAGATGACCTAAACTTATCATTTTTTGAAATATTTTTTTTCAAATTGAAAATAATTGTTTTAAAGTATGTTTTCATACAATTTTTTTACAAAAAAATATTTTTATAAAAAGTTATTAAAATATTAAAAAACCCTGATAATTCAAGTTTATGGACCTATTTCATCATAAATTAATTAAAAAATAGAAAAATAATCCAATTGTAAAAAAATTATGTATTTGGAATCTACACTGTCTCATCTATAATGGGTTTTAATTTCATCAAAAAATTCTACAAAAAAGGCCTTCAGACATATGCCCAAAGTCACTATTTTGTTGTGACATTGACAGGACCTTCAACTTGTAGGTCAAACCAGGTCCAAAGCCAAGGGTTAGGTTGTTGGAAATAGTCCAAACAACTAAGAGGGGGGGTGAATCAGTTGTCCCTAAACTTTAGCCTTTTCTAAATTTTTAAATCTTCTTTACAATCAGATTAATGATGAAAACATTTAAGCATAAATCAACACGAGCAAAAATAACATGAACACACAACACCAGAATTTTGACATGGAAAACCCAGTTAAGGGAAAAACCATGGTGGCGGTTAACCCACAAAAATGTGTACCCTGTTCAAAGTACTTAAAAAAATAGAAGGCACATACCTTCAGGCACATTGCCCAGAGCTCACTACTCAAGAAGAGGCCCACTGCCTATAAGAAATTATGATTTACACAAAAATAATGAACTAAGAAATAGCATCTACATTCATGCCTGAATTAGTCCCTTTGAAGGCTCAAAAACTTCTGTTCCTATTTTCAAATTCTTCTTCACTAACTCTTCACTCTAGACTTCCATCGCTCCTCTTCTTCTCTACTCTGCTTTTTGATCCTTTCTTTGGATTAAACTCATTTGTAGAAGGATAATTTTCCATGACTCTTCAACAAGTATTTATACACTTCATCAACCTTGGAATGATCAACAAGGTCGGCTAATCTTAACCCAAATCTTTACACTGTCGGCCAAACATAGCTGAGACTTGAAACTTCCTCCATTAACATAACATGCTTCATAAAATGCTCTTTAGATCATCCACAACATGCCAGGAACATCCAGTTGACCAAGACTGGGAAGAACATCAACTTCAAAGAAGAAATCTTCAATCAACAAGATCAAACTTCAATGTGGACCCCCAACACAGTAGCCACATGAACCAGAGACCTCTACAAGCACATTGAATTCACCAATAACATCCACTCTAAACCAAATTACCAGAATCATCTATATCTTCCTTCGAGACCTCAAGAACACTATCTACCATGACTATCAAATTAAAAAGATAGCTTACGGACCTCCAAATCACGAACCACTGGAGTTAATGCTACACACTGACTTCCCACACATGCCTTCAGATCCACGGACCATAATATTTCACTGCGGAGCAATCCAGACCAACTTACTGTCACATTGTCTCTTCTAAATACTGCAAAATCTGGTTCTACATAGAAGGCCATAACTTCTTCAAATCTTCATGCAGATTTCTCAATTCTTAACTAGAGCAACCTCTAACAATCCTCTACACAGACATATGGTCCGCATGCATTGATTGTTATTAATTTTCTCAATATCCTCAACAATCCGGTCTTTTATACAGACAACAAAATAGGATATAGTTGACACCAATGGCAACAAGAATATGTTGACATCAATGACAACACCACTTAGGCACATATTTGCAACAATCTTGACCTTTGTCATTGATGGCAACATATGATGTGAAAAAATGAATTTAATTATCAAGACAAGAACTCCCCCTTTCTCTTCTCACTTCTGCAACTTCTTCCCCTTACATCAGCAACTAATTTTTCACATGACTTCTCTCCCCCTTTGACATCAATGGAAAAGGGTGCATATTTGCTATCTTTTCTCTTTTTGATTCATACTGATCCCATATTTTGCATACTGACTACTATCCCTTTGAGCAATACCTCCTTAACATCAATTTGGATCACAAGATATGAATGTGAATTCCAATAGATTGATGCACCTTAGTGTATCTTAGTTCTTATCAGGAGGGGTAATAACCCCTAACTTTTCTCTAAGATACTTAAAAGTATCTTTGGGAAGAGGCTTAGTGAATATATCTACAATCTGATCTTTGGAAGATACAAACTCCAACTTGGCTTCATTCTCATTAACTTTCTCTCTCAAGAAATGAATATTGATAGATATATGCTTTGTCTTTGAGTGCAATACGAGATTCTTTGAAATGATTATAACACTTGAATTATCACAAAAAATTGTGACTGGTTCCTCAAACACAATTCTAATGTCCTTCAGCATTTGCTTCATCCACAGAACTTGAGAACAATTATTTGCTACTGCTATATACTCTGCCTCTGTAGTAGACAGAGAAATTACCTCTTTCTTTTTGCTCATCCAAGAGACCAATCTTCTTCTCAAGAAGAATGCATGACCACTAGTACCTTTTTGGTCATCCACATCTCCTGCCCAATCAACATCTGTATATGCATGAAGAGTGAAGTCATTGTCCTTTGGATACCACAGTCCGTAATCAATTGTCCCCTTGAGATATATGAAAATTCTTTTGACTACCACAACATGGGATTTTTTTAGATCAACTTGAAATATGGCAATAAGTCCAAATGCATTCATGATGTCAGGTCTGGTCTGAGTCAGATAGAGCAATCTTCCAATCATTGATCTATACCTTTTTTGATTTTCCTTTGGGGAGTCATCATATTTGCTTAGCTTGCATCTGGTTACCATAGGAGTACCTATTGGCTTTGAATCTTCCATTCCAAACTTATTCAACAATTCTTTCACATACTTGGACTGAGATATGAAGATACCTTTATCTAACTAAACAATTTGCAGACCTAGGAAGAAGTTCATCTCACCAAACATTGACATCTCAAACTCACTTTTCATCTGATCAGCAAAAGATTTGCACATACATTCATTTCCACCAAAAATGATATCATCAACAAAGACTTCAACAATTAGAATGTCCTCATGATTAATCTTGAGGTATAGATTACTATTAGCGGTACCTTTGCTGAATCCTAGCTTGAGCAATTGCTTATCCAATCATGCATACTAAGTTCTTGGGGCTTGCTTAAGTCCATATAATGCTTTTCTCAGTCTACAGACCATATCTCCCTGATTAGACAACTAAAATCCTTCCAGTTGTTTAATGTAGACTTATTCCTCCAAATCTCCATTTAGAAATGTTGATTTGACATCCATCTGATAAACTTTAAAATCTTTGAAAGTGGCAAAAACAAGAAATAATTTGACTACCTCTATACTTGCCACTGGAGCAAAAGTTTCTTCAAAATCAATTCCTTCCATTTGAGAATAGCCTTTACATACCAACCTTGCCCTATTCCTTACAACCTCACCATCTTCATTTAGTTTATTCCGAAAGACCCATTTAGTTCCAATCACATTTTTGTCCTTAGGTCTAGGAACAAGATCCCAAGTGTGATTCTTTTCAATTTGCATCAGTTCTTCTTCCATTGTTTTAACCCAGTTTTCATCATTACAAGATTCACTTACTGATTTAGGTTCAATCCTTGAAATCAAACAAATCTCTTCTTGATCTTCAGCAACTCTTCTCCTAGTTCGAACACCTCTATTTTTATCTCCTATGATTTGATCTTTAGGATGATTCATTCTTACATACTAGGGGGTTTTGGGAATTGTTTGAACTTCTATTTCTTGAACTTGTTTCTTATCTTCTGCACTAATCTCTTGAGTTACTGGAGTTACTAGATCAATTTGGATTTGAGTCTGAATTTGATCTTGCCTTCCTTGACTTTGACTTTCATCTTGATCATCTAAATCATATCCACAATACTTGGAATGACCTTCTTTGCTTTCATCAACTTTAACATTAGCACTTTCAACAATTTTTTTCAACCTCTTGTTGAAGCACCGGTAAACCTTACTTTGAGTAGAGTATCCCAAGACTATTCATTCATCACTTCTTGCATCAAACTTGCATAAATCCTTATCTCTTTTGATATAGCATTTACTACCAAAAACTCTAAAATATTTCATAGTAGGAGGATGACCAAACCATAGTTCATAAGGAGTTTTACCAAAATTTCCTTAGATTTGCATCTAGTTAAGAGTGTAGACAGAAATACTCATAGCTTTCCTCCAATAAACTTGAGGAACATGTGTTTCCATCATCATGGTCTTGGTAGTTTCTTGAATGGTCTGGTTCTTCGTTTCCACAACTCCATTTTACTAAGGAGTCCTAGGAGTAGATAACTATCTTTATATTCCATGCTTTTCACAGAAAGCATCAAACTCACTAGAAGTGAATTCTCCACCTCTGTCAGATCTCAGACACTTCAATTTCCCACCAATCTCATTTTCAACCATCATCTTGAACACCTTAAAGTTATCAAGAGCTTCTAATTTTTCTTTTAGGAAAGTTACCCACATCATCCGGGAGTAATCATCAATTAGCAACATGAAATATTTGTCTCCTTGCACACTCCTAATTCTAGCAAGATGACAGAGATCAGTATGTACCAGTTCTAATCTCCCACTTGAACCTTGTTCCTTACTTTTGAATGAAATTTTGTTCTATTTACCCAATTGATATTCTCTAAATATATTATCAGGTTTTACAAGTCTTGGAAGATCTCTTACAGCTTGCATGGAACTTATTTTGACAATGTTATCAAAATTCACATGACACATCCTCCTATGCCATAACCAACTTTGATCTATTTGAGCAATCAAACAACTTTTGCCTGAACTACTTAAGTGAATTATGTTACCTTTAGTCTGAGTACCGAATGTAATTTTAGTTCCAAAACTTTCCAAGATTCTGCATTTTCCATCCTTGAATCAAAGATCATAACCCTTGTCAACCAACTATCCAACACTGAGAAGATTATGTTTCAGTCCTTCTACATACAGAACATCATTGGTGTTGTTCTTACCATCAAAAGAGATGGATCCTCTACCACAGATTCTACCAGCTGAGTTGTCTCCAAATTTCACAAGTCCTCCTTCATAATTTTCAAAACTCACAAACTTACTCTTGTCACCAATCATATGATGAGAACATCCACTATCAATCACCATTCATCCTTTTCAACAACCTGAGTAGCCAAGGCACTTTCCACATTTGCACAGCTAGCAAATTTAGTAGACATTAGATCTACTTCTTTGATGAGAACATCCACTATCAATCACCATTCATCCTTTTCAACAACCTAAGCAGCCAAGGCACTTTCCACATTTGCACAGCTAGCAAATTCAATAGACATTGGATCTTCTTCTTTAATAGCAATTGTTAGGGTAAAATTGGATAAACAATGAATATGCAATGATAAACAATATCAGATACCCAAAACTCAATAGAATAGTGAACTAAGGAAATCAAATAACAATGAATCAAATAATAAAGAAAACCTTCCTTAGATCGAAACTTCCATTGGTTGCCTATCAAAAATCATTCTTGTGTGTATGAAAAAGGGCCCTCAATGAGTGCACTTCTTTGCTTTGTCAAGAATGTTGATTGAGAATGGCTATGGTAATATCGCAATGAAGAGAATCTTCACAACGACAGTCATAGTGTGTAGTGTGTAGTGCATAGTAGCGAATGTGTGATCACAAGCAATGAAGGAATGATGTGGGTGCCAAAGGCGTGCTGTAATTCTTGCAGAGTAACAATACTTAAAGCTTGGATGAATTGAAATGGAAGAACATGGTTCAATTTATAGACTTGGGAGAATGGAGATCAACGGTATAGAAGACTTGAGAAGATCAACGGTTGAGAATAGATGAGGAATTTGCAACGAATAAGAGGAAGACAAGTGTCACACAAAAGCTGTTTTATTTGAGTTAATCAGTTTCTTTTCTAAAGATAAGACATGCTTTTCATAAATTAGAAAGCTTTTTTCTAATTTAAGAGATATTGATAAAAACAAGGTTGATTGAATAGATAGCTCAACTTAAGATTTGCTTCTGCATGATTTGAGAGAAATTAAATAATAAATTATTTAATTGTGTGTGCATGGAGAAGAAGATTTGGAAGATATTTGAAGAATTAGAAGATAAGAAAGCAATTTAAATAAATAGATTTATTTAATTGTTGTGCATGATTTGGAAGAATAAATAAAATATTTGATTTATTTTATTTTTGGAGATTGAGAGGATTTAAATAAATTTGATTTAATTTATTCAAATTTGGAAGAATGAATTTGATTTAACTAAATAATTAGGAATTATTTAATTGTTTGGAAGAATCTAATTAAATAAAAGATTTTATTTAATTTTGACTTTAGAAGAAATAATTAAATATTTAGATATTTAATTAACTTAGAAGAATGTGAATCATGTCATTTTTAGGTGTATACAACAATGAACACCTAATCACCTTCTCCATGATTAGATTCATCATCTGTGACTCCTTCTCTAGCTTCTTTGACATAGTAACAATTCTTCTAACTTTTGTATCTGTTAAGGTTTGGTTTTGAAAACCTCTCTAGACACCTTGAGGCAAAATGAATAATCTTATTACAAGCAAAACATTTGAGTGGCAACTTTCCTTCATACTTACCGGATCCTCTTGGCATTCGTTTGGCAATGAGAGCTTCAAGATATGCAGTCTTAATTTCATCATCTTCAAGATCCTTCCTTGTCTTGATAAATCTGTTTGTTCTTCCTAAAGAACTTTCACTTGGATCATATCTTTTCTTTCCATACACACTAGCCTTGAATGCAGATTCAAACTTAGGAAGAGAATCACCAAACTCACTCATTTCAAATGCTGAAAGCTTACCAACTAATTGATCCCTTGTGACAATTGTTACTATCCTAATTTCTTCAATGGCTGTAACCTTATTCTTGTAAGCTGTAGGTAAGGATCTGAGCACCTTGGCAACAATTTCTGATTCATCCAGTACTCCGCCTACATTTCTGAGACCGATCACAAGTTCATGTACTTTCTACATGTATGAAGTAATTTTTTCATCTTCACTCATTACAAATCTTTCATATTTACCCTTCAAGCTTTGTAGCTTGGCACATTTAACATATTTGTCACATTCATACAGATTTCCCAATTTACTCCAGATTTCATGAGCAATTTGCAAATCTAGGACATTTGCCAATTTGGTATTAGAAAGGGCACTCAACAACACTTCTTTGGCTCAAGTATTGCATTCATCATCTCTGAGTTCATCTATATTTCAAGGTCCATTCTTCGGAATCTTATACACATTCTTGGTTATTGTCCAAAAACCATCACCCATACATTCCAGATGACATTACATGCGTAGCTTCCAGAGGGAGTAATTTGTTCCATCAAATCTTAGACTTTCCTTCTTGTAGAATGACATCTTAGATCTCCTCAAGCGGTCAAGCTTCTTTTAGAGAAACTAAGCTCTAATACCAATTATTGGAAACAGTTTGGACAACTGAGAGATCAGGAGTGAATCAATTGTCCCTAAACTTTAGCCTTTTCTAAATTTTTAAATCTTCTTTACAATCAGATTAATGATGAAAACTTTTAAGCATAAATCAACACATGAGCAGAAACAACATGAACACACAACACCAGAATTTTGATGTGGAAAACCTAGCTAAGGGAAAAACCACGGTGGGGGTTAACCCACAAAAATGTGTACCATGTTAAAAGTACTTAAGAAAATAGAAGGCATGTGCCTTCGAGCACACTTCCCAGAGCTCACTGCTCAAGAAGAGGCTCACTGCCTATAAGAAATTATGATTTACATAGAAATAATGAATTGAGAAATAGCATGTACATTCATGCCTGAATCAATCCATTTGAAGGCTCAAAAACTTCTGCTCCTATTTTCAAATTCTTCTTCATTGACTCTTCACTCTAGACTTCCTTCGCTCCTCTTCCTCTCTGCTCTACTTTTTTATCCTTTCTTCAGATTTAACTCATTTGTACAAGGATAATTTTCCATGACTCTTCAACAAGTATTTATACACTTCATCAACCTTGGAATGATCAACAAGGTTGGATAATCTTAACCTGGATCTTTACACTGTTGACCAAACATAGTTGAGACTTGAAACTTCCTCCATTAACATACCATGCTTCATAAAATGCTCTTTAGATCATCCACAACATGCCAGGAACATCCGGTCGGCCAAGACTAGGAAGAACATAAACCTCAAAGAAGAAATCTTCAATCAACAAGCTCAAACTTCAATGCAGATCCCCAACATGGTAGCCACATGATCTAGAGATCTCCACAAGCACATTGAATTCACCATTAACATCCACTCTAAACCAAATTACCAGAATCATTTGTATCTTCTTCTGGGACCTCAAGAACACTATCTGCCATGACTGTCAAACTAAAAAGATAGCTTGCAGACCTCCAAACCATGAACCACTGGACTTAATGCTACCCACTGACTTCCCACACATGCCTTCAGATCCGTAGGCCATAATATTTCACTGTGGAGCAATCCGGACCAACTTACTGTCACACTGTCTGTTCTAAATACTGTAAAATCTGGTTCTACACAGATGGCCATAACTTCTTCAAATCTTCATGTGGATTTCTCAATTCTTAACTGGAGCAACCTCTGACAATCCTCTACACAGACATATGGTCACCATGCATTGATTGTCATTCATTTTCTCAATATCCTCAACAATCTAGTCTTCTAGACAGACAACAAAATAGGATATAGTTGACACCAATGGCAACAAGGATATGTTGACATCAATGACAACACCACTTAGGCACATATTTGCAACATGGGTTCCCAAGCCTTTTTTATAACCCAAAACCTATAGAAAAATTAGGTCAGAAATTCAAATTTTATGAAATGGGATCTTGTTTCAAAACAGGATCCCATTTCTAGAAAATGAGATCCCGCTTTTTGCTTAGGATCCCGAAGCATAACGGGATCCTGTTTCATAAAAAATAGGATCCTATTTTGGTTTATCCAATTTCAGGTTTTTTTCTAAGTCTGAAACTTCCACCTTAAGTGGACTCATCTTTGTGCATTTACCCCTTGGGTGAATGGAAGAAAATGATTTTTTTAACTTTTAAAGCAAGTCAAAACGTGAGCGCGTTATAATGTGCCTGTGTTTTGGCCTATTTTGGACCAAAAAGTCCCATGGTGGCAAATTTTTGGTCCCCATCTTTGTGCATACACCCAAAATGTACATGGAAACTTTTTACTCCATAATATTTAGCCCCCACTTTAATGTATGTATGATCTTATGATTCCATACATGCATTAAAGTATAGTCAAAGCACATCAAACACATCAAGCACATAGAGCTAAAGCATACCCAAAGGTTGGAGGACTATTTCTAGCCCCCAATCTTAGATAAGCACTAGAAAACACATGAAATTCATGCAAGTCACAAGGAAGACAGTATGAAGCATACAAAACACATAGAATATAGTGAAGCATGCAATACACGAAGAAGACATGAGAGCAGACACACAATACATGAAGTATACATTAATTTAACAACTAAACAAATCCTAAACTAGGAGGCAAAGGGAGCTCATCACTACGCACCTTTAGACCACACCAGGGAAAGACATGCCAAACAAAAACCCAAATGTGAAGGGAGCTCATTGCTACTCACCATTAGATCACACTCAGGGGAAGACACAAGAAACATATAAGGAAGACACATGGAATACACGAGCACCGCATAATATGTCATCGACAAACTATACATCTTATACACGACAAACATGAGTGATGGGAAGGAGCTTATTGCTAATCCCAGCATCTAAAACACATTTCAAACACACCTGATGGTTGAACTATGCTACCACAACTACCAAAGACATGTTTAAGGGTGAATGACACAAGATCCAATCCCACCTTCGTAGAGGACTTTGTATAAAAGGATGTGCACTAGTTCAAGAGATACACCACCCCACCTTACATAGAAGGGATTGTATAAAAGGATGTGCACTAGCTCAAGTTATACACCATCCCACCTCATGAAGAGGGATTTCAAGCACACTTTGTTAGTGTAAAAGTAATCAAATAAATACCATTATATATGCCCCCACCTTAAGCTAGTTGATCCCGCTTGCCGGTATCAAGCACATTAAGGTAGAGTGACAACACACAAGGGAACAAGAGCCTTCACAAAGCCCTTGCCCCCAAAGGTGACATGTGCCATGGTCACCAAATGATCCCACAAACACATCGATATTATTTGCTAATATATTCAACAAGATATAAGCCTTGGTTTTAAGCTCTTACTCTAATCAACCAAATTAATTCATGAAAGCTATGCACAAATCATATATCAAATACCAAGGCTACACTTGTAGGTTTAGAACCAAGTATAGTCATTGGGCTATATTGCAGGTATCTTGAAACTGAGTGTTAGACACACAAGAATACTGAGAGGGGAGGGTGAATCAATATTCAAACAATTTCCAATTTCATCAACTTCAAATTATTTGGATCATATTAAACCTTAAGCATCACAAAATCAACATGAAGGAATAACACAATGCACATCAACACACAATAGAAGATTTACATGGAATACCCTAGAAGGGAAAAACCACAGTGAGGATCAACTCACAATATATGAAGCTCAAATAATAACTTTGTTTAAGTGGTTTTAACCCAAGAAAGTTGCTAATCCATAAGTAACTTTGATTTAGGGTCACTCCCAATGAAGCTTCTACTCCCTCATGACTTTGTTCTAGGGTAACTCCTAAGGAAGCTTCTACTGCCTAAAATTAAAACACATTTACAAAGGATTACAATAATGATAGTCTTTCTATTGTCTAAAAAATGACATTGAAAATCATACTTTTGATGATTGCACTTCTATCTCTTCACACTTTCTTCTAAAGATCTGATCAGTCAAGCACACTCTATACTTGATCACTATCACATATATATCTTCAATATGAATCAGGACATCATCAACAACTTTTGCTCTTTCTCCTTCAGTCACTCATCAACAATGCATTCAATCTACCTTTTATCTGCTTGCGATCTTTTCAATCCAATTGCAATCACACCTCACTTCAATCAATTTGACTCACTATTTATACATGATATTACATTGATTACATAGCTTGTCATCCAGATACAACATGAAAAATAAATTTACAAGTCAGCCATACATCACACAATATGAAACATGTAGAAGAAAAGTCCTAAGTGAACACACATGTTACACCAGCAAAAGATCCAAGCCTTGCGGACCTCAACTCTTGCTTAACCAGGTCCAAAACATCCTTCACAACTTCAAACATCAAGGAATTACATCTACACACTCTGCTCATTTTAAAATAGGATAGCTTTAAGGAAAATTCATGAAGAATTGAAGAATAATGACCACATCAATTTGAAAACCTTGTGAACTACTCGAAACAAGAAAGATCTTCATGAAACTTTTTTAGATGAGTCCACATGACTCACACAATGTCCCCAAACACTCCTTTGCCACCACACATTGAAGAATTGTGTCACATAGCTTCAAACATTAACACTAAGAACAATCTATCATCTGAAACACACTGCAACATGCAATCAATTAAAAAACTGAGCTGCGGACCACCAAGAAGCTTGAAACTAGAAAGAGGCATGCAATGCACATCCAAGAACATTTCCACAAAACTGCAAAGGAAATCATTCACTTTTAGAGGAATGTAGAGAATTCTAGTAGTTCTTCATACCATTTCATTCTATCAAAGCACATACTGGTGTTCTATCATACATAGCTTTCATAGCAGAGGTAAATATGATTTGAAACTTTGGAAAAAAACACATTCATTGCTCTTTTGACACAATTATAGAACCACATACTCAAATAGATAAATGTGGAGGAATGTGAAGAATTCCATCACCCTGCTGGGAACACCTTCATAGAGCCAATGCTATCTTCAAACTATCAACAAAAAGACATCCTTCTGGTGATCAAAACATCATGAAACTTACAACATACATAGAATGACATTGTATGAAGCTATGTTCCAATCTATAGAAGTACAACATCAATATAATGAAAATGCAGAGCAATCTCCCAAATAGTCTTCAAAGAGCAGTTATCCTAAAATAGAAACTGTCACCAACTTCCAGAGGCCAAAAAATTTTCATGCAACAAAGGAACATTAGGATGGAACATTCAAAATGCTTCAGGCCACTAGCAACACATTTGATCCTTTTAGTGCTTCTAATTCCCATCTTAATTCTGTACTGATCAAGGTAAGACATCCAATCATGAACATCATCACACTTCCATGATAGTGCTGACATCAATAATAACCTCAATGACAACCTTAACATTCTCCTCAACCTTGTGACAGTGTTGACATTAATGACAACAACCTTAGGCATCATATGTGCAACAATCTCCCCCTTTAGCATTGATGACATCACATAGTTACCCAATCTCCCCCTTTGACATCAAGCACAAAGGGCATCCAAAGCCTTCTCATTAGAAACCACTGCTTGCTCATTCTCCACCTTTCAAGAAAAACCACATATCTGCATACTTCTTGCAAAAATAAACTCACCCTATAATCAGCAACTACTACCTGCTCCCCTAAGAGGTAGCCATCATTAGTCTAGGAAACAAGGATATAACATTAAATCCTCCTAGATAGATGCACCATTATGCATCTTAGGAAGAAGAAGGAGGGGCAATTACCCCTAACCTCTGTTAAAGCCCCTCAAAGATGTCCTTTGCAAGATCCTTTGTAAAGATGTCTGTAATTTGATCCTTTGTTGGAACATATTCTAATTTTACTTCCTTATCTACAACCTTCTCTCTCAAAAAGTGATACCTGATTACTATATACTTGGTTCTAGAATGCATCACTGAATTCTTGGAAATATTGATAGCACTTGTATTATCACACAAAATAGGAATAGGATCATCATACAATACCTTGATATCCTTGAGTGTTTTCTTCATTCACAACACTTGTGTATAGCAGGAGGTTGCTGCAATATACTCTGCCTCTGCAGTTGATAAGGACACTAAATCTTGCTTCTTGCTCTGCCATGAAACCAATCTGCTTCCTAGAAAGCAAGCACCACCACTTGTACTTCTTCTATCATCAACACAACTAGCCTAGTCAACATCAGTGTATGCACTCAAATCAAAGTCATTACCTTTTGGATACCATAGACCATAGTTTGGAGTTCCTTTCAATTATATGAATATCCTTTTCATTACCTTCTCATGAGTTTGCATAGGATTGGCTTGATATTTGGAAACCACACATACTGCATGCATAATGTCAAGTCTAGAGGTAGTCAAGTATAATAATACTCAA
This sequence comes from Cunninghamia lanceolata, assembly GCA_027924645.1. Lineage (NCBI taxonomy): Eukaryota > Viridiplantae > Streptophyta > Pinopsida > Cupressales > Cupressaceae > Cunninghamia > Cunninghamia lanceolata. The sequence continues at coordinate 6,621,329 of BSBN01000594.1, forward strand.
ATCATAGACCTATAGACAGTCTGATCCACCTTCAGAGACTCATCATCTTTGCTTAAGGGACATCCAGTGACCATGGGAGTACTCACTAGTTTTGAATCCTCCATACCAAACTTCTTCAACAATTCTTTGATATACTTAGCTTGAGAAATAAAGATACCACCATCTAGCTTGGAAATTTGAAGTCCAAGGAAGAAAGACATTTCACAATCATGGACATCTCAAACTCTTTTTGCATCTCCTCTGCAAACCTTTTACACATATCATCATCTCCACCAAATATAATGTCATCAACATATACTGCAACTATCAAAATCATGTCTCCTTATTCCTTTATATAAACATTACTATTTTTGGTACCTTTCTTGAAGCCTTGCTGAAGTAAGTACTTATCTAATCTTGCATACCAAGCCCTACGTGATTTCTTAAGACCATACAAAGCCTTTTTGAGTCTGCATGCCATGTCTAGGTCTTCTGATATTTGGAAACGATATGGTTGTTCAATGTATACTTCTTCTTCTGGGTCACCATTTAGAAATGTTGACTTGACATCCATCTGATATACTTTGAAATTCTTATGAGAAGCAAGAGCAAGGAACATTTTGATTACCTCCATTCTTGCTACCATAGTATAACTCTCCTCAAAATCAATGCCTTCTACTTGAGTGTATCCTTTGCAGACTAATATTGATTTGTTCCTCACAAATTCACCTTCATTTAGTTTGTTCTGGAACACCCATTTTGTTCCTATGATATTCATGTTTGCTGGTTTGGGAACTAGTTCCCATGTTTGATTCTTCTCAATCTGATCTAACTCTTCTCCCATGGCTTTTATCCATCCATCATCCTTGTTTTCTTCAACAAAGGTCTTAGGTTCTATTTTTTATAAAAAACTTAAGTTTGCTTGCTCATGTGTCTTGGCAAACCTTCTCCTTGTCTACACACCTTCATTCTTGTCTCTAATGATTTGTTCTACTAAGTGATTCTTATGAAGATACTTTGTTGGGGTCTTGGGCATCTACTCTGGTTCTTGTTCATTTTCTTCTTTCACTTTTTCTTCATCATCAATGCAAGGAAAGATATCAGATATGATGTCTTACTTTGACATTTGTACTTTCAATCATTTTTCCCAACCTTTTATTGTAGAATCTATAAGCCTTACTTCTGGTTGAGTAACCAAGAAAGATTCCTTCATCACATCATGAATAAAACTTTCCTAGGTCTTCTTCATCTCTTTTGATATAGAATTTGTTTCCAAAGATCCTAAAGTATCTAACAATGGAAGGTCTTCCATACCACAACTCATAAGGTATCTTTGTACTCTTGACCCTTAACTACACTTTGTTAGTTAGATAGATAGCAGTGCGAATTGCTTCCTTCTAGTACATATCAGATAGATCTACATCTTTCAACATTTCCCTAGACATTTATTGCATAGTTCTATTCTTTCTTTCCACTACACCATTGCTGAATGGTTCTAGGAGCAGACAAATACCTCCTAACACCATGATCTTCACAAAACTTTTCAAATTCTTTTGAAGTAAACTCACCTCCTCTATCTAACCTTAAACATTTGATCTTAGTATCCATTTCATTTTCAACCAAAGCTTTGAAAATTTTAAACTTATCAAGGGTACCAATTTTTTCTCTTAAGAAAGTAACCCAAGTCATTCTAGAATAATCATCAATGAGCAACATAAAATACCTTTCGCCTTGTTGACTCTTTACTCTTGTAGGTCCACATAGGTCTATGTGAATAAACTCCAATGTCTTTGAAGAGGAGTAATCCTTTCTTTTAAAGCTTGTCTTTGTCTATTTTCCCATTTGACATTCCTTGCATACAGTGTTTATAGGCTTGATTATCTTAGGCATATCTCTCACTGCATGAGTAGAGCTGATTCTTACCATATTATAAAAGTTGTGTCCCATTCTTTTGTGCCATAACCAAAACTCACTGGATTGAGTCAACAAACATGTTCTTCCATTTTCCTCTTTCAAGTGATAAATATCACCACATGTCTTGATACCTTCTGCAAAAGGCTTTGTGGATCCTGCCTTCCTAATTTCACAACCATTGGCATGAAAAGTAAGATTGTAACCTTTCTTGTACATCTGACTAACACTAAGAAGATTGTTTTGTATTACTTTGACATAGAGAACATTCTCAGTCCTATTCTTTCCATCAATAGTTGACACCTTTTCCTTTGATTTGAGCCGACTCACCACCTCAAAACTTGACAACTCCACCATCCCACTTCTCAAGGATGATGAACTTCTCTTTGTCAGCCGTCATATGATTTGAACAACCACTGTCAATAACCCAAACTTTGGTATCTTTAGTTGCATGGAAGGTAGTCCATACAACCATTGATCTTTCATTATTTTGGACTATTTGCAAGGTATCAATTTTTCCACATTTTTCAACATCATCCTTTTTGTCACCAACACTCATGACCAAGAAAAGTGTTTCATCATTTGAATCATCATGACCTTTATCTTCTAAAGAACAACTATCTTCTATGGAAAATAGACTCCTTTTGAATTTACTATTTTTGTTGCTTCTCCTAGCTTCCTTAAGAGGACATTTTGAAGCAAAGTGACCAACCTTTCCACAATTGAAACATTTAAATGGTAACTTACCTTTATCTTTTCCAGATCATTTCTTTAGTGTTCTATTGCTGATGATTATTAGTCATAACAACATGCATAAAAATTTGCACAACAAACCTTTATTATCTTGAAAAATATGATCAATTTGGAACAAACTAATGACTCCAAGTCTCCGTTGATCAGATCATGATCTTCTGACATTACTCAAAGGTTGATGTGACATGTTGTTTTCCATTTCAAGGGGTCTCACACTGCTTGTATTGTGAATTGTTACCTGTATATCTGATTCAATATCTGCTTCCTATAAACTTACTTCACAAACAAAGTTATTTCCACTATGCTCCACAGATAATGATTATATTTGTAAGTTTGATCAATTCTTTTGAGCATCCACTATCATGAACTTGTTTTATACTTTTGCACTATGTATTTAATCAAATAATGTTCCTATAAGCATATATTTACATGTTTATCATTGATATTCATATGTATTTGCATGATATTCATCATTTTTAACATGCTTTCACTCAAAACATGCTCTATGTGTTCAATTATTTATGAGTTATAGGCATATTTCATATTTATTTGCTTTAGATTATATGTTATTTGCAATTGTGAAGGTGATTTGTAATAAAATTCAAAGAAAATTTAAAGAATACTTCTAAATTTGGTGAACATTTAGCTAGTGAGTCACATACATTCTAGATACATTCATGAAGAGAAGGAATCAAACCATAATTTCACTAGGTTGTTCCACAGCTAGGTATGGTTGATGATAACTTCAAAGGAACAAGGAATGAAAACAACACATGCAGACTGACAAGCACTCCAAGGGATGCAGGTAATCAATGCATATATCCATATTTCATCCACTAATTACTCAAGATTTACAATTATTTGTAATCAAAATAGCTTCTCTTTCATTAAGCATTGAAAAGACATGTACATTCACAAAAGCCTTGAAATTAGTCCTAAACGCTTTAGCAATCTAACTTCAATTAAGTTTCTAATGCTTTAAAAAAGTGCACTCTACCCCTTTTTATAGAATAAGGAGAGGAGGCGGTTACAAGTGACCAACGGTCAAGATTTGTCTATCTAGATCAATGACCAACATTCCTTCTTTGACCAAGTCAACATCTACATATGGGGTACAAGTTAGCAACTACCAACTATCTAACAAAGCTTCATCATTTGTAATCTAATTATGTATATAATTCTGTTATCATGCATGTTTATTTATTCTTCATCTCCTTCCTCTTCTTCATTTTCATCTTCTTCTTCATTTTCATCATCATCATCATCATTATTGTCATCTTCATGCAGATCACCCCTTATGTGTACTTTTATCAATGCCCTGATGGATTCATATAGCTGCACTATTCTCTCAACTTCACCTCCATCCTGGACCTTAGCATTTATTACCTCATGCTTGTGGGAATGAAATTTTTCATGAAGAGCCTCCCATTTATTCTTCCTATTGTTCAATGTTTCATTGTAGGCTTCCACCTTGGCTTTCATTCTCATGGCCTTGTTTATTACCTCTCCTATCAAGTGGTGAAGGGGATCTTTTGTTGCTTGCTTAAAATTGTTAGGGAAAGCTTGGACAGCAAAATTAGTATCTTGATTTTCTATTTTTCCTTCTACCTTGTCCTCCAAAGCCTCCAAGGTTTCTATTTCTTTTGCCATGATATCATGTAGTTTAATACTTATGTCCCTAAGCTTGCCACTGTATCTCCTCAAGATATCACATTCATATCGAGTATCTTCATATCAAATGCTCAACAAATATGAATTGTTATTATCCAGTATTTTGTTATCCATAAGTATTTTCATATCAATCCTTTTCATCTCTCCCAAAGCATCTACTTGCTTTTCTAACCTCCCTACTTCATTCTATAATTTATCCACTTTACTCTTCAAAACACCCAGAGAATTCCAATTTGCTAGGGAGGTTTTCACCACATTTTTTGCTTCAAAGATAAAACAAATGAACCGATTATCCATTAATTGAGCCTTATGCTTCATAAGATCCAATCCTGTCACCTCCTCTTGAGATATCATTGTCAATGGGGTAGCTGGACTGATCGGTGTGTGCTTGGGGTCAATTAACCCTTTAATGAAAGAATGCAATTGAGCAATGTGCTCTTTATGTTTCTTGTTCTTATCCTTTTCTCTTTTCACTCTCTATGTTAGAGAATCAATAATATCTTTACCCTCTTGACCTTCCTAGTCTTCATTTGCAAAACCTAAATCAATGTTTGTTATTTGAAACTCATCAAGGCCTATTTTTCCTTTCTCCTTTTCAACCATTGGTAAAGCTATTTGGGTTGTCCTCCTACCTATAGTAGGGTCTCTTTTTATGGCAGATGGAAGCCTTGCCTTTCTTTTAGGTTTCAGTATACTTGCAGTAAACAATGTGGAAACATCAAAATCAGGGACCTCATCTATTTGTTGCAGATTTATTTATTGTTGCAACCAATATGGAACATCACCCCTAGACTCTTGCTGGTCACTTTGCTCATTTTGAGTATCATGAGACTCTATATTATGCCCTACCCTCGGTGGTGAATTCCCTTTCCTTGGTTCTTCCTCATGCACATTCTCATGAGGGGTATCTTGTTGAGGTACCTCCTATTGAGGGATTTCTTCCTGGGGTGAAGGTTCTTGTGAAGTATGTACATTCTAACCATGTACCTCCTCTTGTAAATTTTCCCCAAGGGGTTCTTGAACATTTTGACTTTGTTCATCATGTGACACTTGGTTTTCCTAAGAAGATTGTGTGTTTTGACCTTGGGGATCACCCTGATCACCCTTGGTCACATTTTCTGTCTCCTTCCTTTGACCTTCATCTTGTGCCAAACTTTGTTCTTCATCCTTAGATGTGCTTATTTCTCCAAGGTTTAATTCTTTCTCATCTAATTTCTCTTATGATCCTAGGTCATTACCCTAATTACTTCCTTTTGTATGTAGTGAAGAAACATTTTGATCATCCACCCTATCGGGGATTTCTATATTAGTTTCCTCATGTGCAAGATCACTATCTTGATTATCCTCATTATCATGCATTCCTTCATCCTAATTAATGTTCTTGTTAGGTGTTTCTTGATCACCTTTCCACTAAAGCTGAGCTTCTATCTGTTCTTGCTCTGGAGGTGCATTGCCTTGATCTCTACCTTGATCAGGTATCATCTCATCAGCCTCTTTATGCACTCTAATTTCTACCTTTTCAAACTCTGAAGGTGGATCGCTATCTCTATTTTGATTCATTTCCAAGTCTATTACTATAGCACTAGTAACCTGCTCTACCAAATTAGTCAACCCTATCCATTGGGCTACATCTTTAGGATTATCTTGTTCCATTCCATCTATTTCAATCTCCTCTTGGCTGGTCACCTTTTGGGCCATAGGGGTCCCATGAGGAGTCATCTTAGTATTGGTTACTAAAGCCTCCATTGTTTGTGTAGCAATATCAGTAACTACCTCATCATTTGATAAGTACACTATGTCATCTAGTGGAAGGGGTGGCTCTTTTCCAGCCATATGTCTCTCTTCTCTTTGCTCTTCCGCCTTCTTAGATTTAAATTGAATAATATTTGGAATTGGGACCTCATGCTGTAAGTCCTTCATGAAAGTCAAACCACCTACATCTCTTAATATGATAGGATCAATGTTAACATTTCCCCTCATTGTTGTCTTCTCCTTCTTCTGAGGTGGTGTCTATTGCGCTTTCTTTCTTTTCTTCTTTGTTATTAATAGGTCATCATCTCTAGGTTCTTCATCCAATGGACCTTCTTCCAATGGCTCATCTTGCAATAGCTCATCTTCCATTGGCTCTTCTACAATCATAGGAACAGGCTTTAAGACCCTCTTGCCCTTTTGTTTGGCAGGTGTTTGTTGTGATGTAGTTGCAGATGTAGATGTTGATGCCACATCACCCTTTGGTTGAAGCCTTTTAACAATTACCCCTTGCTACACAGGAACTTCCTTCTTATTTTTTCCTGGCTAATTTTGTTCTTCAATAGGTAACCATTCTCCATTAGATTTTATCTTTTCAATGAGGAAGTCATCATATTCCTCTTCAGATATCTCTTGTCTTTTCTTTTTATTATCAATAGTAAGGGCTACACCCTTCTTCTTTAACTTAGTGACTTTAGCATTTATCTAGTTCTAGGTCAGTTGGATAACCTTTTGCATTATTTGATCAAATGAAGTCTCCTTAGGCCGAGTCAAATCAGGAGCTGATATGGTGTCATTATACACCTAATTATCTTCATATTCACTAGACATGATCTTTCCATCATCCTTGTGCAACTGTGCAGGCACTGAAATGCAGTCAAAGGTTTGGATTGATTGAGAAGGAGCCTTTGATAAGTCCTCTTAACCTCTTCTTCATCATCACAATCAGTCCAATAATCTTCAAGGTGCTTTTGATGTATTTGTTTCCCTAATAATTTATGCATTCTGCCATATGGGTCATATGACCTAGCTATAGAAAATGGCTGCAAATGCATTAGCTTCAATCCTCAAATGGCATCTTTAATACTTTGTCTATCAAGACATAAATACCAGCCAATGAATACTAGAAACAACACATGCAGAATCTTCCCTTTTTCCAAATGGGCCTTAACCGAGGTTGATACCTATCTAACAAACTCCATTAGAATGACCCTATCAGTGGGGTATCTAGGTAACATGAGGGGATGACCCTCAAATCCTTCTATTCTCATGTATGAAAAGGTGGGGAACTATATAAACCAAGCCCCATATTTGTAGATAATAGCTTGAGCTTCCATACTTAACCTTTTCACTCTATCCTCTTCCATGGTCCTGACCAGATGCATAGAAAAGGAGTCATTCACTAACTTGTAATTTTTTACGTACTCCCCCCTTTTCAGCTGTGGGTAATGTTCCCATATGTTTACATCACCTGAGTTGTTTCCAACCCTGCCCATCATTTGTAAACCATTAAATGTGCTTGTTAGGTCTCAAAAATGCAGGTTGCTAATCCTAAGAGGATGCCAGGCTCTATGCTTAGATTCGCAACATTTTTGAACTAATGCGATGAAATCAACCTTTATGGTTTGATGACTCCCTGTATTTTAGATCCTGCTAAACCTAGGCATGTGAACCTTGAAAATTAAAGTAGATTGAGTGTAAATATTTTGACTAAGTAAATGGATCTACCTACAGTGGCAAATGGTGTAGAATAGATGAAAGCTTGCTAACTAATTCTATATCAAATATCTGATTGATGATTGGTATAAATTGTATAAGCAATATCAAGGTAGATTTAATGACTGTGCTTAACTAATAAAGGGATTTTAAATGATGAATTGAAATAAGACCAGTGCCTTGTTGGGTAAACAGAGTCAAATGGAAGACTAAGACCAGTGGCTTATAGTGGGTAGTAACTCTAACTATTTGGCACAATACTTTAGTTTATAACTTGTATAAACGTGTAGGGAAATGACTGATAGACTCTTCTTAATAATCCAATAAATAAGATTAGATTTCTTGTTATTCACCAGAAGGAAATTTAATCCTTTCTTGAAGGAACCAATTGAATGAAATATGCAAGAATAACAGATAGTATCAACTTGGAGATAGAATGGTAATCCTAATTATATGGTTCTTCTTAGTAATCCAAATTAACACTTCCAGGTTACTGTGACTTATCAGAAGGATTTTAATTCCTCTAATGGAAACCAATTAATCCAATCACACAAATACATCAAATGTGTATTGACAAATTAACTATATACTTGATATATTAATTTGAATAACAAGGAAATACTGAAGTGGAGAAAATCATATAATTGAATAATTTTAACAAACAATTGATGCCAAAATAGAACCACAGAATAAGAGAACTTCAATTTACTTCTTCAATAATATGCTTGCAACATGGTCTTTTAAAATATTGTAAACTTTGTGTATTATATCCTATTGCTCCTCATTATTCAGCATCATATGTTTAACTTATATAAAAATACTTATGAAGAGACATAACTCTTCAAAATTTCTTTTGGAAATTAACATGATTAACATAACAACAATAAAGATAACGATGCTTAAGCCCTACTCAACCATAGGTATATTTGAGCAATGTGATCCAAGTAGTCCTAGCTATGATGTGTATTAGTAAATTCAATAGCATTTCTTGTGATCACATCCATCGTTACCATCTTCTCCATATGCTTGCAGGCTTCCCCAGATGCAGAGACTTTGTCCTTGAGGGCTCCTAAGGCTTTATGTAATATCACTTAACAGTCCTTACTCCATTCATCTTTGCTCTTTAGTTCTTTATTGTTTTTGAACAACATGGGCACTCCTACTTTTGAAGCCTCAATACATTCTTTGGCATCATTCTTAGCTAGTCATAGTATTTCTAATGTTGTTTAATCAAATCTTTTGCACTGGAGGTACCTGTAGTGTTAGAAACATCCTTACTCTATGTCTCATGGAGTTTCTCCTATAGCCTGTTATGGAGCCTCTCATGCTCTTGGATCACTTTATAGTTTTGAGAATAAATATCCCAAAACTGGTTCATCCAATGCATCATGTTGGCATGCCTATTCTGGAGCATTGTTGCAAGGGTGTCAATGTGGACTTGAGCTATCTGATCAATAGATGGTGATTGGGCACTTTGTGAGCTCTCTCCCTGAATTAGCCTTTTCACTGACCCTCCAAAGGTATTCTTAATAGTATCTTTAAAAAAATAATTTTCTTTTGTTAATCTCTCACAACTTAGTTTGTATGCATCCCGTTCCTTGATCAACATCTAAGCTTGTGCTTTGTTCAACTTTGCAATATTTATGCCAATTTCTATAGTAATCAAGGGGTCAGTTTCCCCTGCCTTCAAAGTCATGACATGCCCAAAAGCCTTTTCAGTATCTATGATGGTTTTCTTCTTATGAGGTGGGTACAAGGCCCATATCATTAGTGAATTTTTATCATTGTTATAATTGGTGCCCATATACACTTCTGTGACACCCTCAGGAGTGAGCTTATATTTGTCATATATATTATGTAAAAAACTATGAAACACTAAAGTAGAATTCAAATCTAGACACAGGCAATATCATAACTCCTGCCTCTCTGAGCAGCTGTCTACCCTTACTAGGAGTCATAGCTTGCAATTCACTATCCATAGTTGTTTTTAACATATCAACTAATTGTCTTTGATTGTCAGTTGTGACACTATCAACCGATTCTCTGATTTCTTTACCCTTGCATTTATACAAAAATGATTTAAATTCTTTAGAATGAATAAATTGGTCATCAGTAATAAAAGAATCATATTCTACTTGTCTTGGATCCTCATCAGTAGACCCCTCCTCATCATGTTCTATACCAGGAGACTAATAGTGTTGCATTTTTTGTTTGGACATCCTAGTTGTCTGTTGATGTGGCTCTTCTTCTTCTGTAGGTCCATCACTAGAGGAAAACAACTCTATCTCTGCATGTTGTCTCCTCTTCTCATCTAAGCCCCTATAATATTTCTCAACCACTAATTCAACTTCAGTTTCTTCCATATTCTTGACAATGTCATCATGGGGATACGGGACATGTGTATATCCACTCAGGTTTTATTTTCTCCTAACAAGATCAATGAAACCCTCAGGATCAAATCCTTTTCTTGTTTCTATACATCTCATATTGTAATGCATCAGTATATCCATAATGAGAGCATAACCCTCTTTTGATACCATAGTAAAGTCTCCAAAGCACAGAGTACTGGGCATGAAGGATTGCTTGTCATAGGAGCTCAAGTGCATGACATTAGAGAAGTTCATTTGCCTGACTATCTCTAAGTAGGCAATTCTGTCAGGAACTATCTTGGGCAATATAAAAGGGGTGTCTTCAAAACCATAAACCCTAATCATGGTGGCATCCTCAAAAAAATACCAGTCTCCCCAGTTGTGGGTAACAATAGGAGGACCACCAAAATCTTTAGGTCTGAGAAACTTCTTTATTTCATTTAAGAGTGAACATTCACAAGGATGATTGAAATATCTATACAACACGTTCACATAGTATTCTTCAAAATGAATATAACTTGAATGGGCATACCTGCTATCCCATATCCTCATCCTCATTTGTATAGGTAAATTTTGTCCCCTCTGATCCATTTGAACAACTTTGAATTCATTTGGCCATAATACTATTTCCTGGCCATAATAAAGCACCATGTGCATGAGGAGTTATTAGTGTTCAAAAGAGACCGATGGGGCATTGTTCTTGATTCCATTCAAACTAGAGTCAATTCTTCCAAACACATAGGCAGCATAGTCAAACTACCTGGGATTGTGACAGTATATGTCTGTGGCTATCACCATCAAAGGAATTGTCATGAAGTCAGGAACCTCTAACCCAATGACCTAGCCCATAGAATAATATGTGTATTGTATGTATGGCTCAAACAATGACACATGGAACGGAGGTCTATCATTATCATTAAGAGGCACCATTTCTCCTTCTGCCCTAGGCCTGTGAATAGGTAACCTCCATCCATTATAGGTGGTTTCCATCATCCAATATTCTTTGTCCAAATCTTCATAGACTATGGGAATAGTAACCAAATCATCTAAGTCAAATACTTCACAAATAGCATTCTTAGACAAATGTATAACAGGTTCCACTTGTGGGTTGCATATGGCCTTGAGGCTTGGATTATACTACTTAGCTAGAACTTGGAGGAGTTCTACATTTAGAAACACATCAGGAACAACCAATTTTCCCAAATTCAAGTGCCATGGGTTAGACACTGGGAAATTCCTGAATCTTCTGTTGTAGTGGAATTTAAATAATTTGTAACCTCTTATTGGAGTCCACACGTTTCCAAGGTATTTACATTTGTCTTCTAATTTCTCTACTTCTGCCCTAAGTTGTGCAGACCTTTGGGCTTTGGGAGTCGATCTAGGCAATTGGTCAATTAAGTCCTGGTTTAGTTTTCTGTCTTTTATTTTTGTCATGCCCACATTTTCCATGTGGACACAACACACATCACACGTGTCATGTCCACATCTATCATGTGGTCATGACATGAAATATCAAAAATTTTACCACGCTTCCCTAGAAACCCCCTCGCATGCGTAAGCATGCTCGGTGGTGTACGCTCGAGGTGAAAACACTACAGTTGTCAGCGGGGTACAAAGTACAATTGCGTTCATCCAGATGCACACAGTCCAACAAGGGGGTCTCCACGACGTAGTTAACGTCACTACAAGGTTTGAAATTTCAAGGTTCCCAAGCCTAAATCTCGGCAGATTCCGGCAGCATAACGCCTCATGGCATAAGTGGGAATTATTCAACACTAAACTTCTTACGGGATTCCCTAACAGATTAACAACTTCCCACGATGCCTTGTTCATAATGACCTTACACTTGATCTCCCTATTGGGTCATTTTTCAACAAAGCACGATTGTCTGGCTCCTTTCTCATTTTCTGAAATATACTCCTACTTCGAACTTAGCATTCTCGACAAGGCAGTTTGTTTGCCCTCTCTTCCATTTCTCTGGATCTTAATTTTGATTGTATTTCTATCGTGCTCACCTTAACTATTTCTCTAAAATTTAGTTTGTTTATATTTCAATCTCTAAATTTAGTTTGTTTATATTTCAATCTCTCTCTTTTGGTTTCTACGTTTTCTTTATGTTTATCCTGTCCTTTCTTCATATTCTACATCAATCAGAGTTATCACTGTATCTATTTTTAACATTATTCCTAACTTCCGGATGGTCCAGATCACATAGGCTGGTTTACTACTTCGCTGGACTCAGTCTCCTAGTTTTCTCTGATCTAGGAATTCACCTCTACGTTTGTATTAATTAATCTTGTTCCTAAGCAAAATTAGCGGAAGGGTACATCTACTTAGTTCTCTTATCCCAGGTGGGAAATGCCACGCATTTTCTCCTCTATGTTTTCCAATGTTAGTTTTTCTTCTTCTTTCTCTCTTTCATGTTTCCTCCATTGGACGTTTACTAACTACAGTTGAGATTAAAAAGGCCACACGTGGAATGCCTGTGATGGCTTCTTTACGTTTATTTCCAGTGTCCTTTATAAGTAGAAGGATCATAATTTCCTCTTCATTTTCCTGGTTAATAATTTGTGTTGATAGTTGAAACTGCCGAGAAATTCTTACAGATGTACTAAAGTAGATTTAATTATGCTCTCTTCAAATTATAATTATATCTTTCCCTTTATTGTTGAAAAAAAAAAAAATGACCTCTCTGATAAATTTATAGAAAATAATAATATATATATGTATCTATATATATACATATAGGGGATTCTAAATTTACATATATATATAAATATATTTATTTAATTGTTATTAGTACCTTTATTTTTATTACTATTATTTTTATTACTATTATTATTATTACTATTGTTATTATTTCTATTCTTATTCTTTTATTTTTATATTTATATAAACAATATTATGTCTTCCTTTTTATAAAACCCATACAATTGTATTTTCATTGAAGGGCTGAAGCCCTAATTTCCTTATGCCATTTCAATGGTGCCCTAACCCTTTTTTTTTTGTTTTGCAGTTTATACTCATGGCGATGGCCATGGAGGAGAGGAGGGTCAGCCAGAGATAACACGCAGGGAGGAGGGGTTTTTGCAAAGTGTGAGACGGTGAGGCAGCGGATTTGTGGTGGCAGAAGCCACGTTGGGGCCACGGACAGGGAGCACAGGGAACCGGCGCAGGGGAGGTGTCGCAGTAATGGAAGGCGGGAGGCGGAGTTTTGGGGCGGTGGGAGCCCGTGGTCTCACGGTCGCGGCGTGGTGTTTAACGGGGGGGGGGGGTGTGGGGAGGGGCGGAGCCCCCACCCACATCCCACTACGTGGGGTGTGGGTGGGGGCTCCGCCCCTCCCCACACCCAATAGGCTCGACGGGGGTGGTGGGAAGGTTCAAACCCTTCCCACCACCACTTCCCATTGTTTTTTTTGTGTGCTGTGTATGAATACACAGCGAACATCTGCGATTCATTGTATTTTTATTTTTCTAATGTAATTTCTTTCTGTCATTTTAATAAAATCTCCAATTATCATGAGATATATATATATATATATATATATATATATATATATATATATATATATATATATATTCTCAAACTTATTTATTCCACAGAGAAAAAAAATACAGAGAATTAAAATAATAAAGCTAAAATATAGAGAATTAAAATAATAAGGCTATTAATTACAACTCTATTTAACTATCATCCACAATCCTATTTATAAATTTCTTTCAATCTTATAATTACAGAAAAATAAGAAACAAAACAATTAAAGCTATTTTATCTGGTAATCACAATTTCATATAATAATTGAACATTTCAAATACAGAGAACAAATTATAATCTTTTTCTAAATACGATTTACAATTACCACTCCTTTAAGAATTGAAATTCTTAAATGCAGAGATTGAATTATAACTCTATTTTACAATTCCAGTTCATCTAAAAATTGAAAATATAAATACAGGGAAATTAAAGTTAAATCTCTTAATCTGCCATTTATAATTTTATTAAGATATGTACAAATGCAAATATAAGAATTAGACTTCATACACATAATGTTAAGATCGATTTTTCTTTGCTTTTCTTCTCTTAATTCTAACTTGCTAATTTCAATTTAACGCATATTAGTTTAAAATGGGAATGGAAAGAATAATGAATATCGCATTGGCTCACAACTGGTTCAAATTACAATATCTAAAAATTAACAAAATACATAGTTTCCTCCAACCACCTCCAAACAATACTATAGATAAATTTAACACCTTTGTCTAAATCAATCATACATTTCACTACTTCGCAAATATATACACCAAGTAAACATAGACTGTCAAAATTCATAACTAACAAACACTACTGAAGGGAAGAATTTCTCTTTTTCCCCAAACAATAAATCTTACAACTTCAGAGGAAGAAAATCCCTCCACAATGAACTTAAACAGGATGTAGCTCAATGAACCAAACTCTTCTTATAGCAAAGATGAAATTCTTTCTCCCTAATTACAGAACTTCCCCAATTCCATCAATAAGCTTCAAGAGGAAACCTGCATATCAAAACAAAACAAGGAAGAAAACACCACTCATCTAGCTCTCCTCCCTACCGTAGACCCGCAAGAGGGTCACCCCCAAGCTAGGGAGATCATACTCACACCTGGGTAACTCAAGCAATCCACTTCACAACAGGGAACAACAACAAACCCAAAACACGCAAACACCCATGGGTAAATTACACAACATGAAAACTCAACTACAATGAGCTTCACAAGGGGCAGGAGAGTGGACACACTCGACTCCAGAGTGTCACCCTTACAGATAATATAACCAACACAATTTCTCTTGGCCTCAAGCCTAATTTGATAACAACTTCTCCATAGAGTTCGTATTTGGACTCTCAAGCCAAATGACACAATTCTTTTCAAGTCATCCACACATACCCTCAAGGCTTTCAACATCCCAAAAGAAGAAACCAGGTATGCACCCAAGGAGGATCACTCCTCCCCTACCCCACACTTGATGAGCATTTCTCCCAAGTGGGAGAAGCTCTATCAACAACCCGACAACAGATCCCACAAAAACAATTCAAAAACACAAGCAATTAAACAACTTTCACACACTTTTCATACAACAATCAGATATACGAAAGAAAGGTAATAACAAACCAACCTTACAAAGCCCTTCAAGGATGAAGCTGATGTAGAGCTCCACTGAGATCTTCTCCCACCTAAAACCACCAAACTCCCTCTCCCTTTTTCCTTACTAAAGCAAATTTCCTTGGTAAAGAAAAATAATAATAAAATAAAACTCTCCAAAATTCAACTAACTCCCTCCCCATCCCAAAAATGGGATTCAAATAACCCAAATCCTCTCAGTTTAGAGGAATGGGGAGGTGACACTTGTCACCTCCTCACTCTTCCCCAAACCACTATTATGTCCCAAGGGATGAGTGTTGGCTTATGTCACTCACCCATCCCTAAAGTCCTCCTTATCCCTCTCCTCATGTCATTTCTCTTACGCATGGGAGAAATAAAAGGAGTTAAAGGAGGAAAAGACAGGTGACCCATGCCTCTTCTTCCTTCCTTCATTATGGATGACCACACAACTCATGGGGAATCTCACTAAGGGTGAGGGTGACTTCAAGTCTATTCCTCCATAATTGATGGGTTTGTAGTCATCTCTTACCTTGGGGATTGAAGAGGGATGGGTTGGGTGTTGGTACAACCCATCCTATCCCCCCCATACCTCCAATTTTCGCCACTTAACTTTAGGGGGAGGTCAAGATGACCATGTGGAGGTTACTCAAGGGTTACCCATGCCAAATGGGGCCCTGGACCCATGGGGTATAACCCAGGGTCAACTTTAACCTACTCAGGACACCCAGGGTCAAGGTAAAGCACAAGAAAAAGCCTCAAAAAATTTAAATAAAAGAAAGAAATTCAAATTCAATCTTTTTACAACACAAATCATAATATAGTGTTACAAGAGGGTAAACCTAAGCTATTCGACCTTATGAAAGACCACATTACAACACCACATCAAACACAGAGTGATCTTGGTTCCTCGTGGAACCAGATCGGCTTAACAAGGAATAACAATAACAAGGTGCGGGATGATCTCCTGAATCTGTGGTTTGATTAGTAAATCCTGCACACTAAATTACAAGATCAGTTTCACATATAATCATCATAGCCGAAGCAACTTAAAAACATGCATTACCATGACATAGTTCTAAATAGCATAAATGAAATCATATTACAATTTTCCATCATCACCTAATTAACTTTTCTGAAATGTAAACATATCCAAACATCACCCAATTAGTTTTTCTGTTATCATAATAAAGTTTAATAGTTTGACAAATCCGGGAACTACTATCCCACAAATATAAAAAGTATCAATAACAGTAATGTAAATAGTCACAAGAACAGAAGTAAAAAGGGTGGTCTTCACAATTTTCTCATTAGGGCTTTTGT
This sequence comes from Cunninghamia lanceolata, assembly GCA_027924645.1. Classification (NCBI taxonomy): domain Eukaryota; kingdom Viridiplantae; phylum Streptophyta; class Pinopsida; order Cupressales; family Cupressaceae; genus Cunninghamia; species Cunninghamia lanceolata. The sequence goes on from BSBN01000594.1 coordinate 6,637,936, forward strand.
CAATTTTTTGTTTCTTAGGTTTACTAGTTTCACCCTATTGTTTCCTGCCCTTTCCTTTTATTGGAGTCTCCATTAAAATTATGGATGGCAAATTAAAAATGTAGGCTATTGCATAGAGGTTTGTATAAATGTACCTGTTGTCGAAGGCGATGATCAAATTCCCCTGTTTTCTCCTCCAAGTCTCCACTTGTGCGCTCCTTTCAGATAATGCTTTCAAACTTAATTGCAGTGATTTCAAATGGTATTTCAGAGGATCTTCCTTGTCTTCAATTAATTGTACCAGTGTTTTAATTTTTGTGATCATTGTGAGATGTCACATCATCATAACTTCTCTCATCGATAAGACTTTTGTAATATTGGGGTGATCAAATATCTTCATATTGCACGAAGATTTACATGTGGATCAATCATTGTGAACCTTCATTTGTCTCTTCGATGTCATCTTTCATATATGAGTTTGTATCGGCAAGATATTCAAGGTCTACCCGATATAAAAATGGGCATGGTTATCATCGGCCTAACTTTCTTTATCACTGTGGGAATAACATTCTTCTCTGATATCTTAAGTGTCTCTGATATGACTATTGGTGAGAATATTATCGATGAGTGTGGCCATTGTTATCATTGGGATAAGATATGACATCGGAATGACTTATTTCCAACTATCCGATCATGATCGTTTCCCTGATATCTTCCTTTACATTCTTCATCAGAGAGATCTTCACAACATGTCACCGACATTGTTGTGAGTATTGTTTCAGCAAGACTTGCAAGCTTTGTTCTGACTTGTTCACTTTCGTCGATGGTTCTTATCCTCCATACATATCGGTGTGACTTATGCCGAAATAATTTCATTAGTCACTGAGACATTAGAATGTTGGAGACACTTTAATTTTTTGCTCCGATGTTCATCTCCTACCGATGATCACTAGTTCCCTCTGTTCCATGGGTTGCTCGGTGAGAGTCCTATTGAATTCCTCCATTGGTATGATTTATACTGTCGGGGGGGTTTTCTAGGTATTCTCCAATAGTCTTTTCTTATGCCGATAGTCCTCGTTATTGATTTACTCGGTGTGACCGCACATTCTCTCTTTGATGAAAGGTCATCAGTGTTACTTTCTCCATCAATAGTTCTTGAAATCTTCTCCCCGATCATTACTCTCACATCGATACTCATTTTAGCTAGTTTCTCATAGAGCATGGATCGGTATAACTAAAGTGAGGTCTTGCAAAAATTAAGGAATTGAGGCCCTTCATTATATTACATTTTGAGGGGTGAGACACCCATTTGTGATGAAAGTCATGTGATTTTTATGGGATATACCAGTTATTATTATGATTTTGGGCATAATGTTTTCTAATTTGATCGGACATGGGTGGGTAGGAATATAAGAAAATTTTAAATTTTCCTGTCCCAACGGTGGCTCTGTCTGGGATGTATACCCCTTGTGGGTATAACAAGAATTCAGATCTCTTGGGAGAGTAGACCATATATTTTATTTATTGGCGATGATAGCTTCACAGAATTGTATGAATGAAATGAGAATGGGAGATGGAAGTGATAATGATGGGGAATGGGGATGATCCTATACTACTGTACATGAAAAAGTTTTTTTTTTATTATTATTATTTATTGGGGATGACGGCTTCACAGAATTGTATGAATGAAATGAGAATGGGAGATGGAAGTGATAATGATGGGAAACAGGGATGATCCTATACTACTGTACATGGAAACATTTTTTTTTAATTATTATTTATTGGGGATGACGGCTTCACAGAATTGTATGAATGAAATGAGAATGGGAGATGGAAGTGATAATGATGGGGAATGGGGATGATCCTATACTACTGTACATGGAAAAGTTTTTTTTTAATCTAGGAGAGATTTGTAGGATCGTCCATGTACTGGCAGATCCTAATCTCTCTTGATTGCCCTAGACTACTGTGCATGGAATAAAAGTGTTTTGAGAATTATTTAAGGGTTGTCCACGCACTGGCAACACTTAATTCTCTTTGTGCATGATTTTGATGTTTTATGAAAAGAAGGGCTTCAGAAATTTCCCATGTACAGGCAGTTCCTGCTCTTCTCCAGACATATTTTGCAAACAGTAGGAATCATCACCTCCTTTGCCAGTTACAACAAAAGGACCTAACCACAAAGATTCAAACTTTCCATGCTTTCCTTTCTCTTGGCACCTAGTATTCCACATCAATACTAAGTCATTCACCTCAAATTTCCTATCTTTGGCCTTTTTGTCAAAAAGTTATTTCACCTGTGATTGCAACTTGATATTCTGCCTTTGAGCCAGTCTCCTTGTTTCATCAAGTTCTGCAAGATGTTCTAATCTTTACTCCACTGGTTCAGGAATGTTTAAGTCTTCCCGAAGAACAAATTTGCAAACTAGTAGGAGACTTTCTAATGGTATCCTTGCTTGTGTTCCATACACTAGTTCAAAAGGAGATCTTCCAACTGCTCTCTTCACAGTAATTCTATTAGCCCACGCAGCCATTCTCAACTTTGAATCCCATGCTTTCTTGTTTCCCTCCAACATTCTCTTTATAATTTTTAGAAGGTTTTTGTTGCTAGATTCTGCCTGCCCATTTTCTTGTGGATGATAAGGGGCAACAAAGGATACAGTGATGCCATGTGTACTACAGAAATTTTTGAACTCATCAGGCCTAAAACACATTTTGTTATCTACAATCAACCTCACTGGAGTGCCAAATCTTAATATAATATTCTCCATCAAAAAGTTGATTACCACCTTGCTTGTTGCTTGTTTAGTTGGGATTGCTTCCACCCATTTTGTGAAGTAATATGTTGCCACTAAAATCCATTTGTGTCCTCCACTTGACTTTTCTACAATTTCCCCTATGAAGTCAATGCCCCACTGATAGAATGGAGCCTCCACCTGCATGGGTTTCAAGGGTAGTGCTCCCTGATATTTTAATTTTCCTAAAAATTTCTGACATGCCTCCCATGTTCTCGTGTAATGATATGAATCATTAAAAACTTTAGGCCAATAGTATCCAGCCCTTAGGATCTTGTGGGTTGTAGTCTTTGCTGAAAAATGACCTCCACACATACCTTCATGTAACTCTTTCATGACATGTTTTGACTGATGTTCATCTAGGCATAATAGTAGAATACCATCCCTATTCTTCTGGTAAAGATCTCCATCAATAAATACATATTTTGAGGCCTATAATTTAAGTGTCCTTCTCTTGATATCATCATACCCTTCAGGACATTTCATGTGTTTTAGATAATATATGATGTCAGTATACCATGGAGTATGCTCAATACTAGAACTTGTGTTATCAACATTATTAGCACTACATATCTGAGAAGCCTTGAGATTATTTTCAGCCATTAATCTAGCAAGACCTTGTCCTCTCACTAGTTTGCTGATCTAGATTTCAATATTGAACTCTTAAATTCTATTGATCCATCTGCATCTTCTACCTGTGACCTCAGTTTGGACCAATACATCTTTTACTGCAGCATTAGGCTCACGTGCTATTCTTTTAGCTCCCACCAAATATCGCCTAAAAGCTTTAATTGCCTTCACCAATGCATATGCCTGTTTCTTAGCTATGTCATATTTTAATTCTGCATTTTGAAGAGATTTGCTGAAAAATGAAATGGGTTGTTCATGTCCTTCATTATTTTTCTACAATAGTACTGTTGCAACTATATGATATGAGGCAAATGAGAACAGTTGGAATGGCTTACTGAAATTAGGGGATATTAGAACATGGGCTTCTTTGATTGCCTTCTTAATGGTGGCAAATGCTTCTACTATTTTTGTTGTCCACTTCACTTCTGAATTCTTCTTCAACATTCTTGATATGGGACTAACAATTTCTACAAAATTTGATATGAACCTTCTGACAAAGTTGATTTGGCCAAAGAATGATTGTATAGCTTTTACATTCTTAGGAATGGGAACTTGGTCAATGGATTTTACTCTTTTAGGATCTATTCTTACTCCATCTTTTGAGACTACGTGACCAAGCAACTTGCCCTCTGTTACTGCGAAATGGCACTTCTTAGGATTCAATGAAATTCCATATTCTAGGGCTTTAATAAAAATTTGTTCTAAATGTGTACAATGATCCTCAGCCCTTTTGGAATATGCTGTCATGTCATCTTGATATACTATCATGATTTTATTAATCAATTCTATAAAGGCCACATCCATTGCTCTTTGGAATGTTGCTCCAACATTCGTGAGGCCAAATGGCATCCTTAAATATACATATGTTCCCCATGGTGTGGTGAATGCAGTCTTATATTGTTCTGATTCTTTGACTTTCACCTAATTATATCTTGAGAAACCATCCATCATTGACAATAGTTCACATCCGGTAACCTTTTGTGATGCAGAGTTGCACAAGGGAAGCAACAATGGTTAGTTTGTTCTCCAACCACTCACCCTCTTCACTTCTCTAATCCAACACAAGTCACATTCAAGGGCATATTATGGATTTGGTGTCTAGACTGCTATTCAACCTTGAAGACTTCTCCCACACCATGAGGCAGGTCTACAAACACTTTACCAATAGTTGGTTTGAACCCCAACTTCACACAACTCTCTAACCTCTACTTGGACTAGTAAGGCTACTAGCCCTCCAAACCTAGTTTTCTCCACACAACTTGGCAAAACCCCAAATGACTAGGCAAGTAAATCATGGATTTGGATACCCTTTAAGGGACTCTCTCAAACTTCCAAACCTCTAGTTCCCACTCTACTCCAGCAATTCAGAACACCTACTAGGTCTCTAGGCCTAATTGATCAGTTTAGGGCTAGGTTACAAAGCAAGTGGTCAAATTTGGGTTCATAGATCAGGGACAGGAATTTGGAACACCTCTACCACATCCAAACAACTCAAAACCACCATTCTTTCACTCCTCCTGTCAGCGTTTTGTCATATATAATAGCAAATTGTACAAATTTGGTCAAATACCTATGAATACTTGACCTAGGGCATCACCTTAAAAATTAAGGACTGCCTTTCCCAGCAAAAAGATTTTGAATCATGTAAAGTACACCCCTAGCCTACATTTCACCAATTTGTATGAGTTTTCACCGATGGAAATGCATTCTAGGGTAGATTTTGTGTGGTAAACCCTAGAAAACAGGGTTTTAGACCAGTCCAGATTAAAAATGCAATAACTTTCTCCTATGACCACTTCAAGACCTCAAACTAGTTGTATTTGAACCCTGACTCTAAGTACTTTCAGAAAAACAACATTTGCTCACCTAGCCAATCCGTACAGGTCATACAACAGCAAGAAAATAGGGAAAAATAGTCTAATTTATTGATTTCAGTGCTCAAAATTCCGTACAGAACCTCCTCCTCTTTACTGGGGTCAGATGTCCACCATATCAACCCCTCTAGGTTGGTATCTAACTTCTACAAGCAATTTCAACAACCAAAATGGAGTTACAACTAGTCAATGTGTCATTGACACCATTGACAACATTGGACACTATGGTATTTTTGCATTTACACAAGGATGGCGATTTGTTTTGCTTGTCCAATGGAATCAAACCACCATCATACTCCCTAAAACATGTTAAAACACAAAACTAAAAAATAAACTCAAGAAATCATCCTTAGACCCGCCAGACACAACTAGGGTCCAAATGGACTAAGAGTGTTTTGAGGTTTATATGATTACCCCAAGCCTCTTGACCATACAAAAGGACCTTACAATAATGTCTAAAAGCCTTATTACCAAACACATTGAACAAAAACCATAACTTATCAAAATTGCATCCAAATGCTTGAGGTGTCAAACTGCTCCTAGGTGCCCTGCACCATTTTGAAGTATTTCTTCTATATTAGGAAGGGGATAGTTGTCCTTAAGAGAAGACTTGTTTAGATTCTTGAAGTCCACACATAATCTAATATCACCATTTTTCTTTCTGATAGTCACCAAATTAGAAACCCAAGAAGAATGCCTAATGGGTTTAATGATAGCTCCATCTCTTAGTTTTGTGAGTTCTTCAAGCATCTTAGGGGCCAATGTAGGATTGATAGGCCTCTATTTTTGCCTGAATGGTTTAGCATCCAATTTTAATGGTATTTCATGCTGAAAAAGATCCTCCCTATATGCTTTCAAATCATCATATGACCAGGCAAACACATGTCTATACTTCCTTAATAAGTTGATGAGCATGCTCCTAATTTTGGGACTAAGATTATTTCCAATGTATACATTCTTTGGGGCTGCCTGTGTCCCCAAATTAATCTCTTCAAGGTCGTTCTGCACTACTGGTGTGTCTTTTATTTTTAATCTATCATGTCCATCAAATACCTTTTCCAATGCTATGAGTCCCTTAGGTATTTTGTTTGTTTTTAGATGAACTATCTCTTGACCAAAAAGAGTTTCTTTCCCATCATGTTCTTCTACAAATGCATTAAAATCAATCTCTTGGTTTTCATAATGATTAGCACAATGCAGGAAGTTGATTATATCAGTATCATTACCAAACACTTGCCAGTTATGTACATTATCTAGGATAGTGGGTCTGGTTTTGAATTCAACTTCTGCAATACCTCCTAATTGTTGATAACTGAGAGGGGGGGTGAATCAGTTATCTTAATTACTTCTACTTTTTGATTTCTCCTTAAAAATTAATGCAGTATCAAATCATATAAGCAAACCTAACCATGAAATAGAAATAACATCAATACACATGACACAATGATTTTGACGTGGAAAACCCTGTTAAGGGAAAAACCACGGGGTGATTAACCCAAGATTGTATTCTCTGTTAGAAGAATAAGATAGTACAAAATGGCACTTGCCAATTAGGGCTCACTACCTGAGCACACTGCTCATAAGAGGATCACTGCCTATAATAGTTTATACAAGGAAACTAGATACTTGAACTGATGAGAAGCATCCACATATGCTTAGGTTCAGTTCCGATTAGGTTCAATATACTGATCTACTGCACTTCATTCTTCCTCTTCTTGGTGCTACTGTCCTATCACATATCAGACCTACCTTACTACTTCCACACTATACTTCTACTTTTATTCGTACACTACAACTCACACACCTTCTCATACTGAAAACAATCTGGTATTTATATATCTGCACTGAGGATTTCATCCACTTTCTAGTCGGCATCCAGAATACTTATTATTTTCTCAAACTCTTGGTTTGTCGGCTAAATCCTTGCTTATCAAGTGATGCGTATCAAAGAGATGCTCATATAATTCATCAATCATGTCGGCCAATCATGAATGATACCTTAGCAAGCTTGATCACCATCAATATCTCATCTGGATCAAGGTCTGATGCTCTGCCAGTCAGTTCTTCCTCTGTTTACTCTGCCAAACTAGAACCCAATATTTAGATGCTTATATCTCTTCATTCTTTTATCATCGGAGGCTCAATCCCCAGAATCTATCAGTCAACGTACTCCTCTTGACTTCCCCAAGTCCGTATTTTACATAGATACTTCCTCTGAGAGGTCCAGACCTGATTGTCAGACCTTGCTGCATACTCTGTTCTTAGTCACCGAACCAAGTTACTCTACAATCTGACTTCTGGTATAGACACACCATGTCCTGTGGATGGGTGGGATGAGCTTTGTTTCCATCAATGACAACACTCATGAAGCTACAATGTGTCTCTTGCCAACAATCTCCCCCTTTGGCATTGATGGCAACACTTAGTGAAAAATGACTATGTGTCACACTACACTCCCCCTTAGCTGATGCTCTATTCTAATGTACATTTTATCAGAGCTCCCCCTTAGCTGGATTCCACATTTTTCATTGCTCCTCACTCCCCCTTTGACATCAATGGCAAAGGATAGGGTCCGCACATCAAAATTTCCCAAAAATAAATCTATACTTAGCCGCAAAAACATATATACAAGTTTTACTTACATATACTTAACTATATCTGCAAAAGTGGTTTTCAACTGTACCACTTCTATTTCCCAACTCTTCTTCATCCTGTCCAAAATTGAGATGTGACCACTCAATAGGAATGCAAAAGCTTCTGCCCTCTTTAGATATGTTGGATCATTGGTCCGGTTTGTGGTCTGTGCATCACTTAGGGCTTCATTCATGGTTTCTAACTTAGGGATAATTATCCCTCTAAGTTCACTCAACCTGTTTATCCTATTTTTCTTCTCCTTCTCAAGCTTCTTTATTTCATTTGTGACTACAATCGCCTGACACTCTTGATTTACTATGGAGGAGGAGAGAGGATCAAAACTTTGAGATAAGCTTAACAATTTATCCTCTTGCTCTTTTACTTTCTTCTCAATATTCTTGGTCACTTTAGGCCAGGATAGACAAAATTTATATATATATCTCCGCCATCTTTAAGAGCATTTTCTAAGCTCTTTATTCCAATATCCATAACTCTTCTATCATTGGTTATCAGACCTTGTACTTCAGAGAATCTTTTTCCCAAAAACTCCTTCCAGACTTTATCTTCTGCTAATTTCTCTAAGGAATCAAAATGTGTGCTAACACTATTTACTAGAGATTTGAGATTACCGAATGAAGAGGCTGAGGGATCCTTCTGAAAATATGGCATGATCTTCTCCAATACACCAGATGTAGTTTCTATGAGCTTGCAGTCTTCCATGTGAGACTTTAGAAGTTTTTCTTTTGCCTTTGCTGAAGTAAAAGATGCTAGCTTCATGGTTTGAACCGGGGAGAGGGAGTCAAAATTGAACGTCCTTGAAGAAGTTCTGGTTCATCAAATTCCATCATCTCTTTGGTTAAGAATTCTTTGACTGCCTCTACTATGTCTCTTGCCGAAGACAGAGTTTTCTCCCCTTCTGCACCCTTACCACTATCATCTGTGGCCTTCTCTGTTGGAGTTTTCTCTCCTTCTGTAGCCTTCCTACTGTCATCTTCTTTTTTCTTGTCCTCTACTTCTTGACTGATCTTCTCTTGTACTCTTTCTTTTTCTTTGGATCTGGAGACTACAGGGGAAACTGGAGGAGAGATGTTTGCTTGATCATGGACATCCTCTTCCAGAGCAAAGGAATCTAAGTCCTTACCTTTTTCTTCACCTGTCTCCTTTACCTCTTCTGCCACTATCTCAGTAGATTCTTTTTCAACATCTGTAGCTGAGGGATCATCACCTAAGTCCTCTATAATAGGAATGTTGAATCTTTTTTATGCATTCCAGAGGATCTCTTTTGTCTCTTTTGCTACTTTGTCAGTTTCTCTGAGCATAAGTTGATTCATTCTAGCTTTGCTCCGGAACTCATCCTTACAATCTTTGAAGATCATATTCTTCTGCTTAGGAGTGATTGAAGGATATAGCTGAATAGCTATCTGTTCTTGGATCTCAAGATCCTTTGCCATAGCATTATTCTTTCTTATTTCTAATTCCTTTTCTAGGCTTTTGGGAATAAGAGATATAATTTCAATAAAAGCCTTGTTGTAGATATTCAGATACCTAACTATGGCTTCTTGCAAGATCTTTTGGTCAGCTTCATTGTAATCATCATAGAATTTAGCCATTGGTTGAAGGTTCCCATCCACAGTAACTAATTTTATGATGTCATCAATGTACAGAGTAGGCTTCTCAACAAATTCTTTTGTTACTTCTTTAGTAGATGGTTCACCGGATGTTTTCCTTTTCTTCTTCATTTTCTTTACTTCCTCATCTGATTCTGTCTCTTCTTCATCCTTTTGGCTTGTGTAAGACCTTGTTGCCTTTTTCTTGGTTCTCTTCTCCCCTTTTCTGGATGTCTGAGCTTCTAGTTTTGAAGCCTTTTGACCCTTCGAAGTGGTAGGTGCAGAGCTTTTGGTTGATTTGGTCTGGGAGGGGGCTTGCACTGAAGCACTTTCTTTTCCAGTTTCTTTCTTTTCTTTCTCCACCCTTTCCATTTTCTCTCTATTGGCATCAAGTGCCTCTTTTGAGATTCCATGCCTCTTGGCAAATTCTTCTACCTCTTTTCTCACTTTTCTCTTCATCTCCAGTTGTCTGAGCTCCACATGGATCTTTATACTCAATTCTTCAAAAGTTTCAAACCTTTCTGCCTTGGAATCCTTGGGCTGACTTAGCATGTGCTGAACATGCAGCTCTACAATTTTCTCATCCACTTCATACCCCATTGGCATGATCCACACTGTTCTTGGCTCCACAGCCTCCATTAGGCACTGTTTAGTTTCTACCATAAAGCATACTGTATCTTTGTACTTCTCAACTAGAGATTGGGGGATTCTTTCTCTAGCTTGCATCATGCATTGGAAGTTTTGAAGTAGCCCCATAGTGCCGTGTTTTGTGCCTTGGCATCACCAAGCCCATGCAAGTAATCTCTAATCTGAATTGCAACCGGTCTGTTATTTTGCCATACCCATCCATTGGATCCAGGTAGCTCATTCATGTAGTAAAAGAATAGGAAGAGTATCAAACCACCGTATTTGAAAGAATTCTTCTTATCCTTCTTTATCTTCTGTAGATTCTCCAAAAGTTGATTCAGAAGGAGCTCACAAAAATCATAGTTTGCATTCTTCCTTAACATTTCATAAGCAGTATATACAGCAGTTCTGGATACTAAATTCTCCTTGCTGGAGTGATATATCTTATATCCAATTATCATTGATGCAAACTAGATATCCAGATATGTGATATCCTCAATTGTCATTGCTCTTTTATCAAATTTTGATCCGGTAGCCTCACTTACAATTTGGTTTTTGACAGATTTGAGAGTAGGCATCCCACCGGTTGAGTGTAATCTAGTTACTACCCTAATGGCATCCTTAGTGATCTTAAATGGCTTGTTCAACCACATGAAGTTGTCATGCATTCTGCTCAAAATATACCAGACCCATTCATCTTCTAGAAAATAGGGGAAATGAATGCATTGTGCAAAGTGTTTGTCTCAGATACCCTTATACTGAGGTTTGAGATTAAAAGAGTCATCTATTAACTGATTGTGATAGATATCTGACAGCTTGGATTCTCCAAACTCTTCAATGTTTGCATGAATGTATGCCCTAACGTCTTCAACATGCAAAACCCCATGCAGAATGCTGGAAAATGCACCTAAAGGATCTGCTTCTAGAGATTTGTAGGGATGTTTCTTAAATTTAGGGCATGACCTATTAGAAATCTTCACAACATTCAAAGTAGTCATCTTTAAAGATTTAGAGAAAGAATGGAAAATACCTCTTAAGCCTTTTAGGGTTCACGGAATGAGCCGAAGAGATCACCAACTAATTTGAATTCTATGATTGATCTTTGAGAGAGATAAAGTAAACTTGTTTGCAGAGCTCTTCTTGTCTATTTCAATAACGCAAATGTGCAAATGAAGAGTAAACAAACCCTTTTATCACTGAGCAAACCCTAAATACACATTGCAATAAATGCACAACTCAAGTCATTTCGGTTGCTTGTTCTCCTTGTTCTGAGAAAGATCTTTTTCTGGATCACTGAGATATGCTTTGAATTATACTTGGTGATTATTGATAATCTATCTTTCTTTCCATAATCATTTGATCTTTCCATAGATCAAGATTCCTCAATTTTGAATCAAGCCGGATCTAACTGTGAGAATCCTGCTTTTACCAGATGACAGTCAAACTAGATCTATCATTAGACTGTTCAAACCTTCTTGCGGATCTTTCATATCTTTACCAAACCTTCTTTAGATGTTTCTCTGAGAATCCTTTAATCCGCAACCTTTCATGTGCCAATTTTGGGCACCTAATGACTGGCTGGGGGAAAATGTTTTTCTTTTGTTCCTCCCCCTAAGCCAGAGCTCATCTATTTAGTTTTCGAAAGGAATATCAGCACCAAATTCTAGTGTAGATCCATCCTCAACATTTTCTATACTCCTCTTTACCCAAATCTTGTTCATCTCCCTTTGAATTTCATCCGCATTCATTTTTCCTTTTCCTTTGTCTTGGTTTTGATTATGATGTACCAGACCCTTATTGTTCTAATTCTTACTTCTGTAGAATTTGGCAATATGACCGGATCTATTGCAATTATAGCAAACAACATTTCTTTGCATATTTGACTGATATCCTCTTGATATACACTGATTAGCCATGTGTCCCACTCTATTGCATGCAAAACATCTACCATTGAATGAATTGTTCATTTGCATATTTCTACACTCATGAGATTTGTGACCATACCTTTTGCAATTGAAACACTATCCGGAGAAGGATGAATTAGTCTGATTCATTCTTCTTCTGCATTGATTTTCTTTATGACCAAAGTTATTGCAATTGTGGTAGTATCCATTGAAGGATGGATATCTTTGAGCATTTGGATGCCTTGCTGGAGGTCTTCTAGGTCTGTTCCTTGGATTTCCTGATCCAGAGTTCTTCTGACTAGATCCAGAGCTTTCACCTTTCTCATATCCCAAGCCATGCTTGTCATCTACCCTCTTTTGACTTTCAAGAAGAACTTCAAGTTGAGCAGAGCTTATCTTGATTTTTTTTTTGTATTCATTTGCTGTTTGAAGATCCTTTTTAAGAATGTCTATCTGATCCTCAATTTTTTCTTCATTATCTCTAGCATCTTCAAGATCAGATTCCAGATGTCTGATTATTCTATCCATTTTATGGCAGTCTTCTAATTTTTCTTTGAGAGATTGTCTTAGATCATCTTCAGTTTTTCTTTTCTCTTCAATTTCTTGGGTGAATTTCATAACTCCTGATTCCATTTCATGTCTTACCATAATGACCTCTTTTGATAACTTTTCACATAGCTTGGTTTTCTCCTTTAGGTCTTCATTTGAATCATTGGTCTCACCTTGACTTGCTAATTGCTGAAGTAGATCCTTTCTCTTTTTCATAGATACTCAGTTTCCCTTTTAATTCATTTATGAAATCATCAGCCTATTTAAGTCTTTCCTTCAATTCATTGACTTTAGAATTAGATTGTTCAAGATCATCTAGGGCAGACTGAAGTTGTTCCCTCATACCATACATATCCATTTGAATTCCTAGATCTTTCTCAAGTTGTTAGGCTTGATTGGAGGAACTTGGCTCTAATACAAATTGTTGATAACTAAGAGGGGGGGTGAATCAGTTATCTTAATTACTTCTACTTTCTGATTTCTCATTAACAATTAATGCAGTATCAAATCATATATGCAAACATAACCATGAAATATAAATAACATCAATACACATGACACAATGATTTTGACGTGGAAAACCCTGTTAAGGGAAAAACCACGGGGTGATTAACCCAAGATTGTATTCTCTGTTAGAAGAATAAATAGTACAAAATGGCACTTGCCAATTAGTGCTCACTGCCCGAGCACATTGCTCACAAGAGGCTCACTACCTACAATAGTTTATACAAGAAAATTAGATACTTGAACTAATGAGAAGCATCCACATATGCTGAGGTTCAATTCTGGTTAGGTTCAATATACTGATCTACTGCACTTCATTCTTCCTCTTCTTGGTGTTGCTGTCTTGTCACATATCAGACCTTCCTTACTGCTTCCACACTACACTTCTTCTTTTATTTGCACACTACAACACACACACCTTCTCATACCGAAAACAATCTGGTATATATATCCACACCGAAGATTTCATCCACTTTCTAGTCGGCATCCAAAATACTTATTATTTTCTCAAACTCTTGGTTTGTCGGTTGAATCCTTGCTTATCAAGTGATACGTATCAAAGAGATGCTCATATAATTTATCAATCATGTTGGCCAATCATGAATGATACCTTAGCAAGCTTGATCACCATCAATATCTCATCCGGATCAAGGTCTGATGCTCTGCCAGTCAGTTCTTCCTCTATTTACTCTGCCAAAGTGGAACCCAATACTTAGGTGCTTATATCTCTTCATGGTTTCATCACCGGAGGCTCAATCCCTGGAATCTATCAGTCAAGGTACTCCTCTTGACTTCCCCAAGTCCACATTTTACATAGATACTTCCTCTGAGAGGTTCGGACCTAATTGTCAGGCCTTGCTGCATACTCTGTTCTTGGTCACCGGACCAAGTTACTCTACAATCTAACTTCTGGTATAGACACACCATGTCCTACAGATGGGTGGGATGAGCTTTGTTTCCATCAATGACAACACTCATGAAGCTACAATGTGTCTCTTGCCAACACTAATGTGATATCATCCCTTTTTAATGCGATATTTGCTAAAAAATTTGCCATAATATTTTTTGATCTATCAATCCAATTGATTGAGAAGGCATCAAACAACTCGATATCATCCTAGACATCATTTCTATATTGTCTCAACCTCTTGTTTTTTGACAAGTATTTCTCTCTCACTTGGGAAGTAACCAATTCTGAATAACCGTATACAACCAACTTTTTTATCTTATGCTTGGTGGCTATATTCAAACCAATAAGCAAAGCCTCATATTTTGCTACATTATTTGTACATTCAAATGTCAGTACAGAGGAGTATTTGAAAGTTTTACCTGCTGGTGAGATAAATAATACTCCGGCCCCATTTCCCATTTTGCTACATGCACCATCAAAATACATCTTCCACACATCATTTTCCTCTTTCTTAGACTCAACATGTATCGGATCAGTATTCTGCAATTCTGGCTGACTTTTTTCAACCTTGAAGGCTCCCAAATCTGTATCACAAAAGAAGTTTATTTGATTTTGATCCAAGAGTTCTATGATGTTCTTGTATCTTGGCTCCCTACACAGCTTAATCTCTTTGCCTCCCACTGGTATTGTGGCATATGATAAATCTAATTGGACATTCCCTCCCATTATTGCATCCCATTGTCTTGATAAGAGCATTCCATAATATGGTGGAATGTCAACCACAGTGATATCAATGTTATAGGTTGCTTCAGGGTATGAAGCAAGTTTTATTTCCACATCCCTCATAATGCCAACGACTGGGATGGATCTATTATCCATTGCATAACACCTACCAAATGTAGTGTCAACCCACATTCCTAGTTCTTTCATGACTGCTAGTGCCATGATATTCATGGCCGTGCCTGAATCAATCATGCAGTTCCTTACTATCTTGTTTTTGATTAATAAGGCAGTGTAGAAAGGGTCCACCTATGAGGGATTTTTTTGTCAAGGTATCACCTAGGTATACCTCAGGAATTTGGAATGTTTCTTGGTGAACATTGTTTGTTCTATTCTCTAATTCTTTATGTTTTTGATTTGGTATATTTGAAATTAGTTTAACCACTGTATTTTTGTATTTGTCTATCTTCATCATTTCCAAAAGTGGTACTGATATCTTTACTTGAGATATTGCATGAGCAATGTCAAATGAATGGGCCATAGTCTAATCATTCCTTTCTATCTTTATATGTTCTTTTTCTTGATTTTGTGATTTATCTTGCATTTTATTTTTATCAGCCTTTTCTGGTTCTTTGAATGATGATTTTGCATTATTCTTTTTGTAATTTTGATCTTTTATAAAGATACTCCCAGGTGTTCCTTATTCAACATTCACTATCCTGTTCCTTAAGTTATAGGCATTTTTAGCTTGAGCTACTACAGCTATTGTAAGATCTTCTCTTTCATTTTTAGTGGGCTTTCTCCACTGATCATATGGTGAATTGTTATAATAGGTAGGAACCTCATAACCATCCTCTTGATCTGAGAAAATTTCTTGTTTTCCCATATTGATATGATGTTTCTGGTTTCCCACATCATATTCAGATCCCTCTTCCTCTGTAGAAGAGTAGTCTTCATTCAACAAATATGGCTTATCTTGCATCATGTTTATTGTGTGATTGTCTCTGTTATAATTGTATAATGTTTCTTCTTGTTGTACTATTTTAGCCACCACACAGTATTTAGGTGAATGTGGGAAATTGCACACTAGACACCAAGGTTTATATTCTACCATATATGCCCCATTTCTTTTCAGAGGGTCAGGAGTATCCCTGCCATAATATTGCTTTATGTTGCTTTCGATAGGTCTCCCATATTTCCAATTTGTATTATATGGCATATCATGCAACTTAGGCCTTTCATGTCTATGCTGACCACCTTGTTTAGTCTGCTGAATGTTTAGGTTTTGAGGAGCTCTAGGATTATCTCTTTTACTAATCATACCTGTAGCTTTTCTATTGTTCTCAATAGTTAATGCCACTTTTTGTGCTTCAGCCAGGGTCATAGGGCACTGATTTCTAAGTTCCTACCCTGTCTTGGGATTAAATGCTTTCAAATAAATGCTCAACGCTACTGGATCAATCAGTTTAGATCCATGTGGTATTTTGTTGTGTAACTTGGAAAATTTTAGATTGAAATCATACCTAGACTCATTCTGGTATTTTTGGATGCTTATCAATTCATGCAATGCAAACTCAGGGGCATATTGATTGCCATACTGCTCCTTGAATTGATTATGGAAATTAGTTATTGAACTGATTGAAGCATCAAGTAAGCTATTGAACCAGTCTCTCGCATCTTCATTCAGAGACATCATGAATAACCTCATTTTGACATCTTCATAGTCCATACCGATATCTTGTACAAAAGCATTGAAGCTTCTGATGTGATCCTTAGCTGATATTGCATTGTTTCCAGTGAACTTGGGAACTATATTTCTCCAATTACTGCCCATAGGGTATGTATATAATTGATATCTAGTCAGATCAAATTGGCCACATATGTTTGTGAGGTTTTGAGGTGGAAAATTCATGGGTGGGGTATTAGGATAGTAATTATATCCACTTGGATGTTGATGATAAGCATGTTGTTGTTATGGGTTTATGTGGGGATTTATATAAGGATTTTGTGGTCTATAATACTGTTGGCTAGGGGGTGGGTAAGGATTAGCCATATGTTGAGAGGTGTTGTGCATGGGAGGTGGTCTAAGATTTTTAGGAAGGGTATTTTGATGACTTCTAAATGCTTGTGAATGGGAAACACCACCTATATTTTGGTGCAAATTTTGTTGTGGATTCCTCAAAGTGTTTCCTCTAAGTGGAGGTACATATTTTGGGGGGTTGTTTTAGTCCTATTCTTTATCTATTGAATCTCTTGTTGTAACAACCTCTTAGTTTCCTCTATCTTGATCATTTCAAGTTCTTCTTGGAGCCTAAGCACATCCTATTGTGCTTCATTCATACCTCTTGAATTCTTTGGACTTTCATTTATTTCTTGATTTGAGAATCCATGTTTTACCCCCTCTCCTTGCTGTAATGACATTTTCAAATCATATTCAACTTGCCTTTGATCAATTTCCCTCATGGCCCGTGCTTCACACTCAAGTTGTTCTTGAGGATCAGGTCTATATTTTGCCAATATGTCATCAGTTACCCATTGAAATTTTCATTTGATTCATACAGAGGTGTAAAACTATTGTGAGTTATGATAGCTTGTTTGGTATTATCCTCTTGAGCCTCCTAATTATTATTCTGGTGAGAATAATTTGATGCTCCATTGCTTTTGAGGATGTTTCTAATTGGTGGAGATGATTGCGATTTCTTCCCTTCCATCTTGGATCTTCTACCATCCATTTGGTATTAACTTTCTGTTATAACAATTTCTAGAGTTGCCACCGATTTTGTAAATAGGAAAAAGTTTATAATTTATCTTTTTGGATTTTTCTTGCCAACAGAGTTACCAAATTGTATTTTTTGAAATTTTTGACTCTATAAAAGAACGATTTCTTACTAAGGTCCTTTATTTGTCCCCAGTAAAGTCGCCAATTTATTAGGTCTCAAAAATGCAGGTTGCTAATCCTAAGAGGATGCCAGGCTCTATGCTTAGATTAGCAATGTTTTTGAACTAACGTGACAGAATCAATCTTTAGGGTTTGATGACTCCCTACACTTTAGATCTTGCTAAACCTAGGCGGGTGAACCTTGAAAATTAAAGCAGATTGAGTGTAAATATTTTGACTAAGTAAATGGATCTACCTACAGTGGCAAATGGTGTAGAATAGATGAAATCTTGCTAACTAATTCTATATCTAATATCTAATGGATGACTGGTATAAATTGTATAAGCAATATCAAGGTGAATTTTATGACTGTGCCTAACTAATAAATGGGTTTTAAATGATGAATTGAAATAAGACCAGTGCCTTGTTGGGTAAATAGAGTCAAATGGAAGACTAAGACCAGTGGGCAGTAACTCTAACTGTTTGGCACAATACTTTAGTTTATAACTTGTATAAACATGTAGGGAAATGACTGACATACTCTTCTTAACAATCCAATAGATAAGATCAAATTTCTTGTTATTCACCAGAAGGAAATTTAATCCTTTCTTGAAGGAACCAATTGAATGAAATATGCAAGAATAACAGATAGTATCAACTTGGAGACAGAATGAAAATCCTAATTATATGGTTCTTCTTAGTAATCCAAACTAACACTTCCAAGTTACTGTGACTGATCAGAAGGATTTTAATTCCTCTAATGGAAACCAATTAATCCAATCACACAAATACAACAAATGTGTATTGACAAATTAACTATATACTTGATATATTAATTTGAATAACAAGGAAATACTGAAGTGGAGACAATCATATAATTGAATAATTTTAACAAACAATTGATGCCAAAATAAAACCACAGAATTAGAGAACTTCAATTCACTTCTTCAATAATATGCTTGCAACATGGTCTTTTAAAATATTGTAAACTTTGTGTATTATATCCTAGTGCTCCTCATTATTCAGCATCATATGTTTAACTTATATAAAAATACTTATGAAGAGACATAACTCTTCAAAATGTCTTTTGGAAATTAACATAATTAACATAACAACAATAAAGATAATGATGCTTAAGCCCTATTCAACCACAGGTATATTTGAGAAATGTGAGCCAAGTAGTCTTGGCTGCGATGTGTATCAGTAAATTCAATAGTATTTCTTGTGATCACATCCATCGTTACCATCTTCTCCAGATGCTTACAGGCTTCCCCAGATGCAGAGTCTTTGTCCTTGAGGGCTCCTAAGGCTTCATGTAATATCACTTGATAGTCCTTACTCCATTCATCTTTGCTCTTTAGTTCTTTATCATTTCTGAACAACATGGGCACTCCTGCTTTTAAAGCCTCAATACATTTTTTGGTATCATTCTTAAGCTGGTCATAGTATATCTAATGTTGCTCAATCAAATCTTTTGCATTGGAGGTACCTGTAGTGTTAGAAACATCCTTACACTGTGTCTCATGGAGTTTCTCCTGCAGCTTGTTGTGGAGCCTCTCATGCTCTTGGATCACTTTATAGTTTTGAGAATAAATATCCCAAAATTGGTTCATCCAATGCATCATGTTGGCATGCCTATTCTGGAGCACTGTTGCAAGGGTGTCAGTGTGGACTTGAGCTATCTTATCAATAGATGGTGATTGGGCACTTTGTGAGCTCTCTCCCTGAGTTAGCCTTTTCACTAACCCTCCGAAGGTATTCTTAACAGTATCTTTCAAAAAATCATTTTCTTTTGTTAATCTCTCACACCTCAGTTTGTATGCATCTCGTTCTTTGATCAGCATCTGAGCTTGTGCTTTGTTCAACTTTGCAATATTTATGCCAATTTCTACAGTAATCAAGGGGTCAGTTTCCCCTGCCTTCAAAGTCATGACATGCCCAAAAGCCTTTTCAGTATCTATGATGGTTTTCTTCTTATGAGGCGGGTACAAGGCCCATAGCATTAGTGAATTTTCATCATTGTTATATTTGGTGCCCATTTACACTTCTGTGACACCCTCAGGAGTGAGCTTATATTTGTCATCTGTATTATGCAAAAAACTATCAAACACTAAAGTAGAATTCAAATCTAGACTAGGCAATATCATAACTCCTGCCTCTTTGAGCAGCTGTCTACCCTTACTAGGAGTCATAGCTTGCAATTCACTGTCCACATTTGTTTTTAACATATCAACTAATTATCTGTGATTGTCAGTTGTGACACTATCAACTGATTCTTTGATTTCTTTTACCCTTGCATTTATACAAAAATGATTTAAATTCTTTAGAATGATTAAATTGGTCATCAGCAATAAAAGAATCATATGCTACTTGTCTTGGATCCTCATCAGTAGGCCCCTCCTCATCATGTTCTATACTAGGAGACTGATAGTGTTGCATTTTTCATTTGGACATCCTGGTTGTCTATTGATGTGGCTCTTCTTCTTCTATAGGTCCTTCATCACCAGAGGACAACAACTCTATCTCTGCAAGTTGTCTCCTCTTCTCATCTAAGTCCTTATTATATTTCTCAAACACTAATTCAACTCTAGTTTCTTCCATATTCCTGACAATGTCATCATGGGGATACGGGACATGTGTATATCCACTCAGATTTTGTTTTCTCCTAGCAAGATCAATGAAACCCTCAGGATCAAATCCTTTTCTTGTTTATGCACATCTCATATTGTAATGCATCAGTTTATCCATAATGAGACCATAACCCTCTTTTGATACCACAGATAAGTCTCCAAAGCACAGAGTACTGGGCATGAAGGATTGCTTGTCATAGGAGCTCAAGTGTATCACATTAGAGCAGTTCATTTTCCTGACTATCTCTAAGTAGGCAATTCTGTCAGGAACTATCTTGGGCAATATAAAAGGGGTGTCTTCAAAATCATAAACCCTGATCATGGTAGCATCCTCAAAACAATACCAGTCTCCCTAGTTGTGGGTAACAGTAGGAGGACCACCAAAATCTTTAGGTCTGAGAAATTTATTTATTTCATTTGAGAGTGAATATTCACAAGGATGACTAAAATATCTATACAACACTTTCACACAATATTCTTCAAAATGAATATAACTTGAATGGGCATACCTGCTATCCCATATCCTCATCCACATTTGTATAGGTAACTTTTGTCGCCTCTGATCCATTTGAACAACTTTGAATTCATTTGGCCATAATCCTATTTCCTAGCCATAATAAAGCACCATGTGCATGAGGAGTGAGTAGTATTCAAAAGAGACTGATGGGGCATTGTTCTTGATTCCATTCATACTAGAGTCAGTTCTTCCAAACACATAGGCAACATAGTCAAACTGCCTAGCATTGTGACACTGTATGTCTGTGGCTATCACCATCAAAGGAACTATCATGAAGTTAGGAAACTCTGATCCTAGGACTTGGCCCATAGAATAATATGTGTATTGTATGTATGTTTCAAACAATGACACATGGAACGGAGTTCCATCATTATCATTAAGAGGCACTATTTCTCCTTCTGCCCTATGCCTGTGAATAGGTAACCTCCATCCATTATAGGTGGTGTCCATCCTCCAATATTCATTGTCCAAATCTTCATAGACTATGGGAACAGTACACAAATTATCTAAGTCAAATACTTCACAAATAACATTCTTAGACAAATGTATAACAAGTTCCCCTTGCGGGTTGCATATGGCCTTGAGGCTTGAATTATACTGCTTAACCAGAAGTTGGAGGAGTTTTGCATTTAGAAACACATCAGGAATGACCAATTTGCCCAAATTCAAGTGCCATGGGTTAGACACTGGGAAATTCCTAAGTCTTCTGTTGAAGTGGAATTTGAATAATTTGTAACCTCTTATTGGAGTCCACACATTTCCAAGGTATTTACATTTGTCTTCTAATTTCTCTACTTCTACCCTAAGTTGTGCAGACCTTCAGGCTTTGGGAGTCGATCCATGCAATTGGTCAATTAAGTCCTGGTTTAGTTTTCTGTCTTTTATTTTCTCATTAGGGCTTTTGTCAATTTTTCGTTTCTTAGGTTTACTAGTTTCACCCTATTGTTTCCTGCCCTTTCCTTTTACCGGAGTCTGCATTACAATTATGGATGGCAAATTCAAAATGCAGGCTACTACACAGAGGTTTGTATAAATGTACCTATTGTCAGAGGTGATGATTGAATTCCCCTGTTTCTCCTCCAAGTCTCCGCTTGCACACTCCTTTCAGACAATACTTTCAAATTTAATTGTAGTAATTTCAAATGGTATTTCAGAGGATCTTCCTTGTCTGCAATCAATTGTTCTAGTGTTTTAATTTTTGTGATCATTGTGAGATGTCACATCATCATAACTTCTCTCATCAGTAAGACTTTTGTAATATTGGGGCAATCAAATATCTTCATATGGCGCGAAGATTTACGTCTGGATCAATCATTGTGACCCTTCATTTGTCTCGTCAATGTCATCTTTCATATATGAGTTTGTATCGGCAAGATATTTTAAGGTCTACTTGATATAAAAATGGGCATGGTTATCATCGGTCTGACTTTCTTTATCGCCATGGGAATAACATTCTTCTCTGATATCTTAAGTGTCTCTGATATGACTATCGGTGGGAATCTTACTAATGAGTCTAGCCATTGTTATTGTCAGGATAAGATATGACATCGAAATAACTTATTTCCAACTATCTGATCATGATCGTTTCCCTGATATCTTCCCTTACATTCTTCATCAGAGAGATCTTCACAACATGTCACTGACAATGTTGTGAGTATTGTTTCGGCAAGACTTGCAAGCTTTGTTCCGACTTGTTCACTTTTGCCGATGGTTCTTATCCTCCATACATATTAGCATGACTTATGCATAAATAATTTCGCTTGTCGTTGAGACATTAGAATGTCGGAGACACTTTAATTTTTTGCTCTGATGTTCATCTCCTGCCGATGATCACTAGTTCCCTCTATTCCATGAGTTGCTTAGTGAGAGTCCTACCAAATTCCTCCATCAGTATGATTTATACTGTCGGGGGGGTTTTTGGAGTATTCTCCGATAGTCTTTTCTTATGCCAATAGTCCTCATTATTGATTTACTCAGGGTGACCACACATTCTCTCTCTGATGAAAGGTCATTGGTGTTACTTTCTCCATCAGCCGTTCTTGAAATCTTCTCCCCATTCATTACTCTGACGCCCGATACTCATTTCAGCCAGTTTCTCATAGAGCATGGATCAGTATAACTAAAGTGAGGTCTTGCCAAAATTAAGGAATTGAGGCCCTTCATTATATTACATTTTGAAGGGTGAGACACCCATTTGTGATGAAAGTCATGTGATTTTTATGGGATATACCAGTTATTATTATGATTTTGGGTGTAATGTTTTCTAATTTGGTCAGACATGGGTGGGTAGGAATATAAGAAATTTTTAAATTTTCCTGTCCCAATAGTGCCTCTGAAAGCACAGGGATATACAACATAAGAAGTCATATAGAACATACACATTTTACCACCTAGCCTTCTCATTCCTTCATCTAAATTGTCACTGATGATTTTAGCCCAGAGAGGCTTGTTATCTGATTACTGTACCATCTAGATAATCCCATACATCCAATTCTCAAAGTTCCTAGCATGTTGTCTCCCAGTCATCCTTCTTAACATGGCCATCATATACTGATACTCTTTAGCAAAATCAAATTTAAATAAGTATTTGGGCAGCTTAGCAGAAGCTTTGTAAGTGCTACTCTTATTCCTCCACTGATACATCATTCTCCTAGCTCTTTTTTATTACCACGGTATTCCTTTTCTAGCCTACTTAGGCTCAATCTGACCACAGTATTCCCTACAGGGAAATTGAATGCAGAGGTGATGCCCTTAATTGAAAAATTGGTATACACTCTGCAATGCTTCTCTACTCTTCTATCCTTAGGGTTATAATTTTTTGCACATTCCACCACTAACTCAGTAGCCTCCATAGCATAGGGAAATCCACTGGTGTGCCACATCCCTGTGTAATATATTCTTTGCAGTATAGGGTTTCCACTTCCATTGTCCAACCTTCTCGTCTAAGCATCCAAATTTGTCTTCCCTTGATGCATGTCATCTACCATCCCATATTTAAATCCTACCCCCTCAGGTTGTAAGAACATGGGTTTTAAGAAATCCAAATCAGATCTATTCCTTCTAATATCCATTAAATCCTACGATAAAGAAATGCATTTCTTACCCTAACATGTTTGTATGGAGGAGGATTCAAGGATGTCATGCATTTCATAGCATCAATTCAACATTTTTAATTCATTTCAGGCATCACCATACTTACTAACCTAATAAAAACCATTTTACCTTGTGATTTGCAGTAAACGACAAAAGAGAGGGTTTTAATTTTACTTACCTGATAATCACCTTCTTCTTTAACTATATGACTGATAACGGGATAAATGTGAATATGATGTATCATCCATTCCATTCCATTGAGTTGAGGGTCCCGTTCCATTTGTAGATGACAGTGACGCGCTGACTTTCAGAGCTCTGTAAATTTGATTATTGTAGGTTAAATGTAAATAATCCCTAAAATTTGCTTTTAAACTGATTAATATGACAAATTAGGGTGCGTGTATCATTTTGTTTAAATCCATTGATAATTTGCATGATGTTCGTGGATGTTGCCAGGAGTCAGGTTTACATTTGAAATTGAGAGGGCGTGACCTACCATTGGGCATCGCATTTAATCCTAAATGGTGATCTCTTAGAAGATCAAGGATATTTGAAAATATGACCCTCCAAGACAATCATTTACTAATGATCAGGGTGATTCGACCATCCATATGGTCAACCTTGGACTAATAAGGAAGATCAGGTCACATTACCTTTGTCAATAAATCGTGATAATACTGTGTTCATATGACCCTAAGGATTTCACCACTTGGCATGATTGGATTGGTTATTGCGAAGCTAGGCATATTGGGTCATAAAGTCCAAAATGATGGATATTGATAATATCTAGGTCTTTAATATTCAGGAATATCCTCCTCATTCAAAAATGCAAGGGTCACATCATCGACTTATGGACTTTCACAATTATTTGTGAAAGATGTTGTCATGGTCATATTTTCTAAGGTCAGGGATATTTTGAAATGTGGCCTCTTTGGGTCAGATCATGATAACATCATCATGATGTCATGCTCTCTTTGTTATCAGGTTATGGTGATGTCATCATCATATTAAGGAATATGATGGATGTTTGGTAATGTGACCCTGTACGAGTCAGGTGCACTGATTACGTCATCATCATGGTGATCTCTTTTATTCAGTGGAACTAAATGATGTCATGGTCATATTTTTGAAGGCTGATATTTGCAAAGGGTGATATTTTGTAAGATGATGGATATTTGGAAATGTGACCCTTCAGGTGTGCAAGTTCCTGATGAGTAGATATTCGTCCTCACTTAAGTTTGACATTCGCATATCAGGGAACAAATGGAAATTAGGTGATCTTCCTAGGTTAGGGTCATGTTTATAAATATGACTGATATTTAGAAATATGACCCTATGGGAAATATCCAGGTTGACCGATCTTTGACTTAGCATATCTTTCTATCCTTAAACAATATCAGGGTGATCCAAAAGGCAAACCTGCTTAGAATTTTGTGTTCTTTCCAATTGTGAGGTTTGTGCTAGAAAATTCTAACTTTGGCAACTGACCCCTCTTTGTGTTGCACATGCATAAGAAAGGGTGGCATGCATGACTAAATTTTACCAAACCGCCTAAAGCAAGAAAGCCAAAAAACAAGCAGGAACAAAAATGTTGGGTCCCTATTTTGCTAAGGCAAAATGGGGCATGTTGTTTAACCACATAACAACTTGCCACCAAAGAAAATAATCAAATTCAAATGATTCAAGTGATGAGATCACATCAAGACATAATATCATAACTCTCCGTAAGCATAAGTATCATGACCTTTCTGAATGATGTCAGGTTCATAAGCACAACAAAGCTAACAAGGGATCAAGTGTGTGCATATGATTAATTATCCTCATCTTGAAAGTAAGTTGAAAACAAAAGTAACCAGTGTTAAGCTACATATTTTGGGTTCATCCCTCATAGCCAACCGGATAGAGCCTTGCTGCTAGCAAGCGTTCATAGCCTCGACAGGGTTATCTTTACAATCCCCCTAAGTAGAGCCCCACTGCTAGCAGGCATCCATAGTCCCAGTAGAGTTACTTAGATGGCCTAATTTTATCCCTTTTGGATTTTCAATATATATATATATATATGATATCATCATTAAGCTCATTATGCGAGGTGTGGTCACTTGCTGCTTTAGGTTGGGGATTGTAATGGTAGCAAGGGTGACCCTTTATATTTTTCACTTAACACCTAGACTAATGTGTTCACCAAACCCAAGGATGATATCATATATATATGATATCATCATGTAAGCTCATTATGCAAGGTGTGGTCACTTGCTGCTTTAGGTTGGGGATTGTAATGGTAGCAAGGGTGACCCTTTAGATTTTTCACTTAACACCTAGACTAATGTGTTCACCAAACCCAAGGATGTTAGGTGAGTCATTGTGAAAATCTCCTTGATCAAGAAAAGGCATTACCGATGAAAAGGACATCACAGACCTGATCAGGGATACTTTTAAGGTGAATCACAACCTATGTAAAAATTTGTTCTCATCACTTGAATCCCAACAATTTGGTTGGTTTCATAGGGTGATAAGGTGCATCATCTTGACTAACCAAAACAAAAACTCAACAAAACAAACAAACAAGTAGGCACACAAAACAAAACTATACAAACAACTATACAACATGTACATTATGGTACAAATGACTTACTTGACCCTGTTTAGGCTTCAAAATTATGTTTGAGGAACTATCCATTAAATGGTAATGGAACATCCTTATCGGTTAGAGTCTTAAGTCTATAGGTACTGTCTCCTAGGATCTCTGAAATTTGAAAAGGACCTATCCAAAGTTTGTCAAATTTACCATGGTCACCTTTTCTTTCATGTGCTTTATCCCATATGAGGACTAGATCTAAAATCCTAAAAGCCTTGATTCTAGCTCTTTTATCAAACCAACTTTTGACAATAGCCTGATGTTTAGCAAACTGATCAATTGCTCTATTTCTTTTTTTTCCAAATGCATGAGTTGAAGTAACCTGACTTCTTGTTTGTTATCTTTGCCTAGATATTCTTGTGTGAATTGCAATGTGGGGATCTTTATGTTAAAAGGGAGGATAGGATCCACCCCATACACTAATTGATAAGGAGAATTTCCTAGAACAACCTTCATCTTGGTTCTATCAACCCACAAGGCATACTTTAATAGTGTATTCCACTCCCTAGGATTCTTCTCTATTAGTTTCTTTATGATATTCAATAAGTTCTTATTTGTTGACTCTGCCAAGCCATTCCCCAGAGGATAATAATTTGAAGAAAACTTTAAAATAATTCCATGATCAAAAGCCCAACTAAATAGTTTTAATGATGCAAAGGCAGGTCAATTATCACATACCAAGGCATATGGCACTCCATACTTGGTTACTATGTTTCTTTCTAAGAACTTGATCACATCATCTGCATTGCATGTCTTACTGCTGACATCTTCAGTCCGCCTGGTGCAATAATTAGTGATAGTCAAGACATACCTATGGCCTGAAGATGATGGAGGATTGATGGGTCCTATGAAATCCATGCCCCATTGAGCAAATGGGTCCGCTTCCATCACTGGCTGCAAGGGTTGAGAAACTTATCTTTCTTTGTTAGCCACTACTTGACATGTATGAAAACATTTAATATGGTTAGCAATATCTTTAAAGATAGTGGGCTAGTAGTATCCAACTCTCAGGATAGCATGAGCAGTAGCTAGATGCGATCCATGTGCAGTCCCAAACTTATCATGTAATTCTACTAACACTTTATTTGCTTCTTGCCTCTCTAGACATTTGAAATATATTCCTTCATAGTTCCTTTTGAAAAGGACTCCTCCTTTTATCATATACTTTTGTGATCTTATTTTTAGGGCTCTCCTCTATGATGCTTGCAATTTTGATGGGCATCTTCCAGTAATCAGGTCATGCTTAATATCTTAATACCATTCTTCAGTTTCTCTAGTGTTTACCACATATTGTTGGTTCATGATATTAGGATCAATTTCTGATATCATTTGGCTCAAAGCTTGTCCCCTTACTAACTTCATGGGTGTTATATCCATATCGTATTCTTGGAGGATTGTTATCCACTTAGCTCTTTTCTCACCTGACTCATTCTGCATTAGGAGCATTTTCACTGCTGCATATGGTACTACAGTAATTATCTTACTTCTCAAAATGTAATGTCTGAATTTCTTAACTGCTCGGACTAGAGCAAGAGCTTGTCTCTCAACATCCATATATCTAAGCTCTACATCCTTGAATGGGCAACTCATAAAAGTTATGGGTTTTTCTTCTTTAGCCTCATTTCTTTGTGTCAATACTGCTACAGATGTATGCTCTAAAGTGAATGAATGAATGTAGAAATCTCTTGTATAATCTAGACTGATCAGAATAGGAGCATCAGATATGGCTTTCTTAATATCCTCAAATTCTGCTCTTGCTTCAAGAGTCCACTCAATTTTAGCATTTTTCTTGAGCATTACATTAAGTGGCCTAACAATCTCTACAAAGCCAGTGATAAACTTTGTAATGAAATTTATCTTACCAAAATAAGACTTGATCTCTTTCTTGCTTCCAGGAAGCTACAATTTCATGATTGATTCTACTCTTGCAGGGTCAATGATGATTCCATTCTCTATTTTAATATGGCCAAGCAATTTACTAGTTGTCACCCCAAATATACACTTCTTCGGATTGAGTGAGATGTCATATTGTTCACACTTCTTAAGAACCTTCCTAAGGTCTTCTGTATGATCACCTCTCTTCTTGGAAAAGACCATCAAGTCATCCATGTAAATGACTATGCACTTACCAATCAAACCTCTAAAAGCTATATCCATTGCACATTGAAAGGTGGTGCCGGCATTTATCAACCCAAAAGGCATGCGCCTATAAGCAAATATGCCCCACTTGGTGGTGAATGTAGTTTTCAATCTATCTATTTTATCTACCACCACCTGGTTATAACCTAAGAAACCATCCACAAATGACATCATCTGTGCACCATTAACTATTTGTAAAACTTCCTCTAGTGAAGGTAAAGGATAGTTATCCTTTGCAGAAGCTCTGTTTAGGTTTCTGAAGTCTACACACAACCTGATATCACCATTTTTCTTTCTCACAGGGACCAAGTTGGCTACCCATGTTGAATGTCTTACTGGAAATATAATTCTAGCATTGAGCAATTTCTTCACTTCTTCAAAGATGATGGGTTCCAACAAGGCATTAATCGGCCTTTGCTTTTGTATAAAAGGCTTGGCATCTGGCTTCAATGGTATAGTATGGGTGATGATTGAAGTATCATAAGTTTTCAACTCATCATAGGTCCAAGTGATAACATGAATGTAATCCTTAAGTGCTTGGGTTATCCCTGTCATTTCTTCTTCTTTACAAACTTTGCCAATCAAGACATTCCTTACTTCCTCACCTTGTCCTATATTGATTGGTGAGTATTCCCCTTCATCAGTCTTTGGGAGATCTTTCTGTTTTAGCATATTGTGCAAATCAAATGCTCTTTCTAATTCTATCATCCCTTTGGGAATTCTATTACTTGCCAACTCTAGAATCTCTTCTTCCTCACAAGTATGATCTTCTACATTTCTCTCATCTATGATCTAGGTATCAAACACATCTTTGTTTGATATGAAGTCCAAAATGTGTCAGTCATCATCAAACACTTGGAGATTGGTGACATTATTTGGTATGGAGGGTACTGATATTAATTCAACTAAAAACCTCTTCAAACCAGAAATAGATAATGGTTCCAAAGTGCTTGCATCTTGAGCCAAGGCATCTGCTATGTGATTCTATTCTCTGGGCACATGTGTGATATTGAATGCATCAAAGTCTTCTATTAAATCCCATACCCTATGTCTATAATTAGACAACCTTTTGTAATTTCAAGAGTATATGTCTGTTACTTGTCTTACCACCAATTCGGAGTCTCCATAAACATGCAGAATCTTCACTTTTTTCTTGAGTACAAATAATAGCCCATGAATTAAAGCTTCATACTCTGCCACATTATTTGTGCATGGGAATTGTAATCTATATGCTGCTAAATAGGATTTTCCAGTTGGATCAATAAGATCTATCCCTACCCCAGCTCCTTGTTTTGATTTAGATTCATCAAACCTAAGGATCCATGGCTTATCTTCAGTTAAAGGTTTATCAAGACCTTCTCTCTTCTTTTTAGCTCTAGCAGCTACACCACCTGATATCCATTCCAATTTTGGTGACTCATTCTTTTCCACTTTTATTTCCTCCGACCGATGTGAAGCTGATACTTGCTTACTTTCTTTACTGTTAGATAAATGATCCTTTGAATAAAGCATCTTCTGTTTCTTTAAAATGTGCAAGCATAATGAACAAGTAGTCTCTGAATGTGGTGCTTCATGTAATCTACACCAACCCTCAATTAGAGTGTTATGTGGAGAAGTATGCTGCAAGATCATCCTTTGAATCTGTTTTGACAAAAAACACTTCAAACTTGGTCAAATTACTCCCTTTATCTTCATCAGATACTTCATAATCTGACTCAATTAAACAATTAGTGCCTAGGTGATATTACTTTCATCCCTAGAAATGTTCTCATTGCACATTAGGATCTCCTCCAGATTATGAGCATAACTTTCATCCTAATATGTAGTTTCCTCTATACCTGCTGATCATAAACAGGAATTAGTATCACTATAACTGTCTATATAACTTACCTCGGGTGATGGCAATCCTTCCTCACTACATGTTTGTTCTAGCTCCATCATATCTAGACAAGCATCATAGGTTTTTTTAGAATGTGCCTCATCATGCAACCTGCACCATCTTTCAATCAAGATATCTTCATTAGATATATTTAGCATTCGACAACATTGCATTTCTTTGGATAGATACAATTCAAAGTTTCTAAAGTGATCTAGTTCATCACTATCACTTGAACTGTGGTTAGACTCTATAATCACTCTATCATCTTGGTGATCATCCATATGAACATGAATATCATACATGAGGATCTCTTCTATCTTGATTGCTTGGGGTCTGATGGTGTAAACTCTAGGTTCAGCATCCACATACATTATCTCATTGGTGTTATTGTACTCAGTGATCATATGCTTCATCCAAGGTTCAACTTCTATCCTAATTTAATTGGGGATCCCTTTCCACAGTAGCCACATGTGATTGAAATCTGTGGACATGTATCCATTAAGTGTTTTTGACCAATCCCTGCTACGTAACATTCCATATGTATCAGGGATATCTACCACTTGGATATCAATATAATATTGAATCCTTGGATATGATTCTAATTGCATATGAATGTGAGTTAACTCTCCTACAACACTCACCTCAATTTTGTCTAACTATGTCACCTTATTTAGTGACTTAGCAGGATGTAACCCTAAGGCATTACATATGGTCAATGGCATTACATTAGTAGATGCTTTTGAATCTACTAGGCAATTATGTAGGTTCTTACCAAACATCCTTTTGGAAAGGAGAAATGGAGGTGACTCAGTCTTATCCCTATAAAGGGTCATGTGTGAAGTTTCAACAGCCTAGACAGTAGCTAGGATTTTATGCTTAACATTATTGTCTTTAGCTGCATGATCTTTACTCAAAATCTGGTTTGAATTAGGGGGATGATTGTCTACTTTTGGTGCAAGATCATCTAGGGATTTCATGAATGCCTTCTTAATAGCTGGGGTTATAAGTAATTCTAACAATGACAAGCTAATTTGACCTTTTTCATTTCATCTGCTAAGTATGTAACCAATTTATCAGATTTAGGAGGTTGGTTACTAGCCTTTGCCACTGCATTTTGTGATGCTAAGTATTGAGCATTAACCTTAGGAAAACTAGGGTTATTGCTCGCCTTTGGATCAGGAGTGTTAAAATTATTAGGAGGAAAAGATGTGGTCAAAGGACCAGAAGGTCTGTTTGAATTATTCCTGAGGTTATAATTGTGTCTACCCTAATACTACTGCTAGTAAGCATGTACTTCTTCATGTTTTATCACGGTTTCATTTTCATCTTCAAAAGGAAAAACATAATTTGTTTCAAAACCCATGGATGACTCCTCACATGCTAGAGTGTAATTCTCATGAGTTAAGGTTGCTTGATGATGAGGATGATTGACAAAACTCTCCAACACAAGGGCATAATCATATCCATAGGGGATAATTTTGTTTCCTTGAACAAAAGGAGGGTTACCCATAGTATTTGATACTTTAGCCTAAAAGATGCTGGCTTATATCCTAAATTGAGGACAATCTAACTCAGCATGAGCATTGGTGTTATGTATCCTATACCAGTTTGTAAGAGCTGCCTCTACCAAGTTCACCCTAGTGGTCTGCTTGGGTTCACTAGGAGGTTGATTATCTAAGGGTGATGGAAAGGAACCATTATTTGGCCTAGTGTTCCACACTCTAGGCTATCTAGGTACATTATT
Source organism: Cunninghamia lanceolata (assembly GCA_027924645.1). Taxonomy (NCBI): domain Eukaryota; kingdom Viridiplantae; phylum Streptophyta; class Pinopsida; order Cupressales; family Cupressaceae; genus Cunninghamia; species Cunninghamia lanceolata. The sequence continues at coordinate 6,670,184 of BSBN01000594.1, forward strand.
GTTACCATTGTTTTTGTCACTGTTATAGTTTCTATCATTGTTGTATCGCCTATCAGGATATCCAGATCTGTCATTATTATATCCTCTATTTTGATTTGGTTGGGAATAGAAATTTTAACCCCTCAAATGAGTGATTTCAGTTGTCAAGTTTCTTAATTTTACTGATATCTCTTTAATTTCTTCCTTTTCTTCTTGAGCTTTAGCCACTACATTCTCTATTTGAGGTTTGAAAAAAGAACCATTGTTGTTATTTTGTCCTACATCCTGAGGTACTTGTGTATGTCCTGGATATTGTACTATGTAGCCATTTCCATTTGGAGGTGGCATGATGCTAAGTGGAGGTACCTATAGTGGACCTAACATTGCAGCTGGAAGCATCATAGTTCCATTGGTCTGATATTGAGAAGGATATGCAGGGTATGTAGGATGTGCAGGAAAGGCAATGTTAGGTGTTGGAGTAGGGATCAGTTACTGATTAACTTTTATCACTTCTTCAAAATCTCCTTTCAGAGTTGTGACATTAGGATGTTTCCTCCTTATAAACATAGAAGTCAGGGGATCTAGGGCTAAGTAATATATACTCCTAGCTGCTTCATCTACTATGGTATATGGAGCTACCAGCTTTGAAAGCATCTTTTGGATCTATCATTAAAGTTGGCAATAGGTTCTCCTTCAAATCTCTTAATTGTGGCAAAGAGATGATAATTCATTAAAGGATCTATAGTTATCTTTCCTTGAAAGCTTTCTCTAAGGTAGTGCATGAACCAATTGAGGCTTGACCAAGACTGATATACCAATTGTATGCTTCTTCTTCCAAAGAGTATGGAAATAATCTATATACTACATCTTGATGCTCAATCCTTGTGCTACAACAAGCCTCTTTGAATGTTCTAATGTGGTCATCAGCATCCTGATATGGATGATATTTAGGACAAATTTTATCAGGATTTTTAGGTAAAGGATGATATGCAGTGAAGGTCAAAGGGGACTTTGCAACAAAGAACGACATTGTGACTGATGGTTGTTGGACTTAGGGTGTAAAAGGTAGTCATATAGGCATTTGTAACACAACAGGTGATATTGGAGGTGTTAAAGTATTTCTTGGTTGAGATACTGATGCACTAGAACCAGGAGTGTGATGAATGTCTATAGTTCTAGGTCTAAGTCCATGGATAGGTAATTCCTTAAAAAGTCCACCAGATCTGGACCTGGTATTTGGCCTGCGAGCCAAGGTTCTATCAATTTATGAAAATTTGACTTGATTTTCTATAAAGATCCATAGAACTGACCAAGTAAAGGAGATATTTATGACCAAGGCCTAAAACTAAATGGATATTTATGAAATATTTGCATGAAACTTGCAAATATGAGCAAATATCAGACTTCTGGATACAGATATCAGGATATCCAGTAATGAAAGTGAGTTACAGTGAGGATTTAGTAAGAAAACTTGAACAATGACTCAATCTCCAGGGATTTCAAGAACTGACTACAAATTTTAGACTATCTATGCTCAATTGTGAAATATTTATGATGAACATATATGAAATAATACAAAACAAGTGAATCTTTGCACAAACACTCAGAGTATGAGCAATTATGATTTACTTTGAAAAGATTACCTTGTTTCAAACAAGGGGATATGTATATGCAATCAATTCACCTTCTAGACAAGAAGCAAGGCCCTCCTTCTAGCACTATTATATGTTGATGATGATTATTAGTCATAACAACATGCATAAAAAATTGTACAACAAACCTTTATTATCTTGAAAAGTATGATCAATTTGGAAAAAACTGATGACTCCAAGTCTCCGTTGATCAGATCATGATCTTCTGACATTACTCAGAGGTTGATGTGACATGTTGTTTTCCATTTCAAAGGGTCTCACACTATCTGTATTGTGAATTGTTACCTGTATATCTGATTCAACATCTGCTTCCTGTAAACATACTTCACAAACAAAGTTATTTCCACTATGCTCCATAGATAATGATTATATTTGTAAGTTTGATCAATTCTTCTGAGCATTCACTGTCATGAACTTGTTTTATACTTTTGTACTATGTATTTAATCAAATAATGTGCCTATAAGCAGATATTTATGTGTTTATCATTGATATTTATATGCATTTTCATGATATTTGTCATTTTTGACATGCTTTCACTTAAATTATGCTCTATGTGTTCAATTATTTATGAGTTATTGGCATATTTCATGTTTATTTCCTTTAGATTATATGTTATTTGCAATTGTGAAGGTGATTTGTAATGAAATTCAAAGAAAATTTAAAGAATACTTCTAAATTTGGTGAACCTTTAGCTAGTGAGTCACATACATTCCAGATACATTCATGAAGAGAAGGAATCAAACCATAATTTCACCAAGTTGTTCCATAGCTAGGTATGGTTGATGCTAACTTCAAAGGAACAAGGAATGAAAACAACACATGCAGACCGACAAGCACTCCAAGGGATGCAACTACTCAATGCATATATCCATATTTCATCTACTATGTTGGTGCCTGCATAAACATTCAGATTTCAAGCATTTAAATATGCAGGCCCCTTCCATAAAAATCCAAAAAATTCTATGTCTTTCAGCCTTCCCAGTTGAAAATTACAAAATATTCAGTTGCATGCATGTATCTTTGTATATACAAAGGGGTTTGTATGTACAAATGCAAATATACCTTGGCAAGCTTGTAGAAATTTCAATCGGCCTTTGAAAATGGTAAAAAATGGTTGTATGCATCTTTGTATGCATGTCGGGTTTGCATGTACATTTGGGGAATCTTTCACAGATTCTAAGAATATTCTATGCTTATATATCGGGTTGCATGCATATTTGTGTTGTATGTTTAGGCATACAACGGCTAGATACAAGGGGCCGACATGCATTTGCTACAGTGAAAAAGGGTTTGTATGTGCGAGATGCAAGTGCAATATACATTTGCCACATACAAAAGAAAGATGCATTGGTCGATGCATATGCAAGAAGAAACATGTACATTTGCAAAGTGCAATGGGGGTCTTGTATATTCGGCAACATACATAGCAGGAGATACATTTGGTGGGGTCTACCTCACATACAAGGTGGAATGTATATGCAATATACATTCGCTATATGCAAATTTTAGTGATTGTATGTTCGCACATACAATCAAATATGCATTCGTAGAGATACAAGCTGGATTTCAACACAATTTCAAAATGCTTCATAAAAATTTGAAATCCGTAGAATGTATTTTGTGTTTGTATCTACATTATACAAAGGAGATATGCAAAGAGAGATGTACAAGGCGGGACCCGATTGCAATTTCAATTTGTTTTATAACAATTTGGGGTCCGCGCTTTGTATGTAGGCAGTTGTTTGTACATGCATTTTCTTTTGCATATACAAATGGGCAAAAAGAGGCAAAATACATGTTATGATGGCGGAAAGGTCAGCGATGGAAGCATAGGGTGCCTACGTGGCACGTTCTTATTGGTTGGTGACTTTTTAGCTCAATTTGGGGCTGCAGATCTTGGAGATAGTGGAAAATCAACGGCTGTGTTCAAATGTTTGAAGGTGAGGGTATTTCTATGCATCTACAATGGCATTCTTGGTGGGAAGAGCTTCATAGCATGAACCATTGCTACATCCCGCGGGTAGGTCAGCCATTTATGGCAGTAGTGCAGAGGTATGGGTTGAGTGGATAGGTTAACCACCTGATTTAGGAAGAAGATCTCCATCCAGTGGTACAGATCCTGATCTCACCTGCTCCCTTCCTTCTTTCCACTGGAACATTCAATGATTTGAGTGTCATTCTATGGTGCGTTGTTTCTGGCAAATTTTAAAGTGTTGTGTAATTATTGCTGAGTACACTGTCTTGCTATAAAATGCAAGTTGTGTTACTTGTTTGGGGTTGTTGAAGACTTGGGCATTTTTTGTGGAAAATAATGAAGATCAGAGCTATTCTTGGTTGTTCTATTTCTTTTTAGAGTTTATGAGTTGCATTTGAGTGTGCCTTGCACATATGTTCGGTTCCTTGTCATTTTATATGAAAAATGCATTATTGCATGTGTTTATCTATCTGTCTCCATGTGTTATATGCATTCTCTTCTTTTGAATCTGGTTGCGAAGGGTTTCTCAGATTCTAGGGTATAGATTTCTGTATCACATGCTTAATCTTTAACTTCCATTCAAGGAGTGGATTAAATTGGTTTAGGTTGAGTATGGAGAAGATTGTATGTCAGCTAGGATGTATGTAAGTAGAGACAGTTAAATACTTATCCTTGGGTGGTGTTTGTAAGGCAAATACCAGTCCTAACCCCTTGAAACTTGAATGCCAGTTGCAAGCCATTCTCTTGTATACGTCTAGTTGACTCCTTGCCCTAAGATAGGCACCGGTCTACCCCTGGATTAATAGTTATGATCCAAAACCCCCTGTCTTGCATCCAAACATTAAAACAAACTATTTAATAATTCCAACCTATTAGTTTGTAGGAGTAGAAATAGGATCTCTGCATACTCTCATCCTCAACCAGTTAGATATGTCCAAGAGTAGTGCCAACCTTGTGATTTATCACCCAAATCTTGGTCCATACATGAGAGTATTCTGCCTGTTATTGTAAAGCTAAATCTTTTTGTCATTGGGCGAGTCAAGGTCAAATCTTTAGCTATAGGGATACCCTCCTTGATGCGGCAAAACCAGAAGTGAAGGGGAGGCAGCTCACACAACCTCCTGTATTTGTTGGTCGAATCTGCCTGTGCATTGGAGTTGGCAAACCCTCGACTGATTCGGACACCAACACACTGATTACTCAAGATTTGCAATTATTTGTAATCAAAATAGCTTCTCTTTCATTAAGCATTCAAAAGACATGTACATTCACAAAAGCCTTGAAATTAGTCCTGAACGCTTTAGCAATCTAACTTCAATTAAGTTTCTAATTCTTTAAAAAAGTGCAGTCCATCCCCTTTTATAGAATAAGGAGAGGAGCCAGTTACAAGTGACCAACGGTCAAGATTTGTCTATCTAGATCAATGACCAACATTCCTTCTTTGACCAAGTGAACACTTGTATATTGGGTACAAGTTGCCAGGTGTCAACTACCTAGCAAAGATTGATCATTTGTATATAGATTATGCATATAATTCTATTATCATGAATCTTTATTTATTCTTCATCTCCTTCCTCTTCTTCACTTTCATCTTCTTCATTTTCATCACCATCATCATTGTCATCTTCATGCAAATCACCCCTTATGTGTACTTTTATCACTGCCCTGATGGATTCATATAGCTACACTATTTTCTCAACTTCACCTCCATCCTGGACCTTAGCCTTTATTATCGCATGCCTGTGGGAATGAAACTTTGCTTGAAGAGCCTCCCATTTATTCTTCCTGTTGTTCAACATTTCATTGTAGGCTTCCACCTTGGCTTTCATTCTCATGGCCTTGTTTATTACCTCTTCTATCAGTGGTGAAGGGGATCTTCTGTTGCTTGCTTAAAATTGTTATGGAAAGCCTGGACAGCAAAATCAATATCTTGATTTTCTATTTTTCCTTCTACATTGTCCTCCAAAGCCTCCAAGGTTTCTATTTATTTTCCCATGAGATCATGTAATTTAATACTTATGTCCCTAATCTTGCCATTGCATCTCCTCAAGATATCACATTCAAATCTAGTATCTTCATACCAAATGCTCAACAACTATGAAGTGTTATTATCCAATATTTTGTTATCCATAAGTATTTTCATATCAATCCTTTTCATCTCTCCCAAAGCATCTAGGTACTTTTCTAATTTGAAAGACCTCCTCCCTACTTCATTTTGTAATTTATCCACTTTACTCTTCAAAACGCCCAGAGACTTCCAATTTGCTAGGGAGGTTTTCACCACATTTTTTGCTTCAAAGATAAAAGAAATGAATTGATTATCTATTAATTGAGCCTTATGCTTCATAAGATCCAATCCTGTCACCTCCTCTTGAGATATGATTTTTAATGGGGTAGCTGGACTAATCAGTGTGTGCTTGGGGTCAATTAACCCTTTAATGAAAGAATGCAATTGAGCAATGTGCTATTTATGTTTCTTGTTCTTATCCTTTTCTCTTTTCACTCTCTGTGTTAGAGAATCAATAATATCTTTACCCTCTTGACCTTCCTGGTCTTCATTTGCAAAACCTAAATCAATGTTTGTTATTTGAAACTTATCAAGGCCTATTTTTCCTTTCTCCTTTTCAACCATTGGTAAAGCTATTTGGGTTGTTCTCCTACCTATAGTAGGGTCTCTTTTTATGGTAGATGTAAGCCTTGCCTTTCTTTTAGGTTTTAGCATACTTATAGTAAATAATGTGGAAACATCAAAATCAGGGACCTCATCTATTTGTTGCAGATTTATTTCTTGTTGCAACCAATACGAAACATCACTCCTAGACTCTTGCTGGTCACTTTGCTCATTTTGAGTATCATGAGACTCTGTATTATGCCCTACCCTCGGTGGTGAATTCACTTTCCTTGGTTCTTCCTCATGCACATTCTCATGAGGGGGATCTTGTTGAGGTACCTGCTGTTGAGGGATTTCTTCCTGGGGTGAAGGTTCTTGTGAAGTATGTACATTCTAACCATGTACCTCCTCTTGTAAATTTTCCCTAAGGTGTTCTTGAACATTTTGACTTTATTCATCATGTGACACTTGGTTTTCCTAAGAAGATTGTGTGTTTTGACCTTAGGGATCACCCTAATCGCCCTTGGTCACATTTTCTATCTCCTTCTCCTGACCTTCATCTTGTACCAGACTCTGTTCTTCATCCTTAGATGTGCTTATTTCTCTAAGGTTTAATTCTTTCTCATCTGATTTCTCTTCTGATCTTGGGTCATTACCTTGATTACTTCCTTCTATATGTAGTGAAGAAACATTTTGATCCTCCACCCTATCGAGGATTTCCTTATCAGTTTCCTCATGTGCAGGATCACTATCTTGATTATCCTCATTATCATGCATACCTTCATTCTGATTAATGTTCTTGTCAAGTATTTCTTGATCACCCTTCCTCTGAAGATGAGCTTCTATCTATTCTTTCTTTGGAGGTACATTGCCTTGATCTCTACCTTGATCAGGTATCATCTCATCATCCTCTTTGTGTACTCTAATTTCTACCTTTTCAGACTTTGAAGGTGGATCGTTATCTCTATTTTGATTCATTTCACCTTGGTAAGCCAAGTCTATTACTGTAAGACTAGTAACCTGCTCTAGCAGATTAGTCAACCCTATTTGTTGGGCTACATCTTTCGGATTATCTTGTTCCATTTCATCTATTTCAACCTCTTCTAGGCTAGTCACCTTCTGGACCATAGGGGTCCCATGAGGAGTCATCTTAGTATTGGCTACTAAAGCCTCCATCTTTTGTGCAACAACATTAGTAACTACATCATCATATGATAAGTACAATGTGGCATCCAGTGGAAGGGGTGGCTCTTTTCCAGCGTTATGTTTCTCTTCTCTTTGGTCTTCTACCTTCTTAGTTTTAAATTGAATAATATTTGGAATTGGGACCTCATGTTGTAAGTTCTTCATGAAATTGAAACCACCTACACCTCTTAATATGATAGGATCAATGTTAACATTTCCCCTCATTATTGTCTTCCACTTCTTCTGAGGTGGCGTCTATCAAGTACTTTCTTTCTTTTCTTCTTTGTTATTAATAGGTCATCATCTCTAGGTTCTTCATCCAATGGACCTTCTTCCAATGGCTCATCTTGCAATAGCTCATCTTCCATTGGCTCTTCTACAACCACAAGAACAGGCTTTAAGACCTTCTTGCCCTTTTGTTTGGTAGGTGTTTGTTGTGATGTAGCTACAAATGTAGATGTTGATGCCACATCACCCATTAGTTGATGCCTTTTAACAATTACCCCTTGTTGTGTAGGAATTGCCTTCCTATTTTTACCTGTCTGCTTTTGTTCTTCAGCAGGTAACCTTTCTCCATTAGATTTTCTATTTTCAATGAGGAAGTCATCATATTCCTCTTCAGATAACTCTTGTCTTTTCTTTTTATTATCAATAGTAAGGGCTACACCCTTCTTCTTTAACTTAGTGACTTTAGCATTTACCCAGTTCTGGGTTAGTTGGATAACCTTTTGCATTATTTGATCAAATGAAGTCTCCTCAGGCTGAGTCAAATCAGGAGCTGATATGGTGTCATTATACACCTTATTATCTTCATATTCACTAGACATGATCTTTCCATCATCCTTGTACAACTATACAGGCACTGAAATGGAGTCAAAGGTCCAAATCTAATTGAGAGTGAGCCTTTGATAAGTCCTTCTCCTGACCTCTACTTCATCATCAAAATCAGTACAATAATCTTCAAGGTGCCTTTGATGTATTTATTTTCCCAATAATTTATGCATTCTGCCATATGGGTCATATGACCTAGCTATAGAAAATGGATGCAGATGAATTAGCTTGAATCCTCTAATGGCATCTTTAATACTTTGTCTATCAGGACATAAATACTAGCCAATGAATACTGGAAACAACACAGGCGGGATCTTCCCTTTTTCCAAATGGGCCTCAACTAAGGTTGATACCTATCTAACAAACTCCATTAGAATGACCCTATCAGTGGGGTATCTGGGTAACATGAGGGGATGTCCCTCAAATCCTTCTATTCTCATGTATGAAAAGATGGAGAACTGGATAAACCAAGCCCCATATTTGTAGATAACAGCTTGAGCTTCCATACTTAACCTTTTCATTCTATCCTCTTCCATGGTCCTAACCAGATGCATAGAAAAGGAGTCATTCACTAACTTGTAATTTCCAAGGTACTCCATCCTTTTCAACTGTGGGTAATGTTCCCATATGTTTAGATCACCTGGATTGTTTCCAACCTTGTCCATCATTTGTAAAGTGTTAAATGTGCCTCTGAAAGCATAGGCCTATACAACATAAGAAGTCATATGGAACATACACATTTTACCACCCAGCCTTCTCATTCCTTCATCTAAACTATCACTGATGATTTTGGCCCAGAGAGGCTTGTTATATGAATACTATACCATCTGGATAATCCCATACATCTAATTCTCAGAGTGCCCAGCATGTTGTCTCCTAGTCATCCTGCTTAACATGACCATCATAAACTGATACTCTTCAACAAAATCAAATTTAAACAACTATTTGGGAAGCTTAGCAGAAGCTTTGTAAGTGCTACTCTTATTCCTCCACTAATACATGATTCTCCTGGCTTCTTTTTTATTACCATGATATTCCTTTCCCAACCTAGTTAGGGTCAATCTGACTACATTATTCCCTACAGGCAAATTGAATGCAGAGGTGATGCCCTTGATTGAAAAATTGGCATACACTCTGCCATGCTTCTCTACCCTTCTAGCCTCAGGGTTGTAATTTCATGCACAATCCACCACTAACTCAGTAGCCTCCATGTCAAGAGGGCGCGACCTACCATTGGGCTTCGCATTTAATGTTGGAGGGTTATTTCTTAGAAGATCAGGGATATTTGAAAATATGACACTCTGAGATAATCATTTACTAATGATCAAGGTGATTCAACCATCCATATGGTCAATCTTTGACTAATAAGCAAGATCGGGTCAGATTACCTTTGTCAATAAATCATGATAATACTGTGTTCATATGACCCCAAGGATTTTTCAACTTGGCATGATTGGATTGGTTATTGGGAAGCCAGCCATATCGGGTCATAAAGTTCAAAATGATGGATATTGATAATATCTGGGTCTTTAATATTTAGGAATATCCTCCTCATTTGAAAATGCAAGGGTCATGTCATCGACTTATGGACTTTGATAGTTATTTGCAAAAGATGACATCATGGTCGTATTTTCTAAGGTCAGGGATATTTGAAATGTGACCTCTTCGAGTCAGATCATGATGATATCATCATGCTGTCATGCTCTCTTTGTTATCAAGTTATGGTGATGTCATCATCATATTAAGGAATGTGACGGATGTTTGAAAATGTGACCCTCCGTGGGTTAGGTGCACTGATTACATCATCATCATGCTAATTTCTTCTATTTTGTGGAAATAAATGATGTCATGGTCATATTTGTGAAGAGTGATATTTGCAAAGGGTGATATTTTGTAAGATGACAGATATTTGGAAATGTGACCCTCCGGGTGTGCAAGTTCCTGACAGGTAGATATTTGTCCTCACTTAAGTTTGGCGTTCGTGTATCGGGGAACAAATGGAAATTGGGTGATCTTCCTAGGTTAGGGTCATGTTTACGAATATGACTAATATTTAGAAATATGACCCTATGGGAAATATCTAGGTTGACCTATCATTGACTTAGCATATCTTTCTATCCTTAAACAATATTGGGGTGATCCAAAAGGCAAACTTGCTTAGAATTTTGTGATCTTTCCAATTATGAAGTTTGTGCTAGCAAATTCTAACTTTGGCAACTAATCCCTCTTTGTGATGCACATGCATAAGCAAGGGTGGCATGCATGACTAAATTTTACCAAACTGCCCAAAGTAAGAAAGCAAAAAAACAAGCAAGAACAAAAAAGTTGGATCCCCATTTTGCTAAGGCAAAATGGGGGGCATGTTGTGTAACAACACAACATGTTCCTACAAAGTTTTCTTTAGAATCATCAGGGCTTTCACCTTCATCAACAATTTCTTCCTTTGCATTTTTACTGGCTTTGAAAGAAGCTTCTTTCTTTGGAACATCACTGTCAAACTCTCTGATTTTTAAAGTAGTAAGAGTACCAAACAATTGGTCTAAAGTGTATGTATCCAAGTCTCCAGTCTCCTTAATAGCAGATACCTTAGGACTATAAGATTTGGGAAGAGATCTCAAAAACAATTTCACAACCTCATCTTCTTTTACTTTTCCACCAAGGCATGTGATACCATTGACCACTTCATTCACCTGAAGCATGAAACTTGTAATGATTTCATCCTCTGATATCTTTAGGGTTTCAAATCTATTTTTGAATATCTGCATCTTAGATTGTTTTACTTTCTTATCTACTTCATAAATAGTTTCAAGTTTATTCTAAACTTCTTGAGCAGAGCTACAACCCATCACCTTTGAAAGTTCTGAATCAGTTAATCCACTCATGATAGCAAACTTTGCCTTGGCATTGTTATCATACTTCTTGATTTCATCTGCAACTGTGGGAATAGTATCAAGGATGTAGTTTAACCTTTCTTGACAGAATCCCAAACTCTACATCCTAGTGAATATATGTAGCCTTCCATCCTTACCTTCCAAAAAGCATAATTTGTTCCATCAAACCTAGGTATCATGTTGGATCCACCTTCTACCATCTGGATCTTTCTCAAGTAGTTAAGCTTCCTTTCGAGGAACGTGGCTCTGATACCAATTGTTAGACACACAATACTAAGAGGGGGATCAATCAGTATTCAAATAATTTCCAATTTTCATCAACTTCAACTTATCAAAAGTAGATTAAACCTTAAGCATCACAAAATCAACATGAAGAAATAACTCAATGCACACTAACACACAACACTAGATTTATGTGGAAAACCCTAGAAGGGAAAAACCACGGTGAGGATTAACTCACAATACATGAAGCTCAAATAATAACTTTATTTTAGGGGCTTTAGCCCAAGGAAGCTACTACTCCCTAGGTAACTTTGATTTAGGGTCAGTCCCAAGGAAGCTTCTACCCCCTGATGACTTTGTTTTACGATCACTCCCAAGGAAGCTTCTACTCCCTGAAACAAGTACACATTTACAAAGGATTACAGTAATAGCAGACTTCATTCTACTATCTAAAAATTGACATTGAAAATTACACTTTTGATGATTGCACTTCTGTCTCTTCACACTTTCTTCTGAAGATGTGATCATTTAGGCACACTCTGTACTTGATCACTGTCACAGATATATCTTCAATATGAATCAAGATTGCATCAACAACTTCTACTCTTTCTCCTTCAATTGTTCATCAACAATGCATTCAATCTACCTTTTATTTTCTTGCGATCTTTTCAATCCAATTGCAATCACACCTCACCTCACTCAATTTGACTCACTATTTATACATGATATTACATTTATTACATAGCTTGTTGGCTATATACAACATGATAAATACATTTACAAGCTATTCATACCTCACACAATATCAAACGTGCAGAAGATAAGTCCTAAGTGAACACACACGTTACACTAGAAAAAGATCCAATCCTTACGGACCCAAACTCTTGGTTAACCAAGTCCAAAACATCCTTCATAGCTTTAAACATCAAGGAATTACATCAACACAATCCACTCATTTGAAAATAGGACAACTTTAAGGAAAATTCATGAAGACTTGAAGAATAATGGTCACATCAATTTGAAAACCTTGTGTGGTAATGGAAATAAGAAAGATCTTCTTGAAGCTTTTCTAGATGAGTCCACATGACTCACACAACATCTCCAAACACCGATTTTCCACCACACATCAAAGAATTGTGCCACATAGCTTCAAACATTAACACTGATAACAATATGTCATCCGAAACACACTGCAACATACTCTCAATTAAAAAACTGAGTTACGGACAACCAAGGAGCTTGAAACTAGAAAGAGGCATGCAATGCACATCCAAGAACATGTCCACAAAACCACAAGAGCAATCATTCACTTCTAGAGGAATGTGGAGCATTCTAGTAGGTCTTCATTACTATTTCATTTAGCTAGAGCACATACCAATGTTCTATCATACATAACTTTCACAGCAAAGGAAATATGATCTAAAACTTTGGAAACAACACCTTCACTACCCTCTTGAAACAATTCCAGAACTACATAGCCAAATCTATAACTGCGGAGGAATGTGGAGCATTCCATCACCCTGCTAGGAACAACTTCATAGGAGTGAACACTATCTTTAAACTGTAAACAAAAAAACATCCTTTCAGTGATCAAAACATCATGAAATTTGCAACATACAAAGAACGACATTGTATGAAGCTATGTTCCAATCCATAGAAGTACAACATCAATATAATGAAATTGTGGAGCAATCTCAGAGATAGTCTTCAAAGAGCAGTCATCCTAAAATAGAAATTGTCACCAACTTTCGGAGGCTAAAACTTCTTCATGCCATTGAGAAACATTAGGATGGAACATTCAACATGCTTTAGGCCACCAGCAACACATCTAATCCTTTTAGTGCTTCTGATTCCCATCTCAATTCTATACTGATCAAGGAAAGACATCCAATCATGAACATCATCACACTTCCATGATAGTGTTAACATCAATGACAACCTCAATGACAACCTTAACAATCTCCTCAACCTTGTGACTTTGTTGACATCAATGACAACAACCTTAAGCATCATACATGCAACACTGAGTGTAACAACAAGGTGAGATACAAAACCAACCAAAGTGTATTGAAGCAGATTGAGAGTATTGCAAAGGTTTTTTACAAAAGATACCACAATATGATACATCACATGAAGTGATTCTACTAGTCAAGCATTGGATATATATATCAACCCCATATTCATATATGGACTAGTTCCATTTTTTATTTTCTTGTTGAAGGGACATACGATCCTTATCAATATTTTTTTGTTTTCATCGTCTGCCAACTAGGTAGAATCACTAAAGAATGGAAACAATAAAAATGAGAGTAAAGACAAGAGTAACTTAGGAACACCACGTAAGAGGATGCCCCCAAAAAACACCCTCTACAATGCTATGCCCCCAAGGCACACCACACAACAATAAAGTAGAGGAAAGAAGAGTAGAAGAATGTAGAAACAAATAGAGGAATTATCACAATAGAGGCAGTATTCTTGTATCATTGACCTTACAAGAGTATCAAGGGTCATCCAAAGAGACCTAAAAAACACATAACACAATATGGGGGAACACAAAACATAAGAGGAGGCCATGTAAGAAAGAAAATGTATGCTACAAAAAAGGTGGCTAAAAGGGATAGAAATACCTACCTATTTACACAACCGAACTAGCAGTTTGATTGAGAAAATTATCTTCCTCCCAATCTCAAATACAAGAGGAAATGGGTATAAGGTACAATTGGCTAACCTAAATTGTCATCCTTTAGCTCTTCAACCTTTATCTCTTCAACCTTTAGCTCTTCTTTGTCTAATTCAATAGTAGTTGGTCCAAAATGTTTTCTTATTGAGGTGTTGCTTGTCGACCTAAGGCTTGTCTTTTTCTCCTTCTTTCTCTTTCTTGTCTATTCCTTAATGTATTATTGGTGATGTTTGTAAAATGATTTTCATGATTTTCCATAGTCTTTGACATCTCAGAGGAGAAATTATGTGCTAGACTAATCTTTTGTGATGAAATTCCTTGTTCTTTATGGGTATCTCTCGATCCTTGTAAGGATAACGGAGAAGGAACCTCGACAAAGATTCCCTTACCTGTCTAGGGGGTTCTTTCAATTGAGGCTTATTTTCACTTATGAGTTGTTTAATAGGAGGTCTAGCCAATTTTGTTATCAACTTTTCTTTATATCTTTTATATCCCAGGAAGAATTGATCTTGTCTTGGTTGAGGAAGTTTAGTAGGTCGTGGCCAAAAGTAGACTAGGTTGAAGTTTCCATGAGTAATCATAGGCTTCCATATACTATGGTGTACAACATGCACACTGCCTTGGTGAAGAAATTTTAAACACTTGTGGATTGTAGAGGGGATCACTTTCATGGACTTGAGCCATGGATGGCCTAATTTCACACAAAATAGGTTGGATGTAGGGATGATATGAAATGATTGTTCAAGGAATTTCTCATAAACTTTAATCAATAATGTAATCTTCCCTATAGCTGGGAGAAAGGCTTTAGCATGTATCTAATAATCATATGTGTGGGCTCATAATATTCTTGTATCAAATCATGTGCATAGAGGAACTCTTCAGTAATGACATTCGTCATACAGTTAGGACCAATAAGAATCCCTCTTGTAGGGTATCCACTTATACGTGTGGTGATGTAAAGAAGTCCCTCAATGTCTCCAATTGTTCTATCATGTGGTGTGAATGTTATTTCGGGTTTAGGATTCTCAGTCTTCCTATAGACTTTAGGAGGGATCCTAGTGTTATTGTTGTGAAGAGAAGCCATATATGTCAGACTATTTCACACCAAAACACTTGTTTGAGGAAATCAGGTTTTTAGAGAGAAAAGCACACAAATTTTACAACAAACAAAGTAAGTATGATGGAAATAGTGCTAGATAACAAGGCAATATGAATGGTTAAAGAGTTTTCTTAAAGAAGTTTGAGGAAAGTATATAAAACTCTTTAATGTTGAAATACACTATGTGTAGTTGCAATTTTTTTGAAATTTCAATGCAAGGATGGACAATGAAGAAACACTACAACTCAAAACTAGATTTGAATGAGTTTTTAAAGGAGAAGAAAAATCTGAAATAAGATTTTGGCTACAAACCCTATCTTTTAGAATCACTAGGTTATATGAAAGATAGTACTTTTTAAGCAAAACCCTAGCAAAAAGGAACCTTCAAATGCGAGATTTAATATGAATGGATTATTAATTACTATAATGAGGCCTAGATCTAATGCAAATATTAAAAAATTGAATCTTATTATGATATGCAATACAAATTATGCAAAACTATGTCAGAATGCACAAGACAACTAAGAGGGAGGGTGAATTAGTTGTGTATTAAAACAATTAAATCTTCAAAGTAATTCCAATCATAAACCTCTTAACATGCATTAGCTAAATGTAAACATATGAAGCATTAATGTAAACACATCCAAACACATAAGAACATCATATTTATGTGGAAAACCCAAGAAGGGAAAAACCATGGTGAGGACTAGCTCACATATATATGAATAACAACACTAAAAATTAAATAGGCTCACTGCCTAGAAGAAAGGATCATTGCCAAGAGAAAGGCTCACTGCCAAAAGGGCTCACTGCCTAGAAGAGTAAAGAATAGAAGAAGACTATTATAAAGAGATTCACTATCTCAAAGCAATAGCAGAGATCCACCACTACCACTTCTTGCCATCCACAACCTTTGGCTCACTACCTCTAGTAAATTCAAGCAAACTAAAAATGTAGACACCTTCTACTCACTGCATCTGGAAGTCATAAGAATTTAATCTCACACTCAATTCACCACCCTTGATTCACATTCACATCATCTTCTCTACTTTGCCCCGCTCAAATTCATCTTGCATTTATACCATCTACAACCAAGACCTATCTCAATTAGGTCAGTCCTAAAGAGGCATGTGCACCTCAAACATGCAACATCAATTAGGTCAGAACTAAACACTTCCATGGTGGAAATAAGTGAAAGTGGACCATGTCAAGGGTTAACTAGGACTTAAATCTTTATCACCAAGTTTCTCATCACATCCTTAATCCACGAGGTACTTCTGCACATGGCTCTAGTAAGCTAGGTCAACCAGACCTGACCTAATGACCATGTCTACACTTCTCCAAGTCCAAAATCATCATGTGGACAAGAGAGAGAGACACTCCACAACATTTGTACACCTTCCCAAAACATTCAACACCATCAAAATCTTCAGCAATACTATTACAACCACCTAAAACAAGAAATGTCTTCATTATGCACATTAGGATGCACTATCACTGAATACCAACACAAGAACTAAACTTGCGGAGCAACCTATCACAAGAAACTTCAAGGGAAGATAGGTGTAGGCTGTATAAGCACATTACCAGATCTGTAAGACAAGAAACCTTAGTGTGGAGAAATGTGGAGCATTTTTATTTCTCTTAGACAACCTTCTTGACAATAAAATAATTTGTCAAACACATCTAGTTCCGCATGATCTAGAATCTAAAAATCTAGATATAACACCTCTAAACACCTCTGATCAACACTTCCAAACCATACAATCATATCTTCAATTATGGAGGAATGCAGAGCACAACACTGAACATACCTATGTCACACTGCACACCTTTTTATTCAAATTTTCTCAAAAGCAGTCAGAAACCAAGTGAACCATCTACTGGAGGTTGACATCAATGACGACACTAGCAAGTTTCCAACAATCTCCCCCTTTGTTATTGATGGCAACACCAACTCTTTAAAAAACCATCAAGACCTAAAGCAATCAATTAGATCCCTGTAACCAATAATGCTCCCCCTGACAGAAGCAACTCTTACTCTTCACACACCTCTCTACATAATGGTTTTTCAATCACTTCAACTCTCTCCTCCTTTGACATCAATGTAAAGGGACAACTACAACACCAACAAGTACCTCCACTATCTCCACTGCTCTCACTTTTTTGCACTCCCACCTTAGTATCATAAAATATGCTCCATCTGATTGCACCAACCAATAGTATCACTACCTACTCCCCCTGAGAGGTAGCCTTCAACATCAATCCAGGACCAATAATGTATCTTGAAATGTTTCTTGGGCAAATGCACACACTTATGCATCTAGTTTAGAGAAGGAGGGGTAGTAACCCCTAACTTCTGTTGGAGATACTCAAAAGTATCCTTAGGAAGAGTCTTTGTAAAGATGTCTGCAACTTGATCCTTGGTAGAAACATACTCCAATTTCACCTCATTCTTTGCAACCTTCTCTTAGGAAGTGATACCGGATTGAAATATGCTTTGTCCTTGAATGCATTACTGGATTCTTTGAAATGTTGATAGTGCTTGTGTTATCACATAAGATAGGAATAGGTTTATCATATAACACTTTGATATCCTTCAATGGCTGCTTCATCCACAACACCTATGTGCAGCAAGATGCTACTGCAATGTACTCTGCTTCTGTAGTAGATAATGACACTGAGTCCTACTTCTTACTTAACCATGAGACAAGTTTGCTTCCAAGAAAGAAAGCATCACCACTTATACTTTTTCTATCATCTATGTATCTTGCCCAATCTGCATCTGTGTATGCACTCAAGGAGAAATTAGTATGCTTGGGATACCATAGGCCAAACTCTAGAGTGCCTTTCAAGTATCTGAATATCCTTTTTACTGCTAAAACATGTGACTCTCTAGGATCAGCTTGAAATCTAGCCACAAGACAAACTACATGCATGATATCCATTCTATTAGTAGTTAGGTATAACAATCCACCAATGATTGATTTGTACTTACTCTAATCAACCTTAGGAGATTCATCATCTTTGCTCAATTTACAACCAGTAGTCATGGGAGTACATACTAGTTTGGAGTCTTCCATTCCAAACTTCTTCATTATTTCCTTAGCATACTTTGACTGTGAAATGAAAATACCCTTTTCTGATTGACTGATTTGTAACCCAAGGAAGAAATTCATTTCCCCACACATTGACATTTCATATTCTTTATACATCTCTTCGGCAAATCTCTTGCACATACCTTCATTTCCTCCAAAGATTATATCATCAACATACACTTCCATAATCAGGATTTGATCTTCTTCAACTTTGAAGTACATATTGCTATCTATGGTGCCCTTTTTGAATCCTTGTTGCAATAGGTACCTATCCAACCTTGCATACCAAGCTCTAGGAGCCTATTTGAGTCTATACAATGCATTCTTCAATCTGTAGACCATATTTGCATCATCTGATAACTGAAATCCTTCTGGTTGCTCAATGTATACTTCTTCTTCCAACTCTCCATTTAGGAATGTAGATTTCATGTCCATCTAATAAACTTTGAAGTCTTTATTTACTACAAAGGCCAAGAACAATCTAATGGCCTCCAATCTTGCCATTGGAGTAAATGTTTCTTCATAATCTATTCCTTCCACTTTTGAGTAGCCTCTACACACAAGCCTAGACTTATTTATGACTACTTCTCCATTCTCATTCAATTTGATTTGGAAGAACCATTTAGTTCTTATCACATTTTTGTCTGCTGGTTTTGGGACAACTTCCCAAGTTTGGTTCTTCTTAATCTGCATCAATTCTTCTTCCATAGCCTTGATCCAATGCTCATTTTTGTATGCTTTAGTCATTGTTTTAGGTTCTATTTGAGACAATAAGCACAAATTCACCTGTTCCTCTACCACAACAATACTTCTCCTTGTTAAAACACCTTTTCTCTTATCTCCAATTATACGATTTTCAGAATTATTCTTCTACACATACTTGGGGGTCTTAGGAATCCTCTCCAGAGCATCTTCTTCATCAACTGCTTCTCCTTTTCCTTTTCTTCTTCTCTTTATTCTTCTCTACAAAAGGTCTCATAAGATTCATATCCTTCTATTAGCATTGAACTTTGATATGGTTCTTCATCCACTTTAACATTTGTACTTTCCACTAATTTGTTTAGTCTCTTCTTGTAACACTTTTGAGTGTTGGTCTTTGTCAAATATCCAAGGAAGATTCTTTCATCTAATTTGGTATCAAACTTTCCCATGTTTTCTTCATCTCTCCTAATGTAGCACTTACTTCCAAACACTCTAAAGTGTTTTACAGTAGGAGTTCTTCCATACCATAGATAATATGAAGTCTTTGAACTATTAGCCCTTGCTTGCACTCTATTTTGTATGTAGACTATAGTGTGAATAACTTCTCTCCAATAGATATCTGGTAAATTTGCTTCTTTCAACATTGTCCTTGTTGCTTCTTGAACTGACCTATTCTTCCTTTCCACAACTCTGTTCTAATGAGGAGTCCTAGGGGCTGACAAATGTCTTTTTATTCCATGATCTTCACAAAAGCAGTTAAACTCATTGGAGGTGAACTCACCACCTCTATCAGACCTCAAACACTTAAATTTAAGATCAATTTCATTTTCAACCATATCCTTAAATGCTTTAAACTTATCTAGAACTTCTAATTTTTCTTTGAGAAAAGTTACCCAAGTCATTCTAGAGAAATCATCAATCAACAACATGAAATACCTGTCACCTTGAAAGCTTCCTACTCTTGTAGGTCTGTACAGATTTGTATGTGCTAACTCTAGAGGTCCGATGGTAGAATGCTCTTTGATCTTGAAATTGTTCCTTGTTTGCTTCCCAATCTGTCATTCCTTGCAGGTTGCATTGATAGGCTTTGTAATTCTTGGCAGATCCCTCACAACTTGAGTAGAGTTGATCCATACTAGGTTGTCAAAATTGATGTGACACATTCTTCTATGCCATAGCCAACTTTCATTAATTTGAGTCATGAGGCACATACCATTAGCACCTTTGAGTTGATATATATTTCCTTTTGTCCTTGTAGAAATCATAGTTCTAGAGTTTTCCTTTCTAATTTCACAGCCACCATCCTGAAACACAAGATTGTATCATCTACTACACATTTGTCCCACACTTAGAAGATTATGCCTGAGATCCTTGATATAAAGAACATCATCTATATTGTGTTTTCCACCAAAACTAATTGAACCTTTTCCACAAATCTTAGCATATGCATCATCTCCAAACTTGACAAAACTTCCATCAAACTTCTCAAGCTTTACAAATTTATTCTTATCACCTATCATATGATTTGAACACCCACTATCAATTAACCAGTCGTTCTCCTTTTCTCTTGCATGGAAAACAGTTACCAAATTTCCTTTAATATTGTTATTTGTGTATGGAGCAATTTCCTTCATATCCCTTTCAAAATTAGTTCCAACATTCAAATCCATGAACAAGCATTCATTACCATCATCATCTAGATAGTTAGACTCATCATTAGAAATTCTATCATCTTCCTTAAAATAATAACTTCTCTTGAATGATTTACCTTTGTTTTCCTTGTATTTGTCATTTAAAATTTTGATTGGACATTTAGAGGCATAATGACCTATCTTTCCATAGTTGAAACATTTGAAGGGCAACTTACCTTTGTATTTTCCAGAGCCCTTTTTCAACCTACTTACAAAATTTGCTTCCACTTCATCAAAGTCATCTGAATTAGATTCAACATTCTTTTCTATTTTGCTAGCCTTAAAAGCAACTTTTTTTTCTTGAATCATCTTGACCAAACTCTCTTATTTCAAAAGTCGTTAGAGTACCAAACATTTGATCCCTAGAACATTTATCCAGATCTTGAGTCTCTTCAATAGCAAAAACTTTAGCACTATAAGATTTTGGAAGAGTTCTTAGTACCTTCTTTACCACTTCACTTTCCTCAAGCTTCCCACCAAGACCATTGATGGAATTGACAACCTCATCTACTCTCTACATGTAGCTTGCAATATTTTCATCCTCTGACATCTATAATATTTCAAACTTGGTCTTCAAAATCTACATCTTTGCTTGCTTGACCTTGTCATCTCCTTCATAGGTACTTTCCATCTTTTTTCAAATCTCATGAGCAGTTTTGTAACTCATCATCTTCACTAATTTAGAATCAGAGAGACTATTCAAAAGAGCACTCATTGCCTTGCGATTGCTCTCATATTCTTTAATCTCATCTTCATCCTTTGGACCATTAGGAGGTATTGTATACTTTTTGTCAACTATCTTCCATACACCATATCCTAATGAGACAAGAAAGATTTCCATCATGGTCTTCCAAAAAGCATAATTTGTTCCATCAAACATTGGAACCTCCATATATTTCTTGTGCGCCATCCAGATCTACCCCAAGTGATTGAGCTTCTCCAAGGAACCTGGCTTTGATACCGATTGTTATAATGTACATGAAAAATATGAGGAGGGGGGCGAATCAGTTATGTATTAAAACAATTAAATCTTCAAAGTAATTCCAACCATAAAACTCTTAACATGCATTAGTTGAATGTAAACATATGAAGCATTAATGCAAACACATCCAAACACATAAGAGCACCAAATTTACATGAAAAACCCAAGAAGGAAAAAACCACGGTGAGAATTAGCTCAATATATATGAATAACAACATTGAAAATCAAATAGGCTCACTGCCAAGGGCTCACTGCCCAGAAGAAAGGCTTAGTGCCAAGAGAAAGGCTCACTGCCAAAAGGACTCACTATCTAGAAGAGACAAGAATAGAAGACTATTACAGAGAGATTCACTATCTCAAAGAAATAGGAGAGATCCACCACTGCCACTTCTTTCCATCAACAACCTTTGGCTTATTGCCTCTAGTAACTTCAAGCAAAATGAAAATGTAGATAGTTGTTCACTGTATCTAGAAGACATAAGCATTTAAACTTGCACTCAATTCACCACCCTTGATTCACATTTGCATCATCTTCTCTGCTTTGCTTTTCTCAACTTCATCTTGCATTTATACCATCTACAACCAAGACCTATCTCAGTTAGCTTGGTCCTAAAGAGGCACGTGCACCTCAAATATGCAACACCAATTAGGTTGGCACTAAACACTTTTATGGTGGAAAGAAGTGAAAGTGGACCATGTCAAGGGTTAACTAGGACTCAAATATTTATCACCAAGTTGCTCATCACATCCACAATCCATGAGGTACCTCCACACATGGCACTAGTAAGCCAGGTTGGCCAAACCTGAGATAATGACCATGTCTACACTTCTCCAAGTCTAAAATCATCATGCAGACTAGAGAGAGACACTCCATAGCATTTACACACCTTCCTAGAACATTCAACACCATTAGAATATTCTGCAATAATGTCGCAACCACCTGAAACAAGAAATATCTTCATTATGCACATCAAGATGCACTGCCACTGAATACCAACACAAGAATTGAACTTGCAGAGCAACCTATCACAAGAAACTTCAAGGGAAGATAGGTGTAGACTAAATAAGCACATTACCAGATCCACATGACAAGAAACCTTAATGTGGAGAAATGCGGAGCATTCTTATTTCTCCTAGACAACCATCTTTATAGTCAAATACTCTGTCAAACACATCTTCTACTCCCGCATGATCCATAACCTAAAACTCTAGATATAACACCTCTGAACACCTATGATCAACACTTCCAAATAGCACAAGCATATCTTCAATTATGGAGAAATGCAGAGCACAACACTGAACACACTTCTGTCACATTGCACACCTTTTTATTCAAATTTTCTCAAAAGCACTTGGAAACCAAGTGATCCATCTATTGGAGGTTCACATCAATGGCAACACCAACAAGTTTCCAACAAACTATGCCTTAATACAAGCCTAGAATGCTTGTTGTTTTTCAATTTTTTCAAATGTATTCAAGATTTTCCAATGAAAGATAGTAAATTTGATGTGAATAAATGCAAGGATGGCTTACAACACTCAGAAAGATGCAAAATGCTCACTGTTCTAGGTTCACCAAAATGTTATGTATGAAAATGAGAAAAGGGGATTAATGATGCTCAAGTATATCAAATCAAACCCTCCTTTCATAATAACATTAAAGGACAAAACCAAGACAAGTCACTACAAGATGGATGAGGGCTCAGGTGCTGATTGTGTCCTCAGGAATGATATGGAAAGAATAAACTAGATTGAGAGATTTACCAAATCGTAGGTCAAATAGGCCTCAAACCCTAATTATAGTACAATTGGGTATAAATGAATAGAATTCTATAGAAAACATGATAGGAAAGTACTTAGGAAGGATTAGAAACATACCAAAAGTTGAGTTTCTAGAAATGAAACCCTAGCAGACTATGCGGTAGGCACCCAAGTCTAATAAGGTAGAATTTTTGGAGATTCCAAGCAGAGAGGTGCATCAGAATGTATCCTGATCCTGAGTTTAGAGCCAAACTTATTGGAAGGACTAGGGGGCAGGTGCCCTAGTCCAAGAGGGAGGAATATCAACAAGATTCTTTAAGATCTTAGATCCTTATCCTTCAAACTACTTCTCAACACCTATACTTTTCCAACTCCTGTAACTGTAACCTACAAACATAAAGAGAGGGGTTTGGGGGTTGTGGTGTTTAGGAGCTTGCCTTGTTCAAGCCTCAGAATGACATTTAATTCTTCCAACACCGTTATTAGATAGAGTGCATGCCTAAGGAGGGTAGAGGCCAAATCCAATGATGAAATGAAATGATTGAAATATAAATTTATGTCACCTTAGACGTGAAGCCCTCTGGTGCAATCATGGTAGGAGGGTTCATAGAATGAACTGTTCGGATCATGTAGCAAGAGTAAACACAATGGAAACATCACAAAGAAATGGAACAAAATGCAGATTCAGTCCTTTAGTATAGAATTCATAACAGAGATCCACCAACAATATGTGGGCTTACAACTAGGGCTCAAAGGCCTAATTACATACATATGCAAGATAAAGATTTGAAGTCCTCTTGCAAAGGAGCTAACTATCTATCTTCTAAATCATGAGAAATTGATAACTACTTTCCTAAAGATCTGTTACATCAATATATCCTTTTTGGACCAATAGATTCCTCTGCGTCTGCCACAAGAGGTTCAGAATCCCAATGAAGAGGTGCAATGTGTGTTCTTGGATAGGTCAGACCTATCAGCTTGAAAATCCTTCTCTAATGGATATAGTGAAGTGCGGACCTAAGAGGAAGGTTGACCATGAACCAGGGAACATTATGAAATGCATCATTAGGAACCACAAGTCAAGGAATGATCCACAAGCCTTCTCCTTCAATTGATTATCAGGAACTATTAGAATGCTCCGTTCTAAGAAAACAATTGATCTTTTGATAGTGATAACTTTTTGGTGGCTTATCCAAATGTTTTGAATTCTTGATATGATGTAGATGCTAAGTCTAGATCCATAAGATGTGAAATGCCAAAACCGGACCACAAGATGAAATTGCTTCTGACTGAACTGCCTGAACTGAACTGGAAAATGAAAGAACTAAAATGTAAATGTTTTTGGTTGATGCAAGATTACTCTTGAACTAGGAATGCTCCTGCATCAAATATCTGAGGTTATTGAAAAAGTGAGTCCCTCACTTTCCCAGGGCTAAGGGAGAACCAAGAGGGTCCACCTCAGCCTGAGAAATCCAAGATGAATCTTCTTCTAGTCTGCCTTTCCACTTCACAAGATATTTTGTGTATTATCTTCCTTTGGTGCTTCATCAAACTCTGTTGTCCAAAATGTCTTCTATCTATTCCGATGCTTGTTGTGGTAATTTCTTCTTCAAGTCTTCTTACATGTTGTCACTGAACTCTGCTTCATGATATTGATATAGATCTACAATGTTGAAAATAGGTGAAATACCCAATGTCTCTGGTAGCTCTACTTCATATGCATTTCCTGAATCAAATTTTCTGAGTATCCTACAAGGTCCAAACTTCTTCATCTTCAACTTGTTATATGTCCCCACTGGAAATCTTTCTTTTCTCAAGTATACCATTACCTCTTCTCCCTCTTCAAATTCTATGTATCTTCTCTTCTCATCTGCCTTCTCTTTGTACTTGTTGTTCATATCCTCCAAATGCTTCTTCACCTGATTATGCATTGTCTTCATGTGATCTGCAAATTCTTTTGCTTCTGCTTCTGCACTTCTCTTTTCCTCTGCACTGATATCTCTCAACTCTGCAACTCCTCTAGGATTCACTTTAGCCACAATCTCAAAAGGTGTTCTTCTGGTACTTCTGTTTACTAAATTATTGTATACAAACTCTGCTTGTGAAAGGATCAAATCCCAACTTCTGGTTTTCTCTCCAACCAAACATCTCAACAAGTTTCCCAAACTCCTATTCACCACCTCTATCTGTCCATCTGTCTGTGGATAAAAAGTTGAACTAAACTTCAAATCTATCTTCATCTTCTTCCAAAGTGTCTTCCAAAAGTATCCAACAAATTTTGTGTCTCTATCTGAAACTATACTCAAGTAATCCATGCAATCTCACAATCTCCTTGAAAAATAGGTCAGCTACATGCACTGCATCAATTGTCTTCTTACAAAGTATGAAATGAGCCATCTTTGAAAATCTATCAACCACTAGAAATATTGAATCATGTCCTCTCTGTGTCTTAGGTAATCCCATTACAAAATCCATGCTTACGTCTTCCCAAGGTCTCTCCGGTCTATCGAAGGTTTATACAATCCACTATTTTGACTACTCCCTTTTGCAATTTGACAAACTCTACAACTCTGCACAAATCTCTAAACATTCTTATGAATCTGAGGCCAAAAGTAGTTTTCACTCACCAAATCCATTGTCTTATCAATGCTAAAGTGTCCTGCCAATCCACCACTATGCTTCTCCTTGATCAAATTATCCCTCATTGAACTTCTAGATATGCACAACTGACTTCCTTTGAACAACATATCTTCTTGAATGAAATAATCCAACCACTTACTCATATCTATCACATCAAGTTCCTTACATGCTTTCCAAGGTTCTACAAAATCAGTGTCTCCCTCATACATGGTCTTCAATTCATCAAAACCCAACACTTTAATTCTCATTTCTGTCAACAAGTTTCTTCTCCTACTCAAGGCATCAGTAACTTTCTTTGATTTTCCACTCCTATGATTCAACACAAAAGTATAACTCTGCATGAACTCTACCCATCTCATATGTCTCTGATTCAACTTACCTTGACTATTCAAATATTGCAAAGCTTGATGATCTGTATACAACACAAACTCCTTAGGCAACAAGTAATGTCTCCACTTCTTCAAGGCTTGAATTATGGCATAGAACTCTTGATCATAAACTAAATATCTTCTCCTTGCATCATTCAACTTCTCATTGAAATATGCTATAGGTTTACCTTCTTGGCTTAATATTGCTCCAATTGCACTTCCACTTGCATCACAATCAACTTGAAATACCTTATTGAAATCTAGTAATGCCAAAACATGTTGCTCTGTCACCTTCTACTTCAATAGTTCAAAACTTTTGTCTGCTCCAGATGTCCACTTGAAATCTTTTCTATCACCTCTCATTGTCTTTGTCATAGGGTTACAAACTGAGCTGAAATTTTTGATGAACTTTTGGTAGAAACTAGCCAATCCATGAAATGATCTAACTTCTCCAATGCTCTCTGGTGTAGGCCATTTAACAATTGATCTTACTTTCTTAGGGTCCATCTTCAATCCTTCTGTAGAAATCACAAATCCAAAATATAACAACTCCTCCTTCAAGAAACTACACTTCTTGATGTTTATCAGCAATTTCTCTTCTCTCAACCTCTGCAAAACTTGTCTAATATGCCACAAAAGTTCTTCTTTTGTCTTACTAAAAATCAAAATATCATCCAAGTATACAATCAAAAACTTACCCAAGAATTTCTTCAAAACTACATTCATCAATCTCATGAAAGTACTCGGTGCATTTGTCAATCCAAAAGGTATCACCAACCATTCATACAATCCTTCATTTGTCTTAAAAGTAGTCTCTCATTCATCACCTTCTCTGATTCTGATATCATGGTATCCACTCTTCAAGTCTATCTTTGTGAAATATCTTGCTCCACTCAAACAATCCATGATATCATCCATCCTAGGTAAGGAAATATGTACTTAACTGCGATCTTATTTATTACTCTAGAATCAGTACACATCCTCCACTCTCCATCTTTCTTAGGTGCTAACACTGTAGGTACGACACAAGGACTCAAACTTTCTCTAAAGAAACCTTTCCTCAACAATTCTTGTATCTGTCTATTCAATTCCTCATTCTCTACCGGTGTCATCTTATGTGCTTCTTTGTTAGGAAAACTTACTCCCGGTATAAGATCTATGTGATGACTGATACTCCTTATAGGTGGTAATCCTTCAGGTACATTATTCGATATGGTTTCTTCATACTCTATCAGCAACTCTCTTATCTCCTCTAGTTGTGATTCTTCAGTTTCTTTCTTCAATGCTTCAAGTTTCTTAGGAATCAAGGTATAACACATATTCTCATGCCTTAAACCATCTAGAAATTTCCTTCCATCTACCAAATAGATTCTATCATTCCAACATACTTCACTCTTAGGATCATCCTCTAAAGGAATTAAGGTAATTCTCTTTCCATTTGTTGTTATAGTGTATGTATTCTTTCTCCCATCATGTATAGCTTTTCTATCATACTGCCAAGGTCTACCCAACAAAATATGACAAACATCCATAGGCATAATATCACACAAGACTTCATCATGATAATATCCAATATGAAATTTCACCAAACATTGCTCGCTCACCAGTACCTTATGATCATCCTAAATCCATGCTATCTGATATGGTTTAGGGTGTTTCAATCTTTCCATCTTCATCTTAGTCACCATCTCCTCTGAAACTAGATTATCTGAACTACCACTATTAATCACAACTTTACAACACTTACCTCTGGATTTGCATCTTGTTCTAAACAAACTTTTCCTCTATGATGGTTCCTCATTTGCCTCTATTTGAAATAGTGCTCTCCTCATCACAAGTGATTCTCCTTTCTTCAGATAGCCAACTGAACAAGGTGATTCAACAGGTTCTTCTTCAACATAGGCTACTCTTCCACTATTTTTTGTCTTCTTTCTTGTTCTACCCTAATTACATTCAAATGCTCTATGTCCTTCACCTCCACACTTGAAACAAGTACCTCTAAATGTTCTCTTATCAAATCCTCTTCCTTCTCTTCTGTATCCTTCATTCCAGTATGCACTAGGGTTTCCTCTTTGGTAAAAATTTTTGTCATCCCTCCAATAAACATTGTTATCTCTGTCATCCTTCTTCAACAAGTTGTCAAACTTGTTCTACTCCACAAATGATCTATCATATCTGGAAAATGATCTTCCTCTCTAAAATTTACCTCCTCTACCTCTCTGTCTTTGATCATGCTTTTTATTCAGCTTCTCTTCAACTTTTAGGGCAAATTGATATGCTTTCTCCAAAGATGTCATCCTTACCAAGCTTAGTTCTTCTTGAATGTTCAATCCCAGTCCATTGATGTATCTAGCCACTTTCTCCTTGTTTGCTTCACTATGTCATGTTCTTATGATCATCTTATGAAATTCTTCAGTGTATTCCTTCACAGATTTCTCCTTGTATCTTAAGTTTTGCAATCTCTTCAACAGTTCCAACTCACAGTCAGTAGGTATAAACTGATTCTTCAACTTTGTCACCATCCGATCCCACTTTGTAATCTTTTCTTTTCCTCTTATATTTCTTTCCAACTAAACTTATTTCCACCATATAGTAGTATGTCCTTTCAACTTTGTCTTTACAAATTTCACCTTCTCCAGATCTTCAATTTCTTCATATTCAAAATATTCTTCCATGCCATTTATCCAGTCAATCAACTCTTTTGGATTCAAGTTACTAGTATAGTTTGGCACATCAACTCTAGGTCTCTTTCCAATCTTTGAAATTGTTGGGTCTCAAAAATGCAGGTTGTGGATTTGAAGAGGATGCCAAGCCCTATGGTCAAATCTACAACGTTTTTGAGCCAATGACTGGAGTTTGACCTTAATGATCAACTTCTCCCTGCGCTTTAGGTCCTGCTACAACCTAGGCGGGTGGACCTTTGATTATCAAAACAGGTTGTATGATTAAATCAATGTTGGTTTGCTGCTACTTTATCTGATTACAATGGCATACTTGTAAATCAGATAAGATATTGTAAACTAATTCTAAAGAAAGCGAATGATTTAATCTGAATTCTAACATAAATAAATAACAGATAACATGAAATGAATCTAAACTATAGCAATAAAACAATGTAAAGATTTTAATTATAAGATGAATCAATAGTTAGACTGGTGCTTTGTCTGTTCGGGCAACAGAGTCAGGATATCAAAAACAAATAACTTGTATCAGGTAATAACCCGATCTGATTGGCACATACAACAGTTTGCAACTTGTACAAACGTGCAAGGAAAAAATTATTAACTCATTCTTAATAATCCAAAGGACATGATTGTATTAAATGCAAAATATTAAAAAGGATTTTAATCTTTCCGGAAAGAACCAATTTAAATTTGCAAATTAACAAATTAGATCAACTCTGCAGACAAATTAATAACCCTAATCAATTAATCGTACTTAATAATCCATTCAACATTCTATGATTACTATAATTGATGAGAAAGGATTTAATTCTCCTTGAGAAACCAATCAAATCAACTATACTGAATTAGCAAATGTAACTAGACAATTCGAAGATATCCTTAACATATTCAAATTAAATAATCAGAAAATGAATGACATGGAGATAATTAAATTGATTGAATTAAAAACAACAAACAGATGATACCGTCACAACGTATTTCGAATTTGAATCCTCGACTGCTGCCTCAGAATATATCATGCACCATAACCTTTCTCAGAATGAAATTGCATAAAGGATCAAATTTTGCATCAGATTGAATAAATCTAACCTAATCTAACCCTAAAATATTTCAAATGTGTTTTTGTAAAATCTAATCCTAACCTAATTTCTAACTCCCTATTCCGGGTCCTGGGATCTCTATTTAAAGAGATGCAACAAGCCTCAGACCCGTTACATTCATTTTGGTGACGGTTAATAATTGGTTGAACCAACCATAAGAACCGACCTTATTCATCACATAAATTAAACAAATTGGTTTGAAACATTTAATGATCATCTCAGGCTGAAAATTAATCTTTAATCTTCTTGAGCTACTTCATTTAACCGCCGATCAAGAACTGCTTCAACGTGACCAAAATCCTGCATAGAAAACAAATTATTCATTAGATAAGCAATATATAAACATATAATTTGCATTGATGTGGACCTTAGGACCTATGTCATGAGGTATTGTTTCTTTATTTCCTTCATATATTTTCTCGCTAACTTATATTTAGGGTTTCCATCACCGTGACAATATTTGATTTTATCAATTGTTATTGTCACTTTATCATACCCAAATGATAATAATAATTTGCCTTGATATTTCCTTTTAGGTTTAACAAATCTTTTGGCGTGACTTTTAGTTTGATTAATTTTTAACATATGACTTTTTCCGTCACAAAATAAAATATTTAAGGAGTTGCCGTTGGCAAATTAAATATTTAATCTAGCTTTTTGATTTTTAGATAATGATCTTCTCAATAATTTTCACCTGCATATTTTTACTTTTATTAGGCAAAATTAATTCATTTGAGTGAAAACAATTACTCCTCCTCGACAAAATTTTCACCAGCCTTTGTATGCACTTGAAAAATGATTACCCACTTGGTTAATTTATTCCGGAAAATATTTTAGTCTTCTACATTTATTCTTCAATAGTTTTTACTTCATAACTCCTCTAATGAAAAATGTTGAATTCCCTTTTTACTTAATTTGTATTTGAACCGTGTATGTGAAATTTTACCCTTGTAGTTTAATGATGTTTATGCTTCCTGCTGCAAACCCTTGGATCATGTCTTAACATTTATTACTGTGCGCCATGAAGGAAATAATTGTGCTATAAATTAGAAGATGGCGGTTTGGTTCTAATGTTGCTTTTGATAATGGTAAGGCAGCATCTTGTTTTGGACCTTCAGTTGACTTCAGGATTACGAAATTACATTCTAAAAAGATGCAGTTTAGTATCTAGATTTCCAAATAAACAAGAGCCAAAACTATTTGATGTAAAAACTCTAGAATTTTAAGATATGCAGAAACCCACAAATTGGTTGGACCAGAGACAACTTATATTGTGTTTCTAAAATTGGTCCATTCACTGCATGCCAAACTGAATTGTTACTACTTCCTAACGGGCAAAAATAACTGGATCTTGCTTTTGTGCAGAGTTTTATAATTCTACATGTTTTTGAAATGAAGCTGCCGAAATGTCCCTTTCTTTAAGATTTCCAAGAGAGTTGAAAATGACTGCAATCAAATAAAAAGCTTCTCCCACTAATTCATGGCACTCCAAGACTTCAAATTCCTTGGCAGCTTGAAGGCTTTTCACATAAGGTTAAGTAAGGATCCTTGAAAAATAAACTTCAAACTGGATAAAACGAAAGAGAATCCTAGAATAGTTTGTAGCATATGCTCCATGCATCATTAAAGTATCTTATGCATTTTCTGCAATAATTACAGTTTGTGAGATCAAAAAGCTTCGCAAGCATTGTATATGCTTTCATATTTTGCATATATGTCTACAAGCGCACTTGTATTTGTAGCATCTAACAAAGAATCCCTTCCAATCACGCTTCGATGGGTGCTCATACCCTTTCATTATACTTTGTTGAATATCCATTTTAAAGCTTCCGTATGCTGATGTGAACCTTGAAGGTCTTCTTTGAGTCATTCAATTTCTTCCCTTGCTTTTTCCAATGCCATAACAGCCTCCTCATCATCAACTAATGACTGGTATCCATCTCTTTTCCAGATTCTTTGTCTTCAAACTTCTTAAGATTTGCCTCCAGATTGGAACATCGAGCCTCTGCAACCATTGCCCTTGCTTCTGCTGAAGATACTGCCCTTAAGGTATTGGCCAAATCCTTGCTCATTCATTCAATCTGTGACATTGCCTGCTTTAAAGTTTGCTCTTTTTTGACTGTAAGATTCCGAACATGTTCTCTCTCTAACTGCGCTCTTGTTTTGCTTCTGCCCACTCTCTTTTGAAATGTGCTATGAGTTGATCTTTAGACATGTTTTTTAATGGAGAGTCTGGATTATCTGTAAACTCAAGTGAAGTATAAACAGATAGATCTAGTTCCTTTATCAATTGAGCTTCTACACCCTTTCCTGTCACAGCACTCCCACAACCATCATCCAATTTGGACATATCAGTAGAAAGCCTTCTCAAAGTCGTATCCTTCCTGTGACCATCATTTGCTTCTCCATTCTTCATTTCTGGTGTATGCTCATATGCACCACTATCATCCACCTTTGATGTATCTTTACAAATTTTACCTATTGAATATCTTCTCGGAGCCCAATTCTTGAATATACCTTGAAATCTGATGCTGTAATCCCTGAATGGATGACTCTGATAAGAAATTTGCAGAAAGGTCCATTTCTTGGAGATTCTATAATTTGGAAAGTGAATCTGGTATTGGACCTTCAAAGGCATTGTGGGACAGATTTAGATGCTCCAATGCTATGCCGTCTCCAAGAGCATTTTTCCTTTATCGTCCAACTCTATAGCTTTGTCTATGCGGCAATGCTGTTACTCTTCCTAAGGCCTTGTAATTGGAATACTTCTCAATACAGATCCCCTGTCTAGGAGAAATCTGTATCATAGCACTTTGGTTGGCAGTTAAACACCGTGGTGCCTTTTTACGAACTATGCCAGTCTTTGGATCCAATATTGCCAAAATTTGTGCTACTCTTGCAGACTCGTTTGCATGGTGTGCATGTAGTTCCACCTCTACTCCACACAATATAGGTTTTCTGATGTCCAAAACAACAACCTTCAGTTCGATACATCTTGCTACTGGAACAGGAAAATCAGGATGACAAATGACTCCCCCAGGCATTAAAATAGAAGAATCAATTCCTTGAAAAACAATATCTACGCTATCCCCAGCCTTCGCAATATTCAGCACTTTACCATCTTGTTCAATAGCTTTCACTGTTGCTACTTCTGCTAAAGGCATGACTAGAACCTTTGTGCCAATTCTAATGGCCCCAGCCTCCAACTTTCCATTGACAGCAACTTGACCTAGTGTATAACCTCTGATATTGGAAGTCGTAGAGGCCGGTAAGTATCTCTGGTTGGAAGCTTGAAAAGATCTATAGCCTCTAACAAATGTGGTCCCTTGTACCAAGACTTTAAACACTCATTAGTTGGGCTACTCGCTAAGTTCTGATTTTCAATGTCGCTCATGGGAATCCATGTTAAAGAGGATTCTTTAAATCCATGACGCCGAAGAAATGTCCCAAGATGTGATTTTATGAAGTCAAATCTTTCTTTAGAATATGCAATTGCATCCATTTTATTGACAGCAACAATCAATTGTTCCACCCCGAAACTTCTAATTAAGTGTGCATGCTCTTTTGTCTGTCCTCCTATTTGTGGTAGCTTCATATAACTTTCCATTAGAAAAGTCTTCCAACCTTGCATGTAATGAATTCGTATGTTCACCTCATGATAAACCTCTAGGTAAACTAGACGAGTCACTAGCTACTGCTAGAATTTTGGACTGTGGAAAGCTAAACGGATACGCTGCACTTCTTGAGTAATTAAAAATATCTCTTTCTTCCTTCCCAAAAGCTTCTCCATGTGAAAAGCTTATTTTTCCTAATGCACCCCACTTTGGGAATTAATTGTGATTTCAATTTTTTGTCAGGTATGGCACCATATCACAAAGCAATGCATCCTTCCTAAAAGAACAAAAGGTCACTGAAACCATTATGCTGATAATAACAGAAATTTCTGGGTAGCCTTTCAGGTTTATCATATCGACTGGAGCAACATACAAAAACAAAGACTTATAGTCATCCCATAGAACATCTTCAAAGATATGCCCCCAGATCTCAAGCTACTAACATCTTCCGAACATCCTCCATCACTTGGTTCCTTGTGTGATTATTCTCTAAGGAGAGGTCATGCCCATCATTCAAAAGAAATCTATAGATTTCCTACTGGCATCCAGCAATAATATTCCTCCCAATATCTGCCGTAAAAATGCAGATGTCAAGCATTTTCAAAGCTAGTGTTACATCATACAGAACCCACGGTCTACCCCTTCTAGAGAGTTCTATGGGTGTGGCAACTAAAAGCTCGGTATCTGGGCCACGGTTTGTCACCGTCACTCGTACTGGATTGGTAATTTCCATTTCAAGACGAGAACATAAAGCATTTTTTTTATCAGGGTCCGATATCTTTTTGTTTCTTATACTACTGGACCTTAATCTTAAAAGCTTATATGCTTGCATTTCGGTAAAATCAGGTCATATTTAAACTATGGGTATATTTTGTTAGAAATTATATCATATAGTTAATTTCTCGTGGTTATTTATTACTATTTATAGTAATTAATAGTTAAGTTTTAATTGAAAATGTAAGTGTAGATTTAAAGGTGAATGGATTCCGCCCCATCTAATTGGTTACCAGAGGCAGCCATCGATTGAACCACCAAAAAATTCCTTCAAAAGAAAATTCGCAGAGCTTTACAAAACCTTAGGAGCCTTGCCTTTTTGGTTATTTATACATTCACAAAACCTTAAGCACCCTATTCCAATCACCTGTTCTGCAACGCTCTAATTATTTCCCTATATTCTTCCCTGTCTCACTTAAATAAGCAAATTTGTCCTCGAAACCAAAACCCTAGTATCAAAGCTACAACTTCTTAATGCACTGTCCAGTTTTCTTTCCATGTAACAAATCTTCCTTTTCAACCTGGAACAGAAAAATTGGGGCTACGGGACAAAACTCTCCAACTCCATGAAATCAACGATGTGACGCGTTTGAAAGAGGTACTTTTCAAGTCTGTAACTAAATATCCTCATATCAAGGACACACTGATTTGGGGCATGTTAATGTAGAAGAAATAAATTTTAAAGGAGCCAATTCAAAAAGGTAACAAGGTGGTAAAAAGTTGCAGGAAACTAGTTTCTGTCCGAGGTTAAGAATTTTTCATAACACGTGTTAACGATTATAATTCGGTGACACGGAGTTAAGCTTGTTGATTGTGTTGGAACTCCCATAACCTTGGGGAATCCATGAACTTGAAGAACATTCAAAAACTCAAATTTTTCCATTTCAAAACCATAACTTCCATCTATAAGAAGCAAAACAAGATCAACAAATCGATCATAGCATTCATATCATTTGGACACTCCAAAAATTGCAGTCGCCTTTGTTTACCTGAGACAACAGTGATTGGACCACGAACATCTAAAAGATCTTGCTTGGTGTAGTACTTTACAAGGGATTTTATTACTAGAGACTTCTCAACCTGTGGAGGACCCTGCACCACAATTACATAGGGAGCGGGCTCCCCATTAGAACGGTCAATTGTCTAGGTGTTAAAATTGATTTTGCATACAAAAAGCCTAAAATATTTTTGAAAAAATAGTTGAAATTTTCAGTTCCAACAGAAATATCTCACAACATCTTTACTTGATCTAATTCTTCTTCTTTATCACCTCCTAGGGTTTCGTTAGTGTGTTCAACAGATTGAAATTCTTCTTCTTCATCATTTTCAACATTAGGTCTCAGTGTTAATCCTCTTTGCCTATCTTCCTCAATAGCATCCAAATGAATTCTCATTGTTCTCATCAATTCCATCATCTCATCCATTCTATTAGCCATTGTACCAATAGGAGGAACTCTTCACGGTGGCATCTTCCTAGGATAGAGTACAAACTGCCTCAAATTTGGAGATCGTGCTACAAGCAACAACTGCCTCTCAATCAACGATAGGTTGCACACTAGTAACCTGCCTTGGATCAGCGATCTACTTACAACAAGATCTTACAGAATCCTCTTCACCAATTCACTCTAAAGAATCAAACTTTCACTCCGATACCACTTGGTGCAGTCACGGTAGGAGGATTCACAGAATGAACTATCCAGACCATGTAGAAAGAGTAAACACAATGGAAACAACTCAAAGAAATGGAACAAAATGTAGATTCAGTCCTTCAGCATATCATAGAATTCAAAATAGAGATCTTCTAGCAATATGCAAGCTTACAACTAGGGCTCAAAGGCTTGATTACATACATGTGCAAGATAAAGATTTGAAGTCCTCTTGCGAAGGAGCCAACTATCTATCTTCCAAATCATGAGAAATTGATAACTAATTTCTTAAAGATCTGTTACATCATCATATATATATCCTTTCTAGACCAATAGATTCCTCCGCGTCAGCCACAAGAGGTTCAGAATCCTGATGAAGAGGTGTAACGTGTGTTCTTGGATAGGTCGGACCTATCGGCTTGAAAATCCTTCTCCAATAGATACAATGAGGTGCAAACCTAAGAGGAAGGTTAAACATGAACCAGGGAACATTGTGGAATGCATCATTAGGATCCACAATCCTTCTTCTTCAGCTGATTATTAGGAACTGTTAGAATGCTCTACTTTGAGAAAATAGTTGATCTTCTGATAGCGATAACTTTCTGGTGGCTTATCCAAATACTCTAAATTATTGATATGATGTAGATGAATGAATGTAGATGCTAAGTCCAGATCCGCAAGATGTGAAATGCCAAAACTGGACCACAAGCTCAAACTGCTTCTGACTGAACTACCTGAACTGAACTAGAAAATGAAAGAACTAAAATGCAAATGTTTTTGGTTGATGCAAGATTGCTCTTGAACCAAGGATAATCCTGCATCACCCTCACAGAGATGAAGATCTTTCACACCATGAGGAGATGGATTGATGAAGCCAAATATGCAACAAACAAGCACAATAACAACACATTTCTGCTCTGAAACATAAGGAAGGCTTTGAATGCTCTTTTCTCAATATCACAAGTTCACATTATCCATATTAACTTAAAATGAAGACATAAACCTATTTAAATATGCTTTCCTACTAACATTTGTAAATTAAATCAAGAAACCCAACAAAGGGAAACCTTTGGAGAGGGCCCAAGCTGACATGCATTAATTTCTATCTTGACAAATTAGACTGGATTTGGGCATAGGTGTCCAAGTCCCAAGGCCCTTTTTGATCATTTTTAAGTGTTTATAATGTGCCCCTTAGTCCCATTTGACATGGGTTTTGGGGGAAATTGCTCTAGGATGAGTATTTAACTTGTGAAGCATTAACACGGGGATCTAGGAGCTAAACTAGGAGGTAAAAAGGCATAGGGGAACTTTTAACTCCATAAAAGATATCTACTCTAACACAACTCAAGGTAATATACAAAGCCATTCTACCTTCTAAATGAGTTGCAAGAATATCGTAGATAAGAAAATTTTGGATGTATATAGACTTTCAGAGGATAGTAGTGTACATAGCATCAACTTTTGAGGCATTTTCATCGCAGGGTTGTATTGTTTGTAGAAATCATATAATAAGGGGGAGTTTATACAGTTTTGGATGATAAAAGATGTTAGGCCCTTTGTCTGTGATGTCAAAGGGGGAGAGAGAAATATGCATCTAAGGGGGAGTGTTTGTACACATTTTGTCTTGGTGTTTCCATCAATGATAAAGGGGGAGATTGTTGGCAATATGTGTTGTCATTGATCTATGGAAGATTTTAGAGAGGTAGTTTGACTCAAATCAGCATGGTTAAGGCATGTCCATCTAGAAGATCTTGCAGATAAATAAATGGTGTCTAAGTGTGATGTAGTGATCAATTTGGTGTATAAGGGTGATGCAAAGGAGAGTATACCTGTTCTAGAATATATTTTCTATATGTCTACATTGACATCCTATCAGTTTAAGGTACTGCACTTAGAGACAAGTTACAAATGTTTGGCTAAGGCTTTCATAGTGTATATCCTAAGGAAAAAATATCGTATTTTGGTCTGCACTCCTCTATAGTGCAAGATTTAGTCTTGCAATTTTGAAGATAAGTTGACTGATATATGCATGTTTTATATCCAATATTTCAGCTCATTAAACCTTTAGCAAAGAAATTTATCAATGATAGAGTTCTGGACTATGACTTGACAGTATAAAGCAATGGTGGAGACCTGTTGTAATGCTCTACATTTCTCCAGAAGAGAAGTTGTGCCCATGTAGTTTTGCATATATGTTTGGGGATGTTCAATGCACACTACCTTCAATATCAGGTGTTCTTATGGTCCACAAGGTCAACTTTCAAATGACAGAAGTAATACAAATAGTTCCAGATGTAGAACTCTATAGAATACATGTTTGAGTACCTGTGGAAGATGGAGAAGGTATAGATCAGCTATATGCGTGTCTGTGGAGACTCTACACACTTCATAGTATCTCAAGTTTGAACTGCATGTAATTCTCTATTACTTCCTATACCGCACAAGGTGTTCAAGTCACCTTTAGTTATGTGTATACATGAATACTGATCATAGTGTAGTTGAGTCAAATGTCTCTGCATTCCTCCATAAATGATAGATATGATTGTGTGGATCTAAGAATATCTTCATAATGTTGAACAAGTTCATTTATGAGTATTTTAGTTGACTTGGTGGTCTGTAATGCAATATCCTAAGTTTTGATGTGTCACAGTCGGATTGGAATGCTTTGTTTTCATTAGTTCAACATGTTTCTTGTTTTACGGATGCATATATTAATTAGATACTTTAGGAGAATGGTGTATGGATATTGTTGAGAAGATACATGGTTGAAATCTTGGTCTACATAATGTTTTTGGCTTCTCCCCGGTGATGTGAAGATGGTTAGTTAGTAGTGGTACTGTTATTTGGCCTGACAGTTTAGTTTTCTTCATATGCGGTAGATCTTGATCAATTATTTTGGCATTGAAGATGTGTAGTGATGCTTCTTGGATCTTGTTATGAAGTGATGTGATCTACAACTCATTTTTTCAATACAATGTATATGTTGAAGCCAACTCATACTATATTACATGTTTAATCTAAAGGTCTTTTGATGCCAACCTATTTAATGTTTTGAGATGTTGCGGAGGATATATATAGAAAAACAAATTCATTTTGAGAATGTATGAGTGAGTGTGAATAATATAGAGAAGAATGTAAAGAATGAAGTGTGTAAATTCAATATGATGGAGTAATTGTGTAGAAAAGAGGACTGCAACACCATCATATGTCAAATGTTTCTTTCATAGCAGTTCATAGTTACATTATCATTATAGATCTTTGTAGCAATGAGATTTCTTTAGGGAGTAGTAGCTTCCTTGGGTCGTAGCTCTAAAACAAAGTCAACATGGAGTTGTAGCTTCCTTGGGTTGTAGCTCTAAAATAAATTTGTAATCTTTATTGCAGTGAGAATTATATATTGTGAGCTAACACTCACTATGGTTTTTCTCATTTTTGGGTTTTCCATGTAAAACTCCTGATGTCATTTTGTTGATTAATGTGGTGCATGCTTTACTTTCTATTCTCTAAGTAATTTGGTTTGATCTAGAAATAAAGTAGTTAAACTTTTATATATGTTGATTCAGCCCCCCTCTCAACATCCTTGTGCATTCAATAGTCTCCCCACTTGCATATGGTGGAGCAGCTCAATCACTATTGGCAACTTCAATCCTCTCATGGGACTTGGCACAAATGATGTCAATGTGTTTGGTTGTTGTGGTGGAGCCTAAATTGGCTCATTTCACTTGGTGTCTTTAATACCAAGGCCTCTCTTTAAGAGGTCCTCTGGCTCATATGGGCATAGCCATTCCTCATTGTCTATTTTGCGGGCATCCTGAGTCTCTCAAGAACCTTTTTGGGTTTTACTAACAGGCTCAGGAAGCTTGGAATTGGATCCATATTTTTTTCAAACCTTCCAGACCAGCTTCTTTCTCTTGGCATGTGGCCTTAGTTGCTGACCCTATCTCCCTCACAAATAAGCTTAGATTTGGCATGTTTTCGAGGTGGAAATTATTTTTATCATTTGGAAGGATAGAAATTCTATTACTCTCACTCATTATTTTGTTGATAAGCATTTTTTCTATACATTAAAATTTTCTCTAATGTTTTATATAGAATCAAGTGCAAGCTAGCAAAGTTGTACTTGAAGTTGCCCATCTCCAGGAGCTACTAGACCATTAGGGAAATGTCCCTTGCACTATTGCATGGGTTCTATCTGACTTTACCTCCTCTCAAGGGTGTTAGTGTGGTCACAGTAAATCCTCTCAATGTGACCATGGCAACCATGGTGATCGTGGCTCTCATTCCCATGGCCTTAAGCCCTCTAGGGATTCTACTATCCATAGAGGATGATCTTAGCCTTCCATATTGCCATCACCTTGGCAGGATGTTGACTAGCCTAATGCAAGCACATTCCCTTGTTTGTATCTCGCAATTTCTTTGGCTCGTGCTCAAACTCATCCCGAGGAGAATGTTGATGGTAGAAATGATCTCAATGGTTTGGAGCTCATTGATGATTCCACCCCTAGAGATATTTGGGGGAAACCTAATGATCAGGATCCTCCTCCCTCTACTGGTGTTGCTCTTTCTACTTAGTGTTCTCTAAGCTTAGCCCTTTGTTTTTCTATTGGTTTATGTTTTCCTATTAAGGATTTGAACTTTGTGTTATGATCACCTTTTGAGGCTTTGAACTTCATGGGTATGTCTTTTGACCACCCTGCCTTTTTTTGTGAATATGTACTATTTATTTCTTTTTTAATATAAGTTAAATAGGAGTATTCATCAAATAAACTTTCCATTAAAATAAATCTAAAACTATATAAAAATTAACATGAAAATGCAAATTTATAAAAATGATGAATCTAAGTGGAGAAGGAATTTCAAATGCATTAGTAGGAATGGTTCCTACATGGATGAGGAAGGGGGGAGATGAGGATTATGGCAAGGATGTAGTAGACTGGGGAAGAAATGAAGATTGGATCCTCTTCAATGAAAAGGATGAGAAGCTTATCAATATATGGGTGTAGGCATGCTAGATCACTTGAATCTCTTATGTGTCCCAACATTCTCCTTTAGGAAGGGTTTTGGTGAGGATCTCTCTAACAATTGGCAATCTTGAGGGCCCTAATGATTTCTTGGGACTAGGTCTATGCAAAGGCTTCCTTTGTTCTTCTAAAATCATAGCGACATGTCCTCACATCCCTAATGTGAGCTTGGTGTTAGCTACAGGTGCTTTGGAGATGAGGTTCATGGGTGCAATGGCCTCCTCCCTTACCTACACTAGGGTACAAGAAAGCAATAGAGTTAGGGACTTTGAGCAAAGGCTATCCCCCACTCTAGTGGTTTCCTAGGGTAAAAGTCTAGATTTAAGGATTCATGTGGTAGGGTCTCATACCTAGGGGTGGGTAAGCTTGGTTCTGATTCTACTATCTATGTGGGAAGATTCAGGTCCCTAATTTTGTTGTGAAGAGGAAGATCTCCAAGATGAGGTTTTCCCTGATTGGGAAGGTTGTGGGTTTCAAACTCAATATTGATGATTTTATATTGGAGGCTAGAAGAAATTGGAAGAACTATGATGTTAGGATTGTAGCTTGTCCTTCCTGATTTTTTTTTATTTCTTCCTCTAATCATGAAGATTATTTACAGATTTATGTCTAGTGTTCCATGGTTCTTTGGTAAAGTTGGGTTAAGCCTCAAAGAGTGGGTTCCCAATTTTATTCCTTGGAAGGTAACTTTTAACAAAGCTCCTATCTGGGTTAATCTTTTGGAGTTGTCTCTAAAATATTGGCATGAAGATGTTTTTAGATCCATTGCTAACTCCTTCAAGTATTTCATCTCTATTGGTTCAATTACTAAATCTAGAAAATGTTTTCTAATTGCTAGATTTAGTTTTAATGTGGACATTAGAAAAAAAATCCACATGTCTATCACTCTTTTGTCAAAGCTTGGAACTTGGTGTAGAAAATTACTTATGAAGACTCTTTGTTGATTTGTCTCCAGTGCCTTATAGTGGGGCACTCTTCAAGAAGATGCACATTAGACTTTGAATGCCACAAGGCTTATGGAGAAAGATAATGTGAGACATTCGGATGATAGCATCATTAGGTGTGGCCTTGTTGAACATCAGATGAAGGAGGTTAAAGGGAAGACTGAGATGAGTTTGATGAAGGATTTGTGTAAGGTTTCAATTTCTTGCAAGGATTTAGGGGCTATTCTCAGAAGCATTTTGATTATATGTCTCCTTGATATGAGACCTCTCTGGTTTCTTAATAGTGGAAGGATTCTAGGTTTGTTATAATTTCATTTGTGGTAGGTTGGTTTTGGTTGTTTGTTTGTTTTTTTTGTTGTTTGTTCCTTGTTATTGC
The DNA here is from genome assembly GCA_027924645.1 of Cunninghamia lanceolata. NCBI lineage: Eukaryota > Viridiplantae > Streptophyta > Pinopsida > Cupressales > Cupressaceae > Cunninghamia > Cunninghamia lanceolata. The sequence continues at coordinate 6,712,711 of BSBN01000594.1, forward strand.
TCTTTACCATTTTTTGGTTTATTTCACATAGATTACATGGTTTCTTTGTTAATTTCACTCCTTGTGGGGCTTTTCTCTCTTACCATTGAGATTTCTTTTTGCAAAAAGGGGGCCCCTTCAAAACCTATTGACCTTAATCAATAACAAAATAAACTCTTCCTATCTCACATCTATGCTCAACTATAACAAATTGTTGCATGCCAATTCATAAACTACAACTTTATCATTTTAAAATTTGTTCACTTATATTCTAGTATATTGTCAAATTTGTGGTCAAATGAACCCTATAAATATCATGGCTCAAAATGAACAGAATTTACTTCTACAATTTTTATAACTAACTCCCAGATTTTAGAGTGGATCCTATCCAATACTGTGTTATGATTTAACAATAATACGAGCCAAATAACTTCTAGGAATGAGTCCAGTTTAATTTTCATTGGGTATAGTAAGGTTTGGAATAGAGTTTAGATGTTGAATTTAAACACAAACTAAATAATTTACAGGGTTGAGATCTAATTCAATGTATGCTAAACGTAGTTAAAACTAAATTAGATTTGAGGTAGCTTTTAACAATTTCTCAAATAAATTAAATTTACAAATCACAAATTGTTGGAAGTGTTACGCTCTCATACCATTCTATTGGAAGGAAGAATAAACAAACAGAGAGAGGGGACACAAGAAAAAATTACACAAATAGAGATTTATATTAATCAATAAAACTATTTTTCATCAAACAAATACAACTGCAGAGCTACAACTCTATTTCTACTTTATCTACAAATACTGCTCACTCTGGAGTTTGCTGGACTTCACTATTGTCCCTTTATATTGGGAGTTGTTCATAGTTCATTCCACTAACTATTTGTTGTGCATGTCTGGAGTTGCCTGGAGCTCAAATCTCTACACTCTCTTTGCAATATTCTTCTTGTTGCTACTGCAACAAATCTTCTCTACTCTGCACTATTGTGCTACTGCTACTTGCAATATTCTAACTTCTCTTCTATATCCATTCTATCTTTACATTCCCTCCTTATGTCTTTTCCTTCACCCAAAAATCAACAGCTCAAAATTCAAACTCAAAACTACCTATTGCATTGAATGATTTCTGACGGGCCAGCAAATGGCATTAAATATTTTATAGGGTGTGGTAAGAGGGAGATCTCCAGAGATCTCTGATGGGGTAGGTGCATTAACTGCACACTCCAAATTAGATTTTCTAACAATCCCCCTTAATCTGGATCCACATACCTCTTTCATTCTGTATCTCTAGAGTTGTCTGTAGTTCTCTGGAGCTCTTTGGAGCTTTCTTTCTAGAACTGAAATCTGGAGTTATCCACAATGCCCAAGCTATCTCTTAGGAATTCAAAGCTCTCTTTAGATAGTGCCTTAGTAAATATATCAGCGAGATGGTGCTCAGACCTATAAAACTTTAGTTTTATCTCTCCATTCTCCACTAACTCTCTTATGAAGTGATACCAGATTTTAATGTGTTTGCTTCATCCGTGGAAAACTAGATTCTTTGTCATGGCTATGGAGGAAACATTATCAAAACATATGGTTGTACCATCTTCTTGTTGTTCATTCAAATCTACAAGGATTCTTCTCAACCAAATAGCCTAAAATGTTACTGCATTTGCTGCTATATACTCAGCGTTCGTTGTGGAGAGGGAAACTATGGGCTATTTCTTTGATGCCCATGAAATGGGTCCTGAACCCATGTGGAACACATATCTAGATGTGCTCTTTTTTTTCATCTACACTACCTACCCAATCACTATCAATGTAACCAACTAGCTTAAACTCACTAGATGTAGTGTACAGTATGCCATAGCCTTATGTGCCATTGACATATCTCAAGATCCTTTTTCCTTCTTGCCAGTGTGTGTCCTTAGGTTTCTCCATGAACCTAGATATCAAGCTTACCACATACATTAAATTAGGCCTTGTAGCAATCAAATACATCAGACTTCCAACCATACTCTTGTAGAGGGTTAGGTTCACTTTATTGTTGTTGTCCTCCTTGCTCAGTTTCAGACTTGTAGCTATTGGTGTTGGTGCAGGCTTGTTATTCTGCATCTTAAATCTTTTCAAGATATTTTTGGCATAGTTAGTTTGCAAAATAAATATGCCATGCTTAGTTTGTTGTACCTTGATGCTTAGGAAGTACCTTAGCAGACCTAGGTCTCTCATCTCAAACTCTTTCTTCATCACCTCTTTGAAATCAACAATGAAGAGATCACTATTTCCTATAAAAATTAAATCATCTACATATAAAACAACAATTAAAATCTCACCATTGGCTACCTCGATGTAAAGTGTGGGCTCACTACTACTTTTTCTAAAGCCATTACTCAATAGATAGGAATCTATCCTGCTGTACCATACTCGAGGTGTTTGCTTAAGCTTGTAGAGAGCTTTTCAAAGCCTCTATACTTTGTCTTCATGCCCTAGGACTTCATAGCCAGGTGGTTCCTCCACATACACCTCTTCTTTCAATACTCCGTTTAGGAAGGCTGACTTCATGTCCATTTGATATACCTTCCACTTGGGCTGGGCTGTAATTGCTATGACTACCAGCATGGTTTCTAGCCTTGCAACTAGTGCATAGGTCTCATCATAGTCTCTTCCAAGATGTTGTTTGTATCCCTTAACAACCATCCTTACTTTATGCATTTCTATCTTTCCCTTAGTAGTACTCTTGGTCTTATAGACCCACTTAACTCCAATAACTTGTTTACCCTTAGGTAATGTTGTTAACTCCCTTGTCTCATGCCTTTCTATTGTATCCAACTCTTCATCCATGGCCTTGCACCATTTTTCTTCTTTCACAACCTCTTCAAAATCTATTGGATCACCATGAGAGAACAAAGAAAAGTCCATATTTTCATCAAACTCATCATACTTGGTGCTTCATAAATTTCCCTCATGCTCCTTGTCTTTCTTGGCACTAGAGAAGTGAGCGTAGTCTCTGAACTGCTTCTAGAGTTACTTCTGCTTGAATCTAGAGTGTTTCGAAGCTAGTTCTACTGCTACAGTCTTGAATTGACTAAATCTAAACTATTCTAGGGATGGCTCCAGAGAGCTCCAGAGTTGGATCCAAAGTGCTCTGAGGCTGGTTCTACTTCATTGCTAGAAGTTCCTATTTCATTTCCACCTTCTTCTTCATCTATGGGTATCATTGCTGAGATACCTATGGTGGTGTTAATTGTATCATCCCATGATTCATTCTCAATGAATTCAACATCCCTGCTGATTACAACCTTCTTGGTAATAGGGTTGTACAACCTATAGCCTTTGGATTCTTCTATGTACCCAATGAAGATGCACTTTTTTCCTTTATCATCAAACTTCTGTCATTTCTCTTTAGGCACAAATGCATATGCCACACACCCAAAAATCTGTAGGTGCTACAAACTCCATTTATCATTTGTCCATGCTTCTTGTGGAATTATGTCCCTTATAGCCTTTGTGGGACTTCTATTTAGTAGGTATACTACTGTTGCAACTGCCTCACCCCAATAATCATTGGGCAATCCCTTTGCCTTTAGTATGCTTGTTGCCATCTCTATGATGTTTTTGTTTTTCCTCTTAGCAACTCCATTTTTCTGTGGAGTGTACCTTGTTGTAAACTATTTATGAATGCCTTCATACTTTCATAAATTTAGAAATTCTTTGGAGATGTACTCTCCCCCTCTTTTCTGTTCTAAGGACCTTGATGTAACGACTGCTTTGTTTCTCAGCCAAGGCCTTAAACTCCTTAAACTTTTCAAATGCTTCAGATTTATTCTTAAAGAAATAAACCCAAGTCTTTCTGCTGTAATCATCAGTGAAGGTCATAAAATATACATTCCCACCTAGAGTGTGGGTTTTCATGGGGCCACAAAAATTTGAATGCACCAACTCCAATGGTGTTCTTGCCCTCCTAGAATGCCCTTATTGAAAGGGTTGCCTGTGTTTCTTTCCTAAAATGTAGGCTTCACATTTCCTATCAGGCTCAACAATTGTTGGAAGCCCTCTAACTATGCCTTTTTTTGACAAAAGACTTAAACCAAAAAAACTTAAGTGCCCATACCTCAAATGCCAAAGATTGGATGGGTCTTTGATAACTGTCTTGAAGGCTCACTATTGAGCTGCTACTGTAGACATCATCTGGTTGACTCTAGAGCCATTCGGAACCATCTGGTGTGCAGCTCCGGATAGTGCTAGAGACTATAATCTAAGGGGGAACATTCTATTTTTCATCATCTGCACTGCTGCAATGACCTTCTTGCTACCATTCTTGTCATAGATGATGCACTCCCCTTTCTCCATCAAGATTTTATACCCATTTTGGACCATCTCTCCAATGGTTAGTAGGTTATGTTTTATGCCTGGGGTATAATAGACATCCTAGATCTGCATTCTCTCACCTTGCTTGGATAGGACAGTGATGATATTGAACACAAAGAATACTGAGAGGGGGGGGTGAATCAATTTTCTACAAAACCGCTTCTTCACATGTTTATTAATCCAATTACCAAATTTAATAACATGAAAGTAGAATAAACATAAGAGTAGCAACCATAAAGACATAACAGATAGACACCAGGATTTTTATGTGGAAAATCCTAAAAGGTAAAAACCACGGCGAGTGTTAGCTCACAATATATTATGATAGCAATACTGGATTACATAAGGCTCACTGCCATGGGGCTTACTGCCTAAAGAAATTCTCATTGCAGGTGGACTCACTATCCTAATACAAGACTCATTGTCCACTGAGAAAGAAAGAAGAGAAAGAGAAAATGGCTCACTGCTAGTAATGAACTGCTGCAAATGCATCTACAAAATGCTGGATTACAATTCCATTGATAGCTCAATATACAGATTCAAAACTCTTCATCATAACTATTCTGCCTTACTGCTATGTCTACATATACTTTGTTCTGCTAGCTTCTGAACTTTTACAACACTTGTTAGATCATAAAAGAAGAGTTAGATCGCACACACATCTATTCCACCACACATTTTTCACACTTAACATCAAATTCCTTCAAGTATATATATATATATTGGCAACATGATTTATCTTACAACTAGGTCGGCAACCCAAGCATGAAACGTGTACACAAATATTATACCCTGTCAACTTGATATTATGCACAAACAGCAATGCGGTCTCAAACAATCATCTAGGAATCTAAATTTTGGTCTAGACCTATTATGGAACCACTTAGATTGATGATCCAAACAATATAGTTTCACTGCATATTGATCTAGCATGAGTATCGGCTTTGTCCTTAAGTGCATACTCAACTAACTTGACTGTCATACCATAACTTTTAATGCAAACCATATGGGACTCTAAAATTCACAACCAACATTCATTATGGGCCTCTTATCATACCTTCAGAACTGCAAAGCGTAATAATCTTCCATGGAAAAATGTGGATCTCATAACTATTGTTGTGTCACAGAGAAATATTGTCAAACTGGAAGCCGATACTGGAGGACTTGTAGTTGATCTTTCGGTGAACTTCAAACTCTACAAATATGAAATTAAATACTCCTCATATGTGTTTACAACACCTTCAAACTACAAATCAAAATACTCAATAGCGAAGGAATGCAGAGTAAATTACTCGAGTGTTCTACCCTGTTCCTTACTCTACTCTGCTTACCAGACTTAGGCAATTTACAACATAACTTCCAGAGATGTTCAAGATATGAAACATAACATTGCATAACATGTCTAAGTATAACATACCAAAACCACACAACAAGGGCTTCATCTATGGAGAAGTACCAACTGTATTTTTATCCCTAGCTCAATGTGTTACCAATACTTAGTCAGTGTGGCTAAGTCAATCTTACCGAACCAAAATACTACACACATATTTGACTCAAGAGTTGTCTTCAAACATGTCAGGTTGTCTCCATCAGTGACAACATCAATTCTTCAACATATCAACAGTGTCTCTTGACTATGTTACAAACAATTTCCCCCTTTGGCATTGATGGCAACACTTAGTGAAAAATGCTTATCTGCTCCCCCTTACTATGTATACTCTATTTTTCTTCTTTTCTTAAGATGTTTGGCCATTTTTCACTAGACATTCTTCTCCCTTTTTGACATCAATGGCAAAGGTGTATGTACAAGTATCAAAATTGAGTCAAAATTTCAAACTGTCATACTCTGCCGCATAGATGTAATCAAAAGCTTACTGACTAGAAAGTGGAGAGGATGTCTGTTTATATGCCTTTTTAATTGAGCTATCTCTCCCATCTATTTTATTAGCATTGTTCAAAATTTTATGTTACCATTTGTCTAAAAAATTAAATCTTTTTCCCTCTGTACATCAATAGGTATATCAGTGATTGCCTTAACTTTTGAAGCTTCAACAACAAGACTTGTCATTGAATCAATTGTAGGGCTTATTAATCCTCTTAATTGGCACATCCTATTTTTCATTTCTTCCTTTTTTCTCAGCAACCTACTTAAGTTATTTTGAATATTTACAACTTCTATTTCCTGATTGCTCATGGAAACAACTGTTAGATCATAAGACTTGGAAATATTCACTAGTTGAAATTCCACAGCTTTGATCTTATCATCCATTTCCTTAATGATCTCAGGCCATGACAAGAAAAATTTGTATATGTAACATCAAAAAATGTGCCCTTGGGGGCTTTTCCCTCTTTAGGTTTAGCTCCCGGGTCTTTTGTGTGCATTTAGGACATCTTACATCATATTTCAACATCCTGATGAGAAAACCCCTAAGTGTCTTGACAGATAGCAACTAGGGGGACTACTTGAGATAACCCCTACCTAAAATAGGGGGGAGGACTTGGGCGCTCGTGCCCTAGTCTTGCCCTATTTTGGAGCAGTCCCAATTTTTAGGTGTTGTCTTGTGACTATTATTTGGGTCCTATGTCAACATGGTAAGTTTGAATTATGAAATTCTAGGTAGGAGTGTTTGTAGTTGCATATAACAACATGTTTAGGCATTCATTTATAAACTAGATGATCATTGTGAACTCCATGCATTCTCAAGGTGATTCAAGGCTTCTGAGCAGATTTGTGTTGTCTATGTGTTTGTGTTTGTAGATTTGAGCATCCATTTCCTCATGGAATGAAGAGCATCTTCCTCTCATGAGATCTTCACTACAAGGTGACATTCATTATGTTTGTGATCATTATTTCATTTAGGATTTTTCTCTGCCTCACAAGGGCATGCACTCTCTATTTGACAAAGGTGTTTGGAAGACTTAAGTGTCCTTCCAGGGCTTGACTGAGGCAAGCTCCTAAACACCACAACCCCCTCCCAAAGTTTTATGATTGCAGGTTATAGGTTGATGATGCAAACAAAGTGAAGTTGTAGGAGGGCATGTTGGAGTGTCAGAATTGTAGAATAGTAGGAAAAAGAACACCTTGGACTTAGGCACCCGCTCATTAGTCCTCGAAGTTTCATGACAGAAAAACCTTTGGTGCAACAGGAATAGGTTGCAGATCTTATCTGCAGATCCTGACAAAAAGTAGGGCACTGGACTTGGGTGTCCAGTCTTTTGTCCCCAACTTTTTTTCCTCGGAACCCTAAAAGTAGGTGCATAGTCATTTGTAATTTTAGTGCTTTTTGTAGAGGCATTTTCTGTTATTCATCTGTTTACTTCTTTATTTGCATAATTAGGGTTTTGATGGATAATTAAACATAAGAGAAGGAAAATTGATAATCAAATACCCTAATCCAAGTTTCCGTACATTTGTAAGTGACCAAGGACCTGATAGTGCTATGCCATTCGATCCTAAGGTTCTTGAATGTAATGGGTGAAAGGAGGATTTAAACACTAAACTAAACAATCCAAATTTTCACCTAAACATTTTGGTGAAACCATGTTTTTGGACTTAATTGAAACTTGTTGAGTGTTTGTCTTTAGATTTGGATTGATTTCAATCATTCATATAGTTATTCATCTTATTGCATTGAGAAAAATTCAAAAAAAATTGAAAATTTTGAAAAAATTACATTTTTGGGTTACTAATTTGCATCACTTCATTCTAATTTTTCCTAATTTATAATTTTTGCAATAGATCTAATATAAACTATATAAAATTATAAAAATTCAATAATTTGGATTGCATTTTCATCATATAATTGATAGGGTTTTGTAGAAATTTTGACAATTTGCATATAACCTAGTAATTCCAAAATCTAGGGTTTGTAGGCAAAATCTTCTTTCAGATTTTTCTACTAATTTTAAAGACTCATTCAAACTTGCATTTGGCTGTATTTTTTTATTTTAGTATAAATTTGCATTTAGATTTCAAATATTTGAAATTTTTGCATAGAAAATTTCAACAAAAAAACTAGCAATTTTCATGCATTTTCATTAAATTTGCACTTGCATTTTGCATCTTAGAGCTTGAAATTCATTTTCAGATCTAATTACACTTCATTTTCATCATAAATCAGACTTCAAATCACTCATATAGCATTTTGTGTCAAGATCTCAAACCTAGGGCTTGAAAAACATTAATTTTCATTAGATTTGGCCTTATCGACTCTCTAAATTTGCACCATAGGCATGTTGTGAATAGTATTTTTGCACTAATTGGTTTTTATCAGGGTAATAATTTACTTCCCCTCCTAAAAATGTTCACAACACCTGTTTATTGGGCTCTTGTATTGAAAATTTGGTGAAAAACTACACATTTTTACTATTTTTGCCCTAGGGTTTGGCCTAGTTTGCACTCCAATTGTGTTGTGACAAATTTTATGGATTGAGGTGATTGATATCATTGCTTTTATTTGATGCACATCCTAAAATTTGTTACAACACCCCTTTTGCTAGGTCTTGGAGTGAAAAAACTGTGAAAAATAGCATATTTTTGCTATATTTTCACTAGGGTTAGACCTTAAGTGGCACTAAAAGTATGTTGTGATAGATATTTTGACATTGAGTGGCTATTATCACTGATATATTTTGTTCTCCATCATAATTTTCCTCACAACACCCTTTGTCATGCTCTTTTGCATCGAGATTTGGCAAAAAAATTGCATATTTCGACATATTTTCACTATATTTTGACTTATTGTTATCTTACATTCACATCAAGAGTGTGTTGTGAAGGATCTTATTTCTATTTTGGACTGATATAAGACCTATTATTTTCTACCCCTAATCAAAATCCTTACAACACCCTTTGTTTCATTCATATACATTGAGACAGTACCAAAAAATGAACCATTTAAGGCCATTTTTACATATAGTTTTGCACTTGTCTTTTGCACCAATTTTGAAAAGCTTTCAATATCTGATTTTGCATTTATTTGAGCATATAAACATGGCCTCTAATTGCAACAACAACACTAGGTTCTGTCCTAGGCCTTACATGAAAAGAAAGGCCCCTGAACCCGAAATTGTTTTTACACCTCATGATAGAACAATTGGAGACTTTGAAGGGCCTCTTTACATCATTGTAAAAATAATGGGAAATCCTGTGGATGGAACTCTTATTCTTCCTAATTGCATGACTAATGTCTCCACTGAAGAGTTCCTCTTTTCACATCAATTAATGCAAGGTTCTTATGACTCTTTGAATATGATGATCAAGACACATACAAGAACCTTTGAAAAACCTTTGGGTAAGATATCATTATTGGTAACTAAATTTGAGAAACATGTTGAACAATGGTTTGATGTTACCCCTGCTTCTAATACATTTGAAATCAAACTTGGAATCCCTTGGTTAAAGTCTATGAAAGTTGTCCCTTCAACTATCTATAAATGTGTAAAATTTTCTTTGAACGGACAAGTGCATGTCATTCCTCAAAATACATACAAGCCTTTATGTACACAACAGTACTTTACATTGGATTACTTTTGGAACAAATCTAAACAATAACTGGAGTTCTGAACATATTTTACTTTTTTGAGCTATAGAAACTACAAAGCGAAACTTTTACACCCAATGCCCAGTCCTTCTATGCAAGAAATGACAAAAGATAAACAACCCGCATGTGAAGAGAACATTAGACTGAAAGGACAAGGTCCCTATGCTGAGGTTCCTCCCCTGAAATCCTTACAAGGATTGGGAGGTTATTGTCAACAACAAAATATTCCACCGCAACAAATAAGGTTTGATCTCGGTGCTTCATCTTGTAAATTGCACAAACTTATGAAAGAGAAAAGCCCTATCTTACAAGAGATAAGTGGAAAAAGAAAATGAAATAGAAAAGAAAGAGAAAGAAGAAGAAGACAAGATTATGCCATAAACCTTGCCTCTCAACAAGAAAACATTGATCCTAACATTGAACCTGGTGGTGCCCACCTAGAATTTGGGTTTCAAGTATTCATCTGCAGGCTTAAATCCTTTAGGAAATGATCATACAAGGCTTAAATCCTTCAAGTACTCATGCTATGCCTTGCCAAAAGTCCCAAAAATCTTATCTGAAGACCCTTACAAAAAACCCAGAAAAACCCAGAAATCTTTTAGCTTCAGGTGCCTTCCATGTAGATTTTTCATAGTTTTATACTTGGTCAGTTTATATGCATATGCAATTGTATGTTTCTTTGTTTATATGTTTTCATTGTATGTTCATATATACAATCACACATATAAAGGAAAAGATACAAGGGGGAGATGCAAAGAATATATACATTGGCAATATACAAGGCAGTTTTAAAGGGTCATCGGCCAGACTTCCCATATCGATGACTTAGCTAAAGGTTCCCCTGATGGCCGATGCAATATACAAAGTGATGATACCAAGGGGATGATTGTATATGCAAAAGGCATATCGCCGAGACCTTACATATCGGTGGCTCATTTCCAATTCACTCTGATGGGCTGATGAAAAAGCATATGCAAGGAGAGGATACAAAGGGTGGGGTCCACCAATTGTATATATATACAATTGTATGTTTGCACATACAAGTGAAACATACAAGGGAATATGTAATCCTGAGATGCAAAGCCCAAACCCAAAATGAATATACTTTCTGGTTGATAAAGGCAGAGGTTCGATTATATGTATGTTTTGCTTGTATGTTTGCATTGTATATACAATATACAAGGCCGATATACAAAGGGAAAACATACAATCCAGACCCGACTGGAGAATCAAATGCAGCAAATAATCATTTTGGGGTCTGTAGCTTGTATGATGAAGTGCTTGTAAATGCCGATATACATAAGGAAAAGATACAAGCTAGATTTCAAAGGTTATTCCAATCTAATTGATAGACTAGCTGGAATCCGTGGTTGTATATTGCATTTGTATATGAAATATACAAGGAGATATGCAAAGGGAAGATACAAGCCAGACCCGAATGCGATTTCAATTTGTTTCATAAAAATTTGGGGTTTGCCACTTGTATACATTGTGATTGTTTGTATATGCAATTGCATATACAAATGCAAGAGACAAAGGTTGATGCAATGGTCTGATAGCAAGAATGGATACATTGGCTCATCGGAAGGACAATGCCTATCAGTGGACACTTCCAGGATCTTTCCGAATGCCAATGAACATGCAAAGACACAGTGATGGAGATCCAACTAGATGGTGACACGTGTCCAAAGCCAGTTGTATGTATATACAACTACATATACAGATATTTGATGGGTGAAAAGGCAAAAATGTATGTTTGCTACGAAAAGTCAGTGATGGAAAATGGATGCCTACATGGTGCAATCTCACTGGTGGATGACTTTTCAATGGTGCCGATGTGGATTTTCATGGTGGATGCATGAACTGACTCCATAGATCTTGGCAGGAAGAAAGAAGTGATGACCATCATTCAAACTTTCAAGAATAGGAGGGAATTTCTATGTGTTCCCTGCATCATTTCAAGTAGGAAGAAACTTTAGAACCAAGCGAACCATAGCTATATCTCGCGGGTAGGTTGGCCATTAATGGCAAATTTGTAGAGGTATGGGTCAGAAGGGACCAGCCAGCTACCATATTTGATGAGAAAATCTATAGGCGGCGGCACACTTCCCAATCTCACCTGTTCTTTCCTCTATTTCTCTTGGATGCGTTGAATATTTTGGGTGCCATTCTGATGGTGCATTATATTTGGCAAAATTTTGAAAAGACCATATAATTAATTGCTAAGTACATGTTCTTGCTATATAGCGAACTGTGTTACTCATTTTTTGGGTTGTGGAAGACAAGGGCATCTTTTTGGGAGGAATAACGAAGAACAGAGCTTTTTTGGGTGGTTCTGTCTCATTTTGTAAGTTTATGAGTTGTATTTGAGTGCATGTTGCACATATTTTTAGTTTCATTGTTGTTTTATATGAAAATGCATTGTTGCATGTGTTTAGTTGTTTGTCTCCATTGCTTTATGCATCTCTTCTTCTAAATCTAGTTGCTAAGGGTTCCTCAGATTCTAGAATATAGATTTTCTGTATTGCATGCTCGATCTGTGACTTCCATTCAAGGAGTGGATTAAATTGTTTTAGGTTAAGTATGAAGAAGATTGTATGGCAGCAGGGATGTTTGTAAGTAGAAATAGCTAAATACTCATTCTTGGGTGATGTTTGTAAGGCAAGTATCAATCTGACCCCTTGAAACTTGAATGCCAGTGCAAATCATTCATATGTATATGTTTATTTGACTCCTTGCCCTGAGATAGACACTGGTCTACCCTTGTGTAGTAGTTATGATCCAAAACCCCCTATCTTGCATCCAAAACATAAACACAAATCATTTCATATCTTCAAACTTGTTAGTTTGTAGGAGTAGAAATAGGACCCCTGCATACTCTCATTCCTAACCAATTAGATATGTTCAAGAACATTGCCAAACTTGTGATTTATCATGCAAATCTTGGTCTAAACATGAGAGCATTTTCCTGTTGTTGTAAAGATAAATCTTTCTGTCATTGGGTGAGTCAAAGAAAAATCTTTAGCAAATAGGGATACCCCCCTTAGTGCGGCAGAACCAGAAGTGAAAGGGAGGCAGCTCACGCAACCTCTATATTTGTTAGCCGAATCTGCCTGTGCATTGGAACTGGCAAACCCTATGTCAATTCAGAGAGAAAGACCCAACATAACCAAACAAACATAATCCTAACAATGAAGAACATGATGAGCAAGACATGAATTGGGCTATAGTACCTTATGTCCCACTTTCCTCTAACATTAGGGAGTGGGAGGATGACAATGATTTGCTTGATGATACCTTCTAGCCCGACAGAACCTATAGGTAAGTATCTCTAATCCTTTATCGCTCTCGTGATGTGCTTCCCCTGTGATGTGTTATGTGTTGTTTAGGCCTCCTAGGATGACCTCGGATTCTCTCGTAAGGTCCGAGATACCAGGAGACTGCCTCTATTGTGACCTTCTTCTATTTGTATCATCAATCTTCTATATTGCCTCTCTCTGATTTCATCATTGTGTGTTGTGTCTTATGGACATAGCATTGTGGTTAGTGACACTGGGGGCACCCTCCTACATGACTGTCCCTAAGAAACTTGCTTCTCCTCTCTTATTTATTGTTTACCTTCCTCTAATGTTTCTATCTAGTGGGTGGATGATGAAAAACATTTATACTGATGCGGACCTAGTGTCCATTTCGAGAGCAATCAAAAAATGGACTTAGTTCCTAATATGATGATGGGGTTGTAATAAATTATCTGATGCTTGGGTAGTAGAAGCACTCTGTGCTTTCTGCGTAGTGATTTTGTTTGTATACTATCTCATTTACAAACCTTAACAATACTACTGCTCTGTGCACCTTTGTTTGTCTTTGAATCTAGCCTTGGTAGTACTCGATTAAGAGAGCTTGGTGATATAACCCCATGGTTATCCTCAAACTCCAAATTTGTTGTATAACCTTGGCTCTTTGTGTGGTTAATCACATGCATTGATGTTGTTGTTTATCATGATTTTGTAGACACTAACATGTTTATTGCAGGGATGTGTTTGTAGGAACATTTGGCAATTGTGAAGTACATGTCACCTCCAGGGGGCATGGGCTTTGCAAAAGTCTATGTTCCCTTGTGTGCTTTCTTTGTACCTTAATGTGCTTGATATCGATACCTCATATCAACCACCTTAAGGTGGGGGCTTATATAAGGTAAGCTGTCTATTTTAGATGTTAACAATATGCTTATCCTTAGATGCAGTTTAAAGACTAGCTCAATGAGTGCTTCCTGCATCCTGAGTTTGTTTACAATCAATCAATCAATCATGTAAGCCCTCTGTGGAGGTGGGATATCATGTATATCCTTTTTATCTTAAGCCCTCTGTGGAGGTAGGGATGGTGTATTTCTTAGAGCAGATTGCATCATCCTGTCATTTTTAAAAGTTTTCTATGGAGGCAGGGAGCGGTTCTATGACTAACTCAACCCTTAAGCATGTTTTTGGTGATTGTTGTGGTGAAGCTCAATCGTCGGTGTGTGCTGATGTAGAGGCAAATTGGATACAAGAAAAATGACAAATTTGACAAGGTTCAACTACACCAATGAGCCCAAAAATAAGGATCTTCATGGAAAAGTGGGAACAAAAGTTAAGGTTCTTGAATTCTTCTTGAAAATGGTGTTTGGACATGTATTAGAACCCATCCCATCCATTGGCAAAGGTGGATCAAACTTCGAACTACTAGTTCCTTCACAAACCTTAAGAAAGGCAAGTAACCCTACAAACAGAGAGCAGTCCTAATAACTTTTTATACAGACATCCAAATGTAACTCTCATACATGAAATAGATACCCATTATGCCTCCATGCAACATAATCTAGAATGGGTTTGGGTTGTTTTGGAAAGTATGCCCTAACCAATAACCAAAATGCAAAAATAACAAGGAAAATGCTGCTACAGTCACCTAGGGAATCAATTTAAACACACCAAAACAACTTTTTCAGTCCTAAGCCTTGGTCAACATGTCAATCACTCTCTCTACTTCCATTCCACTAAGTTTTAGAGGATTCCCACAGTGGAATGAGGTTTTATGACATTTTTCCTACCAAAACCCTAGTTAACCTAGTTAACAGAGTAGTTTTAGAAAAAAAATGTGATATCTTCCTCTAGGAATTGAGTTAAGACCTCACACCAGATGAATTTGAAAAGTAACTCATTCCTCTTTCCAACCATATATGTCTTTCTCCTATATATATCTGTACAGAACCGTACCAAACGTTGCAACGGGACTATTGTAGGGAAAATTAGAAAATTACAGTCCATAAAACACTCATATCTTTCACAAAACTAAATCAAAATGCATGGGACAAGAATAAAATGGAAGGTGGTTGAAGGATTTAACATTTTCAATCTATTAGACATCCATGCAATTTCATATAGGGCTGTACAATAGCAAAAGACAACAAATTTCTGAAGGAAAATACAGGAAAACAGTATTTTTTCTCATTCCATGCTCAAATCTTCAACCACCCACAAATTCTTCATGGTTACAAGGCCTTTTAAAGGCATTAAAACATGTCTCTTCAGTTCATAACTGACTTGGAGTGAACCAAGAGCCAAATGACTCTTCACCTTCCAAGTTTGCATCTTTTTTCCAATTTTACATTGACAACCTTTACATGGTTTGCAATATTTTGCATTTTTGAAACTCCTAATGACCTAAACACATAAAAATGACTTGATAAACCTCATTACAATGTGGAAGCATACAAATTTAATTAAACTAAAAGATTTGTCCAAGGCAATATTAATTTGCCAAGGTGCTCCTGCACCATGTGCCTGTAATGTACCTGAGATGGTGTTGAACCTAGAAATAGGGACACTTCATCGCTTGTCTGTTGTGTTTTCTCTGTGTCTTCAAGTGTGTGTGTTTGGTGTGCTTGCTTTGTTTGGCGTGTTTGTTGCCCATATGCATCTAAAGACTAGCTCGATGAGTGCTTCCTGCATTTTAGGAGGTTTTGTGTGTCTTGCGTGTGTGTTTCCCCATATATACAGTATAAAGACATGCGCGATGAGTGCATCCTGTATTATGGGAGGTTTGTTTACTTTCCAGTACTTGAATCTACATTTCATATATATGAGAAAAAGAAAAGAAAAGAATTATGCCTGCATTCTATGCATTTGATGTCTTCTCCATGTTCGACATGATTGTAACTATCTTCTCCATGTTTTACATGCCTGTTACTATCTTCAATGTGATTGGCGTGTCTTCTCCATGCTTGCATGTTTACTGTGTTTGTGATCGTACTTTAATGCATGTATTGGCCTTGTGTTTATACATACATTAAAGTGGGGGCTAAATGTAACGTCGAAAAATGTCCCCTTGGGTGCTTTTCCCTCTTTAGGTTTAGCTCCTGGGTCTTTTGTGTGCATTTAGGACATTATGCATCATATTTCAACATCCTGATGAGAAAATCCCTAAGTGTCTTGACAAATAGGACCTAGGGGGACTACTTGAGATAACCCCTATCCAAAATAAGGGGCGAGGACTTGGGCACTCGCGCCCTAGTCCTACTCTTTTAGGGCAATCCCAATTTTTGGGTGTCGGCTTGTGACTGTTATTTGGGTCCTATGCCGACATGGTAAGTTTGAATTACGAAATTCTTGGTGGGAGTATTTGTAGTTGCATATAAAAGCATGTTTAGGCATTCATTTAGAAACTAGATGATCATTGTGAACTTTATGCATTCTCAAGGTGATTCAAGGCTTTCATTGTGTTGTAAGAGTAGATTTGTGTTGTCTATGTGTTTGTGTTTGCAGATTTGAGCATCCATTTCCTCATGGAATGAAGAGCATCTTCCTCTCATGAGATCTTCACTACAAGGTGACATTCATTGTGTTTGTGATCATTATTTCATTTGGATTTTGCCTCTGCCTCACAAGAGCATGCACTCTCTATCTGACAAAGGTGTTTGGAAGACTTAAGTGTCCTTCCAGGGCTTGACTGAGGCAAGCTCTTAAACACCACAACCCCCTCACAGGAGGGCATGTTGGAGTATCAGAATTGTAGAACAACAGGAAAAAGAACACCCTAGACTTAGGCGCCCACTCATTAGTCCTCGAAGTTTCGTGATAGAAAAACCTTTAGAGTAGCAAGAATAGGTTGCAAATCTTGTCTGCAGATCCCGACAAAAAGTAAGGCACTAGACTTGGGCACCCACTCTTTTGTCCCCAACTTTTCTGCCTTGGAACCCCGAAAATAGGTGCACAGTCATTTGTAATTTTATAGCTTTTTGTAGAGGTATTTTCCGTTATTCATTTGTTTACTTCTATATTTGCATAATTAGGGTTTTGATGGATAATTGAGCATAAGAGAAGGAAAATTGATAATCAAATACCATAATCCAAGTTTCCCTACATTTGTAAGTGAGAAAGGACCTGATAGTGCTCTGCCACTCGATCCTAAGGTCCTTGAATGTAATGGGTGAAAGGAGGATTTAAAAACTAAAATAAACAATCCAAATTTTCACCTAAACAATATATATCACATGCTTCCTTAATAGCACTCTCTATATTCTTGATGTGATTTTATCTGTGTATGAGGAAAATTGACTATGATAAACTTAAACGAATCAAAAACCAATAACATAAAGAGAACCGATCTAAATAAAAGCCATTACTAATAAATCAATAAAACATGAAAGCTTTTACTGAGATTTGTATTGTTCCCTTTGGATGAAAGTGGATTGCTCAATAGTGTTGTGAAACCATGGTTGCAACAAGCAAGTAGAGTGCTCAAAGATCAATGTCAAAAGATCATGAAGTTGCTCAATCGATGCGATGTATGCTCAAAGCGTTGTTAAGGATGCATGAGAATAAGTGATCGAAGAGAGGATTTGTGAAGGAGATGAGGGGGATTTATATAGGTTTCAATAGAGATCAATCAACAGTCCTAATAATTCAGAAGAATCAATGGAGGAGAATAGTTGAAGAACGTGCAACGAATAAGAAGAAGACAAGTGTCACACAAAAGATGTTTTATTTGAGTTAAACACTTTCTTTTCTAAAGATAAGACATGCTTTTCATAAATTAGAAAGTTTTTTTCTAATTTAAGAGAAATTGATAAAAACAAAGTTGAGTGAATAGATAACTCAACTTTAGATTTGCTTCTACATGATTTGAGAGAAATTAAATAATAAATTATTTAATTGTGTGTGCATGGAGAAGAAGACTTATTTTTAGAAGATTTGAAAGATATTTGAAGATAAGAAAGCAAATTAAATAAATAGATTTATTTAATTGTTGTGCATGATTTGGAAGAATAAATAAAATATTTGATTTATCTTATTTTTGGAGAATGAGAGTATTTAAATAAATTTGATTTGATTTATTTAAATTTGGAAGACTAAATTTGATTTAATTAAATAATTAAGAATTATTTAATTGTTTGGATAAGATAGAATTTGTGATGAATTAATTAAATAATGGGATTTATTTAATTAATGGAGACTTGAATTTTGGAAAGAAGATAATGATTTAATTAAATAATATAAATTATTTAATGGAGACTTGAAATTTGAAAGAGGATAATGATTTAATTAAATAATATAAATTATTTAATTAATGGAAGAATAAGGTTGATTTTGCTGAAATTAATTAAATAAAGGGGATTTATTTAATTAATGTTGAATTTTGAAGTTTTGGAAGAATTTGATGAAATTAATTAAATAATTAGATTATTTAATTAATGTTGAAATGTAGGTGATGCTATAGATTAGATGAAATGCAAGTGATTCAAAGACATGGTCATTTTAGGGTGTCTACATTTTGCCCCTCTTTGATGCAATGCAGTTTACAGTGTTGCTTCAAAGAAATTGATAGTTGAAGACATGATACAATTTTTGATGCCCCAATGTAGCTAGTTGCCACAGCGTAGCTGGCGTAGGGTGCCCCCTCGAGAGGAAAGATAGGGAAGCGACAGAAGGACTGTGTTGATGCT
Source organism: Cunninghamia lanceolata (assembly GCA_027924645.1). NCBI lineage: Eukaryota > Viridiplantae > Streptophyta > Pinopsida > Cupressales > Cupressaceae > Cunninghamia > Cunninghamia lanceolata. The sequence continues at coordinate 6,731,563 of BSBN01000594.1, forward strand.
CGACTAGAAGATTTGTTGGAGATAGGTGAGGTTGAATAGAAGAAAGTGGAGATAGAAAAGAACATAAGAGAAAGACTGTTGATTGATCTTTGCTGGAAAACTATATAAGGCCATGGGTAAATGGATGGGTAAATGATGAGCTTGTTGCATTGGTTTCACAATTGTATATAAATAGCAATCCTTATTTTTGATATAGCACGTGGATAGTTTGCCACCAAGGTATAAAATACCAAGGTGCTGTAATATCCGAGTGTGTGGACATTGACTCTGCAAGCAAGCGGATTGAACTTAGACCCCTTTAAACATAATATGACCTTGTTGGAACATGTGAATAAGCCATAATCTTGAACATAAAATAAACTTCAATACATGTAAATGCAAGAAGAATTATTAATATGTAAGATGCTAGGTTGTAACACACACAAGATAAATATGCTGCTAAGAAAGATACTAAAAATCATTCCTCAAACATGGCATATAAAAAAAACAATGACTATGCCCCCAATCCGTACTGCATCGCAACATACCAAGATTATAGATAAATCAAGGTAGTCTTGAATAGGTATTGGAAAAGGAACAAAAGATAAACCATAAAGCAAATTGATTGACTTACAAAGTAAACATACAACCAACATATTCTCTTGCCAAAGTGGTTGCTCAGGATAGATTGGATAGGAAAGATAATAGCCTTATCGTAGGAGCGATGTGTCCGTTAAAGGGGGCTATCTACTTAAAAAAATAATGTCTTGCTGCAGGAAATGCCACATGTCATAGGAGATGCGTGTGTTGGTCTCGACAATGGAACACTGCATAGAAGACAAGCTTGTTGATCTAGGGCTTTGGTTAAGAGGTACTTAGCTGATGTTGGCAATCTATATGCAGGACAGTAGATGACTCTGGAAGGAAGCTGCTTTGCTTCAGGTTTGTTAAGGACTTTTGCTTTGAAAGGATGCTCTAGCTTGCAGCTTGAGTTAGTCAAGTCGAGGCGAATGGATTTTGAAAAAAGGAAGACTAGAAAGGTGATAGTGTTTGATGGATTGAAACGGGTGGAGAATGATGAATCGTATGTACCTGAGTACTGGATACATCCTTCGTATTCCAAGTTGCCTACATACCCTATATCCATGGGATCAAGGCACATTAGAAGGAAAGATGAAAAATGATAATATGTAGTTTTGGATAGAGTGATGAGGTGGATCAAGGTGGAGAGGAGGGGATCTTATGTACCTGAGTATTGGAAACTTCTTTCATATTCCAGACTGCCTACATACCCATATCCATGGGATCAAGGTACCTTAAGATTGAACTGATGATAATATGTAGTTCTGGTTGTGTGATGTAGGAAAAGTGTTGAGAAGATAACAGCCTTATCGTAGGAGCGATGTGTCTGTTAAAGGATGCTATCGGCGGAAAAGAGAAAAGATTGAAGAGTGTGTTGCAAACCACGAACAAGGCACCAATCCTAGACCCAAGTTAAGGAAAGAGTTGCCCCCATTTCGGTAGAGGAATTTGTATGGATGACTGACGAAGAAGACCTAGAAAGTTGTGACCTAGGACCAGACAGTGCAAACCGTTGACATAGATCAGGATGTGGGATGACAACGCGGGACATTGACAAATTTCCAAGCTATACTAGATAGGGAAATGGAAATGCAAACAAGGTCAATGGTTTTATTATGGATGGATGGATGAAACTTGTTGCGAAATAGACATGGAATGAATAGGACTCGATAGACGATGGATGCTGACTCTACACATAGCACCTGTTTGCCAGGTTTTCACTATGGTACGTATCCAAGGCACCTATTTACCAGGTTTTCACCATAGGACGGATTTTTTTTGGATTTTTTTCTTTGTTTTTTTTTTGTTTTTTTTATTTTTTTTTTAGGAATACTCTAAGGATCAGGCATAGAACTTCTTGAGATGAACACTGTTAAGTGGGTCATCTAGAGGAATACCGTCAAGTGTAGCTAATGTATAAGCTCCTGATCCATATTCTGCTGTGACAATAAAGGGACCTAACCAATTAGGCTCAAACTTGCACTTCTTTTCTCGGTCTGCTTGATTTCTCTGATTCTCTTTGAGTACAAGATCACCAACTTGAAACTGTCTTTCTTTGATATTTTTGTTGTAATTACGCCGAAGCTAGTTTTGATAGACATGGAGATGATTAAGTGTGGCAAGGCGTCTTTCATCTAGTAGTTCTAGCTTAGGTCCTGCATGGATAATCTGAGGGATGGGATCTCGACCTCTATAGGTAGGATGGCTTTAGAGCCATAGACCAATGCATAAGGTGTGGCACCAGTTGGAGTTCTCATACTAGTGCGGTAGGCCCATAGGGCAGGATTGAGTTGCAAGTGCCAATCACGACCAACTTCATTGACCATTTTTGAGGATTTTGAGAATGGTTTTATTGGAAGCCTCAGCTTAGCCGTTACTCTACGGATAGTAGGGAGTTGAAAAGCGATGTTGGATATTGTATTGTGTGAATAAGGCATGGACATCTTAGTTCTTGAATGGTCTTTCATTATAAGTGACAATGGCTTGGGGAATACCATACCGACATATGAGGTAGTTAAGGATAAACTTGGCTATTTGCTTACTGGTGATATAGGTCATAGGAATGGCTTCAACCCACTTCGTGAAGTACTCAGTGGCAGTAATAATGAACTTGTGGCCATTGGAAGAGGATGGGTGGATTTTTCCTACAAGGTCGAGACCCCATTGAGAAAAAAGCCAAGGAGTTGTCATAGGATGTAATTCATGAGCTGGTGTGTGAATCAAATCTCCATGATGTTGGCATTGTAGACACTTCTTAGCAAACTATGCAACATCTTGCTCTATTGTGGGCTAGTAATAACCTGTTGTGAGTATCTTCTATGCGAGATTAGGACTGGTAGAATGTGCGCCACAGACACCTTCGTGTATGTCTCGTAAGGTAGCTTCGGCTTCTTCCGCGTTAAGACATCGTAAGAGGATACCATCGAGACTCCGGTGATATAGTGTATCACCCAGAATGGTGTAACGAGAGGATCGACGAATAAAGGTTTTGCGTTGGGTGGATGATAGGTCAGAGGGAAAGGTACTATTTTTAAGGTATTCATAGATGTCTTTGTACCATGGGGAATTGGGACCAAAAAGTTTACAGATGATTTCAGTAACTGGGACATCGACAGCTGGTATCAACAATTGCTCAATCAAGAATTCACATTTCTGTGTATTAGCAAGCATGTCAATCAGTGACCCTACAGAAGCCATAGAATCTGCAGCTTTGTTATGCTCTCTGGGAATTTGCTCAAATGTAATGCTAGAAAAATGTGGTTTGTAGGCATCCACTAGTTGCTTGTAGGGGACCAGCTTTTCATCTTTTGTTTGGTACTCATCTGTGACTTGGCGAATGACTAGTTGTGAGTCTCCATATACTTGTAATTCTGTGATGTCCCATTGAACTACTGTATTGAGACCTATGAGGAGTGCTTCATACTCGGCTATGTTGTTGGTGCAAGGGAATGCAAGCCGATATGACTTTGGAATATAGTCATTTTGAGGTGTGATGAATAAGATGTCGGCCCCTGATCCATGCTGTGTGTAGGAACCATCAAAGTATAACTTCCACTTTATTGAGATGGAAAGCATAAATAGATTCTCATTCGAAAAGTCTACTACCATAGGGTGTGTACCAGTCATGGGTGATTCTGCTAGTTGATCTGCTAGGGCTTGTCCTTTGATTGCTTTACAATCCATATACTCAATGTCAAACTCACTAAGGATCATGACCCATTTAGCTAGTCTTCCTGTAAGAGCTGCTTTTGCTAGTAGATACTTCAATGGATCAATTTTGGCTATAAGATTTGTGTGTTGGTTCAACATGTAATGTTGCAACTTTTGGGACGTGAAAACTACTACTAAACAAGCCCTTTCCATTGGTGAATAATTGAGTTCATATCCCACTAAGGTTCTACTGATATAATAAATTACATGCTCTTTTCCTGTTTCATCATTTTGTGCTAGAAGGGCCCCTAGGGCTGAAGTTGTAGTTGAGATGTATAATATCAAAGGTTTATCAGCAACTGGTGGAACCAACATAGGAGGTGTAGCTAGATACTCTTTGAGCTGATCAAATGCTGCTTGACACTTGTCGTCCATCGACATGAGACATCCTTGCGGAGTAAGTGTTGAAATGGTTGACATTTATCTACTAGTTGTGAGATGAAACGCCTAATGGATTGCAACCTTCCCTCAAGGCTCCTTAATGCTTTGAGGTTCTTTGGTGGAGGCATCTCCACTATAGCCTTGACTTTTGTGGGGTCTACTTCAATGCCTCTACAAGATGCAATGTATCCCAATAGCTTTCCTGATGTTACACCGAATACACACTTCTTTGGATTGAGTCTTACTTGGTATTTCTCAAGCCTGTCAAAGATCTATCCTAGAACTTGTATGTGATCTGCCCTAGAAGATTTAGTTAGTATGTCATCAACATAGTCCTCCATGATATGATGAAAGAGATCGTGGAATATCACTGTCATTGCTCTCTGATAGGTTGCTCCTGCATTCTTTAGACCAAACGGCATGACACACCAACAATAGTTACCCCAAGGACAAGTAAAAGTTGTTTTATGTTGATCTTCTTCTGCTATCCTTATCTGATTGTAGCCTGAGAATCCATCCATGAGAGAAAGCATTTCATGACCTGCTGTCAAGTCTACTATAATATCAATGTTTGGTAGTGGAAAGTCATCTTTGGGACATGCTTTATTAAGATCTCTAAAATCATTGCACATGCGAATGCGCCCATTGGGTTTAGACACAGGTACAATGTTTGATACCGAGTCTGAATAGTCAATAGGTCATATGAACTTTGCATCAAACAACTTCTGTATTTCCACTTTTACTAAGAGAGCTATCTGTGGGTGCATCTTTCTCAGCTTTTGCTTAACTGGCTTAAATTTGGATCAACTGTGAGATAGTGAACAACTAGCTTAGGGTCTAGCCCTGGTATATCAGCATAGGTCCATGCAAAATTGATGGTTCTTTGTAAGAAGAATGTGTTAAGATTCCAATGCTCTATTTCTGATAATGATGCTGCTAGGAATGTGGTCTTTGAATTTTTCTCTGTGCCAAGGTTTATCTCTGTAGAATCCTCCACTAGAAGAGTTGACTTCTCTTGATACTTAGATGGTAGGGGAAGGTCAAATCCTCCATCCTCAGGTGCCATAGTTGGGTTTTCACCTTTGGATACATCCTTTGTTTTTACTATTTTGTGATCAGGAGGTGCCACAGTGTGGTTTTCACCTAGAGATCTTTCTTTATTTTTACTTTTGCAACTAGAGGATTTGGCATTCTCACCAAAATAAGCTGTTGGCTCTAGTTCCATTACAAAACCTACTTTATGATCGCCAAGAGGGATTCCACCCTGAAGTCCCATGAACTCAGCTATAGCTTCGTCATTCTGAAATACATCTATAACGAGGGACCCTTGTTGGTCCCAATTGATAAGTTTAGGATAGACAAGTGTTACTTTCTGGGTGTTTGTGGTGGAGGTTAAGGATACAGAGGATAGCGTAAAAATGAGGAATCTACAAATAGGTTGGTCATATGGAGGGAAGAGTCATCGATGATATCCTCAGTAGACGTTGAATCGGTAGGAAAAGTGTCAGCTACCTCGTCAAGGATATACTCGATGTCTAAGGCGCGCAATACCTTTCTACCAAACCCTAATCCCTTATTGTCTAGTTTCTTTGTCACAATAATGGGCTCCATAGTTCCTTGATTCTATTTTCCAAGGCCACCTTTACCTTTATAGCCCATGTTTTTTACTATCCTTAAGCCATTACCATATTGCTTGACAGGTATTGTGACTGGTTCTTTCTCTTTATAGAGCCAAGAAGAAATGTCCTTAATAGTTTCCTCTTCCAATAACTGTCCTTGTTGGAATTGGGTTAGAAATGTTGGGGGAGGAATAGCTTCTTTTTTGGTTACTTTGGGAATGGGCGGTTGGCCGTAAGATTTTGGAGATAAAGGCATCCGCCCTACACAACAAGATTTTGAGATATCATAAGTGCCAAAGCCTATATCGCGGATGCGTGCTTTGATTTCAGGAATAGGATTAGGTTCACTTGTAGAGGCTTGTGTTAGAGTTTCAGGATCAACATATAGTGGGGATTCAAGGGCTTTTGCATTGTTACACATTTGGTTGCAATTCTTATAACTGCCTTGCAAGACACGACAAAATTCAAAAGGATTGGGGTCTCCTGGGATAGTCATCTCCGTACCATTGAATGGAAATTTGAGGGACTGATGGTACATGGAGGGAACAGCTTTCATTGCATGAATCCATGGGTGGCCTAGGATAATGTTGTAAGGTAGCTCAATGTCAAGGACTTGGCACTTGGTTTCCAACATAACGGGGCCCAGTTGTATAGGCAAGTGGATAATACCTTCTGAACAACGTTCAGTATCATCATATCCCTTGATTGTAATACTTTGATCAATGTTGACATGATCCTCAGAGTATCTCAATTGTTTAAGTAACTTTAAAGAACAGATGTTGAGACCAGCACCACCATCTATGCATATACGTTTGATTTTGCGCTTATGGATGAGAACCTCAGTATGAAGGGCATCATTGTGACAAGGATCATGGGATGGGAGATCTTTCTCAGAGAAGACCACATTTAGGGTGAAGCAATGTTACCTACTATAGCTTGGAAATCCACGACCGCTATGTTGTTAGGAACTGAAGACTCTTGGAGGGCTTTTTCTAGCACTACTCTATGTGCAGGTGATGACCATAGACGGTTCAAAATAGAGATCTGTGGTGGCATTTTCCCTAAATGTTTGACAAGATTATAATCAGATTGAGCTGGAAGACTGGGTGTAGGACCACAAATGGTGACACGACCACGACGAGTTGTAATAGCACAATCCATTGATTTGCCTTTGATTGTGAGGGTAGACACTCAACTCTCTTCAAAATGACCGACAATGGAATCAAAGGAAGTGGAAGCATGATTGATACCTTTACCTCTATCCTAAAGAGGAGGTGGACCATGATGAGGGAATGGTTCCTTGTACATATCAAGATCTTTGTTCGTGTGTTGAGCTGGTGGATCTTCTTGTAGAGATATTTGGTTGCCTTCGATGAGATTTTAGATTAGGTGCTTGAGTTTCATGCACGATGCAGTTCTATGCCCTTTGCTCCTATGGAATTCACAGTATTTATTTTCTCTATACCGCGTAGTTTTGTAAACAGGTTCCCCATACGGGGGAGCATCGGGTAAGGTGATCAGACCTTTGTGTAAAATCTTCTGTAAGACTATCTCTATCAGCTCTCCCAAGGGAGTGAATTGACGGCACGGAGGGTAATCTTGTTGAGGCTGCTCTTGTTGTCATTGCTGTTCATTTTGATAAGGTTACCTTTGTTGTTACTGTTGTTGTGGTGGAGCTTGACTTGGTTTTGAAAGCTGCAGCGGCGTTTGCAAAGTTTGGACATGTTTAGAATCAACAACACCATCATTGACCACGTTTTTGTTTTTGTTCCAATATTTGGGTTTATCGCTTGATTGTTGATGAGGAGCCGTGTCTTTCATTTCTTTGAAGATTTTGACCACACCCTTAGCAATGAGGGCCTTTTCAATGTTGATTCCCTTGTACGTGATTTCGTCGAAGGTGGTAGCACTAAGAATTTGCAAATGGAAACCTAACTCTGGGTTGAGGTTCTGCACAAATATGCTAACCAGCTGTTTCTCAGGAATCTTGAAAGGGAATTTGCTAGCCATTTGTCTCCATCGTTGAAGGAAAGAAATGAAAGTTTCACCATTTTTCTATTTATTGTTGCATAGATCAGTCATGGAGATCTCATGCTCTGTGTTGTAGGAAAAATGGGTGGCAAATTTCTCTGCTAGTTCATTAAAAGACTTGATACCTATAGGCAAGTGTGAGAACCATTCTATATCGTGACCTCCAAGATTGCGAGGAAAGAGATGCATAAGGTATGTGTCGTCATGTGAAATCTTGAAGCAAGCAAGATAGAATTCCCTAAGATGGTCTTTGGGGTCCCCTTTTCCTTTGTATTTATCAAACTTAGGAATAGTAAAATTTTGAGGAAAAGGGATCATAGGTAATGACCGATCAAAAGGATAAGGACACACTTCCTCTAAAGAGAAGGTCTTCTTGGTGTGGCCAAACACAAGATCAGATAGCTATTGTTGAACTTCCGTGATTTTTAGCTCCATTGCTGTGGGAGGGGTTGGAAACATCTCTTGTTGTCCTAGAAGTGGTTGTTGTTGCCCATATGGTAGATTGTAGTGTGAACCATGAGCATTGGTATTATAAGGGTCATAAGATTGGTTGGGGTCATACATGTTGTATGTTGGATTCGGATTGGTTTGGATTTGGATGTTTTGATTTGGAAGAGGTGGAGGTAGCGCTAGGTAAGAATGTTGGCTTTGTGATGGTTGAAGAAAAGAATTAGGTGGAGGAAAGATAAAGTGCATAGGATTAGGTTGCGATGGCGGCACATAGCTTTGGGAAACTTGATGTTGGGGAAGTTGAGGGTGGCTAGGCAATGTGTGAAAGAAATTTAGCATTGATGAATGTAGCAGAGGAGGGACATAGGTAGATGTGATTTGCGATGGTTGAGGTTGATTAAGGATGAGAGTAGAAGAATGTTGTGGTTGGGGTTGCATGACTCTAGTTGGTTGAGAGACATGAAGGTTTGATGATATAGGAGGTGGCATTTGTTAGGACCCTTGTTGCATGGCTACATAGTTGTTCCCCGGATTGTAATTTGGTGGGAAACCTATTCGTGAAGGAGTAACCAAAATTCCACTTGCGATTGGTGTGGACACTTTAGGAGTTTTTTGTATATTTGATTGAGATAAGGTGGCTTACTTAGCTAGCTCCACTTGACATTGTAGAGTCTCCTGTTGGTGTTTGTAGATTTCCATAGGAGTCAGAAGTGGTGAAACGACCCTCTTTCTTATTGGGTTTTGAAAAAGGGGATTCTTATATTGTACCATTGTTTTCCCCTATGAGCCTTGTGCGGGTAAAGGTTTGGTCACTGTTGACATGGTTTGGATCACCTATATGGCACTTAAGGTGTTGTTTGTCTCCTTAAGAGTGGATAAATCAAAATCTTGAGGTAACTTGGCTCCTTGCTCTGCAAGCAAGCGAAAGAAATGATCTTGGTTCTCGCTAAGAATTTTGTCAAAAGCGGCTACAGCTCTAGGATTGTGTATGAATTCATCAAGATCTTGCCCATCTTCTTGAGAGGATTGACCCATTTCAAAGTGTTGCTCTTCTTGAGGTGGGGCTAGATCTACAGTATAACCTTGTGGGACAAAATCCGGAGGCATGCCAGTGGTATAGTGAGGTGTGCTTGTCAAAGGGACCCTACCTTCTTGAGGCGTGGCTTGATCAATAGTATATCCTTGTGGTACAAAATCTGGAGGCAAGTCGGTGGTATAGTGAGGTGTACTTACCAAAGGGACCCTACCCTCATGAGGAGTGCTAGGGTGGTCAAGGTGCGGCACGTTGGGAGAATTGGTAGATCTTTCCGTGAGTGTTCTAGGAGTGACCTTGGGAGTAATGTTGAGATGACCTAATTGCGTTGTGTGAGGAGGCAATTTGCGCTTCCTAGGGACAACTTGCTTGGACTTCATAGTTTGCTGGAGCCTAGTGGTTACCATGGAATACACTAGGACAAAAGGTAATGTTGTGATTCTACTTGTGCTTTTGAGAAAGACAAACTCTTGATGCACAAGTTACTGGACCAAAGGTGCTATACTGTTTGACCAGAGGCACAGGACTGTGCAACCAAAAGTGTGCTACTGTAATACCAAAGGCGATGGACTGAACTACCAAAGGTGAGGTACTGCTCTACCAAAGGTGAGCTACAGTGACCAAAAGTGAGCTACTGTACTACCAAGGGTGAGCTACTGTAATACCAGAGGCACTGAAGTAGTGTCTGATGTTTTAAAAAGCAAATTTTGATAGATTTGGTTATGGTTCTAATTAAATTTATCTTTGGCAAGAGAAAACACAGCAAACAAGTGGTTAAAAAAGGATTGACACAACAAATAGTGTATGTTCAAGGCTCACCAAAAAGCCCAACGTTTCCACAGGTATAAGACAATTGCAATCAATAATAAGCACTTTTTATCCCTAGAGACAAGGTTTCATTGCAGTAGATCAGCTCATAGCTTAATACTCCATTGATAAAAATATCATTCGATAAAGGTGTCAGATATTTTGTATCTTTGCAAGAGATGATAGGTAGGGATATCTCACCCTCCCCTTGGAAAGCTCAAGTAGGTCACAAGAGCTTTATGGCCAAGGGAATACTATCTCTTCTCAAGGGAGCCAATGGTGAGTATCTTAAGGGCTTAAATCGATTCCCCTTGCACTGATGATTACTGTAATGTTCAGAGGTAGATCGGGTAATCTCTATCTAGAATGGTTCTTAGTAACTTTGAGGGACCAATGCCTTACGAGCAATGCAACAAGCTACTAAAAGCTTTAACCAATCCTACTAAGAGTATCAAACACTTTGCTCAATGTGAAAATTGTTTCCACAAAGAGCTAGTACACCTCTTTTCAGTTTGGCACCACAAGGTAAGGCTGACGTCGGTTAGGACTTGGCTTTCACCTTATCCCTCTTATATAGCGGTTCAAAGGAAAACTCTGCTTAGGGTCATTCCTTTTGGATGAAATGCAATCCAAAAGTAGGCCCTTCTAAAGGAAGTACTGAAATGTAAGAGCAAGCACGTGAAACAAAGGTTCAATTGTCCCGTTATAAGGAAAAATAAGGTGCAACTAAATTAGGCACACACGTTTGTAGTTGTCAATTGTCCCTTATAAAATTGAAGTGTTTGGCATTCGTGTCCATTGTCCCTTAGAAAATTGAAGTGTTTTCGCATACATGTCCATTGTCCCTTAAGAAAAGTAGTATGTTTCCAAGACTTAGATTATCAAAATTATTTGTTCAATTATCCCTTAAGAAGGTAATATGTTGCTAAGACTTAGTGAGATAAATCAAGATTTTTTCAATGCTCATCCTGCATGAACATATTAGAAAACCCTATTTACCCTGTGTGAGTGATAAGAAGCTGCAACAAGTTAAATAGTTTCTAAAAAACTTAAATAGTTAGCCAAAAATAAATCCATTGACCAAAAGTGCTTAACTTGTTAGGTGAAAAAATGAGCAATATGAAAAAAATATAATAATAATGATTAGGTATAGAAGATTGAATATTATGATCAGATTCTATATGAAATTCTATGCAATTTCAAAAAAAAATTCGTGAAAATTGAGTAAATTTTGCACAAGTTATAACTGTTTGAAGTTTGCAAAGAAGGGTTGACTTTGACTGAGTGTACCTGATAAATCTGATAAAATTACCTCAAAATTCTTTCACCAAAAAAATGTTGGAAGAACTAGCTTTCCAAGGCCACTCTGTATACAAAAGATATGCCCGATTTTGTGAAATTGCTAAAAATAGGCCAAAAAAATGAAAAAAGCAAGCATGGGCTAAATATAGGAATACATATTGGGATCTATTTTTCTCAAAATCCATGCACTTCCTACAAAAAATAAGAGATACCCAGATAGAATTTTGATGTTTTTGACAAAACCTAGAAATCTTTTGAGCTAAAGTTACACAGATATACTTGATTTCATGAAGTTTCTAAAAATAGGCCCAAAAAAAAAACATAGGCTAAAAATAAGGACACGGATTGGGATCTATTTTTCTCGAAATCCGTACACTTCCTAAAAACAATAAGAGATACTTAGATAGGATTTTGATGTTTTTGACAAAACCCAGAAATATTTTGAGCTAAAGTTACCCCATTTGAATGCAAAACACCTATTCTCTCAAACTAGTGAACAAGAATCTTCAAATCTTATGCATTGTGATTGCGCTTTTCCATACCTAGCTTCAAAAAAATCAATTTTTTAGAAAAAAAAAAAAAGCAAGGTTAGTGGGTCCCACCAGGCGTGCTAGAATGTGTATAAAGAAAATTGACTATGATAAAATTAAACAAATCAAAAACCAATAACATAAAGAGAACCGACCTAAATAAAAGCCATTACTAATAAATCAATAAAACATGAAAGCTTTTACCGAGATTTGTATTGTTCCCTTTAGATGAATGTAGATTGCTCAATAGTATTGCAAAACCATGGTTGCAACAAGCAAGTAGAGTGCTCAAAAATCAATGTCAAAAGATCGTGAAGTTGCTCAATCGATGCAATGTATGCTCAAAGCGCTGTTAAGTATGCCTAAGAATAAGTGATCGAAGAGAGGATTTGTGAAGGAGATGAGGGCGGTTTATATAGGTTTCAATAGAGATCGATCAACGGTCCTGATAATTCAGAAGAATCAATGGAGGAGAACAGTTGAGGAACGTGCAACGAATAAAAAGAAGACAAGTGTCACACAAAAGATGTTTTATTTGAGTTAAACACTTTCTTTTCTAAAGATAAGACATGCTTTTCATAAATTAGAAAGTTTTTTTCTAATTTAAGAGAAATTGATAAAAACAAGGTTGAGTGAATAGATAACTCAACTTTAGATTTGCTTTTGCATGATTTGAGAGAAATTAAATAATAAATTATTTAATTGTGTGTGCATGGAGAAGAAGACTTATTTTTAGAAGATTTGAAAAATATTTGAAGATAAGAAAGCAAATTAAATAAATAGATTTATTTAATTGTTGTGCATGATTTGGAAGAATAAATAAAATATTTGATTTATCTTATTTTTGGAGAATGAGAGAATTTAAATAAATTGATTTGATTTATTTAAATTTGGAAGAATGAATTTGATTTAATTAAATAATTAGGAATTATTTAATTGTTTGGATAAGATAGAATTTGTGATGAATTAATTAAATAATGGGATTTATTTAATTAATGGAGACTTGAATTTTGGAAAGAAGATAATGATTTAATTAAATAATATAAATTATTTAATGGAGACTTGAAATTTGAAAGAGGATAATGATTTAATTAAATAATATAAATTATTTAATTAATGGAATAATAAGGTTGATTTTGCTAAAATTAATTAAATAAAGGGGATTTATTTGATTAATGTTGAATTTTGAAGTTTTGGAAGAATTTGATGAAATTAATTAAATAATTAGATTATTTAATTAATTTTGAAATGTAGGTGATGCTATAGATTAGACGAAATGCAAGTGATTTGAAGACATGGTCATTTTAGGGTGTCTACATTATCAAGTCTTTGAGTTGATCAATTAATGGAAATGATGTGTCCTTTTGGTGTGAAGGCATCAACTTCTCCAGGATACTAGATGCTTCACCAATGATTTCACTGTCATGTATATGTGACTTCAAGATTTCTTAATGTGCCTTTGCATGAAAAATTGTCCCAAGTTTCATCTTTCATAGTGGGGACATAGAAGCTAGGCTCAAAGGACCTTGTAGCAACTCATTTGATTCCAACAATTGACTTTCCTATTGTTTCTCAAGAAATTCCCTTACCATCTCAACAGGGTCCTTGGTAATGTTGTCAGTAGCAGTGTCTCTTGTCCTTTCATCAGACACTTCATCATCTGCAGTCTTCTCCTTATTTGCATGATCACTAGTTTGCTGATCTAGAGAAGGACTCATCTGTGTTTGGTCCTTGTCAGCTTTGTCTTGATCATCAACAGCAAGGACTTGATTAGATTCTTCCTTTTCTGTGGCTACTTCCTCAAGATCTTCCTCAGTTTTCTCAAGACTTCTCTCTTCCTCTTGCTCTTCCATTTCTTTGTCTTTTCTAGGGCTTATTAGAGGATTTGTATTAGTTTGCTCCAAGCCTTGATCCATGCTGATTTCAGGTACAAAATTGTCATAACCAACATTTTTTCTTCTTTGTAATATATATTTGGGATGTTAAGATCTTTTAGGATCTCAAGAATTGTTTGCTATGTGTCCTTTATAAATTTTTCTATGTTTCCTACCATTAAATTGTTGATTCTCTTGTTTATTTCAATTTTGTCTTCAAGGATTTTGAAGACCTTGGCTCTTTCTTCAGGAGTCACATCTAGACGAAATTTCAGCATTGAACTTTCTCTTACCTCCACATCTTTGGTCATGGCTACTTCCTTCTTAGTAGACATAATGCTTGACAAGCTATCTGGGAGGTCACTGGCTACCTCAATAAGAGCTCTATTATATATCTCCAAGTATTGAATGTCAGCAGCCTCAATGATTCTTTTGCCTACATCATCATACTCATCATACAATTGGGCTATAGGTTTTAAATTTCCATCAATTGTTATAGCTTTCAGTACATCTTCAAGACTTATTGTAGCCTCTACTTGTTTGGGCTCTTCTTTCTTCTCCCTCCTCTTTCCCTTCCCCTTTTTGGAGGGCTTGTCTTTCTTAGAACCAGAGGCATTAGTTGTTTTTGTTTTTATCTTCTTGAGCTCTTCATCTAATTCTATTTCTTCATCATCTTCTTTTAGCACATTGACATACATTATGTGTCCTTTGGTCTTTTACCTTTTGTGACCTTTGTCAGTGGATTTCTTAGAGGATGCCTCTGTAAATTGGTTAGAACCAGTAGATTGAGAGGTTGATTTTGTAGATGTGAAACCTCTTGTCCTTTTATTTGGCACGTTGTCGGTGCCTCTGGTTGCACCTTTTGAATTTCTGGAGCTTCACTAGCTTCTTTTTGTTACTCCTTCTCTTTAGCTGCCCTTTTAGCCTCAACTCTTGACCTTGTATTAGAGATCTATTCTTTGGTGAATCCTTTACTTTGAGCATATTCCTCCACCATTTTCTTGGCTTTCTTTTGGATTTCAAGTTTTCTTAACTCAACATGAACTTTTAAAGATAACTCTTCATATATGCCAAACCTTTCCTCTGAGGTATCCCTAAGTTTTCTTAACATAAGATCTACAAGACCTATCAGAACATCATCTACCACCTCATAGCCCATGGGTGGTACCTAGACAGTCCTAGGCTCTACTGCCACCATCATAGACTGATCTTTATTTACAATAAAACAAATGTCATTCTTGTAATTTTCTACAACTGACTTAGGGATCCTCATTCTTGATTGCATTGACTTCTAAAAATTCTTAAAGTATCCCCACAATGTTACATTCTGAGCATTCATATCACCTAGACTAATCTAACATAATCTCTTATTTGTATAGCTAGAGATTTACTTGGATCCCAAACAATGTTATTGATTCCCAGAATTTCTCTTTGAAATAAAAGAATAAATAGAGTATTAACATGCCAAACTTGAAAGGATATTTTGATTCCTTACTCTTATTCAAATTCTATAGCAACTGCTGCCAGAGAAGCTCACACAAATCATAATCCTTATTCTTCTTGATCATCTCATATGCGGTGTATATAGCTGTTCCAGAGATTGGATTCTCCTAGTTAGTGAAGTATATTCAGTAGCCAATGATCATAGATGCAAACTTGACTACATGATCCTTAATTGTGTTCACAATTAGAACCCTCTTGTCAAAGTGTACTCTGATGGCTTCTATGACTGTTGCATTCTTCACAGATTTCAACTAAGATAGTAGACCAGTAGAGCTTAGACCGGTAACTACCCTTATTGCATCCTTTATTATCATATGTGTAGACTCAAGCCACATGAACTCATCATGTATTCATCTTAACACGTACCGAACCCATGCATCTTTAGTGAAGGTAGGGAAATCCAAGTACTATATGAATTTCTTGTCTTCTAAGGCCTTGTATTTGTCCAACAATTCAAGTTGATGTCCACTTAAGTGATTCAAATATAATTCTATGAGTTTGCTTCCATTATGTTCATCTAGGTAAACATGTATATAACCCATAACATCATCTTCATGCATAACCCCAAACAGAATTTCTAAAAATGCACCATCTGGGTCCACTTCTATTGATTTGAAAGGGCGTTTCTTGAATTTTAGTAGCGGCCTCTCAATGATATTAATTATTTGTGGTGTCGCCATTTTTGTAACAATTCAAACAAATTTGCAATAGGGTTTCAAATAGTAAAATACCTCTTATGTTGAATTAGGGTTTACTTGAGTTGCTTTGAATTACTAGAAGTCATTGAAGTCACTCAAAATTCTACTTTAGTTCTCCTTTGATGCTTAATAGCTTATATGCAGAGTGTTTAGTTTTTAGAATGCAACTCTTTTAAACTCTTGATATGCAAAACCCTAATTGTCATAAATGCTATTCTCAAAAAGCTATCCAACACTTCACTATTATGCGTAGTCGATCAAGATTGCTCCACAATGCACCGCATTAGATCCTTTTATGCTAGCTTCTTCTTCAAAAGATTCATCAATTAGATCCTCAACTCATATCCTTGTGCTAGATTTCAACACCAAATATCTGGCTAGGGGATTATAATTTTCATTGCAGCTCCCCCTGAGCCAGAGCTCCTAATTCACTTCCAGGAGGAGGTATCTGCACTAGAAGTTGATGCAGATCCATCCTTGACCTCATTTGCATCCTTATTAATCCAAACCTTGCTCATTTATTTCTTGGTTTTAGCCAGATCAACCTTGTACTTCCCCTTATCTTCTCTTTGCTCTATTTTCTTCTCTTCTGTAGGATAGTTTCTTTTCACATTCTTGCTTCTACAAAATCTTGCAATATGTCCATGTATATTGCAGTTGTCGCAAACAATATTCCTTTGTCCTTGTTCCCTTCTATTGATTGGATCCATCCTTGATCTGCATTGGTTAGCCATATGCCCAAATCTATTGCATGCAAAGCATTTTCCATTGAAAGATTAAGTATTCCTTGCATTGTTAAATCCATTCCTTACCAGACTTCTACACGCATTTGATTTATGACTAATTTTCTTCCAATTGGAACATTGACCAGAGAAAGATGGAACATTTTGATTCATTTTACTCCTACACTAAGTTACCTTATGACCAAACTTATTGCAATTAAAACAATAGCCATTGAAGGATGGATACCTTTGAGCATGGTGGTGCCCACCTAGAATTTGGGTTTCAAGTATTCATCTGCAGGCCTATTCAGAAAAACCCAAAAAATGTCTAAGTCCTTTGGCCTTCATAGTTGTATGTATGTACCTTTGTATATGGCCATTGTATCTAGCATGCAGATGTAAGTGTACATTGGCGGACCCGAAAAGAATTTCAATCGGCTTCAAAAAAGTGGAAAAAATGGTTGTATGAATCATTGTATGCATCTCAGGTTTGTATGTGTCATTCATATACAATTCCGGGCGTGCAAATGTGGATGTACATTGAAGATTCCATCGCAGATTCCTAGAATATTCTGCGGTTGTATCAAAAAGATTGCATGTATATTGTGTTGTATATTCGATATACAATAAGGTAGATACAATAATGGATCTCAAAGGTGTTCAAATTGGGTTAAGAAAATGGTTGGGCCCACAGGTTTTCAGCAAGGGGATTGTATGTATGTAAGATATACAAAAGGATGTACAAACAGGACATACAATCCCAAATTCCAAATTTTATTAAATCAGGCCTGGCGGGCATATGTGCAAAGGAGGTTGTATGTATGTGACAGATACAATTGGACATACAAAGGTGATATGCAAAGGAAAATATACAAGAGGCTAATATACAAAGGGTCATTGGTAAAACAAGCCTCATCGGTAGCTAAGTCCAAGGTTTCTCCGATCGGTCGATGAAGATACAAAGGCGATTGTATCTCATATACAAGTCGAACATGCAAGGAAACATGTTAGAAGAGATATAAAGCCTTGGGCCAACCAGTTGTATGATATGCGATTGTATCTTTGCACATACAATCACATATGTAAGGGGCATATACATTTTGCTTAGATACAAGGCCCGGACCTGAAGTGAATATGCAGTTTAGTTGATAAAGGCACAAGTGCTTGTTTGCATCTTTGTTTGTATGTCCACATTGTATGTTTGCACATACAAGGGTCATATACAAAGGGAAAACATACAATGCTTGGACCTGATTGAAATTTCAAATTGATTCATAATGATTTGGGATCCGCCCTTGTATGTGGTGATTGTATGTATATACAATTACACATACAATTTCAAATGCAAATGAAGATACAATGGCTCCCCGATGGAGATACAAATATTCAATGATGGCCAACCAATTAGGTGCTCACACGTGTCCAAAGGTAGTTGTATGTATATACAACTGCATATACAAAGATTAGAAGGTGAAAAGGCAAAAATGGGCGAAAAGGGTAAAATGTTTGTTCACGCTGTGAAAAGTCAAAAAAGGAGAAATGCTACCTGTGTGGCACGTTTTAATTGGTCAAGGACCAGTCAACATGATTTGAAGCCGTAGACCTCGGCAGGAGGAAATGGAATCAGCGGCCTAGTTTCCAAACTTTCATAGGAGGGTTTTCCTATGTGTTCGCAGCTGCATTCTAGGAGGGAAAAATTCCTGAACACGCAACCGCTGCACTTCCAGAAAAAGGGTAGGTTGGCTTTAATGGTAAATTTGTAGAAGTATGGGTCTAATGGACGGGCCAACTACCATTTTTAAGGTGAAAATCTCCAGTCTGCTACACGTTTCCCAAACTAACCTACTCTTCCTTCTTCTTCTACTTGGAACATTGAATGTTTTTGGCACCATTTAGATGGTGCATTGTATCTGGAAGCATCTCAAAAATGACATGTACCTTAATTGCTGAGTACACGTTCTGGGTATATCAGAACCGTGTTACTCATTTTTCTATGGGTGGAAGACTTGGGCAAATTTTTTTTGGAGAAATAACAAAAAATAGAGCTTTTCTGGGTTGTTCTATCTCTTTTGTGAGTTTATGAGTTGCATTTGAATGCATGTTGTATACATGTTTAGTTTCATGTTGTGTTATATGAAAATTGTTTCATGGCATGTGTTTAGCTATTTGTCTCCATGGCTGTATGCATCCATTCTTTTGAATCTAGTTGCTAAGGGTTACTAAGATTCTAGGATATAGATTTATGTATTGCATGCTTTATCTCTAACTTCCATTCAAAGAGTGGATTAAATTGTTTTAGGTTATGAAGAAGATTGTATGGCAGCAGGGATGTTTGTAAGTAGAGATAGCTAAATACTCATTCTTGGGTGATGTTTGTAAGGCAAGCATTGATCTAATCCCTTGAAACTTGAATCTCTGTTGAGTTTGTGCAAATCATTCACATGTATACGTCTAGTTGACTCCTTGCCCTGAGATAGGCACCGGTCTGCCCTTGTGTAGTAGTTATGATCCAAAACCCCCTATCTTGCATCCAAAATATAAATACAAATCATTTCATAATTCCAACCTATTAGTTTGTAGGAGTAGAAATAGGACCCTAGCATACTCTCATCCTCAACCAGTTAGATATGTCTAAGAACATTACCAAACTTGTGATTTATCATGCAAATCTTGGTCCTAAAATGAGAGTATTCTGCCTGTGACTAAAAGGCTAAATCTTTCTGTTGGGTGATTCAAAGTTAAATCTTTAGCTATAGGGATACCCCCCTTGGTGCGGTAGAACCAGAAGTGAAGGGGAGGTAGCTCACGGAACCTCCTGTATTTGTTGGCCGGATCTACCTGTGCATTGGAACTGGCAAACCCTTTGTTGATTCAGAAAAAACTCAAACAGAGCATTTGGCTACCTGACTGGAGGTCTTCTAGGTCTTCTTTTCTGATTTTGGAACTGGTTACCTTTGTTTTTCTTCATCTCAGTATTTGCTTGACCTGATTTGGAACTCTCTCCTTTTTCAAATCCCAAACCTCTCTTGTCATCTAGATTTTTCTGACTAGTAAGCAATTCATCAAGCTTTGTAGATCTTATTTTGAATTGTTCTTTGTAACTATTTGCAACTTCCAAGTCAAACTTTAGAAGTACAACATCTTTTTCCAACTTTTCACATTCTTCAGACTTGTCTTTCAAAACTTGATTCGCATGCCTCTCAACCTCTTCTTTCTCTTCAATCAATATTGATAAATCACTTAGGGTTTTATTTGCTACTTTCAACTGTTCACTTAGCTCTCTACTTCTATCCTTTGATCTTTTGACTTTCTCTCTTAGTTTAAAGATGCATTCATCAGCTTCTTTGATATTTTCCCTCAAATCATGGATATCTGCTTCATACTTATCAAGATCTTCAAGAGCAGTTTTTAATTCTTTATTACTGACATATGAATAATTATCAATTGCAACACTACCTAGAGTAGGATACCTTCCGGCTACCATGAGTAAACTTTCCCAGATCTTCTTTAAGATGTTAGACTTCTTACAAGGAACCTTGTTTTGATATCAATTGTTGAACACAAAGAATACTAAGAGAGGGGTGAATTAGTATTCTACAAAACCACTTCTTCACATGTTCATTAATCTAGTTACCAAATTCAATAACATGAAAGCAGAATAAACACAAGAGCAGCAACCATAAAGACATAACACATAGACACCAGGATTTTTACATGGAAAACCCTAAAAGGAAAAACCACAGTGAGTGTTAGCTCACAATATATTATGATAGCAATACCAAATTACATAAGGCTCACTACCCAAAGAAATGCTCACTGCAGGTGGACTCATTGTCCATTGAGAAAGAAAGATAGAAGAGAAAGAGAAAATGGCTCACTACCAATAATGAACTACTACAAATGCATCTACAAAATGCTGGATTACAGTTCCATTGATAGCTTAATATATAGATTCAAAACTCTTCATCATAACTGTCATTCCTTACTACTCTGTCTACATATACTCTGTTCTGCTTGCTTCTGAACTCTTACAACACTTATTAGATCACAAAAGGAGAGTTAGATCGCACACACATCTATTCCACCACACATTTTTCATGTTTAACATCAAATTCCTTCAAGTGTGTATATATATATATGCAACATGATTTATCTTACAACTAGGCCGATAGCCCAAGCATGAAACATGTACACAAATATTATACCCTGTTGGCTTGATATTATGCACAAACAACAATGTGAACTCAAACAATCATTAGGAATCTTAATTTTGGTTTGGACCTATTATGGAACCACTTAGATTGATGATCCAAATAATATAACTTTACCGCATATTGATCTAGCATGAGTGTCAGCTTTATCCTTAAGTGCATACTCAACTAACTTGACTGTCATACCATAACTTTCAATGCAAACCATATGGGACTCTGAAATTCACAACCAACATTCATTATGGGCCTCTTATCATATGTTCAAAATTGCATAGTTTAATAATCTTCTATGGAAAAATGCGGATCTCAGAACTGTTGTTCTGTCACAGAGAAATACTGTCAAATTGGAAGCCGATACTAGAGAATTTGTAGCTGATCTTCTGGTGAACTTGAAACTCTACAAATCTGAAATTAAATACTCCTCATATGTGTTTACGACACCTTCAAACCATAAATCAAAATACTCAATAGTAGAGGAATGCAGAGTAAATTACTCGAGTGTTCTACCATGTTCCTTACTCTACTCTACTTACCAGACTTAGGCAATTTACAACATAACTTCTGGAGATGTTAAGGATATGAAACTTAGGATATAACATTGCATAACATCTAAGTATAACATACCAGAACCATACAACAAGATCTTCATCTGTGAAGGAGTACCAACTGGATTTCTGTCCATAGGTCAATGCGCTGCCAATACTTAGTCAGTTTGGATAAGTCAATCTTACCGGACCAAAATATTGCACACATCTTTGACTCAGGAGTTGTCTTCAAGCATGTCAGTTTGTTGCCATCAATGACAACATCATGTCTTCAACATATCAGCAATGTCTCTTGATTATGTTACCAATAGATGATGCCTCTTCCTATGACAGAAACCTTTTGACTGTTCCCAATCATGATCGCAAACTTGACATTCTTGTCAATGGAGGAAAAAAGGTTTACATTACCACTCATGTGGTTGCTACACCCACTGTCAAAATGCCATACTTTAGGGCTGCTCTACTCAGCAAGGTTGTATACAATAAACACTTTAGACTATTTTTCATTTTTAGTCTTTTCCTCATTCACTACATGATCATTCTGACTCCCTTGATCACATTGTTTCTTCCTACACTCATTTGCATAATGACCAAACTTGTGATAGTAGTAACATTGCACATTAGACTTGTCATACCTCTAGTTGGAGTTGCTGCCCTTCTTGTTATGGGAGTCCTGCTGTGAGGTGCTTGGTCCATCTTCTTGGTTGTTTGAGCCACCTCTTCGAGAATTACTTCTTCCTCTACCTCTCACACTACTCTGTGCCTTGAAGGCTCATTCTAGGGAAGGAGTAGATCTATTCAGTCATTACTCATGGGTTTGAAGAGAACCCATCAACTCATCTACTGTCATCTTTGAGAGGTCCTTGGCCTCTTCTATTGCAATAAAAATAGGGTCAAATCTCAAGGGAAGACTTCTAAGTATTTTCTCAATAATCCTTTTCTCTTCCATTGTTTCTCCATTGATTCTCAACTGATTTATCAAGGTCAAAACCCTTGTATGGAAGTCTGAAATAGATTCTCCATCCTTCATCTGTAGTGTCTCAAAATCTCTCCAGAGGAGTTGTAGTTTCACTAACTTCACCTTGTCAGTTCCTTTGTAGCTATTTTTCAGAATCTGTCAGGCCTCCTTTGCATAGTTAGCTGCTGCTATTCTGGGGAAAATAGCCTCTGTCAAGGCTACCTTAATTAGACTCAAGGATTTTGCATCATTTCTCCTTGTTTATTTTAGTTGGTTCTTCTGGGCATTTGTGAGGGTTACAAAGGCATTTGGGTCAGTCACATTTGTGAATCCACTGACCACAAGTTCCCACAAATCATTTGCAACCAAGATGGTCTTCATCTTCTTTGACCAAACATCATAGTTTTTCCATCAAATATGGGTGGCTACTGCCAACGCTTGTTGTCTCCTCCACTCACTATTCTAAATTAAGGGAGACTGTTAATACCCAGAAAATCTTAGGGCTTTTCCTCAATACCTAGAAAGCTAAAACTCTAGTTCTACCAAACCTTGGCTCTACTTTGCTAACTTGGCTCTGGTACCAATTTTTTGGAAGTGTTATTCTCTCATACCACTCTGTTGGAATGAAGAATAAACAAATAGAGAGAGGGGACACAAGAACACACTACACAAACAGAGATTTCTATTAATCAATAATACTATTTTACATCAAACAAATACAACTACAGAGCTACAGCTCTATTTCTACTTTCTCTACAAATACTTCTCACTCTGGAGTTTGTTGGTCTTCACTATTGTCCCTTTTTATTTGGAGTTGTTCATAGCTCATTCCACTAACTATTTTCTATGTGTGTCTAGAGCTACCTAGAGCTCGAATCTCTGCACTCTCTCTGCAATATTCGTCCTATTGTTGCTACAACAAATATTCTCTGCTCTACACTGTTGTACTACTGTTGCTTGCAATATTTTAACTTCTCTTCTATATTTATTTTTTCTTTACATTCCCTCCTTTTATATTTTCCTTCACCCAAAAATCTTCCACTCAAAATTCAAACTCAAAACTACCTACTATATTGAATGATTTCTGACGGGCCAACAAATTGCACTAAATGTTTTGCAAGGTGCAGCAGGAGGGAGATCTCCAGAGATCTCTGACAGGGTAGGTGCATTAACTACATGCTCCAAATTAGATTTTCTAACACAAATCAATTGCATCTTCGAGGAGCCAAGCCTATCTTATGCAACAGGTGAAGCTTGAAAATATTTTGGCTGACAACATATTATTACCTATCTCCAAATGACATATTTATACGTCTCCTTAAATCTTTATATTTTTGTAAGAAAAAGTTAATTGGAAGTCAATAAAGTACACTACAACAAGCCAGATATTATTATAATGGACAACAAAAATGAGATATCGTCGAATGGACTTTATTTTTAATTAGATATCTATACAGAGATATCTTGCTCTTAGTGAATTGTAATCTATGTACCAATAATTTCTTATTAAGTTATGAGTATGAATGGAGTGTTTTTAGGATTCATTATGTTTTTTTTTGTTTTTCTTTTGGGATAAATCTAAAAGTGTTCCAATTATCTTTATGGACGATATAAAAATCATGTCTATTATTATTGAAGTACATTAAAATAAATGTCATGTAGCAGTTAATTTGTATTGTTGTAATATATTTAAAATTATTATAAATGGTCCAAGAGAGGTTCAATAGTGGTGTGGGTACCAATAATTGTCATAGAACTAGTATATTGGAAGCCTAATATTTTAAAAGTATGGTACTTGTAGTTGTAAGAGAGGACTCAATAGCTGAATAAATTATGTCCATTAAATTCAAAAAACAACAAACCATATGATGCCACATTGTCACACTAGAAAACGTGACTTAATGCACAACTGTAAGTCTAACTTTTTGGGGGGTCTAGTATGACACCTCAACAAAATGCATGATGATAAGACTTTTTTTCTAGGTCTATGTGGGAATATTTGAATTGTCTAAAATAAAACCAATATTTGTATCTTAAATGTTTCTTTCTCTAGAATAAAGAACTTCTAGATTTTCAGAAATTTTATTTTATCTTTTTATTATTAAAATTAAAAATTCTTAACTTGCATTAATTTCAAATCATATTTCAAAGAGCATTAATACTAGTCGTTTGAATTAGGATTAAAAAGTTTCCCTAATTGAATATCAACAATTTCAATCCTTAAATAGTAGAATCATAAGCATTTAAAAATCATAAGTTTAAGCTTTTAACCCAAGCCAAAAAGTAGAATCATAATCATCCTAGTCAATCACTTGCCAAAATGGTCCTAATCCTTAGCAAGCCTAATCACAAGCCTAAGCTTATACTTAGAGGAGGCTGCCCCTCTAGTTCAAACAATGGTACAAAACCTAAGCCCACGGTCATAATTCAAGGATGCCCTTTCCCTAATCCTAATGTTGAGAACAATCCAAGACCAAAGCTCATACTTCGAGGAGCCCCTCCTCCTACTTATAATGATGACAAGAATCATGTTGCATACCTTGAGGGACAAGATGAAATGCAAACACTTAAACACATGTGTGACACCATGCCAACACTAGAGGACAATATTCTAGTATCCCAATTCTAAGATCTCATCCAAACACTTCAAGTACCACAATCCCTAGACCAACAAACCATACAATGACTACATGCCATCATTCAACAATTTCAACAAATCTAATCACCTCAAATACAACACCTCCTAGCTCAAGCCCAACAATTCATAGCCACTTGTCAAATCCAACAAACATAACCACACATTCCACTTCAATCCTATGTGTCATTCCCCTCCACTTCATACCAACCTAATCCACCCACATATCAAGTTAATGCCACATCAACCTATCCCACTTCTTTCCATGTCAACCAACATTCATATCAAGTCACATCCAAACAAGCACATGTGAGCCCAAGTCACCCCTTCAAACAAGATCAAGTGCCTTCAAGTTCTAATACTACCTTTGAAAAGGGAAACACCAATCTAGTTCATGCACCCTATAAGTATATTATACCACCATCTCATCGAATGCCTATCCTAAATCCATCATGTCCTAGTCCTAATCCATTGGTCCCTCCACCTTCCAATCCATCAAACCCTTCATTACCCCTACCATCATCTAATCCTCAATCAACTCCATGTCCTAAGTTCAAACACTACAAAAGTAAACCTATGGAGTTATCCAAGCCCACCAATCCATTCAATCCCTTTGACCCTCCATCTAATCAAAATCCTAACCATAGCCAACACCTTCCAACACCCCTTTTATTCCCCCACCATGGGACCTATCCACTCCTAGTCCTAATTCATCCAATCCAATTAGCCCTCCACCTACTCCTAAGCCTTCAACTTCTACCACCCATACATATATGAAGGATGTGATCCAAGGGCTATTAGAAAGGAATAAATCATCATCATGTCATAAAAGTCCTATCCTTGAGCCTACCAAGGAACCTTCCAACACCATGTCCATTCCTACAACCCCTTCATATAGTCCACAACCCCTTGAACCTATTCAAGAGTCTCCCCCATTGAGTCCAAGTCAACCTCCATCATGCCCTCATGTGGTTGACCAACAAGAACCTACCAAGCCTCTCCAAGAGCCTTCCACTTCCACTTCCATTCAATAAATTCAAGAGTTAAGTCAATTTTATAATCCTAAGCATGTGGAGACATGAAGTCCTCATCCTAATCAAGATCAAATCACTTTCATTCAACCCATCCATAACATTTATCTTTTCCATGATCAAGACATTATTCATGATGAAGAACATATCCATGAACAACTTGATCCTATTCATACCCCCACAACCATTCATGAGCAAGACACCCAAGATCCACGTACTCAACCTCATGAAAGTCTTGTTGACCTACTTGATCAGTCACCCCACTTCATGGCCTTCCTTCAAAGCAAAGAAACTTCTCCTCCATCTAGCCCTACCCATAATGCACCAACATCCACTTGTCATGATGAGACACTTGGGTCCCAAGAAAACATAGAAGACCAAACCAATATTTTGGATCTTAGTAAACATAATGATAATCAAGCTCCTAAAGATCCTTCCACATCCACTATTGATCCCATTTCAAATCCACTATCATATCCCCTTGGCCTATCTACTTTTGTACATGAATGCTCCTACTTAGGATAACAACAACCATTATCTTCCACTTCACCTCCTCCATCCAATAATGACCTCAAGTCTAGTGTCCAAACTACACCTAGTCCCATAGTCCATCGTATACTCCAAAACATGAATTACGAAGGTAAAGGCTTAAAGGCCTTCATGAACAAGGAATTTTGGAGCCCATCCATGTCAACATCCCTCCACGCTCATATGGCCTTGGATATACACCCCAAGATAAACAATCTCAAGATGTTGGTACTTCCTCCATGCCTTCTAAGTCCACCACTTTCCATCACAAATCCTATCATACACCTAAAACATATCTTGCCATTCCACCTCCATTATCCTACAAGTGTCAAAAGCATGCGACCATACACTTTCCACCATCCACTTTGCCTCCACTACTCCCAACTCCTAATATCCTACCATCCACTTTACCACCACTTCTCCCAATGCCAAATCCATTCATTTACACATTCCCTCATATTCCTAATCATGATCAACAAATGCACACATCATCTAAACAAGAAGCTTCCACCATGTCCATGAGATTCAAAAATAAGCATTTGGATGCCTCCTTCCATAAAGAAAAAAATCATAAGGATCCTCATGCCTTAGGGTAAAAATACAAAATTTCAAAGTAAAGTACATCCAAAAAGCTATACAAGCCCATACCTCCAAAACAAAAGTCAAAAACTAAAATGGTTTGGGTCCCTAAGAAAAAAGCAACCAAGTCAAATGAGGCATCCCCTTCCACCCAAAAAGCCCATTCCATTCAAAAGTTTCAAATTCATTCATTTCACAAGTCAAACAAAAATCATAAAAATACTAAGTCTATGTGGGTACCTAAACTCCTACATCACCCATCTCCTAAGAAAACATCTCCATTGCTTCCTACACCACCTTCCAATCATAAGATTCAATGTTTATCATGGTGTGTGCAATCATTGGTCATGGTTGCCTTCCATTCCACAACATTTCCACATGCCTCCATCTCCCCATCTTTTATCCACTATCCTACATATTTCACACCTCACCTTCCTATGGTCCATGCTTTTGCATAAGTCATTCATCCATCCTTGTGCATGAATTCTTCCCTATATAATCCACATCATAATCCACTTTCAACCATCCATCCATGCATAATCCTTTCATAATCCACTATCTACCTAATCCATCTCCCTTTCATGCAACCCCTTACCAACATCAATGAGCATAAGGACATGGTCCATGTGGCATCCATCTCTTATGGGACTATCACCTTTCATGGAATTAGACACTTGAGTCCCTCTTATCCATATTCACCTTCTCCCATTCAAAAAATCAAAAAAGTCAAAAAAAATTTCAAAATACTAAAGAGAAATCCATTCGTCCAATGGTGAAAACCACCCTTGGTGGCACCTTGGATAAGTACCATGATGAAAACCTGGCAAATAGGTGTCATGTGTAGGTTGATCTTCTATGTCACTTACACTTGGGGGGCACATTGTCTCATCCACACTATCATTTCCTACCTATCATTTTCCATACCATTTCCATACCATCCTACCATCCTTATCCATTGCACCCACATACACATACCTATCATATTGAGTCCATCCATTTTGATCTTGATAAAGATATGGGAGCAAAATGTTGACAAATGTTTTGGATATCTCTTGATATTTGTCATCCTTTCCATCCAATTCTATCATCATCCTCTTGTCATTAGCCTTGTCATGTCAAATCCTAAGCATTACACCTAGAATGGGGCATGTTATTCCTATGTGACATAGTCCTTGGAGATCACATCCTTGTTCTCTTACACATATATCCTTTCCATCCTGTCGCCTACCCTTTTATCCATTCATCCAATCCCATCCTTCATCCTTGCATATAGACTTGGTCTTCCCTTGTCATTGGTATCTAGCACAAAGGCTACCCAAATTATCGTCCAATGTCATCCCCAAAACATTTCAAAAAATTCCAAAAAAATCAAAAACATTTCAAAAAAAATCCAAAAAAAAAAAAAAACATTTCAAAATACAAAAAAATCAAAATATTTAAAAAATACAAAAAAATACAAGCAATAAAATCAATATAATCAATAAATTCCTCAAATCATCCTTATCAATTTGTCAAATCAATTCTTCAATTCTTCCAATCAAACCTAATCATCAATTCTTCCAATCATCAATCCATCAAATTCCTTTCAATCAATCAATCAATCAACCCAACTTTTTAAATCAATTCATCTCATTAATTCCATCAAGTCATCAATTCATTCCAATCAAATCATCCAATCAATTCTCAAATCATCATTCAAATCAATTCCAATCAAATCACTCCTTCAATCCAATCAATCCAAATCATCAAGTCAAATCAACTCTTCAAATCATTCCAATCAATTCAATTCTTCCAAGCAATGATCCAAATGCAAGTCATCATCAATCCATACCAATCAATTCAATCAATCAAGTCAAATCATCCAATCACATCCTTTGGTCTTGTTCCTAATCTTGACATAAACCAAATCAATCAATTAATTAATCAAATCATGGTGTTGATTCGCATGGCCAACAACACTAGTGTCAATCAATCAATTGTCTTATACAGGATGTTGCATTGTCGAAACCAGACCAGGCATCTTGTATGACATGTTTCATTTCCTAAAACCAAACACAATTAGTCAATCATCAATCAATCAATCACTTAATCATTGGTTTACAGCTTGACAGGGGCAATACCTTGTTTATTTTTGTATCATTTGTGCATGCTTTATTTCTTGCTTGTGTGTGTTATCATTTTATCTTGCATTTGTATCAAATCCTTATCTTACCAGCTAACATTCATATTGTGATTGAATTTTTGAACTACAGTAGAAACTACCTAAATATTCAATAACTTCAATAAAATTAAGACAAATGCAATAAAACAAAGATATACCTTGCCAAACCAATCTACCTCATGTCTTCCATTGTTGCCTATCTCTTCCTTGATCTTGTATATGATAATGGAGCTCTTAGAAGTTGTACTTCCTTGTTGTTTCAAGATGACAAAGAGGGAATGGCTTTTGTGGAGGATTATGCAAAGTGAATGGTTTCTACAATGCAACACTAAGATGAATGATGGAGATAATAATATGGAGCCATGATAATGATATGGATATGCAGCTAGATGAGATAATGATACTAATGGATGCAATACAAATGAGGGGAGCCAAAGGGATGCTTGATAACTATGGTGGAATTTCTACAAAATAATATTACTAAAGCTTGAGTGGTGAAAAATAAGTGTGAGAACCTTGCTTTTATAGGCTAAGGATGGACCAATTCCAAGTGTCATAAGATCCACGATTGGAGGAAGTTATCTATGACATGTTTAGTTGAGATGGAGTTGGTTGGGATGAGGGAGATAATCATGGGAAATGTTCCTTCTACATTTACAAGGTAGAGGAATATGTGGATCCACAAGCCATATGTCATGATGCTCTCATAGACCTGTGAGTTAAAAGTGGAAGACTATGAGCAGATTGTGGAGATTTGTTGGAATGTGAGAGATAAACTAGGATTTGGAAGACAAGTGTCTTTGAGCATGGAGATGATTGAGAAATAATAGGACACATGTGGGTGAAGAAGTAGGGATGATTAGAGGATAAATAGGACATGTGGGTGAGGATAATTAGCTAATTAAATATTAAAATATTTGATTATGGGTGCAACATGGTGAGGTATAAAGTGAGGTGGAAGAATGACATGGATGAGATGATGTGGAATTTAGGCAATAGACTTTGACTTAGAAGAAAAGATTAAATAATTTAGGATTATTTAATTAGACATGACATTAGAGGAAATTAGGATATGATTAATTAGACATGACATTAGAGGAAATTGGGATTTTTATTTAATTATTAGAATAATAAGATAGACGTGAATCAAATAAATAAATTAGAATATTTATTTATTGATATAAGAATTAGAATAAAATAAATATTAAAATATTTATTTAATTTGACTCAAGCCATTTTTAGGTGTATACACATATCTTGTATCTAGACAAGGTTGTATTATCCTAGGGCATGAGACACATCGTCAACTTGGTCCTTATACCTTGGTGCATAATGTCTAGTGCTATATCAAACATCATGGTTGCTCACCTTCATTGCAGCATAATGTATCATTAATTTCCTCATCTTTCTTCCTTGACCAATCCCTTTCATTTTGAGAGCCTACCTGTGTTTGTCCAACCTGCCTATCCTTTTGAGGGGGCATCATCATCCTATATTTTCACCATCCAATTTCCTCTATCCATACCTTAGCTTCTTTGAAATGATGTTACTCAACATAAATCTCATCATCTTGAACATCATCTCAAAGAGGGGCAAAATGTAGACACCTAAATTTGTCCATGTCTTGCAACACCTTGTCAATACATTATTAGAGACATTATAAGACATTTTGTCCTAATCCCACTCCTAATCCAATCCTAATCACTTAATCAGTTAATTAAATAAATCCCATTTATTTAATTAATCCCCCTTTCACATGTCCCAAATAATTCAAATCAATATTTGAGTTATTCCCTCACCTCTCATCACAATCAAACACTTGTCACATGACTACAACACTTCACATGCACAACTAATTTAAATAATCTTTTATTTGAATTAGGCCTCCTTTATTCTCCTTTGCACACTTGTCACATGACTACAACTCCTCATGGAGTGGAAAACCCCATTCAATCCTACCGTCCACATCATTGAAATCAACTTTTGATCTCAATCATTCATTCAAATCAGCCTTTTCTATAAATCAAACCTTACACAAAATGTATTGGTTTTCGAGTAGCCTCATGATGTCGAATTTTCTATGCAATCTAGTTTTCAAGTACTGTTATGCTGCTGGAATGAGAAACCAACACTCCTTCCATATTCAACCTTCAAAATCATGCATGCCTATGCGAGGTTGAGAAGAGAAATCTAGATAAACCAAATGTACCGTGAAGATTCAGTTTGCATTTGCTTTTTGTTTTGATTTTCATGCTATCTTTTGCTCTATTGTGCTTGTTAGGGTTTGATAGTTTGTTGTTTGTGCATTTACCCTAATTTTTTCCCTAACGACATTATCCACCTACACATGGATGGAGTGACTTTGTTTTCTTGGGTTGTGTGGGCTCCTCCATTTAATGATTTTGATATGATAAGTGTTGTACATGTTGTAATGTCAAAAAATGTCCCCTTGGGGGCTTTTCCCTCTTTAGGTTTAGCTCTCGGGTCTTTAGTGTGCATTTAGGACATTTTACATCATATTTCAACATCCTGATGAGAAAACCCCTAAGTGTTTTAGCAAATAGGACCTAGGGGGTCTACTTGAGATAACCCCTACCCAAAATAGGGGGGAGGACTTGGGCACCTGCGCCCTAGTCCTGCCCTCTTTTGGGGTAGTCCCAATTTTGGGTGTCAGCTTGTGACCATTATTTGGGTCCTATGCCAACACGGTAAGTTTGAATTACAAAATTTGTGGTGGGAGTGTTTGTAGTTTCATATAAAAGCATGTTTAGGCATTCATTTAAAAACTAGATGATTACTAGAAAGCTATTGTGTTCTCAAGGTGATTCAAGGGTTTCATTGTGTTGCAAGAGCTGATTTGTGTGGTCTATGTGTTTGTGTTTGCATATTTGAGCATCCATTTCCTCATGGAATGAAGAGCATCTTCCTCCCATGAGATCTTCACTACAAGGTGACATTTATTGTGTTTGTGATCATTTATTCATTTGGATTTGCCTTTACCTCCCTAGGCACGCACTCTCTATCTGACAAAGGTGTTTAGAAGACTTAAGTGTCCTTCTGGGGCTTGACTGAGGCAAGCTCCTAAACACCACAACCCCCTCCCAAAAATTTATGATTGTAGGTTATAGGTTGATGATGCAGACAAAGTGAAGTTACAGGATGGCATATTAGAGTGTCAGAATTGTAGATCAAAGAAGAAAAGAGCACCCTAGACTTGGGTGCCCGCTCATTAGTCCACAAAGTTTCGTGACGGAAAAACCTTCAGTGCAGCAGGAATGGGTTACAGATCTTGTCCGTAGATCCTAACAAAAGTAAGGCACTAGACTTTGGCCCCCGCTCTTTTGTCCCTGACTTTTTCTCCTTGGAATCCTGAAAATAGGTGCACAGTCATTTATAATTTTACAGCTTTCTGTAGAGGCATTTTCTGTTATTCAACTATTTATTGTTGTATTGGCATAATTAGGGTTTTGATGGATAATTGAGTATAAGAGAAGGAAAACTGATAATCAAACACCCTAATCCAAGTTTCCATACATTTGTAAGTGATTAAGGACCTGATAGTGCTCTGCCACTCAATCCTAAGGTCCTTAAATGTAAAGGGTGATAGGAGGATTTAAACACTAAACTAAATAAATGCAATTTTACCCTAAACATTTTGGTGAACCCATGTTTTTGGACTTAATTGCAACTTTCTGAGTGTTTGTCTTCAGATTTGGGTTGATTTCATTCATTCATATAGTCATTCATCTTATTGCACTAAGAAAAATTCAAAAAAATTTGAAATTTTTTTAAAAATTGCCTTTTAGGGTTACTAATTTGCATCAATTCATTCTAATTTTTTGTAATTTATGATTTTTGCATCAGCTCTAATATAAACTACAAAAAATTACAAAAATACAATAATTTACATTGTATTTTCATCATATAATTGCTAGGGTTTTGTAGAAATTTTGACAATTTTCATATAACCTAGTAATTCCAAAATCTAGGGTTAGTAGGAAAAATCTTCTTTCAGATTTTTCTACTGATTTTAGAGACTCATTCAAACTTTCATTTGGCTTTAGTCTTTCATTTTGGTGTAAATTTGAATTTAGATTTCAAATATTTGCATTTTTGCATAGAAATTTTCAACAAAAAACTAGCAATTTTCATGCATTTTCATTAGATTTGCACTTGCATTTTGCATCTTAGAGATTGGAATTCATTTTCAGATCTAATTACACTTCATTTTCATCATAAATGAGACTTTAAAACATTTATATAGCACTTTGTGTCAAGATCTCAAACCTAGGGCTTGAAAAACATCGATTTTCATTAGATTAGGCCTTATCGACTCTCTAAATTTGCACCATAGGCATGTTGTGAAGGGTATTTTTACATTAATTGGTTTTTATGAGGATACATTTTTTCTTCCCCTCCTAAAAATCTTCACAATGCCTTTTTATTGGCCTCTTGTATTGAAATTTTGGTGAAAAACTACACATTTTTGCTATTTTTGCCCTAGGGTTTGGCCTAGTTTGCACTCCAAATGTGTTGTGACAAATTTTATGGATTGAGGTGACTGATATAATTGCTATAATTTTCATCACCTCCTAAAATTCATTACAACACCCCTTTTGCTAGGTCTTGGAGTTGAAAAACTATGAAAAATAGCCTATTTTTGCTATATTTTCACTAGGGTTTGACCTTAAGTGGCACTAAAAGCGTATTGTGACAGATATTTTGACATTAAGTGACTGTTATCACTGATATATTTTTCTTTCCATCATAATTTTCCTCACAACACCCTTTTTCATGCCCCTTTGTATCGAGATTTGGTGAAAAAATCACATATTTTGGCATATTTTCACTATATTTTGACTTATCGTCATCTATGAAGGATCCAATTACTATATTGGACTGATATCAGACATATAATTTTCTTCCGTTGACTAAATTCCTTACAACACCCTTTGTCTCATTCATTTGCATTGAAATGGTACAAAAAATCAAGCATTTTTGGCCTTCAATCATATCCTTCTCTTAGGGTTTGTTCTCTCAGTTTGTGCATTGTGTATTTTGTGCTTTTGCATAATATTTATGATCTACTATCCTAAAATAATATCCCTTTAAGAAGAAGTAAAAGGTTAATGGGATCTAGTGCTCTTGAAGAAAACAACATTCCTACCTCTAATAATCCTTTGAATGCCTTCTTTATAAAGGGAGAAGCTCAAATTTTGCAAGATATTATACATCCTTCAACCACTATGGAAGATCAAATATTTCATGATGTTGAGGATACTATTGAGATAGTAGGGCATGTACCTACGGAACAAGTCAATAAGCTTGATAAAGACCTTGCCGAATTTCAAGAATATGTACAAACTGAGAGGATAGCTAAAGAGGCCTTACCTATGATTCACCATGTAAGAGAATTGATAAAAGAAGGACAAGATGGAATTACTTTTATTTGTTGTTTAACACATATTGTGCAAATTAATGTAATGTCGGTGAGTGAATGTGCAAAATTTATTAACATGTCATCACTGTCGCATACTCAAGTTTCGGCACCTATACCGACTACAGGAATATCTACTTTCAGATCAACGATCTTAACAACTGATGTAAATGCTTGTAGTAATGTTACCACTAGTATTGGAGTATCTAATGACACCAATTACAAAGCTATGGGATTTGATTATCAGAACTTGGTCCATAATGTGACTATTCCTATGAATATTTGTTCTCAACCTCCCATCACACATTTATTCCCAACCATCTTCCACCTACCAGTATGTCCAACTACCATTGACCTATTCCTAGCCTCCACCTGTCACATCTTAATTTCAATCACCTCCTCACTTCGGTTCCAATTCCTCGCAACAAACTACATCCCCTAATGATGCCATCCTAAACCAACTTTTACAGGGCATGACTACTTTACAACAAAAGGTAACAAACTTGACAAATTCTTCGGAGCCTAGTCTACCAACATATCATGCCCGTAATCCCCTTTCCGATGCCATTTTGAGAACTCCTATGCCTGAGAGGTTTGAGACTCCTCACTTTGAAAAATATGGTGGAAAAGGTGATCCTAATATTCACGTGGCAACATCTACAACTATGTGTAGTGATTTCTATTTTGAAGAGGATTTGTTGGAAAAACTTTTCCCGTGATCTCTCAAAGATATAGCTTTAGAATGGTTTTTCTCTTTTCTTCTAAATTCAATACACTCCTTTTCACAGTTGATTGATCAATTTTTACAACATTTTCAAGCAAATATCAAACCCCGAGTCACTCTTATTGACTTGGTTCAATGCAAACAAGGTTCGAAAGAGAAGTTGATTGAATTCATTAGTCGGTATCAAGGGCTTTACGCATAGATTCAATATCAGATGAAAGATGATGATGTTCAAAAGATATTTATTACAAATCTACAGCCTAATATTCATGATAAGGTCCCCTTGATGAAGTATAACTCCTTTCAACATTTATGCATTGCCCTTCATGATTATCAACTTTCGTCTAGTCAGTATAAAAACCAAAACTCATCAGCTCAAGTTGGTCAATCCATGGGCGGATCATCACAAAACAACTTTAAGGGGAATAATAATAATAGGAGCTTCATCAAGGTTAATGGACCGAATATGAACAACTTTTTGAATGTTTTAGCTATCACCAATCCAAAGAAAGCATCATATCAACCAAGAAAATTTACTCTTATATTTGAGTCTTATTATTCCATCATGAATCAAGCTGTGAGTAATAACATCTTGAAGCTTCCCCTGATCGAGCCTATTGATCCTAGAAAACATGGACCTTACTTCGATGCTAATGCCTTTTTTCATTATCATTGAACACAATGACATGACACTGAACGATGTATGCATCTTAAACATGAGATATAGGACCTTATTGATTCAAATGTCATCCAAGTATCAGGTTGAATGATAATGGAAACAAGTTGGTTGCTTTGCTAAATTAGAACTTACAAATCTTCACTAATCCTTTCCCTAAGCATACTGAAACCAATATGTTGGAAGAGGATTTAGTGGAAGTAGATGAGGATGATTACTTGGACTATGATAACATCGTAGGAATGATTTAAGTGGATAAGAAACAAGTGGAAAATCCACCTTGTCCACGAAGGAATGGAATTTATGTTGAGGTTCCTCCTCCGTTATCCTTATATGGATCAGGAGATAATCAAAATGCATCAGAAAAGCAAGAACAACAACCGATACAGACGAGTAACTGGTACAAGATGATTCATGTTACCATACTAGAAAGATTCAACAATGAAAACTCGATAAAAATTAGAAAAGAGTTAGACGACTGTCAGTAGTTAGAGAAAACAGTGGTTCCCCTCCTCATAAGCAACAAAAAGTTATATTTACACAAGGAGTTACAAAGAAAGTATCATGTGATAATAAACAAAAATATCATAAGAACCACTCAAGTTTTTCACTCAACATGATTGAGTACCTCTCCAAGAGGTTCACAAGTTCTAAAATCTGATACGAAGATCCCTACAGGTAAATATCTCTAACCCTTTATCTCTCTCATGATGTGCTTCCCCCGTGATGTGTTATGTGTTGTTTAGGCCTCCTTGGATAACCCTTGATTCTCTTGTAAGGTCTGGGATACCAGGAGACCACCTCTGTTGTGACCTTCTTCTATTCGTATCATCATTCTTCTATATTACCTCTCTCTCTAATTCCATTGTTGTGTTTTGTGTCTTGCAGACATAGCGTTGCAGTTGGTGACTTGGGGGCACCCTCCTACGTGATTGTCCCTAAGACACTTGTTTCTCCTCTCTCATTTATTGTTTCCCTTCCTCTAGTGTTTAATCTATCTAGCGGGCGGATGACGAAAAACATTGATATTGATGCAGACCTAGTGTCCCTTTCAAGAGCAATCAAAAAATGGACTTAGTTCTTAATATGACGATGGGGTTGTAATAAATTATGTAATGCTTGGCTAGTAGAAGCACTCCATGCTTTCTGCGTAGTGATTTTTATGGTATGCTATCTCATTTACAAACCTTAACAATACTACTACTCTGTACACCTTTGTTTGTCTTTAAATCTAGTCTTGGTGGTACTCGATTCAAAGAGCTTCATGATATAGCCCCACGGTTATCCTTGAAGTCTGAATTCATTGTATAACCTTGGCTCTTTGTGTGGTTAATCATATGCATTAATGTTGTTGTTTATCATGATGTTGTAGACACTAACATGTTTCTTATAGGGATGTGTTTGTGGGAACATTTGGCGATTGTAAAGTATATGTCACCTCCGAGGGGCATGGGCTTTGCGAGAGCTTGTGTTCCCTTGTGTGTTTTCTTCCTACCTTAACGTGCTTGATATCAATGCATGATATCAACCACCTTAAGGTGGGGGCATATATAAGGTGTCTGTTGTAGATGTTAGCTATGTGCTTGTCCTCAGATGCAGTTTAAAGACTATCTCAATGAGTTCTTCCTGCATCCTGAGTTTGTTTGCAATCAATCAATCAATCATGTAAGCCTCTACGAAGGTGGGATATCGCATATATCCTTTTTATATTAGGCCCTCTACGGAGGCGGGGGTGGTGTATTTGTCAGAGCAGATTGCATCATCCTGTCATTTTCAAAAGTCCTTTGCAGAGGCAGGGAGCGGTTCTGTGACTAACTCAACCCTTAACCGTGTCTTTGGTGATTGTTGTGGTGAAGCCCAATCATCGGTCTGTGCCTGTAATGTACCTGAGATGGTGTTGAAATTAGAAATAGGGACACTCCATCGCTTGTCTGCCATGTTTTCTCCGTGTCTTCAAGTGTGTGTGTTTGGCGTGCTTGCTTTGTTTGGCATGTTTGTTGCCCCATATGCAGTCTAAAGACTAGCTCGGTGTGTGCTTCCTGCATTTTGGGAGGTTTTGTGTGTCTTACGTGTGTGTTGCCCCATATATACAGTCTAAAGACCAGCACGATGAGTGCTTCCTGCATTATGTGAGGTTTGTTTACTTTCCAGTACTTGCATCTACATTTCATATATATAAGAAAAAGAAAAGAAAAGAAATCATGCATGTCTTCTCTGCATTAATGTGTCTTCTATGCATTTGTTGTCTTCTCCATGTTTTACGTGATTTTAACTATCTTCTTCGTGTTTTGCATGCATGTTACTATCTTCTATATGATTGGCATGTCTTCTCCGTGCTTGGCATGTTTGTGTTTGTAACTGTACTTTAATGCGTGTACTAGCCTTGGGTTTATACATACATTAAAGTGGGGGCTAAATTTAACATCAAAAAATGTCCCCTTGGGGGATTTTCCCTCTTTAGGTTTAGCTCCTAGGTCTTTAGTGTGCATTTAGGATATTTTACATCATATTTCAACATCCTGAATTGAAAACCCCCAAGGGTCTTGGCAAATAGGACCTATGGGGTCTACTTGAGATAACCCTTACCTAAAATAGGGGGGGAGGACTTGGGCTCCCATGCCCTAGTCCTACCCTATTTTGGGGTAGTCCCAATTTTTGGGTGTCGGCTTGTGACCATTATTTGGGTCCTATGCCAACATGGTAAGTTTAAATCATGACATTCTTAGCAAGAGTGTTTGTAGTTGCATATAAAAGCATGTTTAGGCATTAATTTAGAAACTAGATGATTACTAGCAAGCTATTGTGTTCTCAAGGTGATTCAAGGGTTTCATTGTGTTGCAAGAACTGATTTGTGTGGTCTATGTGTTTGTGTTTATAGACTTGAGCATCCATTTCCTCATGGAATGAAGAGCATCTTCCTCCCATGAGATCTTCACTACAAGGTGACATTTATTGTGTTTGTGATCATTTATTCATTTAGATTTTCCTCTACCTCCCTAGGCACGCACTGTCTATCTGACAAAGGTGTTTGGAAGACTTAAGTGTCCTTCCAGGGCTTGACTAAGGTAAGCTCCTAAACACCACAACCCCCTCCCAAAGTTTTATGATTGTAGGTTATAGGTTGATGATGCAGACAAAGTGAAGTTGCAGGAGGGCATATTGGAGTGTCAGATTTGCAGATCAGAGAAGAAAAGAGCACCCTAGACTTGGACACCCGCTCATTAGTCCTTGAAGTTTTGTGACAGAAAAACCTTTGGTGCAGCAAGAATGGGTTACAGATCTTGTTCGTAGATCCCAACAAAAATCAGGGCACTGGACTTGGGCGCTCACTCTTTTGTCCCTGACTTTTCCACCTCGAAACCCCAAAAATAGGTGCACAGTCATTTATAATTTTACAGCTTTCTGTAGAGGCATTTTTCATTATTCAACTGTTTATTGCCGTATTTACATAATTAGGGTTTTAATGGATAATTGAGCATAAGAGAAGGAAAATTGATAATCAAACACCCTAATCCAAGTTTCCCTAAATTTGTAAGTGACCAAGGACTTGATAGTGCTCTGCCACTCGATCATAAGGTCCTTGAATGTAAAGGGTGAAAGGAGGATTTAAACACTAAACTAAACAAACCCAATTTTCACCTAAACATATGTTAGCAGAAAATATAAATTATATTCAACAATTTCAAAACTATGCAAAACCCTAAAATTTAATATTTAATGCAACATCAAAGATAAATGATAACAAACGAACAAATATTAAAAACAAATTGTAAATGTTACCAAATGATTGAAATGTGGTTGCTCAAAACTTTAGCATAACTCCGATGTACATTTGTCAGGGAGGGCCATAATTGAAAAATGAGGTTCATTTTATAAATGTTTGAAAAAATGGTTTAAAAGTGGTTTGAGCGGTTGAATGGCAAAAAGGTAGGTAAAAGATGGTTAGGGTTTTGAAAGGATTCTGGGTTAGGTTTAGGTTTGTTGTAAATAATAAATTAAATTTATTAATTTTAATTTATTATTCATGGGAGGGTGAAAAGTGATAAGATTTAATTAATTAATTAAAATTAATTAAACCTTAAGATTAAGGGTGGATTAAATAATAAATTAAATTTATTAATTTTAATTTATTATTTATGGGAGGGATAAAGAAAATTTAATTAATTAATTAAATTTCTTGATGCGGTGGAATGATCCATGGTCAATTTTTGACATCTACAGTACACATGACTTCACATAGTCATGTTTAATTATTATAAAGGTCAATGCACAAAATCAAAAGAAGAGATGGATAGTACATTCATTAAAGAGCCCATGCCCTTATCATTCAATAGGGTTACATGAAACTTGTGATAAGATTTCAAACCATTTAGCCTATAGCAATCCAAATAAATCATTTTATTAAAAAACTTAGTTAAAAAATTTGTATGTATGTTTACATTGAAAAAATATTGACATTGAGATAAAATTACTTTCAATTGATTAATTGATTAGAAGGTACAATGAATAATTAGTTATAATTTTAGTGTAAAAGAAAATAAACTTTTCTTGGGTTTAATCTATATTAATCTAATAAAATGCATACACATAAGCACAATTAACCTAGACTAATTAATTATGGAGTTGAACTAACTTGTATATTGAGTTTATTAATGTTTAATATGAAAAGGGGCTGTTGGTGCCCACCTGGGTTTGGGTTTTGAGCATTTAAATCTACAGGCCTTTTCATAAAAACCCAAAACATTTCTAAGTCCTTTGGCCTGTGTAGTTGTATGCATATATCTTTGTATGTACAAGTGCAAATGTGCATTGGCCGACTCAAAAAAAGAGTTAAGTCGGCTCCAAAATGGAGAAAAATGGTTGTATGCATCGTTGTATGCATATCGGGTTTGTATGTGGCATTTAAATGCATTTCTGGAGATTAAAAAGTGGTTGTATATACAGATTCCTAGAATATTTCGTTCTTGTATGTAAGGCTTTGCATGTATATGTTGTTGTATATTTGATATACAACGGGTAAGATACAAAGGCGATATGCAAAGTCAATGTACAAGGGATCATCGGTGAAACAATGTGTATCGACGACCCATGCAACAGTCTCATCGATAGCCCGATGCATATACAAAGGTGGTAACATACAAGGCAAAAGATACAAAGGCTCGATGCATATACAAAGTAACATACAAGGCCGACATACAAGTAAAGATACAAAGAAATATGTAAAGCGGGTATGGTCAAAATCAAAGTTTCAAGAACCTGGTGGGGCCTGCGCAGTTGTATGTTCCGTGGGTTGTATGTTTGTGCAATGTACAATGCAATGTACAAAGGCGCAGATACAACCCAGATGCGAAAGGAAAGTTTGTTGTGGCGGATATGTGGCTGGGGTCCGCGGGTTGTATGTTGCACATTGTATGTGCAATATACAATGTGACATGTAAAGGTGTTGATACAAGTGCCGGATTTCAAATTTGTTCCAATCCAGCTGATTAAGGTTTTGGAATCCGCAGGTTGTATGTTGCACATTGTATGTGCAATATACAATGTGACATGCAAAGGTGTTGATACAAGTGTCGGATTTCAAAGTTGTTCCAATCTAGCTGATTAAGGTTTTGGAATCCGTGGGTTGTATAGTGCGCATTGTATGTGCAATATACAAGGCAATATACAAAGAATAAAGATACAAGCCGGACCCGAAAGCGATTGCAATTTGTTTCATAATGATTTGGGGTCCGCCCTTTGTATGCAGGTGATTGTATGTATATACAATTGCATATACAACTGCAGATGCAAGAAAATATTACATTGGCTCGTCGGCAGGACAATGCCAATCGGCAGACACCTCCAGGGTCTTTCCGATGACTGATGGAGATATAAATGCACAACGATGGAGGACCAATCAAGTTGTGACACGTGTCCAAGGTAGATTGTATGTATATGCTTTTGCATATACAAAAATTTGAATATGCAAAGGGCAAAAATGTACAAGGGGCGAAAAGGCAAAAGGTATGTTTTTGCTGCGAAAAGTCAAAACAACAAAAGCCACCTACGTGGCGCGATTTCATTGGTCGATGGATTTTTAGAGCGATTTGGAGCCGCAAATCTCAGTAGGAAGAAGGAAATCAACGGCCTTGTTTTGAATGCCCGAGGAAGGAATTTTTGTGTGTTCGCTGCATCTTCTCCAGGCAGGAAAAAACTTCAAGAACACGCGAACCACTACTGCATCCTGAAATCGGTAGGTTGGGCATTAATGGTAGAAGTGTAGAGGTATGGTCGATGAATGACATACCAACTACCATATTTGATGAGAAAATCTTCAGTTGGTGGCACATCTCCTGATTTCACTTGCTTTTCCTTCCTTTTCTACATGGAGCATTAAATGTTTTGAGGGCCATTCTGGTGATGCACTATATCTGGTAAAATTTTGAAGTGACCATGTATTAATGGCTGAGTACACATTCTTTCTATATAGCAAACTATGTTACTCAGTTTTTGGTTGTTGAAGACTTGGGCAATTTTTGGAGGAAATAATGGAAAACAGAGCATTTCTTGGCTGTTCTGTCTCTTTTGGAGTTTATGAGTTGCATTTGAATACAAGTTGCATATGTTCAGTTTCATGTTATTTTTATATGAAAAATGCTCTGTTGCATGTGTTTAGTTGTCTGTCTCCATTGTTGTATGCATCCCTTTTTTTGAATCTGGTTGCTAAGGGTTACTTAGATTCTAGGATACAGATTTCTGTATTGCGTGCTTTATCTCTAACTTCCATTCAAGGAGTGGATTAAACTATTTTGGGTTAAGTATGAGGAAGAATGTATGGCAGCAGGGATATCTGTAAGTAGAGATAGCTAAATACTCATTCTTGGATGGTGTTTGTAAGGCAAGCACCAATCTGACCCCTTAAAACTTGAATGCTAGTGCAAATCATTCACTTGTATACGTCTAGTTGACTCCTTGCCCTGAGATAGGCACCGGTCTTCCCTTATGTAGTAGTTATGATCCAAAACCCCCTGTCTTGCATCCAAAACTTAAAAACAAATCATTTCATAATTCCAACCTGTTAGTTTGTAGGAGTAGAAATAGGACCCCTGCATACTCTCATACCTAACCAGTTAGATATGTCCAAGAATGTTGCCAACCTTGTGATTTATCACACAAATCTTGGTCCAAACATGAGAGTATTCTGCCTGTGACTAAAAAGCTAAATCTTTTTGTTGGTGAGTCAAAGACAAATCTTTAGCTATAGGGATACCCCCTTGGTGCGGTAGAACCAGAAGTGAAGGGGGGGCAGCTCACGTAACCTCCTGTATTTGTTGGCCGAATCTACCTGTGCATTAGAACTGGCAAACCCTTTGCTGATTCAGAGAGGAAAACACCAACAAAGTGGCGACTCCACTAGGGAGTTGAATTAAAAGTGTTATTTTTGCCCATCCGAGTCACCAATAAAGTGGTGACTCCATTGGGGACTTGAAGTAAAAGTGTTATTTTTTCCCATCCGAGTCACCAACAAAGTGGCGACTCTACTGGGGAGTTGAATTAAAAGTGTAATTTTTGCCCATCCGAGTCACCAACAAAGTGGTGACTCTACTAGGGAAGAGTCAAGCAATTTGAAGATTTAGAAAACCCAGATGAAGTTGTTGTAGCAAGACCAAAGAACGACCATGTGGTGCTCTGCTGGCATGATGAATCTAGAAAATAAAGATGCCTTCGTGATACTATGTCCTCTCTGTGGGAAGTGGCGACTTTGCTGATTGAACCTATCCAAAGCTGCAACATATGTCTAGGTATTCCATCTTTTCACTCAAAATGATTCAAAAAGAGTAACAGTCCTAGTTGTACTCTCAAAGAAGACCATTTTTATTGAAAGATATAAAGCCCTAAATTTCAAAGGAATAAGTGGTTACCCAAATGTTATTCCCAATAAGATTAGAAAATGTTTGCCGAAATATAGTGGATCAAATTCTGAGTCTACAAACAGACATCTGTAAAAAATTTGTAATTTTATAGAAGATTATGAGGTAGAGGCTGAAGATGTAGTAATAAGACTTTTTGTTCAGTCATTAGAGGATGATGCTAGGGTCTGGTTTTCAGACTTGCCTGTGTATTTAGTTTCTTCATGGGTAGATCTAGAAGTTGCATTCCTAGAGTAGTTTGGTGAAAGATTTGATTTGGCCTCATTGATCATACATTTCATGAATATCCAAAAGGAAGATGAGGAACTGGTTCCAGCCTTTAATCTTATATTTATTAAGTTGCTCAAGCAGATTCCTAAATATATGAGACCTAATGATGCATTGTACTTGGCAATTTATTTGGCTGCATTTGATGAAGAAATGAGTTATTTATTGAGAGATAAAGAACTAGCTACACTTCACCAGGCCTACAAATTTGCTATGGATATTGAAAATAATCAAAAATATGGAATGCCAGTAGGTTTCATGACTGTAAGCCTTCAAAATAGTTTTCAAAGTGAATATATTTCAGCTTTCCCAGTGTGCTCATTTAAAGATGATTTTGTAGAGGGGAATATATTTCAGAACAGTATGTGTAGTCATGATGTAATGCATGAACATGAAGAAGATGTAGAAAATGTAGGCACATCCTATAATGGTGAAGATAAAGATTGTT
Organism: Cunninghamia lanceolata; assembly: GCA_027924645.1. Classification (NCBI taxonomy): domain Eukaryota; kingdom Viridiplantae; phylum Streptophyta; class Pinopsida; order Cupressales; family Cupressaceae; genus Cunninghamia; species Cunninghamia lanceolata. Next base: position 6,776,394 of record BSBN01000594.1, read on the forward strand.
ATAAGCCACTGGAAAAGAAGCCTGCAGATGCAAAATACATTTCAAATTATAAAATGAAAGATATACATGAAGTTGTGTCCTACAGCAATAGGCATATCTCATCTGATCAAGAATATTTATATGAGGTGGATATGCAGAGCTTCACTCTGAATATAGAAAATGTTGTTTCAAGGAATCGAAGGGAATGTGTTGATGATTGTCAGCATTCAGACCCATATGTGAGCCTTTCAGATGATGAAATATATATGGATGTTGAGTATGAGTGCTTCCTTGAAGATTATGACCACCTCTACAATGCAAAGGTTGGAATGTTTGCTTTTGATCATCAGGGCATTGGTGAAGAGGAAAATCAGAGATATTATTCAGATGTGAATGGACAAGTTGCAGATGTGTGTGCTCATACAGTTGGGGATAGTGTTGGTTGCAGGGGTGACTATGAAGCTTTTGATGAAGGGTTGCACTCTGAGCTCTTTATTCCTTCTCTTGAGGCATTCCAGGTGGACCTTAATGATAAAATTACTAAGCACAATAATGATGGATATCTGAATGTTTATAAAAATGAATGTGATTTTGGTTATGAGATGTTGCTTGTGCTTGAGTATTATTTGTTTAGTATAGAGGAGCTCTTATTTTTTGAAGAAGGGAAAAATTCTAGTGTGGATTCATTTGTTTCTTATGAGTTTGTTATTTTTCCAAGCAACATTGGTGACTCATATGATGATGACATTCTACAGCTGATGATAATGTATGCTGATGAAGCTTGTTGTAGATTTGTTAAAAAAAGAGGAATGGACAGAAGCACAACCAATTGCAAAGTAGGGTGCTGCAGACGGCCAAGTGTTTTCTGGCTTCATTTGAAGAAATCAAAAGAAAATCAGATGTTTGATAAAGGGAAATTTTGGTTTTTCCTTTTTGGTGGCCTTGGGCTACCAAGTAAATTTTAAAAGGTGTGATTTGTGATGCAGGTTGGTGCAGCTTTGACTCTGTGCCCAATGGATATCGCACTCGGTCTACATCCCAGAGATCTATGGTTCTCACCATGCCTGCAAGAGGCATGCGTCCCTAGACAGAGCCAATGTTGGTGCCCACCTGGGTTTAGGTTTCAAGCATTTAAATCTGCAGGCCTTTTCATAAAAACCCAAAACATTTCTAAGTCCTTCGGCCTATGTAGTTGTATGCATATATCTTTGTATCTACAAGTGCAAATGTGCATTGGCAGACTTGAAAAAAGAGTTAAATCGGCTTTAGAATGGAGAAAAATGGTTGTATGCATATTGGGTTTGTATGTGGCATTTAAATGTATTTCTGGAGATAAAAAAGTGGTTGTATATCACAGATTCCTGGAATATTCTGTGCTTGTATGTAAGGCTTTGCATGTATATGTTGTATATTTGATATACAACAGGTAAGATACAAAGGCAATATGCAAAGTCAATGTACAAGGGATCATCGGCGAAACAATGTGCATCGGCGACCCATGCAATAGTCTCACCGATAGCCCGATGCATATACAAAGGCAGTAACATACAAGACGAAAGATACAAAGGCCCGATGCATATACAAAGTAACCTACAAGGCCGACATACAAGTAAAGATACAAAGAAATATGTAAAGCGGGTATGGTCAAAGTCAAAGTTTCAAGAACCTGGTGGGGCCCGCACAGTTGTATGTTCTATGGGTTGTATGTTTGTGCGATGTATAATGTAATGTACAAAGGTGCATATACAACCCGGACGCGAAAGGAAAGTTTGTTGTGGCGGATATGTGGCTGGGGTCCATGGGTTGTATGTTGCACATTGTATGTGCAATATACAATGTGACATGCAAAGGTGTTGATACAAGTGCCAGATTTCAAAGTCGTTCCAATCTAGCTGATTAAGGTTTTGGAATCTGCGGGTTGTATGTTGCACATTGTATGTGCAATATATAATGTGACATGCAAAGGTGTTGATACAAGTGTCAGATTTCAAAGTTGTTACAATCTAGCTGATTAAGGTTTTGGAATCCGTGGGTTGTATATTGCACATTGTATGTGCAATATACAAGGCGATATACAAAGAATAAAGATTCAAGCCAGACTCGAATGCAATTGTAATTTGTTTCATAATGATTTGGGGTCTGCCATTTGTATGCAAGTGATTGTATGTATATACAATTGCATATACAACTATAGATGCAAGAAAAGAATACATTGGCTCGTTGGCAGGATAGTGCCAATCGACGGACACCTCCAGGGTCTTTCCAACGGCCGATGGAGATATAAATGCATAGCGATGGAGGACCAATCAGGTTGTGACACATGTCCAAGGTGGATTGTATGTATAGGCTTTTGCATATACAAAAATTTGAATATGCAAAGGGCGAAAATGTGCAAGGGGCGAAAAGGCAAAAGGTATGTTTGCGCTGCGAAAAGTCAAAATAGCAAAAGCTGCCTGCGTGGTGCGATTTTATTGGCTGATGGATTTTTAGAGCAATTTGGAGCTACAGATCTCAGCAGGAAGAAGGAAATCAATAGCCTTGTTTTGAATTCCTGAGGAAGGAATTTCTGTGTGTTTGCTGCATCTTCTCTAGGCGGGAAAAAACTTCAAGAACACGCGAACCACTGCTGCATCCCAAAATTGGTAGGTTGGGCATTAATGGCCGTAGTGCAGAGGTATGGTCGATGAATGACAGACCAGCTACCATATTTGATGAGAAAATCTTCAGTTGGCGGCACATCTCCCGATTTCACCTGCTTTTCCTTCCTTTTTTGCATGGAGCATTGAATGTTTTGAGCGCCATTCTAGTGATGCACTATATCTAGCAAAATTTTGAAGTGCCCATGTATTAATGGCTGAGTACACATTCTTGCTATATAGCGAACTGTGTTACTCATTTTTTGGTGGTTGACTTGGGCAATTTTTGGAGGAAATAACGGAAAATAGAGCATTTCTTGGTTGTTCTGTCTCTTTTAGAGTTTATGAGTTGCATTTGAATGCAGGTTGCATATGTTCAATTTCATGTTATTTTTATATGAAAAATGCTTTGTTGCATGTGTTTAGTTGTCTGTCTCCATTTTTGTATGCATCCCTTCTTTTGAATCTGGTTGCTAAGGGTTACTTAGATTCTAGAATACAGATTTATGTATTGCGTGCTTAATCTCTAACTTCCATTTAAGGAGTGGATTAAACTATTTTGGGTTGAGTATGAGGAAGAATGTATGGTAGCAGGGATATTTGTAAGTAGAGATAGCTAAACACTCATTCTTGGGTGGTGTTTGTAAGGAAAGCACCAATCTAACCCCTTAAAACTTGAATGCCAGTGCAAATCATTCACTTGTTTATGTCTAGTTGACTCCTTGCCCTGAGATAGGCACCGGTCTGCCCTTATGTAGTAGTTATGATCCAAAACCCCCTGTCTTGCATCCAAAACTTAAAAACAAATCATTTCATAATTCCAACATGTTAGTTTGTAGGAGTAGAAATAGGACCCCTGCATACTCTCATACCTAACTAGTTAGATATGTCTAAGAATGTTGCCAACCTTGTGATTTATCACACAAATCTTGGTCCAAACATGAGAGTATTCTGCCTGTGACTAAAAAGCTAAATCTTTCTGTTGGGTGAGTCAAAGACAAATCTTTAGCTATAGGGATACCCCCCTTGATGTGGTAGAACCAAAAGTGAAGGGGAGGCAGCTCATGCAACCTCCTGTATTTGTTGGTCGAATCTGCCTATGCATTGGAACTGGCAAACCCTTTGCTGATTCAGAGAGGAAAACACCAATAGGGGGATGGTGTGAATGTTGATTGTGGTTGTTTTGGTTTAGATCCTCCCTTCTCATCAAACATTCAAGGACATATCAACCGAGTTGAATCTCTACTAAGTGAGAGCATTCACCTAACAGGTTGGGTGTCACTTGGAACGATGTGGAAGCTTAGATGTTATCAAACAATATCTCAATTTAATGCTTAAGTACTCTTAAAACTCTAAATAAGAAAAATAGTAAGCAAATTGATGAATTACAACAAATCCTTTCAAACTGAGATGAAGGACAGAGATTATTAACTCACTATTTTTTGAAGTTCAAAATGTAGAACAGTTAGGGACACTGGCACTAGCTCCCATGTCCAAGGTGTTATTTTTTACACAGAATCTGAATCTCATTCTGAAACTGATCTTCATTGTATCTTTTATTTCTACCCCAGAAAAAGTGGAGCACACTAGTACTAGCGCCCTTGTCCCTTAATGTTGAACTTTGTCCTGTTTCTTTCAAATCATGAATCCTTGTTGTTTACATCCTCCTTCTACAACTTCACTTCAAGAAACTTGATACATGTAACCTACAATCACAAAGGAGTGTGGGAGGGGGTTGTGGTGTTTAGAGGCTTGCCTTGGTCAAGCCTTGGAGAGACATTCAAGTCTTCCAAACACCATTGTTAGATGAGAGTGCATATCCCAGCAGGATAGAGGTAAAGTCCAAATGATAAATGATCAAAAACACAATAGATATCACCTTGTAGTGTAGATCTCACATAAATGAAGGCTCTTCAATCACATGAGAAGATGAAGTCAAATATGCAATCACAAGCACAATAACAATGCTCTGCTCTTGCAACAATCAATATCACTAAATTGTGCAAATATGCCTAAGGTTCGTAATCATCTTCTAGTTTACAAATGAAGACCTAAACATGCTTATATATGCAACTACAAATATTCTTGCTAAGAATTTCGTAATTCAAACTTGAGATGTCGGCATAGGACCCAAATAACAGTCATAAAACTGACATTTAAATTTAGGGCTAACCCAAAATAGGGCAACACTAGGGCACTAGCACCCAAGTCCACCCTCCCATTCCTGTTTAGGGATCATCAAAATAGCACCCCCTAGGTCCTATTTGTCATAAGACTTCAGGGTTTTCTCATTGGGAGTCAAAATTATCATACAAGATGCTCTAAATGCATTCTAAGGACTCGGGAGCTAAACCTTAAGAGGTAAAAGTCCCCAAGGGGACATTTTCCAACATAACATTTAGTCCCCGTGCTTTAATGTATGTATAAATGCAAGGCCAATACATGCATTAAAGTAAGGTTAACAAACACAACAAACATGCCAAGCATGGTGAAGGCACGCCAAACACATTGAAGACAATTACAGGCACGTAAAACACGGAGAAGACAGTTACAGTCACACAAAACATGGAGAAAACAACATTGAAGACACACAAAACATGATGAATGCAGTGAATGTAATGATTATTTCTTTTTTTCTTTTTCATTTTCTCATATATGAATGCAAATGCAAGTACAAGGAAAGTAAACACACAACCCAATTGCAGGAGGAGCTCATCGCCACCAGTCTTGAAATTGCATAAGGGGGAACAAACACGCCAAACAATCTCAAAGTGTAGGAAGAGCTTATCGCCACCAGTCTTGAAACTACGCTTGAGAAAAAAACACGGCATATAAATCCCAAAGCATAGGAGGAGCTCATTGCCACCGGTCTTGAAACTATGCTTGGGAACAAACACGCCATACACACACATGGAAGATATAGAGAAAACATAGAAAACAAGTGATGGAAGAAATCTATTGCTAGGTTCCCAGCCATCTTAGGCATGTTATAGGAAAACACCGATGATTGGGATTCACCACAACAATTGTCAAAGACACGCTTAAGGGTTAGGATAGTTTCAGATCTACCCTGCCTGCTTGGAGGACTTTTTAGAAAATGATAGGATGTGCAATCTCCTCAAGAAATACACCAGCCCCGCGTCCGCAGAGGGCTTAAATGATTGCAATATAGAAAAAAACATGTGCACTCACTCGGAGATACAACATCCCACCTTTGTAGAGGGCTTCAAACACGCTTCGTTAGTACCAAAATCATCAAATAGCTTACCTTATATATTCTCCCACCATAAGGTGGTTGATATCATGTACCAATATCAAGCACATTAAGGTAGGAAGAAACCACACAAGGAATTTTGAGCTCTCGCAAAGCCCATGCCCCCCAGAGGTGACATGTACTTTATAATTGCCAAATGTTCCCACATACACAAAATTTCTTGCAAAAAAAGGTGTTAGCATCCATATAATCATGATAAACAACAATGCATGTAATCAATCACATAGAGAGCTAAGGAAAGCAAGATCCAAAATAGACAAAGTGCATGGAGCAGTAGTATTGTTATGTTTTGTAAGTATGATAAGACAACATCAAGATAGCACACAGAGTGATTCTACTAGCCAAGCATCAGATAATATATATCAATCCTGTCATCATGTATGGACTAGGTCCATTTTTTCATTTCTCGCTGAAGGGACACATGGTCCATATCAGTATAATATGTTTTTCATCATTCGCTAGCTAGATAGAACCACTAGAGGAAGGTAAAGAATAAATCAAGAGAGAAGAAACAAGTACCTAAGGGATAGTCACATAGGAGGGATCCCCCAAGTCACCAACTGCAATGCTATGTCCATATGACACAACACACAACAATAAAAATAGAGGAGAAGCAATATAGAAGAATGATGATACAAATAGAAGAAGGATCACAACAGAGGTGGTATCCTGGTATCCTTGACCTTACAAGAGTATCAAGGGTCATCCTAGGAGGCCTAAACAACACATAACACATCACGAGGGAAACACAACACGGAGGTAAATGGTTAGAAATACTTACTTGCCAGTATAATCGTACTAAAATTTGTAACTTGTGAACCTCTTGGAGAGATGCTCCATCAAGTTTTGTGTGAAGCTTGAGTGGTTCTTATGGGAGTCTTGCTTGTTACATCAGGAAGTCCATGTGATGCTTGTTTCTCAAATCTTTGTGTTTGTGAGATCTTTTGTTGCTTATGAGGAGGAGAACCACTATTATTTCCAACTGATAATAACCGTCTTGCTCTTTACCAATTTTTAGTTCTCTTATTTTGTTGATTCTGTCTATCATAGTGAAAAAGACTATCTTGTATTATTTCAATCTTTTCTTTTGTCAGAGTCTCTTGCTTTTGTTGTTCTAGTTGTTTTTCTGATGTATCTTGATTATCTCCTGATCCTTGAAGGGATAATAGGGGAGGAACCTCAGCATAAATATCATTCCTTCGTGGGCAAGGTAATACTTCAGTATTTTCCTTGCCCAACTCTATTGTAGCAATTATCTCATCATATTTCAGATAGTCATCTTCTACTTCAAGCGTATTTTGTTCCACCATGTTATTATTGGTATGCTTAAAAAAGGGATTAGTAAAGATTTGTAAATTATGATTCGGTGAAGCAACCAACTTATTTCCATTATCATTCACACTCGATACCTTTATAACATTTGAGTCGATGAGGTCTTGTATTTAATGTTTAAAACACATACATCATTCAATATCATGTCCTTGTTGCCGATGGTAATGGCAAAAAGCATTAGCGTTGAAATAAGGTCTTTGCATTCTACTAGGATCCAAAGGTTTAATCAGAGGAAGCTTCATGAGGTTATTGCTCATAGCTTGATTCATGATAGAGTGATAGGATTCAGATATCAGAGTAAACTTTCTTTGTTGAAACGGTGCCTTCTTCGGATTAGTGATAGAACACACTTCTAAAAAATTGTTTGAATTTTGTCCATTAACCTTGATGAAAGTCTTATTATTCCTCTTATAGTTGTTTTGTGATGGTCCACTTGTGGATTGACCAACTTGAGACAATGAGTTTTGGTTTTCATACTGACTACACGAAAGTTGATAATCATGAAGGGTAGTGCATAGATGTTGAAAGGAGTTATACTTCATCAAGAGAATCTTATCACGGATGTTAGGTTGTAGATTTGTAATAAACACCTTCTGAACATCCTCATCTTTCATCTGATATTGAATTTATGCATAGAGGGCTTTCTACCAACTAATAAACTCAGTTAACTTCTCTTTTGGACCTTGCTTGCAATGAACTAAATCAATCAAAGAGACTTGAGGTCCAATGTTTGCTTGAAAATGTTGTAAAAATTGATCAACTAACTACAAAAAAGAGTGTATTGAATTCAGAGGTAAAGAGAAAAACTATTCTAGAGCCGTATCTTTGAGAGATCATGGGAAAAGTTTTGCTAACAAGTCCTCTTCAAAGTAGAAATCACTACACATAGCTGTGAATACTGCCACGTGAGTATTAGGATCGCCTTTTCCACCATATTTTTCAAAGCGATGAGTTTCAAACCTCTCAGGCATAGGAGTTCTCAAGATTACATAAGATAGGGGATTACGGGCATGATAAGTTGGTATATTAGGTTGTGAAGAATTCATCAAGTTTGTCACTTTTTTTTGTAAAGAAGTCATGCCTTGCAAGGGTTGGTTTAAGATGGCATCATTAGGAGATGTAGTTTGTTGTGAGGAATTGGAACTGAAGTGTGGAGGTGATTAAGCCTGAGTAGTGATAAGCGGAGGTTGTGAATAGGTAAGTGGTGGTTGAGCATAGTAATAAGTGGAAGGTGATTGCGAGTAGTTGTATGTAAGAGGTGGTTGAGAAGAAGTGGGATGGAGAGGTGGTTGAGAGTAATTATTCATAGAAGAGGTCACTTTAGGTACTAAGTTCTAATAGTTAAATCCCACAGCTTTGTAATTTTGTGAATTAGTGCCATTAGATACTCCAATACCAGTGGTAGAAATACTACAAGCATTTGCATTAGTAGTTAAAATCATTGATGTAAATGTAGATATTCCCGTAGTCGGTATAGGTGATGATACTTGCGTGTGAGATGGTGACAACATATTATTAATACCATTTGCACATTCAATCACCGGCGTAACATTATTGTGTATTATATTCATTAAACCTCGAATAACATTAATACCATCTTGTCCTTATTTTATCAACTCTCTTATGTTGTAAATCACAGGTATAGCTTCTTCTGCTATCCTTTTAGTTTGCACAAATGCTTGAAATTGACTCTCTTTATCAAGTTTATTTATTTTCTCATTAGGTACATGTGTGACCACCTCAATAGTGTCCTCTACATTATGAAATATTTAATCATCCATAGTGGTTGTGTGAGGTATAATCTCTTGCAAAATTTGTGTCTCTCCTTTTGTAAAGAAGGTATTCAATGAATTTTCAGAGGTAGGAATATCACATTCTTCAGGAGCACTAGATCACATGAGTCTTCTACTTCTTCTTAAAGGGATATTTCTATTAAGGCAGCGGGTTATAATACTCATACAAAATCATGCAACACTCAATGCGCAAACTAATAGAACAAACCCTAGGAGAAGGATATGTTTAAGATCCAAAATGCTTGATTTTTCACCTTTTTTCAATGTAAATGAATGACAGAAGAAGTGTTGTCAAGAATTTTAAGAGGGTCAACAAATAATATGCCTAAGAACAGCCCAATTATGCAACAATATCTTTCACAACACACTTTTGATGCAAGTCTAGAGTGATGACAAGTCGAAACCTAGTGAAAATACACCTAAAATATGTAATTTTTCATCAATTTTCAATGTAAATGCCTAATAGAAAGGGTGTTGTAAGGAATTTGAGAAGGCGCAGCAGATAATAACCCTAATATCAGTCAAATGATACAGCAAAATCCCTCACAACATGCTTGTAATGCAATTCTAGAGAGACGATAAGGCCAAATCTAGTGAAAATGTAAAGTTTTCAAACCCTAGACATGAAGTTTTGCAAGAAAGACACTATGATGTAACACTAAAATTAGAAATCAGTCCTAATGAGTGTTTTTAAAAGGATAGTAACATCTGAAACAAGATTTTGACTACAAGCCCTAGCTAATGCAAAACTAGGTTTTTTATGAAAGATGCACAATTTCAAGCAATTTTTGACAATTTAAGCATGAAAATGCAATGCAAATGAATACTAAATGATGAATTTCTATTAGTTAAATCAGATCTAATGAAAATAACATAATTTTATTGAAATTAAATGCCTATTAATTTCAATTATGCCAATATGCAAGCCTAATATGCCAATTTTTTAAATTTTTCCAAATTTTTTATTTTTTTTTGTAATTTTTTGAATGCACTAAGATGAATGAATGCAAATCTATCACACAACACTCAACAAAGTGCAAAAATTTAAAAACACGAGTTCACCAAAATGTTTAATATGAAAAAGGGGGATGGTGTGAATGTTGATTGTGGTTGTTTTGGTTTAGATCCTCCCTTCTCATCAAACATTCAAGGACATATCAACCGAGTTGAATCTCTACTAAGAGAGAGCATTCACCTAACAGGTTGGGTTGTCACTTGGAATGATGTGGAAGCTCAGATGTTATCAAACAATATCTCAATTTAATGCTTAAGTACTCTGAAAACCCTAAATAAGCAAAACAGTAAGCAAATTGATGAATTATGACAAATCCTTTCAGACTGAGATTAAGGATAGAGATTATTAACTCACTGCTTTCCAAAGTTTAGAATGCGGAATAGTCGGGGACACTAGCACTAGCAGCCCTATCCAAGGTGTTGTTTTCTACACGGAATCTGAATCTCCTTCTAACACTGATCTTCACTGTATTTTTCATTTTTGCCCTAGAAAAGTGGAGGACATTGGCACTAGCGCCCTTGTCCTGAAATGTTGAACTTTGTCCTCTTTCTTTCAGATACTAAATCCTTGTCTGCAACCTCCTTCTACAACTTCACTCCATGAAACTCGATCCCTGTAACCTGTAATCACAAAGGAGTGTGGGAGCGGGTTGTGGTGTTTAGAGACTTTCCTCGGTCAAGCCTCGAAGAAACATTTAAGTCTTCTGAACACCGTTGTTAGATGAGAGTGCGTATCCCAGTAGGATAGAGGCAAAATCCAAATGATAAAAATGATCAAAAACACAATAGATATCACCTTGTAGTGTAGATCTCACATAAATGAAGGCTCTTCAATCACATGAGAAGATGATGTCAAATCTGCAATCACAAACACAATAACAATGCTCTGCTCTTGCTACAATGAATATCATGAAATTACAAATATGCCTAAAGTTCACAATCATCATCTAGTTTACAAATGAAAACCTAAAAATGCTTATATATGTAACTACAAATATTCCCACTAAGAATTTCATAATTCAAACTTGAGATGTTGGCATAGGACCCAAATAATAGTCATAAAACCAACATTTAAATTTAGGGCTAACCCAAAATAGGGCAGGACTAGGGCGCTAGTGCCCAAGTACACCCTCCCATTTCAATTCAAGGATCATCAAAATAGCACTCCCTACATCCTATTTGCCATAAGACTTCAGGGTTTTCTCATCGGGAGTCAAAATTATCACACAAGATGCTCTAAATACATTCTAAGGACTCGAGAGCTAAACCTTAAGAGGGAAAAGTGCCCAAGGGGACATTTTTGACATAACAATTAATTAAAATGTATAGAAATGTAAATACAAAACAAGTGTAAAACAACACTTAGCTCAATAAATGAAGATTGATCTAAGACTAATATAGATTTGAATTTGATGCAACACATTCATGATATAAAATAGTGCATAATAGACTAGCCACTTGAGTAACAAAATATTTGGTTGTCACTGTGCAAGGACAAATCCAGTTGTTTGTGAGCTTGTCATGCGTGATCGACATGTTTTTGTTCTTCAGATCACCTTACCACTCTTAATTTCTTCTTAGTATTTCCTAAATATATAGAGACCTTGTAGTATCTAAAAATAATTTTAAAAAAATTATCATTACAACACAAGGAATTTTCACCTAGATCAATCCCAAAAATTAAACAATGATTGAATACAACAATATTCACTTATGCAAATGCTTCTATAATGCATGTGCATAAACAAATTATTTTTAATGCACCAAAAGTGTGTAAATGAGAATGATATTCAAATTATTGCTCCATTAGGAGATGATTAGAATGAAGCAAATTGAATGCCTTTAAATACAAGAACATAATAGCATATTACAAAGTTACTTACACTTAAATTTAAAAATTTAAAGTTTGGTAGGATGAGTCTACTACCACCAGGATGACCTCACAATTGTGAACTACACCTAGAATATAAAAGGGTTGGATCTTGGTGGATGAGGTGTGCATGGAAATAAATGTGAGTTTAAAGTGTGATAATCAAATGGATACGGCAAATGTGTAAGGGTGTGAAAACATGTGAAAGGGGGTAAGTGGTAGGTGATGAGAAAAATATGTAATAAGGTAGGCGGATGCCATAAAGAAGGGACACAAATTTACACAAGATTATAACTAATTTGTCAATATATCTATATATCAAATCATTCCTCTCAAAATAAAAATAAAAATAAATTAAAAATAACATAATTATACAAATTTAACCAATACATATTTATTATAAATAAATCATCTATACATTTATAAAGTTTCAAATGAAATTCAAATAGTTCTTTAACATTCTTAAGAAATAGTTACTTTTTATATCTTATAGTGCTTTGTTACATATAACAAGTGCTATGTAGAGTTCACTACTTGCAATATTTTAAGTGTAATTTAGTAGGATTTTGCATTTTTAAAATATATTATTGTTTTAGGTTTTTTTATATTTTATATTTTATTTTTGGGTAGTGTATAAAATAAAAGCAATGTATAAAAGCACATCCCATTGCTAAAAAGAGCTTTCACTTTGATTTTTTTTTCTCTTAAACTTACATTGAATGTTAAAATAAAATTTATGAATATCTTTACAAAATATGCTATGTTAGAATGTAGAATAAGAAAACTTTTCCCTTATATTTTAATTATTTCTCTTATTTTTATTTTTGCAATAAATAATGATAAGATAATCAAAAGTTGAAATGGAAGGAGTTGGATGTAGAGGTGTCCCTAATCTAAAAAACTCCTTAACTACTATTGATTACTTTAAAGATATATGAATAATACTCTCTATTATGGATCGCCCAATCTACAAGTTTCAAGTTTTAACGAATTGGTAACAATCATATTATGGATCGCCCAATCTACTTGAGAATTGAGGAAATGTAATCAAAATGAGTAGAATTGCACTAACAATTACATCCAAGATAGGTCATAAATAATTTTAAACCATTAAAAGTAAAAAACTTAAAAAACAAAGTTAAAAGTTAGGTTTGAACAAGTTAAGAACTATAACTCTAAAATTAAATACTAAAACTTCACCAACAAAACAATAAAACTAAAATAAAAATACAACCAAAAAGGGGGGAAAAAAAAAAGAAAAAGAAAAAATTACAATGAGATCTCCATCCAAGATGTTGGTGATTCATTTGTCTTATTCAAATGTTACGATTTGTTGTTTAGTAGGTAGTAGGGGAGAGGACCCAATTGCTGAGCATGTTCCAATAGGTGTTATAGTAATTGTGTATTTAAGGTCTAATATTTTTAATAGTTTAGCACTAGTAGTTGTGACTTTAAAGTTGTTAGTGTTATTATAAGTACTTATAATTGAACTAAATGTGCTCATTAGATTTAAAAAGCAACCAATGTGTGATGTCCAACAAAACATGACTTAATGCACACCTATTGCTCCACCCTTTTTTGGGGGAACTATTTGACACCTCAACAAAAAGCATGCTGATGTGGCATCATATTTGATGATGTTGGCCCTGAAACCTTAGTTATAAGTAGGGGCCTTGCCAAATAAACTGCTATTAAAAATTTTCTAGTGATTCAAAATTGCCATGTATGATTTTGTGAGGCGTGAAGATAGGGTACTCAACTACTAGGTCCTCTCCCCTGTCTTTTTGAAAATACTTCCCTTAGAAAAAGAGGAAAAGAAAGAAAAAAAAAAAAATTACAATCAATATCCATCCAAGATGTTGGTTATTCATTTGTCTTATTCCAATGTCAAGATTTGTTGTTTAGTAGAATGAATTCCAATTTTCTAAAAAAAAAATTGAAGTAACAGCTTTATTAGTAGAGAAACTTCACTCTACTTAAATATCATCTATTTCAATAGTCAAACAATCAATAGCCATTTTACACCTCATTCACAACAAAAAGTGGTAAATATTTGTCCTATTTTAATTGGCCAAAATTGAACTTTGACTATTAAAGTGGATGATATTTAAGAATAGCCGAGAAACACGATGAAAAGTAATGTCTTGTTTCTAAATGGAATATGCATGATTTATATGTTTAAATGCCCACCTCGTTGTGAACAAAGTCCATATCTTGTCATAGAAGAAACTGACATGTCGTAGAACACGTAGCTGTGTCACAGCCTTTTTTGGGGGGGGGGGGGGGTCAGACCACCTTCCTTTATAATAGTCATGTTATCTTCCACTTTGAAGGAATTGAAATTGGAGACAATTGAATGACATAAAAGCATATGATTGGTTAAGATAGTAAGAAATAATTGAAATTTGAAAAAGAACGAACCAATAGTACTGGTGAGGCAGGTACTAATAATATAGATTGTTTTGGTGGGGTTAAATTTTAGGTTGTTATTTTAGTTAATATAGTGATGGAGGGAGCATCTAGAATGATTAAGTAATTCCTATAGTTCAGTAATGTAAGTTTTGAGTTTTGATACCATATTTCAGTAATGTAAGTTTTGAGTTTTGAATAGACATATCAAATAGTTATTTATATCTTAATAGTTGTAATTTACAAGTCAAATAATTGTGGTAGTATAGGTGTTAATAGGTGTCATAGTGTAGGTAGTAATAGTTGTTGATTGGTAATACATGTCTTGATGTACATGTTTCTAACTTTTTTTTGGATTTTTTAAACAACTCAATGAAGATGTAGCTGCTATGGCCACATGGTGGATGCCCATAACTCCAAACAATAACTTTAACCTCTGTCAATTATCATTTAAAAACTTGCACTTGATGTAAAATTGAAATACCCAACTATAGATCCTTTCTTCTGCCTTGTTGTTTGCCTTCTCTCCCCTGAACCCTTATGAATTTTCTTCTTTTTTTTAATCAAACTTTTTGAACCTGCTTTCATGACTTTTAATATATTAAAAGTGAGTTTTTATAATATTGTTATAAAGTAGTTTTTTTTTAAACAAATTTTATTAAAAAAATAAATGGATGATATTGTTTTAAAGTAGTTTTTTATATGTTAAAATATGTTTCTTATATGTTAAAATAAAAGAAAAAATATCTCGTTTCTGGCTGTTTCGTTTCTCATTTCTTGTAACATAGTACCATACTGCCAATCCCAACAGCAAAATCATACCACTTTCAACAAAATTAGAATTATAGCTACATGATCACAAATTACTCAATATAACAAAATACAGAAAATGAACCAGCATAACTTGGCTTTCAATTCAATCAAATTTCTAGCATGAGATCATTGAATGTTCAAATTGGGCCAGTAAATTCATTCAATAACTTTCACAAAATCATTTTACCAAACAATTGTGTAAATTCAAATCGAACTTATAATCTCTGACTTGGATATCTTCTGAATGTTGGATATTTGTATTGCAGACTTAATTTATTACTTTCTTTTGTTTAGCAGATGCAATTTCCACTTCTCATACACTTCCAATTTCTGTGTCGATCTGTGTTGTTGCAGGGCAAAAATGTTGATATATATATTAGTAATGGTAGGAGTCACATCTGTGATAGACGTGACTCCTCAAGGAGTCACGTCTATCACAGGTGTGAATTCGTCATTTTTCATTGTTTTAGCGATTGCTGATCACCGTTTAAATGTAATCGGTGTTTATATCATTCGATCATGCTATATTCACGTTTATTTAACATAGCTTATATTCATGCATTATCTGATCGAAGCTACAAACAACTCAACACTCCCTCTTAGCTCGGGAAGATAACAATATCACAATAATCTCTGTGAATATCAATTATCTAATCTGTAATGAATTACTCAAAGTAATTTAATATCACATAACTCACGATATATAGTATCACCTACCTCGTGATACGTAGCATCACCTACCTCGTGATACTAAAGGATATACTATACTCGAGAACATTACATTCTCCTTATATATCCTAGTTATGGTATGTGCACTAACATTAAGTCACATAATGTCTACCATAACTTAATCATGATAACTCCATGATTCATACAAATATCAAGTCACATGATATTAGTCTAATGAACATTATAAGATCGTCACCTTATAATGTTAGGTACAAGTGTAGATTATCCAAAAGTCGTCACTTATAGAAATAAACACAGGATGGGTAGGCCCATTATGTCATAGAGTCACACATATGACACAAGAAGTTTACACATTAAACATTAGTACAAATCAATTAGAGTCTTACATTTCAATCATACCAAGATTTTTCCTGAAGTATTCAACTTTCACCTTGAGGAGTGGTTTGGTAAGAATATCTATAGTTTGATCTCCTATACTGATATACTCCAACTAAATCACATTCCTTTCCATCATATCACACACATAGTGATGAGGAATCTCAATATGTTTAGATCTATCATGGAATACTGGATTCACGGATAGCTTAATACAGCTTTGATTGTCGTAGTGAATGATAGTTGGTTTAAGAGGTTTACCAAATAATCCTACGAGCAATTTTCTAAGCCATACTGCCTCTCTAGCAGCCATAGAAGCTGTAATATATTCAGCTTCTATAGAACTCTGAGCAACTGAAGACTATTTTCTACTGATCCACGATATCATTGCTGACCCTAAACTAAAACAACATCCGGAGGTGCTCTTCCGGTTAGTTACACTTCCAGCCCAATCTGAATCTGTGAATCCATGTAGATCTAAGTCAACCTTTTCATATTTTAAGCCATAATTTAGAGTACCTTGAAGGTATCTCATTATATGCTTCAAAGCCACAAGATCTATCTCCTTGGGCGCACACATAAACTGACTTAAGGCATTTACAGCATAGCAGATATCAGGTCTAGTATTGACCAAATACATCAAGGATCCAATTATCTGTCTGTAAAGAGTGGGATCTGCCAACGGAGAATCTGCTGCTGCTTCCTTCAATTTATGAAGATTTGTTTCCATGGGGGAAGACATAGGTCTACATTCCATCATACCAAACCTTTTTAATATATCAATTGTGTACTTCCCTTGGTTTAAAATAATACAGTCTGATTTCTGCCATACTTCTAGTCCAAGGAAGTAGTGTAATAGACCTAAGTCCTTCATGTCAAATTCTGAAGCTAGATCTTTCTTACACTGATCAATAAGATGATCTTCTCCTATAATCAATTGACAATCAACATATAATATCAATATTAACATATCACCTTTTCTTTGTTTGAAGTAGAGATTTGGATTTGTATCATTCTTTGAGAAGCCTAATCTCAAGAGGTAATTGTCAATTCTTTCATACCAGGCTCTGGGGACCTGTTTAAGTCCATATAGAGCTTTCTTTAATTTACATACATGGGATCCTGCATTGTGAATCTCAAATCCTTCGGGTTGCTCTAAGTAAACCTCTTCTTCAATGGTTCCATTTAAGAAAGCAGTTTTTACATCCATTTGATGGACTTTCCACCCTTTGGTTGCTGCAATAGCTAGAACTGCCCTGACTGATGTATATCAAGCAACTGGAGCGAAGGTTTCGTCGTAATCAATTCCTTCCTTTTGTGAAAATCCTCTGGCTACAAATCTTGCTTTGTATTTCCCTATACTGCCATCTGCAGCATGTTTGATTTTAAATAGCCATTTTAAAGAAACAACAGATTTCCCTTTTGGTCTAGGTACTATATCCCACACATCATTCTTCAGGATGGGTTGATACTCCTCTGTCATGGCATCCTTCCATACTTGGTTCTTAAGAGCTTCTATAGCACTAGAAGGTTCCGATTTAATGAATTCACTCATTAAAGCTACATAACTAGAGAATCTCTTAGGTCTTGTGCTTTCCCTAAAAGTCCCTGATGGAGCGGCATAATTTTTAGCTTCTTCCATTGTTTTGGTGGCCCAAAGTGGTCTTTTCTTGGGATTTTCTAGTGATGTGATTTGTTCATGGTTTACATCTTCCTCGGGATACTCCCTCTGAAACTCAGGTGTAGAATTCTCTTCTATGCCTGAGTTGGAAGTTTGAATTTCTATCTCGATATAATTTCTGGCTCTTTTGAAAGCTATGTCTTCCTCAAAAATCACATCTCTGCTTAGTTCAATATGTCTTTGACTAGGTATATATATTCTATAAGCTTTTGATGTTTGACTATAGCCTACAAAGATGCCTTTTCTCCCAGAAGGTTCTAGCTTAGTTCTTTTCTCTTTGGGCACATGAATGTAAACAGGACAACCAAATATCCTTAAATGACTAATGTCTGGTTTTGTGCCAGTGAAGGCTTCTTCAGGAGTTTTGTCATCAATATGAGAGTGAGGACATCTGTTCTGTACATAGAAAATAGTACTAGATGCTTCTGCCCAAAGTGAAGTGTCTATATTCTGATCAAGTAACATAGCCCTAGTAGCTTCTACAATGGTTCTATTTTTCTTTCTGCAACTCCATTTTGTTGAGGATTATAAGGTACAGTGAACTCCCTCTTAATCCCAGTGGTTTTACAAAAGTCTTTAAAAATGTCTGAAGTGTATTCACTCCCATTATCTGTTCTTAAGGTTTTGATTTTTCGTCCAGAAGAGTTTTCAATAATGGATTTGAATTCCTTAAATCTTTTAAGGATTTCTTGTGATTCTTTACATTGAAGAAAATAGATCCATGTCTTTCTGGAGAAGTCATCAACGAAGATTACATAGTATAGAAACCCACCTAAGGAGGGTACAGACATGGGTCCACATAAATCTAAGTGGACTAGTTCTAATACGTTATTTGTTTTGCTAGAACTATTTTGAAAGAACCCCTTTGTATTTTTCCCTAAGGCACACCCCTTGCATACCCCTGAATTGCATTGTTTAAGTTTGGGTAACCCTGTAACTAGTCTTTCCATGGAAGATAGGGCACGAAAAATTTAGGTGTCCTAGTCTTCTATGCCATATTTCATTAGAGTTTGTAGTTTCATGAATTAGGGCTAGATTTGGTTCCATACATAACTCGTACAAGTACCCTTGTCTATGACCTATGGTTTTGGCTTTCTTAATAGTAGAATTCTTTGGCCATGCCAATACTTTGCTATCCATAAAAGTCACCCTATATCCATTATCTTCAAGTGCAGATATGGAGACTAGATTTCTTTTGATCCCTGGGACAAACAATACTCCAGTAAGTTGGATGGAGATGCCAGTCTTTAATTTGAGGGTGCATGTGCCAACACCCTTGACTGGATGTACAGAGTTATCTCCAATTGTTACTTCTTCGCTAGTCTCTTCTACCATGGTGTCTAGTAGCTCCCTGAACCCTGTGATGTGTCTTGATGAACCATTATCTATAACCCAGGTGTTGGATTTATTTGTTACTTGGTTTGAAAGTGCAGAGTAGAATACATATTTCTCGGATTCATGTTCCTTTATTTTGGCATAAGATGCTTGTTGCTTGGTTCTGTCAGGACATCTAACTGCATAGTGTCCATATTGGTCGCATCTGAAACATTGGATGTGAGAAATGTCTTTCTTGAATGAACCTTTCCCGTGATAATTTTTCCTCTTCTTGAAGTGTTTCTTCTTCTCTTTCTTGTGAGAGTTTGTATTTAGAACATGAAGATCTTCATCTATATTTTTCTGTTTTGACCCTTTCTTTGTCTGTCTAGATTCTTCTTGAAGATGGTCTGATCTTAGGCGGTCAAATTTTGGAAATTTAGACCTTGCACTAATGCCTTGAACAAATGTCTCCTAGGAATTTGGGAGACCATCTAGGGCAATAAGTGTTAGTTCCTTGCTTTCAATTTGGTACCCAAGTGTTGATAGTTGATCCCTTAGTGCAGATATTCTTATAAAGTATGCATTGATAGATTCTCCTTTGTTCATACTTATATGATTTATTTCTCTCTTTAGGGCTAAGGTTCTGCTGGAGTTATTAATTTCATAATTGCTTTCAAGTGACTTAAACATATGATATGCAGTCTCATGTTTTGTCAAAATTGGCATGATATGATCTCTAACTCCATCAACTATGATTTTCATGGCTTTGTCATTTCCTTCAATCCATGTCATTTTATCAGGATCATTCTCTGGTTCCGTTTTGTTTTCTCTCACAAATGAATCAACTTTATTTTCTTTTAGTATCATCATAATTCTGAATTTCCATGATGAGAAATTATTTCCTCCTTCCAATCTGTCTTCGAATTGGATTGCTGTTGCCATTTGAGAAATGAGATGTATTAAATCTGAATTTCTCAAGTTCGATTTTCTACTCGGATTCTGCTTAACTTGGCTCTGATACCATGTAAATTCAAATCGAACTTATAATCTCTGACTTGGATATCTTCTGAATATTGGATATTTGTATTGCAGACTTAATTTATTACTTTCTTTTGTTTAGCAGATGCAATTTCCACTTCTCATACACTTTCGATTTCTATGTCGATCTGTGTTATTGCAGGGCAAAAACGTTGATATATATATTAGTAATGGTAGGAGTCACATCTGTGATAGACGTGACTCCTCAAGGAGTCACGTCTATCACAGGTGTGAATTTGTCATTTTTCTTTGTTTTAGCGATTGCTAATCACCGTTTAAATGTAATCGGTGTTTATATCATTCGATCATGCTATATTCACGTTTATTTAACATAGCTTATATTCATGCGTTATCTGATCGAAGCTACAAACAACTCAACAAATTGCTTAACAAGACTGATTTATTGGTGTATTCTATTCCCTCTGTTTTTAAAATCTACCATTCCTCTGTTACATCTGCTGTCCTCAATCAGCTGAAACTCTGTTATGGATTCCCTGTCAATTGTTCTAGTATCTTCCTCATTTAGCTTTTGACATATTTACTCTGGCCTGATTCATAGTTGTTTTCGCTGTCATTGTATTGCTTGCATCGGTCACTTCTGATCAGTTCTTTGCTGACGTCTATTCCCCCTTCATACTGCCGTTAGCCGTACATCCTTCAGATTTCTTTCATTCCTTGATTTCTTTCCCCCCCTTTCTGTTGCAGACAATCTCTCCATTTTTTTATCTGTTTTTCTCTTCCTTTTGTCAATGAATCGAACCCCTTTCTAATGATATCAGTTTACTTATATAATAAAACTGCTCCAACCCATTAAATGGGCTCCCCTGCTCCCTGAATCGACGCGCTTTCCAACTTTTTGGAAGTCAAAGAGACATACAGGATGAGATCTCTCCACGCAGGCAGGTCGTGAGTTTTATTTGCACACTCCATATATCTTCATCCCCAAAAGAGTCCTTAGTTTTAACAAAATAAATTGCTATTGCAATCTATGCCACGAATCTGGCCCTGGGTCCACCTATTGGCAAGATAAAATGGGCACAATGATACCATACAATACTATATTTCCTGCTGTCCCAGAAAATAGTCGACCTCTTCTAAGTTGCCCATTTTAAAAGAAAATTCCCTGTAGTATGCTCGTAGATATCATGACGCCTCCAGGATGATTGGTTACATAACAAAACAAGGCGTTGGTCCTTGGTAAACAAATGTTGCTAGATGACTTCCAAAACAAAACATAAACCAATTCAGTGTAAACTAAACATGTTGTTTACCTTAATCAAATTATAAAACTATTTAGGGTGTACGGAGATATTTCACATGATGTGCCCAACCACATTCCAACAACATCAAACAATAACAATTTTATTAATATTCTGTTGACATCATTTGAGAGTAGGATTTTCAGGGGGTAGTGACTTTGCTGAAGAGGCAGTAGTTAGAGGATGTCAATTGGCATTTGGCCGTTATTATAAAGTAGATTCTTAATTTGTGTGCTTTCTTGGATTCTATTTCTTTCTATCACATTCCCTGAGAATGGAATGGGGTTGCGGATTGTTTGGTTAAATGGGCTTCTGATCATTTGTAGGATTGGAATATTGTGGAAAGGGGCCAATTACCCCTGGATTTGGCTCAAAAGTTAGATCAATTAGTGGAGATAGATAGGAATGTATAATGCTCTTGCTATGTATTGCTCTATTTTGGATTGAATAATTTTTTTACTCCTCTTTTAGTTAACACAACATATCATCAACTTAGAATTAAATCAAATGGAAGTAAGAATAGATACACCATGAAGTCCAGCATATGCAGCAAAAACACAAATGAACAATAAAAATGAAAACCAAAACAGAGATTAAATCAAACAGTATAATTGGTTGACACAGGATAGCATGTGAGCCCTGCTCCTACATCAAACTTAAAGAAATAACACATGAAAAAACTAATACATTAATCACAATATACTAATTCTTAAAAAAAATTTAAACACAATATATTAATTCTTAAAACCCTTTTTATATAAAAGATATTTGAATAATTAACCGTGTACGTTCTAATTGAGCTAGATTATTTGTATGATAGAAAAACTTATTCTTGTTACCATGAGGGGAACTTCATTACTTTTTAAGCCTATGATTGGGTTTCTATTATCAATCGATTATAGCATGACAAACAGCCAAGTTTTATTAAACTTCTAATGGTATTTTTAAAATTTTGAGTAAGTCAATCACAGCCATGGAGTTACATATTATAGGTTGACACAGTGACATTTTGTACTTGATAATGCACGGATTAGATAGCCATTGTGTACCATAAACAGAGAAGAAAAGCAACACCAAAAAGCAGTGTTCCATAACTATCCATTATGGTGTTGTCTTGTAATCTTATTCAACTAGATATTCATATATACTTTATTGCCATATTTGCCAGTTTAATATGGCATCTCCATGGGGTATAGTTGACAGGAAATTGTTCCGTGGTGTTCTTGTTATACTTCCATTGTTAAATGAATATGGCATCTTCAAAAATCTTAATAAGATGCTGTCTCAATCAGTAAGATGCTATTTAAGCATGACCAAAACTCTTTGCTGGAGGTCAAAAGATTCTTATGTAATAAAACTATCAAATCTCACATTAATAATAAATTTCAGGGTTTAAATTTCTTACAGTTTAGTTTATTACCTTTTGTATGACGGTTAATTTTTTTTAATTCAAGTCAAATTTAAATGTATTCATATTAAAATATTTCAAATAATGTATACATTCTAGTTGTTTCTATTTTTTATAACTGCCAGACCCTTATCCTTCAATGCAAAATTTAATTGTTTAATGTGTTGAAAAAGCTAAAATGAATATAAAATATTCTATAAAAAAATTTAAATACTATTAAAAACTTCTTAAAAAATCTAAAAATTTAAGATTTTTTTAGAAATAATAAAAATTTATATTAAAAAATAGAAGATATTTCTATTAAAATATATATATAAATATAAATTCAAATATTTGTTTTTATTGTATTTTACAATTAAATCTCTAAATACAGCTATACAACTGTCAAATTCAAGCCCTGCAGTCACATACCTTACATCTCAACTTAACCCTCTTTTCATATATATTAATATTTAATTTGGCATATCTGACTTTTTTCTGAGCCTCCTCCATGCGCATCGAAGAGATTTTCTGTTATTTTTCTCCATTGCTTTGGTTCATAAGAAGATAACCTTTACTTTCATTTGAAGAAACCGAAGTGGGCAGTCAATGTCCCTTTTCTATAATTGAAAATTTTATTTTAGTCCTCTTGTAGCTACCGCTTACTTTGCCAACTAATACATCATTCTTCCATTTTTATTCTGCATACAATCCAATCTCTGTGGTTGAAGTTTACATGCCTCCTCACTCATTACTTCTGTTCTTTTTGTTCATTAATGCTGTATCTATTCCTTAAGATATCTTTGATGCTTATGCACCCATCGCCCATTAACTTGGGCATCTAGTCAGAATTGACTTTTTTGTGGTCTTCTTTGGTTGCTTTACAATTTTTTATTATCTTTGTATCTATAGACATGAGATTGTACTGTGATGTTCTTATTATAGTGCTTAGTTATGAGAAATTGTATACCTAAAGCACCAACCATTAATACAGTTTGATCAGTCTGATTTGTAAACTATTCTATCTCAAGATATATATAGTACATACAGAACTGCATATTCATACAACCATGGAACGTGGAACTTGATGAATTTATTGATTTGCACTGCCAAGGAAAGAGTTAATTATTGAAAAAAAAAAAAGTTACATTCAAACTCTCCTAGGGGTAAACTCTCTCTATATTTTCTCTCTCTAATAGGTAGTGATTTGTTTGATTAGTAGATAGCCATCTTCCTCCTCTTTATCTGCTAATGCTGATTTTCATGCAATTGAACAGTCTGATTGTCTGAGGAGGCTGTATCCTGTATAGGGCTAGTTAATTACTGATCATTGAGAATGAAATCAAACTGGAATCAGCAATAACAAGATTCACTGCGGCCACTTTGGGAACATTTGAGCTGTCCACCTGCACTATATGAAGTTCAGTGGATACAGATAAAACAGCCTCCAAGCTTCTGTAAATGAAGTAAACAACGAGCTCAATTATTCCTAGAAGGAAACCAATGCCATGGGGCACCTGCAACATATTTTTTTAAAATCAGAAAAAAGGTGCATAGTCCTTGCCAAAAATACATGAAAAATATACTTGAAAATAGCAGGAGGAAAAGAAAGAAGCTTACAGCTATAAAGATATCCCTGGCCAGTACAGAGTGTGCAGACCAGACAAGTGCATTTAAGGTGGCGAATAGAGAGTCTAAAAATGGCATGTGCTTAACACTTTTGGTTCTGATAACATCTAGCTGCAAAAAAAAAGACACAAAATCATCAACATTCATGAAAGGATGAATTCATCTGTTAATTAACTTATGTTAGGCTTTTTGGTTTTGGAGTAGAGATCAGATTTTCTTTTTCTTAATATGGGTAGAGGTTAGCTTTTAGATATTTTCTATTGTTTTTGGGTATTGATTAAATTTTTGCTTTTGTACACTTTTCATAGCAATCTAAATTAAGAACATAAGATTCAAAACTCACCACGACAGATAATGTGGATGCGCACATAACAATGGAAATGATCACAACAGCCACTAACTGTCTGGCACGGTATGTGTGCAGCATATAAATCGTAACTACAACCAGCATGACAAAAGCAACCATCATTGCAATGGCCAACCGCACTGTTTTCATCTGCAAGATAAATTTAAGGAATCCGTGTCAGAAAAATCACCAATATATTTTTAGCTTCTTGCATGGAATCTAGTTAAGCATTGACATTGTCACAAGGCTTATAGAATCTAGTAGCCACCAAATGGCCTTCAAATCACTAACTTATAGCTGGCATAATGAGTTACCTCCTTCTGCTTGGGGGCAAATGTCAGAAAGCACAGCACATAAAATATCTCCAAAACAAAGCCTGCACCATTGATCGTGAGCAGCAAAGTGCTGTGGGGTGTAACAAATGGAGCTCCGTAAAGTAGCGAAAGACAAGAGTTGAATAAGTCCTGAATACTCTTCGGTAGACTTAAGCTTGTATATCCTCCAGAATGTTGTCTTGCAATTTCCAAACACAATGATAGGTATATATAAGCTCATTACCTTGATCAATAGTGAATGCTCACATGTTAGTCATGTTTGACAAGTTTTCAATGTGATGCAATAAGAAGAATGGTTGATAGATCATAATTGTTCACTCAGAGAAATCTGATGTACGCGATACTTACATAGTTGACAAGTAAAGGGCCAGTGAAGTTATATTTCCTACACCACAGGCCGCCATAGAACATTAACCATGATGAACTGTTTATGTTTCACATTAGTCTGCACTCTCATAAATTCAACTAAGCACAAAGCTTTTGGCCACCCAAACAAATCTCAATCTACATAGAAATGACTACCAAATCCAACAAAGATGGCACAAATCTTGTAAATCTAAATAATCAATAAAATCAACTAATACACACTAAAACCTGCAAATGAAAATGAGCAACTATGCAGCAAACAGACAACAAAAATTGTACATACAAATGAGCACGAATTTTATAGCAAAACTTATACATACAAAACAAATGAGGATCAGACACACAACAAAACTAACATCTGGTCACCAAAATGTCAATCCACAGACAAAGTCCTAGAATGCAAGGCAACCAAAAGAATCCCTTGTGGATTAAGAAGATGGCATGTTTGTTATTATGCAACGTAAATTATGGAGTTTTACAATGTAAACTTCAAAATACAAACTTGTGTTCTAGCTATTATCAACTGACCATTCTAAAAACCAAATCTTTATTAGAAATCTCCAATTCACTCTCCCTTGAGAGTGAAAACTGTATTTATGCAAAATCCAATAGCCTCCATCGTTCTTTTCCCTGACAAACTTACAGAGTACAAATCATATATGTCCTATACTTCATTCTAATATATTCAATCTATCTATCTCCACCATACTTCATTCTAACCATGATCATCCCATTTAGGACCAACCAAATTAAATCGTATAAATTCTATTGTGGCCGTACATAGGCCTATATCTCCTATTCTAGTCCGTTTTAGAAAGTCTTGAAATCGAATTAGCACAGCAAAATGTTAAAAGAATCTAGATGATCCAGGCTATATTTATATTTCACAAAGCAGTGGTCTAGATGGCATACCAATAATTCCCACCACAAGCAGCAGAGGAAACTCCATTGAACAATAGAAGAAACTTTCTTTGCAGTACTCAAAAGAAAAATATATAATGCAAATTGAAATCAGCACAAGAAGAAGAAGAAGTAGTAGTAGTGAAGAACTCGAAGATTTTTAGGGCCTTTATAGGCCTCCACCCTGCACATGACCAACTTGATATCATCATATACAGTGAAATGTAGGAACGAATAACTAGAATTTTTAAATTCATGATCGATAAAGCACTAGTGAACAAATTGCTTATAGCTTTACACATCAGAGTTATTTGAAAACAGCTCAATACAATGCTTACAGTCAATGTGTGATATGGGTATGCCTTTTTCCTAATTTCTGGTGAGGTTATCATCTATCTCAGTCCTTTTCTGTAGCTGTATATAGCATAATGCACTATACCCAGAGAAGTAATTCACAATATTTCAAGGATTCCTTCCAACACGTACAGATTCCCAGGAAGAACAGTACAAAAACACTATAGCACTTCTGTGTGAAAAGGGGGCATATTCTATAGTAGATAAAAATTGTGGGATACAGATCACTCTAAATGATTGTGAGAGAAATACATTGAATTTTTTTCTTTAAAACATACAAAATATCTACATCTATGTATATCATGTATACAAGTTTTATGACAACTACCATATTTACTCTCCCATTAGATCATTCACTCAAATACACGTAGATTCCATGTCATTAAATCTCTTCTTATCATAATCAAAAACAATGTTTCTTACATAAAGAGGATCTGCCACCCTAATTTTCATTTTATGTAAACAAGCCAACAAATTGCATTTAAACTACTTCTATTCACGCAAACACTTGCCCTAAAATATCCACCATGGTCAGTTTTGCAGGTCTTATATGTAAATTTTGTAGCCAATATTGTTCTTCTCCTTTGGTAAGAAGCCTCCATTGTCCGAAAAAAACAAAGGTGGCCAACATGACCAACTTTCTTCTGAGCAGTTGAGTTATCCCTTTTTTTTTGGTTTATTACCCCTTTTCTTTTTGTTATTAATTGCGTGTATTTTGTTTTGTTTAGTCTGTTGTCTCATTCTATGCTACTGCTCAAGGGCACCATTCAATCATAGCTCTGTTTCTTTTAAGAAAAAAAGAATTTGGCAATTTTTGTTTTGCTTCTAAATCTTAGATTTTGTAAATTTTGTTCAAAAGATGCTTGTAAACCTTAAATTTAATAGTGTCACACATTATTTAATATAAAATGCATTTAAATTATGTTATTTTTATAAGAATGATTTTTTATGATGTTATTAACGTCCACGTGATTAAATAATGTGATGGACTAACTACCGTTGTGTGACTGAGGTGGACACAAGAATAGTGATTTCCCCCTCCAAGAAGAGGAGAGAGTATCACCGTGGAGAGGGTGTTAGATTGTACGAATGTAATGATCTTTGTGCTATCTAGGATACCTACACACATGCTTATTATAGAGGTGAAGTAAATATTGAGTTAAGTCTTATTATATGTCGTTGATCGCCTTAGAAATAATTTCGATATGGTGATCATTTTATATGCTTGATATTGTTGTCATTCAGTCAATGGTTTAGACTTTTGCATCGACAATAGAAAAAGATTGTGTTTGACTATGAATAAAAAGTTGACGTAATTAATCGACTAAATAATTCTAAATTTGTCATAGAAAATCTATGTCGACTTTGCTAAAACTTCATCTTTGAAAGTTGAGTTTGTATATAGTATAAATGGAGCATTCATAAGGATGCATTAATACATTTACTATGGAAAATATTATTTTTTTATTATAGCCTAGCTAAGATAGATATTTAGCTTGAGAAAGAGAGAAGGAAATCCTTCTTGGATTCTCTTTGCTATCTTCCTAGATGCTTGGGAGAGTGGAGGAGCATAAGCTCCACATTATCCACTTTCCTAGCTCCTCAACCATGGATGGTTGAAGGGAGTGGGAGATATTTACTCTCTCTAACCGTTAATAACTGGCAAAGAAAGTGGAAGAGAAGTCATTTAATAGACTTAGTTGATGAGTTTTAGGGGGTTCGTTGTTTTTGGTGTGGGAGAGAAGACAAACAACAGAGAGAGGGAGATGAAGAATAGGAGAGAGCCAACTACACTCTTAGGTAAAATCATAACTTGAAAGTGATCTTGTATCGAGGTTTTTAATCAGAATGATTGAATTCAAGTTACATATTGAAGTTTCATTCTTAGTATGTGAAACATAGGAAGAAGAAACAATATTTTTACTATCTTAAAACTCTACTGTTACTATGGTATAATCTTATCGTGCTAGCCATAGTGAGTGGTGATATTAATCTTAATATTATTAGCTATTGATACAGTGGTATATCATTCATTTTATGATCAATACAATGATGTATATCATGTAAAACCTTTGTATATCTACATCACAAAATAGTGAATTTCGTGTAATACTTGTATATTACAGAGATATAGAATTATGATAACATATATACATCTTAGAAGTAGAGAAACACAATATCATATGTATACCACAGAGATAGTGAAACATGTTAATATATTTATCTTAGTATAGAGAATCATGGTATCATTTATAAACCATAGAGATAGTGAAACATGTTATCATATTTATCACAACACAATGAACCATGATAATATATATGTATCATAGAGATAGTGAAACACGATGACAAATGTATCACAGAGGTAGTGAATTATGATATGCATGTGCTTATAACATAGTGATATAGTAAAGAACTTAATACATATTATTCTCAGCGATAGTACATATCATTCATAACATATGGATTATAGTGATAGTTTATCACATATATCAAATATATTATGGTGATAGACTATCACAAAAACATATATAGAAAATAGTGATAGAAAATCACTTAAATCACTTAGAAAACAATGATAGAAAATCACTTGAGTCACTTAGAAAACAATGATAGAATATCACGTGAATCACTTAGACAATAGTGACAGAAAATCACTTGAAACAGTTAGAAAACAATGATAAATATAGTGTTTATATATAGAGAATTTAAATCTTTTATTGATTAAGAAAGCTATAAGACTGAAAGGTTGCTTAGATATTCTTATAAAGTTTTGAGATTTGGACCTATGTAAAGGTAAAATGGAAAACCATGATCGGTTAGTAGAACTGAGAAATGATAGTAATCATTGACATTAAATATTGAATGAGGATTTACCTCAAGTATTTTTAAAAGATTATATATTTCAAACTAAGAAGCCAAGAATGGTAGAATGTTTGATGAATGATTTAATATAATAGCATTAATAAAGCTAAATAAGGTAAAAACCTACCCTGACTTATCAAACGAAATGAGTATGCACTCAATACTTTAAGTCTAGTAAAGACTAGAGTATAAATGAACTCTTATTATTATATAATATTATAAGAAGTTTGTTTTTTGAAATCAAGAGTTTTCAAATACCACTCTTATTGTGGATAAAGAGGAGTCTAATCTCTAGATTTGGCTAAGATGGGTCAATAGTTTTCATAATTTGTTTTATTTTGCAATGAAAATAAATAGTCATATGTTTGTTATTATCAAGAAGAAATAGTCGAATGTAATAATAGACTAAGGCAGATATATCTTAGAGAAAAAGTCTTAGAAGTCTATAGATGTCAAGAGCAATGTCTTGATGACAGATTCAAGAAAATCTTGAGAATGCATACTATGTATATTAAAGAGCATGGAAATGGGTCGACAAGTCTTTAAGTAGAATGACAAGTTGTCATAGACCGGAGATTGCAAGGATGCAAAGAGGGGCTCACTGTACTTTTATAATTCACCTAAGCTCTCATCTTATACTTGTACTAGAATAAGGGAATATTCTAAGTCAGATAGACTAGTATTGAGTTAACAAGTCACAATATGTTGATATATATTATTTACTAAATTACAAGAATGTAGTCTCCAAGTCAAAAAAAGAGTATGTGATCATACGACTCATTATATGAAACTTTGGCCAAAGTAATGCAAAATTCATTGCTTGCATTGTCAGTTCACTGTGTACTAGATAGTTGAACAATCAAAGTGGTTATACATAGCTAGAGCTAGGCTAAAGTTGTAAACCCAATTATTAATAGCTAGGACATTGTACTAGTTCTCAGCTGGCACAAGGAGTCAGTTGATTCACATTATCTATACCCTTACGAAGGGAAGGGCTGCTTCCAGATGGAAGGTGTCTGGGGGACTGTTGGTCTGTGGTTGGAGGAAAAGCACCAAGGTGATGCTCTCTCTCCAGCAGTTGATTGTCAAGGACTTGTGAACAAAAAACATTACTTATTATGTAAATGGAAATTGAAACATGTTGTAATCGTAACGAAAGTGACCATTTGTATTTATACTCGACAAATATGAAAAATTTGTAAGTTGCATCTAAAGCAACCATATAAATTGTAATTATTTATTGAACTTTAGATTAACAAGTTTATTAGTGATAGAATCAAGTTCATTACATAAAAAAATGGAATTTATTTGTGCAATATTTGTATTTGTTTATTTAATATTCCAGATGGGATGTTACAAATAGCGTCGTGTAATGTAATGTGACTATGTTTAGCTATGTATATTGGATTCTATTTTGACAAGTCGCCTATTAATTTTTTTAGGTCACATTTTCAATTATATGCTTTGGGTTATTAAGGTTGTGCAGGTCTATTCAACCATACATTGTGGTTGGCTGCTTACTGTCACCTATATAGTTGGGGCTATTTTGAGATAAACTAGTAAAAGCACCAAAGGTGCTATCAAATGACTGATAGGAACAAATATTTATAGGCCTATCACTAAATAGTTCATATTTATATTTTAATTAGAAAGTCACTACATGTAGTAGTTGGTGGAAAAGGCTATAAATACTATAAGAAACATTCATAGTATAATAAACTTCAATTCCACTTTGGGCTTGATAGATGTTGTAGGTTGTAGTTGCTTGAGTTGGGGATCCATCAAACACTAGGAAGATACATTCATGTAATTTAAGGGATTGTTGTCATATTTTACCTGACTCCAAAATACTCATGTTCTCCTCCTTCTATCAAAGAAATCCGATTAGAGATAGCCTAAATAGAAGGAGGAGGGTCTTATCCTGCATTTCCCCATGATATGTCTTGCAGAAAATCCTTGAGTCTTGTCTAGAGAATCCTTGCAAAAAACCTAGAAAAACCTAGAAATCTTTTGTCTTCAAATGCCTTCCTTCACTGGGTTTTTCCATTTTCATACTTAGTCATTTTCATCCAGATATGACCCTGACATCATTTGGATATTTCTTCATTCGGATGCTTAGTTAACATCCCTCATATTCGTGAAAGTGACCCTTGTTAGTGTAGGTTTTTATTTCCTAGTTGGGTTATTTTTTTTCCCCTATATTCCTAGGTTTTTCCTACACTTCTATTAATCTCGCTTAGGTTAATAAAGCATGTCTTATTGTTAGTGTGAAAAGGGTTACTTTGCTATCTAGCTCTTTCTTAGCTTGTTCTCCACCTTAGCTCTTTTCACACTAGGTTAAGCTTCTTAGGGACTTTTTCACTTTATCCCACATTGGTTGTGTATCGAGTCTCTTGGGTGGAATATCCTATATACACCCACCTCTTTCTCTCATATGAGCATCCCATTCTATTGTAATGCTTCACATTCTCTTGAGTTGAATACAATTTATTTAGCTCATATCTGATTTCTATTTTGCTTTCTCTTAATCACTTGTATGCTTGGGTAGAAATCTAACATGGTATCAGAGCGGTTGTGAGTTGTGGGTTAGCATTTTTTTTAGAAATCTAAGAGTGTAAAGTTGTTTTTCGAAGCACATGAGTATGCTCTTCTCTTGCATCTTTGGATGATCTGGAGAAACAGAAAAGTCTGGAGAAAACTCTAGTTTGTGAATTGTGGGTTTTGAAGCACATGAGTATGCTCTTCTCTTGCATCTTCGGATGATCTAGAGAAATAGAAAAGTGTGGAGAAAAACTCTAGTTTCTGGGGGGTTCATATTGTGACTTACCAGTTGCAAGTTTTTTTCATAGCTTCCTCAAGACTCCTTGAGCTAAAATCTAACAATCGGCTTGCATTTTATTTATTTTGATCAATCTTACAGGTTGCAGTATGCCTTTGTTTGTCTTAGGTAGCTGATTCAGTCTTTACATGCCATTTTTTGGTACAAAACATATTTTTTTCAATTAGAGTCACATTTTCTATAGATCACAGAGAAAAACACCTTCTGGGTTTTGTTTGCAGCACCGAAAAACTATCTGGGTATCTGTTAGTTTTTGCATATAGCTTATATATTTTGTAGAAACAACATTAGAAAGCTACAGCAAAACCCCTCTCCATTGGCGTTTTAGAAATTGCAGTTCAACTTCTAAAGGCCATAACTTGGGCCCCTGACCTCGGATTTGCGAGCTTCTTTTTTTGATTTTGGCTAATTTTTCATGCTCTACATGCTGGTGCAATTATTTTTTGATTTTAATGTATAGATTTTTCATTAATCTCATATTCTCACACGTGACTCTACGTAGTTCCCATTTTTGGGACTTTCAAAAGTGCATAACTTTTGCATACAGCGTCGGATCGAGGCGATTATTTTTTTGAAAGTGCATATTTTTTTATTTACTTCACAGTGGTACTTCTAATTTCATTTGGGTTTGTCCCCAAATTGTAATTTCAGTATATGTCTATTTTGTGAGGATTTGTAAAAGCATTGAAGTCAAGTCCACTTAGCATTCTCTTGCTAGTGGCCATTGTAACCGCACTACATATAAAGTGCCAAATCAATTTTCTTTGGGGGGGTTCTTTGATTGAGTGGAAAAGGGGGGTGTCTTGTGTATTCTTGCATCTTTTCTTTCCTCGCAACAACAACAACAACAATCTAATTCTACATTAAGATGGATCAATTAATAGTCCCTGTTCTAACACCCTACAACTACTATGAGTGGAAGTGCAAGATGACTATCCAACTTAAGAAGTTAGGACTATATAGAGTAACAATGGGTCTAGAAACTGAACCAACCTTAATTGCAGAAAAGCCTAAATTTCATAACAGGCTAGATGAAGCTTTTGGAACTCTATACATGTCTGTATCTCCTGATCTTTTTTTTCATGTTGAATCTACTACAACACCAAATGATGTATGGACTACTTTAGAAAATCTCTTTGGTAAACAAGATGAATTAAGGGGACATCAATTGTAGAATGAGCTAATAGGGTTCAATCCATGTAATTTTGATACAATACAAAACTTCTTCACAAAGCTAAAGGCCATTAGATTACAGTTGAAGCAATGTGGGATTGAAAAGAAAGATCCACAATTGATCTTAAGTATTCTTTCTAAGCTTGGTCCTAACTACTCAGTGTTTGTTTCTACATTTTATGCCACCAAAAGTGCTCTTGGGACTACCTACAAAATGCTTTCTTTAGATGAATTTGTTGCTGAACTCACTAAAGAACAGGATAAATTAGTTCACATGGGTACTATTAAGCCTTCTAAGTCTCATGCCTTGGCCGCAAATCAGGGCACTAAATATCATAAAGGCAATGGAAAGCAAAATAAGAAACAAAAGGATCAAGGAGAGAAGAAACAAGGTCTAAAACAAGCTGCAAACAATGCAGCTCCTGAGTCTTCCTCTAAAGACAACATATCTAAAAAGGAGAAGACAAAGTGTGCCTTTTGTAAGAAATCTGGTCACGATGAGCATAAGTGTTTGAAAAAGCAAATAGCTCATCTCACTTATCTTTTTGAGAAGAATAATATCAAAGTGTCAGTTTCAACTAAGGAAGATTCTTCACAATCTTCAAAGGACACGAAAAATAGTAAGGGGAAGGGCAAGGCCCTTGTTGCAGTTGCTACACTACCAGATAGTTGGGTAATTAACTCAAGTACTTCTCGCCACATGGCCAATACAAAGGAAAGTTTCTCATCCTTGGAGTCATGTTCTGTGCCTGATATTCTTATGGATAATTATACACCAGAGGAAGTTCTTGGGAGAGGGTCTATTGACATTGGTGATGGGACATTCCATGATGTTCTTTGTGTGCCTTCTTTGTCAACTAATCTCCTATCTGTCTACCAGATCACCCATACAGGTTTCGGCAAGAGAGTTGAATTTACACCTGACTCAGTGGTTATCAGTGATCTGCATAGTGGGTCTACAATTGATGTAGGAAAAGTTGATGACCATTCTTGGCTCTATCACTTTTCTCATTTTGTTCCTGATTCTCCTTCACTTGCATTGCTCACTCACTTAGATAAGGTGAGCCATTTGTGGCATCAGTGGTTTGGCCACTTGAACTATCGCTACTTGCAGCAACTCAGTCAGCATGACATGGTTACAGGGTTGCCTTCTATTCGATTCTCTGATGGAGTTTGTCAAGGTTGCATTCTTGGCAAGCATCCTAAAGAAAAATTTGACAAAGGCAAAGCATGGAGAGCCACACAGCTCTTGGAGTTAGTACACAGTGATTTGGCTGGTCCATTTCAACATCCTTCATTCAACAGAGCTAGATATGTATTGACCTTCATTGATGATCTTTCCCAATACACCTTTGTATACTTTCTCAAACAAAAGTCTGAAGTCTTTGAGTCTTTTCAGGACTTTAAAGCTTTTGTAGAGAAACAATCTAAGAAGGTTGTCAAGATTCTACGCACCGATAATGGCAAGGAATATGTCAACCAAAAGTTTAAGCAATTTTGTGCCTCAGAGGGAATTGATCTTCAGCACATAGTTCCCTACAGTCCACAGCAAAACGGAGTTGTAGAATGAAAGAATCAGTCATTGAAGGAAATGGCCAATTGCATGATTCACTCCAAATCATTGGCACCTCAGTATTGGGTAGAGGCCATCAATTGTGCGTGTTATATCCAGAACCAGGTTCCTCACCGATCTGTGAAGGGGGTAACTCCTTTTCAAGTTTGGACTGGTCAGAAACCCACAGTCAAGCACTTCCGAGTATTTAGGTCTCCTGCATGGGCCCACATTCCAACAGAGAAATGCAAGGCTATGGATTTGCAGAGTAGGCCTTGCATATTTGTTGGCTATCCAGATGGTGTCAAAGGTTTCAGGCTCCTCCACCCTACCACACATGAGCTGTCTATTGAGAGGAGTGTTTGGTTTGAGGAGGATACTTCTTCTACCACCTCTCCATCTTTCATTCCCATGGAGACACTGCAACTTCATGATGATAGTTCTTCTGAGGACCTTAATCCTCCTGAGGAGTCTTCTTCCTCCACTTCAGATGGCAATGACGAGGGTTCATCTTACTTATCTCTTAGTCATCATTCAGAGGATGTTATTCTCCTCTAGATTCTCCTGCCACTGGGCCTCTTTGGGCTCATCAGACTTTGGGGTCAACAGGCGATTAGGTTGGTGATCCTTCAGATGCAAGAAGAACAAGGTCACAGTTTGAGTAGGCTCCTCATCTCTTCTTTGCTTCAGCTTCTGATCCATAGTCCTTCAGGGAAGCCTTTGGTGTCCCTGAGTGGGATGCTACTATGTAGGAAGAGTTCAGTTCCTTGGAAAGGAACCATACATGGGATTTAGTCCCACTTCCTAAGGGAAGAAAACTTGTTTGATGCAAGTGGGTCTATCGAACAAAATTTGCTGCAGATGGGTTGGTCAATAAACATAAGGCTCGCTTGGTCGCAAAAGGATTCTCCCAAGTTCTTAGGATTGACTACTCTGAGACTTTTGCGCTGGTTGCCAAGATGAATTCAATTCGACTTGTCCTTGCCATTACTGCAGCCCATCGCTGGGAAGTTCATCAGATGGATGTGAAGAGTGCTTTTCTTCACGGTGACCTTTAGGAGGAGATATATATGGAGTAGCCACAGGGGTTCGTCCAGGATCCTTCACTTGTCTACCGACTTTGGAAGTCTCTCTATGGCCTTAAACAGGCCTCTTGCGCCTGGTATGCCAAGATGGACTCCTTTCTTCTATCAGTTGGGTTCACTCAGTGCCATTCTGATCCGAACGTCTACATTTTGCAGCAAGATGATTCTCTCACTTTCCTTGTTCTCTATGTTGATGACTTGCTGATCACAGGGAGTTCTTTATCCACCATTGGGGCTATCAAAACTACCCTTCATGACAGGTTTTTGATGACTGACTTGGGCTTGTTGCATTACTTTCTCGAGATTGAGATCTATCAGTCTTCTTCTGGGATCACCATCAATCAGTCCAAGTATGCTCTAGATTTGCTCTCGAGGTTTCATATGGCTGACTGCAAGCCTGCTCTGACTCCCTTTCTTTCTGGAGTCAAACTTGAGGCTTAGTGTTCTTCTCCACTTGTTGATGGCACTTTGTACTGACAGCTTGTTGGGAGTCTCATTTATCTGACTCACTCGAGGCCTGATATTTCATATGTCATGGGCCTAGTCTCCAGGTTCATGCAGGAGCCACATGAGCTCCATTGGAAACCAGCTAAGCGGATTCTTCACTATGTACAAGGCACTCACAGTTATGGGATTCATTATGTAGCAGGTGTGGATATTGACATGGTGGGATACATAGATTCAGATTGGGTAGGCGATTCTCAGGATCACAAGTCTACTTCAGGGTATTGCTTCTCTCTTGGTTTTGGTTTGATTTCTTGGTCGAGCAAGAAGCTGTCTGCTATTGCTCTTTCATCTATAGAGGCTGAGTATCAAGGAGCAATTAATGCTGCTACTGAAGCCATTTGGCTTCAACACATTCTCACTGAGTTTGGTATTTCCTTCAGGAAGCCTATGGTCATCTTTTATGACAACCAGAGTGCTATTCAGATCTCTCACAATCTGGTCCATCATCAGTGGACCAAACACATTAAGATTCACATGTACTACATTCGGGAGCTGATTCATGAGCAGGTTCTTGATCTTCAGTATTGTTCGACATCAAATCAGACAGCTGACATCTTCACCAAACCCTTCACTGAGAGCAAGTTCATTCATTTGCGGGCTTTGCTTGGGGTGTGGCAGGTGTCCTCCTTTTAGGGGGCTTCTTAGTTCCTTCTGTCTCTTTCTATTCTAGGGGTGTGCTCTCTTTTGTGAGGGGGGCTACTTCTCTTTTGGGGGGGAACTCATTGTACATGGGTACCTCATCAGGCTTGATTTGCTGGGACCCATTTCTACATCCACTTAAGCTTCGCTTATGGGGGGTGTTAGTGTAGGTTTTTATTTCCTAGTTGGGTTATTTATTTTTCCCCTATATTCCTAGGTTTTTCCTACACTTCTATTAATCTCGTTTAGGTTAATAAAGCATGTCTTATTGTTAGTGTGAAAAGGGTTATTTCTCTATCTAGCTCTTTCTTAGCTTGTTCTCCACCTTAGCTCTTTTCACACTAGGTTAAGCTTCTTAGGGACTTTTTCATTTTATCCCACATTGGTTGTGTATTGAGTCTCTTGGGTGGAATATCCTATATATACCCACCTCTTTCTCTCATATGAGCATCCCATTCTATTGTAATGCTTTGCATTCTCTTGAGTTGAATACAATTTATTTAGCTCATATCTGATTTCTATTTTGCTTTCTCTCAATCACTTGTATGCTTGGGTAGAAATCTAACAACCCTGACGTCATCCAGTCTTCCCTTCGACAAAATCCCTCATGTCAATGACGTCACCTTGATCTTAACTAATATCCCTCATCTTTACAAATATCACCCTCTTTGCGAATATGACTGTGACATCATCTAGATCACCCTCTCCAAAGAGCTGCATATGATGATGATGTCACCCAGATTTCTTCCTCTAGTATATCACCTTGCACTCATCAGGCATCCTGATGACATCATCCAGATCTCCTCTTCAACCAAGTTCTTCATGATGATGATGTCATCTGGATAATTCTTAATATCCGTCATGATATCCCTATAGTGCTTTATGATCCTGATGTCATTTGAATTTCTTTTCAACAAGGCTCACCCTAATGATGATATCACCATGATCTTCAAGGGGCATTTGGATATCAAGGGTGTATATGCATCTGGATACTGGTGTGACAAGCCTTTTCGGTGAGACTTAGTTTTCTATCTCTTCGATAGCCCGATGGTAGGTGCATCCAGATAGCGCATGGCCATGGACTGATCAAGCAGATATCACCCTCCTTCTATGTGGCTATGAAATGATGACACATGGACATCCATATGCTGGTTGACCAATCTTTGACCACCCATATCTCCCTCATCTGGAGGAATTTCTACATGCTCCAAAAGGCAAAAGTGCCTATTTCTACCTCCTCTTTCATTTGGCAAGCTTTTGTGTGGGGGGGGAATATTCCCACTTTCAAAATATGATCCAAATATCAGGATCCGGATATGCACATCCAGATATTAGGATGATCACCAATTAAAGGTGGATATGCAAACCCAGTTGACAAGACATCTTAGCGACCGACTTGACGTGTTGCAAAGGTTGATATTTTGTATTGATTCCAGTTGGTGAGCTCTGTATTCAAAATTCAAGGGGATGGCTCAGTTCTTCAATGTGAATGGACTTCTCTGGCTCACTGGCAGATATTTCTGTTGTCTGCAATGACTTCAGGATCTTTCCTTTGGCGCTTTGTCCTCCCTTGTGTGTGGGTAACCATTTCTGGAAGTTATAGACCTACCAGCGACATCACCTTTGTCCTCATCACTGTCCATCCTTGCCCCTAGATTATTGACTGCATTTATGTTCTTAGATTTTGTGATCCTCCTCAGTGTCCCCCTACACAAGACTTTGATATAAAAGGCATTGTAATCTCATTTTTCAGGGGTTAGTAATTTCTAGACTGTTATGTTGCCAAATTTCTTGTAGTCAGACCTCTTAGTGTAATTACAAGATTATTGGAATGTGACTCACTGTGCCTATAGCTTGGCCTCTATTGTCTTCTAATTAATCCATCAATGAGTGTGATTAGATATACTGTGTCTTTATCTGCTACTGTTATTTTTTATTGTAATAGTTTCTGGCCTTCATGATCAATATATGCACAATATCTTGCCTCTATTATGCTTTGATTTCTATCTTTTACTTGAAGTTTAATCTATTATGTGAGTAAAGTGGCTCCTCCATAGGTTAGGCCTTCATATCGAATCCTCAATCAGCCCTATAAGTCTGTGTGAACTCCCAGTGTGATTGAGATCATTGTTGTGTCTCTTCCAGAGTTACTATTATTCATGAATTTGGTGCATCACCCTTATTTGCCTTTCAATTTCCTTCTACCCCTTTTCTCTAGCAATATTAGCACTAGGTTTAAATATCTTTAAGCATTAGGCTTAGAATGAGGAACCAGCCTTCTCTAGAGGTCCGATCTCAACTTGCAAGGTCCCACACCTTGAGATCATTTCCATTGTGTCATTAGAATGCTTGGACTCTCTCCAGGCAGGGTGCAATTCTATGTGATAATAGGGGCTTCCACATGTTTAAATTTATTATTTCTCTAATCCATAGTCCTTTGAGGAGGCATCTGGCATTCCTGAGTGGGATGCAAATATGCAAGAGGAGTATAGTTCCTTGGTTAGGAACCACACTTTGGATTTTTTCCCCCTTCCTAAGGAAACTTGTTCAATGCAAGTGGATTTATTAGACAAAACTAGCAATAGATGGGTTAGTGGATAAGTACAAGGCATGATTGGTTGTAAATGGTTTTTCCAAAGTTATCGGTGTTGATTACTCTGAGACCTTTCCACCCATTGTAAAGATGAACTCTATTCAACTCACACTTGTTATCACTACAACACAACATTTGAAGGTTCACCAAATGTATGTGAAGAGTTCATTTCTTCATGTAGACCTTGAGGATATATACATGTATTAGTCACAAGGTTTTATACAGGATTATTCCTTAGCTTGCAGACTTAGAGAATCTATCTATGACCTAAAACAAGCCCCTTGGGCTTAGTATGCCAAGATGGATTCCTTCCTTCTCTTCATTGGGTTTTCTCATTACCATTTGTACCTAAACGCCTACATTCTATAACAAAATAATTCTCTCCTCTTTCTTGTTCTCTATGTTGATGACCTATTAATGATGGGGAGTTATTCTTCATCCATTGTGAGAATGAAAAATATAGGCTTTGAGATAGGTTGTTTATGGTCCTAACTTTGGATTGTTGCATTATTTTCTCAAGATTGAGATATCTCAATCTACTTCTAGGATCACCATTGCACAATCCAAGTATGCTCTTGATTTTCACTCATGATTTCATATGGCTAACTACAATCTCACTCCAACTCCCTTTCTTTTTGGAGTCAAACTTGAGGCATAGTCCTCTTCACCTTCAAGGTTGATGGTATCTTGTATCGATAGCTTATTAGAAGCCTCATAAATTTGGCTCTTACAAGGCTCTAATATTTCATATATTTAGGCATGGCCTCTCAATTTATGTAAGAGCCCCATGAGCTATAGTGGAAGGTATCAAAGTGGATTCTTCATCACATTTAGCATAGTCATAGTTTTGGGATGCATTATGCAATGAGCATTGATAATGACTTGGTGGGGTATACAAATTTAGACTAGGGAGGTGAGTCTCAAGATCACAAGCCAACTTCAGGTTACAACTTCTCATTTGGTTCATATCTTATTTGTCGGTTGAGCAAGAAGCAATTTATTATTGCTCTATCTTCCATTATGGCTGAGTATAGGGGTTATTAATGCCATCATTGAGGCCATTTGTCTTAGACATATTCTCATGCAGTTTACTATCTGGTTTAGATAACTATTAGTCATATTTTGTGACAACCAGAGTGCCATACATATTTTATGGATCCTAGTCCACTATCAATGGACCAAACACATGGAGGTTTAAATGCACTACATTCGGGAGCTTATCCATGGGCAAGTCATTGATCTTTGATACTACCTAACTTCTAAGTAGATTTCCAACATCTTCACCAAACCCTCATAGAAAGAAATTTTCTTCATTTATGAGATTTGTTGGGGGTGTGAGAGGCTACTTCAAGGGGGCTTCTTAGTCCTTTCTTTCTCTCTACTTTTTATGGTCTTCTCTCTCTATTTGGGGCTTCTATATATCTTCTTTTGGGGATTTCTTCTGTTTGGGGGGATTTATTTGTACATGGGTACGTCATCAAGCTCCATTTTCTATGATGCATCTTTTGACTCACCAAAGATGCATTTAAGGGGTTGTTAGTGTGAGTTTTTTTATTTTACTTAGTTAAATATTGTGTATTTTTCTACACATTTAGTTTAGCATGCTTAGTTGTAGTGACTGGGTAAAATAAGGGTAGATGGAATCTTTGCATGAGTATAACTCCCACCTATTTTTTGGTAGTAGGAGTTACTTTTCTCATTGGTTGGACTTGCCTCCCGTCTTTCCTATATATGTATCTAGTCCTCTAGCTTGTTATTCATTCATGCTATTATGAACTTTCATAATGCTATTTTGCTTCTTGGTCATTTGCATTATCTTGTAGGAACTAACTCTATTCTATTATTTTAATTTCATATCATTGCTAGAATAGTTTTATTTGATTGATTTTCTTGCATTAGGTTTTGGGTAGCTTTAGTTCATTTTTGAATCTAACAGATGTTACCAACCTAGTCCCTTGCTCTCTAAATACCTAATCCTTTTTGGTGCTAAATTGCAATATGTGGATTAGGAAGGAATGGGCCAATGAGATGTTTTAGATGCAACTAGATTAGGCATAAAAGCATTAATAACACTTCTTCTCATTGAGATTTTCAACATAACCAAGTGATGTTGCAAAAATGAGTTCCTAAAAGGGGACTCCTTATAAGGATTTTGTGTGGGAGACTCATGGTGGATTCTTGATTGGAAGACAAGAGGTGGAGTCCAGTCTGGAGCATGAGCTTCATGGGGATCACTCTAAGAAGGAGGCTACTTGTGTCATGGGTAATCAACTTCAAGAACCTAATATGGAGAATACTGCAGTTGAACAAGAGGAGGATTTCCTACTCCAAGACTTCCTATCTAGTTAGGGAATCTTAGATTATCTTACAAGCATTTCATTTTGTTGGCCATGATTGCCATTAAACCAAAAGGTCAACCTATCAATTTCTAATTTAAGCATCAGAGTTAATGAATCCACAGGAAGAGGTTAGTCCATGTCATAAATCCCACGGGGAGTGCTGACCATTTGCCAACAAACTCCCCCTAGCATTACCCAGGGGATTCAAACCCATGACCTTTCACTCCAATACCAATTGTTTGCCCATGATTTTCGTTAAACGAAAAGATTGACCTGTCAATTTTTAATACAAGCACCAGAGTTAATGAATCCACGAGAGGCGGTTAGTCCATGTCATGAATCCCATGGGGATCATTGACCATTTTCCAAGACATTTATGGGTAGAATGGTGTCATCCAATACTCCCAAGAAGTAGAGGGGGTACAAGTTAGAAATAGAAACACTTTAGATTGAGGCTCAATGAAGATACTTAACGAATGATGGAAAGATTCCTCTCTATCAAGACCAAGAAGATAGTTGTTTCTAATCCCTAATTTTTTTCTTCTTATTTGTAGTTATTTATATTTGGTCTATATAGATCATTTTATTGGTTAATTTTTCCTTCTAAATAATATTTTCTTAATTTTATGTAGAATTAACTATATTTATTTATAATTACATTTATGTAGTACAAATAAAGACCTTAATAAATCCCTCTCTAATTAATCTAAATAATTATAATTTGTATAATTATATTCCAAATTAATTCCTTTTACCTCTACTTACTTGTGAGAGTATACTTCCATTTACCTAGTGAAGTATAACATCTACATAGTAAGTAGAATAAAAATTTGAAGGTCTTTACTATTTGAAAGCATCCATGTGGTACAATATATTCTTTCCCTTTCAATAGGAAGGATCACTTATAGATTCTATTGTTTTCATTATTTTTAGGTACCACTTTTGTTGGGATGTGGTTTAGAAGTGGGACTTTATGCTCCTACTTTGATAGCTAAAACAAATTAGTAATAAATATTTTATATCATTCCAGTAATAGAACATTTAAAAAATTAAAGTTTAAGTTTGAGAGTGGTTATAGATTTTCATGTTTTTAACCATAAAAAAATTATAACTTTATTTTTAGCCTCTCATTCTTATAAAATTTTATAATTATAAATTTTTTTAATAAAAGTTGTATAATGATAATAGTGAAATTTGTATAGTTGTATCATTTTTTATTTACTTTTGTGTTTATTTCATTGGAATGTATTTTTTTTAATTATATATTAATAAATGGTAAATTTGGTTCATGCTCTAATTTTGTCCATTTTTAATTCTTCACACTCACATTTATTCTTATATATTTTTCATTACTTTTCATTCTTGCACCTACATTTGGGTCCACTCACATATGTTTGTCCTTACCTCAAGAATATCATTTTCTTGTCCAAGTTAATTTCCATGTCACTTGAGATAAATCCTATAGCACACAAGAATGAACCCAAAATTTAAACATTCAAATTTGAGTTCTAAGATCCTTTCCATTTTATACTAGTCATTATGAAC
This sequence comes from Cunninghamia lanceolata, assembly GCA_027924645.1. NCBI lineage: Eukaryota > Viridiplantae > Streptophyta > Pinopsida > Cupressales > Cupressaceae > Cunninghamia > Cunninghamia lanceolata. The sequence goes on from BSBN01000594.1 coordinate 6,820,328, forward strand.
CAACTTAATACATGTTCTTGCAATATGTTCCTATGTCTTTGTATATAAGGACATTCAATGAGCCACCAATTCAAATGAAGAATAATGCAAGAGAAGTTAGCAATTGCAAAGTGGAATCATCATAGCACACTTCATTTTTTTAAAAAGGGACAAAGAACCTCATCTTGCATGTTGATGGATGTCATATTTGAATATTCACTTCATGTCATAAAGTTGGCTGGTCCAATGATCTCAATTAAGATAACTTGACCCCAAGGATATAATAGATTCCTCAAAGGTGTATCTAGATATTGTAGCAAATTTAGTAGGGAAAATAGGTTTTAGAAGTATGCATTTTGCTAGTTTAGATTTGCATGTTAGAGTTCAAATCTATGGTAGGTAGGATCAAACCTATGGTGCTTGGGATTGAATGAGGATTTTTATGCCAAATTGGATTTTGTAACATTCATTATACTAAGGTGGCATTAATTTTCTTGAGATAGCAAATTGATTCTTAAGTAACCATCATATCAAAACCATTTAATTTTTAAAAATAACACATCAATTCTACCTATTATCAACATTATTCTTCCACCACCAATTTTAAAACTAAATATTATTTAATTTCTTAAATATTTGTTACAAATATCAAATTATCCTAACTTAATTTAATCTAAATTAATTAATGTTTACTATTAAATTTATTTATGTAACACAATTTATTTCCATTACAATAATTTATGTTAAAAAGGTTACAAATAATTAGTGGATGTCTATTTAAATGAGTATATTAAAAATCTTATAATTATGTGGGTCATGAGTCATTCAAAATTTGTATTTAAAAAAAAGAATTGTGAAATAATTATGGCTCAAACATTTTTTAAAAATTAGAAACCTCTGGTTAAAAACTTATATGTAGTGGATGTCTCTTCATTCAAATGGGTATATGAGAAATCTTATAATTATGTGGGCTATGTATCACTCAAAATTTGTACTTAATAGTATAAGCAGACTTGGAATTTGATGGTCTATTTGACATTTTTGCCATTTTATTATGACACTTTAAATTATTCATAAACCCTAAAATTTTATTATAAGATAATATAATATAATATTATTATTTATAATATATATTATTTTATAAGAATTTGTTATAGAAATATAAATGATGTTTTTTTTACAATGTTTATTTAAACTTTTTGTAAATTAATATAAAAATATATCTTAAATTAGAATATTTTCATTTATCTTCAATAAATTTAAAAAATCAATTTAGAAACAAATTTTTGCTTTGTTTATATTTGTTATTTGTTGTTTTTTATTTTTAAAAATCAATTTATGCATGGTAGTGCTACTATTATTTCACGTTGCGCAGCATCTTGGTGCTTTTTGACGGTTTTACTTAGACCCTGGTCTTATATAATTGTTGGTTTCTAATTTTATGGTCTATTTTTGTCTTGTTTGGTGAGATGGTCCAGACCATTGACTGTTCTTTATTTTCCCTTGACAACATCAATGATCAAATTTAAGAATCCTAAGTAGTCAAGGGAAGATTAGTACAGTTGTGAATGTCAAGGCGAATCGCTTGAAACAATTGATCTACTCACCGTGAAGTTTCTCCAAAGGAAGAGGTCTTGTTGTTTGTAGTTTTGTTGGTGACTGTGATGTTGATTGCTGCTCAATTTTTAGACTATTTTTTTAAACCTACATTCTTTCAATATAAAAAAATTCACTCAAAATTTTTTTGACAACTTATAGTTTTTTTAAAACATCAATTCAAAGGAAGTTAAATGACCAAATAGTCATAAATTTTTTTTATACAGGCAAGGGTGAGTATAAGAGGGTATATTGAAAAATAATTGAAATAATTATCCACAAACATTTTTTTGATGGCTATAAATGACTCTTAAATGTAAAACTATAATTTTATTATTATTTTTAATTAATATTATATTATTATTTTCTTAATGTTTTATAGTAATTTTTAGACTGTTTTTATAATTTATTACTAAGGGGAGCATCATTCTAAGTTGATACTTATTGGACTAAAAGTGAAGGATGGAAGAATCAAAATCACTTGGGACACAATATCAACCCCATTCTTTCTAATTGCACCTTCACAAAATTTAAACCTTAGTGAATGATGAAATCAAAAAACATTCTATCATTCTCACTAATTGTATTCAACCATTTAAATTACAACCCTTAATATATTAATTTTAACTAATAATTAACCTTAAAAAAATCTTTTAATAAAATTATTAAACTTTAAAAAACCTACAAAGAATCAATTTTTGTTAGGTGCATTAAACCGACATAATAAAAAAGGAACACATTTCATGTGACTAATAAATTTATTATTAGCCGATAGGCTTTTATATATGAGCATTATAATGCTCGGAATTATCTCACGCCGTCAAAAAAAAGCCGGCGAATTTTCTAAACTCGTCGATTTTTCTATCGCGTATTCCTTCAAGTTTGAATCTCTTACGGTTGCAAGTGCTAGTGTACTCTTCAAGCAAAACATGTGGAAAAGAAAAAAAAACAGCCATTTAAAAAAGCCAGTGGAATCTACTTTTGGATTCAAAAAGATGCCTCCATGGAAAGTCAAAAAATAATTTATTTGAAGGTCCCAAAAACAAACAAGATTTATTGTCGTTGACTGATAAAACCAGGTATCAAAATGGGAACAGTTTTTAAATGGCAGGTGAAATTGCAAGAGAGAAATGTGGGATTGCAAACCGTTGAAACAAATAATTATAGAATAGATTGGCACTTCCATTGTACTGAAAACAAAAAAAAAAAAAATCAGAAATGATGAACAGTACCGTTAGAAAATTAATTAATTAACATCAATGGTGGTGATCTCTTATTGACTGAGATAAATGTAAATACTGAATGCGATTATGATTTCTGAGAGCAGCAGCAGCATGCTGTTATTATCTTATTTTATTTTCTCTGCTCCATGTCTTTTACATTATGCATGAAAAGAAAACATCTTAAGAAACAAACCAACCACAGAGAGAGTGCTAAGATTGCATGCAGATTGCAAACAAAGAATAAACTAATAACTGGTGGATCAGCAACTCTTCTGTGTTATGCTCCACCATAATAAATAGCAGTACGTTGTCGTGTCCGCTGTTTACAATTTTTTCGACTCCCCCTACTTTCGACTGAACATTATCAGCTGTTTCAATCTTTCCATTCTTATCTATAGTCGATTTTTTATTATCAATCGATGAGATTTCACCAGCCCGTACATCAATGTACCGACTGTTTAAGCTTTACCCTGTGTCATGGTACTAAGCATGCACTAAAATCTTTGAAGCAAGCCACAATATTCTAGCATAGTAAACTACCTAATCTCACATAAACTTTGTTTTTTAACATGGGTATCTTTTCAGATATTTAAGATTAATTTTAAAGTTTGCTGTTACTTAATGGCATATCTGATTTTGGTAGAGACTACCTGCATGCGCATGGAGGAGCTTTTGTAATGGTTTTTCTCGATTGTTTTGATTTGTGGGCCAATTTTTGGTATATTGGAAGATCAATAAAGTCTTGGCTGTCAATTTCCACGCTTGATAATAACACTTACTTCTTCAATTCCTTTTTTTCAACTGATACATTTCATTCTTCCATCTTTTAAGTTATATGCAATCCCATATCTACAGATCTATGCACTCTTTAATGCTGTTTGTATTCCTTAACATCATCTTTGTTGTCTATGAATCCATCGTGCATTAGCTTGGGCATCTAGTCGGCGTTGCTTTTTGTTAGATGCTTTGATTTGATTTTATTTTACTTCATATTTTTCAATTGTCTTTTGTATCTCGATAAGGACACAGGACGGACTTAAGATTTCAACAACCAAACCACATGTTATGTTCCAATATATGGGGTCCAAATTACATGTTCCAATATATGGGGTCCAAAACACATGGGTCCCTTGGTTTTGGCTTTATTATAGAAAAAAAGTTTAGATGTATTGTGTGTTTTTGGTTTCTCTATTCTTTGCAATCTGTTTGACTGCTCCTTCTCTTTGTACTTCAGCATTTTTTGGTTTTAGATGAGAATCATAACTTTGATTTTCAAAAAGGTTGTTTCTATAATTTCTCCTATACATTAGGAAATTTAAACTATTTAGAAGAGGATAAGTACATGTTTTAAAATTTCATTTGAGACATTGATTTCTATGTTTATAGAATGTTTTAAAAATTATAGATAATATAGGATGTCTCTTGAATTGATGTAAAAGACCTTAATTCTCCTTCCCTCTTCTTTTTCTAGATATATCTCTTCCCATGGCTTCAACAACCAAACCGCGTGTCTCAAGACATGCGATTCCTTGGTCATAGCCCTTTTATTTGTGCTAAAAGCTTAGATGCAACTTATATCTTTTGTCTTAAAGGAGAATCAATAATTTTGATTATCAAAGGTTTGCCTCTATAACTCCCCCCCTATCTAAAAAAATTAAATCATCGAGAGGAGGAAAAATAGGTGTCCAAGTTTCAAACAACTAACCTCCAATTGACAAGTCATTCAATGTAAGATAGCACACCTAATGAGAACAATTTATTTTAATAGAATCACAACTAATGATCCATTGACTACATGTCTCAAGGCAAGAGGTCCCTTGGTCATAGCCTTTTTATTTGTGCTAAAAGCTTAGATGTAACTTATATCTTTTGTTTTAGAGGAGAATCAATAATTTTGATTTTCAAAGGTTTGCCTCTATAACTCCTCCCTTGTTTTAAAAAACTTAAGTCATCTCTAAGAGGATGACAAATGGGTGCCCATGTTTCAAACAACTAACCTCCCACTAACAAGTCACTCAATGTAAGCTAGTTCATCTAATGAGAATAATTTATTTTAATAGAGTCATAACTAATGATCCATTGATCGCATGACTCAAGACATGAGATCAGTCATGACCCTTTTATTTGTGCTATAAGCTTAGATGCAACTTATTTATTTCATTTTAGAGGAGAATCAATAATTTTTATTTTTAAAGGTTTGCCTCTATAACTCCTCCCATATCTCAAAAAACTTAAATCATCTAGAGGAGGACAAATGGGTGCCCAAGTTTCAAACAACTAACCTCCCACTAACAAGTCAGTCAATGTAAGCTATTCCATCTAATGAGAATAATTTATTTTAAGAGTCATGACTAATGATCCATTGACCTCATTTCTCAAGACATGGGTCCCTTGGTCATAGCCCTTTTATTTGTGCTAAAATCTTAGATGCAACTTATATCTTTTGTTTTACAGGAGAATCTATAATTTTGATTTTCAAAGGTTTTCCTCTAGAAATCCTCCTAGGTATCTCAAAAAACTTAAATCATCTAGAGGAGGACAAATGGGTGCCCAAGTTTCAAACAACTAACCTCCCACTAACAAGTCACTCAATGCAAGTCAATCCATCTAACAAGAACCATTTATTTTAATAGAGTCATAGCTAATGATCCATTGACACAAGTTTATCATAAAGAAAAATATTCTATAATTAAATTTAGAAAAACAATCTATTTCACCTTATTGTACAATTTGACCACTTCAATTTTGAGAATTATTATGGATCAAGGCAATTCCATTAGTATTTTTCTTCATTTTAATAAGAAAATAACCTTGGTCATGTATATACTTAACAATGACCACCTTATAGTGTATTACAAAGGGGAATAAGATATAAGCATGTCCAAATACATGCCATATTTTTCTTTTGGGACAAGAGCTAGAGAAATTAGAAATTTTCTTTAAAATTTAAAAGAAGGGGTAAAAATTTTATTCAATCAGAACCAGAGTACAAAGCAAAGGCCAAAGGCCCACCAAAAAAGAACACCACTAGACCAACTAGCAAAAACATTAATTTTCTTTAAAATTACTCTTATGACAATCTAGACATATTTTTTCAAAATGTAGACCTCAAAACCCTTTGTAGAAGCTTATAATAAATATAGATCCAGAACTTTATTACCTTTCAAAAAAATACTTACCTTTAGTTATTCTTCTAAATATAGTATTATTGAGACAATGATATAATCTTTGTCAATTAGAGCAAGAATTTTATCTAGTAGGTTTGACTAGACCTCTTTTATGTTTATGTGCTCTTTAGAGAATATGTTTGAAATAAATTTTAGCTTCTTCCTTTATATATATCATCAATATTTGTCAAATATGAGTAGAAGTGTACTTATTGATTAAATTTGATTTCTATTAAGCAACTTGTGAAATAATTTTGCATTTTTCTACCCTCCTTTTTTATTTTTTTTTCCAATTTTCGTTGCCTCCTTGTGAACTACATCCAATTTCTCTCTTATTTTTTTATTACAATCCTAAATTTTTGTTATGGCATTACTATTGGATTCTAATCTAATGAGTTTTATTTTAGCTTCCAATGTTTTTCTTTCAATAATTGCCTATTAATGCTCTCTATTATTTTTTAGAAGTTCTCAAATTTTCAGCTATATTAAAAAATTAGTTCCATGTTGAATCTCTATTAACTTAACCCTCCACTCAATGAACCCTACCTTCAAGTCAAGGTGTTGAATCCAAATATTAAATCATAATTGAAATGGATTCTTTTTTGCTTGCATTTCATATAAACTCTTATCCAAGTATCTCTACTTCCATTGTTATGATTTAAACATATATCATCCAACAAATATATGCAAATCTTTCAATAATATGTTTATATGAATTGTGTATATTGAATGTACTCCATTGATTTTCCTTCACATAGTCAAATATCCCACAATATATATTCTACCACAAAGATATTGGATCCATCTATGAAGAGAGAATGGGTTTTCCAATTCTTTTTGTAATCTCTCAAAATCACTCCAAATGGAATTAATTTTTCATATCATAATTTATTGTAATTGTAGATATAGTATCTTGAAGTGTCAAAAGCTATCCAATAGTTACAATCTTAATTAATATTTTCTTGTAAACTTGAACTTTTACATTAATTTCACTCTTTTTAAAAAAAATATTATAATTTACTTTCCCTACATCCCAAAAAAATTATTAGTCATTCATAGCCTCATAGTGCACTAATTACTTACACCCAATTACCATTAGATATTTTCATGTAAACACTAGCTAATAGCACCAACACTTCATAATTTACAAATTCACTACATTGAAAATTCAGTGGGACTACAATTTGGAAGCTATGGATTAGTTGAGTGGAACTATTTATAGATAAATTAGATAGAATTTTCTCCGAGACTTGGTAACTAATTTTTCCATTTTTAAAAATTGTTATAATATTGCACATTTAAAAAATATATATATATATATTTTTTAAATTGTAAGGTACAAAAAAGTAGTATAATTGGAGAGTTATGTTGAGTTTGCGACAAAATGCGACAAAATTTTGAGGTCTTTGCAAGAAGACCCCTACCTTCACAACAGAGTTTATTTTTTGAAGCCACAAGGGCACAGAGACACCCATTCTTCCCGGCGTATGACCGTCTAGGGTTTCGAGATGGTTTTCATAATATTAGATAGAGATCTTTTCAGGCTCACCGTGACCCTCCTCGATACAACAATTTTGGTTCATTTGGCAGAAGTACTGGACGAAATCTGCAAACTGCTTCAAGAAAGGTAGAATCTAGAAATGGAGTTCGTCAGGTATGGAAGGAAAAGGTAAAAACACCTCAGGTTAATTATAATCATGGTGAGGAGAGTCATATCTATATGGATAAAGTTTTTTCAGAAGTTGTCAATATCCAAATACCAGAGGATATGATCAACACATCTATTCAAGATCTCACTACACGGGCCCTAATTGGTAAGGTATGGAACCCTAATTTTAATTTTGATAATTTTCTTAACTGGGTTAGGGTTACATGGAAAGGGATTTTAGATATTTTCTTTTTACACAAAGAACAATGTGTTTTTACAGTGGTTTTTGAAAATGAATGTTTTTGAGATGAAACCCTGGACCAAAAGTTATGGTTCTATCACGGCAAAGGGATCTGTTTGCAGAAATGGGAACCAAATTTTGACCCAGTTAAAGCTAATATGAATTTTGTTCCATTTTGGATCTCTTTGCCCAATCTTCCGCTGGAATATAGGGATCTTACTATTATTGAATTCTGTGCAAAAAAATTGGGCTTCTTTATTAAGCATGATATGTCAAATTTTTAGAGTCCAGATATGCCAGTGAGATTTTCTATAATTCTTAATACTTCGTTTCCCTTTCCCAAATTCATGGAGTTCCACTCCAAATTTGGGAAGTGGAAACAAGTAGTTGTCTTTGAAAACCCAATGCTTATGAATAATACAAAAATGATGGGTACAACTGGAATTGGCAAGGCCTTGGACGAAGTCAATTTTGCAAAGGAAAATTTAGACTTTGTTAATTTAGGGGAAGCATCACTGAACCATTTTGTGAATTCCCCTATATCCAAAGTAGAACACCAGTCTGTTAAGAGAATTGAGGAAGAGTGTGCCTTTGAGTTTGCTGTTGGTAATATTGAGGAGTTTGATACTGCTGTCTTTTCGAATGATAAAATTAAGAAAAATCTACTTAATTCTTTTAATAATGAGGAAAACAGTTCAAAGGAAATTGCAAATAAATTGGATGAGTCAGGTTTCAATGGTTTTCCTTTTTCTGACAACGAAGCAAATGAATTTGTTGAAAGAACCTTCTGTAAAGTCGCCTTTGAATTGATAGAAGAACTGGCAGATGAGGTACTTACTGAGAAGACAAATTCTCTTGTAGATAATCCAACTCTTTTAAATAATTCTGTATCCAGTGTAGATCCTGATAATTGCTCAAACCAGGGGAAGGTAGAACATTCTGCACATTTAGGAGCAAATAGTGAGGTTTTTGATTTTTCTACTAAATTGTCCATTTCTCAATCATTGAGTTAGGATTCACCTACCAAGCAGAGTTCCATCTCTCCCTCTAAGAGAGGATGCAAACCAAAATCCTTTAAAACACAAGAAGAAATTAAAGTGGGTTTACAGGCCACCCTAGATACATGTCTGAGATCGGGGAGAGTGAGAAACTCTCCCCGCGAGCAATGAAGCTCCTTTCTTGGAATGTTAGGGGCATTAATGCCCCTAACAAGAGACGCTTGCTCAAACGTCAGCTAGATTCATCTGGTATGGATATTGTCTTACTTCAAGAGTCAAAATTATCAAATTCTCAAGCTAATACTATTTTCCCAAGCTGGTTGAAATGGAAATATGTTCATTCTCCCTCTCAAGGGGCCTCAGGAGGTCTGGTTGTTCTTTGGGACAGTAAAGTGTGTAAAGCATAATTAATTTGCTCTGCTCTAAATTTTATATTGGTTAGGATTACTTCTTCTTCATTAAACTTTTGGTTATTTAATATCTATGTACCTACTATAACTAGAGAAAAAAACAATGTTGGGATATTTTAGCAGCACTTCTAGAGCAATTATCTTGAGAGAAAGTTATTTTAGGGGGGATTTTAATGCTATTTCTTGTCTAACAGAAAAGTCGGGAGGGATTTCCCCTCCTCAGAGGGTAATAGAGGATTTTAAAGGATTCATAGTAGATAATGCTTTGATTGATAGCCCGTTACTCAATGGGAGCTTCACCTGGTCTAATAGGAGGAAAGGTTTGTTAAATATAGTAGAAAGATTGGATAGGTTTCTTTTTTCATCCGAATGGTGTCTTGAGGAAAATATTTCTGGTACCTCTGTTCTTCCTTTTACAGCCTCAGATCATTTTCCTATTTCTATTCAACTTGGTGCCATTTTGGGGAAAAAAAATTTAGGACTTCATTTAAATTTCAAGCTATGTGGTTTAGAGATAAAAATTTCTTATCATTATTGGAATCCTAGTGGAAGAATGCTCATTTTGTAAAAGGCTCTCGTATGTATTGGGTTAATGAAAGATTGAAATACATAAAGAAACAAATTTTGGAATGGAATAAATCCTCTTTTGGTAATATTTTTTCACAAAAAGCAGCACTACAACATCAATTACAACAATTAAATGAAGCAATTATTTCAAACGGCATGGATAATGTATCTTTTGAACATGTAAAAACGCTTCAATCTCAATTAGAGGAAATTTTAACTCAGGAAGAAATTTTCTAGAAACAGAAATCAAGGGAAGTATGGTTAAAGGAAGGAGATCGAAATACAAAGTTCTTTCATGTCTCGACCATGTTAAGAAGACAAAGAAATTCTATTTTCACTATAAAAGATTCTATGGGAAATTTATTACAAGATGACTCTCATCCAAAAAGGAGTACATTTTTTTCAGAAATTACTCTCTAAAGAATCAATTCAGATTCCTAGTTCAACTGTAACCAAAGTTTTGAATCATATCCCTACTCTAATTTCACATGAAGATAACCTGGAATTGATGAAACAATTTACCATGGATGAAATTAAGGCAGTAGTCTTCTCTTTAGAGCCAGATAAATCTCCTGGCCCAGATGGTTTTACTCCTATTTTCTTTCAAAAATGTTGGGAGTTTGTGGGAAAGGATATTTGGCTAGTTGTAGAAGAAGCTCGGAGAAATAGAACTGTTTTGAGAGAATTTAATTCCACATTTATTGCTCTAATTCCTAAAATTACTTCTCCTTCCTCCTTTGTTGATTTTAGACCCATTTCATTATGTAATACTTTTTATAAGATCATTACCAAAGCCATAACATTAAGACTAGCTACACTAATCCCAAAAATTGTTTCTGATGAGCAAGGAGGTTTTGTACCAGGCACGGAAACATCAGAAGGTGCTTTGATTGCTCATGAGGTAATTCACTCAATCCATCACCACAAACTCCCTACAATGTTGATTAAACTGGATATGCTAAAAGCTTATGATAGAGTGTCCTGGGATTTTTTGTTCCAAGTTCTTCTTAAGTTTGGTTTTTCTCCAAAATGGTGTAAATGGATCCATTCTTGTATTACTAGTGTAAGTTTTTCAGTATTGATTAATGGCTCTCAATCTAAATTTTTTAAGTCTTCCCAAGGAATTAGACAGGGAGACCCTCTCTCCCCTTTTCTTTTTATTATAATGGCTGAAGGATTGAGTAGACTAATTATGAGTCAGAATTCATTGGGTTACTAGAGAGGGATTAATATTCCTAGAATTCCTTTTTCTATTACGCATGCTTTGTTTGCAGATGATACTTTGTTGTTTGGGCAACCCGTGATGAAGGAAGCTAGAGTTTTGAAGGAAGTCATTTCTAAATATTGTTTAGTATCAGGTCAGAAAGTGAATCATAGCAAGTCTAAAATTTTCTTTTTCTTCTCTTCTATCCTGGTGCAAAGAAGAATATCTAAGTACCTTGGTTTTCAAATTGACATCTTGCCCTCAAGGTACCTGGGAATCCCTCTTTTCTCGAGTTCAATTAAAAATATGTTCTGGGATAAGCTTATCACAAGCATCAAATCTAAAATATCTTTCTGGAAAGGCAAATGGCTTACTTTGGCAGGTAAACTTCTGATGATTAAAATAGTCTTATCAACGATTCCAGTTTATTTGTTATCAGTTTTAAAGGTCCCAAAAACTATTCTTACCTATATTGTAAACATTTTAAGAAAATTTCTCTGGAATGGCACCAATTTACATGGGTGAAAGATCCCTCTCCTTTCTTGGGTAATATCTGTATTCCAAAACAATTAGGAGGAGCTGGAATTCATAATCTTGTAGCTCAAAATAAAGCTCTAGGAGCTAAACTAATCTGGAATTTATATGAAAAATCAAATTCTAAGTGGGGAAAAATTATGTATGCAAAGTATCTAGATTCTTTTAGTCCTGAAAGATTATTTACTATTCTAAATCCAAAGGAGGGTTCTCACATGTGGAATTTTATGATACACTATCGAGAAGTTATCTCTTCTTATTTATCTTGGGTTATTCATGATGGAAGCTCTGCCTCTTCTTGGATGATTCATGGAACAATCATCCCCCTTTGGCTAAAACAGAAGGTCTTCAAGAGATTAAGTCTTTGTTAAGTCAGGTTTGGGGAACAAAAGTTAAAGATTATTATGAAATTGATCCTAATTCAGAATTTAATACAGTCAAATAGGAAAATTTTGATGAGTTCTTGGTTCCTCAAGAGCAAAAGACCCTCCTTAAGAATATTTTGAAGGAACGAAGATTATTTATCTCAGGAGAAAAGGATAAATTAGTTTGGGCTCCCTCAAAATCAGGTCGTTACACGGTTAAACAAGGTTACCTAAGTATCACTAGTAAGGATTCTAATTTAAACACTACTTGGCCTTATAAGCTATGTTGGAGTGAGTCCTGCCTGCCCAAAGCAAGAGCTTTTACATGGTTAGCTTTGCATTACCGAATCCTTACTAGTGATAGATTAGTTAAACTTGGGGTTGCAAATTCCTTCTTATGTCCCTTTTGTCATGAGGTATAGGAGTTAGTGTATCATCTTTTGTTGAATTGTGGTTTTTCTTCGCAAGTTTGGTTTTGGCTTCTTTCTAAATTGAACTGGTCGGGTCCTCTTCCTTGTTCTTTACTACAAGTCTTTCAAAGTTGGCCCATATTATTCTCCAAGTCTACTTTTTCTACTCTGTGGATTGTTTCACCTAGCATTATCATCTGGTCTCTTTGGTTAGAAAGAAATAGTAGAATTTTTAAAAAAATAAGTAATCCTCTCCATTTTGTGTTGGGCAAAGTTGAAACAACTATTACAGAAGTGGTTGTAGCCTCATTGTTATCAAAGAAGGTGGGTTCTCTAATTTTTTCAAGTTGGGATGATATGATATTAAAGAATTGGAAGCAGTTGAGGATGCCTGATAAAAGTTGCTTTAAATCTGAAGATAAGATCGATCGATCCTCTATCAAATGGATCCCCCCGCCTGAATCCTTCGTAAAGCTTAACTTTGATGGTGCAAGTAGAGGTAATCCAGGAGTTTCTAGTGCTGGTTGTGTTATTAGAAATCACCATGGAATAATTCTCAGAGCTTTGTCAATTAAGCTAGGTACAATAACAAATAATGAGGTTGAGGCTTTGGCTTTAATAGCAGGTTTGAAATTAGCACTAAAACATGGTTTTACTAACATCATTGTGGAGGGGGACTCATTGAATATTGTTAGAGCTTTCACCAATAACTCCTCTTCGAGTTGGAAAATAGAATACATTCTAAAGTCTGGAAGAGATTTATTAAAACATTTTCACTCATTTCAGATAATGCATACGTATCGCGAAGGTAATCTTTTAGCCGATTTTTTAGCTAATCTTGCATTCAGTTTTAATGATGTTGCTATCGAATGGAATTCTGAATCTTTCCTTTAGATCCCCAAAATTAGCTATATTTTGGATAAAGATTCAAAAGTGTAAGTTATGATAATCTGGTACTTCTTTTTGGGTTTTAACCTTTAAACTTTAGGAATATTTTTTGGTCTTTTGTGCTGTTATGCTGACGTTGTTTTAAGTGTTGGGAACTCATTTTTCGGTGGGCGGAATGTACCTTGATACTTATTCCAAATGAAGGCTGGCAGAACTTGCACAAGGGAATTGACAACTCATTATCTTTCCTCATTTATGAGTTATATGAAGCATATTTTTCTTTTCACTTGGTATTATGCTTTGTTTTTTATTCTAGCAGCTGCTATTATATCTCATTTTTTTGGTAATTCATAGAGTTTAACAGTTTAATATGGGTTCTAGGTGCCGAAATACTAGAATTTCCTAGCCCATCCAAAATTGGGAATGTCCCCTTCTTGGTTGTTTTAATTCCAATTCAATGCAGGAAGTTTTTGAAGTCTGAGGATTCTGTGGGCAGAGCAATTATCCAAGTTTGTAATTTACCAGTTTTTCACACTCCAGTTGCTATTTATCCTTCTCAGGCTGCTTCACATTTTCTCTCCAATGCGATGGATCTTTTGTAAACTGGAGATAGGGTAAGGGAATTGGGGTTAAATTTCATTTAGAATGTTCACTTTTCTGTCGACTTATTTAACTCTGCGTTAGAAGATTATGATTTGCATGAAGGTTCTGCTCTTGTGGGAGGGTTATTTGATTGTAGGTGTTTATTTCACACGCCTGGTCTACATTGCCTCTTTAACACATTTTCTCATGGCCTCCGCAACAACTGTGTCATTTCTTTCCAAAACTCAATTCATTGTCACAGGCATGAATTGGGAAATCAGTTGGCAGAAAAGGCGTCAGAAGTGTTTAATGCTCTGTTGTTTTTGTTGAACTATGTGCCTCCTCCACCGTCCCCTCCTCCTTAGCATGTAGAAGATCACGATCTAGCTGAGGATCATGCTTTGCAGATTATAGAGATAGCAGATTAATGGGGAACTCTCTCATGTTTTTGGTCTTCAGCGATTACATTTTTTTGTAATGTCCAATGGTTGTATATGCCAGTTGCTCTGTAAACTCTTATTGAAAACTGTATGTTCCCTGGCATGATTCTAAGTTCTATTTCTCGTTTGGATTGACTCATATTTTTGAGTTGATTATGTACAATTTCGTTAAAATCAGGCTATAACCGGAGATTTTCTTTGCCAATTCTTTCCTGCTGGTATGCCTTTCTGAATCTGGCATTTTGTATTCTCTTTTTTATTAATCTATTTTAGTGGTTCTGCCACTTTTTGTTAAAAAAAAAATATTGCAAATTTTTTGCATGTTATGATTTTAAAAAGGTTTAAACATAGTGACAAAAAACACAATTTTAAAGAAATCTCTTTGAACTTAGTTACCATGTGTTACCTTTTCTTATATCTTTAGAAATCTCCTATGAATAAAAAATAACAATTGATAAAATGTTTTTTTTAAGAATAAGTCCTATATTACTTTTTATTAACAAAAGATTCTAGTAAAATATTTGCACAAAAAAGATGGGTGGTAAGAAGGCATACCCTCAAAGTCTATGCAAGACAATATGTCCAAAATAAAGATGAGAGTTCAAAGGCCCACACCCAAATACATAAACAAAAAATTAAGAAACTATATCAACACTAGTAGAAAGGGTTTTTATCATCTATATTTTTTCCAAGCATCACCAAGGATAAAACCATCAATTGGCTCCCAACTAATACGAGAAACCTCTTCTTCAAGAATGTCACCATAAGGTTGTTGAGAATGAATGGGAGAAATGACGAACTTTAAATGAGGAAACTTTCTAGAGTCAAGCCAACCAAGAGCACCATGCCCATGAGAAGACGCAAAAGGTGGCCATGAAGGCTGAGACCAACCACAAGATATATTATCTTTGTTCCCTAGGGGCTAAGAAAAATGACACTAAGAGCCTAAATCCGTTTTAATAGATTGGTTGCATCTTCATTGGTGCCTTCAAGGTAGGGAAGAGGGAGTGGGTAGGACTTTGGCAATAGTACAGAGGGTATCACCTTGGTGATCCAAGAGCTCCTAAAGGTGTTCCACTTCAAGTACAAATTTACTATCTTGCATCTAAATCTGCATAAGCACATTAGAACAAATCATGGCTTTAGTATATAAAGAGAAATGAACATCACTGAGCAACTAAAAATGAGCTAAATTTTCACCTTTCCAAATATTGAAGAGAATCTCCACCCTAATAGCATGCCAAATCTAGGTATATTTGAATAGGAGACAAGGCTAGTACCCTAACAAAACAATATGCTAAGAAAAAGGATTAGGCTAAAAAGGTCTAAAGAAGTCATGAATCAAATACCAAGCTTCTTTAGCTCTAGTGCAAAACTAGAAAAGATACTTGAGAGTCTCAACATGTCCACAAAAAAGACAATGGGGATTAAGAATTCCTAGATGAGTTAAATGAGCACCAAGTGGAGGGCCTTGATATAGAATACTCTAGGCAAAGTGGGCCAATTTAGGCTCATGAATAGTTCACTAGATAGATTGGAACCAATGATTTTAGGTGTTGGAGAACTCAAGATCAACTGGACAAAATGATGGTATGGGTTGGCCATGAGAGCTTAACATACACATGACCTACAAAGTTAATAAAAACATAAAATATGCAAACCAAAGAATAGATGAGCTTGACTGAATTATTATGAACAAGGAGAGTGTACATATATTGTGAAGTGATTGAGTTACTTTATAAGTTAACTTCAACACTCAAATAGTGGTGGTGAGTTTGTTCCACCAAATGGAAAATAGGTAGTGCCACATACCTTCGACAAGTTTGACCAACTCTCCAAGTCACCACATAGCCACCTAAGATGGCTTAACGCCAAGTGTGAAGTACATGTATAATTACTTATTAAATAATAAGTAATAACATTAATCTTCTACACTAACACCCCCTTAAGAATAGCTTAGATGGGCACAAAGAAAGATGGGTCCTAGAAATTAGACTTGATGAGGTACCCATGTATAATGCACTCTCTCATAAAGTGGATAAATAAAGAAAGCCCGGTGGGAAAAAACTTTCCTCCAAAAGAGAGAAAAAAGTGGAAGTGTTCTAGACACAACACAAAACATTCAAAGATGATAGTCTTGAAATCCCTATGCAAGATAGGGCCCATGTGTGCCTCCACAAAGAAAAGAAAGAATGTTAACACAAAAGGTCACATGGAGAATGTTGTAGTAGGCCTCTCTGTGACAAATGATACCTCTTCCTTTTGAAAGATAGAAACCTTGAGATGTCAAATTGTTGAATTCCCACTCAAGTTGAATGTATGAAGGAATCAGGATGTATGGTTCTAGAAGCTACTCATGTTTCCCAATGCTTATGCTGAAATGTGACACTACCAAATCAAATGTAACTAAAACATGTGACCTCTCAAAGTCATGTAAAAAATGATAAAGAGAAAGATCCAAACAAGTGATATGTGGAATTTCAATGCATGCCACGTGGCTATAATCCAAATCCCATGTGAAGTCCTTTTGCAAAGAATCTTTGAAAGCCCACTGTGAAGCATCTCTAAACTCTATAGTAGCAAATGAACTATTATTAAAGAGAAGACATGTGTCTTCAATATTGTCATCAAGATCTGGAATGAGAGATTCTTCAAACAAATGGTGGATCTCTGATAAGATGATATCTCGTTGATCAAGAGGATTGATATCAATATCCTGGTGTAATGAATATCTAGAAGTTCTCAAGGAAGCAACTCTAGATTCATATGTAACATTTGTTAAGAAAAGTATCACAACCTTGCAGCTTTGAAAGGCTACTATTCTTCCCAGTTTTGGTCTTTTCAAATACCCTTTATCTTGAAGAATGATCTAGAACTTTCAAAGTTTCCAAAAGGGCTAAAATTGGCAGGACTTACTATTTTTAGTAAGTTTACATTTGACCTCAGATTGACCTAAAATTTTCCCAGAAGGTGTGGAACAACTAGTAAACATCTCAAGTGAGTTTCAACTGAAGATCATATCAGGATTGTGAGATATTAAAGTTTCTATTTTTTGAAACTACAGAAAAAAGTTTTAAACTCAATTATAAGAATCAAAACTTCTCTAAATGCTCTAAAAATTGTCATAATCGATGAAGTTGGTTACAAGGTGATAGATTTCTTCACAATCTTTCCAACGCATTAAACAGTTTGTCACTCAGACACTCAGATAAAAAGTTATGACCTCTAGAAGTTGGACCTCCTATTTTTGGGAAATGTAAAAATGTGTTGGACACATAGAAGAGCTATAAAGGGGAGAGTTACATGTGTTGGTGTGTGTTTGGCACATCACAAGGCATCTTTGATTGGAGATAATTTGGTCACCACTTTTGGGTGGTTTTTGCTCATGGTTTTGTAATTACCAGTAACAGTTTATTGTATTGTATCTCCTATATATCAGAAGGTGAAGATGGAAGTTGTGTGTAAGAATCTTATAGATGTCAAGTTACCTCTTGGATCTCTGGTTGGATATACTCCTGTAAAATCTTGCTCTGAAAGTATATTGTAATCTTCTTGATTCTTGAATAATATATTGGGTGGCTTTGGAGTGTGGGGTTTTTTACCTGAAAGGGTTTTCCCCACGTATATCTTGTGTTCTGAGTTTTGTGTTTGCATTTGGAAGTTGTTATTATCTTTTTGTTAATGTGCATCTTAATTTGTAACTATAAAAGTAAAAAATTACATAAATCTTTCCTCAGTAGATCAGTGTAGGAACCATTTCTGCATACCTTGTTTCCTTTTAGTTGGTATCAGAGTGTGATCACCTTTGGTTCTAGTTGTTGGGTAGAGGTTTTTTTGAGCTGATATTCATTTGAGTGGGAGCTTGTGTAGAGGATTTTGAAATCTTTGTTGCAGGTAAGAGATGGTGAGCACATCTGGGAGGTTTGAGATAGAGAAGTTTAATGGTAGTAATTTTGAGTTGTGAAAACTCAAAATGGAGGATATGCTTGTAGATCAGGATTTATGGGAGGCCATATCTAGTACAAAACAAATGGCAATGTCTCAAGAAGACTGGGATCTCAAAGATCAAAAAGATAAGGGTCTGATAAGACTCTGTTTGGTTGATTTAGTGCTCCTAAATATCCATGAAGCGAAGACTGCAAAGGAACTTTGGAAGAATCTTGGAGATGTTTATCAGGCTAAATCCTTGGCGAACAAGTTATTCCTACAAAATAAATTATATTCTCTAAGGATGGAAGATGGAGGATCTATCACTGATCACATAAATACATTTAATATGTTTGTTGCCTAGTTGACTTTTGTTGGTGTGAAGATGGAGGAGGAGGATCGATGTATGACATTACTGTGTTCCTTACCAAATTCATGGGACCACCTTGTTATGGCCATTGGGAGTACCACTACCACCTTCAAGATGGATGAAGTGGTTTCTTCATTGTTGTCTGAAGAGATGCAAAGAAAGTCTTCCAAATCATGTAAGGAGGCTCTTGTGGTTCATGGTAAATCTAAAGAGAAGGGGAAGAAAAAGGATAAGAAGAAGGAAGAAAAAGGAAGATCCAAATCCCATGGGAGATCTAAGTCTCCTGGAAAGTCCAAGGCCATGTGTTGGAACTGTGGCAAACTTGGTCACTTCTGTAAGGAGTGCAAGGAGGAGAAAAAGAAACAGAAGAAGAATTATGATTCAGATTCTGACAAGTCCTCTCAGGATGAAGGAGAAGCATTTGTCGTTGCCTTGGCAATGCATGCATCTGAGGATGTATGGATTATTGACTCTGGTGTATGTTTTCACATGACCTCGCATTAGGGTTGGTTTTTGAAGTATGAAGAATATAATGGTGGAAAGGTGTACTTGGGAGATGATTCTCACCTAAAGATTGCTAGTCATGGAAGAGTCTTGATTTGATTCCCTGATGGATGAATGAAGGGAATCAATGGTATTTTGCATATCCCTAGTTTGACATGGAACCTTCTTTTAGTAAGTAAGTTGAATGATGTGGGTGTACAGGTTGTTTTCTTGAATGGAGGATCCAAGATGACTAGAGGATCTATGGTGTTGGCTAAGGGTGTTTGGATTAGCACTCTATTTCATCTTGATACATGCGCAGTTCAGTGCAATAGTACCTCTGTTTTAAAGAAGAGAGATTCAAAGTCTTCATCCTCACCATTGGAACCAATAGTGAAGAGGACTATTGCATCTACTTCCAATGGTCATGCTTTATGGGTACCTAAGGGTGCTCATTATATGGAGATGAAAATTCTAGCTAAGAAGATAATGTTATGACACCAAAGGCTTGGTCACATTGGTGAAAAGGGTTTGAGGACCCTGAAGAATAAAAATCTTGTTGAGGGTATGAATGATTGTAATCTTGGGTTTGATTCTATGAACATTACATTTATGGAAAATAAAACCATGTTTCATTTTATTCTAGTTCTCATAAATCTTCTGAGGTGTTGGACTTGATTCATTCTGATGTGTTTGGTCCTATTAATGTTCCTTCGATTTCAAAATCTGTTTACTTTGTTTCATTCATTGATGACTACAGTAGAATGACATGGATTGTGTATTTCCTTAGAAGTAAATTTGAAGTCTTTAATAGATTCAAATAGTTCAAAGATCTTGTAGAGAATCAGAAGGATAGAAAGATTAAGTGTTTGAGGTCTGACAATGGTAGTCAGTTCTGTTTAGTAGATTTTGACAAATTCTATAAAGAACAAGGGATTGAGAGGCACAAGATAACTTAGTATACCCCTCAGCAGAATAAATTTGTAGAGAGGATGAATAGAACATTAATGGAGAGGGCAAGGAGTATGCTAAGTGGAGTTGGTCTTGAACAAACTTTTTGGGCTAAAGTTGTTGCTACCGCTTATTACTTGGTTAACAAGTCTCCTACATTAGCGCTCATTGATAAGACACCTATGGAGGTATGGTCTAGTATAAAGCCTTCATTAAGGCACATTCAAGTATTTGGTTGTGAGGTATATGCACATGTGCCTAAGGAGAAGAGGCCTAAGTTGGAGAACAAGGCTGTGAAGTGTATCTTCATCGGTTATGGTGTCGGTGTGAAAGGGTATAAGCTTTGGGATCCAGTGACTGAGAGAGTTTTGTATAGTAGAAGTGTGATCTTCAGAGAGTTCAATCCTTCTTCTGTTGTCATGCAGCCAGAGAAAGAAGAGAAGAAAGATGATGTGGTTCAGCTTCCTTCCACCCTTGAGAAAGTTGAACCATAAACATCTATTGGACCTGATAATGAGGAGAGCTCTAGTAGCTCTAAAAGTTTAGATAAAGATGAAGAACCTCAACCTCAATATTTGAGGAGGTCCACATGGATAAGGCAGCAACCTGATAGGTTTGGTTATTCATTGCATGATTCTAGTTGTATTTTTTCTTTGATTTCTAACACTGATGAGTCTAGAACTATGAAAGAGGCTATGGGTATGAAAGATGCAGGTTCCTGAAAGGAGGCCATGGAATAAGAGATGGCTTCTTTGTAAAATAATAATACTTGGGACTTGGTGCCTTTTCCTGAAGGACGAAAACTTGTTGGATGCAAATGGGTGTGCAAAAAGAAATTTGGTGTAGATGCCAGTGTTGAGAAATATAAGGCTAGATTGGTTGCGAAGGGGTATTTTCAGGTGGAGGGAATTGACTATGGTGAGATTTTCTCTCCTGTTACAAAGTTGATATCTATTTGGTTCCTATTATCTCTTGCAGTAGCGTATGATCTAGAAGTGGAACAGATCGATGTGAAGACAACATTCCTTCATTGATGGGGAGCGCATAGTAGAAACCATAAAACGAGCCCTAATTACCTCACAATCAGCAAGACTTCACATATGAGCCACTGATACATCACCATCGGCTAGACAACCGCTGGTTGGAATGACTTACTAAAGTCTCTCCGTCGGTCCACCTTACACCGATGACTCCACTTCACTCTACCTTCGGTGAGACCCACCTCGTCAGTGAGCACTTATAGGCCCTAGCCGATGTACCGATATACCATCACACAGTCTACCTTCTCTGAACCCTAGCACATGGAGATACTAGGTCAACCTATTATGTGAAACTCACTGTCTAGGTGCTCTACACCGCCAAACAATGGAACAAAATAGCAAACAAAAACAAATATTTATACAATGAAGCCATTCCACTAATTTTGATAGAAATCTCACCAGTGGAATGCTTCACGATGACATATAGCAACAAAATGGAAAACACAAAGAGAACAGAAATCTACAGCTATACAAATTGCAATTACAAGAAACAAAAATTGAATTGATGGAACAGAATGATTCTATTTCTCCTTAGCACAATCACAATTACATTTGATCACACTCTTTCTTTGATTTGATTACAATGATCATTTGGTTCATTCCTCTGTGTATTTATCAACTCGCCCTAAGGAGTACCAAACTGACTCCAAGCGGCTAGGAGACCGATCCAAGTGGCTGGGAGATAACTGTCTAAAATAGCCTCCAACTGCCCTACTACCCTAGTTTTGGCATTATGCGGTTACAATTTGACAAAAGTGTCCTAAGTCACTTGGGACTTACAAAATGAACCTAGATACAAAATAAAATGAAAATGCATTGGTCAAATAGACCTTATTACAAAAGAAAACATGATTTTATAGGTGCTCCTGCACCATACTCCCCAGGTGAAAGTTGTCTCAAGTCCTCTTAGAGACTAACTACCTCAAATCACCACCCTACTTTTTGATGTCTTCTTCTAGCATCCATGTGACCTCTGAGTCTGGAAGTCCTTGCCATTTGACTAAGTGCTCAAAATAGGTTTGATTTCTTGTCTTCTTGGCTGTCCTGCTATCCAAGATGCACTCCATCTTCAGTGGTTCCTTAGGTGGTAAATACTACACCCACTCTACATTGTCTTGAACAGAATCTATTATCCCTTCTCCTATATCAAGACTCCTATATAATGTCAGATCAGCAACATTGAATATAGGTGAAATAGCAATATCATCAGTGAGTTCAATTTTGTAAGCATTAGAACCATATTTCTCCAGAATCCGACAAGGTCCAATTGTTCTCATCATCAACTTGTGTTTTCCTGTGGGTAGTCTATTCTTGTTGAGATGAACCATGACCATATCTCTTATTTGGTACTGCACATCCCTTCTCCTTTGATCCACTCTAGCCTTAATCTTCTAACTGTTCTTATGTAGAGTATCTCTGACTTGTTGATGGATCTCTTTCATAGCCTCGGCAAATGTATCAGCATGTCCACTCCTTTTGTCCAACCCTTGAACATCACCCAATTCAAAAATTCCTCTAGGATGACTACGATAAACAACTTCAAAAGGACTTAGACTTGTACTTTTGTTTGTAGAATCATTATAGGAATATTCTACTTGTGGGGGTACCATATCCCAACTACTGCCATGTTCTCTTGTCAAACATCTCAGCAGATTGCCTAATGATCTATTCACAACCTTAGTTTGGCCATCAGTCTAAGGATGATAGGCTGAACTAAAAGACAAATTTGTACCCAATCTTTTCCACAAGGTTCTCCAAAAATGTCCCACAAATTTGTTGTCTCTGTCAGATACAATACTCAAAGGCAATCCATGAATCCTGACAATTTCTTTAAAGAACAAACCTACAATGTAACTAGCATCATTGGTGGTCTTACAAGGAATAAAGTGTGCCATTTTGTTGAATCTATCTACCACAACAAACACACTGTCATAGCATGTCCTTGTCTTGGGCAATCCCATCACAAAATCTATACTCAAACTTTCCCAAGGTCTGTTTGGTATGGGCAAATATTGGTACCGTCCTGCATTGGTTGAGACCCCTTTTTCTTTCTGGCAAATCATACAACTCTCAACAAACCTTCTGATATCAGATTACATCCTTGGCCAAAAGTAAAACCTTCTTACAAGATCTAAGGTCTTATTAAGCTCAAAATGTCCTCCTAAACCACCACTATGTTTCTCCTTCACTATATTATCCCTCATTGAACACTTAGGGATACATAGTTGGCTTCCTTTAAACAAAAGTCCATCTTGCAATGTATAATCTGAAAATTCACTGTGGAAAGCATTGGCAAACTCATTGCAGACCTTGTAAATCTCCTTAAAATCTTGATCTTTGTCGTACAATCCTTTGAGTGACTCAACACCCATACTTTGTAGCTGCACTTCTTGCACTATCAACACCCTTCTACTTCGAGCATCAGCAACCTTATTGGTTATTCCCTTCTTACGCTTGATGATGAAGGTGTATGCTTGAAGACTTTCCACCCATTTCATGTGTCTATGGATGAGCTTGTCCTATCCATTCAAAAAACTGAGAGCATGATTGTCAATGTATACAATAAATTCTTTAGGAAGCAAATAGTGCCTCCATTTATTTAGAGCTTGTACCATAGCATACAACTCTAAATCATAAGAGGAGTACTTCCTCTTGGCTTCATTTAACTTTTCACTAAAGAAGGCTACTGGTCTGCCTTCTTGGCTCAACACTGCTCCTATGGCCAGTCCACTTGCATCACATTCAATTGTGAAAACCTTATTGAAATCAGGTAACACTAGAACAGGGAATTTAACAACTTTCTGTTTCAAACTCTCAAAGCTCCTATTTGCTTCTCTCGTCCACACAAACTTCATCTTACCTCCACCCTTGATGGTCTCCAACATAGGTGCATAGATGTCACTGTAGTTCTTAATGAATTTCCTATAAAATGTGGCCAAACCATGTAAACTTTTGACCTCTCTTGCTGTCCTGGGTGTAGGCCAATTCAAAATAGCTTCTACCTTGGAAGGATCCATTTTCAAATCACCCTTAGAGATGACAAAACCTAGGTACACCAATTCTTGTTTCATGAAGTCACATTTTTCCAAGTTTATCAGTAACTTCTAATCTTGTAGCCTCTTCAAGACTATCTCCAAATGTTCCAAGTGGTCTTCCTTGCTCTTACTGAACACCAAGATATCATCAAGGTAGACTACCACAAATTTCCCAATGAATTCCTGTAACACCTCATTCATCAATCTCATAAAGGTGCTAGGGGCGTTTGAAAGACCAAATGGCATCACAAGCCACTCATACAACCCTTCATTAGTTTTGAAAGTTGTCTTCCACTCATCCCCTTCTCTTATCCTTATCTAGTGATACCCAATCTTTAAGTCTATTTTGGAGAAATAAGTAGCCCCTCCCAAACAATCCATTAGATCTTCTATTCTAGGAATTGGAAACCTATACTTGATGGTTATCCTATTTATGGCCCTAGAATCAGTACAAAGCCTCCATTTCCCATCCTTCTTTGGGGTTAAAACAATAGGTATTGCACATGGGCTAAGGCTCTTCCTTATCAACGCTTTGTTTAGGAGTTCTTGAATCTGATTTGCTATCTCTTCATTCTATTGTGGGGTCATTTTATATGCTACCTTATTAGGAAGTATTGCTCCTGGTATGAGATCTATCTGATGGCTAATGTCTTTGATTGGTGGTAGGGAATCAGGTATATCCTTTGCAATCACTCCTTTGCAACTCTCAAGAAAATCTCTGACCTCCTTAGGTTCTACTTCTCTCACACTTTTCTTCTTTTCCCCCTTAGGCTTCACAATCAAAGAAAAACCTACTCCATCACCTTCATTTAGTGTATCCATGAATTCCTTTTCTCCTACCAACATTACACTAGACCCTACATGCTATGGATCCTCTTCTACCAGTGACTGTATCCTATAAGTCACACCATCCTTTTGGAATGAGTAAGCATTCTTTTCTCCATCATGATGAGCCTTTCTGTCAAACTGCCATGGTCTACCCAGCAGAAGATGGCAAGCATCCATTGGAAGGATGTCACACAAAATCTTGTCTCTATACCCCCCAATACTAAATTCTACCCATGCTTGTTCATTGATGAGTACGTGCTGCCCCTTATTCAACCAACTGACTTTATATGGACTGCTATGGGGTATCTTTTCTAACTTCAACTTATTCACTACTTCCAAAGATATAATGTTATTAGTAGAACCAGAGTCAATAATAACTTTACAAACCTTACCTTGGATCTTACAGGTGATTCTAAACAAAGCCCTTCTTTGTGATGGTTCAGTCTGCACTGGTTCCTTGAGCAACTTCCTCTTGAGCATCAGATTTTCTCCCATTTCAGATGCTAGATTCACTTTAGGAGATGTCACACTCCTTGCATCTTCTTGAATCAAAGTGGCTCTCTTCTCACCACCATGAGAAGTTGAGGCCTTCTTTGGACACTTGTATGCCAGATGCCCTATCTAATTGCAGTTATAACATCTCATATTGGAGAACTTGGATCCTCTACCTAATCCATTTGTCCCACCTCTTCCATTAGGCCTTCTTCCTTGGTAGCCTCCTCTACTACTTGAGTCTCCAACTTACTCTTCTTGGCTAGACTCACCACTAGGCCTCTAGTTAGGACTTCTTCCTCCAAAACTGCCTCTGCCTTTGAAATTCCTTCCACCTCTACCTCTATTATTCTGCTCACTCTTTCTCTTTATCTTCTCTTTAGCCCTTAAGGCCATTTGGAAACACTTGTTCACTATTTCTGGCGCTAAGATGCTAATCTCATCTTGGATATTCATCCTTAGGCCATTCAAATACCTTGTCACCTTCTCTGACTCTTCTTCTTGTCTCTTTGATCTGAGATTGAGTTTATGAAACTCTTGTGTGTATGCATTCACATCAAGGTCTCTCTGTCTAAGGTTCTGCAATTTCTTATACATCTGCACGTTATAGTCCAGAGGTAAGAATTGTGCCTTGATTTTGGTCTTCACCCTTTCCCAGGAGGTTATCATATTCTTCCCCTCCTTGACTCTCTCTCCTTGCTCATAATTCCACCATGCAAGAGAAGATCCCTTCAATCTTGCCTTTGCCAACTTAACCCTCTTATCATCAGGGACTTCTTTGTATTCAAAATGATTGTTCAATGCCTCAATCCAGTCAATCACCTCTTCAGCTTCCATACTTCCACTATACATAGGTAACCCATCTATGGTGTCCCTATTGACTGACTTCAATGCATTCACAAATGCCCTCTGGTCTACTGGTATCTCCTCTATCTTTTTATTGGTTTCATCAATTTCTGTATTGCCTTCATTGCTATCACTTTCATATTCCCTATCTTTGCTTTTGGACTGCTTGAACTCTCCCAACTTGGAGTCAAGCATCTCCTTGATTAGCTTCTTAACGGCGTCCTGCGACATACTTTTGGGAGGCATCCTCTCTGCCTTTGTCTCGCTTTCTCTATCTGACACAAACATTCACAGATAGCACCCAAATGCCAACACTCCTGCAAATCCTCAATTCAGCTTGCTGCCCAAATCTTTTTCCTGCTCTGATACCAATATTATGGGGAGCGTATAGTGGAAACCACAAAACGGACCCTAATTACCTCACAATAGGCAAGACTTCACATATGAGCCGCCGATACATCACCATCGGCCAGACAACCGCCGTTTGAAATGACTTACTAAAGTCTCTCCATCGGTCCACCTTACACCGATGACTCCACTTCGCTCTACCTTCAGTGAGACCCACCTCATTGGCAAGCACTTATAAGCCTTGGCCGATGTGCCGATACATTGTCGCACAGTCTACCTTCTCTGAACCCTAGCACATGGAGATGCTTGGTCAACCTACTATGTGAAACGCACTGTCTAGGTCCTCTACACCGCCAAACAATGGAACAAAATAGAAAATGAAAACAAATATTTATACAATGAATCCATTCCATTGATTTCGATAAAAATCTTACTAGTGGAATGCTTCACGACGACATACATCAACAAAATGGAAAACACAGAGAGAAGAGAAATCTACAGCTATACAAATTGCAATTACAGGAAATGGAAATTGAATTGATGGAACAAAATGATTCTATTTCTCCTTAGCACAATCACAATTACATTCAATCACACTCTTTCTTCGATCTGATTACAATGATCATTTGGTTCATTCCTCTGGGTATTTATCAACTCACCCTAAGGAGTACCAAACTGACTTCAAGCGGCTGGGAGACCGATCCAAGTAGCTAGGAGACAATTGTCTAAAATAGCCTCCAACTACCCTACTGCCCTATTTTTGGCATTATGCAGTTACAATTTGACAAAAGTGTCCTAAGTCACTTGGGACTTACAAAATGAACCTAGATACAAATTGAAATGAAAATGCATTAGTCAAATAGACCTGATTACAAAAGAAAACATGATTTTCTAGGTGCTCCTGTACCATTCATGGTGACTTGGAGGAGGAAATCTATATGTCATATCCAGAGCACTATGTGGTGAAAGGTAAAGAAAATCTAGTTTGCAAGTTAAAAAGTCCTTGTATGGTTTGAAATAGTCTCCTAGGATGTGGTACCAAAAGTTTGATGCCTTTGTGTTAAGTATTGGATTTCAGATATTAAAATCAAATCATTGTGTTTATTACAAGTTTGACAATGATCACATTCTCATTATTGCATTGTATGTCAATGATATGTTACTCATTCAGAATGGTAAAAGTTTGATTTCTGATTTGAAGTCTCAGTTGTAAACATAGGTTGAGATGAAAAATCTAGGGGTAGCTCGATACATTATGGGGATGGAGATCAGAAGAGACAGAGCAAACATAAAACTTTGGTTAGGCCATAGTAAGTATATTAACACTGTGTTGGAGAGATTCAACATGGTGGATTGTAGACCTTTGATTGTTCCTGTTACAATGGGTCCACAAAGTTTTCTATTGCAGATTGTCTAAAGTCTCCTTCTGAGACAAAGGATATGAGTAGAGTTCCTTATGCTAGTGTAGTTGGCAGCTTGATGTATACAATGGTCTATACAAGACCGGACATTGCCCAAGTAGTGGTTGTCCTTAGTCGATTTATGGCTAATCTTGGATGGGTACATTGGGATATAGTGAAGAGAGTGTTTAGATGTTTGTGGTACTTCTGAGTATTCATTATGTTATCATGGTTATCCTACAGGACCTCACCATTCACTTTATATTCATGGATTTGTGGATTCAGATTGGGCAGGTAACATTGACAGCATGAGATCCACCAGTGCTTATGTGTTCACTATGTTTGGTGGTGCTATTAGTTGGATGAGTAAGTGGCAACTTGTGGTCATTTTGTCCACTACTAAAGTTGAGTACATGGTAGCAACTCATGCTTGTAAAGAAGCCATTTGGCTTAAGAGATTGTGTTCTGATGTTGGGTTTGATGCAGGGAAGATTACTATTTGTTGTGACAGTCAGAGTGCCATATGTTTGGCAAAGAATCCTACTTTCCACTCGAGGACTAAGCATATTGATGTTCAGTATCATTTTTTTCATGACATGGTAGAGGATGGGAAGGTAAACTTGGAGAAAGTTGATACTTTGATGAATGTTGTAGATTCCTTGACAAAACCTATGAGCATAGAGAATTTTAGATGGTGTTCAAAGTCTATGGGCCTCTCGGCCCCTAGCAATTAAATCATGGTGTTGATACTCCCTTTTCTCTTTGCAAGGTGTTTGACAAGTGGGAGAGTGTCAAGAAAAGTGTCTCAACCTTGGAGCTTTGAAAGGTTACTATTCTTCCCATTTTTGGTCTTTTCGAATACCCTTTATCTTGAAGAATGATCTAGACCTTTCAAAGTTTCCAAAAGGGCTAAAATTGGTGGGACTTACTATTTTTAGTTAGTTTACATTTGACCTCAAATTGACTCGAAACTTTCCCAAAAGGTGTAGAACAGCTAAGTAAATATCTCGAGTGAGTTTTGACTCAAGATCATATCTGGATTGTGAGATACTAAAGTTTTTTATTTTTGAAACTATCGAAAAAAATTTTGAACTCAATTATCTAAATTGAAACTTATTTAAATGATCTAAAAATTGTTGTAATTGTTGAGGTTAGTTACAAGGTGATAGATCTCTTCATGAGCTTTTTGACGCATCAAACAGTTCGTCAATTAGACACCCAGATCAAAAGTTATGACCCTTGGGAAGTTGGACCTCCTATTTTTGGGAAATGTAAAAATGTTTTGGACACATAAAAAAGTTGTAAAGGGGAATGTTACACATGTTGGTGTGTGTTTTGGCACATCACAAGGCATCTTTGATTGGAGATAATTTGGGAGCCACTTTTGGGTGGTTTTGGGTCATGGTTTTGTAATTACCGGTAACAGTTTATTGTATTGTATCTCCTATATATCAGGAGGTGGAGATGGAGGTTATGTGTAAGAATCCTATAGATGTCAAGTTACCTCCTGGATCTCTGGTTGGATATACTCATGTAAAAGCTTGCTCTGTAAGTATATTGTAATCTTCTTGATTCTTGAATAATATATTGGGCATCTTTGGAGTGTGGGGTTTTTTACTTGAAAGGGTTTTCCCCATGTATATCTTGTGTTGTGAGTTTTGTGTTTGTATTTGGAAGTTGTTATTATCTTTCTGTTAATGTGCATCTTAATTTGTAACTATAAAAGTAAAAATTTGCATAAATCTTTCCTCAGTAGATTAGTGTAGGAAGCATTTTCGCATACCTTGCTTCCTTTCAACATCAGGTGATGGTGGAAATGATGGAAAGCTTGTTCTAAGAAGGAGCTGAAAGAAATGATGTGAGAAGTGAAGATACATTTCATCCCTTTATTGATCACTCCCACAATATTGACATTTGATTTTCTAATTTTAAGACATGATCTAATTATGAGGAAATATCAAAATTATTATGCAAAAGGAAAATGTTGAAAATATTGAAGGAAATGTGGAAGAGTTCTAGACACAACTCAATGGAAGTGCACTTGACATGACATAACAGAAGTGTTCTTGACATGACACAACGGAAGTATTCTTGACACGACACAATACACCCCCCGTAATTCAATATTTTTATCCTCCCTGATTTTGTGGCACTTTATAATTTTAGTACATAGGCTAACCCAATTTGGAACAAAACATGAAACTTTATAATTTTAGTGTGATATCATTTCCAATGGATTAGGAAAAAAAATATTAACCTTAAAAAAAAAGGCACATAATTTTGACTTGCAAATAAAATTTTACAATAATCTTTTGAATAGTTACAACTAGCCTTAAACAATTGCAAGATGATAGGAGCGTCCTAATTATTGAAATTTAACTATCTAAAAAATTATAAGATCCTCCAAAACCTAGAATTTGCATTGTAACTCCTAGAGATCTAAAACCATTCTCAAACATATTGAAACTATATACATGAAATATAACTTAAAGTAAATAAACATTTAATTATAAGGAAATAAATGTCCATATGTAAATGTCACTTATACTTAAATGTTTATTACATATATATACATAGAAATAGAAAACCAAGCCTCTCTCGGTGTGTCTTAAACAGGTCATGAGCCTCTTCTACCTGGCCATGACATTCTCTAGTCTTTCTACCCGCAATAGCCCTCACAGTTCTCTTTTACGGTGGATGAGTCACCTTCGCACCTACAAAATGGACCTCCTTCCATGTACAATGAATAGAGACACATAAAGATGTAATGCAAACGTGGTTTTCAAAAATAAACTATGTAATTATCAAACCTTCAAATGAACCAATTCAGCTTTGATACCATGTTGGAGAACTCAAGATCAATTGGACAAAATGATGTTACAAGTTGGCCATGAGAGCTTAACAAATCCACACCCTGTAAAATTAAATAAAATGCAAAATATGCAAGCCAAAGAATAGATGAGCTTGACTGATTTACTATAAACAAAGAGAGTGTACATATAGTGTGAAGTGATTGAGTCTCTTTAGAAGTTGATTTTAACACTCAAATAGTGGTGGTGAGTTTGTTCCACCCTATGGCAAATAGGTAGCACCACATACCTTCGATGAGTTTGACCAACTCTCCAAGTCACCACATAGCCACCTAAGATGGATTAATGCTGAAGAATAGAAAATGAGATGAGGGAAACAATAGAAATATGAATGCAATATTACAACCTTTTACCTCAAATCATCCTTTCTCCTAGATAGAGAAGAGATAGCATGCATCCATATGCAACCTATCTATGCTCAATGATATGATGTTGATTGAAATGTTCATTGCTCAGTATTTCAGTAGCATAACATTACTTTGAATGCTCATATGATGATGATTTTGACATCATGATGTTTCTTTGAACATGGATATGATAATAGCTTGGTTGAGGGTTGATTTATAGATAGTTGATAGATAGGATTGATGGCTAGGATTAAGAGGTGGAGGATTAGAGAAAGGGTAGGGAATTCTTATGTGAATGGCTAAGATTTGGAGATGTAGTATGGTGCAAGAGCACCAAGAAGACTAAGGTCTTGTTTTGATGTTCATTTTATTTTGTTGATCCAATAAGGTCATGAAGACCATTTTCTTATTATGTAATCATGATGCCATGTTGTAACAAGGACTATGTCCAAATGTCTACATATTACTGTCATAAATCCATAAAAGGTAGTCATGTAAGTCTTCATGTTTGTAAGCCTTGTTAAGGCATGGTAAGGGGTCTAAGATGGTGTCAAGAAGTCTAAGATGGTGTCAAGGAGTCTAATGTATTGTAATCTTGTTTGAAGACAGTTTCAAACTCCTAAACACTGATGTCTATGTAAACAAACTAATGATTAGTTGAAGTTCCAAACTCACAGTTCAAGGGAGTTTGAAGTAGTTGTGGCTTCCAAGATCAGCCAAAACTATTTTCAAGGAAGTTTTCAAGTGGTATGCAAGTTTATATATCTTTGTACATGATGAATGTAGAGAGGAGAAGAAGTTCTATGCAATCAAAACACCATTTCCTTGATGTTTTCTGTTGTTTTCTATATTTTCTAGAAAAACAGGCCGTACTCCTCTGTTGTACGAAATTGTCATGTCTTCTATGCTATTGGGGAGAGAAGTGTGGTGAAACAACTTCCATTCAAGTATGATTTTAAGCCATGACATTGGGTAAGAAGCAAGTTATAATCATTTGTTAGTGGACTATTCTATTGCAATCTCTATTTTCCTTGAGGAATCCGCTGTCCCAGGTTGTACAGTAGGAAGGTACAAGACTGTTTTCACTTCTTCATTTTTTGAATAGTTAGTAGATTGAATTACTTGTCATTTGAAGTAGTTTTTTTGTCTTGACAGTAGTGTTGAAGGGAGTTATAAGGTTTTGTTTGAAAATAGTCTCATAGAACCCTAAACGAGGGTTTTGCTCCAATGATGGAAGAATAGACATCCCATTATCTTTCAAGACCATAAGGCTAGTGGGATGGATTTATCCATGTGTATTTCAAGTGTTTTGACTATTTTCAGGAGTGGGAGAATTGGTATGTGCAAAATTTATTAGAAAAGGCTTAATAAGACCATGTATTAAGCCTTTTGGAGGAACCTAAGAGGTATTTCTTGGAACAACAAATTGTAGAAGGGTAAAACCCACAAAATCCTTTGTTTTGGCATGTATCCTAAATTTTCAAACCCTTGGTTGAGTTTTGGGCTTGCATTCTATAGTAGTCTCTTTGTAATTTTGGCCTAATTGGGGCTCTATGTCATTGAAAGGGGTTATTGGTTGAGGTATTCCGTCCAAAACAACCCATACCCAATTTGGGGCATGTGAAAGGGGGCCATAATGGGTATCTACTTATTGTCTAAGATTTGCATTTGAAGGTCCTAGTCAAGAGTTATTAGGATTGTTGTCATTTTGTAGGGCTACAAGCCATTGTTGGGGTTTGTGAAGGAAGTACCAATCCTGAGTCTAGTCTGCCTTGGCTAATGGATGGAATGGGTCCCCTAACATCCCAAACCAACCTTTCCATGATGATCCATGAGTTTATTTCTGTTGTTCCCACTTTTGTGTAAAGACCTTTGATTTTGGGCTTTTGAGTGAAAGAGAATCTTGTCTAGTTTCCTATCCTCCAACTATCTCATTGCCTCTACATCATAGTGGTATCAGAACCATAAAAGGTTCTATTGTTGGTGGTACAAGGCATGGTCTATGTCAGCAGAGGAGAGTGACGGAGAGGCTAGAAATATGCCTCCAAAGGGGATGACCACCGAAGTGGTCAAGAAGTTCAAGGAGATGGAAGAGAAGATCAAAAGTGGAGTCAAGGAAGCACTCCAAGAAGAGTTGAAGGCATTAAGGATAGGGAAAAGAATAGATGAAGGTTCAAATGAAGAGGAGGAGAAAGAGGAGGAAGAAGAAGAACAAGAAGAGGTAGAGGTATCAGCTGATCAAAAGCATTTCCTTGAAGCCATCAAGGCAATTGGCAAGGATTCTTCAGAGGCTCAGATGAAGATTCCCATGTTCAGTGGGAAGATGAATGCTGATGAAGTCATGGAGTTGATTGAGGCTCCAAACAAATACTTTGAATACAAAGAAGTTCCTGAAAGTAAGAGGGTTAAGTTTGCAGAAACTAAACTCAAAGGTGTTGCCCTTACATGGTGGAATTACACCCAAGGAGAGAGGGTAAAGAATGGGAAGAGTATGATCTCTTCATGGAGCAGAATGTTGGAGAGGATCAAGTCCCAATTCCTTCCATCAGACTATGAGGTACAGATCTACAAGAAGATGCAAAATCTCAAGCAAAGAGATTTGGATGTGGCTACACCAAGGAGTTTCACAAATACATTCTTCGTTGTGGGTACATGGAGGATGAAAAAGATAAAGTGGCAAGGTATTTAAATGGTTTGAGGTTTAATATTCAAGATGAGATAATTTGATTAACCCCTAAAACTGTGGAAAAATGCTTTCAAGTGGCATTAAGGGTTGAAGAGAAGTTGAAGAGGAAAGGTGAACAGCAAAGTAGAGGAAGAGGTGGCAGAAATTTCAGAGGTAGGGGCAGTTTTGGGGGCAGAAATCAGTCCCAAAGAATTCAAGGGGAATCTAGTTCCCAAGAGAAAAGTGGAGAATCCAGTTCTAGAGTAGGCTTTAGAGGAAGAAGGCCTAATGGAAGAGGTACATTTGGTGGACTAGGGAGAGGTCCTAATGTCTTCACAAGAAGGTGCTACAATTGCAACCAAGTGGGACATCCAGCCTTCAAGTGTCTTGAAAAGCAAGCCTCAAGCTCTCATGGAAGAGAGAGAAGGAACCAATTGATCCAAGAGGAAGATTACCAAAGTGTCAACTCTCCAATTGAAAGTGCAGCCCCGATCCATGAAGGAGAAAGTTTGATGATGAGAAGAACCATGTTGAAGGTGCCTCAAACACAAGAACCCCCTCAAAGGAAGACATTGTTCAGGACAACATGCAAGGCCTATGGTAAGATTCCCAAGGTAATTGTTGATTTAGGCTCAACTAAAAATTTGGTTTCCATTGAAATGGTAGACAAGTTGAAATTGAAAAGACTTCCTCATATTAGTCCTTATAAAGTATCATGGTTGAATAAAGGGCAACAAGTTTTGGTAGATGAACAATCAAGGGTTGAATTTGAGATAGAAGAATATAAGGATAAGATTTTGTCTGATGTAATTCCCATGGATGCTTGTCATTTGCTGTTAGGCCACCCATGGCAATATGATGTTCAATCACAACATGATGGTAAAACTAATTCTTTCATTATAACTAAGAATGGTAGAAAGTATAGAATGGATCCATTGCCTGATGAGCATGTAAAGAAGAATGTTGGGTCAAGTGTCATGACTGTGAGTGGCAAAGAGTTTCTAGATGCCCTTAAGGAGGAAGGAACCCAAGGGTATGCTATGATTTTGAAGCCTAAAAACAGTCCTAGTTTGCATGATCCTAGTAAGGAAGAGGTTCCTAATGAGGTACAACAATTGCTAGAGAAGTATAAGGGGATTATGGTAGAAGAAATGCCTAATGAGTTGCCACCTATTAGGGACATAAGCCATCAAATTGACTTCATACCAGGATCTACTCTGCCAAACAAAGTAGCCTACAAGATGACACCTTCACAAAACGAAGAGATTGTCAAGCAAGTGCAAGAATTGTTGGATAAGGGATTGGTAAGAAAGAGTCTTAGCCCATGTACTGTCCCAACAGTCCTAGCCCCTAAGAAGGATGGTAAATGGAGGTTGTGCACAGATTCTAGATCCATTAACAAGATTACCATAAGATATAGGTTCCCTATGCCAAGGATTGAGGACCTAATGTACCGTTTGGGAGGGGCTAGATACTTTTCTAAGATTGATCTTAAGAGTGGGTATCATCAAATTAGGATC
This sequence comes from Cunninghamia lanceolata, assembly GCA_027924645.1. Classification (NCBI taxonomy): domain Eukaryota; kingdom Viridiplantae; phylum Streptophyta; class Pinopsida; order Cupressales; family Cupressaceae; genus Cunninghamia; species Cunninghamia lanceolata. The sequence goes on from BSBN01000594.1 coordinate 6,855,702, forward strand.
AAACAAGGGGATGAATGGAAAACAACATTCAAAACAAATGAGGGTCTTTATGAGTGGTTGGTGATTCCATTTGGTCTATCTAATGCCCCAAGTACTTTTATGCGTCTCATGAATGAAGTGTTGAAGGATTTCATTGGCAAATTTGTTGTGGTTTACTTGGATAACATTCTTGTTTTTAGCAGGACTAAGGAAGAGCATTTGCAACATTTGGATTAGGTTTTGAGGAAGTTGCATGATGACCAATTTATGATCAACATGGAAAAGAGTGTCCTCATGAAGGAAGAACTCACCTATCATGGTTTTGTGATTTCACAAGGTAGTTTGAAGATGGATCCAACAAAGGTAGAAGCCATTTTGTCATGGCCAACTCCAAAAATAGTAGGTGATGTGAAAAGTTTTCATGGTTTGGCAACATTTTATAGGAAATTCATAAGGGGTCTTAGTCATATTTGTGCACCAATTTTGGATACCATCAAAGGGGGGCAGAAATGTAAGTTTTTTTGGACAAAGGTAGCCAATGATTCTTTTGAAATTCTGAAACAAAAGGTAGCACAACAGACCATACTTGTTTTTCCTGACTTTAATAAGTTGTTTGTGGTGGAATGTGATGCTAGTAACCTTGTTATGGGGGATGTACTAAGTCAAGAAGGCAGGCCTGTTGCTTTCTTTAGTCAAAATTTGAATGATGCTAAGAGAAAGTACTCTACTTATGATTTGGAATTGTATGCAATGGTAGAAGCTTTGAAAAAATGGAGGCACTATCTTTTACCGAAAGAATTTATTGTTTATACTGACAACCATGCACTTAGTTTTCTGAATTCACAGGAGAAACTCAATCATAGGCATATGAAATGGGTTGAGCAACTCCAAGCCTATACTTTTTCAATCAAACACAAGAAGGGGCAGGCTAACAAAGTGGCAGATGCATTAAGTAGAACGGTGTGTATGGTTAAAGAAATTTAGTTGCAAAGTGTAGGGGTTGATGCTCTCAAACACATGTATCAGGATGATGAATATTTCAAGGAGGTATATGAAGTTTGTTCACAATTTTCAGACTCTTATCACTCTAATTTTTTTGAGTTTTTGTTGCAGTAGGGGTTGTTGTTCAAAGGAAGTTAACTATGTGTTCCTAGGTGTTCCATGAGGGAGAACATCATAAAGGATAAACATTATGGTGGACTAGGAGGTCACTTTGGGTTGGATAAAACATTGGATCAGGTGAAGAGGTTTTATTTTTGGCCTAAAATGCAATCAGATATCAGAAAATTTGTTGAATGTTGTAGTATTTGTCAAAGGGCAAAGGGTACTTCATCTAATGCTGGTCTATATCAGCCACTGCCTATTCCTAATAGGCCTTGGGAAAGTATTAGCATGGATTTTGTATTGGGTCTTCCTAGGACTCAAAGAAGCTTTGATAGTATATTTGTTGTGGTGGATAGATTCAGTAAGATAGCTCATTTCTTGCCATGTAAATGCACTAATGATGCTTCTCACATTGTTGGTTTGTTCTTCAAAGAAATTGTTAGAATCCATGGTTTGCCTCTTAACATTGTGACTGACAGGGATCCAAAGTTTGTAGGTCATTTTTGGTGCACTTTGTGGAAGAAGTTGGGCACTCAATTGCCCTTTACTTTAGCCTATCACCCTTAGACTGATGGCCAAACTGAGGTGGTGAATAGGTCCTTGAGAAATCTTCTCAGGTGTCTTACCAAGCAACATGGAGAGGCATGGGATATGATCATCCCTCAAGCAGAGTTTGCCTATAATGATTCCACCAATAGGAGCACAGGAAGGAGTCCATTTGAGATTGTTTATGGCATTCACCCAAGGGGTATTCTTGAATTGAGAGATCTCCATGGATTGGAAAGGAAAAGTGCTCAAGGTGAAGACTTTGCACTGGCCATGAAGGACATCCATGATAATGTCAAAGAAACTCTTCAAAAGAACAATGACAAGTACAAGGAGAAAGCCAATGAGAGAAGGAGAGATGTACAATACAAGGTTGGGGATTTGGTCATGGCACATTTGAAGAAGGAAATACTTCCTAAGGGGCAGCCAACCAAACTCCTCATGAAGAAGATAGAACCATGCCGGATTGTGTACAAGTTTGGGCCCAATGCCTATGAGATTGAACTTCCTCAAGGCTTGGCCATATCTCCTATCTTCAATCTTTTAGATTTGTTTCCTTTCAAAGGTGATTCTAATATAGATTCAGAGGCCGATATGACAATAGTAGGAGATGAAGATTGGGTCAAGGGTCTTCCACCCAATTAGCCATTGAAGTTGGAATGCATTCTTGACACCAAGGTCATGAAGAAGACTAGGAAGAAGACATACAAATAGTTTCTTGTCAAATGGAGTGGCTTACCTATTGAAGATGCCACTTGGATGAGTGAAGAAGACATCTTGAAGCATGGTGTCACAATTGCTGATCTACTTCCTCAGAGCCATTTGGAACTTCCCTTTTGCCCGTTCCTCTGGAGTGGTATCTCTTAGATTCCCTATGGAGGGATCAAAAACTTTTTCAATTACAGGCTTCTTAACCTCAGTGACCAACTTTGGTCCTTCATACTGAGCTTGTAAATATCCCTTTGCACTTGAAGGGAAATTCATTGTCTTTGTAGTCTACTGTTGCTTAATAGTGTAGATGACTGACTGAATCATTACAGATTCCTATTGTAATGCAGACTAAATATCGACAGATTCCTGCTTGACGGAATCTCCTATTAGAAGTTGTGACTGTGTAATAGAATGAACTTCATGATTGACTTCATCTAGTCTCTGTCCATTATGCTTGGCATGAATACTGATAGTATTTATTTGTGAAGCTAACACATCACAATCTAATTTGACTTCACTTCTGACTCTTTGCAGAAGTTCTTTTTGTTGTTCTAAAGACCGTTGGTGAGCGACCCACCATGTTTCTGCTTGAACTTTGAACTCATTATACTGAACCTTGAGTTCTTGGAGGTCTTTATTAACACAGGCCATCCACTCATCAGTAAGACAATTTTCCAAGCGTTCCAGAGTGGAAATAAGAGAATGAAGATTCTCTTGGGTACTAAGGCAGGCCTTTTCTGCCTTGACTGCTTTGATCTTATGCCAGATCTTTCTATCCTTAGCTAGTAACATTGATTTCCTAAGGCACATATTTGTCCAGTTAAGCAATTTGCTCTAGCTGGAGCCTTGAATATCATCTTTAATAGGAAATATGTTTAGAGGCCAGAAATCAGCTTGGTATTTGCCAGTGGTGTCATAAAGCATGAAGTCATGAAAGTTAGGAATTGCACCAGGGACAAGATAAGGACCGACAGGAGTAGCTAAGACTTGCACATGGGTTTCTTGAATATCTTGTTCAGGCATGATAGCTTCCTTGGCTGAAAACATACGAAAATGGCCAGTTCTGGGAGGATTGAAAACAAAAGAGCAGTCTTCACACTTGTACATCCCATCATCAAGTTTAGAATACAACTTGTGGGAGCAAGAAGAGCTAGCAGATTTGGCTTTTGGTAAGGAACTGCTAGGTATATAACTGTCGGGCCGAGCAACAGAGGAGATTTTAAACAAATCTTCAAAACCCTTAGTGGGTTGGAATCTTGTGCTCTAAGTGCGTGGTAACGGAGTCATAGATGGACCAGGTTGGTTATAATTAGAAACCTTTTTTGTTCTCATCGAAGGGCTGCTAGTTTTTCAAGGTCAGCAACTTCTGTTCTACAAGTTAATGCTTCAAATGAACTCATGAGAAAATAATTGGCTTTTGCTTTGGGCATGAGTTCATTACCTTGGGGATCTCGTTTCAGAGGGAGATCACATGTCAGGTTCCTTTTCTGCTTCTTTAAGTCTTTTGTGAGAACTGTGGCAGCAAAGGCATTTTTTATCTCTGTTAGAGATTCTTGACTTGCATCCATTTGTTTGGCAAGCCAAACTGCATTAACTGGTTTCTTTTTCTTTCTTTTTCTAGCTTGGAAGTATAAGCTAGATCTTGATAAAGCCTTGGAAGTTGATATGTATTCCAAATAATGATGAAATCAGAATCAATGGTGAAAGGTTCCCATTGTTTGATTGCATTGCTTCCAATTACACCATCATATCCATCTACTTCATATTGGACAAATGTTAGTTTATCCATAAAACCATCAAATCCAATTTGAATAGGAGCTTCAAAGAATGCAGAACTATTTGCCTCTACACATATTTCCTATTAAAGATGCTATTCAAGGCTCCAGCCAGAGCAAATTGCTTAACTGGACAAATATGTACCTTAGGAAATCAATGTTACTAGCTGAGGATAGAAAGATCTGGCATAAGATCAAAGCAGTCAAGGTGGAAAAGGCCCGCCTTAGTACCCAAGAGAATCTTCATTCTCTTATTTCCACTCTGGAATGCTTGGAAAATTGTCTTACTGATGAGTGGATGGCCTCTGTTAATAAAGACCTCCAAGAACTCAAGGTTCAGTCTAATGAGTTCAAAGTTCAAGTGGAAACATGGTGGGTCGTTCACCAATGGTCTTTAGAACAACAAAGAGAATTTTTGCAAAGAGTCAGAAATGAAGTCAAATTAGATTGTGATGTGTTATCTTCACAAATAAATACTGTCAGTATTCATGCCAAGCATAATGGACAGAGACTAGATGAAGTCAATCATGAAGTCCATTCTATTACACAGTCACAACTTCTAATAGGAGATTCCGTCAAGCAAGAATCTGCCGATATTCAGTCTGCATTACAACATGAATCTCTTTCCACTCAGGGAGTATGGTACAGGAGCACCAAAAGACTAAGGTCTTGTTTTGATGTTCATTTTGTTTTGTTGATCCAATAAGGTCATGAAGACCATTTTCTTAAGTTGTAATCATGATGCCATGTTGTAACAAGGACTATGTCCAAATGTCTACATATTGTTGTCATAAAGCCATAAAAGGCAGTCATGTAAGTCTTCATGTTTGTAAGCCTTGTTGAGGCATGGTAAGGGGTCTAAGATGGTGTCAAGAAGTCTGAGATGGTATCAAGGAGTCTAATGCATTGTAATCTTGTCTGAAGACAGTTTTAAACTCCTAAACACTGATGTCTGTGCAAACAAACTAATGATTAGTTGAAGTTCCAAACTGACAGTTCAAGGGAGTTTGAAGTACTTGTGGCTTCCAAGATCGGCCAAAACTATTTTCAAGGAATTTTTCAAGTGGTATTCAAGTTTATATACCCTTGGACATGATGAATGTAGAGAGGAGAAGAAGTTCTATGCAATCAAAACACCATTTCCTTATTTTCTGGAAAAATAGGCTGTACTCCTCTGTTGTATGAAATTGTCATGTCTGCTATGCTATTGAGGAGTGAAGTGTGGTGAAACAACTTCCATTCAAGTATTATTTGAATCCATGACATTGGGTAAGAAGCAAGTTATAATCATTTGTTAGTGGACTGTTCTATTGCAATCTTTGTTTTCCTTGGGGAATCCGTTGTCCCAGGCCATACAGTAGGAAGGTACAAGACTATTTTCACTTCTTCATGTTTTGAACAATTAGTAGATTGAATTACTTGTCATTTGAAGTAGTTTTGGTGTCTTGACAATAGTGTTGAAGGGAGTTATAAGGTTTTGTTTGAAAACAGTCTCATAGAACCCTAAATAAGGGTTTTGCTCCAACGATGGAAGAATAGCCATCCCATTGTCTTTCAAGACCATAAGGCTAGTGGTATGGATGTATCCATGTGTATTTCAAGTGTTTTGACTATTTGCAGTAGTGGGAGAATTGGTGTGTGCAAAATTTTTTAGAAAAGGCTTAATAAGACCATGTATTAAGCCATTTGGAGGAACCTAAGAAGTATTTCTTGGAACAACAGATTGTAGAAGGGTAAAACCCACAAAATAATTTGTTTTGGCATGTATCCTAAATTTTCAAACCCTTGGTTGAGTTCTAGGATTTCATTCTATAGTAGTCTCTTTGTAATTTTGGCCTAATTGGGGCTCTAGGTCATTGAGAGGGGTTATTGGTTGAGGTATTCCATCCAAAACAACCCATACCCAATTTGGGATATGTGAAATGGGGCCATAATGGGTATCTACTAATTGTCTAAGATTTGCATTTGAAGGTCTGAGTCATGAGTTATTAGGACTGTTGTCATTTTGTAGGGCTACAAGCCATTTTTGGGGTTTGTGAAGGAAGTACCAATCTCGAGTCTAGTCTACCTTGGCCAATGGATGGAATGGGTCCCTTAACATCCCAAACCAACATTTCCATGATGATCCATGAGTTTCTTTATGTTGTTCCCACTTTTGTGTAAAGACCTTTGATTTTGGGCTTTTGAGTGAAAGAGAATCTTGTCTAGTTTCCTATCCTCCAACTCTCTCATTGCCTCTACATCATAGTATGAGATGAATGGTGGAGATGAAAAGCTCATTTATTTTTTGTGGCAAGTCATGTGACTCTCAATAATCAATTTAAATAATAAGATTATTTAATTAATTATTGGAGAAGGGATGATGGGAGGATAAATTAATTAAATAAATAAAATTTATTTAATTAATTTGGAAAAGGGATTAAGAGATAATGTGTTGCAAGATGAATGTCTAGGGGATGTCGAAGGGTTATGAGGACATAGCCAATTTTATGTGTGTACAAACGTGAAGAGTGAAGTACACATATAATTACTATTTAAAGTAAAATTTGGATAAAGGGTTTTGATGGTTTATGTCTATCCTCCTTTCACCATTAAACATTCAAGGACCTTGGGTCAAGTAGGAATCTACTAACAGGCCCCTGATCACTCAGAATGTAGGGAAAATTGGATTTGTGTGATTTGATTGCTTGATTATGTCCAATTATGATTAAAACCCTAATTATGCAAATATGGAAGCAAACGGACAAATTACTGAAAAATGCTGCTACATGAAGATGTAAAATAATAGACAAATGTGTACTAGTTTCTAAAGTTTAGGAAGTGGAGTAGTCAGGGACTAATGAGTGGATGCCCTAGTCTAGTGCCCTAATTTTTATCAGGACCTGGGAACTTTATCTGCAACATGTTCGTGCTATCTCAGAGATTTTTCTATTGCGGGATCTGGAGGACTAATGAGCAGGCACCCAAGTCTAGGTCCCTATTTTCAGCTCTGATATACAATTTTGACACTCTGCAACCCTTCTCTACAACTCCACTTTTCCTGCTTCTTCAACCTATAACCTACAATCATGGAAAAATGGGGAGGGGGTTGTGGTGTTTAAAGGTTTGCCTCAGTCAATCCCCAGAGAGACATTCACCTTCCAAACACCATTATTAGGGAGAGTGTGTGTCCTTGTGGGATAGAGGAAAAAACCATATGATAAATGATCAAAAGCACAATTGATATCACCTTGAAGTGAAGATCTCATGGAAGGAAGTTCTTCATGACATGAGGGGATGGATGCTCAAATATGCAAATAAAAACACATAAACAACACAAGAGCTGCTCTAACACACAATGAATGCCTTGAATCACCTTTAGAATGCCAATGCTCATCTAGTAATCATCTAATGATCCTCTAGTTTACAAATAAATGCCTAAACATGCTTATATATGAAACTACAAACATTCCCACCAAGAATTTTGTAATTCAAACTTACCGTGTCGGCATAGGACCTAAATAATGCTCATAAACCGACACTTAAAATTTGGGCCTAACCCAAAATAGGGTAGGACTAGGGCATGGGCACCCAACTCCTCCCCCATATTTTGGGTAGGGTCTGTCTCAAGGGATTCCCCTAGGTCCCATTCATCATGAAACTTAGGGGTTTTCTTATCGGGATGCCAAAATATGATGCAAGATGCCCTAAATGCATATTAAAGACCTGGGAGCTAAACCTTAAGAGGGAAAATCCCCCAAGGGGACATTTTCTGATGTTACAATTACTTATTAAATAATAAGTAATAACATTAATATTCTACACTAACACCAGGTACCAAGGAAGATTAAAGCTACCAATGATGGTTTAGATAATCAACCATAGAAAATTAAGGTCAAATCAGAAAAAATCCTTTACAAGGCCTATAATTAAGGATATCATTTCCAAACCTTCCACTACAGATTGAAAGATCTATAACCTTAATTTTGTGAATCATTTGGGGGGAGGCGATAGCATCAATAACAATATAAAAATTCTCCTAGTCTTGATTAGACATCTTGAATTTCATTTTAATATCTAGGTAAGAAAGAAAAGTCTTGGTATCCTTGTTAATTAGATTTGGTAGCAATCTAATGCCTCATTTGAAAATTTTCACTTAAGGCATGGGTCCATGGCACATTGACCAAAGGGTGATCTTGATAACAATGAACTAGAGACTACCAAATATACTATTGATTAATTGAAAGGTCATTGTGAAAGCTAGTTTCTGCCCATAGAAGCCATGGCTTAACAACCTCCAAATCTTTCCAAAAACTTTTGATATCAAAATTCCCTTGAATCTGAACTAATTCCCTCATGGTGAGGAAAGTGCCAAGATCAACACCTTTCCAATCTAGTTGCCCAAAAGGCACACCTGAACTGATACAATGCCTAATGAGAATTTTATAAGCTTCATTTCCCTCTAAGGCCCTAAGAATATACTTTGCACATAAGGAAATACCTTGCTAATAGATTGAAAGCAATCCTAAGCCACCAAAATCATGGGGAAGAAAATAGAATTCCTAAGAAACACAATGAAATCCTTAATGTACTCTCTAAGAAATTTCATAACATTTAAATAAGAGGCCTTTAAAGGCACCCAATAAGAAGATTAATACCCACGGGTGGTGGAAAAAAATTTAGAGAAAATTTGGAATTTACCAGTTAAAGAAAGAGGCTTGGTAATCCAATAATTGAGTTTTTTCTCAATATTGGCAACAATTCCTTGCTAAAGGGTAGTAGGAGAAGCTTGAAAAGAGAAGGGAATTCCCAAGAATTGAAAGACTTCCCCATGATCAATCCATTTCCAACCAAAATTAATTAACCAACCTAGCCTAGAAAGAAAAGATTGCCTATTACACTAGGTCCTTTTCCATTGGATACTTGAGATAGAGGCCTAGTAAAAAGCATCAAGGCAATGAAGATCTTGTTTGGCATTGTTTTCCTCCTCAATGAGAATGAGAAAGGAATCATTAAAAAAATGACTATTGACCAACTAATTGGGGGAGTAGGGGGAAGGGAGATCCCCTTAACCAAGGATTTAGAAATCACATGGGCTAATAGATAGCCAAAGCCTTATGCTGCTAGAACATAAAGAGCTAGGGTAAGAGGGAAGCTTTAACAGATGGATTAAAAAAGGTCAAATGGATTGGATTTCTAACCATTAATGGTAATGCAAGTTGAGGCACCATTAAACAATATCTGCATAGACTAGATAAAATGAGATCCAAACCATAGAACTTGAAGCATGGAAATAATACAAGGCAACTCAATGTAGTCATAAGCCTTGGCAAAATCAATTTTGATAAAAATGGCAAATTGCTAAGAATTTCAATCCTATTCCATCCCTTCCCAAACAACAATAATATTATCAAGAATACATTTGGACTTAATAAATCTAGTTTGTTTAGAGTCAACCAGTCGAGGAAGAAGAGGCCTAAGTTTAAGAGCCATAGCCTTGATAATAATCTTGTACGAAATATTCAACAAAGTGATGGGCCGCCAACTACAAATTTCTTTAGGGTCACCAACTTTAAGTATGAATTTGATATTCCCTTTGTTGATTAAATTTCCTACAGACTTTATATGAAAATCCTCAAGATAAACATTGTGTAGGCCTTGACCAACAATGTCCCAAAAGGATTTATAAAATTAACAAGGAAAACCATCCAAACCAAGATCCTTGTTGTTAGATATTAAAAAAATCCTCCCAAAAAATTCGTTGTTGAGAACTTGATAACAAAAAATACATTGGTAATTGGAAACTTGACAAGGAATCACATTCAGGCAGTGTTGTAAAGCAACAGAATGAGCTAGAGTATACTCTTGAGTAGAAAAAACTTGCTCATAGTGCCAGACAAAATCCTATTAAATATTAGAAAGCTCATTAAAGAGTTGTTTCCTTTCCTTGATTCTCTTAATGTTTTGGGTTGCATGGTAAGCATGTAGAATCTAAAATAATTCTTTTTAGACTTTGTCTCCAATCTTGAGTCAATTGATTCACACTTTAATTTGGACTCCACGTGTAGTATGAGCATCTAAAACTTGCTTTTGGTCGTAGAGCTGAGACACCCAAAGCTCAAAAGCCAAATCAAAAGGATGCACTTCCAAACTAATGGTGGCATGGAAAATATCTAAGGTGGTGGTCGCGTATGAACGATGGAAAAAATGGGCCAACTAACACTCATAAATGTGGAGAAAGCAGGAAGTAGGAGTGATGTCATCATTCCACTAGGCTATCCATTTAGTGTTGTGCATGGGACATGGTTCCATGTTCCAAACAAATTGAATTTGAGTTGACACCGCCTTATGATTTAGCAATGATATTGTTAAAAATATTTTCATTAAATTATGGAGTTATTCTTTAAAAAGAGTGTTTCCAAGAGTGGGGAGTTGTGAGCACTAAAAGGAGCTATTATTTAATTAGTGGAGGGATAAGAGATTTTAAAATTATTAGAGAGGTTTTAAAAATTATTTTTCTCAATTTTATAAGCATTAATATTTTTTTAAAAAAATTGTTTTAAAATATTAATAATTATTATTTAATAGTTTGAAAAAGGAATTTTTTTTGTTTAATTTTTTGTAGTTTGTTAGGGGTGTTACAAGTCATTAAATTTGAAAATAAATTACTGTGGCTTCAAGGTAAAGAAATAGCTTGACAATAAAACCATATGGTTGTTGCCTTAATTGTCACCACCCATAAGGAGATGAACAACCTGCTAGAAAGACAAATGGATCATTTCTCTAATTGATGCCATTCAATCGTGATGATAAAACATGGCAAGACAAAATCTTATATTCTTCTACACTAACGAATTTATAGATGCCACTATTCACCTAGAACTAACCTACAACAATTATAGACATGGATAATTAAATCCATGTGCACCATGATGATGTTCTAGACCACCATCAAGATGACCATATAACTGATTTCAAAAAAATGTACTCGTCACCCTTCCTTTCTGACATTCACAAAGTTTATAAAATAAATTCTTGGATTACTCTCAAATAATGATTCTAGCAAAGGGTTTTCTCCTAATGATTTACACTAGACTAGTATTGCACCCATGGATGATTGTTGAGTACTTGTGACTCAGATTACAGGCATCGGCTTGTGCTGCTCTTTGTCTCAGCGATCTATTTGTTACTCCGACCATTTGTGTCTTCCCGATGGTGGTGTTCTTGCGATGTGCTATCGGCAAAATGGGGGTTTTTGGCGTAACTTGTTTGTGTTCCAGCGATGGAGTATGTTTCACTGATGGTGTTCTGTCGCTTGTGCTACACCGATCGATGTAACTGTAACTATCGAGGAAGTTTTGTGTAGTCTCTGTAATAGTTGGTGTCTCTTCGATGGAAAGGTGTTCGGCCTAGCTTGAACTATCGGCTAAGCTCTAAGATGTCACTCCGATTGTTATGTGTATTACCGATGGAGGTTTGGTATTGGCGGGACTAATGCTATCGGCCTTAGGTGGAATTATTATTCTACTGAGCTTGGTCTATCTGATGGAGTTTGGCATCAGCAAAAGGAATTTTGTCGGCGAAGAAGGATGAAGTCACACCGAAGGTCTTGGTCACTCTGATGGTTTGTTGATGATTGGCTGGCTAGGGTCATCAGCGGCAAAAGCATCGATGATAGACTTACCGCGTGTTCGTGGATATATACTAATGCTGTGTTTGTCAACTGATGCATGTGGGACTATTTAGTCCTCATGAATACAAACGGTTGTAAATGGTTAAAAATGAATTGTCAACCTTTTGGAAGTTGTAACGATCTGAGATAGTAATCGATTGTTCTATTTCTGTAATGTGAGATGTGACTAGAACAGGGGAGAAAGAACAGAGTTCAGGTGTAGGGTGATGTCCTGTACTATATGTTATTTGTGGTATGACAACAGTATGAAGGACTAACCCAAGTGTTGTGATTAGAACTGAGGAGAACTTTGTGCAGGGTTATGCTGTCAGTTATTCTTCTAGAGGACCAAGATGTAAATCTTCATATTAAGGCTTTGAGCTTGCAAGTGTATTGTAACATGTTTGTTGTTGCTGATTAATACATTGGTTCGATGCTTTGGAGTGTGGGGTTTTTTACCTATAAGGGTTTTCCCCACGTATATCTGTGTCTCTTGTTCTTTCTTTTGTGTTAATGTTTTTGTTGTTGAAATTAGATCTTGTTGCTTGTATTTCTTGTAAGGGTCAATGTGGAAATGTTCTATGTCTGTTTCCGCTTTGTGACATAGTTGTGCATGTTTTTGAAGCAAGTGAAAAGAATTTAAATTTGTCGAAGACACCACTGTTCTTAGAAATACGTTCTGAGATGCTCTCATTTCCTTATAAGTGGTATCAGAGCCTTCTTCTGGGATCTACTTTTTGCTCACATATGTGCATTTGTGTGCTACATGTGTTTGCATGTAAGAGTTCCTAGTGTATAAGGTTTGGGTATTCCTTCTGTGATGATTTCTTAGTGTGACAGGCTTCAAGAAATCTGAAGGAATCATCTGTTGTTTGATCCTTGTTTTGAGTGAAGTCTGACAGGTGATCTTGTTTTCTTGTTTTAGCAGTGCTTGAAGATGTGAGGCCTACTTTTTACACTACTGTTCATGAGAGTATTTGCAGTGATATTGCTATTATCTTTATGTTAAGAGACTATTGATCTTGGACCTTGTTTATTAAACCCAATTGATTTTTAAGGAAATAATTGTGCAATGATAATTAGATATTGCTTTTAAGAAAATGATGAATGGATAAACATTAGAATGGGAATTTAATGTGAGTTCAGTATGATTATATGGTAGAATGTTTAGGAATGCATGTATTTAAATTACTTCGGCTATGACATCTTAATGAGTTATTGACTTCAAGTTTGAGTGTGCAGGTATTACTAACGAAACCACATATACAGGAGACCATCCCATACCTATGTTGTATCCCTTGTGAGCCGATCTAGTTCCACGAGGAACTAAGATCAACCTCGTGTTTGGAGAATGTTGTAATATTGTAATGTGTTAATGTTGCATGAGGTCAAGGGAATAAGGGCTATCTTCTGATTTACTTTTATTATGATAAATGTTGTAAGAAATGTTGTTTTAAATCTTGTTTAAAACTTTATTCTTTTAGACCCCTTTTCTTGTGTTTTTATTTGACTCTGGGAGTCCTAACTAGGTTTAAAACAACCCTAGGTTATACCCTATGGGTCTAGGGACCTTTTTGACTAGGATAACCTTGGGTTAACCTCCATATGGTCACTTCAACTTCAGGGTGAAGTAAAGTGACGAATTTGGAGGCATGGGGACAATGGGATGAGTGGAATCCACACTCAGGCCCACTTCCAAGTCATGGAACAACTCCATGATCCCCTAATAATGGAGTGCTTGTCTCCTTGTGTCTCTCTTTTGGTGGGGTACCCCTTAATGAGGGTGGTGTGTCACCCACTCTCTTTTTATTTTAGTTACTTATTGTATTTTATTTCTACATGTGGGCTATAATGGGGGGATCTCTTGAGTGGGGGTAATTATTTAAAAGACCACTAGGATAATGGATGAGTGGTGGTTGAGTTGTTTAGTACCACTTGAGAAATTAGGAAAATGGAGCGAATTAGTTTTAAAAGTAGGAGGATGAGGAGAGGAAGGGGGTTGGATTATTGTGGGAAAAGGACTTGGGGAAAAGAGAGGAGCTCTTCATCAAATTTCATCCATAATCGGGCTTTGAAAGGTTGGTGAACAAGACCACTCTCTTGTGTGATCTATTGCTTGATATGTATGTTTGTTCCTTGCTTGATGAATGAGTTTGCAATTTTCTTCTATGAGTTTTTCTGTTATTTTTGGGATTTGTGTTGGGTGTAGAAAGAGCTCCTTCTAGTTGGAAGGCAATGCTCATCTTGTATAGGGAAGGGGAGGTGTGACCCTCCTCGGGTGTCATCTGGTTTCTTGTTATATGAAATGCCTTGAGGGCAAGTTGGTATTGTTTTTAGCCTTGAGGGCTTAAAGGCTTTGCGAGCCTATTGGGATATCCCTGGTAATTTGAGTAATTGGAAGGCTAGAGGCCTTGTGGAAGAATAAATTGTTGGCTTGAGGCCTTGTGATAAATTGTGTAAAGGATGACACCTAGAGGTAGAGATGTCTACTTCCCTACCCTCCTTGAACTCACCTAAGCTGAGTCTTTGTATTGTGAGTCAAACCATGGGAGTGTGTGTGTTATTTGTTTCGTTGTTGTTGTTCAATGTTGTGTAGTGAATTGGTCTATTCTACCCTGGGTATGTGGATGGTCTCCCTAGCTCGGGGGTGACCCTCTTGCAGGTCAAAGGTAGGGAGGAGAGCTAGATGGTTGTTGTTTTCTCCCTTGTTGTCTTGCAGGTTACTGTTGGAGCATGTCAAAAGGGTTGAAGAAATTTTGCCTTGTTAAAGGAAATGTTCTATCTTCTTATTTGTAATGGAGCTTGGCCTTTATAAGTTTCATTATGTAAGAGTTTTAGAGGAGAGAACTTCTCTCTTGAATTTGTTGCAAAAGTAGTTATTTTGGGAGTGGAGAGATAATCCTCCCTTATTTCGTTGTTAGTTGAGTTTTCTTTATTTGTTACTTCATTATATCATTTGTGAGAAAGGCAGAAAGAAAACTGTTTGAGTTGCTTAAATTCCTTGCAATCCTTAATTGTTAAGTTGTGAAATAATTGTTAGAATCAAATAAATTTGTATCAAATATTTCATTCAAATCTTGTGGCAATGGTCCAATTTAGTAGGTGACTTGAAGTTGCTGTTTAGTTAATATGGAATTAGGTGAATTTATTTTCGTAATATAATCAAGCATTAGATATGTTGTTAAAAAAAATGCAAGTAGAATTAAACTCTCATTCTTTTAAGGAAGATACTTCTATTTTTAATTCAATAACATTGATTTACAATTTAGGCTTGATAAGAGAAAATTATGATAATTGGATCTTATAATTACTTTATATTTATAAATTGATAAGTGGATTTGGATTTGAAAATTATATTGTAAGGAAATGCAATAAAATTATTATTTAATAGTTATTGTCCTCCAACAAGCATTGGATAAATACATGTATATTTTTTAGAAAATTCTGAATTAAACAAATTATTTTATTACTCATTGATAAAATTGTGATTTGAATTAAACCGTGGCTATGAGAAAATGATATATATATATTAAATTGCTTTTAACAAAAAATAGAAAAATAAATAAATAAATAAATACATTTTCGTGTATTGCTGTGTTTTTCAAATAAAACACAGTCGAAAAAAAAATTAAGTAAAAGGTGGGGGTTTTAATCCCACTGTAGTCTCAAATAAACAGGTGTGGGGAGGGGCGGAGCCCCACCCACACCCCGTGGGATGTGGGTGGGGCTCCGCCCCTCCCCACACCCCTAAACCCACATGAATCCCTACGGCCGCACACAACACCATCACCACACCTCCGCCCGGCCGAATCCTCCACCCCGTCGCCTGCAACGCTGCCTTTGTTCGCCGCGCCACTCCACACCACCACCTATGCCACTCACGACCGCCACCGATGGCAGCCTCCATAGCCTCGACCCCTGCTACCACAGCCGCCGTTGCCCTCTCCATGCCCTGCTCCATACACCAAAAGCAAATAAATTGTTAGGGTATTCAAAATTAGGGTAGGAGGATTAGTATATAACAAGGCACTCAGACTTTTGAATGGAGAGTATCCTTAATAAAAAATAATAACCCATATTATATATTTATACTGTTAGTGGTTAGTGAGTTGGGGTTACACTCACATATGGGAATTTATATATATATGTGTGTGTGTGTGTGTGTGTGTGTGTGTGTGTGTGTGTGTGTTGATTGTTATATGTGTACTTAACAAAGAAAAAAAAAGTATATAAATATATATGCATGTTATATTTAGATAACTTATGGAAATATAATAATAATGCATATTTATCTATGGTTTGAGTAACAATAATTGTGGTCGAATATTTATAAATAAACATATAAATTATTTATATGTTTATACCTTTGGAATGCTATTTAGTAGTCATGTATATGTGTGTGTATATATATATATAGGTATTGAAACATTTTAAAATTAATTAATAAATGAATAATTAAATGGGCAATTAAATGAATCCAATTTCAAAGTTGAAGAGTTATATAGTGAAACATTGCTAATGGGTAAATGTATGTTTTAGAGAATTATATTAATTCGTTGTTAAAAGGAATTGTGACCTCGGGTTGGTAATGTCCATATATTACTGTGATCAGTATTGTTATTTCGTAAGTAACTATATTTATGAATGTTTATATATAGTTATTAACCTGATTGTTTTTTTACCTAACTAGACTCTCAATAACGCAATGACAACATAGAACCTATATTGTGACAATGAAACATAGGGATGTTATGATCTGTTCATTCTAAGGGTTAAATTAAGTTACGTGAATTAATTGTGCATGATTTAAAAAGTTAAACCAAGTGAATGAAATAGGAATATATTTATACAATTAACGGTGTTAATGAAGGGGGGGAAAATGTGTGTGGCAAGAACTATATAGACCATGAGAACTAGCTAGAGACCAGATTGTTTCCACATAGTTCAAACGTTGAAAATCAAACCAAGTGTAAAACCGTGAACGCCTTCTAGCAAAGCTAGTGAGTCCAATGTAGAAGATGCACACGTGGGGTTAAATTTCTGCATTCAACAGTTTTGTTGTTGCCTTAGGAGTTCGCCCCCGAGCATGCCCACGCATGCGAGGGGGTTTTCTGAGTATAGGGGAAATTTTTTTGACAATTCGTATCATGACCACATGTCGCATGTGGACATGACACGCATGTTATGCATGTTGTGACCGCATGTGAAATGTGGGCATGACAGAAGGATGGTGAAGATGAAGAGATTGGAGTTGGTCATGATGTGGCCTGAGGCTTTTAGTTGACAGTGTATAATCCTATTGCATGGGGTGGATTATGCTTTGTGGTTGTGTCTCTGCAATAACTTTCATATTGGGTGTCTATGTGAGAGGCTTCCTTGTGATATGAAGAAGTTTGTGTTTCTGCTCAGCCATGGAGAAGTGTGCTTGTGCTGGATATTTGTTCCTAGTATTGGAAAGCATTATTTCTGTTGCCCCAGTTGCATATAAGCTATGGAGTTGATCATTGGAAGATCTGGGAGCTTCTGTAATAGCTTGATTCTCTCATATGTATGTGCATGTTGGTGGTTGAGGAATTGTTCTACAAGTGGGCCTGAAGCTCTTGAACTGCTATTTCCTTAAATGGATATTTTGTACTTACATGACTCAGATTCATGTTTATTGGATTTGACGAGTTTTATAATTTTTCCTTAAAATATATGGTTATGCATATTCATGATGATCCATTATTCTAGTTTAACTATTATGGAGTTTATGTTGCATACTTTTGAGTCATCCAGATGTGAAGTGGATATGGATGTGCATGGGTGTTTTTCAAACACAGTGGTTTTGCAGGTTTTACACGGTCAAGAGAAAAACTTGTGGTTTTGTGAAGCTGTAGTTAAGCTATTTCTAGACCCTGGTTTTTGGGGTGTTACTGGATGAGATAGTTGTAGTCTTGTGGGAGTGTTGGTACGTGATAAGTCACTCAGCATTTCTGTGGTGATGCTTTTATGGATTCCTTGACTATGGTTCTCAGTTTGTGGACTGGTTTGGCAAATTAGATTGTAAGTAATCTGGTGTTTTTTGTCATGTTGTCTACATGGTTATTTACCTCTTGAGATCTCAGTTTTGTAGTTTTTAGTGTGATAGTGAGTTTGTGTGGTGCATTGATCGGATCTATGAGTTATGTAGTTTTGTGGGCTGGCCACCTATTAAGCTACAGTGAGATGACTCAAATGTGGACTATCTATATTCGCAAGATTGTTTAGTGTTTATGCAAACTTGTTAGCTGGCCTTGTTTGTGGTCACTTGTGCATTGGTGATTGCATTGGGATATAAGGGTGGATAGTGTAAAGTACCTGATTAGTCAGTAATCTGTGGCATGTGTGTCATGATGTCATGTATAGCTTGGATACACAATTCAGTGTAAGATTTTGACAGTGATGTATTTTTCTTGGTTTGGAGATCTTGGTGCCATTTGTTTTTTATTGTTGTGTTAATATGTGGACCTGGAATATTTTCAGATGAGAAGATGTTTGGTCATGTTGCTTGGAAAGCTCAGTTGCCACAGTTTAGTGGGAGCTTTAGCAATGACTGCAGATTCATCACTTAGTGATGGATGATCTTCTTTAGTGTTGCAGATGTTACTAAGAGGAGCTCTTAGATCTTGTTGCTGCAGAAGGGTTCTTTCGCATTTGTAAGGGCACTACTTGAGGATGGGTAACACCTTGGAGCCATGGAGGATTCATGAAATCCTTGGCTAAGGTGTTGGTGGTGCTTGACAGGTGATGTTGGTTTAGAGTTTGGTTTGTTTCATGTCATGATATTTTCTTGATTTATGCATTTGGAGTTTTGGCATGATACATTTCTCTTGAGACCATGGTTATGTTCATCTGGAGCATGGAATCTCCAAAGGGGGATGATAAGATCATGATGTCTTGATAAGTTCCCTTTATAGCTTTGTGGAGCTTTGACAGTGGTCTGGTAACTTCTCTATGTTTGGGTACATTTATTATTTGCTTGATTACTTCATAGTGGTGTAGTGATGCAGTTGGAGTTTAGCATGAGGTGATTGTTCATAGGTACTCATGGATACATGGAGAATAAGGTGAGACTGTATATGCTGTGCTTAATCAGAGCTTGCAGTAGGAAGTTTGAGGAGTCTTTACCTTGGTTGAATGTGAGTTCAACAAAAGATCTAGAGGAGATTGTTCTTAGAGAAAGTCATTGGGACTTGGATATTTTGGAAGAACATTCTTATTCCCCACTCTTGGTCTTCTCGGTAGTTTATTACTTGAGAGGTTTTGCCCTTTGCCTCTCTCAGGTGTTTTATGCTTTCTTTCATAGACATGGATCTTGAACTGCTCATAGATGGTTCTGGAGGATTCATTGTGAGAGATGGATATCATGATTAATCTCCTTGTGCATTTGAGTTTAAGATATCATTCATTGATGAGGATTGTTAGGAGATGGTTTTATGGGTTGATTTCTTGAAATGGGAAATGGATTAGTTTGATCTTCTTTGGTTTGAGAGGCTTACATCCATGTTAGTTGCATGATTACATATGTTGAATTTGATCTCTTGAGATTGAATGTTTGTTTGGGTGTTGGTATGTTGTTCTCTTTGGGGGTGTTGTGAAGGAGATCATACTTGAAATAGTTGGCATTCAGAGGTGTATGTAGAAGGATTGTCTACATGTATATGATGTGCAGAGTTACTCTCTATGGTCCTAGGTATCTTCCTGGATGGTTTGTTTCACACTACATTGGTTTGAGGTTTGATTGGAGCTGAGGTGATCACTAGTTTGTGGTCATGTGTTTTCACTTATGTTCTTAAGTGATGACATGGAAGTTCTGTTAGCTCTTTCCTTTGTTGCGTGTGGAGAACTTGGGAGAGTTCTGGAATGATGGTGAGGAGTTGTTATTTGATTACAAGTGTTGCATATCATTGTGGATGTTTCCTTGGTACTACATGATGTTTACACTTTCTATGTGATGCTATTGGTGGATTTTGTATGCCATGATCTTTTACAGATCTGCATTACCCATGTAGTGGGAGTTCTTGGATCTGTTTGGTCTTTTTCAACTAGTTGACACATGGATCTTGTATTTGTAGTTGATGAGTGTATATGTAGGTGGCATGAGTCTATTGATATCAATACCTTCAAGGTTTGGATGATTGGATGAATTAGCACTTGTTGTGTGTGCTATTTTTAGTCACGTGGTTTTTGTTCAGTTGGATGGGTGCAGTCAGTTTTCTGATTGTTATTCTAGCTGATGTTCTATCTTATTTCTAGAGGATGGTTTCATGGTTGTGTTCAGGTTGAAGATTTGAAGTTGATAATATTGAGATTCTGTGTAGCTTGTGAGCACAGTGGAGTGGAGGCAGTATCACCTTTGGTTCTGTAACTTGGAGCGTTGATGGTTTCCTATAATTCCTTCATCAAGTGGGAGAATGTTGAGTACTTGTGACTTGGATTACAAGCATCGGCTTGTGCTACTCTTTGTCTCAGCGATCTGTTTGTTACTTCGACCATTTGTGTCTTCCTGATGGTGGTGTTCCTGTGATGTGCTATCAGCGAAATAGGGGTCTTCGGCATAGCTTGTTTGTGTTCCAGTGATGGAGTATGTTTCACCAATGGTGTTTTGTCCATCATCTTGACTATCATTGTTGGCCTTGTCTTAAGTTCTCTCTCTGATCGCCTGTGCTACACCGATTGGTGTAATTGTAACTATCAGTGAAGTTTTGTGTAGTCTCTGCGATAGTTGGTGTCTCTCTGATGGAAAGGTGTTCGGCCTAGCTTGAACTATCGGCTAAGCTCTAAGATGTCACTCCGACTATTATGTGTGTTACCGATGGAGGTTTGGTATCAGTGGGACTAACGCTATCAGCCTTAGGTGGAATTCTTACTCTGATGAGCTTGGTCTGTCTGATGGAGTTTGGCATCGGCAGAAGGAATTTTGTCAGCGAAGAAGGATGAAGTCACACCAAAGGTCTTGGCCACTCTGATGGTTTGTTGATGATTGACCGGCTGGGGTCATCGATGGCAAAAGTGCTGATGATAGACTTACCATGTGTTCGTGGATATATACTAATGATGTGTTTGTCAACTGATACATGTGGGACTATTTAGTCATCATGAATACAAATGGTTGCGAATGGTTAAAAACAAACTGTCGACCTTTTGGAAGTTGTAACGGTCTCAGATAGTAACCGATTGTTCTATTTCTGTAATATGAGATGTGACTAGAACAGGGGAGAAAGAATAGATTTCATGTGTAGGGTGATGTCCTGTACTGTATGTTGTTTGTGGTACGACAACAGTATGAAGGACTAACCTGAGTGCTGTGATTAGAACTGAGGAGGACTTTGTGCAGGGTTATGCTGTCAATTATTCTTCCAGAGGAGCAAGATGTAAATCTCCATATTAAGGCTTTGAGCCTGCAAGTGTATTGTAAGATGTTTGTTGTTGCTGATTAATACATTGGTTCGATGCTTTGGAGTGTGGGGTTTTTTACCCGTAAGGGTTTTCCCCATGTATATCTGTGTCTCTTGTTCTGTCTTTCGTGTTAACGTTTCTATTGTTGAAATTAGATTTTGTTGCTTGTATTTCCTCGAAGGGTCAATGTTGGAAATGTTCTATGTCTGTTTTTACTTTGTGACATAGTTGTGCATGTTTTTGAAGTGATTGAAAAGAATTTAAATTTGTCGAAGACACCACTGTTCTTAGAAATACGTTCTAAGATGCTCTCATTTCCTTACAATGATCTTATACTAGTTGGAAGATAAAAAATAACCTACAACATGTTATATAACACCTGCAATAGCTCAACATACACCTATAATATTATTGAAAGTAATCTTCCCTTTATTATAAGTGTACTTGTAGAATGTTCTTGACTATGGAATTGTGAGGCCTATTTATTTCGCTCCTACATTTTGCTTACATCGCATTTACATTTTGATGACATATGGACTTTGGGACTATTGATCCCATTTTGTAGATCTTCAGGATTTATTTCTTATACCATGATTGGATTAGATAGACTATGCTATGATGTTGATTATGGTTTACATGTTAGATTCATTTGGAATTATAATGTTATGCGTTCATTGATTTTGATGAAATTCAAATGTCAGTATTAAAGAATTAATTATTATGCAATCCTGATATTGAGTTGATGAGTAGAAATATAGTAGTTAGTAAATCTTATTGATGATGTTATGTGTTGATTATTGAGGATTTGATGATTCTGTGACATTGTGTGTGTATTCTTTCTTTCGCTTCAGCTATGATATACATGTGTTACTAATCTATTTTTGTAAGTGTGCAGATGATTTTCCATGCCACAAAAAATTGGAGATCATCCCACACCCTTATGTGAATTTTGTGTAACCCATCTAATCCCAAGGGGGACTAAGGTCTTATGTGTATTGCATGATGATTTTTCGTTATGTTTGATTTTGATGTCCCTTCGATTAGGTCTACCCCTTTTAATTGATTTAAGTTATGATGCGAAATATTTGTTTGATTTGGCACATTTTTGTGCTTTTTATTTTTGATGGCATTTTTATGTGATTTTATGCTACCTAAGGTGTTTATTTTGGGTTAATTTTGATCCTAGGTTGTACCCCTAGGGTAACCTCTATCTAGTCACTTTAACTTCACCCTAAAGTAAAGTGATGAAATTCAAGTTTTAGGAGTGGTGGATGGATCAAGCATTCAACCATGATTCACTCCTCTCTCCAAGGCTTTGGTTCCCTTGCCATGAAGACTTGGGGAGTCTTCAAGACTCCCAAGTGCATGAAACCCATCTTCAATGCTCTCACACATGTGTGAGAGCATCTTGGAGTGAATGGGATTTCTTTGGAGAATATGACTATGACAAGTGTCATATCTTATCCTCTTGGAGTCCACCTAGTGAGATTCCTCCTCTCCACCTTTGCTCTCACACGTGTGAGAGAACATGTTGAGAGGGTGAGGTTTGGTGGGATGGGAGAGTGACATGTGTCACCTCCACATCCCATGGAGCTTGCAAGTGGGTTGTGAGGAGGAAGGAGAAGGTGACATGTGTCACCTTCTCATTCCTCAAGGCTCTTGAGAAGAGCCTATAATACTCCCTCTTTGAAATAGGGAGAGGGTTCTCCATTTTCACTTATTTTCTTTTATGATGGCCTTTTTGAGGAGTTACCTAGATTTGGAGACTTGGAGGCAAGAGTTGGAGAAGGTTGGAAAGCTCTTCATAAAATTTCTTCCATTATTGGGCATTCATAGGTAAGATTCAAGTATTGAAGCCTTTCTCATGTATTTAAACTTCATTGTGTGATTGTAGTTTTGAGTGTTTGCATTCTTTTTGTTATGTGGGGTTTTGTGGGTATTTGTATGAGACTCTTTATTTTTGGAGAGCTCATCATGTATGGGATGGGAGAGGAGTGAACCTCCTTGAGGTCACCCTCTTGATCTATGTGACATTTGATGGTTTTGAGAGCCTTTGGAGGAGTATGGAGTTATTTTGATATGGCATGAGTGCCTATGAGTTTATTTGAGAAGGAATGAGTGCCTTGGAGATGGTATATCATTATTGTGGTGTGTAAGGCTTAAGGCCTTGTATTTGAGCTTTATGAGATTTTGGGTTTTTGGAGTGCACCTCTTGATTAGAGAGTTGTCCACTCTCCTACCACCTAAATACTTATTTCATGGATGTTGTTGTGTGTTAAACTTGGATGGGTGTTCTTGATTTTGAGTGTATTTGTTCTTTGTATGTGGTGTGAAATCGAGTGAGGATGATCTCCTAGCTCGGGGCGACCCTTTTTTGGGTCTATGGTAGGGTGGAGAACATTTGTGGGCATGGGAAAGTTTTCCTTTGTTTTTATTGTAGGTTGAGATAATGGAGCTTGGAGGAAGATTTTATTATTTTTGTGGTTGTGTTGAATGGTTGTTTTGAAGCCTCGGCCTAAGAGGCCTTGTTGTATTTTAAAGAGAGAATGAGCTCTCTAATGTTGTGTTGAATCAGAAAATACTTTCATGTTTCAAGTATTCTCTATGTGTTGTTGCTGATATTATTACTGTTGTCATATTTTGCCTAGCCCCAAAATATCCATGTTTCCCTCCTTCTATCAAAGAAATCTAATCAGAGAAAGCTTGAATAGAAGGAGAAAAGGATTAAATTATTCAAAAACCCATGCTATGCCTTACAAATTTTCCCAAAATCTCACTTCGAGAATCCTTACAGAAAACCTAGAAAGACCCAGAAATCTTTTGTCTTCAAGTGCCTTCCATTGCAGATAATTCTCAGTTTTATACTTAGTCATTTTCATATGCATATACAATTGTATGTATCATTGTATGTATATCTGTTGTATCACATATACAATTGCACATACAATTTTATATGCAAAGGAAGATGCAAAGGCAATATACAAGATAGGATACAAAAGTTGAATCGGGTTATCTTTGTATATGCAATTCAATATACAAATGCATCTACAAGGCAATATACAAGGGGAGATACAAAGGGTGTGTCCATTTTTTGTATGTATATGCGATTGTCTCTTTGCACATACAATCTCAGACCTGAAAGAATATGCATTTTGATTTAGAAAGGCAAATGCGGTTGTATGCATCTTTGTATGTATGTTCACATTGTATATTTTTAGATACAAAAGGCAGATACAAGGAGAGATACAAAGTCACATGCAAGGGTTAGATACAATGATTGTATGTATATGCAGTTGTATGTAGTTTTGTTTGTATATTAGCATTGTATATGCGATATACAAAAGGTCACATGCAAAGAAAGGGATACATACAATCTGGACGCGAATGAAGAATCAAATGTGGCAGATTTCAAGTTGGGGTCCACCTATTGTATGTATATGTGATTGTATCATCCCATATACAATCCTATATACAATTACATATACAAAGGTTAGATACAACAGGAATATACAATGCGGACCCGACTGGGAAATTAAATTTGGCAAACTCAGCGGTGGGGTCCGCAATTGTATGTTGAAGTGCATGTATATGTCGATATGGAAAAAAGAAAGGGTACAAGGCTGGACCTGTTCTAAGGTTCCATTCTGGTTGATGATCCTTTGAGTTCCGCATTGTATGTACATGTGATTGTATCTCATATACAATTGCGATGTACAAAGCACACACACAAAGGACTTGGCAACTCAGTTTGAGGTCTCTCCGATGGCTGATAAAGATGTAATTATTCAGTGATGGGTCTCAGGTTCAGCTCAGCGACCAATGGAGTGATGACACATGGCAAGGGCATAGATACAAAAGGTGATGTAAAAGATGAAGGCTCACTTTTGTATGTTGGCCATTGTATTGTATATACAATTGCACATACAAAAGCATATACAAAGGGAGATTCAAAGACATGCAAAGCGATGTGAATATGCAAAAGGTGAAAGGAAAGAAATTGCATAAATGTATAAAGTGAACCTAGTAGTGCAAAGTGCATATACAATTACATATGCAAAGCGATATACAAGTGTAGGGTATAGTTGACCGTAAATTTGACTGTGGATATCTCTCTCATTCTGGCGAATTTCAACATGCTTCAAAAGGCAAAAGTACTTATTTTTGCCTCCTCTATCATCTAGCGGGCTTTTGAGGGGAATTTTCTCACTTTCAAAATATGATTTGGATTTGCATGCTCGGCTAATAGGACATCTCAACGACCGATTTGGCATGTGCAGAGGCTGATATTTTCACAGTAACTCTGGTTGGTGAGTTTTGTGGGTGCATTCATGGTGGGTGGTCAAATTCTTCAATGCACATGGGTTCCTCTGGCTTGCTGGTAGATATCCTCATGGCCTGCAACGAATCTTGTGCTCCTCACTTCATGTTTTTCCCTCTTTTGGGTGTGGACAACTATTTCTTGGGTTGCAGACCTGCCAGCGACATAGTTCCTGTCCTTTCACCATGCCCCTGTCTCTGTGCCCCTGTTCCTACATTGATGACCTCGAATCCTATGGAGCAACTTCAGTGCCTTCTGTGCAAGAACTTGACCTATAAAATGCAATATAACCTCATTAAAAAAGGAGGATGGTAAAATTTTGGGCTGTTATGCTACCATTTTTTCTGTAGTCAGACCTCTTAGTGTAATTATAGGGTATGCAAATGTGACTCACTGTGCCTAAATCTGGCCTCTATTGTCTTCCTTTTATCTACCAAATGAATGTGATTAGCTATGTTGTGTCTATTTCTACTACTGAATATTATGTATTGTAATGGTTTTTGACCTTCATGATCAATATATGCATGATTTCTTGCCTCTCTTATGTCCCGATTTCTATGTTTTACTTGAAGTTATAATCTATTATGTGAGTAAAATGGCTTCTCTATAGGTTAGATCTTCATATCGAAGCCTCAATCAGCCCTATAAGTCTGTGTGAACTCCCTTTATGATTGCGATCATTGTTGTGTTTGTCTTCCAAATTCACTATTTCTCACTAAATCTTTTTTTATCACCCCTTTCATTTTCGTTTCCTTCTAACCCTTTTCCCCTGTAAGAATTAGCACTAGGTTTAGACTTTTTCCTCTAAGCATTAGGCTTAGAATGAGGAATCAACCTTCTCTGGAGGTCTGATCTCAGTTCGCAACATCCCACACTTCGAGATCATTCCCATTGTGTCATTAGAATGCTTGGATTTTCTCCAAGCAGGGTGCAATTCTACGTGACAACAGTTTTGGCATGCCTGGTGGGACAAGTTTGATGAACTTCTCATCAAAGTACTAAGAGATTTGGTGTTTCTCCTAGTAACATCAGCCTGTAAAGGGAATATGCACACACCTAGCAACTCTACAAGTGAAGAATCAGCTGGTTTCACCAGTCCAAGTACAAGCAACTAATGAGGTTAGTGCTACTTATTAGTTTTCTACAATTTGAAAGTATTTTCTTAGCACCTAGCGACTTTATTTGGTGTTATAACTCATTTTTTAGTGTCTCAAGATCCTGTTGCCTATATACATTCCAAATCAGTTATCTAGACTTGCCTATGTTTCATGTTTTACTCTTGCAATGTCTAGTTATCAGTACTGTGACGGCTTTTCACCTTCATGAACATCATGCATTTATACCCTCTTACCAATCATATCACACAGAACAACTTGATGGTTTTATTCCAAATGACCCTCTAACAGCAAATTACCATCAGTCCTGTCATGTTTTTCACCCACCCATCCCCACTCAATCTTAATATCAGCTAATTTATGATCAAGTTCAATCCCAAGAATAGGTTTTTGATGCTAAACAACATGACTATTCACAGAGTCGGCCTCAAAAACACCCTTACCAGAATGTATTGGATCTAATCCAAAAGTTTGACTATTTTTTGTGGGATTTGAGACAAAAGCTTAAACAGATGAAGATCAATGATATTCGTAAGGAGTTATCACATATGTATTGGATGTTGGTTGAAATTGAGAAGCAAAAAGAGATTAACTTGCAGCAGCAAGAGTTGGCTAAGCAATCCATTGTTTATAATCAAGAGAAGGTGACAAAAAGAATAAAGTTTGAAATAAATCTTGAAGGAGAGATAGCCGCTAAAAAGGAGCAAATGAAGTTTATGTCTGCTCAGGCGCAAAGTAGTTGAGCTTACTTAGATTATCAATGCCAAAAAGGGTATGAAACCCAAGTATTCCCCTCCATTCCCAGTTTCAAACATCCTCTCCCTTTCACACCTGCTCAGCCTGTTGTGGAAGAAGCCCCAAAATTTAAGATTCCAAGCTTCAGGCGGGATAATCCATCTGCGCCTCCAAAACTACCCCCCAATTTTAAAATCCCAAGTTTTAGAGGCCCCCAGCCTTCACAGGAGCCTGTTTTGGCACAAATTCAACTCCCTATCTCCTATTTGCAGCCCTTTCAAAACCCCCTATCAGATGGACATAGCATGGACAGTTATGGTGAAATTGCTAAGTTGAAAGAGCATGTGTTTACAATTCCAAAATTCAAGCAGTCCCTTTCTTTTGCATATGTTCGGCCTATAGAAGAGCAACCTAGACTCCACAAGTTTCTAGGCTTCAAAGCCTATATCCCTCCATAAGCCCCTGTTCCTGTGCAAACTCAAATTATCACTCCCCAGGAATAAATTTGCCTAGAACCCTCTCCCCTCCAAGAAATTCAAGAAGATATTCAGGCCTCTTTCCCTGATGTTATTTCAATCCTCAAGGGTGGACCTATTGTCTACCAAGATAATTGGAAAGATGAGCCAAAAAAGGAGGTGGAAGGAGATAAAGCTAATGAGGAGCAGGTTTTTTCTACAATCACAGAGAGAGTGCATGGGGAAAACCTTCAGCTGTAGAGGCAACTTAACCAAAATCTAGAAGAGCTGCAGTCAAAGGATGGAGGCATAAGGGAAAAGGTTTCTAAGGTCACTCTAGAGGTGGATGATACTTCCCTACTTCATGAGCTACCTAATTATGTTGAAGATGAAGAGGACGGGCAGCTGGTCGTGGATATGCAACAACATGGGGACTGTGAAAATGATGGCAGATTGTTTCAGGTTGAGGCTGAGCACGACAGTGAGGTTCCAAACCATAAATAAGGGCAAGCATGTTGCCCTATGCTAGATGATGTAGATGCCGATGATGTTGATATGCTGGAGGAGCTTCCATGTTTTATTGAAAATAATGAGGAAATTGAACATGGGCAAGAGCAAATTGAAGATTTGTTCTTTATTGTCTAGCAGGGATATCAGCTTCTTGGTGGGGAGGTCTTCTCTTTTGAGCATGTGCATGGCTCATTTTCTGAGCCTAAGTTAGAAAATCATGAGCATCTTGTTCATGAGGTGGAGACAACCATATCTCTAATTGAGATACAAGAGCTAGAGTTTTCAGACTAGCAAGAAGAGAAAGAATCAGAACAGAGACATGAGATCAACCATGATGATTTGCATGTCACTTCAAGGGGATGCCCAATCAGGCATCTAGCCAATCTGGAGACACATCAAGAGGAGTCACCACTTGTCATGCTTACCTCTAAGCATGAAATTGAGCATCAAAATGGGAGGGATCAGCTCATTTATTCACCACAAGTTAGACACATCAACAATCAGTCTTGGTGGATAGGTGAGTTTATCTCCATTTTGTGGGTAGTGTTTTATCAATTTGTCATATGCCCATTCCCCCCTTACCTCTTTTTAACTGCCCACATGCATAAAAAATACTGCAAATTGTTAAGGAAGGGCAGTTACTTTCAAGAACCAGTTAATGGCTTTGTTTAAGGTCACCTCTGACTAGTTAGTTTAGGATTAGAGTAGGATTTATTTTAGTTTTAGGTTTCCTTTCAATAAGTGCCCTTGCACTCTGTTGTTTTCTCATTAGGAGATTCATGCTTGCATGTTATTTTTTGTTTTGGCTTGGTAGCTTGCTCAGTGTTCCAACTCCCCTGTTCTTGTTGTAGTCTCCTTTGACTCCATACCCAATGGATGTATAAGGCCACTGATCAATTTGTTTAGTAAGCAAACATCCCTAAGAGGTCACCAAAATGTTGTCATATTTTGCCTAGCCCCAAAATATCCCTGTTTCCCTCCTATCAAAGAAATCTGATCAGAGAAAGCTTGAATACAAGGAGAAAAAGCTTAAATTTTTCAAAAAACCATGCTATGCCATGCAAATTTTCCCAAAATCTCACCTAGAGAATCCTTGCAGAAAACCCAGAAAAACTCAGAAATCTTTTGTCTTCAAGTGCCTTCCATTGCAGATAATTCTCAATTTTATACTTAGTCATTTTCATATGCATATACAATTGTATGTATCGTTGTATGTATATCTGTTGTATCACATATACAATTGCACATACAATTGTATATGCAAAGGAAGATGCAAAGGCAATATACAAGATGAGATACAAAAGTTGAATTGGGTTATCTTTGTATATGCAATTCAATATACAAGCACATATACAAGGCAATATACAAGGGGGAGATACAAAGGGTGTGTCCGTTTTTTGTATGTATATGTGATTGTATCTTTGCACATACAATCTTATATACAATCACATATACATACAATCCCGGACCCAAAAGAATATGCATTTTGGTTTAGAAAGGCAGATGCGGTTGTATGCATCTTTGTATGTATGTTCGCATTGTATATTTTCAAATACAAAGGCCAGTACAAGGCGAGATACAAAGTCACATGCAAAGGTCAGATACAATGATTGTATGTATATGTGGTTGTATGTAGTTTTGTTTGTATATTCGCATTGTAGATGCGATATACAAAAGGTCAGATGCAAAGAAGGGGATACATAGAATTGCATACACAAAGGTTAGATACAATAGGGATATACAATCTGCCTATATATAATCCTTTGAGTTCCACATTGTATGTACATGCAATTGTATCTCATATACAATTGTGATGTACAAAGCACACACACAAAGGACTTTCGGCGAGACAAGCCTTATTGGCAGCTTAGTTTGAGGTCTCTCCGACGGCCGATAAAAATGCAATTGTTCAGCGATGAGTCTTAGGTTCAGCTCAATGACCAATGGAGTGATGACACATGGCAAGGGCATAGATGCAAAAGGTGATACAAAAGATGAAGGCCCACTTTTGTATGTTGGCCATTGTATTGTATATACAATTGCACATACAAAAGCATATACAAAGGGAGATTCAAAGACATGCAAAGCGATTTGAATATGCAAAAGGTGAAAGGAAAGAAATTGCATAAATGCATAAAGTGAATTTAGCAGTGCAAAGTGCATATACAATTGCATATGCAAAGCGATACAAGTGCAGGGTGCAGTTGACCGCAACTTTGACTGTGGATATCTCCCTCATTCTAGCGAATTTCAACATGCTTCAAAAGGCAAAAGTGCTTATTTTTACCTCCTCTTTCATCTGGCGGGCTTTTGAGGGGAATTTTCTCACTTTCAAAATATGATTTGGATTTGCATGCTCTACTGATAGGACATCTCAACGACTGATTTGGCATGTGCAGAGGCTGATATTTTCACAGTAACTTCAGTTGGTGAGCTTTGTGGGTGCATTCATAGTGGATGGTCAAATTCGTCAATGCACATGGGTTCCTCTAGCTCACTGGTAAATATCCTTGTGGCCTGCAATGACTCTTGTGCTCCTCACTTCATGTTTTGCCCTCTTTTGTGTGTGGGCAACCGTTTCTCAGGTTGCAGACCTACCAGTGACATAGTTCCTATCCTTTCACCATGCCGCTGTCTATGTGCCCCTGTTCTTGCATTGATGACCTCAGATCCTGTGGAGTGACTTCAGTGCCTTCTACACAAGAACTTGACCTATAAAATGTAATGTAACCTCATTAAACAAGGAGGATGGTAAAATTTTGGGCTGTTATGCTGCCTTTTTTCTGTAGTCAAACCTCTTAGTGTAATTGCAAGGTATGGGAATGTGACTCACTATGCTTAAATCTGGCCTCTGTTTTCTTCCTTTTATCCACCAAATGAATGTGATTAGCTATGTTGTGTCTATTTATGCTATTGAATATTGTGTATTGTAATGGTTTTTGACCTTCATGATCAATATATGCATGATTTCCTGCCTCTCGTATGTCCCGATTTCTGTGTTTTACTTAAAGTTATAATCTATTCTATGAGTAAAATGGATCCTCTATAGGTTAGATCTTCATATTGAAGCCTCAATCAGCCCTATAAGTCTGTGTGAACTCCCTTCATGATTGAGATCATTGTTGTGTCTCTCTTCCAGAATCACTATTGCTCACTAAATCTGGCATATCACCCCTTTCATTTCAGTTTCCTTCTAACCCTTTTCCCTTGCAAGCATTAGCACTAGGTTTAGACTTTTTCCTCTAAGCATCAGGCTTAGAATGAGGAACCAACCTTCTCTGGAGGTCTGATCTCAGTTCGCAAGGTCCCACACTTTGAGATCATTTCCATTGTGTCATTAGAATACTTGGACTCTTTCCAAGCAGGGTGCAATTCTATGTGACAACAATTACAATGGATGTCATGAAAGAATATGTATTTTAGTATTTTGTATTACAATGTTATCAAAAGAAAGAAGATGATATTTCATTTATAGTTTTTGCAATGGTTTTGTCTCAAAAGAAAAGAAAAAATAATATTACATTACTTGTAGTTGTTACCATAGAGAATATGTAAATGTTGTATTTTCTTTCTACCATATTTTAATTTATTGCTGTGTAAGCCATTTAGTTGTTGTGTTTCTTTTGAAGTTACAAAAAATTACTGAGTGAATTTTAATTTTGCTCTATAAAAAAAATTAGTTTACTATGTCTATATAAAAAATGAAAAAATTATTTGTGAGGAGAAAATAATTGCCCTTCTTTAGTTTTCAAAAGAAAATCTTACTTGTTTTAGTGTTATTGCAAAATGGGCTTATTGTCATCTTACTTCAAAAAAAAAAAATCAGACTAAATTATTCATGTTAAAGTTATATATATATATTCTGGTTGATTTTTATAACAGAAGATTTTTTTTTTGGTAAGTGCTACCATTAACGGGGGTAGCTCCCTATATTATATAGAAAATAAAACAAGTACATATAGTGCTGGGAGGGATGTTTAATGGTATATGTACCCAACACCCTCAACAATCTCGACTAACCTGGCCACTACATTTTGGTCAATCAAGTCAAGATTGGCCTCTACAAAATTTAGAAATTTAGTGATGTCATTTGATTTTTCTACCCCCTTTTGGAAAAGTGCCCAGGCTTTATGCAGTTTGCTCTTCTTGTTCTCCTCATTCATGCTCAAAATAGACAGAGCAAGGCCTTGTTCAGGATCTACTTCCATGGGATCCAAGGTAGGCCTGATAGCTTCCAAAATCTCCTCGCGGGGTATCCTCATCGCTGCTCTCAGACCCCATAGCTGGGCACCCACGACCTACACGTAATTGGTGAAAAACCGTTCTAGGACCAGACCATCATGGGAGTGACCACCAGATCAGAAATCTTCCCGGATGACTTTTAGAATTGCATCCTTCTCTTCATTCGAGGCCTTGCTGAAGAGATAGGCGATCTGTGCCTTGTTGGATTCATCCTCTTTACAGTGGCACATTACACCAAAATGCTGAGTCATGTTTGCCAAAAGAGAGAAAACTCCACACTGAATGATGCCTCTTCTTAGGGAGCTTGCCTTAAATAGAAAATGAGTGTAGAACCTTTCATGAAACTTCACGGGATTCCTTTTCATCATGAAGTTACATTTTCCTGCCAGATCGTCCTGCGAATCACACAAAGATTATCCCTATGATCACGCTATTTGAGTAGAAGGATTTTGGTGTATGCTTCCGGACTGGGAATAAATTGTGTGGATCAGTTGGGATTCAGAATGAATCTCAAGGGACACTTGAAGACATGCAGAGAGGCTCTTTATTGGCTTGCTAGGAGTAATATCAATCTTGTTTTACCTCTCTCACCTTACAGAAATTAGGTGATAGTCAATTCAAAGGATCAAACGACCCTTCCTTGTCTAGTTGTACTAACTTTACTACTCTAGTGGGTAAGTTTGATGCATTGTATTCTAGGAATGAATCTTTTTGTGAGTTCCCAAGGTTGGCTAGTGCATCGGCCACCTGATTGGCCTCTCGGTAAACATGAGTGACTGAAAACTTCCTAGACTTGCCAAGGCCAATATAATATTTTCTAGCCATCCTATCAATTTCCAATTATTAATTTGTTTGGACTTTATCACATTGATATAGAGGAGGGAGTCCCCTTCAATATCCACTGATTTGATATTCAGTTTATCACAAAGCCATAGTCCACTGTGAAGCGCTTCAAATTCTGCTTCATTGTTGGTCAAGGTCCCAAGGTGACATGACATGGCCTCCACTACATTGCCACAAGCATCTCTAATCACCACCCCTCCTCCAGCTAGACCTGGATTTCCCTTAGCAGACCCATCGAAATTGAGTTTAAAACAATCTTTTTGAGGTTTGATCCATTTTGCTGAGTTCCTCTTGGGCCCTTCTTTATATGTGAGGATGCAGTGCATCTAAGCTCAGGACAATTCTTCATTAATTCCTCATCCCATAAGGTAAAGGAGTAGTTTTGGTTCAAAACTGCTTTAACGTTGAGGGTCTCGCAGATACTAGTTCGAATCCACTTAATGATCTCTCCTAGGTTGAGGCTTTGCTCTTGAAAGATGCGATGGTTACATTCTTTCCAGATTTTCCAAGTAACCATCAAGGGGGTGACTGACCAAACCTCACTCCATGTGGCTTTGGAGCCCATATTTGGCTAGCTCACCAAGAACTACCTCAGATCACTCTATCTGGCCGTGGGCCAACCCACGGAAATAAGTAGCCAGTCCCAACAACTTGAGGCTATCTCACAATTTAGCGAAAGGTGGTTGGCCTATTCTTTTTCCTTTTCACACATAGGGCATCTACTGGGTCCCTCAATACCAATTGACCATAATCTATCTCCTGTGAATATTCTTTTATGGAGTGCCATCTAGAGGAAAGTTCCTGCTTTTGGGAGTAAACTTTTATTCCAGCAAAGTTTCTTTGGCCATTCTGGATCCTCATTGGGAATTGTTTGAATTAATTATCCAAGCTTGACCAAGTAATTACCTAATTTAGAGCCACTCCAGATGATTTCATCAGCCCGACTAGAAAGGAAGATATGAAGTTCACTTAGAATATTCTTCAACCTGATCTTTTCATCATTTTGAAGCAAAGGGAGATCCATTGTTTTCCAAATGCAATCAAAGCCTTGCAAGTCTTTTTCCACATAGTCAACCACCGTAGTTCCAAATGTTTCTTTCACTTCCCCAATCCAATCTAGGAAATTGAGAAGTTTAACGAGTGGCTCTTCCCCGTTCCAAGAGTCATGCCAAAAATTGGCTTGTTTGCCGTCACCCACCTTCCAAGAGATATGATCCGTAATAATATTCCTAGATTCATAGATAAACTTCCAAATGACTGAGCCACCATGGACATTCACAACTGAGAGAATTCATCTTGCGTCGTCACTATCCAGATACTTTTGTTGCAAGATCTTACACCATAGTCTCTCTAGGTTCCTATACATTTTCCATGCTAGTTTGGCACCAAGTGCCAAGTTCTGTGGAAGTAGTTTCTTGATCCTAGCTCCTCTGTGGTCTTTAGGGAGATAGGTTGTATCCTAGCTGAGAAGGGGAATCCTTTTGTCCTTCTTAGCCCCTTCCCACAGGAATTTTTTCAACTTTCCTTCATAGTCTGCCAACACTTTAGAGGTCATTTTGAGACAAGGCATGACATAAATTGGAACTGCCGATAAGACTGATTTGATCATTAGGATCTTGCCCGCCAATGTGAGCCATTTGTTCTTCCATGTAAGGAAATGGGAGCATTTCAGAACGTATTTCTAAGAACAGTGGCGTCTTTGACAAATTTAAATTCTTTTCAATTGCTTCAAAAACACGTACAACTATGCCATTAAAGCGGAAACTAACATAGAACATTTCCAACATTGACCCTTAGAGGAAAGCACAAGTGAACATTAACCAGTTTCAACAACTGAGACATTAAACATGAAAGATAGAACAAGAACACAAATTTACGTGGGGAAAACCCTTACGGGTAAAAAACCCCACACTCCAAATCACAGAGCCATTGTATTATTCAGCAACCAAACAATTACAATACATTTACAGGGTCATAGCCTTTACAGGAGATTAACATCTTGTTCCTTCTAAAGAATATCTGATAGTATAACCCTGCACAAAGTTCTCCAGTACTCAATTCGTTCTTCATACTGTTATCGTGCCACAAATAGCACACAATACAGAACTTCACCTTCTTAGCCAAAACCCATTCACCTAAACTCTATTTACACTCTCTCCTTAGTCCTTTTACATACTATTAACATACTGCGTACAACATACAGCATAGGACTTCACAGAAGAAGAAGAATAGAGTTTTCTAGATTGATCGCACCGTCACTTAGACTCTCTCTCACTATTTTCTCTATCACATCCCAATCGCTTTTAGCAATCCAATCGATTCTCATGCAACTGACCAGTCATTCCAACTACCCAACATCGTTGTCATCCAACTGTCCAAAATGTTGCTTCTAATCATTTGCATATTCATGAGAAACTTTAGTCCCACATGCATCCAACATCAGTTGCTTTTCCAGTTAATATACATGACCACATTGAAGTCTATCGTCGACACTTTTTCTGCCGATGATGCCCGTCTAACCTCATGGATATAACCCAAACCATCAGCCAACACTCCATCGGGGTAACTTAAGACTATCAGAGCTACAACCATGAGCTAAGCCGATGACCTAACTCATGCCGATAGGCATATGTCGTTGGTGAGATCTTGCATATCGGCCAAAGGTTCATTACTGCCGCCGATACAAGAAAGTCTGCCCGATAGCTCTCCGTCGATGTAACTTAGTTGAACCTGTTGAACCATTGAACTTGATGAGCAAAGTTCAAGCCTTCATCGGAGTAACCCTGTTGAACCATTGAACCTGACGCGAAGTTCAATCCTTTCATCAGGGGGACACAATATCATCAGAGTGATATCTTCAGCCAAACTCGATGGCTATAGTCAAGTTGATGGACCAATGAACTACTAAACTGATGAACCATTAAACCAATGAATCAATGCCGCCAAATCATTGAACCAATGAACCAGTGCCGCCGAACCATTGAACCAAGGAACCATTGAGATATTGAACCTGTAATCTGAGTCACTAGTACTCAACATTCTCCCACTTGACGAAGGAATTACAGGAAACCATCAATGCTCCAAGTCATAGAACCAAGCTGATACTACCTCCAGAAACAAGATAGACCATCAACTAGAACAACAATCAGAAAGCTGGCTGCTCCCATCCAACTGAACCAAAAAACCCACTTGACTAAAAATAGCACACACAGCCAGTGGTAAAACATCCAATCACTCATACCTTGAAGGTATGAACATCAGTAGACTCATGCCACCTACACATACATCCATCAACTGCAAATACAAGCTTCATGTGTCAATTAGTTGAAGAAGACCAAACACATCAAGAACTCCCATTGCATGGATAATGCAGATCTGAAAAAGATCAAGACATACTAAGTCTACCAATAGCATAACACTTAGAAAGTGTAAACATCATGTAGTACCAAGGAAACATCCATCATGATATGCAAAAATCTGTAAATCAATAACTTGTACATCTCACCACTAGTCCAGAAATCTCTCAAGTTCTTCACACCCAACAATGAAAGAGATAACATAACCTCCATGTCATCACCCAAAAGCATAAGTGAAAACACATGATCACAAACTAGTGATCACTTCAGCTCCAAACAAAACCTCAAAACAATGTAATGTGAAACACACCATCAGAGAAAATAACTGAGACCAAGAGAAACACTACACATCATATACCTGTAGACAATCCTTCTACATACACCTTTGAATGCTAACTATGTCAAGTATGATCTCCTTCAAAAACATCCCAAAGAGAACAACATAACGACACCCAACAAACATTCAATCTCAAGAGATCAAATTTCAACATATGTAATCATGCAACTAACATGGATGTAAGCCACTCAAACCAAAGAAGATCAAACTAATCCATTTCCCGTTTTAGGAAATCAACCCATAAGACCATCTCCTAACAATTCTCACCAATGAATGATATATTTAAACTCAAATACAAAAGGAGATAAACATGCTATCCATCTCTCACAATGAATCCTCCATAACCATCTATGAGCAGTTCAAGATCTATATTTATGAAAGAAAGCATAAAATACCTGAGAGAAACAATGGGCAATACCTCTCAAGTAATAAACTACTGAAAAGACCAAGAGTGAGGAATGAGAATGTTCTTCCAAGATATCCAAGTCCCAAGGACTTTCTCCAAGAACAATCTCCTCTAGATCTTTGTTGAACTCACGTCCAACCAAGGTAAAGACTCCTCAAACTTCTTGCTACAAATTCTGATCAAGCACAACATATACAGTCTCACCTTATTCTCCATGTATCCATGAGTACCTACAAACAATCACCTCATGCTGAACTCCAAATGCATCACTACAACACTATGAAGTAATCAGGCAAATGATAAATGTACCCAAACATAGAGAAGTTACTAGACCATTGTCAAAGCTCCAATCATTTGAATCAGGAACTTATCATGACATCATGATCTTACCATCTCCCTTAGGAGATTCCATGCTTTAGGTGAACTTAACCAAAGTCTTAAGAGCAACATATCATGCCAAAACTCAAATGCTTAAACAAGAGTATATCATGACATGAAACTAATCAAACTCTAAACCAACATCACCTGTCAAGCATCACCAACACCTCAGCCAAGAATTTCATGAATCCTCCATGACTTCAAGATGTTACTCATCCTCAAATAGTGCCCTTGCAAATGTGAAAGAACCCTTCTACAGCAACAAGATCTAAGAGCTCCTCCTAGTAACATCTGCAACACTAAAGAAGATCATTCACCACTAAGTGATGAATGCACAATCAATGCTAAAGCTCCCACTGAACTGTAACAACTGAGCTTTCCAAGCATCATGACCAAACATTTCCTAATCTGAAAGTCCTCACATTAACATGTCCATGTGACAATAAAACCAAGTGACACCAAGATCTCCAAACCAAGGAAATAAACTATCACTATCAATAGCTTACACAAACCTGTGTATTCAAGCTATACATGACATCATGATACACATGTTACAGGTCTCCATAACCAACTATTCAGATACTCTACAACATCCATCCTCTTATCCTGAAATAGTCACACCAATGCACAAGTGACCACAGACAAGGCTAGCTAA
This sequence comes from Cunninghamia lanceolata, assembly GCA_027924645.1. NCBI lineage: Eukaryota > Viridiplantae > Streptophyta > Pinopsida > Cupressales > Cupressaceae > Cunninghamia > Cunninghamia lanceolata. Next base: position 6,894,238 of record BSBN01000594.1, read on the forward strand.
CAAGTCTGCACAATCAAATAATCAATCTTGTGGATATAGACCGTCCACTTCCCAGTTATCCCACTGCAATCAATAGGCTGTACACACCTAAAAACTGCATAACTCATAGATCCAACTATACTGAAACAAGCAAACTTACTATTGTACTAGAAACTACAAAATTGAGATCTCAAGGAATAGATAACAATGTAGACAACATGACTCAAGCACTAGATTACTTACAAATCTGATTCACCAAACACGTCCACAACCAGAGTACCATAGTCAAGAAACCAGAAGCATTACCATAGAAATACTAAGTGTCATATCACATACTAGCACTCCCATGCAGAGAAAACATTTCACCTCCTCACACCATGCACAGAGCATGCATGCCAAACTACAACTAGATCATCTAGTAACACCCCAAAAGCTAGGGTCTAGAAATAGCTTAACTGCAGCTTCACAAAACCACAAGTTTTTCTTTTAACCGTGTAAAACCACTATGTTTGAAAAACACCCATGCACATCCATACCCACTTCACATCTGGAAGACCCAAAAGTCTACATTATAAACTCCATAATAGTTAAACCATAATAATGGATCATCATGAATAGACATAACTATAGATTTTAAGGAAAAACTATAAAACCCCTCAAATCCAATAATAAACATGAATCTGAGTCATGCAAGTACAAAATATCCAATTAAGGAAATAGCAGTTCAAGAGCTCCAGGCCCACTTGTAGATGAATCCCTCAACCACCAACATGCACATGCATCTGAGAGAATCAGGCTATTACAGAAGTTCAAAAACCATCCAATGATCAACTCCATAGCCTACATGCAATCAGGGTAACAAAAAATTATGCCTTCCAATACCAGGAACAAAACACCTAGCATAAGCACAATACTCCATGGCTGAGCAGTAACACAAACTTCTTCATATCATCAGAGAGCCTCTCACACAGACACCCAATATGAAAGTTATTGCAGCAACACAACCACAAAGCAAACCCCATGCAATAGGATTAAATGCTATCAACTAAGAGCCTTAGGCCACATCATGACCAGCTCTAGTCTCTTCATCTTCGCAATCCTTCAAACACTTGCTGTAACATGAAGACAAGATTAACTGCAAGACTTCCACTCAAACAAGGATCAAACAAACAGGCATTTCCTTCAGATTTCCTCAAGTCTATCACACTAAGAAATCATAACAGAAGGAAAACCCAGACCTTATACACCAGGAACTCTTACATGCAAACACATGTAGCACATGAATGTATAAATGTGAGCAACAAAGCAAATCCCAGAAGAAGGCCCTGATACCACTTGTAAGGAAATGGGAGCATCTCAGAACATATTTCTAAGAACAGTGACGTCTTCGACAGATTTAAATTATTTTCAATTGCTTCAAAAACATGCACAACTATGCCATTAAAGCGGAAACTGACATAGAACATTTCCAACATTGACCAATAGAGGAAAGCACAAGAGAACATTAACCAGTTTCAACAGATGAGACATTAAACATGAAAGACAGAACAAGAACACAGATTTACGTGGGGAAAACCCTTACGGGTAAAAAACCCCACACTCTAAATCACAGAGCCATTATATTATTCAGCAACCAAACAGTTACAATACATTTACTGGCTCATAGCCTTTATAGGAGATTAACATCTTGTTCCTTCTGAAGAATATCTGATAGTATAACCCTGCACAAAGTTCACTAGCACTCGGTTGGTTCCTCATACTGTTATCATGCCACAAATAGCACATAGTACAGAACTTCACCTTCTTGGCCAGAACCCATTCACCTGAACTCTGTTTACACTCTATCCTCAGTCTTCTTACATACTATTAACATGTTGCGTACAACATACAACATAGGACTTCACAGAAGAAGAAGAACAGAGTTTTCCAAATTGATCACACTGTCACTTAGACTCTCTCTCACTATTTTCTCTATCGAATCCCAATTACTTTTAGCAATCCAATCGATTCTCATGCAACTGACCGTTCCTTCCAACCGCCCAGCATCGCTGTCATCCAACTGTCCAAACTGTCGCTTCTAACCATTCACATATTTGTGAGAAACTTTAGTCCCCATGCATCCAACATCGATCACTTTTCTAGTTAATATACATGACCACACTGAAGTCTATCATCAGTACTTTTGCCGTTGACGATGCCCATCTAACCTCATCAATATAACCCAAACCATCGGCCAACACTCCATTGGGGTAACTTAAGACTATCGGAGCTACAACCATGAGCTAAGCTGATGACCTAACTCATGCCGATAGGCATAGGTCATTGGTGAGATCTTGCGTATCGGCCAAAGGTTCATTACTACTGTCGATACAAGAAAGTCTGCCCGATAGCCCTCTGTCGATGTAACTCGGTTGAACCTGTTGAACCATTGAACATAACGAGCAAAGTTCAAGCCTTCATCGAAGTAACCTGGTTGAACCTGTTGAACCATTGAACCTGATGTGAAGTTCAAGCCTTTCAATGGGGAGACACAATATCATCAGAGTGATATCTTCAGCCAAACCCAATGGCTATAGTCAAGCCGATGGACCAATGAACCACTGAACTGATGAACCATTAAACCAATGAACCAATGCTACCGAACCATTGAACCAAGGAACCATTAAACCAATGAACCAATGTCACTGAACCATTGAACCAAGGAACCATTGAGCTATTGAACCTGTAATCTGAGTCACTAGTACTAAACATTCCAAGCATCCAATTTTTTGTGAACATTGCTAAGAGTCTCTTTCCAGAGATTCGACTTGCATGCTCCAGTAAATAGGGGCACACCAAGGTATTTGGAGGGCAGTGAAACTATTGTGAAGCCAAGAATACTTGCAATTCTTTTTTGGACTGCTTTTTTGGTATTGAAAAAAAATATTTCTAATTTGTCTTTATTAAAGGATTGGCCTGAAGTGTTGGTGTACCTATCCAAAGCCCTTCTGATGGTTACCGCCTCCTCTACAGTAGCATTGCCAAACAAAGAGGTGTCATCTGCAAATTGGCTGTGGGTTATTTGGTTGAGTCCCTCTGCCACTGAAATTCCCTTCCATATTCTGTTATCTATTAATTGCTTAATAAATCTCCCCATATATTCTGCCATGATAATAAACAGGGGAGGTGAGAGGGGGTCCCCTTGACGGAGCCCATTCGTTGCTTCAAAAAAACCGTACAGCGATCCATTAACCAAGACTGACTATCTGGGAGTACTAATGCAGGCTGAAATAAGCTCAATCCACTTTGGGGCAAAACCAAATCTTTTTAAGACTTCCAGAAGTAATTCCCAACTTACCCAGTCATAGGCCTTGCTCATGTCTAGTTTTATTACCATTCCTTTGTGCCTATTTGTAACCATAGAGTGGATGACCTCTATAGTCACGATGATACATTCTATTATTTCTCTACCTGGGATGAACCCATTCTGCTCTTTAGAAATTATTTTGTCCAAAACCCCTTTCATTCTATTCAAAAGAGCCTTTGAAATAATTTTATATATTACATTACAGAGGGAGATGGGTTTGTAGTCCAAAAAGGAGGAACAGTTTGGTTTTTTTGGAATGAGGGCTACTGCAGTGTTATTAATATCCTTGAGAAATCATTTCTTTTTTCTGGAATTCTTCTACCACTTCCCATATGTCTCTCCCTATGAAACTCCAGCATTGCTGGAAGAATTTAGCTATGTAAATTTTATCCAAGGAAAGGGGTTCCAAAAGCCTCTTGTTATCCAAATCTTCTATTAGCTTAGGAATACTCGAGATCAGATCCTGATCCAGGTTTGTCACCGATTCTCCATTGCCTAGTAGATTCATAAAATGTTTGACCACCTCAGCCTCTATAGATTCTCTATCCTCTATCATCAAACCATTGCTTCTCTTGATAGATGCTATTATGTTCCTTTCCCTTTGACTTCTTGCTGAAGCATGGAAGAATTTGGTATTGTTGTCTCCTTCTTTAAGTGCTAGATCTCGAGCTTTATCTCTCCAATAAACCTCCTCTCTAGCTAGAACTTCTGCAAGTTGTTCTTTCAAATCTTTTTCTTTCTCAAAGTCTTCAGAAAACATGCCATTTCTAATAACTCTTTCATTCAAACTTTCAAGCTCATCCTCAATTCTTTCTTTTTTCAGCAAAAATATTTTTAAAAGAACTACTATTCCAGATCTTCATTTTATTTTTGATAAAACCTAATCTCCTTAAAAAATGAAAACTAATTGTACCTTTTATTGAAGCACTTTCTTTCCACTAGTTCTCTATTTGGTCTAGTAGATTAGGGTCTCTCCACCACATACTTTCAAATTTGAAGTAGCTTCTGACTGGTTTTTCGCTCAAACTTATCTCTAACTGGACAGGAAAGTGATCCGACGCTATGAGTGGGAGAATAGTAGCATTGCATTGGAAGGCATCCGAAGTCCAACTGGGGCCAACAAAGAAAGGATCTAATCTTTCTACTATGTTAGTGAAGCCTACTCTGTGGTTGGCCTAGGTGAAGCTTCCATTCTTGGGGATGCAGTCAATCACTCCCATATTATTGATGAAATTCTTGAAATCAAGCATTATCTTGTTCACCTTCTTAATTCCTCCATTTTTTTCACCAATATCCAAGATTGCGTTAAAGTCTCCTCCCATTATTAGTTTCTGATGATCCAAATTTGCACAAATGTTTGTGACATCATTCCATACTGTTAGTTTGTCCTCTGTCTTAATTGGACCATAAATGTTGAGAAGAAAGAATTCTACTTGTGACATCAAGCTGTTAACTTTACACAACATCCAATTTTGCCTTGCATCTAATAAAATTACCTCTGAAGTTTGTTTCTTCCATAGGACATCCAAACCCCTGAAGTCCCAGAAGCCTTTTAGAAACATCTTGACCACAGTTTACAGTTTCTAATAAAAATACATCCTTCCTCTACGGATAACTTCATTTATTGCATTATTACTATATCACAGATTGTTTTATCTAGGTGGCGCTTTATGAGGCGCCTTTTGTCAGGGGCCTTTAGGCCCCTGACATTCCAAGTGAGAAGCTTCTTTTCCCTCCAAGGGAGGCCCTGGCTCCCTTGGATTTTACAAAAAATTCTTTGATGTTCTTCAAGCCCAGCTCACTCGCATCCCTTTCCGTTCTCTGCTTATTTGTCTTCCTTCCTCTTTCCTTATGGGGCTTTTTGAGGAAATTTAGAGCCGATTGGCTAATTTATCTGATGTCAAGTTCTCCAAGCTCCTCTTCATCATCCATCTCTTCATCTGAGGTGCCAATGTCTAATTCGCTATCCATATTCAAATTTGTAGGTGGATTTTCTATCATCTTTGTTGATTCTTCTCTGATCGTACATTCCTTTTGGGTCTCCAAAAATAGGGATGAAGGGATTTCAAGCCTTGGTCCCGTCTCACTAAACAAGCCGTCACCTTTTAGATTTGGAGCACATTTTGAATCCTGCTGATTAGGGTTTCTTGATTTTTGGACCCATTTTTTAATAGTTTTTTTCTTTTGGCGGCAACTTCCTTCTGAGTGGTTCCTTCTTCCACATCTCAAGCAATATCTCCTATCTTCCTCGATCTCGAGACTTTGTAGCCAGTGATTTCCATTAATGCATAACATGATCTATTTCAGCATCTCTCTGATTGCCGCAATTTCTAGCCTAGCGTATAAATAAGAGTCTCCGTTAATTATCTCCTCATCTACCTCAATTAGGGTTCCTAGGTATCTTTCGATCTTTTCCAAGCAATCATCCGCCTAGTATTCAATAGGCAAATTATATAATCTAATCCAAATTAGCTGATCGTAGGGATTACATGCGACTGGATTGAAATTTGGCTGCCAATCCTACATGAAAATTGGATCATCTTCCATTTCCTAGAGACCCCCTTATAGGATCTTCCATTTCTCTTCTAGTGAAGAAAAAAGGACCACAAAGAAACCTTTAGGTAGGAATTTTATTATTTTTTATTCTTTCCATTTCTTTCTTATCCAGGTTCTAATTCTTTCCCTTGGCTATTTCTCCCCGATAATTCTGCAAATGATTGCTAGGTCCTTCATCATTTCGAGGTCTGTCTCAATTTTGCAACCCAAGTTGATTGTGATCTTGTCCTCATTTCCTCCACCTTCGCACTGTAATTCCTCTTTCTAGTATTCCTTATCGCCAATTTCTCTTGTCGTAGCTTTTGAGTCTTGTCTATCTTCATCCTTCTGCTTTTTTTCACGATCACTCTCCATTTTTAACTCTACTTTCATGTGTATTACTTTGTTATAATATTACACAATATAATAATAATAATAATATTTAATTAACAGAAGATGATTTTTGTTGAAATGAAAAAGTTACTATATAATGTGAATATATATACATGCTCATAGGAAACATATGCAAGCTATGTATATGTTTCTTGTGAGCATGTATATATATATATATATATATATATAATTCTTTAAAACTCAATGTATTGGCAAACTTAGATCATAATAACATTTTTATAAACAAACAAAAAGGATATAAAAATATCATTAGGGTTGTTGCCTGAATGAGGGTGTTACAGTGCTGTTTTTTTTGTGGAAGGCAAGACACTGCCGTAAGATCTTGATGCAAGGCTTGGGGGGGTATGGGAGTCATCCCCCCACAAAGGTCTAAACCCCTGTGGGGGTGGCAGTGCCCGTCCACTCCCCTGTCTTGGCTGCCATTTTTCAATGTAACAAAACGAAAAAAAATGCCGCCGTTCATTCTCCTTTTTGGTTGTTCAAAATTTTTGGCTCAGGCCGCCACAATGCCTTTCAGACTTGCAGCAACCTAGGTAGTATAAATACATAAAAATATGAAAAGATATATATACTTTCTAATATATTATTCCATCCCTCTGCAACAAAACAAAAATAAGCTTCAACATATACAGAAACCCTCTTCTTTGTATTTTACATAGAGATTAAAAATATATATATGAGGGCCTTTTGAGATTTCAATGAAAAGAAAGAAATATACATCTCAGGCAAGATTGACAGAAGAATTCATCTCTGAGTATAGCTCCGTGCATTGATCCCCCATGGCCAATCCATTTCAACCTGCACATTTTAACACAAAAGAATAGGTGATCAATGAGATGAGAAGAAGAAGAAAAATGAAATAGGGTTAGGAGAGAGCTCTTAGAAAAGCAAATAGAAAATGAGATTAGGGTTTTTGCAAAGAACATTATATTATTCATAAAGGCAATTTAGGGTTGAGAGGAAAATGTGGATGCAAAAATAGAAAATAGATTTAATTTCTTTTAATTTTCTTTGCACGTGATTTTTTTTCCCTCATCCTCTTTTCGTAACTTGATTTTAATATAAATGTTATTCTTTGTTATTCTTTTGGGGTTATTTTTATGAGAGTGGATGCTGATTTGTATATAAGCTATACTCCTTTATTTCTCTAGTGGGATATAATTTTTAAATGAAAGGTTTGGTGGGGATTTTATTTAGATTGCTTTAAGGGAAATTTTACTTTTAAATGCTCATAGATGATGTAGTTATTTTAATTAATTTTATTTAATCTAATGGGCTAGGACAAATGTGTTTTGTGACAATAATTAATTTAATTGGGTGTAATTAATATTTAATTATTTTTAATTGGAAGGGCTTTTTAGAGTTTTTCTAAAAACTACCTTTACTTTATTTCATTGCTTTTAATTATTTTTTTTGTTGGCTTTATGATTTTTAGTTCTAAATTTAAAGTTATCCATTGTAATCTAATTTTGTTTTTTTTTTCATTATTTTTTTTAGTATGTTGTGGGATTAATTAATGATTTTTAGTTTTAAATTTAAGTTCTCTTTAAAAAAAAAAATTTACTTTTTTTTAATTGCCTTTTTAGTTATTATGTTGCGAGATTAAATTTAACCTTGGTATTTTAAATTAATGATTGGATTAGATAGACTATGCTATGATGTTGATTATGGTTTACATGTTAGATTCATTTGGAATTATAATGTTGTGCGTTCATTGATTTTGATTAAATTCAAATGTTAGTATTAAAGAATGAATTATTATACAGTCTTGATATTGAGTTGAGTAGAAATATAGTAGATAGTAAATCTTATGGATGATGTTATGTGTTGATTAATGAGGATTTGATGATTCTGCGACATTGTGTGTGTGTATGCTTTCTTTCGCTTTGGCTATGATATACATGTTACTAATTTGTTTTTGTAAGTGTGCAGACGATTTTCCATGCCACAAAAAATTGGAGATCATCCCACACCCTTATATGAATTCCATGTAACTGATCTAATCCCAAGGGGGGACTAAGGTCTTATGTGTATTGCAAGATGATTTTTAATGATGTCTAATTTTCATGTCCCTTCAATTAGGTCTACCCTTTTTAATTGATTCAAATTATGGCGTTGTGAAATATTTGTTTGCTTTGGCACATTTTTGTCCTTTTTATGTGATTTTATGCTACCTAAGGTGTTTATTTTAGGTTAATTTTCATCCTAGGCTGTACCCCTAGGGTCTAGGGCCCATTTGAGCATGCTAAACCCTAGGGTCACCTCTATCTAGTCACTTTAACTTCACCCTAAAGTAAAGTGACGAAATTCAAATTTTAAGAGTGGTGGATGGGTCAAACATTCAACCATGACTTACTCCTCTTTCAAAGGCTTTGGTTCCCTTGCCATGAAGACTTGGGGAGTCTTCATGACTTCCAAGTGTATGAATCCCATCTCCAATGCTCTCACACATGTGTGAGAGCATCTTGGAGTGAATGGGATTTCTTTGGAGAATATGACTATGACAAGTGTCATATCTTATCCTCTTGGAGTCCACCTAATGAGATTTCTACTCTCCACCTTTTCTCTCACACATGTGTGAGAGCACATGTAGAGAGGGTGAGGCTTTGTGGGATGGGATAGTGACATGTGTCACCTCCACATCCCATGGAGCTTGCAAGTGGGTTGTGAGGAGGAAGGAGAAGGTGACATGTGTCACCTTCTCATTCCTCAAGGCTCTTGAGAAGAGCCTATAATACTCCCTCTTTGAGATGGGGAGAGGGTTCTCCATTTTCACTTATTTTATTTTATGATGGCCTTTTTGAGGAGTTAGCTAGATTTGGAGACTTGGAGGTAAGAGTTGGAGAAGGTTGGAAAGCTCTTCATCAAATTTCTTCCATTATTGGGCTTTCATAGGTAAGATTCAAGGCTTGAAGACTTTTCCATATATTTAAACTTTATTGTGTGATTGTGGTTTTGAGTGTTTATATCCTTTTTGTTATGTGAGTTTTTGTGGGTGTTTGTATGAGACTCTCCATTTTTAGAGAGCTCATCATGTATGGGTTGGGAGAGGAGTGAACCTCCTCGAGGCCACCCTCTTGATCTATGTGACATTTGATGGCTTTGAGAGCCTTTGGAGGAGTATGAGTTTATTTGAGAAGACATGAGTGCCTTGGAGATGGTATATCATTATTGTGGTGTGTAAGGATTGAGGCCTTGTATTTGAGATTTATGATATTTTGGGTTTTAGGAGTGCACCTCTTGAGTGGAGAGCTGTCCACTCTCCTACCCCCTAAATCCATCTTTCATGGATTTCGTTGTGTGTTAAACTTGGATGAGTGTTCTTCTTGATTTTGAGTGTATTTGTTCTTTGTATGTGGTGTGAAATCGGGTGAGGATGATCTCCTAGCTCGGGGGTGACATTATTTCAGGTCTATGGTAGGGTGGAGAGCATTTGTGGGCATGGGAAAGTTTTCCTTTGTTTTTATTGCAGGTTGAGATAATGGAGCTTGGAGGAAGATTTTATCATTTTTGTGGTTGTGTTGAATGGTTGTTTTGAAGCCTTGGCCTAAGAGGCCTTGTTGTATTTTAAAGAGAGAATGAGCTCTCTATTGTTGTGTTTTCATATTTCAAGTATTCTCTATGTGTTGTTGCTGATATTATTACAATGGATGTAATGAAAGAATATGTATTTCAGTATTTTGTATTACAATATTATCAAAAGAAAGAAGATGATATTTCATTTATAGTTGTTGCAATGGTTTTGTCTCAAAAGAAAAAAAAAACAATATTACATTACTTGTAGTTGTTACCATAGAAAATATGTAAAAGTTGTATTTCATTTCTACCATATTTTAATTTCTTGCTGTGTAAGTCATTTAGTTGTTGTGTTTCTTTTGAAGTTCCAAAAACTTTTTGAGTGAATTTTAATTTTGCTGTGTAAAAAAAATTTAGTTTACTATGTCTATATAGAAAATGAAGAACTTATTTGTGAGGAGAAAATAATTGCCCTTCTTTAGTTTTCAAAAGAAAATCTTACTTTTTTAGTGTTATTGCAAAATGGGCTTACTATCATCTTACTTCAAAAAGAAATAATCAGACTGAATTATTCTTGTTATATATATATATATATATATATATATATATATATATATATATATATATATATATATATATATATATATAATTCTTTAAAACTCAATGTATTGGCAAACTTAGATCATAATAACATTTTTTTAAATTAGAAAAAAAAAGATATAAAAATATCATTAGGATTACTGCCTGAATGAGGGCGTTACAGTACTATTTTTTTTGGTGGAAGGGGCGGCGTCTAGGCGGCGGTGCCCATCCACTCCCCTGTCTCGGCTACCATTTTTCAATGTAACAAAACAAAAAAAAAAGCCCCTGTTCATTCTCCTTTTTGGCTGTTCAAAATTTTTGGCTCGGGCCGCCATCATGCCTTTTAGACCTACAGCAACCTAGGTAGTATAAACACATAAAAGTATATATATATATTATTCTATCCCTCTGCAACAAAACAAAAATAAGCTTCAACATATACAAAAACCCTCTTCTCTGCATTTTACACAGAGATTTCAATGAAAAGAAATAAATATACATCTCAGGCAAGATTGACAGAAGAATTCATCTCTGAGTATAGCTCCGTGCATTGATCCCCCGTGGCCAATCCATTTCAACCTGCACATTTTAACACAAAAGAATAGGTGAACAATGAGATGAGAAAAAGAAAAAAATGAAATAGGGTTAGGAGAGAGCTCTTAGAAAAGCAAATAGAAAATGAGATTAGGGTTTTTGCAAAGAATATTATATTATTCATAAAGGCAATTTAGGGTTGAGAGGAAAATGTGGAGGCAAAAATAGAAAATAGATTTAATTTCTTTTAATTTTCTTTGCACGTGATTTTTTTCCCCTCATCCTCTTTTCTTAACTTGATTTTAATATAAATGTTATTCTTTGTAATTCTTTTGGGGTTATTTTTATGAGAGTGGATGTTGATTTTTATATAAGCTATACTCCTTTATTTCTCTAGTGGGATATAATTTTTAAATGAAAGGTTTGGTGGGGATTTTATTTAGATTGTTTTAAGGGAAATTTTACTTTTAAATGCTCATATATGATGTAGCTATTCTAATTAATTTTATTTAATCTAATGGGCTAGGACAAATGTGTTTTGTGATAATAATTAATTTAATTGGGCATAATTAATATTTAATTATTTTTAATTTGAAGGGCTTTTTTGAGTTTTTCTAAAAACTACCTTTACTTTATTTCATTGCTTTTAATTAATTTTTTTGTGGGCTTTACGATTTTTAGTTCTAAATTTAAAGTTATCCCTTGTAATCTAATTTTGTTTTTTTTTTCATTGTTCTTTTTGGTATGTTGTGGGATTAATTAATGATTTTTAGTTTTAAATTTAAGTTCTCTTAAAATCTTTTTTTTTTTACTTTTTTTATTATCTTTTTAATTATTATGTTGCAAGATTAAATTTAACCTTGGTCTTTTAAATTAATTTAGGTGGGATTTTTGGAAAGAGGGTTAGGTGTAGAAATTAATGTTAGAAAATTTAATTAACTTAATCCGTTTAAATTCCTTTTGGCTAATCTATAGTGTAAAGGGGATACTTATTTTAATTAATTATTTAATTTGAACCCCATTTAATTTATTTGGTTAGTACTCAACTTAAGGATGAATTTTATTTATTTCTGTTGACTTTAGAGTTTAGGATTATCTTATTTTAAATTCTATCACCTTGGCTATTAAGGAACGTTGAAGTAAATTTTGTTTAGGAATATATTAGTTTTAAATTAATTTATTTTTAATGGTTTTAACTAGGGGATATTTTTAAGTTTTCCATTCTCGACATAGAGGTGCTAGGCTGCCAAATTTTATCTAGAATTCTATGGTTAACTTAGTAATTTATGTCCTATTCATTTTAATACATTTATTTATCATGAAATTTAATTATGTCCTAGATGTATTTAATTTAATTTAATTATTTTAGTTCCTAGGGTTAGATTTCAACACGTGTCAAAATCACCCCACTTTACTTAGGAATCTTAGGGTTAGACCCAATTTGGAAACTAACCCTATTGGCGACACTCCTCACGTCACATAATGCCCTTAGTAGACTATCATTTCACAAGGGATGTGAAAGGAACTTCACACTTCCCCAACTTTGACTGAGGTCTTCACCTTCATGAAATCATCTCTGAGCACATATGTTGCACACGAGGGGGTTTTTGGGATCAGGTGGGAAAATTTTTTGATGTTTCGTGTCATGACCACATGACAAATGTGGACATGACATGTGTGTTGTGTGTTGTGAGCACATGAGAAATATGGGCATGACAGGAATCTTCATAATATAAACATCTCAACCAAAATTTGGATCACCTACTCTCTAATGAAGATCCTACAATTCACATATGTGTTGGAGGAATATGATACTAGGTTTTCTCAATGAATGAATGTTTATTGATTAGAGGGAAAAGTAGGTTTTAAAATGACTCAATACTCAATTTTCAAGAAAATTACCATTGAATTTACATAGTAAATATTAGGGCACAAAAGGGAAAAATACTTCAATTTTTTAAATTTGACTACAAACACTCATATTGGGGGAACATGTGTCTAGAAACTAGTTTCCATGGGTGTAGGTGCCTTTGCATGGTAAAATTTCTAATTTTCAAGGGATGACTGGTAACACATTTTTAAAGTTGTGACCACTTGCATTATCCTTCTTTAATCATAGGAGAGGCAAGAAAAATAGGGGAATTGACATCCAAATGAGTGAAGAAACATAAGGTATGATGAGCTATAGATATAACTAGTCTAATTTTGCAAATGTATCTTTCTTCTCATCCCTAAATCCCAGTTCATCCACTGATTTGTGCATATATTTTTGAGAAATCCTATTTAATTACATGTTAAGATATAAGTGTAATGCTTAAATAATTTATAGAACAAAGAGTTTTATGTAATAGTTTTATGTCATAAATTGTCCCCCTAGGACTTTTACCTCCTAAGTTTAGCTCTTGGGTCCCTTATTTTACATCTTGCATGTTCATTTTAACTCTCAGAAAAAAAATGGCCTAAAACCCATGTCAAATGGGGCTTAAGGGACATCGTCATCTTTAACCCTACCCTAAAATAGGACCTAGGGTCTTGGGTGCTCGTGCCCTAGTCCTACCCTATTTTAGGCAGGTCCTAAATTTAAATGTTTGTTATGTGACCATTAAAAGGTTTTGTGGCCGACATCTTAAGTTTGAATTATGAAATTAAAGTAGGAATGCATATATAAGCATGTTTAGGGATTCATTTACAAACTAGAAGATGATTATGAATTTTTGGCAAACTTATGATTTAAGAACATTCGAGATATTCATTGTTGCAAAGTAGAATATTGTTGTCGTGTTTGTGATTATAGATTTAGCTTCATCTTCTCATGTGTTGAAGGATTTTCATCTACATGTGAGCTATACCTCTGAGGTGATATCTATGTTGGCAAGAGACACTATATGGATTCATGATTGTTGTCATTGATGGCAACAAAGTTCATCCCACACATCTGCAGGACATGGTGTGTCTCTATCGGAAGTCAGAGTGAAGAATGTTGTGGTCCGCTAAACAAGAATAGAGCATGTGGCAAGGTCTGACAGATAGGTCCAGATCTCTCAGAGGAAGTATCTTGGTGAAGTACAGATTTGGAGAAGTCAAGAGGACTACCTTGAGTGGTATATTCCAAGGATTTAGCCTCCGGTGATAGATGAGGTAAAAGATATGAATACTTGAGTACCGGGTTCCTGAGAAATAGTGTGAACAGAGGAAGAACTGACTAACAGAACATCAAACTACTTTCTGGATGTGTTACTGATGGTGATAAAGGTTATGAAGGCATGAATCATGTTTGGCTAACATGATTAATGATTTCTACAAGTAAATACTTGATCTACATTACTTGATGTGTAAGGATTCAGCCAACAGAACAGAGTTTGTGAGAAGATTGAATGTTCTAGGTGCCGACTAGAAAGATAATGAAATCACTTGTGTGGATATATATATATATAGGATGGATTTAGTTGTGAGAAGTGTCATGTGATATGTGGTATGTGAAGAAAAGTAGAGCAGAGTAGAAACAGTAAGAAAGGTCTGGTATGTGAAAGGAAAGCAGCATATGAGAAGAGGAAAGATGAAGTGCAGCAGATTAGTGAACTGAGCCTAACTAGAACTAAACTCCAGCATATGTGGATGCTTCCAATCAGTTCAAGTATTGTATAACATTCTTTTGTAGACAGTGTGTCTCCTTGTAGGCAGTGTGCCTCCTTTGTGAGTAGTGTGCTCGGGCAGTGAGCCCTAATTGGCAAGTGCCATTTTGTATTTCCTTATTCTTCTAACAGAGAATAATCTTTGGGTTAATCACCCTATGGTTTTCTCCCTTAATAGGGTTTCCACGTCAAAAATACTATGTCATGTGTTTTTCCATTTCATGGTAATGTTTGCTTATTTGAATTAATGTTGCATTGATTAATAAGAAAGTTCAGAAAGAAGAAATAATTAGGATAACTGATTCACCCCCCTCTCAATTATCAACAATTGGTATCAAAGCTAGGTTCCTCCTAACAGAGTCTAACAGCTCAAGGAAGATCTGGGAGTTCAAATGGATGCATATGGTTTAAGAGAGCAACTCAGGACTGCCCTTGATGATCTTGAACAGTCAAACTCTGAAGTCAATGAATTGAAGGAAAGACTCAAGCAGGCTGATGAATTCATGAGAGAACTAAAAGACAAATTAAGTCTCTCTATGAAAAAGAGAAAGGAGCTACTTTAGCAATTGGCAAGACAAGGTGAAGCAAATGATGCAAATGAAGAGTTGAATGAGAAAACCAAGTTATGTGAAAAGTTATCAAAAGAAATCATTATGGTAAGACATGAAATAGAATCAGGAGTTATGAAGTTTACCCAAGAAATTGAAGAGAAAAGAAAAATTGAAGATAATCTAAGACAATCTCTCAAGGAGAAATCAGAAGATTGCCACCAGATGGACAGAATTATCAGACATCTTAAATCTGATCTTGAAGATGCTAAAAATAATGAAGAAAAACTTGAGGATCAAATTGTCTCTCTCAAAAGGGATCTTCAAACAGCAAATGAATATAAAGAGAAATTCAAGATAAGTTCTGCTCAACTTGAAATTCTTCTTGACAGCCAAAAGAAGGCAGATGACAGGTGTGGTCTAGGATATGAGAAAGGAGAAAGCTCTAGATCTGGTTTGAGGAATTTTGGATCAGAAAATCTAAGGGACAGGCCTAGAAGACCTCCGGTAAGACAGCCTAATGCTCAAAGATATCCATCCTTCAGTGGATACTGCCACAACTGCAATAACTTTGGTCACAAAGCTAATCAGTACAAAAAGAGAATGAGTCAGACTAACTCATCCTTCTCTGAACAGTGCTTTAACTGCAAGAGGTATGGTCACAAATCTCATGAATGCATAAATATGCAAATGAACAAATCATTCAATGGTAGATGCTTTGCATGCAATAGAATAGGTCATATGGCTAATCAATGCAGATCAAGAGGATATCAGTCAAAGATGTAAAGAAATGTTGTTTGCCAAATCTGTAATAGATTCGGTCATAGTGCAAAATTCTGTAAAAATAAGAATCAGGACAAAAGAGGTCTGGTATATCATAATTAGAATCAAGATAAGGGCAAACAAAAAGTGAGTACAGATGAAGTTAAAAGAGGGATGAATAAGATTTGGGTGAAGAAGAGTACAGAGAATGTAGAGGATGGATCCACACTAGACTCTGGTGCTGATATTCCTTTCAAAAATTAAGAAATGAGCTCTGGCTCAGGGGGAGACACAAAGAAAACCTTGTTCCCCCAACCAGTCAAGTGGTGCCGAAATTGGCATAAGAAGAGGATGCGGATTAAAGGGTTTGTAGATATGAGTCTTGAAATGATCTAGTTAAAATTTCAGAGGTCTGCATGAAGATATGAAGAAGTTGTGATCGATCAAGTAGAACCAGTTCTAGGAGATGCTCCGGAGTGACAGATTGCCACAAAAAGGTCCAATGAGATCTGGAAGTGCATTGTCCTATTCTGCGGACTGGTCAGAGTTTATGGGATGTCCTTGTGATGTGTCATCTCAATTTATTCATGGTTTGGAAGATCCGCATGATGTTCATAGATCAGGACAGATCTGGTTCTTTGAGTCATCTGAATAAGGCAAACTGAAATAATGTAGGTCAAGCATTTATTGCAATCTGATATTAGGGTTTGCAGAGCAATATAAGGGTCTTCTCATTAATCACTTGTTCATTCTTCACTCAAGAAGAAACAAAAAATGGAGCTCTGCAACGAAATTCCTCAAGTTCATCGAAGATCACTTGCAGAAGTCATTACTTCCAGAGATCAATCCAACCTACTCCATGAAACTAATAGGCGCAAAAGGTATTTTCCATTTTCAAATATCTCACTGCAAATCTCTTGATAATGGGTACTCCAAATATTGTAAAGATTTCTGATAGACCTCGCCCTACATTTAAGAAACATCCATACAAATCCTTGGAGGTAGACCCCCTAGGTACATTTTCCAGTGTTCCGCATGGCATTTTACACACTGAAGATATTAGGGTTTATATACATGCAAACATTGAAGAGTTTGGGGAATTCAAACTAAGAGACTTTTACCACAAGCAGTTAATAGATGATTCTTTTGAGATCAAACCTCAGTATAAGAGCATCTGAGAAAAACACTTTGATCAGTTCATTCATTTCCCCTGCTTTGAAGAAGATGAATGGGTCTGGTATGTATTGAGAAGGGTACATGACAACTTTCTGTGGCTGAACAGACCTTGCAAAATCACCAAGGAAGCAATTAGGGCAGTAATTGATTTACACTCCTCCAGAGGAATTCCTGTCCTCAAATCTGTCAAAAACAACATTGTCACAGAGGCCACCAGATCAAAATTTGATAAGAGGGCAATGACCATTGAAGATATTACTAACCCGGATATCAAGTATGCATCTATGATAATAGGATACAAGATATATCATTCCATTAGGAAGAATTCAGTATCTGAAACTACAGTATACACAGCCTATGAGATGCTGAGAAAGAATGCAAATTATGATCTCTGTGAACTCCTCTTGAGCCAATTAATGGAAAACATACAGAAGATCAAGAAGGACAAAAAGAACTCCTTTAAATATGGAGGACTGATACTATGTTTGTTCTTCTACTTCATGAATGAGCTTCCCGGATCAAATGGATGGGTATGGGAAAATGACAAACCGGTAGCTATCCATATCAGAGATTACTTGCATGAACTTGGAGATGCTAAGGCTAGAAATACAACTCTGTGGGGTTACTTCAAGCAATTCCAAAATACAATGCAAATCAGAGAAAGAATCCCCAAATCAGTAGTTGAAAAATACAAGGATACAGTGTGCTTCATGGTAGACACTAATCAATGTCTTATGGAGGCAATAGAGCCAAGGATAGTCTGGATCATGCCCATGGGGTATGAAGTGGATGAACAGATTGTGGAGCTACATGTTCAACACATGCTAAGTCAGCCTAAAGATCCAAAGGCAGAAAGGTTTGGAACCTTTGAGGAGCTAAGTGTAAAGATCCATGTGGAACTCAGAGAACCAGAGATGAAAAGGAAGGTGAGAAAAGAAGTAGAACATATTGCACAAGGCCTTGGGATCTCAAAGGAGGCACTTGATGCCAACTGAGAAAAGAGACAAAAAGCTGAGGAAGAGAAGAAAGAGGCAGAAAAGGGAAGCAAGAAAAGTGCTTCAGTTGAAACTTCCACCTAGACCAGATCTTCAAAGAGACCAGCACCTGTCCCTGCTAAAAGCTCAAAACCGGAAGTCCAAGCATCTGACAAAGGAGAGAAAAGGTCAAAGACAAAAGCCACAAGGGTTTATACAAGTCAAAGAGATGAAGAGGAAACTGAATCTGATGAAGAAGTTAGGAAAATGAAGAAAAAGAAGAAAACATACAGTCAACCCTCTACCGGACAAAAGGATGAAGAAAAGGCAGAGGAATATGTTGAAAAACCCACTCTTCACATTGACGACATAATCAAATCAGTCACAGTGGACGGAAATCTTCAGCCAATGGTTGAGTTTTATGATGATTATGGTGAAGCAGATCAGAAGATATTGCAAGATGCCACAATCAGGTATCTAAATATTTACAACAAAGCATTTATTGAAATTATATCTCTGATCCCTAAAAGCTTGGAGAAGGAACTAGAATCAAGAAAGAACACTACCCAAACTAAAGACCTAGAAATCCGAGAACAAATAGTAATCTAGCTATATCCTTCAATCGACCCCAAGACAATGAATATGATATTTAAAGATTGTAAGGATGAGTTCAGAAGCAAAGCAAGGATGAATCAACTTATGCTTGGTGAAACTGACAAGGTAGCTAAGGACATAGAAGAGATCCTCTGGAAGGCCTTCAAAAGATTTAATCTTCCTATTTTAGAGGACCTGGGTACTAATCCCTCAACCACAAATGTTGTAGAAGAAACTCCTAAGAAAATGATAGAAGAGGTGAGCCCTGAACAGACTAACATTTCTCCTCTGGTTTCCCCTACAATCTCTGAATCTAAAGGAGAAGAAAAATTATAGGAGAAAGAAGTAGAGGTGAAGGAAAAAGAAGATGACAGTGCTAAGGTTGTAGAAGGAGAGAAAACTCCTAAGGACAGCTCCAAGACTGTAGAAGAGAAGAAACATCTATCTCTGGCAAGAGACACTACATAAACTGTCCAAGAATTCCTGAACAAAGAAACAATGGAGATTGATGAACCGGAGCTTCTACAAGGTCCATTCAATTTTGATTCTCTTTCTCTGGTATAGACAATGAAGATAGCTTCATTTGCAAATGTTAAGGCTAATGAAAAACTCCTAAAGTCTCATATGGAAGACTGTGAGTTGATAGAAGCTACTTTCAGAGTGCTTGAAAAGATTATACCATCAGTTTAGATAGATCCCACAACCTCCACTCCCGGTAATCTTAAAACTCTAGTCAGCAGTGTCAATACATATTTTGATTCACTAGAGAAGTCAGCAGAAGATAAGGTCCGAAAGGAATTTCTTGCAAAGATTATCAGAGGTACAAGGTTTGATAAGTAATGATAGGAGAAATATGAGTATAGGGATAAAGAGCTTAGAAAATGCTCTTATAGATGGCGGAAAAATATACAAATTTTGTATTTCATGGTCTAAAGTAACAGTAGAGATTGAGAAGAAAATAAAAGAGCAAGAGGATAAACTACTAAGTTTGTCTCAAAGTTTTGATCCTCTCTCTTCCTCCATAGTCAATCAAGAGTGTCAGACTATTGCAATCACAACTGCAATAAAGAATTTTGAGAAGGAAAGGAAGAACATGATCAGCCAAATGGGTGAACTTAAGAGGATCATTGTCCCTAAGTTAGAGGCCATGCATGAGGCCATAACTGAAGCTCAAATCACAGCCTAGACAAATGATCCAACAGATCTAAAAAGGGCAGATGCATTTTCATTCCTGTTGAGCGGTCATATCTCAATTTTGGATAGAATGAAGCAAAGTTGGGCTACAAAATTTATTCAATTAAACACAACTTTTGCAGACATACTTAAGTATATGTAAGTATGCCATATGTATATACTTATGCGGCTAAGTATAGTAAATTTTTTAAAAATTTTGGTGTGCAGACCCTACCCTTTGCCATTGATGTCAAAGGGGGAGTGAGGAGCAGTGAAAAATGAGGAATCCAACTAAGGGGGAGCTCCGGAAAATGTATATAAAGACAAAACATCAGCCAAGGGGGAGCATAGTGTAAACACTTAGTCATTTTTCACTAAGTGTTGCCATCAATGCCAAAGGGGGAGATTGTTGGCAAGAGACACTATATGGCTTCATGATTGTTGTCATTGATGGCAACAAAGTTCATCCCACACATCCGCAGGACATGGTGTGTCTCTACCGGAAGTCAGAGTGAAGAATGTTGTGGTCCGGTAAACAAGAACAGAGCATGTGGCAAGGTTCGACAGATAGGTCCGGATCTCTCAGAGGAAGTATCTTGGTGAAGTGCGGACTTGGAGAAGTCAAGAGGACTACCTTGAGTGGTATATTCCAAGGATTTAGCCTCCGGTGATAGATGAGGTAAAAGATATGAATACTTGAGTACCGGGTTCCTGAGAAATAGTGTGAACAGAGGAAGAACTGACTGACAGAACATCAGACTACTTTCCGGATGTGTTACTGATGGTGGTAAAGGTTATGAAGGCATGAATCATGTTTGGCCAACATGATTAATGATTTCTACAAGTATATGCTTGATCCGCATTACTTGATGTGCAAGGATTCAGCCGACAGAACAGAGTTTGTGAGAAGATTGACTGTTCTGGGTGCCGACTAGAAAGATAATGAAATCACTTGTGCGGATATATATATAGGATGGATTTAGTTGTGAGAAGTGTCATGTGATATGTGGTATGCGAAGAAAAGCAGAGCAGAGTAGAAATAGTAAGAAAGGTCCGGTATGTGAAAGGAAAGCAGCATATGAGAAGAGGAAAGATGAAGTGTAGCAGATCAATGTACTGAGCCTAACCAGAACTAAACTCCAGCATATGTGGATGCTTCCAATCAGTTCAAGTATTGTATAACATTCTTTTGTAGACAGTGTGTCTCCTTATAGGTAGTGTGCCTCCTTTGTGAGCAGTGTGCTCGGGCAGTGAGCCCTAATTGGCAAGTGCCATTTTGTATTTCCTTATTCTTCTAACAGAGAATAATCTTTGGGTTAATCACCCTGTGGTTTTCTCCCTTAATAGGGTTTCCACGTCAAAAATACTATGTCATGTGTTTTTCCATTTCATGGTAATGTTTACTTATTTGAATTAATGTTGCATTGATTAATAAGAAAGTTCAGAAAGAAGAAATAATTAGGATAACTGATTCACCCTCCCTCTCAGTTATCAACAATCTATTTGTGTTGAATCAATCATTTATCAATTTATTTTTACCTCTATCCCACAGGGATACGTACTCTTTATCAAACAATGGTGTTGGAAGGCTTGAATGTCATTCTGAGGCTTAACTGAGGCAAGCTCCTAAACACCACAACCCCCAACCCCTCTCCTTGTGATTACAGGTTATAGGTATCAAATTTCATGGAGTGGAGTTGTAGAGGAAGGTTACAGAAAATAAGGATTCCAGATCTAGTGGAAATAAGTAGTTTGGTGCACTATTGGGGCTAGGGCACTAGTCACAGTGCCCTCCGCATCTGTACAACCAAAAATAGATAGAATACTGATCATTAGTGTAAGAAGGAGTCTGGAACCCCCTAAAGAAAACACTGCATTCAGCTAGGGCACTAGTCACAAAGTCGCTTATTGTTTAGATTCTTGAACTTCAAAAAATGGTTAGTAACTAATCTTTGTCTACTATCTTGGTCTACGAGCATTTGTCATAATTTATATGTTTGCTTACGATTTTATATAATTAGTGTTTGAGCATACTTGAGCATTAAATTAATATATTAATCAACAATTTCTAAATTTCCACCTCGTTACAAGTGACTATCAACTTGTAGGTGAATCCTCTTGTAAAGAGTTGTGATTCAACTAGGTTGAATGTCCTTGAATGTTAGTAGTGAAAGGAAGATCTAATTAACAAACCCTCTTCCCTCTTTTCCCACTAAAAAATTTAGTGAACCCATGTTTTTATTAAATTTTGCACCTGTTGTACTTCAGATTTTTATTCATTCATCGTATTGCATTTGAAAATATACAAAAAAATTTAAAATTTTTGAATATTTTGAAAAAAAATTGGCATTATAGGCTTGCATTTTGACATAAATTCATTTTAATTTATCTAATTTCTGATATTTTCATTAGATCTAATATAAATTATAGTGCAACACATCATTAATTAATCATTTTCATCACATTTACATGCTTAATTTGTTAAATTTTGCTTGAAATTGTGCATTTTTCATATAACCTAGTCTTTGCATTAGCTAGGGTTTGCAGTTAAAATCTTGTTTCATATTTTATTACTCCTTTAAACACTCTTTTAGGACTGATTTCTGATTGTAGTGTTTCATCATAGTGTGTTTTTGCATTTACATCCTAACAAAAACTAGCATATTCACTCAACTCTCTTTAAAATTACACTTGCATTGAGCATTGAAGTATTTTGGCATCATTTTCAGATCTAAGCTGAGCTATTTCACGTCATAAATCTGATTATAAAACATTCATATATCATTTTGCATAGTCTCATGTCTTAATTTCACAATTAGGGTTTAAAACCCTTGCATTTTCACTAGATTTTGACTAATTTTCATCTAGATTTGCATTATAGGTGTGTTGTGAAGGATATTGCTACATTAGTGGACTGATAATAAGTATTTAATTTTCTACCCCTCATTACTTTCTTCACAACACTACTTCTTTTAGGCATTTGCATTGAAAAAAGTGGAAAAATCAAGCACTTTAGGTCATAAATATACATAGTTTTGCACTTGCTCCTTGTATAAGTATTGAAAATCTTTTAAAATCTGATCTTGATTCATTTGAGACATATATAAATGGCTTCTCATCACAACAATAATTCTAGGTTCCCTCCTAGGCCTTATTTGAAAAATAGCCCTGAACCTAAAATCACATTTACGCCTCATGATAAAACATTTGTAGATAATGAAGGGCCTCTTTACATCACCATGAATAATGGAGATCTTAGTGCATGGTACACTTTTAGATCCTAATTGCATGACTAATGTGGTAACTGAATAGTTCCTTCTCTCATATAATTTAACACAAGATTCTTATGAACCTTTAGATTTAATGATTAAGACACACACTGGAACTTTCACACCTACCTTTGGGAAAATATCCTTATTGGTTACGGTATATGATAAAGTTGTAGATCAATTAATTATTTGATGTTATCTCTTTATCTAACCTCTTCCACATAAAACTAGGACACCCATGGTTAAAATCTATGAATGTTGTCCCCTCAACTATTCACAATTGCATAAAATTCCCTTTACATGGACAAGTGCATACTATTCAATGTAATACATGGCAACCTATGGTTATGGAAAAGAACTTTACTCTTGATTACTTTTGGCCACAACTTGATAGAGACCCTGAGCGATGAAGAGACAACTCTTTCCTACAATACAAATGATACAAAGCAAAAATTATATGTAGAGTGGTTAGGCCTCCTATGTAAACAATAAGAGAAGAACAACCCACATTAGAATAACTTCCTAGAGCGGAACAAAAAGGACCCTATGTTGAGGTTCCTCCTTCATCATCCTTACAAGGATCGGGTGTGAGTTGTCAAGAATAGAACACTTCATCAAGACAAATGAGATTTCAACAAGCTTCCTCCTCTAACACAAAAAGACCAATAGAAAAAGATGACAATAATTTTGAAGATAGAAGCAATATGACAAGAAGAAATAGACAAGAAAGAGAAAGGAGGAGGAAAAGACAAGCTTTTGCCCAACATAATGTACCTTAACAAGAAAACATTCCACCTAACATTGAATCAAACCAAGAAGAGCTTAAGAATGAACAATTTAAAGATAAAAACAAAAGTTGGGATATGGTAAGATCTTATGTGCCTCTTTCCTCTAACATTTGAGATTGGGAAGATGATGTTTTGCTTGATGACAACCTCTAGTTTCATTGTATCTTCATGTAAGTATTTATAACCCTTTACCTTTGTGTTGTATTCCCCCATGATGTGTTATGTGTCATTTAGGCCTCCTTGGATGACCCTTGATACTCTTCTAAGGTCAAGGATACTGGGAGACCATCTTTTTTGTGACCCTTCTTCTATTTGTATCATCATTCTTCTATCTTGTTTCTCCTCTATTTTATTATCGTGTGTCATGCCTTAGGGTCATAGCATTACGGTTGGTGACCTGGGGGTACCTTCCTATGTGACAACCCTAAGGCACTTGATCTCCTCTCTTAATTTATTGTTTACCTTCTTCTAGTGGTTCTATCTAGTCGATGGATGATGAAAAACAAATAATACTGATATGGACCATGTGTCCCTTCAATGAGTAAGCAAAAATGAACCTAGTCCACACATGACAATGGGGTTGATATATATTATCTGATGTTTGGCTAGTAGAATCACTCTGTGTGATATTTTGATGTTGTCTTATATTTTCTAACAAACCTCAACAATATAGCTACTCCATGCACTTTGTTTATCTTGGGTCTCACCATGGTTAATCTCAATTCTGAGATCTCTACAGTATAGCCCCACGGTTATACTCATTTTCTAAATCCATAGTATGACCTTGTCTATTGATTTGATTATTTTCATGCATTGCTTTTATCATATGATGTGGTTATTATATTAGAGAAAGATTTCTAACCTATCTTCTTGTAGGAAATTATCTGTTTGTGGGAACATTTGGCGATCATAAAGTACATGTCACCTTTGGGGGCATGGGATTTACAAGAGCTCGTATTCCCTTGTATGTTTTCTCTCTACCTTAAAATTCTTGGCATCAGTACATGATATCAACCACCTTAAGGTGGGGGCATATAAAGGTAAATGTCTAATTATTTTGATACTAACAAAGCGTGTTTGTAAGCCCTCTACAGAGGTAGGATGTCGCATCTCCAACGTGATTGCACATCTTTATTTTATATTGCAATCATAAATCCCTCTGTGGAGGTGGGATATCATTCATATCCTTTTATTGAAATCCCTCTACGGAGGTGGGGATGGTGTATCCCTTAAGCTAGTGCACATCCTTTTTATTTCAAAAGTCCTCTGAGTAAGCGGGGTTGGTGTATCCTCCCTTAAGCATGTCTTTGGCAGTTGTTGTGGCATAAGCCCAACCATCAGGTGTGCGTGTAGCATGCTTGAGATGGTAGGGGATTAGCAATAAGTTCCTTACATCACCTTGTTTGTCGTGTTTTAAACATATAGTATGTCTTTGGCATGTTATACAATGTTCATGTTTTCTGTGTGTCTTCCATGTGTTTATTCCCAAGTATAGTCCAAAGAACATGGCAAAATGCCCCTCCTATGCTTTGGGATTTGTATGGCATGTTTGTTCCCAAGTATAGTCCAAAGAATGTGGCAAAATGCCCTCCTATGCTTTGGGATTTGTATGGCCTACTTGTTCTCAAGTGTAGTCCAAAGAGTGTGGTGAAATGCCCCTCCTACCTCTGAGATTTGTATTGCATGTCTTCTCCCCCATATGTAGTCCAAAGAGAATGGTAAAATGCCCCTCCTACATTTTGGGTTTGTGTGTTGCACTTTTACTTTAAATGCAGGACCTAGGGGCTTGGGTGCTCACACCCTAGTCTTGCCCTATTTTAGGTAGATCCTAAATTTAAATGTTCGTTGTGTGACTATTAAAAGGTTCTGTGGCCGGCATCTTAAGTTTGAATTATAAAATCAAAGAAGGAATGCATATATAAGCATGTTTAGGGATTCATTTGCAAACAAGAAGATTATAAATTTTTGGCAAACTTATGATTTTAGAGAATTCAATATATTCATTGTTGCAGAGTAGAATATTGTTTTTGTGTTTGTGATTGCAAATTTAGCTTCATCTTCTCATGTGTTGAAGGATTTTCATCTACATGTGAGCTACACCTCTGAGGTGATATCTATTTGTGTTGAATCAATCATTTATCAATGTGTTTTTGCATCTATCCCATAGGGATACACACTCTTTATCAAACAATGGCATTGGAAGGCTTGAATGTCATTCTGAGGCTTGACCAAGGCAAGATCCTAAATTCCAAAAACCCCAACCCCTCTCCTTGTGATTGTAGGTTATAGGTATCAAATTTCACAAAGTAGAGTTACAGAGGAAGGTTGCAAAAGATAAGGATTTCAGATTCGGTGGAAAGAAGTAGTTTGGTGTATTATTGGGGCTAGGGTGCTAGTCATAGTGCCCTTCACATATGCACAACTAGAAATAGATAGAATAATGATCATTAGTGTCAGAAGGAGTCTAGAACCCCCTGAAGAAAACACTGCATTGGGCTAGGGCACTAGTCACAAAGCCCCTAACTATTTAGATTCTTGAACTTTGAAAAATGATTAGTAACTAATCTTTGTCTACTATCTTGGTCTACAAGCATTTGTCGTAATTTATCCATTTTCTTACTATTTTACATAATTAGGGTTTTGAGCATAGTCGAGCATTAAATTAATACATTAATCAACAATTTCTAAATTTTCACATCGTTACAAGTGACTATCAACCTGTAGGTGAATCCTCTTGCAAAATTTGTGATTCAACTCGGTTGAATGTCCTTGAATGTTAGTAGTGAAAGGAGGATCTAATTAACAAACCCTCTTCCCTCTTTTCCCACTAAAAAAATAGGTTTGAACTAATATTTGGTATGCAGAAGTACACATTTTGTTCAACAAAAGGCTCTAGAGTTTCTAGTAGCAAAAGTTTCATAAACTCTAGATATATTCATAGAACTCTGAAGATATTTTGAAAAGTTGTAGAGGATTCTTCCTAACTTCTAGCATCCACTTTGGGTTTTTTGCAAGGTAGACCGACTAATACTCATTCCTAAAATGATGGATCCATCTAGGATAGGAGAAAACACCAAGTAGTTGCTCCATGTAGAGACTTTAGAGGCATATTATGGACACTAGCACCCGAGTGCTAGTGTCCTTGACTTTTTCAAAATGAATATTTGGGTGGCCTTAGATGTCGTCCTTGTTACCCCATGTATTGCACTTTGTTGGCTTTGCTCGAAAGGTTTTCCCAAAAATGAGTTGATATGCATAAATAAAGAAGTTTATTCCTCCCATTTGAACTAGATGGAAAATTAGATGAAAGATATTAAGAAAAGTGTTATGCAAGTGATGAAATCTCTATTGTGAAGATTGTGCAGATTATGGGATACTTTCCATTGCAGGTTTCTAACATTCATTGCATATTTCAAGGGAAGCTCCTTCATTCATCTCCATCCTTGTGGCAATCTTGAGTCATCCCACTAGGGTTTTTTGTTGTGGTAAATATTTTGAAAGATCATGAATACGTGTGCAAGATATGGGAGTTGATTGATGAATGTGAACCCCAACTCTCAAAAATCCATGAAATTTAGGTAAAAACCCTCCTAGGACACTAGCGCTTGGTCAACTTTGTCCAGTCAAATTTGCCCTAAATTCTGGCAATTGCCACTGACAGCTCTGCTTTGCTCATGTCAACTATAGTTTTCTAGGTCTTTAGATCTATAAGGTACAATTTCTCTATTTTGATATTTTTTCACTATAAAACCCTAGATCTAAGTCAACTTGATTCAATCCTTCAAAAATACAACAAAGGAATAGAACCCCCATAGTTTTGTCTCTTCGTTTAGGATTGTATCCAAGCTCGGTTTGTGTTCCAATGTTTAATTGAAAGGATTGACCTAGCTAATTAACTAGTGAGATGGTCCTTGTCCATTAAACATTTTTATGAACCTAATGTGAATTCAAACTTTTACAATCTTCTTTAGTCAAATTTGATCTGTTTACTATTCCAGATCTAATTAGTAAATGGTTTAATTAGATAACAAGCACTCATACATCTTCATTTCTTTGATTGCTTGTTTATTTGATTAGATATACATTGCATATATTTGTGACATATGGTTAATCATTTAGAAATGTGGACACCTAAAAATGACCAATGTATTGCTATATCACTATTCACACCATTTTCCTCATCAATTCTTCTAATTCAACATTAATTACATAATTCCTAATTATTTAATTAAATCCATCATGTCATCAATTTAATTCCCCTTCCAACATTAATTAAATATTTTTTAATTATTTGATTAAATATGACATTTTATCAATTTTATTCTTCTAATCTACTTTAATTAAATAATTTTAATTATTAATTAAATTATCCATTTCAATTCTCAATTTCACATTAACTAAATGATATGAATTATTTAATTAATTCACCACTTTAATTCCTCTTATCCATGAATAATTAAATAATTTTAATTATTTAATTTGCTATTAATTATTCTTCCAAAATTAAATAAATTATTCTAATTTATTTAAAGTTGACTTTTCTTATCTCCTAAATAAATAAAATCAAATATTTTAATTTTTTTCCTATTTTCCTCCATCATGCACAACAAATTAAATGAATTTATTTAATTAATTTCTGATTTATTTTCTCATCTTCTAAATTTATCTTTTTAATCTAAATATTGTTGTGTGGTTACACAACACGCCCCATTTTGACTTGACAAAATGGGAACCCAACTTTTGCTGCTTTGGCTTGTGTTGTTTTCTACTTCTCGGCGGTTTGGTAAAAATGAGTCATGTAGATGACCCTGCATAAAGGGGTGGATAGGTCACCATGAGGAGGTTAGTTTGTCAAAGTCAGTATTTCATATCATTGACCTCATAGTTGGAAGGTGCATGAAATTCCATGCAGGTTTGCCTTTTACATCACCCTGAAATTTAGCCAAGTAAGAAAGTTATGGCAAGTCAAGGTTTTGGTCAAACTTGATATGTTGGTGGGGTCATATTTCAAATATTGGTCACCTTATGTTAGATCACCCCGATCTTCTTTTATCACCTGATAATCATTTGGTCCACAAACTCCAGATGTCAATTTTATGTGGTAACTGTGTCTGCCAGTCAAAACAACTTCATATATTTTGCGGGGGTCATATTTTGAATATCACCTGATATTTTGAATATCACCCGATATTCTGAATATCACCTAATCTTTTTTAGATCACCCCCTCACAAAATATCACCCCATGTCTATATGACAATAATGTCATCTGAGCTCGATGAATAAAGGAAATCACCCTGATGGTGACGTCATCATCCTTTTTACCTCACGCAGGTATATTTCCAACGATCACCCCATCCAATAACATGATAACTACAATGATAAAGCCAAGTCATCGACCTGATGACGACATCTAGATCTTCCTAGGGGGGTCATCTTTAGTTGCGGGGGTCATATTTTGAGCATCCCCTAATCTCAAAATCATGACCCGATTTTCTCAACATCACTTGATCCCTTGCATCAGTTTTGCCGCTCAAAAGCGGAAGGTCATATTGTATAAAGGGGTCATATTTCAAATATCACCTGATCTTCTGATGATCACCCCTCCCTTTGCTTCGTAACATTTAATGCACATGTGTAGTAGGTAGATTCCTGTCGAATGCCAACATGATAACAAAACAGGGGAAATGCAAACAAAAGGATGTCTATGAAAATTTGGATTGACTGTAAAAGGGGGGAGGTTTAAAAGCACATTACCAGCACATTAATGCTCATCTAACTTTTTGACCAGGTATGAATGGACGAAGCAACTTAATGCATATTTTTAATCCATTTTTTGTGTCTATTTGCAGGATCGAGGTAATAGCAGGTGGAGATGTGACGGAGCTTTAATGGCAATGACATCCCAGGTGGCAGACCTAATCCTGAGAGGTTGCAAACACACCAAGAGGAGACAAAGCTTTCAATGTGGAGGATAATGTAGGTGGAAACATTATTAAGGGAGTGGCACTCTGTCAGAATGCTGCTAGAGATTTGGGCAGGATTTGTTTCCCACTGTCTGATGCTCTGCTTGAGGATGCTGACCGTTGATCAATTTGGGGGTTTCTAGGGCACTGTATTGAGACTGATCAAATCTATATATTTAGCCCCTTTACTCTGTAATACTTTACACAGGGATTTTTAGAAAATAGCTAGCAGTTGTAATTTATCTCAGCATTTAGAATAGAGGGACCTTTTAATTTAGAAGTAGAAGGAGGTCGCCTATGTCTGCAATAAGGAATGTGTGGAACATCCTGCTTCCTTGCTGTATCTGTAAAGCTTGTAAGTTTTCTATAATTTGATTAATGAAGCTAAGAGTCATTCAAACATTGTAAATCTTATATGACTGTCTATTTTGAATACAATTGAATCTGGAATTCTACATCTATCTTCTGAGTGTTTTCTGACTCTTCATTGTGTTCAAAATAATATCTCTTAAAGCTTGCAATCTTGACTGTATGTTTGTGAAAATGCTCAGAACTTACATTTAAGGTTTAGTTTGTAGATTTAATCAAATTGCTACATTATTTACAAAGAATATAACAAAACATTTAGATCCTGTAGTAGATTGAATGAAGTTTAGTTTAGATTTGTCTAACTTTTCCCAACCCATCTGAAATACTTAACTTAAAACGCAGAAATTTAAAGGAAATTGTCTCATATTTGAAAGAAGCATGCATAGCTGAGTTGAAAGTAGACAGTTTCCATAATATTGAAGAAGAGAAAGCTTGCAATAATATAAATCATTCAAAGCTTTGTAATATAGTAACAAGTTTATGCAAAAGAATGAACAACATGATGATATTTATGATCTTTTGCATAGTTTGAGTCCAGTGAATCATCAAGAAACCCTAAATCACGTAAGGCCCCTTGCATATCATAGCTTCACATCAACCTACTGAATTGTCTCAACAGGTCAAGACCTGACCATATTAAACTTGGGATTAAGCAAATTTTAATCAATTTCTTCATATCTTTCAAGTCAGTTAGGTTCATTTTATGTGAATTTTAACTTTTGTTATGAATGTGTTAAAGAAATCATTAACAAATATCTTCCATGCAAATAAATAAAAACAAATATTCTATTTATTTTCTATTTTTGTCCATCATGCACAACAAATTAAATAAATTCATTTATTTAATTTCTAATTTATCCTCTCATCTTCCAACTTTATATTTTTTTCTTCTCAAAATCTTCCATGCACACAAATTAAATAATTTATTATTTAATTTTATCTATTGCATGTCAAAAAGAAAATCAAAAGTTGAGCTCACTTAGCTTTAAATCTTTGTTTTTATTAATCAATTCATAAAATAGAAAAAAACATTCTATTTTTATGAAAATCAATCTTATCTTTCATCAACAAAGCAGTTAACTCAATAAACAAGTTTTTTGCATGTACACTTGTCATGTGCACATTCATCATGATTCCTCAATTTATCTCATCTGTTGATTTCATCTAATTTCCTCCACCATTGATCAATCTTCTAAAAGCTATAAATATGCCCATTCACCTCTTCACAAACACTTCACAATTTAGAGTAATCAACATCCATATCTACTAGCACTTTTGAGCATTTGATGAAGCAATCATGCTCCTTTCATCCATCAACCTTATCACGGTTATGATTTTATTATTTTGACCAATCCACATTCACAAAATACACCAAGGAATTACATGCAATGGGTAAAAATTAATGTTTAATGCTTTTTATCTTTGTTATTCCATTATTGATTTCTTGAAGGTTATGATGGATTTTGGTAACTAATCTTTGTTGTATTGATGTTCCTAAGTATTCCAGTTTTCCCCATACATAGGAAACATTGATTCACTAAGAAAACTAAAGTAAAAGTCCTTCTATCACATCATCTACATATTTCATCTTATCAACACATTCTCCTACAACTGCACATTGTGTGTCATAAATCTTGTGAAGTATTTCATGAGTTTTGTGACCTGGTGTCCTAAATCTAACATCCTTGTGAGGACAAGTTATATAATCATGGGTTCTATTTCTTTAAATAGCTTTGATGTTACTAACTTATTTAAACATGGAAATTCATCACCTTTGGATCACATATCTACTTTACCCATGATATCTGAAGTACAAAATTCTCATGACTCTATAGACATAGATAGCCTCGTGGCTCATGTACTTGAAGCACAGATTTAGAAACTAGACATTGAATTGGCTCATTTTCAACAATTTGTGGGTATAGAACACTTAGCTGAGAAAGATATGCCTCTTGTAGAAGGTCTAATAATTTTTTTACAAGAAGGTCAAGAAAGTATAGAGATCTTACATAGTTTGGCTCACATAGTGGATAATAACATTATGTTGTTAGCTAGTTGCACATAAATAATCACTAATGTGTCCTCTCAAAAACAAATAGGGACATAGATGTTGTTACCCATACTAACATCTTCTAAATCAACATATACTTCTATTCTCACCATCTCTGCACATCTCAGTAGTAGTGCTAACATAAGTCTTGGAGTTTCAAGTGGAAATCTTATACACAACTATAGTGTTGTCCCCCTCACATACCATGAGGTTATTTCAAATGTGTCTATCCTATTGTTAGTCAACCTCCATTAAATGTCACTTACCAAAAGTCTAATCACACATTGTCATCACCTATTCCTAGCCTTGACTATTCTAATCCTACATGATCTCAAGCTACTCCACAACTTGATCCTGTCATTAATCAACTTTTATAGAATATAAGCTCTTTACAACAACAAATGGCTACCATGAATCAAGGTCCATCTCAACCTTCTATTCCATATTACTACACACATAGTCCACTATCCTTTACCATTCTAAAAACATTAATTCCTAAGAAATTTGAAACCCCCCTCATCTTGAGAAGTATAATGGGAAGTGGGATCCTAATAGTCATGTGTCAGCCTTTACAGCTTTGTGCAATGATTTATTTTTTGATGATGCTCTCTTAGCTAAACCATTTCCTTGGTCACTTACAGACATGGCCTTGGATTGGCTTTTCTCTCTAACTGTGAATTCAATAAATTCTTTCCAACAACTTATCAATCAATTTCTACAACACTTCCAAGCAAACATTCAACCTCAAGCCTCCTTGGTTGACTTGGTTCATTGCAAGCAAGGAGTAAAGGAGAAATTGATTGATTTCATTGGGTTTTATCAAGCCCTCTTCTCACAAATACCTTATTCTCTTCTAGATGCCAATGTACAACAAGTTTTCATTGGAAACTTCCAACATCACATCCATTATAAGATTTTGTTGATGGGTTATAGCTCTTTTACACATATTTGCACAACTCTCTGCGATTATCAATTGTCAGTTAGTCAATATGAGGACACTACCTTGTTGACTCCCATTGGTATATTTGAAGCTGCTACCCCACATTATCATTCATTCAAAAAGAAAACCAGAAACTTCATAAAAATCAATTCATCTTCAAATAACATTTACACACAAGTAGTGGTTGTAGCACCTCCTACTCTGACCTCTTATAAGTTAAAACCAAAAATGTGACAATTTTCAAAACTATTAGAATCTCTTCATTCAGTAATGTTGTAGCTTCTAAATAACAACCTCATCAAACTTCCACCAATTCAACAGATTGGTGCTACTAAGATGCAATCGCCTTCTTTGGATGAGGAAGCCTTTTTTTAATTTCACCATATCCTTAGACATGACACAGAATGATGTATGCATCTTAAACATGAATTTCAAGACCTCATTAACTCTAACATTATCCAGGTAGCAGGTGAAGTGACAAAAGGAATAAGTCGGTTGCTCCTCCAAATCAGAATTTGCAAATCTACACAAATCCATTATCCCATCATCAAGAAAGCATTATAGAAACACACATTGAAGCAACACCTAGTTCTACATCAACATAGAGACTTTGGTAGCATGGTTGGTATGGTGGATGCTCACACTTGTCGATAGCGAGAAGAACCTGAACCTACTATCTCTTTCACACCTCATGATGGTTCCATTCAAGCACATGAGGGACCTCTCTACATCACTACCATGATAAATGACAAACCCACAAGGGGAGTCCTCATTGATCTGGTATCCATGGTTAATGTAGATACTCTTTATGCATGAATTACATTGAGATAAATATGACACATCTAAAATTTTAATTAGAACACAAGATGGGTTTATTTGTCCAAATCTTGGAGCCTTGACTCTTCCTATCATGGTTGGACCAAGAACATTGGACATGTCTCTTGTTATCATTCCTACATCAGACTTATTTCATGTGAAGTTGGGCCACCCATGGCTTACTTCAATGAAAATGCTCCCTTCTATGATTCATAAATGATTAAAGTTTCCATTCCAAGGATAGATACAAGTTGTACATCATAGTGGGTTCCAACCCTTGGCTCATCATAGACACTTTTTGCTTGATTATTTATGGCCTTAACTAGAGGGTTCTATTCAACCTTATAATGACCTATTATTTCTCTCTTATCAAAAGTTTAAAGCAAATAAAATTGTTGAATTATCCCTTAACACACTTGGAGACTATCAATCTTCTATGGCTGCAACAGTAGTTCCCTTGCCTTATAAGAGTGGAACAAACCAAATCCTAAATCAAAGGACACTTCCCATTTCTGAGAGTCTAGAATTTATGTTGTGGTTCCACATCTTCCATCCTATCTAGGACCACAAGACAAATGCCCAACACAAACCAGACCTCCTCGTAACTCAAGGATTATTTTTGTTCCACCTGCCTCTTTCAGAGTCTAGTGGAAAGCAATTAGTTGTGCAAAATCTCTTTCCTGTGAAATCTAAATCACTTGAAGATGAATAAAAACTTATGGTTTAAACTGTGTGTAGATTTTTTTAGCATCGACGTTTCAAATCACACTCCATGATCCATCATCAGGATGAGAAAAAGAGAGAATGAAAGAAATGAACTGTAGATCAAGTTCTATAAAAGGAGAGAAGTTTGCACGGGTTACAAGATAGGAGAGAAGAAATAAAAAAGAAAAAAGAGGGATGAAACAATTATTTTTCAATCAAAACAAAATTAAAAATAAAAATAAAAATAAAGATAACTCTCCATTGAAATGATGAAAGATAACTCAAATAAAAACACCTCAATTTTTTTTTAAGAATAATAAAGGACTAAAAAGGAAAATTACATAAGATAAGAGAATGAAAATAACTCGTTGCAAATAAAAAGAACAAAGTAAAAATACAAATAAAAAAGTTCACAAACTAAATAAATTCAAGAAATAGAGAATTTAGAACTTAATCAAACAGAGACAAAAGGTTTAAGAAGATATAGAAAAATAACAATTAGTAAGTTAAAAAGTAACAATGCACTCAATATAAAAATATGAAGTAATATACTATTAATAAATGAAAACAAGTTAAGTAATGCACTATATATATTAAAGGTAGTAAAAAATGCTTAAATAATTATATAGTTATAAATGCATAAATAAAAACTAGCTATAAAAATATCAGAAAGTAGTAGTTAAATGTTAGAGAACAACAAAGCTTTGAATAGTAAATAAAATAATAAAAAATTAAAAATACTTAGGAAACAATTTAGTATGTACTATTATGGAAGAAGTTATGAAGATGTAAGTCAGAACATAAGAATTATGGAAGTATATAATAGTCAACAATAGTATACAATTTTATTTATGCATTTATAACTATATAATTATTTAAGCATTTTTTACTACCTTTAATATATATAGTGTATTACTTAACTTGTTTTCATTTATTAATAGTATATTACTTCATATTTTTATATTGAGTGCATTGTTACTTTTTAACTTACTAATTGTTATTTTTCTATATCTTCTTAAACCTTTTGTCTCCGTTTGATTAAGTTCTAAATTCTCTATTTCTTGAATTTATTTAGTTTGTGAACTTTTTTATTTGTATTTTTACTTTGTTCTTTTTATTTGCAATGATTTATTTTCATTCTCTTATCTTATGTGATTTTCCTTTTTAGTCCTTTATTATTCTTAAAAATTTTTTTAGGTGTTTTTATTTGAGTTATCTTTCATCATTTCAATGGAGAGTTATCTTTATTTTTATTTTTAATTTTAATTTTGTTTTGATTGATAAATAATTGTTTCATCCCTCTTTTTTCTTTTTTATTTCTTCTCTCCTATCTTGTAACCCGTGCAAACTTCTCTCCTTTTATAGAACTTGATCTGTAGTTCATTTCTTTCATTCTCTCTTTTTCTCATCCTGATGATGGATCATGGAGTGTGATCCGAAACGTCGATGCTAAAAAAAGCTACACACAGTTTAAACCAGAAGTTTTTATTCATATCATGGACTATGGAAATATCATGTCTTCACTTGAAGATGCTTCAGTACCTCTACCTGTTCCACAAGTTGAGAGAGAAGAGCAACTCACTTTGAGAGGCCCTTCCTCTGTGGTCTCCCAACCTTCAAAATTTTCTTTTGTTCCTCCTAATGCTCCTCAAGCAAAGGAAGAAAAGGAACCAATGTTGGAAAATGTCACGGTTTCCCTCACAAATGCTATAAATAAAACAAATAGAAATCAAAATGCAAAAGAATGTAATAAGTGAGGTCATGCTTTGGCTTGCCAACTTGCTATAGTGGAAGAGAACCTTCCTCCTTGTAGATGGACTTGAAGGATATATCTATTGATG
Organism: Cunninghamia lanceolata; assembly: GCA_027924645.1. Classification (NCBI taxonomy): domain Eukaryota; kingdom Viridiplantae; phylum Streptophyta; class Pinopsida; order Cupressales; family Cupressaceae; genus Cunninghamia; species Cunninghamia lanceolata. The sequence continues at coordinate 6,930,745 of BSBN01000594.1, forward strand.
CTTCATCTACTCATGAGAATGATATTAACGCACAACTAATAGTGGCCCATGTTAATTCACCTATTGTGCCTTATTCTAAAAGTGATTCATAAGATAATGGTGAAATAGGTATGGCTCTAGTGCCTTGCACCACACTTTCTATAGTCCATGTTGCATCTTTCCCTCCATTCCTTTGTTATGAGCAAGATTTGGAGGAGAATGATTTGTTTTAGGTTGACATGTAAATGTGGCCTCTATCTCTTTTGTGTTATAATTGCACATATTGTTTCCCTTGTGTCATGTTTCTTGATGTGTATTTTATTTGTTAATCTCTCTTTAGATGACCTTTGACACTCTTGTTGGTGCAAGGATACAATGGGACCAAACTTGTTGTGACATTCCTCTTTGTGTATCTTCATTCCTCCATATGTCATTATTAGAAAATGTGAACAATAGTATAAAGCAACTAATCATCCAATAACTCAATGGAAATTGATGCAAACACAAGTAAACAAAGAATGTACCTTCGAAGACCATTTTACCTCTATGCTTCCATTGTTCGCCTATCTCCTCTTGATCTTGATTGTAATGGAGCTCTCAAAAGTATGCACTTCCTTGTTATTTGAAGATGACAAGAATAGAATGGCTGTGATATGGAATGTGCAATGGAGACTAAACTATAATGCAACTATAATGGACATGGATTGATAATGGAGACATGATGATGATAATGGATTGATAAGCCAAATGCAATGATAACTTTTCCAAAGGCACACTGTAATGATTCCTGCAGAGTAAGTTTTCTTAAGATTAGATGGATATGAATGGGTGTGAGGACCTTTCTTATATAGGTTGAGGGAAGCCCGAATCCAAGTGTCAATAGATCGATGACTGTAGGAATTACCTGTGAGGTGTACAGTTGAGAAAGATTGAGGGAATGTGTGCGAATCAGGAGAGAACAAGTGTCCAAGCCTTCTTCATGAGTTATGGGAGTTAACAGAATAGATTGAAGAGTTAACTAAGATGATTGAATAGATGACTGGGTTGATTGATGAGTCAACAGAATAGATTGATTAGTGAACTCAATTGACTAATTAGTTAACTTATTTGATTGAAGGAGAAATAGGACATGTGGTGGAGGGAATATTAACTAATTAAATATTAAATATTTAATTACATGTGCAACATGGTGAGGTGGAAAAAGGTGAGGTGGATTTATGGAATTTCGGACTTAGGAAAGGAAGAGAAGACATGTGAATGGTTGTTGCTGATAGGGGGAGTTGTGATAGTGAGGAAACGTTCTAGTTTTGATGGTTAAAATAGTTTTTCACATCATATGTTGCCATCAATGACAAAGGGGGAGATTGTTGCAAGTATGGGCCTAACCGGTGTTGTCATTGATGTCAACATACTCTTGTTACATTAATGATAAGGATTGGATGAGCTGTGTGTTGAGGATATTAAGAAAATTAGTCCTAATTGGGAACAGAGAAGAACAGTGAAGACAATGAGGTAAAGATCCCAGATAAGATGAAGATCAGAGGATGCGCTTCAAAGGGTTTATAGATATGTGTCTTAAGATGAGCCAGTAAAGATTTTAGAGGTCTGCTTGAAGATTTGAAGAAGTTATGGCCACTCCAGTAAAACTAGTTTTGGCAGATGTTCAGAGGTGATAGAGTGACACAGATAGGTCCGGTGAGATCCATAAATGCAATATCCTATTCTATAGATTTGGTGGAGTGCTTGGGAAGTCAATGTGAAGTGTCAACTCAATTGGTTCATGGTTTGGAGGTCTACAAGCATCTATTCCAATATGACAGTGATGACAGACTGTGTTCTTGAGGTTCTGGATGAAGGAAAGAATGATTTCAGTAAGCAGAAGTAGTGTGGATGTTTCTAGTGATTCAAGAAAGCTTGTGGAGGTCTTTGCATTGTTTCCAGTTTGTGTTGGTGGTCCGCATTAAAGATTGAGCTCGTAATTGAAGAACTACTTCCGAATGATGATGTTCTTCTTGAGTCTAACCAACCAGATGAGTTACACATCCTATGGATAATCTTGAAGAGGTTCTGTGAAGAATGGCATGATCCACATGGCTGACAGTGTGTTGATCTGCTTGAAGTCTTTTTGTAATTAGTCATGTTGCATTTATATATTTGCTCTATAATGTATGCCAACTTGGATGGTTATTCCCAAGTCGATGTCTTGTATAGATAAATAGTTGTAAATTTATTTCAAAGGTGTCTAAGTGTGATGAGAGTGTGGTAGAGAGGAGCAAAGTGAAAGGTAGAGCAGAAGTATTGAGCTTAAATGGAACTGACTCAACATGGTGAAGATGCTATTCTTTAGTTTAAGTATGTGATACTTATTATTTTGTAGACAGTGTGTCTCTTGTAGGCAGTGGGCCTCTTGTGAACAGTGTGCTCAGGCAGTGAGCCCTAATTGACATGTGCCATTTTGTTCTTTCTATTCTTCTAATAGAGAATACAATCTTGGGTTAGTCACCTCGTGGTTTTTCCCTTAACCGGGTTTTCCATGTCAAAATCTTGGTGTCATATGTGTTAATATGTTTTTTCTCTTGAATTGTTGCATTATGTTTCTATGATTGATGTATTATCATACTACTAAATTAAGAAAAGGATTTAAGTGATTAAATTGCAAGAAAGTTTTTGACAACTGATTCACCCCCCCTCTCAGTTGTTTGCCCTATATCTAACACATACTTGATCAAAATTCATATTACAAATGATTCTTCAAGTGAGAGAGAGCTGAGCATTGTGGCAAAGAAGAGGTCATAGCGTCTTGAGATTTAGTACTTTCAAACCCTAACCATAATCAATTGAAAAGGTATTTACAGTTTCTTATCATGTCCTAGAAATTTATCTGTTGAATATTGAAAATATCTATTCCACAAGTGATAAACATTGTAGATAGACCTCACCATAAATACAAGAAACACCCTTTCAAGTCAATGGAAACTAATCCAGATGGTGCATTTTTAGATGTACCCTATGGCATGTTGTATACTAAGGATATAAGGATCTACATTCATGCAAATTTGGAAGAATATAACCATGCCAAGTTAGGGCAAGTATGGGTGAATAAGTTGACTGATAATAATTTTGTTTTGAAGATGGAGTACTATGCCCTAGCAAAGAAGAAATTGGATGTTTGGAACAACTTTCCCATTTTGTGTTACGAAGATGCTTGGGTTAGATATGTTATGAGAAAAATTCCTGAAAAATTCATGTGGTTAGACATTCCACATATAATCAACAAAGAAGCCATTAGAGCTGTAATAGGGTTATGCTCCACCGGAGCTATTCTAACATTGAAATCTGTGAAAAATGATGTCAATATGAAGCTCACTGGAGTGAAGTTTGACAAAAGAGCATTAACAGTGAATGAGATAGAGGATCCAACTGTGAAGTATGCTTCAATGATGATAGGCTAAAAAATTTATTTCACAAACAAAGAAAATTTAGTCTCAGCCATTGCTATAAACATTGTATACACCTAAAACTGGCTCGTGTCAAATTAAGTAAATATTTTATATTTATTTTAATTCTTGATCTTCTATCAATTAAATAAATATTCTAATTTATTTGATTGGTTCATTATCCTAATAATTAACTAAAAATCATTTTATTTAATTAAATTCCCTAAATTATTCTATAGTCTCATCCAATTAAATAATCCTAAATTATTTAATTAATCCAAATTCCTCTGTCCTAAGTCCTAATTTCATAATTTCACCTCACCTTTCCACCTCACCATGTTGTACATGTAATTAAATATTTTAATATTTAATTAGCTAATATTCCCTCACCCACATGTCCTATTTATCCTCCAGTCAAATTAGTTAACTCATCAATCAAATCTGTTAACTAATTAGTCAATTGAGTTCACTGGTCAATCTATTCTATTGACTCTCCAATCAACCCAGTTAATTGATCAATCATCTCAGTTAACTCCTCAATCTATTCTGTTATCTCCCATAAGTCATGAAGAAGGCTTGGACACTTGTCCTCTTCTAATTTGTGCACATTCCCTCAAGGTTCCTCAACTGTACACCCATAGGTAATTCCTCTAGTCATGGATCTATTGACACTTGGATTTGGTCTTCCCTCAGCCTATATAAGCAAGGTCTTCACACTGATTTACATATACACTCAAACATTCATAATCTTACTCTACAGGAATCACACCAGTGTGCCTTTGGCAAAGTTACCTCCATTTGCATTTACACAACCTCATTATCATAATCATCATCCAATCATGTCTCCATCAATCCATCCCCATTAGTATTGTATTATAGTGTGATCTCCATTGCATTATCCCCTATAGCCATTCTACTCTTGTCATTTTCAATAGCAAGGAAGTACACACTTCTGAGAGCTCCATTACCATCAAGATCAAGAGGAGATAGGTGAACAATGGAAGCATATAGGTAATTCGGTCTTTAAAGGTAGAATCTTTGATTACTTGTATTTACATCAATTTCCATTGAGTTATTGGATGATTAGTTGTTTAATACTATTGTTCACATTTTCCACTAACATTTTTGGCACTCACCATGGGGTTTTTGCCCCATTTTAACCTCTATTTGAGTTTTCTGTGAAGCTGCTATCGTAATAGGTCGATTCTGTGCATCCATGTTCTAGTTTTGTACACCTACAACCTACTGTGCATCTACTATTTCTGTGCATCCACACCGCATACCTGTGCATTCATGAAATAGTATTACACATCTGCTATTTATGTGCATCACGTATACCTGTGCATTCATGAAATAGTACTACACATCTGTTGATTCTATGCATCCATGTCATATTCCTCCACATTCACAAAGCAGTATTGCGCATACACCTTTCTGTGCATCCAAATTGTTTTGTTGTGCATATGACACCTTTCTTTTCACTTTTGATCTTCCTACGCATATACAACATAGTCTTGTGCATTTGATATTTGTTGTTGTACATTTGTAAATTTGCGCATATGAATCACAATGCTATGCATATGACCTGCAGATCTGTGCATATGATTTGTTAGAGAAAGTTATAATATTTTTATCAGATCTTCCATACTAACTCTCATTTGCAGGTGTTTGGAGCTGGACTTAGTCATTTTAGTTGCATTATTAAGCCATTTAGAACTAATTAGGATAGAGTAATTTAATATGTTCATGCAAATCATCACATAGACATAACTAGGAGGAAAGTAAATCATTTTTTTACATCACAACTTGCATCTAGTCCCAACCTAGGGGTTAAAACTGAACAATTTCTTTATGTTTTTACTATCTTGCACTACAATCCATGACATAGCTAAATAGGGGAAAGTAACACTTGTTTATTTCTTCAAGCAACAATCTACACCTAGATTTGTTAGAAGGTTAAAATAAACAATCTTTTTCCAAGTTATTTCTATCTTGTTATAAATTTCTATGCTTGGTAGAGTTAACACATTTAGTTATAGAAGGCATGAGTTTTCCATAGTCCATGATAATAAGTTTGCATGTGCTTCTAGATTCCACTATGTATGTTTTTGAATCAACATTTCGGATCATCCTCAATGATCCATCATAAGGAAGAGGAGTATTGGAAAATAGATAGCCGACTTGAGTCTTATAAAGGAAATAGAGGGGAAGAGGTAAATGGAAAACAAAGGGCAGTGGCTAAGGGGAGTAAATGAAGGTAAAATAAAACGAGAAACAAGGGATGAAGCACCACATGGAACAACATAAGTTAAAAATTGTATAAAAACACTTATACTAATATGACATAATAATCAAGTCCTATGTAAGAAGGGGACAACGATATTCAAGTAGACAAATTAAAAATAAGAAGGGACAACGAGAGAAGACTCATGCATGAATGTATACATGAACAAACTATACGAGAACAAGAAATCATATCTAATCACGACAAGCCTGGATAAAATGACAAAGCTGAAACTAAAGAAATGTAATACAAAAACAATAAGAAAAGAGCACAAATGTAAGTTATTAAAAAGAAAGAAAGTAAGAGGATATAAATATATCTAAACATACATACAAAAGCAAGTAGAAACGTAAAATTATATAAATATATTACTATTTGTAATAAAATAGATAATAGATAAATACATTAATATAAGGGAGTAGAAACGTAAAAATATATAAATATATTAAATATATTAATATTAATATTAATATTGGTAATAGAAAAGATAGATATATTAATATTAATAGAATAGAATAGATATTTGTAATAGAATAGACAAACCTACCGATCTGCATGAAAGTATAAATGAGTAATACAAGTATGTAAGTATTTGTTCATATAAAAGTGTGTATAGTTGAACATATATATAGTTGGTTATGTATAGAGGTGTATGTAGTTAAACACAAGTATAGCAGGTTACATACAAGAAGCACGAGGATAATACCTTATCACACCAATAATGCATTACTGCACCAATAACAAACAAAGAATATAAATAAAAAGAAAAAAAGAAAAAAACATACAAGCAAAAGTGGTGGTAGTATAAATATAGTAAGAGATAAATAGGAATATGAAAATAGATCAATATAAAGGTTTTAACATATATATATATATATATATATATATATATATATATATATATATATATATATATCCCATACGTGCACAAATGTAAATCTTACAAAGAACATGCAAGATCAAAACATAAAAATCAACAAATGTAAGAGAATAGCACAAGATCATCTATTAATCCTAATAAAAATATAAGTGAGTTGAGGATCGGAGGCAAAGATGAGAAAGGAGAGGGAGAAAGAGGTGGAGGAGGGGAGGGAAGAAAATAAAGAAACCATGAATGGGAGTGAGGGAGGGCCATCTCTTCTTAATGGCCCTCCCTCACTCTTGTTCCTGGTTTCTTTCTTTTCTCTTAATGGCCCTCCCTCACTCCCATTACTGGTTTCTTTCTTTTCTCCCCTCCCCTCCTCCCCCTCTTTCTCCCTTTTCTTTCTCGTCTTCGCCTCTGGTCCTCAACTCACTTATATTTTTGTTAGGATTAATAGATGATCTTGTGCTATTCTCTTACATTTGTTGATTTTTATGTTTTGATCTTGCACGTTCTTTGTAAGATTTACATTTGTGCACGTATGGGGTATATATATATATATATATATATATATATATATATATATATATATATATATATATATATATATATATATATATATATATACATATATATATATATACATATATACATACATACATATATACATACATACATATATACATATACATATATGTATATATGTATATATATATATGTATATATATATGTATATATATATGTATATATATATATATGTTAAAACCTTTATATTGATCTATTTTCATATTCCTATTTATCTTTTACTATATTTATACTACCACCACTTTTGCTTGTATGTTTTTTTCTTTGTTTGTTATTGGTGTGGTAATGCATTATTGGTGTGATAAAGTATTATCCTTGTGCTTCTTGTACATAACCTGCTATACTTATGTTTAACTACATACACCTCTATACATAACCAAGTATATATATGTTCAACTATACACAATTTTATATGAACAAATACTTACATACTTGTATTACTCATTTGTATTTTCATGTAGATCGGTAGGTTTGTCTATTCTATTACAAATATCTATTCTATTCTATTAATATTAATATATCTATCTTTTCTATTACCAATATTAATATTAATATTAATATATTTAATATATTTATATATTTTTGTGTTTCTACTCCCTTATATTAATATTAATATATTAATGTATTTATCTATTATCCACTTTATTACAAATAGTAATATATTTATATAATTTTATGTTTCTACTTGCTTTTGTATGTATGTTTAGATATATTTATATATCTATTTATATGCTCTTACTTTCTTTCTTTTTAATAACTTACATTCGTTATCTTTTCTTATTGTTTTTGTATTACATTTCTTTAGTTTCAGCTTCGTCATTTTATCTAGGCTTGTCATGATTAGATATGATTTCTTGTTCTCGTATAGTTTGTTCATGTATACATTCATGCATGAATCTTCTCTCATTGTCCCTTATTATTTTGAATTTGTCTACTTGATTATCATTGTCCCGTTCTTACATAGGACTTGATTATTATGTCATATTAGTATAAGTGTTTTTATACAATTTTTAACTTATGTTGTTCCATGTGGTGCTTCATCCCTTGTTGCTCATTTTATTTTACCTTCATTTACTCCCGTCAGCCACTGCCCTTTGTTTTCCATTCCCCTCTTCCCCTCTATTTCCTTTATAAGGCTCAAGTCTGCTATCTATTTTCCAATACTCCTCTTCTTGATGATGGATCATTGAGTATGATCTGAAATGTTGATTCAAAAACATACACAGTGGAATCTAGAAGCACATGCAAACATTTAGTTCTTTTTCTTTTAACTAGGAAGATAAAGAACCACTATTCTTCATGCTTGGAAATGATAATAGGCCTATGCTCTCCCCTTTCTTGGGTGACCAGAATGCCAAACTTATTATTTTACATGTGTAACCTTTAGAGAGCCTGCCCTTGGAATTCCCTCCTTCCAAGTGGGATGACCTTAAGTGATAATGGGCTAAAGCCAAGCCACCTCCAAGTCACTATAGATAAATTGTGTTTGTGATGAAATTTGCAAACAACAGGTGTCATTGTCATTGTGTTACACTGACAAATGTTTCCCCCAAAACCCTATAGAGTGTAACCTCTATAGGCTAGGAAGCCTCCTTATCGGACTAAATTGCCGCACGTGTAACCACCCAAACGGATGTCCATACTAAAAAGCCATTGTTTTTAGAATGCCAAAAAACCCTATTTGGTGACATAAGAGGAGGAACCTCTAGAGTCGTCCAACGTCATACACTCATTTAGTGTGGAGACAGAAAAGTTCAACTCTTTGGAGGAACTGTAACTTGGTATGCGTGAGAAGTGAGTGCCATGGAGGGGAGCCGGTGCTACCAAGTTAATATCTGTCACACCTTTATGCAAGTGGGTAGTGTAAAAACCAAGTTGGAACTCATCTAATACTGTCCTTGCCAACCTTAGGATTGTGCTTGCTTGTTGGTCAAAAATTTGTAAAAACAACATGGAATCTTCTTGTCTAACATGTTTTCTTGCAACTAATTGATACAAATCATCAACAAAAATACTAGACTTGCTTTGAGAAGCATTTTGAAAACAAGCCAAGATCAAAAAACTACAACAAAAAGATAGAAATGCTGCAATTCTATGCATTTAAACCATCCTACTGCACATATGACAAGTTTTGCTACACATTTAATCCTATTGCACAATTGACCCATTCTACTGCACATTTGAGACATTTTGCTACGCATATAATAATTTTGCGCATTTGAACCACAGTATTGCACATTCAAAAAATCAGAGCACTTTGACCAGATCTATGCATTTGACCATTTTTCCTACACATCTAAAACTGCGCATGCAAAATAGAGAGCTATTTTGTACACTTTTAAGAAAATTTTGAACCAGTTCTTGATACCCATTATTCCATATACCTCATTTGTGATCTTAGAAAAACCATACAAATCAGTTTTGCATCCATTTTCCAAACCGTTTCCATTTGCCATATCATCCATAGTAAAAACATCAAACAAAGAAAACCAAGTTTCCTACTAAGGTGACATTAAGATCTTCCAAAATTCAAAACAAAAATCTAGTTAGTTTCATAACAGGATATATCATCCTTCATCATGAAACTACACTAGTGTAATCTTGATAAAAGTACTCCATATCAATAGCAGTGATCAACTCTCCCTAATTTGACTATCTTTTACCTCAAGAGAACATTTGTTTGAGAAAATAGTAGATCAAAATTTGAACTTTAGGAAAAATCTTGTCATCTCAAACATTTTGCCCCCATCAAATGGTGTTTATGGTTGCAACTAGATCAAAATCCAAAAAAAAACAAGATATGGATCCTTTGAACAAAGACATACCATCTCCATCTCACAGTGATGGAGATGAAGAAATCTCATATGAGGAAGTAATTGGTGCTTTACAAGACTCAAAATTTCAAAAGATGATGGACAGGGTCCTAAACGTGGACCCTCAAAAGTATTTCCTTATGCTAGCACAAGAGAACAAACTTCCGTTAGATTTTGACACCTCCACCTTAAAAGACACCACCTCTACTAATGACATAGAAACTCCTAAGATCACACAAGAGTTTCCCAAAATAGACAAGACTAAGGATACCACAAACCCTCTAGACTTATTGACTCAACAAATCTAAGTCTTGTAGCGACAACTCTTAGACATTCAAACCGGAGCATCCTCCAAGCACTACTCTCTATTGAATGTTAGGAACACTGAGAGGGGGGGTGTATTAGTGTTCTAAAAATCTTTTCATGCACTTTGAATTTCAATCATTTCCCAAAATTAATTAAACAAAAACATAATATGCATATGAATAGCAACCATGAAACCATGACACACGAACACCAAGATTTTTACATGGAAAACCCAAGAAGGGAAAAACCACAAAGAGGATTAGCTCTCATATATATATATAGATTGTAATCTTTACAAAATAAATGTTCAAGCTTGGTCACTCCATGGGCTTAAGATTCTAGCTCACTAACATGAGGTACAACTAGATTTAGCATGCTCAGTACCTCAACCCTAAACCTAGCATGATTACAATAAGGGTTGTTAAACCCTGAGGGCTATTAAGCCCTATTGAAGGCTCACTATCAGCTTACTACCTTGAGGATGAAAACTTTCTTTCAATCATATTGCACATGAAAACTAAATATTGCTTAAGCATCTGCCACTATGCTAGGGTGCACTCATTTATTAACTCAATTCTGAATCCCAAGCCTTCATTGATACTGCTCTTCAAACTCTACTCTTCTATTCACATGCTCGCATCATACACACACACACCATGCACACATTCAACCAAAATTCATTGCTCTTATATATCTGCATCATGATCTAATCCATAATCAGGCAACATCAAAGAAGTGAAACATGTACATAGAAAGATGTACCTTGTTAGCTTGATCCAATGCACTATATGTTATGCAGACCCAAATCTTTTCCCAAACATGTTCATATAGGTCAGCCCTAATCATTCAATTACTTGCATAGATCCTCCAAACATTAACTTTTCTCCACACAAAGATTTAACATACCAATCGGCCTCTTCCTTAAGAACATGCTTAACCGGTTCATCTACTAACTTACAACTTCTACTGCAGATCACAAAACACTTCAAAAATCATAACAAGGACTCTTTACACATTCCCAATCTTACCCTCGGAACCGCAAGGCAAGATATCATCTTGTAGAGAAATACGAACCATCAGAACTCAGACTCTGTCTCTATCAAACACTATGCCGATACTTAGCATCTTGTAGCTAACATTCCAGTTTACTTTAGATCTCCTAACTCTAGAATAAGATACTCCATATAAGTGTTTACAACACCTCAAAACTACATAACAAAACACTCACTTGTGGAGGAATGTAGACCACTGCACTATGCCCTATTCACTATTCTTGCTATACCTTTGCTTACCCAAACTTAGACAATTCTTTAAGGTGACTTCTAGAGGAGATCAAGGCTTAACCTCTGAAGCATAACTATTACTAAATTATGTTCGCACCTAATTTAGTTAGACCTTATTTTTTAGTTGTTCCAAAAGGAGTAAAAGAAAACTTTTAAGTAACTAATGCAATCAGTGAATGTATGATGTCTCGACAAGAGAAAACAAGGATTAGTTGTCAAGATAATCTGACAGTCCAATCAAGACTGTCAAACCATCCTAACAAGTGAATATCTAATGGCAAGATATCAGACAGTTAATGAGTGACAGAACAAATCTAACTAGTTTTATCTTTCAGTTCTGAGACAATTGAATTATTCAAGTGATCACATTTCAGTGTGAAAGAAAGGTATAGGAAAAGTAATGTTGCTGATTTGAAGACATTAAAACATGTGGAGAAAATGTGGCTCCCACAAGGGTTGAGCCCAGCATGTTTTCCTTTTTATTCATTTGAAAAGGATATCATATTGTAAAAGACGGGATACATTTTCAAGAAGATATTATGCATCATAAACATTCAACTTGCAAAAAGAGTGAAGTCATCATAAAAGTGAAAAGGAGCAATTGCTCCTATAAACTATGCCCACTTAAGAGAAGTAGTGATTCTGAATCAAGTTGTCAATATGCAGAATACAAAAGTATAGTCATGAGAAGGTATTATTCTTTATTTCTATCATCATTGGAATGTCTTTCTTCTATTCATATTTATGCCATAGATATGGGAATCCATCTAGGTAGGTCAAACATCATGAAGGATCAACCTTAGATGTTATAGAATGCATAAAGTGCAAGGAAGAGCAGTCTTGAGATAAATAAAGAATCAACTGAGAAGGGTACGCCAAGACTATCATAAAATTGATCAAATAACAAGCCTCATAGAATGTTGATCTACATGAAGTGAACACTACAAGAATCAATACAAATGATGGACTATCATAGTACCATAATCAACATACATAAGATAACCGATTAAGAGAAAGATACATCATGTCAAGTTCATGCCATGAAATGGAGAAGTGCAAAGGAAAGGTGCCAGCCCTATTATATTCCACATGACAGTCATAAAGGGGGGAAAAGTAAAAGAGAAATTTTTTTGCATGTATTCTTTTCACATTTTCAAGTTGACCGGTTCAATTTTGTTCACGTTTTCTTGAAATCTTTGTCATCATTTTGTGAAAGAAAAGATATAGATTAAGACATAATAAACTGTGCCTAGAAGGCCTTATTTTTCAAAAAAATGAAATGCTCTGTTTATTGTTTGAAACTGTTGGGAATTAAGGTGTCTCAACCTTTGCAAATTCCTAATGTTGTATTTATTTATCCCATGTTGAGTTGGCTTAGTCAGCACCTTGTGTATATGCACGAGGATAAATTTTGGTGACTTTGGCAGCTGTGGTTTCCCCCTTGAATAATTAACGGGGGTTTGGGGGTAGCGCCCCCAAGACGGGGTCAAGGGGCGTAGCCCCTTGTGGGGTCGAGGGGCAACACCCCTAGCGTGTTCCCTTCTGGGGGCTCGGGGGCAATGCCCCCAAAACCTCAAATGATTTTTAATTAATGACAAGTGTTAGTGAGTATCTCTGACGAGAGAAAGGCATCTTTGGGCGGTCAAGGGAGTTTATGACATGTAAGAGGAATATGATATTTTTAGTCAATGTATGATAGATTCTATGACAGTTGTAAGGTGCGTAAGAGCATCTGTCGTAACCTATCTTGGGACCAGGTGCCCACTTTGGGATGGGATGTTGGAGAAGTGTCCTTAGGCGTGGGTTTTGGGGCATGAGTCCAAGATGGACGTCCATCTCTAGAAGGTTCCATATTTGCCTTGCAAACTCTATATAAATAGGTGCTTGGATGGGAGATATATAACTTTGGTACAAGTACTTTTATGCTGTCAGAATATCTCTAGATTCGACATTTAAAGACTCTTGAAAGAGCATTGGCTCTGAAACTGTATTGTAATCTGTTATTGTTTACTATAGTACATTTAAGCTATGTTTTGGAGTGTGGGGTTTTTCACCCGTAAGGGTTTTCCCCACGTATATCTTGTCTCTCTCTCTCTATCTTCTTTCTGGTTCTTGTGTTTTGCTACAATATCTTATGTTAATGGTTTAACATTGCTGTAATAGTTAGGATAAAGTTGAATTTGCATAGCCCTCTCCTCATTAGATTAGTGTAGGCAGCGTTTTCTGCACACCTAGCTTCCTTTCAGAAACCCTATTGCATTTTCATGTATTCAGAGCTAAGAAAGGGAATACAATAGAGGTAATAATGCACAAAGGAGTAAGACTTAGTTTTTTTTAAAAGAAATGAAACCCTTTGTATTTTTTGAAAGCCTGATATACTTTTACAGAAGAAAGAAAGGTTATAGAGAGCAAGAGGATATGCAGGCTTGGTTTCTTTTCAAGGAAATGTAAACCTTTAAGATTCTTTTAAAATCCTTCTCACTTTCTCATATACAGTCAAAATAATGCTACAGAAGGAAAACACAATAAGGCCGTGGCTAGAAATGGTATTTTATACCAAAATTTTGTTACAATTTTGAAACCCTCATGTGTTATATCTGCAGAGATAGGAAGAATACATAGAATGCAAGAAAATAACAGGTTGTATCCATTAAGTGATCTTTGTCATCAACCCTTGTTAGAATTTTGAAACCCTTACATTTTTGTGTCTACAGAGGTCAAAATGATGTAGGCCGTGACAGTAAAAAAGGCCATTCTGAACAGAAAATACAAAACCCATTTCATAATTTTGTTCCATGAAACCCTTGTTTCATTTTTATATCTGCAGGTGAAAAGAGATGTAGAATGTAGATAATATCATAGCCATTACCAATAGAGAGGCCTTTTATTTAGGAAAATATCAAACCCTCATCAAATTTTTTTTTGAAATCCTTATACTATTTTTGTATATGGTCAAAAGGAAAAATATAGAAAGTGAAGCTAAGAGAAGAGAAGGAGCCATAGAAACCATGACCATGGCAGAGAATATATTTTCTTCAAAGAAAATAGATATCCAGTTTGACCTTTAAACCTTATAATATGCATACACAAAAGGGTTGTGGGCCTAGCAAAAGAAACTCACCTCATTTTTCATGATAAACACACAGCCGCAACCTCTTTATGTGTGAAGCTTTTCAAAACAAAGATAAAGTTGCAGATAAAGGAGACACAGAGAAACAAAGAAGAAATTGTCAAAGAGTTGATAGTGTATGCACAACCATGGCCAAAATGTGAAGAAGAGCCACAGAAATGCCAAAAGATGCCAATGAAAACCTCAAAGCTATACTCACCTTCATCCCTACACAAAGAATGCCCAAGTGAAGACTAAGAATGGCCATTGAAATGGTAGAAAACCAAAAGGATGAAGCAAACCCTCACCGAGCATGGCAGCCACACAAGCAGACATAAAGGAGGAGAAAACAAATGACACTTAGGGTTTCAAACCCTTTGTTTTTGCTAAGATCTCGATGATGCCTTTTTCCCATTTTTTTTGGTTTTTGTTAAAAAATCATTCCACCCCGTGGTCAAGACTTGAAAGAGTCTCCAAACCTAATGATTATGCAGGGGCTTGTGAAGCCAAGACTTATGTCTTATCACATATTTTCTTCCTTTGATTCTTACAAAGTCAAAAAATTGTAATCATTCAAATGTGAAGAATGATAGAATTGCATGGAGTCTTAAAAGCCTTATTCAATATAAGGTAATAGATGATAATGCATAAAGTATGAGGGGAGATATAAGGTGTCAAAATATTAATGTGTATTTTTGCATAGGGAAGGCATTTAGACATATATGTATGCATATATAATGTAAAGGGAGACATAAGGATGGCATTATTTTGCAAAATGATAAATATGTATGCATGAAGTAGGGAGAACTGCATGGAGTGGCAAGGGGGTATATTTTATGCCTTATTTGCATATAGATGCATGATCATGCAAATCGAATAGGAGAGATAAGGTGATTGTTTTCTTTTCATCCATCATGCATAATTTTACAATGATATATCATGTAAACAAATTAATAAAGTAATATTTTATAAATTACTTTATTATTTTGTCACAAGTAAAACTGGAAAATTAGACAAATTGAAACTCATAATAAAGTAAGTCATGCAAATGATTACTTTATTAAGTTTTCCACATGATCATCATGCAAAATGGAGGAGTTAAGTTAATTAAGGTCTTTTTGCATGGCTTGGATCTCAAAATAGACAAAACTGGTCAACTCTTGGGTCAAACACATGGAGACTAGCAGATTGGAGCTATTTATGCTCATTTTGAGGCAGTTTTGACCCTTATTTTTAGGGATTTCTTGGTTTGCTCATGGATCAAATTGGAGAACTTTTTTTAGAGGCAATTAACTGTAGTTGATTTTTTCATGCCTCTTAGAGAAAGTAAACTATATATTGTAAGAAAAACTTAGTTTTTTTCGAGTTCTTTCATTCTTTTCTCTTTTACACATTGAGAGACATAGTTTGTTTGTAACTCATTTTTTGAGTTCTTGCCTTTTTGCTCTTTGTACTTTGAGAGAGAAAGAGGTTTTGTAACTCATTTTTTGTAGATTTTATATAGATTATAGCAAGTTACAAGTTCTATACTTTGTCATTTATGCAATTATTTCCTTTATTTTTCAGATTGATCAAGTATATACCTTCCATTAATGCAACTTGTATGAGTGATTTGATGAGATTTTAATATGTTTAAACATTAGAACCTTTAAAATCATTGTCTCATTAGTACTTGTTTGTGTTAGATAGCATTGAAAATCATAGGTCTTAGGTTGTGCTAATTGGAAAATCTTCCTTTTATGTTGTGAAAACCCTTTTTCCTTCAAAAATCCATATTTTCCAGCCTCCCTTAGAAACATTTTTGTGATCAATTTGCTGAAAGTGGTGTGTGTGGATAGATTTTCGGAGATCTATTGTGAGTTAGATTGCCAAGTTTTCATCATCATTAGGTACATCACCATATTTTTACAGTTTTATTTTCTTTTAGAAAGATCTTTTTTACCCTTTTCCACATCAAAGTCATAGATCCAATTGAATATTTTAAGGGAACCAGCCCATAATCTGGAGGTTCAAACTCGACATAGGTCACCCACAGCCTGAGTTTGATCCCATGTTTCAAAGGATTGCTGAGTTTCACAACTTTACATAATGGGTGCAATCCTAATCAACAAAAATAACACTATCAGACAACTAAGAACATCATACCTAAACCGCATTAATTGATCATCATCTGCGAAGACATACTATCCAACTTACTATCTTCTACTTAGAATACTTTCCATACTTAGCCATTTTCTGTAAACCGGACCTGGAATCCAATATGTTCTTCTGGAGATATCTCTTCCTGTCATGGTTATAGGATCTCTGAGCCTTGTTTCCATCAATGACAACATTCAAGTCAATACCAGAGCAGTGTCTCTTGCCAACAATCTCCCCCTTTGGCATTGATGGCAACACATAGTGAGAAATGCTTGACTGCTCCCCCTTACTATATACATTGTACTTTCTTTCTCCCCCTGAGATGATTATCCATTTTTCACTAATCTACTTCTCCCCCTTTGAAATCAATGGCAAAGGGTGTAGCCCAAAATTAAAAACACTTAAAAAATGTGTGTACCTGCCACATATTTACAAACATAATCTTCATTTTTGACTGAAGGCAAAATGTCACTATAGATAGTCTTTATTAGAGCTATTTCTCTATTCCATATGTCTGTTGCACTTTCTAGGATATGGATGTGGCCATTCAGAAAGACTAGCTTTTCTACCCTCTATACATCTGATGGCGTGTCAATTAGTACAAGTGAGTTCATGGCTTCATCTGCAACTTAATCCCTTCCAGCACCAACTAAGACGTCTACAATGTCTCTTGCTCTCTCAGATCATTCTTCTCAACTTCATTCTGGAGGATTTATGTCCA
Organism: Cunninghamia lanceolata; assembly: GCA_027924645.1. Lineage (NCBI taxonomy): Eukaryota > Viridiplantae > Streptophyta > Pinopsida > Cupressales > Cupressaceae > Cunninghamia > Cunninghamia lanceolata. The sequence continues at coordinate 6,948,263 of BSBN01000594.1, forward strand.
TATTCTCTTGTTGTTATGTGTTTTGTCCCAGTGTAGGGCTCCTTAACTATTCTCTACTTACTACATCCTCAGCTTGATACTTAGAAGATAGATCTATTTTAGTTTTTCCTATATTGCTTCTGTGTTTGCTTCTGTAGCACCACTCTTTGCACTGCAATAATTTTGTGATCAAGTCCAACGACGAGAGAAAGGATCATACCCAATATCAGCTGCTTTGAGATTAAAGTTAGTAGGTTTGATCATTGAATCATTCTTAAAATTTTCAATTTGTTTTTCTTATTTATCTCTGCACATATTATGGATTTTGCATCCTTGCCTCTTCTCTGAAGTGAAAGGACTTCTAATCCTTTCAACTTTGTTTTGATCCTGTCTAAATCATGTTTGCTCTATGAAAACTTCATCTCCTTCCTCAGCCTATCCCTCTCAATAGCCAGATTTGATGGCCTTGCAGAAGCCATCTTCTTTTCCTGCAACATCTGCTTTATAGTTTCTGTAGAATAGACAAAATTATTTATTTCCTTCAGTACATTTTTCTTCTCTTCCACATCATCCATTAGTGTGCTTTACTTCCCATTCTCATTCCTTAAACTCTTTCTCAAGAGGTAGTGAATTAGACACCCTCTCCATCTGTCATATAGCTGCACTATCATCACTGCCTCAAGCACAATCCAAGTACTTGTGGATAATGCTACTCTCAAATTTGTAATGCTTGTCAGTATTGGTTGCATCTACATTTTTGACCATGAAAAGATGGTGAATACACTATCCTAACCTTGACATACCAATCTCAATTCTCACACAGCAACCTATAATGATCTTTTTGAAGAATGGCTCCATGAACCTCTTGGCAAGCTTTGATCTCCAGATTGTTATACTCTTAATATCTTCAAAAGAATGAGTATCAAAATTTGTGCCTTCTCCATCTTTGTCATCTAGATCTCCATGACTATTTGGACTTCTGATCCATGTTACTAGAGGATGATGGACTAACACTAGAACTATCATGAGACTTTCATCTACTAGGTGAAGAATCCCGTCCTCTAGATGACCAAGTAGTGTCCCTTCACTTTATTTGCACATATGAATCATGTGCCTTCTATGTCCTTGCAACTAATTCATTTAAGGCATTTTCTTTCATTGTCCTGGTAGATTTCACAGAAGAGCGCACCCGTGAAGATGGTGGCTCTATGTCTTTTCCCTCTAATTCCTAGTCTCATTTTGTCAAGCTTCATCCCTCTTCTGTACCAAAAAATTTATCCCTCACCTCTTCTCTCTCTACAAAAAACATCTCCCTGTCTAGTTTAGACATCTTTTGAAGTTGTTCCCTATCTTCATAATCTTTGTACAAATCACTCCCAAATGATAATCCATCACTATCTAAATCATCTTTCTAGCCCTCACCAAAATCAAATCTCTTCTTCAAAGGCATCCTTGTCCTAGATGTCTTTCTTCCATTGGAATCACTGCCATCATCTAAAAAGGAATCAGATTGCTTCCTCTTTGTTGGAGCTTGATTCCTTATGCTTTCCATCATGGGCATTAGTTCAACCAGCTTCCTCCAACAACGAATTCTCAAAATCTGCCATAGTCCTTGCTTGATTTACAACTAGTACAAATACAACCTTCTAAGGGCTTCTATATGTGAGCATGACCAAATAGAATCATTTATCCTTAGTTAAAAAGGAGAATTTCTATGGCATGGGTTAAAAAAAAAATCCCGTAGTTCATAGAGCAAATTGATACATTGTTGTGCCGAATGCAAAGTGAAAACAAGTTCCTTTTTACTCTCCACGTGATTTGACTTAGATGCCATTAAATGCTCATTCCAAAAGGATATTGAAACCCCTCATTGTAGAATATAGTTGATTAGGATTGCTTCTTAATATGTCGCGTTGACTCTTTTTCTTCCTTTTTTTCTTCAAAGGATGCATCGGATTTCATCACATACCTTCGTGCCAGATTCTGGCACCCACTTTGTGGCTGGGGGTTTTGGATTTTCAACATTGCTCCCCCTGTGCCAAAGCTCTCAATTTACTTCCCGGATGAAGTATCTGCACTAGATACTAGTGCAGATTGATCCCTGACTTCAATTACTTCTTTCTTGATCCATACCTTGTCCATTTCTTTCTTGGTTTCAATCAGAATAACTTTCTCTTTTCCCTTATCATTTCTCTACTCTATTTTCCTTTCTCCAAAATAGTGATTTCTCTTCACATTTATGCTTCTGCAAAACCTTGCAATATGTCTAGATTTGCTGCATTTGAAACATATCGCATTCTTTTGACCTTGATTCCTTCCATTGATTGAATTTGATTTGCATTGGTTAGCCATATGTCCAAATCTATTGCATGCAAAACACTTTACATTGAATGATTGGCTATTCCTTATATTTTGAAAATTGGTTCTTACCGAACTTCTACATTCATTTGATCTGTGTCCCATTTTATAGCATGCATTGCATCTAATAGAATTCTAAATTACTTTACTTATGCTTACAATAGCTTTATGACCAATTTTATTGCAAGTAAAGCATTTACCTTTGAAGGATTGTTCATTCCTCCTATTGTTGAAACTTTTCTTGATTTAATTTCTACATTCATTTGCTCTATGACCAATTTCCTTGCAATTGAAACACTGACCAGAGAATAATGGAATTTTTTTATTTATTCTACTCCTACACTAAGTAGCCTTAAGACCATACTTATTGCATGAATTACAATAACCATTGAAAGATGGGTACCTTTGAGCATTTGGTTGTCTAACCAAAAGTTTTCTAGGTCTTCTTCTTTGATTTCTAAACTGGTATTCTTTATTTTCCCTTGACTTAGTGCTCATTTGATCAGAGTTTGAACTTTCTCCTTTCTCAAATCCTAAACCATGTTTGTCATCAGCATTCCTCTGGCTAGCAATCATTTCATCAAGCTTTGCAGTACTTATCTTGAATTTCTCTTCAAAACTTCTAGCCTTTTCCAGATCTATTTTCAAACTTATAATTTCTTTTTCAAGTTTTACACAATCTTCTAATCTGTTCTTCACCATCAAATTTAGATAATCTTCTGCTCTTATTCTTTCTATAACTTCTACTTCCAAGTCATTTAGGGCTTCATTTGCTGATAACAATTGGTCACTGACTTCTTTGTATTTGTCTTTGAATTTCATGACTTGCTCTTTTAGCTTTAAGATGCATTCATTGACTTGTTGCAAGTTTTCTTTCAGATCCGTGACCTCTACTTCAAAATTTTCAAGATCCATAAGAGTTGCTTCTAGTTGGTTGTATCTCTCATCATTTCCATACCTTCTTGATGCCATGATCACACTATCCCAGATCTTCCTTAAGCTGTTGAACTTTTTCCAAGGAACCTTGCTCTGATACTAATTGTTGAATGTCAGGAACATTGAGAGGGGGGGTGAATTATTGTTCTAAAAATCTTTTCATACACTTTAACTTTCAGTCATTTCCCAAAATTAATTAAAGAAAAACATAATATGCATATGAACAACAACCATGAAACCATGACACATGAACACCAAGATTTTTACATGGAAAACCCAAGAAGGGAAAAACCACAGAGAGGATTAGCTCTCATATATATATTGTAATCTTTACAAAAATAATGTTCAGGCTTGGTCACTCCATAGGCCTAACATTCTGGCTCACTGCCATGAGGTACAACTAGATTTAGTAGGCTCACTGCCTCAACCCTAAACCTAGCAAGATTACAATAAGGATTCTTAAACCTTGAGGGTTGTTAAACCTTGTTGAAGGCTCGCTATTGGCTTACTACCTTGAAGATGAAAAATTTCTTCCAATCATATTGCACATGAAAACTCAATACTACTTAAGCATCTTCCACTATTCTAGGGTGCAGTCATTTAGTAACTGAATTTTGAATCCCAAGCCTTCATCATTGCTACTCTTCTAACTCTACTCTTCTAACTCTGCTCTTCTATTTGCATGCTCACATCACACACACACACAACTTCGACATATTCAACTAAAATTCATCACTCTTATATATCTGCATCATGATCTAATCCATAATTAGGTCGGCATCCAAGAAGTAAAACATGTACATAGAAAGATGTACCTTGTCAGCTTGATCCAATGCACTGTATGTTATGCGTACCTAAATCTTTTCCCAAACATGTTCATATAGGTCATCCCTAATCATTCAATTACATGCATAGATCCTCCAAATGTTAACTTTTCTCCCCACAAAGATTTAACATACTAGTCAGCCTCTTCCTTAAGAACATGCTTAACCAATTCATCTGCTAACTTACAACTTCTATTGCAGATCAAAAAACACTTCCAAAATAATAACAAGGACTCTTTACACATTCCCAATCTTACCCTTAGAATTGTAAGGCAAGATATCATCTTGCGGAGAAATGCAGACCATCAAAACTTAGACTCTGTCTCTATCAAACCCTGTCAAACACTATGTCGATACTTAGCAGCTTGTAGCTAACCTTCTGGTGGACTTCAGATCTTCTAACTCTAGAATAAGATACTCCATATAAGTGTTTACAAGACCTCAAAACCACATAAAAAAACACTCACCTGCGGAGGAATGCAGACCACTGCACTATTGCTTGTTCACTGTTCTTGCTATACCTTTGCTTACCTAGACTTAATCAATTCTTCAAGTTGACTTCTGGAGGAGATCAGGACTTAACCTCTGAAGCATAACACTATCAGACAACTGAGAACATCATACCTAAACTACATTAATTAATCATCATCTGCGGAGACATACTATCCAACTCACTATCTTCTACTTAGAATATTTTCCATACTTAGCCATTTTTTGTCAACCAAACCTAGAATCCAATATGTTCTTCCAGAGATATCTCTTCCTGTCATGGTGATAGGATCTTTGAGCCTTGTTGCCATCAATGACAACATACAAGTCAATACTAGAGTAGTGTCTCTTGCCAACACTCTCTAGAGGATATTTCACCATATCCTTTTTGACAAAGGCTTGATCATGATACCTTTCCCCTCAAAATTTGAGGTACCAAAATTTGACAAATATCAAGGAAAGGGTGATCCAAGAGACCGTATCAAAGAATTTAGTGCAACATGTCTCGAAGTTTCCCACAATGAAACCTATCTCATGTGACTATTCCTAAGGAGCTTGGGATGACAATCTATGGAATGGTTCTCTCACCTAGCTCCCAGCATCCAAACTTTCAACAAGCTAGTGGATAAGTTTGTCACTCATTTCTCCTATAACATTGAGCATGAAATCTCAATGTTAGACCTTTGTAACACTAAACAAAAGGGTGGTGAATCCTTCGCCTCTTTCTTACAAAGATGGAGACAACTGGCTAGCAAATGTCCATATCATATGCTAAAAAAACATCTGCTTGAAATGTTTGTCCACAACCTAAATGCTGATCTAAGCTATCAAATATCAATCCCATGTCCTACTTCTTTTAGTAAGGTCATTGAAATGGGTTTACTCATTGAAACGTATTTGATAGAAAAGGGGCAAATAAAACTTTACAAGGACACCCCTAATGTAAATGTTAACATGGATAAGCCATGATTTTGGGCCAAAAATAAGAACATCATGAATGATGGGGTGGTCAATGCTAAGAATGTGATGCCAAAACAACCAATTTTCAATTTATCAAACCCACAAAACAACCCCCCACAAAAAAAACTCCAAAACACTAACCTCCTCTACAAACTTTCCTCCTTGAAGGAAGTTCACACCTCTAGGGGAAACATTAGAATCCTCCCTATGGAAGCTAATATCAAACATTCTCATAATGCTTCCAACAACATGGGATTATGAACCAAAAGTTAAACCTCCTTGGTGGAAAGACACAGATTTTTGTGAATATCACCGAAACAAAGGACACAAAACTAACAACTGTCAAGTGCTTAAGCACAACATTCAAGACTTGTTGGACCAAAAATAAATATTGCTTGATGGGCATGCCTCTAATGATGATCATATAGCATTCTAGAATCCACTCCCCAACTATGAGTGGTGCAGGAGCACCCGCACATGATCAAGATATAGGTCCGCATGATGACATACATGATCAGGATGTAGGATAGTTATCATCATGCTGACGGGATAATCTATTTTTAGTATGTTTGACTTTATCATGTAATAAGGTCCACTGTGACCGATGCTATGTAATAGTTCAGCATAGGAGTAAGTGTAGGCAGTTAGAGATCGGGATAAGAGAGTCTGAGCTGTCCTCTCTCCCAGCCGCTTGGAAGCTCCCAGCCGCTGGGAAGTGATGTTAGTAGTACTCGAAGGATTTGTTATATATACCTTCGATCTGTAGGGTTTAGATATAGTTTTGATATAGTTTTGATATTGATGTTGCTAGATGTACTGGTGTTGTGTTGAGTTGAGATTCAGGAGAGCAGTTCAGACATTGTGAAGCTGTATTCAGGACATTGAATTTCAATTGAATAAGATCTCGTCTTTTGCATTATCTGTTTGCATCTGTGTTGATTTCCTTTCCGTTTTGCAAGCTAATGACCACTTTCAACCCTTCCACCGGTTGATCCAGCAAATCGGTGGAATGGTCCTGTATCATAGCTTAGATTGCATTTGTGTTTTCTGTTTATGCATTGCATTGTTCAGGAGATCTGTTAGAAGCATGCTGTAAATCAGCCTAGCATCCTCATGTGCTAGGTCTAGAAGATAAACTGTTAGATTTTGGTTTGGAGGTGATCCGGCCCGGTCGTCACATGATCTTTGTGAAATTATGCAGTTGTGAGTGTTTCATGCAGTGGAAGGATACACAGGAGTCTGCATGTGCGTTCCCAGTCAGAACGAGCTGCAACATCATCTGCGAATCCATCGCCATCAGGATCGGGTCATGAAGTTGTTGAATTTTGCATGTTGCAGGTGCATCATGATGTTTTGAGTTGGATATATACTCAGTGTATATATCGCAGTCAGGATCATCTCTCGGGGAAGGTCATCATCCGCATATCGCTAACGGATGCGGGTGTGAAAGTTGAGTTTTTTTGGCTAAGTGTTGAAGAGTTCATCAGGATGATGTGTGACGTCATCGTCATCAGGATATGACGTCATCGTCATCAGGATATTAGGAAATCCCTCTATGCGGGTTTATCCTGTTGTCGCTAAGTGGAAAGGTATCGGCGTAGGCAGGAAGTTGTATTAGCATCATCAGGAGGTTTCGAAGAACCGGATGTTTAATATCATGATGCTGTTGCTTGTATCGTCGGGCAGTGAAGCATCGAAGGCAAGTTGTTGAAGTGGAACGTCATCAGGATATTTGGACAACCGGATATTTGGATATCCTGCTGACGAAGGTGATATTGAATATCATGATGATGCCGCTTGTGTTTGGCACCCGATGAACAGTGCAACCGGAGGATGTTTGCGCCCGTTGATTATCATGATGATGATGATAGGCGACAAACGGAGGAGGTAAATAGTAATCGACAGGAGGATATTTGCGATCATCCGAAATATGATGATGCTGTTGAAATATGATGATGCAGTTGGTGTTGTTAGGAAATATGATGATGAGGTTCAGCCGATAGAGAAGTTTATCATGCTGTTTGTTTTGTTGGCAGCTCCTTCATGTTAGGTTGCCTCCGTTGCGTTCCACTCTGCATCATAGTGGTATCAGAGCAAAGGTTAGGATCTTTTGGAAAAGATAAGCAGGATGTCAGACGAAGAAGGAACATCTGAGTTCCCAACAAAGATGACCAACGCTGAGTTGGCAGTTCTGGTGAAGAAGCAGATTGCAGAAAGCAGGGCCGTGAAGGCTCAGAATCAGGAGTTGAAAGATGAGTTAGCAAAGTTGAGGAGCAGAGTAGGTTCTGGTAGAGAAGATGATAGGGAAGAAGAGGATATCCCTAATTGGAGCGAGGAGGTCGTTCCTGCAGACCAGAGACCGCTGTTGAACGCCCTCAAGGCCATGGAGAGGAGAACCATGGATGTGAAGCTGGACTTGCCAGTGTTTACAGGTAAGATGGACCCTGATTCGGTAATGGAATGGATAGACTATCTGAACAATTTCTTTGTGACAGAGGAGATACCAGAATAGCAGAGAGTGAAGATAGCATAGTCAAAGATGAAAGAAGCTGCCTTGACATGGTGGAACTTTGTTCAGGATGATAGAGTGCAGGAGGGAAAACGTAGAGTTGCCACATGGAAGAAGATGATGGAATTGGTAAAGGAGGCTTATATTCCTTTGGACTACAGTATCCAGCTACACAAGAGGAAGCAGAACCTGAAGCAGAAGGAGCTAGATGTCAGCTCATATACAGAAGAGTTCATGAAACTTTGTATGAAGACCAAGGTGAAAGAAAGTGAAGAAGAAAAGGTAGCCAGATACCTGAATGGACTGAGGTTTAATATTCAGGAAGATCTGAGTCTGCATAACCCAGATACAGTGCAGAAAAGTTTTCAGTTGGCACTGAAGGTGGAAGAAAAGCTGAAGAGAAAACAAGATCAGAACAACAGAGGAAGAGGAAGACAACAAAGAGGTGGAAGAAGTCCTTTCAGAGGCAGAGGACAAGGACAGGGATATCAAGGAGAGTCTAGTCAAGACAATAGCAAGGGCAACAATAGCCAGAGTCAGAGAGAGAATTTCAGTCAGCAAGGAAACTTCAGAGGTAGAAGACCTTATAGAGGAAGATCCCAGGGCAGAGGATCCATCAGGTGTTACAACTGTAACAAAGAAGGCCATATAGCCAGCAGATGTCCAGACAAGGCCACAAGCTCAGCAGGTGAAAGGAGGACAAATCTGGTCAATGAACCTGATAATCAAAGTAGGACAAGTTCTAATGATTTTCAGAGTGTGAATGGTCCTGAGAATTATGGATATCCAGAAAGTGGAGAGTCCCTGATGATGAGAAGAATAGTAACTACCATGAAGGTACCTGATAAAGAAGCCCCTCAGAGGAAGTCCCTTTTCAGAACCACTTGCAAAGCAGGAGGTAAGGCTTGTAAAGTTTTGATTGATTCTGGTTCTACTGAGAACTTTGTGTCTGAAGAAATGGTGGTGAAGCTGAAGCTTAGGAGATTGCCTCATCCAGCTCCATATAAAGTCTCATGGCTTACTCAAGGTCAGCAGACAACTGTAGAAGAGCAGGCTTGGGTAGAGTTTCAGATTGGTGGATATAAAGATAAGTTGTTGTTTGATATCACCAAGATGGATGCTTGCAACCTTTTGTTTGGTAGACCATGGCAATATGATCTGAAGGCACAGCATGATGGTGTCAAAAACACCTATAAAATCACTAAAGATGGTAAAGATGTAACACTACTCCCATTGAAGGAGAAAGAGGAGAAGCCTAAAGGCAAAGAAGTGAAGGTCATGCTGATGGAAGGCAAACAGTTTATGAAAGAAGTGGCAGCAGAAGGTGCAGTTGCATATGCCCTAATCCCCTGTATGAGTGTGAATAAGAAACAACAGCAAGAAGCCAAGAAGGAGAAGAAGCCAAGGTTGATAGACCCAGCTGTCCAAGAGTTATTGGATAAGTACAAAGGTGTTATCTCAGAGGGAATGCCAAGATCCCTACCACCTATCAGAGATATCAGTCATTGCATAGACTTGATTCCAGGGTCTACACTTCCAAATAAAGCAGCTTATAAGCTTACCCCAGAATAGAATGCAGAAGTAGCCAGGCAGATTGAAGAATTGATGAATTCAGGTTTGATTGGCAAGAGTCTGAGTCCATGTGCAGTACCAGCTGTACTAGCACCTAAGAAGGAAGGCACTTGGAGACTTTGCACCGATTCCAGAGCCATCAACAAGATCACAATCAGGTATAGGTTTCCAATCCCCAGAATTGAGGATTTACTTGATTGTTTGGGAAATGCTAAGTACTTTACTAAAATAGACTTGAAGAGTGGATACCATCAGATAAGGATTAGACCAGGTGATGAGTGGAAGACAGCATTCAAAACAAATGAAGGTTTGTATGAATGGAAGGTTATGCCTTTTGGTTTGTCTAATGCCCCTAGTACTTTCATGAGGCTGATGAATGAGGTTCTGAAGGAATTTATTGGTAAGTTTGTCATAGTCTATTTGGATGACATTCTGATTTTCAGTAACACCAGAGAAGAGCATCTCAGGCATATAGATCTGGTTCTCAAGAGATTACATGAAGAGAAGCTGATGATAAACTTGGACAAGTGTTTGTTCATGAAACAGGAGATCACCTATTTAGGTTTTGTCATCTCACAAGGCAAGCTGCAGATGGATAAGGAGAAGGCGAGTGCCATTTTGAATTGGCCAACTCCACAGACCATGAATGAAGTCAGAAGTTTCCATGGGTTAGCAACCTTCTACAGAAAGTTCATCAGAGGGTTCAGTCATATTTGTGCACCCATGTTGGATACCATCAAAGGAGGACAAAAGTGCAGGTTTGTTTGGACTCAAGGAGCAGATGATTCCTTTGAGGCATTGAAGAGGAAGGTGGCACAGCAGCCAGTCCTTGCACTTCCAGATTTCAATAAGATCTTTCAGGTAGAGTGTGATGCCAGTCACATGGCCATTGGAGCAGTACTCAGTCAAGAGGGTAGACCAATTGCATTTTTCAGTGAAAAGCTCAATGATGCTAAGAAAAGGTATTCATCATATGATCTGGAAATGTATGCTCTAGTTCAGTCCCTAAAGAAATGGAGGCATTACCTGATGCCAAAGGAGTTTATAGTCTTCACAGATAATCAAGCTTTGAGTTTCATCAACAGTCAGGAGAAGCTGAACCACAGACATATGAAGTGGGTAGAAACACTACAGGCTTTCACTTTTACCTTGAAGCATAAGAAAGGGGTTAAGAACAAAGTTGCAGATGCTTTAAGCAGGAGAGTTCTCACAGTCAATCAGATTCAGTTAGAGAGTGTTGGCATTGACTCACTCAAGACCATGTATGAGTCTGATACAGATTTTGGAGAAATATATCAGGTCTGTACTTCTTTTGGGGAGAAATACCATGCTGAGTTCTCTGAATACCTGATCCAAGATGGATTGCTGTTCAAGGGTGGACAGTTGTGTATTCCCAGATGTTCTATGAGGTTGAATATAGTCAAGGAGAAACATTGTGGAGCAATGGCAGGTCATTTTGGTCTAGACAAGACTCTTGATCTGGTCAGGAGGCATTATTTCTGGCCTAAGTTGCAGTCAGATGTCAGGAAATTTGTAGAAACCTGTGTAATTTGTCAGAAGGCTAAAGGCAGGTCAACTAATGCAGGGTTATACCAGCCCTTACCCATACCTTCCAGACCATGGGAAAGTATCAGTATGGATTTTGTTTTAGGTTTACCAAGGACCAGGAGAGGATTTGATAGTGTCTTTGTTGTAGTGGACAGGTTCAGTAAGATGGCACATTTCTTGCCATGCAAAACCACTGCAGATGCCTCATATATTGCAGATTTATTCTTCAGGGAAGTTGTCAGAATTCATGGGTTACCTTTGAGCATAGTTTCAGACAGAGATGTGAAGTTTGTGGGTCATTTCTGGAGAACCCTATGGAGGAAGCTGGGAACCAATTTATCTTTTTCCTCTGCATATCATCCTCAAACGGATGGACAAACTGAGGTTGTGAACCGTTCCTTAGGGAATCTACTTAGATGCTTGACAAAACAGCATGGAGAGAAGTGGGACAATATTCTGTCTCAAGCTGAGTTTTCATATAATGATACTGTCAACAGGAGCACAGGAAAATCGCCTTTTCAGGTAGTATATGGAATGCATCCCAGAGGTATTTTAGAGTTGCGAGAACTACCTACAGCAGATCCTGTTAGTGCAGATGGAGAAGCTTTTGCTGAAGCAATCAAAGAAGTTCATGATCAGGTTAAGACCCAACTCCAGCAAACCACCTTAAAGTATAAGGAGTATGCTGACAAGAAGAAGAAGGATGTTCAATTTGCTGTTGGAGATTTGGTTTGGGTTCACTTGAAGAAAGACAGGCTCCCTAAGGGGAAGTATACTAAGCTCATGCAAAAGAAAGTTGGACCATGTCAGATTTTGCAAAAGCATGGACAGAATGCTTATAAGCTCCAACTACCACCTGATCTTGGTTTATCTCCTATCTTCAATGTGTGTGACTTAACTCCATACAAGGCTAATCCAGATGCAGATCAGGATATCCTACAGGATACAGTTGCTGAAGACATTCCTCCACATGATCCTCCACAGATACAGCAGATTTTGGACACTAGAGTGGTCAAACAGACCAGGAACAAGAAGTACTTGGAGTACCTCGTCTCTTGGAAGGGCCAGCCGACTTCTGAAGCAGTATGGATGACTGCCGAACAGATACAGAAACATGGTGCCGACCTTGATACTCTCATCTCAAGTGGACTTGAGATTTCTTCTTTTGGGGAGTATGGTGCAGGAGCACCCGCACATGATCAGGATATAGGTCCGCATGATGACATACATGATCAGGATGTAGGATAGTTATCATCATGCTGACGGGATAATCTATTTTTAGTATGTTTGACTTTATCATGTAATAAGGTCCACTATGACCGATGCTATGTAATAGTTCAGCATAGGAGTAAGTGTAGGCAGTTAGAGATCGGGATAAGAGAGTCTGAGCTGTCCTCTCTCCCAGCCGCTTGGAAGCTCCCAGCCGCTGGGAAGTGATGTTAGTAGTACTCGAAGGATTTGTTATATATACCTTCGATCTGTAGGGTTTAGATATAGTTTTGATATAGTTTTGATATTGATGTTGCTAGATGTACTGGTGTTGTGTTGAGTTGAGATTCAGGAGAGCAGTTCAGACATTGTGAAGCTGTATTCAGGACATTGAATTTCAATTGAATAAGATCTCGTCTTTTGCATTATCTGTTTGCATCTGTGTTGATTTCCTTTCCGTTTTGCAAGCTAATGACCACTTTCAACCCTTCCACCGGTTGATCCAGCAAATCGGTGGAATGGTCCTGTATCATAGCTTAGATTGCATTTGTGTTTTCTGTTTATGCATTGCATTGTTCAGGAGATCTGTTAGAAGCATGCTGTAAATTAGCCTAGCATCCTCATGTGCTAGGTCTAGAAGATAAACTGTTAGATTTTGGTTTGGAGGTGATCCGGCCCGGTCGTCACATGATCTTTGTGAAATTATGCGGTTGTGAGTGTTTCATGCAGTGGAAGGATACACAGGAGTCTGCATGTGCGTTCCCAGTCGGAACGAGCCGCAACATCATCTGCGAATCCATCGCCATCAAGATTGGGTCATGAAGTTGTTGAATTTTGCATGTTGCAGGTGCATCATGATGTTTTGAGTTGGATATATACTCAGTGTATATATCGCAGTCAGGATCATCTCTCTGGGAAGGTCATCATCCGCATATCGCTAACGGATGCGGGTGTGAAAGTTGAGTTTTTTTGGCTAAGTGTTGAAGAGTTCATCAGGATGATGTGTGACGTCATCGTCATCAGGATATGACGTCATCGTCATCAGGATATTAGGAAATCCCTCTATGCGGGTTTATCCTGTTGTCGCTAAGTGGAAAGGTATCGGCGTAGGCAGGAAGTTCTATTAGCATCATCAGGAGGTTTCGAAGAACCAGATGTTTAATATCATGATGCTGTTGCTTGTATCGTCGGGCAGTGAAGCATCGAAGGCAAGTTGTTGAAGTGGAACGTCATCAGGATATTTGGACAACCGGATATTTGGATATCCTGCTGACGAAGGTGATATTGAATATCATGATGATGCCGCTTGTGTTTGGCACCCGATGAACAGTGCAACCGGAGGATGTTTGCGCCCGTTGATTATCATGATGATGATGATAGGCGACAAACGGAGGAGGTAAATAGTAATCGACAGGAGGATATTTGCGATCATCCGAAATATGATGATGCTGTTGAAATATGATGATGCAGTTGGTGTTGTTAGGAAATATGATGATGAGGTTCAGCCGATAGAGAAGTTTATCATGCTGTTTGTTTTGTTGGCAGCTCCTTCCTGTTAGGTTGCCTCCGTTGCATTCCACTCTGCATCAATGAGAAGGGAGGTTCTTCAAATCAAAACAAAAGTGGGGCTAACAACACCAACTATACAAATGTGTCATTAGACTATGTTGTTAACCACATTTCAGAAGGTGATTTACATATCAATGTGATCACTATAAATAAAACCCCTGATTGTAATGTGACCACTCGTGGTGGAAAGGTTACTCTTAAGGGAGTCACATCCAAACCATCCTCTACATCCAACTAGTACGACGTCCTGGACCAACTTCACAAGACACCCACACACATTTCCATTTTGGAACTTTTATGTCTATCCCCGTCCCACAAAGTGATCCTCGAACAAGTTCTTTCAGAAACCACCGTCCCAACCAATCTATCTAAAGAACAGTTTCAGACCATGGTAGGTCATCTAACCACACCTCATTTCCTATCATTCACGGAAAAGGATGATATGTCAATCACCCAACCACACAGTGCATCTCTCCACATTGAAGCCTTCATCCACAAGCATAAAATAAAAAGGGTTCTAATTGATAGAGGAGTAGGTTTAAATATTTGCACCTTAAAGCTAATCCTTGCATTAGGATTTTCAAAGAGTACTATTGATCCTAAAAAGAAAATTGCCATCAAAGCTTACAATGAAGAGGAAAGAACATCAAAGGGGACCATTGTTTTGCTTATTAGAGTGGGACTTGTGGTAAAGGATGTAGTGTGTCAAGTGCTTGACATGGAACTTGCATATAATATTCTCCTTGGTAGAGCTTGGATACACACGATGAAGGTTGTGCCTTCCACCTACCATCAGTGTATCAAGTTTCCTCATGACAGCCAAGAAATCACTATTCAAAGTGATCCTAATCAGTTCCAATATTGCAATTCCATCCAATCCAAGCCTGAAGTTGTAATTCCCACCAACCATGCAGCTTCACCCTCTATAGCCAATGTTGACCCAAGCTCAATACCTTCTACATCAAAATATGAGGAACAAAAAATCAAGATCAAGGATAAAGGTGTAGGAGAGTATTCCATTGAGAAAACCTTTTGTCTCACACCATTACCTCTTTCACCCAAGTCCATCCATCCATTACATCATTCATCTACCCATGCACCTATAAATGATGTGATCCAAAGGCTACTAGCAAGGAGTCAACTATGTCACCAAATTTCTATCCTTGAACCCCCAAGAAACTCTTTCAACACCATGTCCAATCCTACAACCCCATCATGTAGTCCACAACCCCTTAAGCCTATTGAAGAATCTCCCCCAATGAATCCAAGCCAAGATCCATCATCCCCTCATGATGATGACCCTCAAGAGCATGTCAAGCATATCCAAGATCCTTCCATTTCTATTCAAACAACCCAAAAGGTATGTCAAGAACCTAATCATAAGCATGTGGAAACAACAAACCCCCATCCTAATCAAGATCAAATTACTTTCATTCCACCCATCCATAACATTTATCTTTTCCATGATCAAGATATTACCTATGAAGAAACTATCCATAAGCAACTTGATCCTATACCTATCCATGAGAAAAAAATCCAAATCCAACCCATCCATAACTTATATCTTTTCCATGATCAAGATGATATCCATGATGAAGAACTTATCAATGAACACCTTGACCCTATAACCATCTATAAACAAGACACCCAACACCTACATGCTCCACCTAATTAAAGTCTTGCTGCCCTACTTGAGCATCCCCCCCATTTCATGGCCTTTATCCAAAGAAAACAAACTTCTCCACCATCTAGCTCTATTCATGATCCAACCACCGCCACTTGTCATGATGAGACATGTGCCTCCCAAGAACACATAAACATAGAAGATCAATCAAATAACTTGGATCTAAGTGAACACAATACTAATCAAGATCCTAATGATCCTTCCACATCCACCGTCGTTCCTATTTCGAATCCACCACCATATCCACTTGGTTTATCCACCTTCATTCATGAGAGTTCTTCCTTAGGAACACATCACCCATTATCCACTTCACCTTCTTCATCTAATAATTAACTCATGTCTGGTTCCAAAAACACACTAATCCAACTATTCATCGCATGCTCCAAAACATGAATTACCAAGGTAAAGGATTAGGCATACATGAACAAGGTATTTTGGAGCCCGTCCATGTTAGTGTCCCTCCTCGCTTGTATGGCCTTAGATACATACCCCAAGGTGAGCATTCCAAAGATGTTGGTACTTCCTCCATTCCTCCTAATTCTACCACTTTCCATTGCAAACCCTATCATATTCCCAAAACATATGTTGTGATTCCACCTCCTTTATCATACAAATCCCAAGAGCATGTGACCATACACCTTCCACCATCCAATCTACCTCCACAACTTCCATATCCTAACATCCCCCCATTCATTTTACCATCACTTCTCCCAACACCAAATCCATCCATCCATACATTCCCTCACATTTTGAATCATGATCGACAAATGCACATATTGTCTAAACATGAAGCTTCCACTCATTCCACCAAACCTATGCAATTCAAAAGTAAACATTTGGATGTCTCCTGTTATACAACCAAAAATCCTAAGGGTCCTAATGCCTTAGGATACAAATGCCAAAATTCAAAGAAAAATCCATCTAAAAAGCTACCCAAGCCCATACCTCCAAAATGAAGTCCAAAAGCCAAATGGTATGGGTCATGAAGCAACAAAACAAATCATATGAGGCATCCACATATCAAACATCCAAACCATCCCCTTCCATTCAAAATTCCCATTCCATTAAAATATCCCAAAAATCCCACAAGCAAAACAAAAATCATAAAAATACTAAGTCTATGTGGGTACCTAAGTTACTATGTCACCCATCCCCTAAGCCAACAGTGCCATTTCTTCCTACACCACCTTCCCATCAAAATCTTCAATGTTTAAAATGGTGTGTGCAACCATTGGTCATGATGCATTTCCATACCTCCATCACCCCATCATTCAACCATTATCCTACTTATCTACCCTATCACCATCCTATGGTCCATGCTTTTCCATATCCACATCATAATCCACTATCCTTCCATCCATAATCCACATCATAATCCACTCTCGTTCCTTTCACAATTCACTATCTACCTAATCCATTTTCCTTTCATGCAATCTCCTTACCAACATCGATGGGGGCATTTGACATGGTTCATGTGTTGGCATCTTTCTCCAAAGGGATACTATCACCTTCATGGAACTAGACATTTGATTCCCTCCTTTCCATATTCCACCTATCCTATCCAAATACTCAAAAGAAACCTTTCATCCAATGGTGAAAACCACCCTTGGTGGTGCCTTGGATAAGTACCATGATAGAAACGTGGCAAATAGGAGTCATGTGTAGGTTGATCTTCTATGTCATTTAACCTTGGGAGCACATTGTCTCATCGACTCTATCATTTTCCATCCTATCTTACCATACCATCCTATCATCCTTATCCTACATATACCTATCATATTGAGTCCATTCATCATCCATTCCTCTTTTGATCTTGATAAAGATATGGGGGCAAAATGTTGAAACATGCTTTGAAAGAAATCTTGATATACCTTATCTTTTTCAAACTAATCCAATCATATTACCCTCTTGTCATAAGCATTGTCATGTCAAATCCTGATTTATTCCTATGTGACATAGTTCTTGGATATCACATCCTTGTTGTCTTACACATGCATCTATTTTGTCCCTTATCACCCATCCTTTTTTCCAATCATCAAATCCTACAAAACTCCAATGCAAGGGAATAATAGCAATGTCAATAATAAAGCACCTCCTCCAACTTTTCGAACCTTGTTCCTCATCCATCCCTCCTAACCACATCCACCCAATCGCATCGAGACACCTACCATGGCTTGTAGCTTGCTCGTCCTTACCATATTCTCCCATCAGATTGCCAATCCAAACTTGTGTCCATCTTGTCATTCATCCTACACCAATCCATTGAACCATTGTCAAACTACGTTGCCTCTGAGCTATCATGTAGGCAAGGCCATCATCGATGTGCCCCCAAGGCTCCTTTCCAATCCATTCTATCCCATGTCACCCATCCTTTTGTCCTTCCAATCCCACTTTTCCCATCACCTAGGTCTTTGGTCCACATTGTCCATGCCCCAAACTACGTTGCCTCTACATCCTCACGTAGGCAAGGCCATCATCGATGAGCTCTTGAGGCACTAGGTCAGTCCCTTTGGGCCTATTTCTTTGTGTCTATTGTTAGTTCATCCACAATAATTCAATCTTTTATTGACCTAGTTGGAGAATTGGATTCTTGAATGTCTCAAACCTTAGAGGATAACAATAAGGATCACGATACTATCGCTAGACAATAGATAACATTACAAAAAAAAAATTCAACAAAATGATTGACGCAAGAACTAGACTTGTAAATAAGACACAATGGGCATCAACCACTGTGATGATTGTATCTATTTTTCTTACAAGAAAACATAACTATGGAAAGAAAATGTTTGCTTATTAAAAAGGTTTAAGTTGCAGAGTCTTGATTTTTGTTATTATGTCTTTCTATGCTACTCAAGGATGTCAAAAACTAGAGGAGCTATGATGGGGGCATAATTATCTTATTTATTTGTTGTTTGTGGATCAATCTTTAGTAATGTGATGACTTTGTCTAACGACATGATCAGCAAAAGATCAATGAGGATGTTCTAGGTCTAAACATGAAATAGGTATAAACCTTGTCTATTGATATGCAAGCAATACTCAGGTCATCTTGGTTCAATTATACTTAGATGCTTGTATTAACTTGCTAAATCAAAATCCCTGTAAGTAATACTCAGGTCATCATGGTTTAATTATACCTAGATACTTGTATTTTCTTACAACATTTTAAAAGCTCAATGATGAAACAAAGTACTTCAAATACTTGCATATACAAAGATGACAAAATCCACATCCATACATATCAAATTGCATTTCATTCCATAATAAACCTTTTCCAAGTGTCTTAAGATCTAGGTCCTTTCTGACAGTTTATCCAATTGTATCTTCTAGTTATCCATGTGATCCATTCATCCTTGTCCAATCAATCCAAGAAATGATCCAAATGCAAGTCCATCCTTAATCCATACCAATCGAGTAAATTAATCTTGTCAAATTATCCAATCGCAATCAATGGTCTTGATCCTAATCTTGTCGTAAACAAAATCAATCAATCATCATTGATGGTGGGATATATATTTCCTATATCTTTGTGTTGATCTAGAGATATATCGTTCCCCACAATGATAGTACTATCATCAATCATTATCAATTAATCATTGGTTTACAGCTTGACAGGGGTAATACCTTGTTTGTTCTTGTATCATTTGTGCATACTTGTTTTCTTGCTTGTGTGATAATTTTATATTTCATAAGTGTGTCATCCATCTCTTTCATTCCATACCTTATCTTTTGTCATCCAAATTTCTTCTCCAGTCTATCCTGTCAACCTATCTCATTGTGAGATTGTTTGTCATCCGGTTGTTGTGTCTTCTCGTCTAATCTCTCAAGGGGACATCCTATCATCAATAACCTATACCAGAGGCAAATTGGGGCATTTATCAATCACAAATTTTTTATTCTTTGAAACAATGTGATAAAACACATTGCATCAAAGAGGGGCAAAATGTATACACCTAAAATTGGCTTGTGTTGAATTAAGTAAATATTTTAATATTTATTTTAATTCTTATTCTTCTATCAATTAAATAAATATTCTAATTTATTTAATTAGTTCATTATCCAATAATAAAATAAAAATCATTTTATTTAATTAAATTCCCTAAATTCTTCTATAATCTCATCCAATTAAATAATCCTAAATTATTTAATTAATCCAAATTTCTCTATCCTAAGTCCTAATTTCATAATTCCACCTCACTTTTCCACCTCACCTTTGCACCTCACCATGTTGCACACGTAATTAAATATTTAATATTTAATTAGCTAATATTCCCTCACCCACATGTCCTATTTATCCTCCAGTAAAATTAGTTAACTCATCAATCAAATATGTTAACTAATTAGTCAACTGAGTTCACTGGTCAATCTATTATGTTGACTCTCCAATCAACCTAGTTAATTGATCAATCATCTTAGTTAGCTCCTCAATCTATTCTGTTATCTCCCATAACTCATGAAGAAGGCTTGGACACTTGTCCTATTCTGATTCATGTACATCCCCTCAAGCTTCCTCAACCGTACACCTCACAGGTAATTCCTCCAGTCATGGATCTATTGACACTTGGATTTGGTCTTCCATCAGCGTATATAAGCAAGGTCTTCACACCCATTTGCATATACACTCAAGCATTTGTAATCTTACTCTGCAGGAATCATACTAGTGTTTCTTTGGTAAAGTTACCTCCATTTGCATTTACACAACATCATTATCATAATCATCATCCAATCATGTCTCCATCAATCCATCCCCATTAGTATTGCATTGTAGTGTGATCTCCATTGCATTATCCACCTACAACCGTTCTACTCTTGTCATCTTCAACAGTAAGGATGTACACACTTCTGAGAGCTCCATTACCATCTAGATCTAGAGGAGATAGGCGAACAATGGAAGCATATAGGTAAAATGGTCTTCAAAGGTATTAATCTTTATTTACTTGTATTTACATCAATTTCCATTGACTTATTGGATGATTAGTTGTTTTAGACTGTTATTCACATTTTCCACTAACAAACACAACTTATGAGATGGTAAAACATAATGCTAATTATGATCTCTATGAGTTTCTAAGACAACAATTGTTAGAGAATCTAAAGAAAACAAAAGATTCTAAATATCATTTCAAATATGGCACTTTAATCATTTGTTTGTTATTCTATTTTCTCAAAGAGCTACCAAGTGCACAGAACGTTGTATGGCTTGGGCACATTCTTGTAGCCACTCAGATAAGAGATCACTTGTAGAGAATTGGTAACAATGATGCTCAAAATGTTGCATTGTGGGGCTACTTCAAGGTTTTTTAGGAGAAGATGCAAGCTAGATAAATAATCCCTAGAAATGTTGTAGAAAAATACAAGGACATATTCTTTTTATGGTTACCAAGGACAAGTGCTTGATGGAAGTAGTTGAACCAAGAATAGTGTGAATTCCTAAAATGGGATATGAAGTTGCAGAAGATGTTCTTGTAGGTCTTGCAAACCTATTGTTGAGTAAACCTAGAGACAATTCTGAAGAGATACTTGGCACTTTTGAAGAAAAGTCTCTAAAAATTCATCTAGAGCAGAACATGCCCAAATCTCAAAAGAAAGTGCATAAGATAGTTGAGGATTTTTCTAAAAGCATAGGCATTTCTAAGGAGCAAGTATGGCGTGCTAGAGATAAAGCAAGAGCTGAAGAAGAATCTAGCCTTGAGGAGAAGTCCAAGGGGACATTTGAAGGTAAGAAGGAATCTCCTAATCTAAGAAGGTCATCAAGGACCTCTTCCTCCCCTATTGATGCAAGTTCTAAGAAACAATCTCAACCTATTAAGAAGAGAAGAGTGAAGGAAAAGGATTCTAGACAAGTATATGCTAGTCATGATATTAGTGAGGAAGAAGAAGAGGAAGAAGAAGGACCTGAACTAGTTCAAAAAAAAAGAGTCTCTTGTTTTTGAAAAAGAGACACAAGCCAAAAGGACAAAAATTGATATTGCTACAGAAGAAGAAGTTAGTGAGAAAGAGAAAGAAGGCTTCATCTTTAGAAAAATAGAAACTAAATTTGGTGAAGAAGGTCAATCTTCCAAAGGTCAAGGAAAGGGAAGGAAAAGGAAGGGAAGTGAAGCTCAGATCAACAGAAAAAGAGAATCAAAAGAAATTAGAAAAATCACTTCTTTCCCCTCTACAATTAGAAGCTACAATAAATGCCATAATAGAGTACAATAATCTAAAATAAGTAGCAAAGTTGTATGAAGAAGATAGGTTGGATGGAGACAAAGCAATCATTGAGTCTGCAATCATTAGGTATTTAGATACTTTCAATGTTGCCTTGATTGAAATAATAGATCAGTTAACTGCTAGTTTGGTTGACATTTTGACAAAGAAGAGGGATGATGAAATTAGTAAAGATATTGAGATGAAAAACAGAGCTCTTGAGAAATTATCCTACCATCTCTGGACAAGACAAGAAAAAGGCTATACAGAGATTGAGCAAGGATTTCAAAACAAAGAGAAGAGTAAACATTTTAATGACAAATGATAAAGAGGATATAAGTAGATTGGAAAAGAATACATTGAAAACAACAACAAATATTAAGGAGTTATAGATAGCCATAGTTGAAGAATATCATTCTGATGTAGAGGAAAAGAATAACAATTAGACTAATGTAGAGCATGGAACTGAACAACCCTTAGTGACTAATCAAAATTTGCCTTCACCTTCAGGAGATACAAATATAGCTAACCCTTTGGTAAATATTGAAACTACTAATGATCAAAGGGTGTCTTAGGAAGAAAAGATAGATGAAGATAAGGAAGAACTGAATGAGGCCATTTTGGATCAGACTGCAAGAATTTTGGATACTACTTATGTTCCAGAAAACCCTGAGGAAAGAGAAGTGCATGATGCAAACCGTCCTCTAGAATCCCTAGATTCTGATGAGAAGAAAGAAGACAAGGTTAGTGAATCTTCTAGAGTTTCACCACTGGACTCTATCAGAGAGTTTTTTGCCAAGCAGAGACAATCTCAAGTCTTATCCACCCCACAGCTACTGCAAGCACAATCTTCAAATGGTCAGATTAATTTGTCTAACATTTCCCCTCCACAAAAACCTTAGCCTAGGACAATCTTGTTATCCTATTTTCCCTCTGCTCAGAGCCAAATAGTCAACCTGATATTTTCCCTAAAAATCCTTTGAAAAGGTCCCTATAAAGCAAAAGTGACAAATTTCCTAAGGAACCATGCCTAAAGAACCTTACCATTGGAAAGAGCTTGAAAAAATAGGCAGGTTTGCTTTTTACAGTACCCTGAAATTCGGCCAAATGAAGTTATCCATGGTCAAAGTTTTGTCAAACATACAGTTCAAATATGCAATTGGTGGGCTTGAAAATCTCCATCGGCCTTAGGAAATAATGAAAAAATTAAGTTATATACATTTTTTGAATGTATATCAGGCCAGGGAAATGCATATACATTTCAGGAATCTTTCGTAGATTCCTGAGAATATTCTGGGTTTGTATATCGGCGATATACAAGTGGAGATGCAAGTGAAACATACAAGGTATAAGATACACTCAGGGAATATTCCTCAAAGATTTCGTATTTGCATGTGGCGGCTTGTATGTTTGCCTTGTATGTTCGCACATACAAGAAAATATACATTCGCTAAATGTTCAAGGAAAATATACATCGAAGATTCCCTAGAATATTCCGCAGTTGTATGTTCGCAATATACAAAAGGAAATATACAATGAAAAGATACATTGTGGGAATATTCCCCAAAGATACCCTATTTGTATGTGAGAGGGTTTGTATATTGCATTTGTATATTTGACATACAAGGCCAATATATACATTTGCTACAGTGCCACAAAGGGAGATACAAATGGTGGGTCTTGTGCATATGCAAGAAGATATACATGGCCGAATGTGCAGAAGGTGCGGTCCACCATATACAAGAGCTTTTGTATATCGATGATATACAAGTAAACATGCAAGTCAAGATATGCAAAGGAAAAGGGCAGTGTATGTACATTCAATAGGTGCTACAGTGGTTTGTATATGCGGTTGTATATTTGCATATACAACCAAAGATACAAGAGTTAACATACAAGCCAGACCCGAATACATTTTTAAATGGTTTCATAAAGAGTTTTGGGTCCGCCACTTGTATATTTGCATGTACATCGTGATATACAAGTGGAAGATGCAAGGCGGATTTCAAGGCAGTTTCAAACGTAGCCAATGTTTTTTTCACGTCCGCAGTGCTTTGTATATGTGATTGTATGCTTGTATATGCATTTGTATATACAACCAAAAATACAAAGAGTGGAGATGCAAGCTGGACCCGACAGGTAATCAAATATACTTAAAGGTCATTTGGGGTCCGACTTGTATGTATATGGCGCTTGTATATTGTGATATACAAGTCAAAGATGCAATTATTTATACAAGGCAAATTTCAATTGAAGACCAAGTTTGGCACATAAAGGTTTCAGGTCCGCCTTGTATGTATAGGTGTTTCTATATTTGCATATACAAAGGAATGTACAAGGAGAAAATATACAAGCCAGACCTGGCAGAACAATGAAATGCAGCTGATGGTCTTTTTGGGGTCCACTTTGTATAAAAGGTGATTGTATGTTTTGACATACAAAGGAGCAGATACAAAGATGTATGCTGGACATTTTCAAAGAGGTGGGGCCCGCATATACAAGGGGAAATTGTATGTATATGCAATTTTCAAAAAATGCAAAGGGATGTATAGGGCCCGATATGCAAAGTGCCATGTATGTGTAGAAGGAGTTGCAGGATGAGTTTTTGAATGCCGATTCAGGTGCCAAGATGCATGGATATACACAGAAATGCAAAAGTGATATATACAGGCAGTTGACTGAAAGTTTGACCACCTGTATCTCCTTCATTTTGGCAAATTTTGACATGCTGTAAGAGGCAAGAGTGCATGTTTTTGCCTCTTTCATTTGACCAAGTTTTTGGGGGGATTTTCCAGTTTTCATTTTTCGGATCTAGTTTTGCATATTTTGGCCGATTGGACGTGTCAGCGATTGTCTTGAAGTTTTGGGGGGTTTTTTTCTCCTCGCAGTAGCTCGGGTTGGTGAAGTTCTGCAGGTACATTCATGGCACATGGGCTCCCTGCCCTTCAGGCACTTTCCTGTACGACGAGCGATGACTTTGGAGGCTCTTTATCCATTCCCCATCCTTTCTTGAGTTCTGGCCGAGGTTTTCCACATTTTGGCATGGAAGAGGCATGGCCCCTGTCCCTTCGCCATGTCTCTACCCATACTCTTCTACTGCTGGCATTTATGGCCTCGTTTCTACATTTCTGGGACTCAACGCTCTTCTGGCATGAATCTGGCCTATATAAGGCATGTAGAATCTCTTTTTAAGGAGGATGGTATTTTAGGGGCTGTTATGCTACCAAAATTTTGTAGTCAGTCCATTTTAGTGTAACTACAAGGATAAAGGAATGTGACTCACTGTCCCTGAATCTGGCCTCTATTATCTTCCTTTGCCCACTAATGAGTGCAATTAGCTAAATGGGTGTAATTCTACTATGAAATGTTTTGCATTGTAACAGTTTTTTGGGCCTTCATGATTAATAGATGCTAATTTTTGCCTCTTTTATCTCTAAATTTCTGTGTTTCATTTGAAGTTTTAGCCTACTTTGTGGGTAAAGCAGCCCCTCTGCATGTTTAACCTTCATACCGAAGCCTCAAACTAGCCTTAAACCTGTGTGAATCCCCCCTTAGCAGTGAAAGAATCATTGCTTTGCCCATACCTTATCCACCATCTCTCACTAAATCTGGTGTATCACCTCTTTTCCCTTCAGCTCTCCTTCTAACTCTTTCCCCTGCAAGCTTTTAGCACTAGATTTAGTATCATCGCTCTAAGTAATAGGCTTGGAGCAAGGAACCAGCCTTCTCTGGAGGTCTGATCTCATAATGCAAGGTCCCACACTTCGAGATCATTCCAATGTTACTCCAGGTTGCATGAGCTGTCACAGCTGCATGTGAAGGGTGCAAATCTGGGTGATAACAGTTTCTGGCACACCCGATGGGACCTAGATTCAAAAAATTCTAAGTTCAAAACACTACATTCGGTTACTGGTTTTGATGTGCAACCAGTGATATCTAGACCTGTAGGAGGTTGAAAACTTTGCATATCTGGTGACTCCACTTTGGTCCAGCAGAACTGTTGTATCTCTACTTATGAGAAGAATACCTACATGAAGCAGTGCTTCACCTTTCAAGTATCTATAATTATCCCCACCTAGGAGAGGAGGGGTAGTAGCTAAGAAGCATAAGAATACTCGTGTCCAGCCCAAGAGAGCCAAGTCGACTCCCCCTGTCGTTGGAGCTCATACTGCCTCAAGGACTAAAGCCACAATGATTCCTGCAGTTAGAAATAAGCCCTTTGCAGCTTTCAATCAAGGAAGCCCATTGAATCTAGCTCAGCATGATAATATCCCTGTCGCTGCCGTGAAGAGTTTACCATTTTTTCACGGTGAAGACCAGACTACTCCAGCTGAGCATATCCAGGACATCACAAACCTGTGTGCTGTCCATCATGTAACATCATAAAATGTAGCAATTAGGCTACTCGCAGCCTCCCTAAAGGGCAAAGCTTTACAGTGGTTAGAAGCCTGCCGGTAAATTCCATAGATTCCTGGGATCGCTTGGGAGAGGAATTGTGCAGTTTCTTCAAAGACAAATCTGATCACCTGTCGCTGGTGGAGAAGCTATCTACAATCAAAAGAGCCCCTCATGAGGTCATGTCAGATTTCAATCACTGTTTCCAAAAGATATGGGATAGAATCCCACCAATGGTAAGACCTACAGCTGACCATGCATTTCTATATTTTTTGAGAGCATTAAATAGTGACATCTCTATGATGATTCAATCCATGGGAGGGCTTTCCTTGCCACAGGCCTATACCATAGCCATTAGGGTTGAAAATAGCCTCATTCAGGCTGGCAAAATTGCTCCTAGGCCACCTTTGCCAATTTTCCCCACAATTCAACTGCCAATCCCAACATATGTTCCCCCCATAGCTGTTATACCCACTGCCCCAGCATTACCAGCAACTAATCTGCAGTCAAATAGGCTAGAAAATGCTACTCAAAATCAATCTTCTAAGTTACAAGAGATCAAGGGATTGTTGCAATCTTTTGGTAATGAGCTGACAAATATGAAAAAGCAATAGTTCCAGAATAGACAGCCCTATCAACCACATAACCAAGGGCAAAACCAATCTTATCAGGGATAGAACCAACCTTGGCAAGCTAACAGGCCACCCTATGAGAATAACTATCAGGGGGTTAGACAGAATATGAACTAGAGGCCTTTTCAGCCTTACAATCCTACATCCACCAGTGCCGTCAGTGACATTGTCCCTATTCAGAACAACTTGGCTTCTGAATGGTGCTCTCCAAGCAATTAGCCGCACAATCAAGCAGCGCGTCCAAGTGGAGCCATAAATCAGGCCCTAACAATGCAAGATATTGCAACTCTATAGCCAAGCACATCTAATGAGGGGACTGTGCAGCAAATAGAACAACCTCAGCATGATACTGCCTTCATGAATTGGTAGGAAAATGAGTTTTGTGGCATGAACAGAGACTACACTCCAGTTGCAGCTAACACAAGAGCAAAAAGGAGGAGTTATGAGATGGATCAGGTGACAAATAGAGAAAAAGGACCTGCTGATCCTTCTACATCCCAATTTCCCTGTGTGTTACAAAGAAATACTTAGGCGACTACCAAAGAGCAGCCTCAATTGCAGGCTGATATTGCAGCCGCCAAACCACATCAGAAGGTAAGCATTGCCGCACCTTTCAACATTATTGAGAACATGAAAAAGGCAAATGTGACAATGTCCATGTGGGATTCCTTGGCGATCCTGGGCCAAAAAGACATATTGCAGTCTGCTTTGTCTAGTTTAAAAATGTTAGGTGCTACAAATGTTGACCCAACCAAAACTGTCCTTACCAATTCCCCCCAAGATAGCAACAAGCAGCCAAGCTACAATGCCAAACTGTTTCCATTTTATGTGTCTCTAATAATTGGAGATAAGCTAGTGCACAATTGCATGGTGGATAGTGGGGCAAGTAGTTCTATTATGCCAAAACAGATTGCAGACCAATTAGGATTGAACTACTAGCCCCTAACCAAGGGTGTGCTCCAACTTGACGGTACAGCTGTCAACACCATGGGTGTGATAAAGGACCTAAGCCTCACCTTGCATACCTATCCAAACATTTCCATCACTCAGGAAGTGTTCATCATTGACCTTCCTCCTCATTTTGCCATGTGCCTGTCAAGGGAGTTCACAACCAAAATAGGAGGATATTTATCCTTAGACTAGTCCCACATGTTTTTTAGAACCAGATATGGCACTAAGGTAACCCTAAAATCTGAGTTACTTTCAAATCATCACATAGAACCCTACACACCAAGTGATGTTAATGCAAGTTGCCTTATCTCTAATGATCCTAAGCTTGTTGCTGCCCAGCAACTACAAGCTGAAAGTATACCAGAGGTACTGTTAAGAGAGTGGGCCTTGGAAAATACTATTGATAGTCCTGAGGAACACATGCAAGAGTGCGGTATGGGAATGTACATATTGCATGAGCCAGAATCAGAAATTCCAAGCCTTGTAAAGATTTTAGAATTCCTGACAGAAGGGTAGGATCAGGTATGGAAAATGTATTTTGACAGCTCTAGAGGTAGAAATGGGTCCGGTGGAGGTGCAATGCTGGTGTCTCCTCATGGCGATAGGTATTATTCTACCCTTTGTTTCACCTTTTCCTGTACCAACAACACTACTGAATATGAGGGGCTAATACAAGGATTGCAATGGGCAAGAAAAAGAAGGATCAGTTGCTTACAGGTGTTCGAGGATAGTGAACTCATTGTAAATCAAGTAAGAGGATTGCATGCTACAAAAAATGATGTCTTGAAATGCTACAAGCATAGGGTGTGGGACATGATTGAAGAGTTCAATGCTTTCAATCTAGTCTCTATTCCCAGAAATTAGAATTACCAAGAAGATAGGCTAGCAGTAATTGGGGCTCAATTTGACATCCCCAGTGATATTCAGAGGGAGAAGGTGCAGCCTCATGTAAAAGTAGTAAATAGACCCTCTATCCTAGACAATGACATTCATTGGCAGGCTTCCGAAAGTGATGAGCAAATCCTGCGTTTTTTGTTAGAAGAAGATGAATTTTCTGTGGTGAACCAAGATAAACTCAAACAGCAATATGGCAATGACCAAATTGTTCAGCTAAGGACAAACAAGCTGCCCAAGGGACTAGTGATATTGGAATCTATCTTCAGCACTAATGATCAGATGAAGAAGACTGAAACCGGCATGCAAATAAAAGAGGAACACTACGAGCAACTGGAGATTTTTAAGGGAAATCTCCTTAAAATTGGTAAAATCCACTTAGTCGAGGACATAAGAGCTTTCATTACTTTGTGTCATGAATTTGAAGATGTGTTTGCTTAGTATTATTTAGACCTAAAAGGATTTGAC
The DNA here is from genome assembly GCA_027924645.1 of Cunninghamia lanceolata. NCBI lineage: Eukaryota > Viridiplantae > Streptophyta > Pinopsida > Cupressales > Cupressaceae > Cunninghamia > Cunninghamia lanceolata. Next base: position 6,977,432 of record BSBN01000594.1, read on the forward strand.
CCTCACATTGCCCAGCACACCATAGAATTAGAGCCAAGGGCAAAACCTGTAAGACAGAAGCAAAGACCCCTAAATCTGAAGCTAGAGCCCTTGATGATTAAAGAACTGACTAAGCTAATCGAGGGGAAAATTATTTTTCCAATCAAACATACTTTTTGGGTCTCTAACCTCATCCCTGTGAGAAAAAAGAATGGGGATATCAGACTGTGTGTTGATTTCAGGGATCTAAATAGAGCCTCCCTAAAGGACCACTACCCGTTGCCTTCAATGGAACAAATTCTATAGGTAGTGGCTAGCTCAGAGAGATTCTCCTTGATTGATGGATTTTCTAGTTACAATCAAGTGTTAGTCAAGGAGGAGGATCGGTATAAAACTGCTTTTACCACTAAATGGGGCACCATGGCCTATAAGAGAATGCCCTTTGGACTATCAAATGCTGGCTCAACTTTTCAGAGGGCTATGGACATGGCTTTCAAAGGTTTGCTATATAAGTTGGTGCTGGTATACCTCGATGACATAACTATTTTTTCTTAGAATGCATCTGAGCATTTATCTCATTTGAGGCAAGTGTTTTAGAGATGCAGAGAGTTCAGGATATCTCTCAATCCCAAAAAATGCATTTTCGCTGTGCATGAGGGTAAGCTGTTAGGACACGTCATCTCTAAAGAGGGCATCACCATTGATACAGAGAGGGTAAAGGCTATTCTGGAGTTGCCCTTACCCAGCCACAAGAAGGGACTTCAAAGCTTCATTGGCAGAATTAATTTTCTGCAGAGGTTTATACCAGACATTGCAAATCTTTTGAGACCTTTAATGTCCATGTTAAAAAAGAATACAATTTTTAGCTGGATGAAGGAAGCCAAGCTAGGCTTCGAGTCCATAAAAGAGGCACTTGCAGCTGCACCAACCTTGGTGAATCCAGACTTCTCCAAGGATTTTATTTTGTATGCTTATGGCAGTCTGGATACCATTTCTGTAATTCTGGCACAGCAACAGAGTGAAGGATTTGAATAGCCAATTGCTTTTTTCAGCCAAGGCTTAGAGGAATATGAACAGAGATACAGCTTCATTAAGAAGCATGTCCTTGCAGTGGTGAGGAGCCTAAAGAAATTTAGGCATCTTATTTCTAATAATAAGATACATTTAATGGTCGCTCACACTGGCGTGAAGGAGTTTCTATTGAGCAAAGACGTCAATGAGAAAAGAGTTGGTTGGATTACCGAGGTCATGGAGTATGACGTTGACATCAAAATAACCAAGCTCATCTGAGGAAGAGGACTCAACGAACAACTTGCAGCTAATCCTGAAAATGAAGCAAGCGAGGAGGAGGTAGCATTTCTAGCCATAGAAGATGAACATTAGGCCGACGCAGCAGCGGTGGGCACCAGTTGGGTTCACAATATGATCCATTTTTTGTAGACTGGTGAATGTCCAGTAGGGTTGGACAGAGCCAAGAGAAGGTACTTTAGACTTTAGTCTATCCCATACATTCTCATCAATGACATCCTTTTTTGGAAAGATTTTAATGGGGCATTGTTAAGATGCATTGATGAAACTCAGACTGACAAGGTATTGCGTGAGTTCCACAATGGAATGGCAGGAGGTCATTTCACCTTGAGGACTACTGCATGGAAGATTATGAGAGCTGGATACTATTGGCCCAGCTTATTCAGAGATGCCCATGCATGGGCTAGAAAATGTGTGAAGTGTGCCATGTTCGCAGGCAAGTCAAGGCTGCCAGCTATGCCCTTGCAGCCAATTTAAGTTGAGCAACCCTTCATGAGGTGGGGTATCAATTTCATAGGCCCCATCAATCCACCATCTAGTGCAGGCCACAGGTGGGTGCTTACAGCAACTAATTACTTCACAAGATGGACTAAGGTAGTGGCCCTAAAGGAATCCAATGAAGGTGTCATTTTGAACTTTTATAGTGATCTGGTAGCTAGATTTGGGGTACTCGAATCCATCATCTCAGACAATGCACTGCCTTTTGTCAGGTTAAAAATAACTGACTGGGCCATGAGGAATGGGATTTACTTAGGCGCTTCATCAAATTATTACCCTCAGGGTAATGGCCTAGCTGAGTCCACAAATAAAAATCTCATAAGGATCATCAAGAGAACCTTGGAGGACAATCAGAGGACCTGGCATAGTAATCTAAAATCTGCTCTATGGGCAGATAGAATAACTCCCAAGAGGTCCATTAGGAATTCTCCATATATGCTTGTTTATGGAAAAGAGGCAAGATTGCCTATATCTGTGGAGCTACCAGCTCTTGACATCATGAATCAACTAGAAATGTTTGAAGAGGAAGATCTCATGGCGGTCAGATATGCTCAACTCATCGAGCTTGAAGAAACTAGAGACAAGGCTAAGAAGGGTATGGAGTATCATCAGCTTCAGCTCAAGGGAGTATTTGATAAAAGGGCCACCCCCAAAAACTTTAAGGAGGGTGATTTGGTGCTCAAGTGGGATGAACTAAACAGCAGGCCAGGGAAGCACTCCAAATTTGATTGCATGTGGAGCGGCCCGTTTCTCATCACTGAATGGAAGGAGCACAATGCATTTCAGTTGTCAAATATGGATGGACAAAATCTGCCTATCCCAGTCAATAGGATACACCTAAAGAGGTGTTTTGAGGTATGAATGCTCTGTAAATTGGTAGATTAGGTCTCTATGCTTTCAATAAGTGCTACTGCATAATAGTTTAGATGCCCTTCTTTTTCCCCTAAGTGCTGCCTAGCATAGTTGGTGGGTTGTTGTCAGCATTTTGTTTGGCCCCTAGTCTTTTTGTGTCCTTCATTGCTGTCATGCTGGGTTCCAGGGTCAGAATGTTTGTCAAGGCACTTCTAGTTTCTTTTGACTCCATGTCCAATGAATGTATAAGGCCACTGATCTCATGTTTAGTAGGCAAACATCCCATAGAGATCGCCAAAAATATTATCCTATTTTCCCTCTGCTCAAAGCCAAATAGTCAACATGATATTTTCCCTGAAAATCCTTTGAAAAGGTCCCTATAAAGCAAAAGTACCAAATTTCCTAAGGAACCTTGCCTAAAGAACCTTACCATTGGAAAGAACTTGAAAGAATAGGCAGGTTTGCTTTTTACAGTTCCCTAAAATTTGGCCAAATGAAGAAGTTATCCATGGTCAAAGTTTGGTCAAACATACAGTTCAAATATGCATTTGGCGGGCTTGAAAATCTCCATCGGCCTTAGGAAATAATGAAAAAATTAAGTTATATACATTTTTTGAATGTATATCGGGCCAGGGAAATGCATATACATTTCAGGAATCTTTCGCAGATTCCCAGGAATATTCTGGGTTTGTATATCGGCGATATACAAGTGGAGATGCAAGTGAAACATACAAGGTATAAGATACATTCAGGGAATATTCCTCAAAGATTTCGTATTTGCATGTGGCAGCTTGTATGTTTGCCTTGTATGTTTGCACATACAAGCAAATATACATTCGCTAAATGTTCAAGGCAAATATACATCGAAGATTCCCCAGAATGTACATTCAATAGGTGCTACAGTGGTTTGTATATACAGTTGTATATTTGCATATACAACCAAAGATACAAGAGTTAACATACAAGCCAGACCCGAATGCATTTTTAAATGGTTTCATAAAGAGTTTCGGGTCCGCGACTTGTATATTTGCATGTACATTGCGATATACAAGCAGAAGATGCAAGGTGGATTTAAAGGTAGTTTCAAATGCAGCCAATGTTTTTTTCACATCCACAGTGCTTTGTATATGTGATTGTATGCTTGTATATGCATTTGCATATACAACCAAAAATACAAAGAGTGGAGATGCAAGCCGGACCCGACAGGTAATCAAATATACTTAAAGGTCATTTGGGGTCTAACTTGTATGCATATGGCACTTATATATTGCGATATATAAGTCAAGGATGCAATGATTTATACAAGGCGGATCTCAATCAAAGATCAAGTTCGGCACATAAAGGTTTCAGGTCTGCCTTGTATGTATAGGTGTTTCTATATTTGCATATACAAAGGAATGTACAAGGAGAAAATATACAAGCTGGACCTGGCAGAACAATGAAATGCGACTGATGGTCTTTTTGGGGTCCACTTTGTATAAAAGGTGATTGTATGTTTTGACATACAAAGGAGCAGATACAAAGATGTATGCTGGGCATTTTCAAAGAGGTGGGGCCCGCATATACAAGGGGAAATTGTATGTATATGCAATTTTCAAAAAATACAAAGGGATGTATAGGGCCCGATATGCAAAGTGCCATGTATGTACAGAAGGAGTTGCAGGATGAGTTTTTGAATGCCGATTCAAGCACTAAGATGCAGGGATATACATAGAAATGTAAAAGCGATATATACAGGTAGTTGACTGAAAGTTTGACCACCTGTATCTCCTTCATTTTGGTGAATTTCGACATGCTGTAAGAGGCAAGAGTGCATGTTTTTGCCTCCTCTTTCATTTGACCAAGTTTTTGGGGGGATTTTTTGGTTTTCATTTTCTGGATCTGGCTTTGCATATTTTGGCTGATTGGACGTGTCAGCGGCCATCTTGAAGTTTTGGGGGGTTTTTTTCTCCTCGTAGCAGCTCGGGTTGGTGAAGTTCTGCAGGTGCATTCATGGTACATGGGCTCCCTGCCCTTCAGGCCCTTTCCTGTATGACGAGCGATGACTTTGGAGGCTCTTTCTCCATTCCCTATCCTTTCTTCCGTTCTGGCCGAGGTTTTTCATGTTTTGGCGTGGCAGAGGCATGGCCCCTGTCCCTTCACCATGTCTCTGCCCATACTCTTCTGCTACTAGCATTTATGGCCTTGTTTCTACATTTCTGGGACTCCACGCTCTTCTGGCATGAATCTGGCCTATATAAGGCATGTAGAATCTCTTTTTAAGGAGGATGGTATTTTAGGGGTTGTTATGCTGCCAAAATTTTGTAGTCAGTCCATTTTAGTGTAACTGCAAGGATAAAGGAATGTGAGTCACTGTGCCTGAATCTGGCGTCTATTGTCTTCCTTTACCCACCAATGAGTGCAATTAGCTAAATGGGTGTAACTCTACTATGAAATGTTTTGCATTGTAACAGTTTTCTGGGCCTTCACGATTAATAGATGCTGATTTTTGCCTCTTTTATCTCTGAATTTCTGTGTTTCATTTGAAGTTTTAGCCTGCTCTATGGGTAAAGCAGCCCCTCTACATGTTTAATCTTCATACTGAAGCATCAAACCAGCATTAAACTTGTGTGAATCCCCCCTCAGCAGTGAAAGAATCATTGCTGTGCCCATACCTTATCCACCATCTCTCACTAAATCTGGTGTATCGCCTCTTTTCCCTTCAGCTCTCCTTCTAAATCTTTCCCCTACAAGCTTTTAGCACTAGATTTAGTATCATCGCTCTAAGTAATAGGCTTGGAGCAAGGAACCAACCTTCTCTGGAGGTCTGATCTCATAATGCAAGGTCCCACACTTCGAGATCATTCCAATGCTACTCCAGGTTGCATGAGGTGTCACAGCTGCATGCGAAGGGTGCAAATTTGGGTGATAACATGAAGAATATCATTCTGATGCAGAGGAAAAGAATGACAATTAGACTAATGTAGAGCATGGAACTGAACAACCCTTAGTGACTAAGCAAAATTTGCCTTCACCTTCAGGAGATACAAATATAGCTAACCCTTTGGTAAATATTGAAACTACTGATGATCAAAGGGTGTCTTAGGAAGAAAAGATAGATGAAGATAAGGAAGAACCGAATGAGGCCATTTTGGATCAAACTGCAAGAATTTTGGATACTACTTATGTTCCAGAGAACCCTGAGGAAAGAGAAGTGCATGATGCAAACCCTCCTCTAGAATCCCTAGATTCTGATGAGAAGAAATAAGACAAGGTTAGTGAATCTTCTAGAGTTTCATCACTGGACTCTATTAGAGAGTTTTTTGCCAAGCAGAGACAATCTCAAGTCTTATCTGCCCCACAGCTACTGCAAGCACAATCTTTAAATGGTTAGATTAATTTGTCTAACATTTCCCCTCTACAAAAACCTTAGCCTAGGACAATCTTTCAGGCATCCGCATAGGAAGAGATTCTACAATCTCATGTAGAAGGAAAATGAATGATGGAGGAAGCTATGAAATTTTTTGAGAAGTTGGTGCCAGAAGCAAAAAGAGATGTTACTTTGACTCCGACAGTGCAAATGAAGAATTTGATGGATGCTGTCAATAGTCATTTTGAGTCTTTTGAAAAAGTATCTGAGAAAAAGGTGAGAGAAGAAATGGATAACAAGAGGTTAGTTGAGTTATCAAATAGTTGTTCTAAGGCACACACTCTACTAGAAAATGGTATAAAATATATTGAGATGGCTATAAATGATGCCAATGGTTTGTATCAATTTGCTTATCTTGGCCCATAACTACGAAAGAAATAAAAGACAATATTGAAGGCCTTGAGACTCAACTTGTAAAGATTTCCAAAGCTTATGATCCATTGAAAGATCTGAAAGGAAACCTAAGAGATGAAATAGAACAGTCCCATACACTCATAATGAAGTTGCAAAGTCAAAAAGAGTCTATAAAGGACCAAATGAGCTAGTTAAGAGAGATTGTAAGTTTCAAGATGGTTTCAATGACTGGTCAAATAAGAGAAGCTAAAAAAATTGGGAAGATGATTGATGCTCTTGCTACTGTGGATAAAGCGGCCCCTCTGCATGTTTAACCTTCATACCGAAGCCTCAAACCAGCATTAAACCTGTGTGAATCCCCCCTCAGCAGTGAAAGAATCATTGCTGTGCCCATACCTTATCCACCATCTCTCACTAAATCTGGTGTATCACCTCTTTTCCCTTCATCTCTCCTTCTAACTCTTTCCCCTGCAAGCTTTTAGCACTAGATTTACTATCATCGCTCTAAGTAATAGGCTTGCAGCAAGGAACCAACCTTCTCTAGAGGTCTGATCTCATAACGCAAGGTCCCACACTTCGAGATCATTCCAATGCTACTCCAGGTTGCATGAGGTGTCACAGCTGCATGCGAAGGGTGCAAATCTGGGTGATAACATGAAGAATATCATTCTAATGTAGAGGAAAAGAATGACAATTAGACTAATGTAGAGCATGGAACTGAACAACCCTTAGTGACTAAGCAAAATTTGCCTTCACCTTTAGGAGATACAAATATAGCTAACCCTTTGGTAAATATTGAAACTACTGATGATCAAAGGGTGTCTTAGGAAGAAAAGATAGATGAAGATAAGGAAGAACCGAATGAGGCCATTTTGGATCAGACTGCAAGAATTTTGGATACTACTTATGTTCCAGAGAACCCTGAGGAAAGAGAAGTGCATGATGTAAACCCTCCTCTAGAATCCCTAGATTTTGATGAGAAGAAAGAAGACAAGGTTAGTGAATCTTCTAGAGTTTCATCACTGGACTCTATCAGAGAGTTTTTTGCCAAGCAGAGACAATCTCAAGTCTTATCTGCCCCACAGCTACTACAAGCACAATCTTTAAATGGTTAGATTAATTTGTCTAACATTTCCCCTCTACAAAAACCTTAGCCTAGGACAATCTTTCAGGCATCCGCACAAGAAGAGATTCTACAATCTCATGTAGAAGGAAAATGAATGATGGAGGAAGCTATGAAATTTTTTGAGAAGTTGGTGCCAGAAGCAAAAAGAGATGTTACTTTGACTCCGATAGTGCAAATGAAGAATTTGATGGATGCTGTCAATAGTCATTTTGAGTCTTTTGAAAAAGTATCTGAGAAAAAGGTGAGAGAAGAAATGGATAACAAGAGGTTAGTTGAGTTATCAAATAGTTGTTCTAAGGCACACACTCTACTAGAAAATGGTATAAAATATATTGAGATGGCTATAAATGATGCCAATGGTTTGTATCAATTTGCTTATCTTGGCCCATAACTACGAAAGAAATAAAAGACAATATTGAAGGCCTTGAGACTCAACTTGTAAAGATTTCCAAAGCTTATGATCCATTGAAAGATGAAAGGGGGAGATTGTTGCAAGTATGTCCCTAACCGGTGTTGTCATTAGTGTCAATAATGCTCTTGTTTTGATGCTTGCTTGTATTGTGATAGATGCTTTGCATTGGCCTATATAAGTGTTGAAGATGATGAGTAAGTGATCCTAATATTAATTTTCCAAGTGCTTTTAATAAAATTTGCTCTTCCAGTGGAAACAATGTATTGAAGAGTATCTCTATTTATAGCAGAATAATCCAGTAGTTTGCTCCACATTCCTTGTAGATTAAATATTTTTTTTTGTGGATTAGAATTTATCTAGAGGCATGTATGAAGATGCTATGTTCCAAGTTTGAGCCTCTGATATGAAGAATTGAATGGGTTATGTTCACCAGAATGAAAACTGTTTTTTCTGTATATTTGGTGGTGACAAGGAGAATGTATTCTGCTCTGCATTCCTCCGCATTTAAGCCTTTTGGTCTGTGGTTTTAGAATTAAATTTGTAATTATGTTTTTATGTTCTTTCAACTATAATGGTTCATGATTTGGTGGTCTACAAGTGATCTTTTTCTTATGACAGTAGCTGACAGTTATGTTAATGTACTCTGGTTTGAAGAATCTTAGGAATAAAGTGATCAGAGGTGGTGCGAAAGTTCCTAATGATTATAATGTTCTTATGGATGTCTCCTAATTTTGTTCTTATCTTTTGATTGGTCACAAAGAGTAATTTGGATCATGGAAGAAGATTGTTCCTAGAAGACTTAGTGCTAACACCAGTCTTGGTTGACTTGGTTGTTTTCACTACTTATGGAGTTGTATTGAAGCTTGTGGAAGCATGTCATGGCATGGAAGATTGCATTTGGGTCCTAGCTAAGGCATACCATGATCCACATGTTAGATTCAAGATAGACAAATGACAGGGGGGTGAATTAGTTGTCCAAAACTTTCTTCAAATTAATCACTTAAATCCTTCTTTTAATTCAGCAGCATAATAATAAATCAATCATGGAAACATAATGCAACAATTCAAGAGCAGAAACACATTAACACATATGACACCAAGATTTTAATGTGAAAGACCTGGTTAAGGGAAAAACCACGGGGTGACTAACCTAAGATTGTATTCTTTGTTAAAAGAATAAGAAGAACAAAATGGCACATGCCAATTAGGGCTCACTGCTCGAGCACACTGCTCACAAGAGGCCCACTGCCTACAGGAGACACACTGTCTACAGAATAATAAATATTACATACTTGAACTGAAGAATAGCATCTTCACCATGCTTGAGTCAGTTCCATTTAAGCCCAATACTTCTACTCTACCTTTCACTCTGCTCCTCTCTACCACACACTCATCTCCACAAGATACATTTGAAATGACTTTACAACTCCATATTTAGACAAGACATCGACTTAGGAATAATCATCCAAGTCAGCATACATTACAAAGCAACTACATAAATACAACATGACTAATTACAAAAATACTTCACACGGATCAACACACTGTCAACCACACAGATCTGAGACTTCAATCTTCCTTTAAAAACATGCCATTCTTCACAGAACATCTTCAAGATCATCCACATGATGTGTAACTCATCTGGTTAGCCAAACTTAGGAAGAACATCATCATCTGGAAGTAATTCTTCAATTTTGAGATCGTTATTCAATACGGATCACCAACATGAACTAGACACAATCGAAAGGCCTCCACAAGCTTGCCTCAATCATCAAGAACATCCACACTACTTCTGCTTACTGAAATCATTCTCTTCTTCATCTAAAACCTCAAGAACACAGACTGTCATCACTGTCATATTGGAATAGATGCTTGCGGACCTCTAGACCATGAACTAATTGAGTTGTCAATTCACATTGACTTCCTAAACACTTCACCAAATCTATAGAAAAAGATATTGTATTTCCAGATCTCACCGGACCTATCTGTGTCATTATGTTACCTCTGAACATCTGCCAGAACTAGTTTTACTTAAGTGGCCATAACTTCTTCAGATCTTCATGTGGACTTCTCAAATATTTACTAGATCATCTTAAGACACATATCTAGAAACCCTTTGATCTGCATCCTGTGATCTTCATCTTAGCTGGGATCTTTACCTTGTTGTCTTCACTATTCTTCTTTGTTCATGATAGGACTAATTTTCTCAATATCCTCAGCATACAACTCATCCAATCATTATCATCAATGCAACAGGAGTATGTTAACATCATTGACAACACCGGATAGGCCCATACTTGCAACAATCTCCCCCTTTGTCATTGATGGCAACATATGATGTGAAAAACTATTTTAATCATTAAGACAAGAACTTCTCCTTACTGACATAACTCCCCCTATCAACAAAAGCCATTCACATACCTTCTCTTTCTTTACTGCTTGAACTTCTCCTTACTAACATAACTCCCCCTATCAACAACAGCCATTCACATGTCTTCTCTTTCTTTACTACTCCCCCTTTGATCAACAACCACTTGTTTTTCACATGTCTTCTCTCCCCCTTTGACATCAATGGAAAAGGGTACATACTTGCATTACTTCAGAATCATACCAGCTACTCCCCCTGAGTAGCAGCTTCCCATCATCAATCCAGACCACAAGATATGACTGTGAGATCCACTGGACTGATGCACATCAATACACCTTAATTTAGAACTGGAGGGGTAATAACCCCTAACTTCTCCCTTAGATACTCAAAAGAGTCCTTAGGTAGAGGTTTAGTAAAAATATCTTCAATCTGATCCTTAGAGGGCACAAACTCCAATCTAACTTCATTCTTGTTCACCTACTCTCTCATAAAATGAAACTTGACGGATATATGTTTTGTCTTTGAATGCAACACCAGATTTATTGCACTTAAATTATCACAAAAGATTGTGATAGGTTCCTCATACTCCACTCTGATGTCTCTTAGCATTTGTTTCATCCACAAAACTTGAGTACAACTACCTACTGCTGCAATATATTCTGCTTCTGCAGTGGATAGAGATATTGCCTCTTGTTTCTTGCTCATCCAAGAAACCAATCTCTTCCCCAAAAAGAATGCTCCACCACTGGTACTTTTTTGATCATCCACATATCCTACCCAATCCGCATCTATATATGCATGAAGAGAAAAATCATGATCTCTAGGATACCACAATCCATACTCAACTGTTCCTTTTACATATCTAAAAATCCTCTTGATTGCCATAACATGAGATTCTCTAGGATCAGCTTGGAATCTAGCAACAAGACCAACATCATTCATAATGTTAGGTCTAGTTTGAGTGAGATACAATAATCCTCCAATCATTGACCTGTACTTTTTTTGATCAGCCTTAGGAGAGTCATCATCTTTGCTCAATTTACATCCGGTTGCCATGGGAGTACTCATTGGTTTTGAGTCTTCCATCCCAAATTTCTTCAACAATTATTTCACATATTTGGTCTAAGAAATGAAGATTCCTTTCTTTGTTTGAATAATGGACATCTCAAATTCACTTTTCATTTGATTTGCAAAAGTTTTAAACATATTGTCTCTTCCTTCAAAAATGATATCATCAATAAACACTTCAACAATTAATATATTTTCATGATCAATTTTGAAGTACAAGTTACTGTCAACAGTACCTTTGTTGAAACCAATCTTTGAAAGATGCTTATCCAGTCTTTCATACTAGGCTCTTGGGGCTTGTTTGAGTCCATATAGTGCTTTCTTCAACTTGTAGACTATATCACCATGATTAGACAATTGGAATCCATCTGGTTGCTCAATGTATACTTCTTCTTCCAAGTCACCATTTAGGAAGGTAGACTTGACATCCATCTGATATACTTTTAAGCCCTTGAAGGCAGCAAAAGCAAGAAATAATCAAATTGCTTAAATTCTTGCCACCAGAGAAAAAGTTTCTTCAAAATCAACTCCTTCTACTTGAGAGTAACCCTTGGAGACCAATTTGGTTTTGTTTCTGAAAACTTCACCATCTTCATTCAGTTTGTTCCGGAAGACCCATTTGGTTCCAATCACATTCTTGTTTCTAGGTTTGGGAACAAGATCCCAAGTGTGGTTTTTATCAATTTGCATTAGCTCTTCCTCCATTGCTTTAGTCCAACTTTCATCATTGCATGCTTCATTCACTGTCTTTGGTTCAATCTTTGAAATCAGACAATACTCTTCTGAGTCTTGAGCAATCTTTCTTCTTGTTTGAACACCTTTTATTTTATCACCTATGATTTGGTCTTTAGAGTGATTCAGTTTTACATACCTAGGAATTTAGGGACTTTCTTGTACTTCTATTTCTTGACCAAGTTCATTCAAACTCATCTCTTTTTCTTGATTCATCGAATCAGTCTGGATCTGAATTTCAAAAGGGGCTTGGACTCCTTGGACCAAAACATCATTCTGATCATCTTCATCATAATCATAAAACCTTGAGGGTTTTTTAATACCTTCATCAACCTTCACATTTGTACTTTCTATAATCTTTCTCAATCTCTTGTTATAACACTGGTATGCTTTGCTTTGAGTAGAATAACCCAAGAATATTCCTTCATCACTTCTAGCATCAAATTTGCCTAGATCTTCATCTCTTTTAATGTAACATTTGCTACCAAAGACTCTGAAATACTTCACAGTGGGAGTGATGCCAAACCAGAGTTCATAAGGAGTCTTACCAGTATTGCTTCTGATTTGTACTCGATTAAGAGTATAGACTACAATGCTTACAGCTTCTCTCCAGTAGATCTAAGGAACATTTGCTTCCATCATCATAGTTCTAGATGCTTCCTAGATGGCCTGGTTCTTTCTCTCCACTACATTTTGCTGTGGAGTCCTTGGAGCAGACAACTATCTTTTTATCCCATGTTTCTCATAGAATTCTATGAACTCACCAGATGTGAATTCTCCACCTCTATCAGACCTCAAACATTTTATCTTCAATCTAGTTTCATTCTCTACCATAGCCTTGAATATTTTGAATTTATCAAGAACCTCTAATTTCTCTTTTAGAAAAGTCACCCACATCATCTAGGAGTGGTCATCAATTAATAGCATGAAGTATCTATCACGTTGAACACTCTTGATTCTTGCCGGACCACATAGATTAGTATGGACTAAGTCCAATAATCTAGTAGAAGATTGTTCCTTACTTTTGAATGTGATTCTACTCTACTTACCCAACTGACATTCTTTGTACAAACTATTAGTAGGTTTCACCAGTCTTGGAAGATCTCTCACAACCTGAGTGTTGCTTATCTTGATGATATTATCAAAATTCACATGACACATTCTCCTATGCCACAACCAACTCTGATCAATTTGAACAAATAAACAACTTTTACTAGTACCAACCAAGTGGAAGATATTAACTTTTGTTTGAGTACCAGATGCAATCTCTATTCCAGAACTTTCAAAGATCTTGCATTTTCCATTTTTGAATCAGAGATCATAGCCTTCGTCCACCAACTATCCAAGACTGAGAAGATTGTGCTTTAGACCTTCAACATATAGTACATTACTAGTTTTGTTCTTTCCATCAAAAGAAATGGTTCCTCTACCTCTGATTCTACCAGCAGGATTATCACCAAATTTTACAACTCCTCCTTCATATCTTTCTAAATCTATGAACTTATTTTTGTCACCTATCATATGGTGGGAGCATCCATTGTCAATGATGCAATCATCCTTTTCTTCAACTTGGGCAGCCAGAGCTCTTTCTACCATTTTATGATTGACAGATTCATAAGGCATTAGATCTTCTTCCTTGATGGCAATAAACACCCAGTCACTTCCAGATTTCTTTCCTGTCTCTAATTCATCATCTGTTACTCCTTCATCATCATCATGTTCATGAACATAGTAACATTTCTTTTGGAATCTTGATTTGTTAGGACTTGGTCTTGAAAATCTTTTTGGACACGTTGAGGAAAATGACCAATCTTATTGTAGTTAAAACATTTAAAAGGCAATTTCCCTTTATACTTATCGGATCCTCTTAGCAGTCTTTTTGCAATAAGGGCTTCAAGTTGAGCAGCTTCTGCTTCATCTTCTTCCAGATCTTTTCTTGCTTTTTCATACCATGATAGTTTCTTTGAAGAGTTGTCTCCTGGATCAAACTTTTGTTTCCCTTTTACAAAGGCACTAGCTTTGAATGCAGATTCAGTCTTGGGGGGGCATCTCCAAACTTGGATAGTTCAAATGCAGCTAATTTGCCAACCAATTGATCTCTTGTGATATTTGAAAAGGATCTAAATTCTTCAATAGTAGCAACCTTATACTTGTAAGAATCAGGAAGGGATCTGAGAACTTTGGCAACAATCTCATCTTCATCTAAGATTCCACCAGCACATCTAATGCCACAAACAAGCTCATTTACTCTTGGCATAAATGTAGTGATATTTTCATCTTCTCTCATCTTCAGGTTTTCAAAATTTCCTTTCAGACTCTATAGCTTGGTACATTTGACATACTTATCTCCTTCATGTAGAAGTTCTAGTTTTTCCCAAATCTCATAAGCAATTTTTAGGTCAATAACATTTGTCAACTCTGAATCAGATAAGGCACTTAGTAGAGCTTCTTTAGTCTGAAGATTATTTTCAGCATCTCTGATTTCATCTATATTTCTTGGACCATTCTGTGGAGGATCATACTTCTTTGAAGCCATGATCTAATACTGCATTCCCATACATTGTAAGTGACATTCCATACGACTTTTCCAAAGAGTAAAATTGGTTTCATCAAGCCTTGGACTATCCTTCTTGTAGGATGACATCCTGGATCTCCTCAAGCAGTTAAGATCTTTTAGAGGAACTTAGCACTGATACCAATTGTTAGATTCAGGACAGACAACTGAGAGGGGGGTTGAGTTAGTTGTCCAAAACTTTATTCAAATTAATCACTTAAATCCTTCTTTCAATTCAGCAGCATAATAATAAATCAATCATGGAACCATAATGCAACAATTCAAGAGTAGAAACACATTAACACATATGACACCAAGATTTTAACATGGAAAACCCGGTTAAGGAAAAAACCACAGGGTGACTAACCCAAGATTGTATACTTTGTTAAAAGAATAAGAAGAACAAAATGGCACATGCCAATTAGGGCTCACTACCTGAGCACACTGCTCACAAGAGGTCCACTGCCTATAGGAGACACACTGTCTACAGAATAACAAATATTACATACTTGAACTAAAGAATAGAATCTTCACCATGCTTGAGTCAGTTCCATTTAAGCCCAATACTTCTTCTCTTCCTTTCGCTATGCTCCTCTCTACCACACACTCATCTCCACAAGATACATTTGAAATGACTTTACAACTCCATATTTATACAAAACATCGACTTAGGAATAATCATCCATGTTGGCATGCATTACAAAGCAAATACATAAATACAACATGACTAATTACAAAAAGACTTCATGCAGATCAACACACTATTGGCCACACAGATCTGAGACTTCAATCTTCCTTTAGGAACACGCCATTCTTCACATAACATCTTCAAGATCATCCGTAGGATGTGTAACTCATCTGACCAACCAGACTTAGGAAGAACATCATCATTCAGAAGTAATTCTTTAATTATGAGCTCATTCTTCAATGCGGACCACCAACACGAACTAGACACGATCCAAAGGCCTCTACAAGCTTGCCTCAATCATCAAGAACATCCACACTACTTCTGCTTACTAAAATCATTCTCTTCTCCATCCAGAAGCTCAAGAACATAGACTGTCATCACTGTCATATTGGAATAGATGCTTGCAGACCTCCAGACCATGAACTAATTGAATTGTCAATTCACATTGACTTCCTAAACACTCCACCAAAACTGCAGAACAAGATATTGCATTTCTGGATCTCACCAAACCTATCTATGTGATTCCGTTACCTCTGAACATCTGCCAGAACTAGTTTTACTTAAGTGGCCATAACTTCTTCAGATCTTCATGCAGACTTCTCAAATCTTTACTGGATCATCTTAAGACATATATCTACAAACCCTTTGATCTGTATCCTCTGATCTTCATCTTAGCTGGGATCTTTACTTGGTTGTCTTCACTGTTCTTCTCTATTCCTCATAGTACTAATTTTCTCAATATCCTCAGCATACAACTCATCCAATCCTTATCATTAATGCAACAAGAGTATGTTGACATCAATGACAACACCGGATAGGCCCATACTTGCAACACCACATACATCTTTTCCTTATCTAATCTTGTTTAGGTCCAGACCTATTTCTATGTATGTTTGTAGTGCTAACCTTGGAGATTGTTCCAATGGTTGATGAATGTAATGCTGACCTTGATGTACATTCCAAGGTTGATGAATTGTATAAAAACATGTAATGTAGTTGCAAAAAAGATGTCAGTGTGTGAAAATGTGTAGATCAGTAAAAAGGTGTAAGAAGAATAGAGCAGAGGAGTTATACTGTGCTTGAAAGGAACTAAACTTAGGCATGGAGTAGATGCTATCAAATCAGTTCACCAACCCTTGCCAATGTGCCACCCCTTGGCAATGAGCCAATCTTGGTAGTGAGCCCTAACTTTTGCAATGAGCATTTTGGGCAATGAGCCCTAAGGTAGTGAGCCTCTATTTTTTGGTATTGCTATAACATATTTATTTTTGTGGGCTAACACCCACCATGGTTTTTCCCTTATAGGGTTTTCTACATAAACAATCTAGTGTCTCATGTGTAGATTATGTTATTGTGTTGAGTTTCTTATTTCATGCCTTCATGATTAAATCTAAATAATAGTAAACAAGTCTTTGATGTGTTAATGTTCATAAGTGGTCAAAGTTTTGGAGACAACTAATTCACCCTCCCTCTCAGTTGTCTAGTGCAATTCAACAAGAAGAAGATATATATGAAGGATTGTCCTTGTTGTTTTGAGTATAAGTATGATAGATATGTGATTGATGATGTGACAAATGCTTATGGATGTGAATTGAGTGAATGCAGAAAAGTGTAGTCAGAGATTTGAGAATAGAGTGATAAATATTGTTTTATACTTTGAGCTTCATTGGAACTATATTCCTTGCATATGTTAGATGCAATTGTAATAGTTCAATCACGGTAGTGATCCACCTATTCTCTTCTATATTTCTTTCTCTTAGTGGGTAGTGAGTCCACTTGGATAGTGAGTCCACCTATAGTGAGTATTCTTGGACAGTGAGTCCACCAACTTTATCAACCTCAACCAATTACCTTAGTAATATATATTGTGAGCTAATCCTCATTGTGGTTTTTCCTATTTTGGGTTTTCCACATAAAAATCTTGGTGTTCATGTGTTATAGATTGTGGTTATATGTTTTATGCTTAATATGCTTTACAATTATTGAATATGATATATGGATTAAAACAGTTTATGTATAAATGGTTTAAGAGATTATTGATTCACCCCTCCCCCCCTCTTAGTATTTTTGGTGTTCAACAATGGTCTTATGTTCATACGCACACTAAAGTATGGAGAAAAGAAAAAATTCCTTGCTAGAATATTGAATCTATTAGAATGACACCAAGTTGAGAACTATGGAAGCCCCCAAGCTTAGGATTATAAAAGTCTACAAAGCCTGGAAAGAAGAGATTACATACACAATAGATATCCAACATAATTCATACATACATGGAGTATTCACAAAGCATACAATAATAAATATACATGAAACATGAAGCATGCACGTCATACATGAAGTAGACATAGAGCATACATGAAGTAGAAACATGAAGACATGCAAGTATATGCATGAAGAAAACATGAAGAATACAAGAGTATGTAAGTTAAGTACTACATCATATATATGGATAAGGAAAGAAAAACAAATTGTAAAGAGAAACATTGCACATACACTAGCTTGCTCTATCACTAAGCGTCATGAAAAGATGTTCTTCAATGATTATGAGCTAGCAAGGACCTTTGAATTACTAGGTGATCATAGATGTAAAGTCCATGAATTACAGTTTTTATGGTTGCAACTAGATCAAAATCCAAAGAAAAGCAAGACATGGATCCTTTGAACAAAGACATACCATCTTCATCTCACAATGATGGAGAAGAAGAAATCCCATATGAGGATGTAATGGATGCTATACAAGACGTAAAATTTCAAAAGATGATGGACAAAGTCTTAAACATGGACCCTCAAAAGTATTTCCTTATGCTAGCGCAACAAGGGGCCAAACTTCTGGTAGATTTTGACATCTCCACCATAAAAGACACCACCTCTATGAACAAACGAAAACTCCCAAGATCACACTAGAGGTTCCCAAAATAGACAAGGCTAAGGGTACAATCAATCCCTTGGATATATTGACAATACAAATCCAATCCTTACAACAGCAGCTCGCAGACATTCAAACCAGAGCATCAACAAAACACTATTCTCTAGAGGATATTTCACCATATCCTTTTGACAAGACCTTGATCATGATACCTTTCCCCTCAAAATTTGAGGTACCAAAATTTGACAAATATCAAGGAAAGGGTGATCCAAGAGACCATATCAGAGAATTTAGTGCAGCATGTCTTGAAGTCGCCCACAATGAAACCTATCTCATGCGACTATTCCCAAGGAGCTTAGGAGGATAAGCTATGGAATGGTTCTCTCACCTACCTCCCAGCATTAAAACCTTCAACAAGCTAGTGGATAAGTTTGTCACTCACTTCTCCTATAAAATTGAGCATGAAATCTCAATGTTAGATCTTTATAACATGAAACAAAAGGGTGGAGAATCCTTCGCCGCTTTCTTGCAAAGATGGAGACAACTGGCCAGCAAATGTCTATATCATATACTAGAAAAATAGATGTTGGAGATGTTTGTACACAACCTAAATGATTATGTTAGCTACCAAATACAAATCCAATGTCCTACATTTAGTAAGGTCATTGAGATGGGGTTACTCAATGAAAAAGCTTTGATAGCCAAAGGTCAAGTCAAAATCTACAAGGAAACCCCTACCTCCAATAACAACATAGACAAGCCAACGTTTTGGATAAAGAATAAAAACATTGTCAACGATGGTGTCATGGATGCAAAAAAGGTGATCGCAAAGCAACCGATCTTCAACTTGTCCAATCCACAAAACAACACACTGCAAAACAAGCCCCAAAACAATGCATCATGACCCACTAACTTTCCTCCCTGAGGAAAGTTCACACCTTTGGGAGAATCACTAGAATCAGCCTTATGGAAGCTCATATTGAATAATGTCATAACACTTCCAACGTCACTTGATTACAAACCTAAATTCAAACCTCCATGGTGGAAAGAAACTGACTTCTGTGAGTATCATCGAAGCAAGGGACATAAGACCAATGACTGCCAAAGCCTCAAAAACTTACTTCAAGACTTAGTAGATCAAAAGGTGGTCAAAGTTAAGGGACAAGGAGATCCAATGAGGACCATTTGGCATACCAGAATCCACTCCCCAACTATGATGAGGGAGTTCTTCAAACCACAACAATAACAGGGTAACAATGCAAACTATACAAATGTGTCTTATGACTATGTTGTTAACCATATTTCTGAAAGTGATGCACATATCAATGTCATCACTATTAATAAGAACCCTGATTGTGATGTAACAACCTATGGTGGAAAAGTTACTCTTCAAGGGCCACCATCCAAAACTCCATCCACGTCTACCTAGTACAATGTCTTAGAGCAACTCCACAAAACACTAGCACACATTTCCATTTTGGAGTTCCTGTGCATATCCCCATGCCATAGGTTATGCATCCCACAGGGCCATTCTCTACCAAGCTCTCTCAGAAACCATGGTCCCAACTAACCTAGGATAAGAACAATTCCAAGCCATGGTAGGCCACCTAACCACACCTCATTTCTTGACCTTTACTAAAAAGGATGACATGTCAATCACCCAACTGCACAATGCATCTCTCCACATTGAAGCCTTTGTCCACAAGCATAAAAGAAAAAGGGTTATAATTGATGGAGGAGTGGGTTTAAATATTTGCACCTTAAAGCTAATTCTTGCATTGGGGTTTTTAGAGAATGCTATTGATCCTAAAAATAAAATCACCATCAAAGCTTATGATGAAGAGGAAAGAACTTCGAAGGGAACCATTATTTTGCCTATCAGAGTGTGACCTGTAGTAAAAGATGTAGTGTGTCAAGTGCTCGACATGGAACTTGCATTTAATATTTTCCTTGGAAGACCTTGGATACATGCAATCAAGACCGTGCCATCAACCTATCACCAATGTATCAAATTCCCTCATGACGGCCAAGAAATCACCATCCAAGGTGATCCCAATCCATTTCAATATTACAACTCCATTCAATATAAACCTAATGTTGTAATTCCCAATAACCGATCCTCTGCTTCATCCTCATCCCATGTTGACCCAACTTCACTCCCTTCCATGTCAAAGGCACCTAAAATCAACCTCAAGCTCAAAGACAAGGGTATCAGAGAGTATACCATTGCCCAATCCTTTTGCCTCACACAGTTACCACTCTCTCCCAAATCCTATGGAAAACCTTCCATAAACAAGCCCAAGACTTTGGAACTTCCCAAGGGCCCGTTTATTAAATTGGGAAGCCTCAAAGATTAGAGTGATGAAAAGGATATCCTACAGTGGCTATACAAGGATGAAGGTAGTCAAACCAAGCAACAAGACCATCACGCCACATTGCCAACCAAACAGTATGGTCAAGGATTCCAAATACTACAAAGAATGGGATATGAAGGGCATGGCCCCATAGGATTGAGGAAAGAAGGTATCATTGAGCCTATCCAACCTCCTTCTTTAACAGCCTGAGACACTACAGGGCTAGGTTACACTGGCAAAGCAATGACCAACGGAATAGACAAGCATAAAGGCAAGCAACCACAAGCATCTACTACTATCCTAGTAGAGAAAATTCACCAACTACAAGGATGGAGTGAGACAGACACAAATGGGATAGTCTCTTTGACGTATCTTGTGATGAAAAAGATGTTGATGTGGTCCATGAGTATGACCCTACCCCCATAACTCATGAGCGACAAAGTTCATGGTCTAGACCTCTAAAGTTTGATCTACATAATAATGATAGTGAGATTCGTGAGGGAAGAATGATACCAAACTTGATAGATCAACTTGTGGAGAGTACCATCACAGGCATTGTCAATGCTTACAATAACCACATTAACTCCTCCATCTTGACCATCACTACTCTCGAACCAGACCAATCCGATGACCCATTACCACTATTGCATCTAGAACTCATAGATTGGGATTTGCAAGACTCTACCCCTAAGCTAGATACCATTCAGAATGATGAGGCCATCATTGACTATCTAGAACTTAGAGACCATATACCCACTAGGGATCATAGAGTTGGCTATGCCATAGAACTCAACGACAGGGCTTATTTTGGAGAGAGTGCCAAGCCTTTCAGTCTCAAAAATGTAAAAATGAAAGATAGATCTAATGGTGAAAACTACTTTGTGGCAGTGTTAGATCATGAAAATAGTTAAAATATGAAGGACATATCCAAGGGTGAAAACCTCTCTAAGGTGCCAAAGGATGAAAGGCTTGACACTCTTCCCAATCTAACACATCAGGAGAGATACTCAATCTTGATGGAAATGGCAAAATAGATTAATGTCAGTATAGGTGAAAATCCATGGATGCTTCATATGGCACAATCTCTAACTGCACAAGAGAAGCCTAAGTTCTTAGAATTCTTCCAAAAGAAACAAATCAACTTTGCTTGGTCATACGTAGATATGTTGGGTCTTGATTCAAACCTCATAATGCATCACTTATCGCTAGCTCTGGGAGCCAAGCCAATTAAACAAAAACTTAGGAAGATGCACCCACATATCGCACTCACGGTAAAAGAAGAAGTCAAGAAGCTTCTTGATGTTGGGTTTATCAGACCAATAGACTATCCATAGTGGATTTCAAATATAGTGCCTGTTGCCAATCTAGATGGAAGAGTTTGACTGTGTAAGGACTTCAGGGATCTTAACAAGGCTTTTCCCAAAGATAACTTCCCCTACCTAACATTGACATCATTGTAGACCTTACAGCAGGACACACCATGTCTTTAATGGATGGATTCTCTGGATATAACCAAATCAAGATAGTGCCAGAGGATCAGCACAAAACTACATTCACATGTCCATGGGGTACCTATTGTTGGTGCGTCATGCCATTTAGGCTAAAGAATGTGGGGGCAACATATCAGTGGGCAATGACAACAATATTTCATGACATGATGCATACCATCATGGAAGATTATGTCGATAACATTCTAGCCAAATAAAAAACTAGAGAAGGGTATCTACAAGTCCTAGACAAGATTTTCACAAGATTGGAGCAGTTTAATGTATGCCTCAACCCAAAAAAGTGCATATTTAGAGTCACATCTGGTAAGCTTCTGAATACATCGTGTCTTCCAATGGAATCGAAGTAGACCCACCTAAGGTAAAAGCCATCATGGAAATGTCGCCTCCCAAAAATCTCAGTCAGTTGCGGTCTCTGCAAGGAAAGTTACATTCTATCAAAAGGTTCATATCTCAACTAGCAGATAAGTGTCATCCATTCACACATCTCCTCAGTAAGAACATTCCCTTCAAGTGGGATGACTCATGTGAACAAGCTTTTCAACACTTAAAGGAGTATTTGATGAATCTGTGATAAATAGTCTAGACAACTAAGAGGGGGGGGGAATTAATTATCCCTAAACTTTAGCCTTTTTTGAATCTTTTAAATATTCTTTGTAATCAGATTAATGATGAAAACATTTAAGCATAAATCAACATATGAGTAGAAACAACATGAACACACAACACCAGAATTTTGACGTGAAAAACCTAGTTAAGGGAAAAAACACTGTGGGGGTTAACCCACAAAAATGCATACCTTGTTAAAGTACTTAAGAAAATAGAAGGCGCATGCCTTTAGGTGCACTGCCCAGAGCTCACTGCTCAAGAAGAGGCTCATTGCCTATAAGAAATTATGATTTATAAAAAAAATAATGAACTGAGAAATAACATCTCCATTCATGCCTGAATCAATCCCTTTGAAGGCTCAAAACTTCTGCTCTTATCTTCAAATTCTTCTTCACTGACTCTTCACTCTATACTCCCTTCTCTTCTCTTCTTCTTTGCTCTGCTTTTGATCCCTTCATCGGATTTAATTCATTGTGTACAAGGATATTTTTCAACAACTCTTCAACAAGTATTTATATGCTTCATCAACCTTGGAATGATCAACAAGGTCGGCTAAACTTGACACGGATCATCACACTGTCAGCCAAACACAACTGAGACTTGAATCTTCTTCTACAACCATACCACACTTGAATTTTGTCTTCCTTTGCCCACTAATGAGTGCAATTAGCTAAATGGGTGTAATTCTACTATGAAATGTTTTGCATTGTAACAGTTTTTTGGGCCTTCATGATTAATAGATGCTAATTTTTGCCTCTTTTATCTCTAAATTTCTATGTTTCATTTGAAGTTTTAGCCTACTTTGTGGGTAAAGCAGCCCCTCTGCATGTTTAACCTTCATACCGAAGCCTCAAACTAGCCTTAAACCTGTGTGAATCCCCCCTTAGCAGTGAAAGAATCATTGCTTTGCCCATACCTTATCCACCATCTCTCACTAAATCTGGTGTATCACCTCTTTTCCCTTCAGCTCTCCTTCTAACTCTTTCCCCTGCAAGCTTTTAGCACTAGATTTAGTATCATCGCTCTAAGTAATAGGCTTGGAGCAAGGAACCAGCCTTCTCTGGAGGTCTGATCTCATAATGCAAGGTCCCACACTTCGAGATCATTCCAATGTTACTCCAGGTTGCATGAGCTGTCACAGCTGCATGTGAAGGGTGCAAATCTGGGTGATAACAGTTTCTGGCACACCCGATGGGACCTAGATTCAAAAAATTCTAAGTTCAAAACACTACATTCGGTTACTGGTTTTGATGTGCAACCAGTGATATCTAGACCTGTAGGAGGTTGAAAACTTTGCATATCTGGCGACTCCACTTTGGTCCAGCAGAACTGTTGTATCTCTACTTATGAGAAGAATACCTACATGAAGCAGTGCTTCACCTTTCAAGTATCTATAATTATCCCCACCTAGGAGAGGAGGGGTAGTAGCTAAGAAGCATAAGAATACTCGTGTCCAGCCCAAGAGAGCCAAGTCGACTCCCCCTGTCGTTGGAGCTCATACTGCCTCAAGGACTAAAGCCACAATGATTCCTGCAGTTAGAAATAAGCCCTTTGCAGCTTTCAATCAAGGAAGCCCATTGAATCTAGCTCAGCATGATAATATCCCTGTCGCTGCCGTGAAGAGTTTACCATTTTTTCACGGTGAAGACCAGACTACTCCAGCTGAGCATATCCAGGACATCACAAACCTGTGTGCTGTCCATCATGTAACATCATAAAATGTAGCAATTAGGCTACTCGCAGCCTCCCTAAAGGGCAAAGCTTTACAGTGGTTAGAAGCCTGCCGGTAAATTCCATAGATTCCTGGGATCGCTTGGGAGAGGAATTGTGCAGTTTCTTCAAAGACAAATCTGATCACCTGTCGCTGGTGGAGAAGCTATCTACAATCAAAAGAGCCCCTCATGAGGTCATGTCAGATTTCAATCACTGTTTCCAAAAGATATGGGATAGAATCCCACCAATGGTAAGACCTACAGCTGACCATGCATTTCTATATTTTTTGAGAGCATTAAATAGTGACATCTCTATGATGATTCAATCCATGGGAGGGCTTTCCTTGCCACAGGCCTATACCATAGCCATTAGGGTTGAAAATAGCCTCATTCAGGCTGGCAAAATTGCTCCTAGGCCACCTTTGCCAATTTTCCCCACAATTCAACTGCCAATCCCAACATATGTTCCCCCCATAGCTGTTATACCCACTGCCCCAGCATTACCAGCAACTAATCTGCAGTCAAATAGGCTAGAAAATGCTACTCAAAATCAATCTTCTAAGTTACAAGAGATCAAGGGATTGTTGCAATCTTTTGGTAATGAGCTGACAAATATGAAAAAGCAATAGTTCCAGAATAGACAGCCCTATCAACCACATAACCAAGGGCAAAACCAATCTTATCAGGGATAGAACCAACCTTGGCAAGCTAACAGGCCACCCTATGAGAATAACTATCAGGGGGTTAGACAGAATATGAACTAGAGGCCTTTTCAGCCTTACAATCCTACATCCACCAGTGCCGTCAGTGACATTGTCCCTATTCAGAACAACTTGGCTTCTGAATGGTGCTCTCCAAGCAATTAGCCGCACAATCAAGCAGCGCGTCCAAGTGGAGCCATAAATCAGGCCCTAACAATGCAAGATATTGCAACTCTATAGCCAAGCACATCTAATGAGGGGACTGTGCAGCAAATAGAACAACCTCAGCATGATACTGCCTTCATGAATTGGTAGGAAAATGAGTTTTGTGGCATGAACAGAGACTACACTCCAGTTGCAGCTAACACAAGAGCAAAAAGGAGGAGTTATGAGATGGATCAGGTGACAAATAGAGAAAAAGGACCTGCTGATCCTTCTACATCCCAATTTCCCTGTGTGTTACAAAGAAATACTTAGGCGACTACCAAAGAGCAGCCTCAATTGCAGGCTGATATTGCAGCCGCCAAACCACATCAGAAGGTAAGCATTGCCGCACCTTTCAACATTATTGAGAACATGAAAAAGGCAAATGTGACAATGTCCATGTGGGATTCCTTGGCGATCCTGGGCCAAAAAGACATATTGCAGTCTGCTTTGTCTAGTTTAAAAATGTTAGGTGCTACAAATGTTGACCCAACCAAAACTGTCCTTACCAATTCCCCCCAAGATAGCAACAAGCAGCCAAGCTACAATGCCAAACTGTTTCCATTTTATGTGTCTCTAATAATTGGAGATAAGCTAGTGCACAATTGCATGGTGGATAGTGGGGCAAGTAGTTCTATTATGCCAAAACAGATTGCAGACCAATTAGGATTGAACTACTAGCCCCTAACCAAGGGTGTGCTCCAACTTGACGGTACAGCTGTCAACACCATGGGTGTGATAAAGGACCTAAGCCTCACCTTGCATACCTATCCAAACATTTCCATCACTCAGGAAGTGTTCATCATTGACCTTCCTCCTCATTTTGCCATGTGCCTGTCAAGGGAGTTCACAACCAAAATAGGAGGATATTTATCCTTAGACTAGTCCCACATGTTTTTTAGAACCAGATATGGCACTAAGGTAACCCTAAAATCTGAGTTACTTTCAAATCATCACATAGAACCCTACACACCAAGTGATGTTAATGCAAGTTGCCTTATCTCTAATGATCCTAAGCTTGTTGCTGCCCAGCAACTACAAGCTGAAAGTATACCAGAGGTACTGTTAAGAGAGTGGGCCTTGGAAAATACTATTGATAGTCCTGAGGAACACATGCAAGAGTGCGGTATGGGAATGTACATATTGCATGAGCCAGAATCAGAAATTCCAAGCCTTGTAAAGATTTTAGAATTCCTGACAGAAGGGTAGGATCAGGTATGGAAAATGTATTTTGACAGCTCTAGAGGTAGAAATGGGTCCGGTGGAGGTGCAATGCTGGTGTCTCCTCATGGCGATAGGTATTATTCTACCCTTTGTTTCACCTTTTCCTGTACCAACAACACTACTGAATATGAGGGGCTAATACAAGGATTGCAATGGGCAAGAAAAAGAAGGATCAGTTGCTTACAGGTGTTCGAGGATAGTGAACTCATTGTAAATCAAGTAAGAGGATTGCATGCTACAAAAAATGATGTCTTGAAATGCTACAAGCATAGGGTGTGGGACATGATTGAAGAGTTCAATGCTTTCAATCTAGTCTCTATTCCCAGAAATTAGAATTACCAAGAAGATAGGCTAGCAGTAATTGGGGCTCAATTTGACATCCCCAGTGATATTCAGAGGGAGAAGGTGCAGCCTCATGTAAAAGTAGTAAATAGACCCTCTATCCTAGACAATGACATTCATTGGCAGGCTTTCGAAAGTGATGAGCAAATCCTGCGTTTTTTGTTAGAAGAAGATGAATTTTCTGTGGTGAACCAAGATAAACTCAAACAGCAATATGGCAATGACCAAATTGTTCAGCTAAGGACAACCAAGCTGCCCAAGGGACTAGTGATATTGGAGTCTATCTTCAGCACTAATGATCAGATGAAGAAGACTGAAACCGGCATGCAAATAAAAGAGGAACACTACGAGCAACTGGAGATTTTTAAGGGAAATCTCCTTAAAATTGGTAAAATCCACTTAGTCGAGGACATAAGAGCTTTCATTACTTTGTGTCATGAATTTGAAGATGTGTTTGCTTAGTATTATTTAGACCTAAAAGGATTTGACCCTCACATTGCCCAGCACACCATAGAATTAGAGCCAAGGGCAAAACCTGTAAGACAGAAGCAAAGACCCCTAAATCTGAAGCTAGAGCCCTTGATGATTAAAGAACTGACTAAGCTAATCGAGGGGAAAATTATTTTTCCAATCAAACATACTTTTTGGGTCTCTAACCTCATCCCTGTGAGAAAAAAGAATGGGGATATCAGACTGTGTGTTGATTTCAGGGATCTAAATAGAGCCTCCCTAAAGGACCACTACCCGTTGCCTTCAATGGAACAAATTCTATAGGTAGTGGCTAGCTCAGAGAGATTCTCCTTGATTGATGGATTTTCTAGTTACAATCAAGTGTTAGTCAAGGAGGAGGATCGGTATAAAACTGCTTTTACCACTAAATGGGGCACCATGGCCTATAAGAGAATGCCCTTTGGACTATCAAATACTGGCTCAACTTTTCAGAGGGCTATGGACATGGCTTTCAAAGGTTTGCTATATAAGTTGGTGCTGGTATACCTCGATGACATAACTATTTTTTCTTAGAATGCATCTGAGCATTTATCTCATTTGAGGCAAGTGTTTTAGAGATGCAGAGAGTTCAGGATATCTCTCAATCCCAAAAAATGCATTTTCGCTGTGCATGAGGGTAAGCTGTTAGGACACGTCATCTCTAAAGAGGGCATCACCATTGATACAGAGAGGGTAAAGGCTATTCTGGAGTTGCCCTTACCCAGCCACAAGAAGGGACTTCAAAGCTTCATTGGCAGAATTAATTTTCTGCAGAGGTTTATACCAGACATTGCAAATCTTTTGAGACCTTTAATGTCCATGTTAAAAAAGAATACAATTTTTAGCTGGATGAAGGAAGCCAAGCTAGGCTTCGAGTCCATAAAAGAGGCACTTGCAGCTGCACCAACCTTGGTGAATCCAGACTTCTCCAAGGATTTTATTTTGTATGCTTATGGCAGTCTGGATACCATTTCTGTAATTCTGGCACAGCAACAGAGTGAAGGATTTGAATAGCCAATTGCTTTTTTCAGCCAAGGCTTAGAGGAATATGAACAGAGATACAGCTTCATTAAGAAGCATGTCCTTGCAGTGGTGAGGAGCCTAAAGAAATTTAGGCATCTTATTTCTAATAATAAGATACATTTAATGGTCGCTCACACTGGCGTGAAGGAGTTTCTATTGAGCAAAGACGTCAATGAGAAAAGAGTTGGTTGGATTACCGAGGTCATGGAGTATGACGTTGACATCAAAATAACCAAGCTCATCTGAGGAAGAGGACTCAACGAACAACTTGCAGCTAATCCTGAAAATGAAGCAAGCGAGGAGGAGGTAGCATTTCTAGCCATAGAAGATGAACATTAGGCCGACGCAGCAGCGGTGGGCACCAGTTGGGTTCACAATATGATCCATTTTTTGTAGACTGGTGAATGTCCAGTAGGGTTGGACAGAGCCAAGAGAAGGTACTTTAGACTTTAGTCTATCCCATACATTCTCATCAATGACATCCTTTTTTGGAAAGATTTTAATGGGGCATTGTTAAGATGCATTGATGAAACTCAGACTGACAAGGTATTGCGTGAGTTCCACAATGGAATGGCAGGAGGTCATTTCACCTCGAGGACTACTGCATGGAAGATTATGAGAGCTGGATACTATTGGCCCAGCTTATTCAGAGATGCCCATGCATGGGCTAGAAAATGTGTGAAGTGTGCCATGTTCGCAGGCAAGTCAAGGCTGCCAGCTATGCCCTTGCAGCCAATTTAAGTTGAGCAACCCTTCATGAGGTGGGGTATCAATTTCATAGGCCCCATCAATCCACCATCTAGTGCAGGCCACAGGTGGGTGCTTACAGC
Source organism: Cunninghamia lanceolata (assembly GCA_027924645.1). Lineage (NCBI taxonomy): Eukaryota > Viridiplantae > Streptophyta > Pinopsida > Cupressales > Cupressaceae > Cunninghamia > Cunninghamia lanceolata. The sequence goes on from BSBN01000594.1 coordinate 7,006,639, forward strand.
AACTAATTACTTCACAAGATGGACTAAGGTAGTGGCCCTAAAGGAATCCAATGAAGGTGTCATTTTGAACTTTTATAGTGATCTGGTAGCTAGATTTGGGGTACTCGAATCCATCATCTCAGACAATGCACTGCCTTTTGTCAGGTTAAAAATAACTGACTGGGCCATGAGGAATGGGATTTACTTAGGCGCTTCATCAAATTATTACCCTCAGGGTAATGGCCTAGCTGAGTCCACAAATAAAAATCTCATAAGGATCATCAAGAGAACCTTGGAGGACAATCAGAGGACCTGGCATAGTAATCTAAAATCTGCTCTATGGGCAGATAGAATAACTCCCAAGAGGTCCATTAGGAATTCTCCATATATGCTTGTTTATGGAAAAGAGGCAAGATTGCCTATATCTGTGGAGCTACCAGCTCTTGACATCATGAATCAACTAGAAATGTTTGAAGAGGAAGATCTCATGGCGGTCAGATATGCTCAACTCATCGAGCTTGAAGAAACTAGAGACAAGGCTAAGAAGGGTATGGAGTATCATCAGCTTCAGCTCAAGGGAGTATTTGATAAAAGGGCCACCCCCAAAAACTTTAAGGAGGGTGATTTGGTGCTCAAGTGGGATGAACTAAACAGCAGGCCAGGGAAGCACTCCAAATTTGATTGCATGTGGAGCGGCCCGTTTCTCATCACTGAATGGAAGGAGCACAATGCATTTCAGTTGTCAAATATGGATGGACAAAATCTGCCTATCCCAGTCAATAGGATACACCTAAAGAGGTGTTTTGAGGTATGAATGCTCTGTAAATTGGTAGATTAGGTCTCTATGCTTTCAATAAGTGCTACTGCATAATAGTTTAGATGCCCTTCTTTTTCCCCTAAGTGCTGCCTAGCATAGTTGGTGGGTTGTTGTCAGCATTTTGTTTGGCCCCTAGTCTTTTTGTGTCCTTCATTGCTGTCATGCTGGGTTCCAGGGTCAGAATGTTTGTCAAGGCACTTCTAGTTTCTTTTGACTCCATGTCCAATGAATGTATAAGGCCACTGATCTCATGTTTAGTAGGCAAACATCCCATAGAGATCGCCAAAAATATTATCCTATTTTCCCTCTGCTCAAAGCCAAATAGTCAACATGATATTTTCCCTGAAAATCCTTTGAAAAGGTCCCTATAAAGCAAAAGTACCAAATTTCCTAAGGAACCTTGCCTAAAGAACCTTACCATTGGAAAGAACTTGAAAGAATAGGCAGGTTTGCTTTTTACAGTTCCCTAAAATTTGGCCAAATGAAGAAGTTATCCATGGTCAAAGTTTGGTCAAACATACAGTTCAAATATGCATTTGGCGGGCTTGAAAATCTCCATCGGCCTTAGGAAATAATGAAAAAATTAAGTTATATACATTTTTTGAATGTATATCGGGCCAGGGAAATGCATATACATTTCAGGAATCTTTCGCAGATTCCCAGGAATATTCTGGGTTTGTATATCGGTGATATACAAGTGGAGATGCAAGTGAAACATACAAGGTATAAGATACATTCAGGGAATATTCCTCAAAGATTTCGTATTTGCATGTGGCAGCTTGTATGTTTGCCTTGTATGTTTGCACATACAAGCAAATATACATTCGCTAAATGTTCAAGGCAAATATACATCGAAGATTCCCCAGAATGTACATTCAATAGGTGCTACAGTGGTTTGTATATACAGTTGTATATTTGCATATACAACCAAAGATACAAGAGTTAACATACAAGCCAGACCCGAATGCATTTTTAAATGGTTTCATAAAGAGTTTCGGGTCCGCGACTTGTATATTTGCATGTACATCGCGATATACAAGCAGAAGATGCAAGGTGGATTTAAAGGTAGTTTCAAATGCAGCCAATGTTTTTTTCACATCCACAGTGCTTTGTATATGCGATTGTATGCTTGTATATGCATTTGCATATACAACCAAAAATACAAAGAGTGGAGATGCAAGCCGGACCCGACAGGTAATCAAATATACTTAAAGGTCATTTGGGGTCTAACTTGTATGCATATGGCACTTATATATTGCGATATATAAGTCAAGGATGCAATGATTTATACAAGGCGGATCTCAATCAAAGATCAAGTTCGGCACATAAAGGTTTCAGGTCTGCCTTGTATGTATAGGTGTTTCTATATTTGCATATACAAAGGAATGTACAAGGAGAAAATATACAAGCTGGACCTGGCAGAACAATGAAATGCGACTGATGGTCTTTTTGGGGTCCACTTTGTATAAAAGGTGATTGTATGTTTTGACATACAAAGGAGCAGATACAAAGATGTATGCTGGGCATTTTCAAAGAGGTGGGGCCCGCATATACAAGGGGAAATTGTATGTATATGCAATTTTCAAAAAATACAAAGGGATGTATAGGGCCCGATATGCAAAGTGCCATGTATGTACAGAAGGAGTTGCAGGATGAGTTTTTGAATGCCGATTCAAGCACTAAGATGCAGGGATATACATAGAAATGTAAAAGCGATATATACAGGTAGTTGACTGAAAGTTTGACCACCTGTATCTCCTTCATTTTGGTGAATTTCGACATGCTGTAAGAGGCAAGAGTGCATGTTTTTGCCTCCTCTTTCATTTGACCAAGTTTTTGGGGGGATTTTTTGGTTTTCATTTTCTGGATCTGGCTTTGCATATTTTGGCTGATTGGACGTGTCAGCGGCCATCTTGAAGTTTTGGGGGGTTTTTTTCTCCTCGTAGCAGCTCGGGTTGGTGAAGTTCTGCAGGTGCATTCATGGTACATGGGCTCCCTGCCCTTCAGGCCCTTTCCTGTATGACGAGCGATGACTTTGGAGGCTCTTTCTCCATTCCCTATCCTTTCTTCCGTTCTGGCCGAGGTTTTTCATGTTTTGGCGTGGCAGAGGCATGGCCCCTGTCCCTTCACCATGTCTCTGCCCATACTCTTCTGCTACTAGCATTTATGGCCTTGTTTCTACATTTCTGGGACTCCACGCTCTTCTGGCATGAATCTGGCCTATATAAGGCATGTAGAATCTCTTTTTAAGGAGGATGGTATTTTAGGGGTTGTTATGCTACCGAAATTTTGTAGTCAGTCCATTTTAGTGTAACTGCAAGGATAAAGGAATGTGAGTCACTGTGCCTGAATCTGGCGTCTATTGTCTTCCTTTACCCACCAATGAGTGCAATTAGCTAAATGGGTGTAACTCTACTATGAAATGTTTTGCATTGTAACAGTTTTCTGGGCCTTCACGATTAATAGATGCTGATTTTTGCCTCTTTTATCTCTGAATTTCTGTGTTTCATTTGAAGTTTTAGCCTGCTCTATGGGTAAAGCAGCCCCTCTACATGTTTAACCTTCATACTGAAGCATCAAACCAGCATTAAACCTGTGTGAATCCCCCCTCAGCAGTGAAAGAATCATTGCTGTGCCCATACCTTATCCACCATCTCTCACTAAATCTGGTGTATCGCCTCTTTTCCCTTCAGCTCTCCTTCTAAATCTTTCCCCTACAAGCTTTTAGCACTAGATTTAGTATCATCGCTCTAAGTAATAGGCTTGGAGCAAGGAACCAACCTTCTCTGGAGGTCTGATCTCATAATGCAAGGTCCCACACTTTGAGATCATTCCAATGCTACTCCAGGTTGCATGAGGTGTCACAGCTGCATGCGAAGGGTGCAAATTTGGGTGATAACATGAAGAATATCATTCTGATGCAGAGGAAAAGAATGACAATTAGACTAATGTAGAGCATGGAACTGAACAACCCTTAGTGACTAAGCAAAATTTGCCTTCACCTTCAGGAGATACAAATATAGCTAACCCTTTGGTAAATATTGAAACTACTGATGATCAAAGGGTGTCTTAGGAAGAAAAGATAGATGAAGATAAGGAAGAACCGAATGAGGCCATTTTGGATCAAACTGCAAGAATTTTGGATACTACTTATGTTCCAGAGAACCCTGAGGAAAGAGAAGTGCATGATGCAAACCCTCCTCTAGAATCCCTAGATTCTGATGAGAAGAAATAAGACAAGGTTAGTGAATCTTCTAGAGTTTCATCACTGGACTCTATTAGAGAGTTTTTTGCCAAGCAGAGACAATCTCAAGTCTTATCTGCCCCACAGCTACTGCAAGCACAATCTTTAAATGGTTAGATTAATTTGTCTAACATTTCCCCTCTACAAAAACCTTAGCCTAGGACAATCTTTCAGGCATCCGCACAGGAAGAGATTCTACAATCTCATGTAGAAGGAAAATGAATGATGGAGGAAGCTATGAAATTTTTTGAGAAGTTGGTGCCAGAAGCAAAAAGAGATGTTACTTTGACTCCGACAGTGCAAATGAAGAATTTGATGGATGCTGTCAATAGTCATTTTGAGTCTTTTGAAAAAGTATCTGAGAAAAAGGTGAGAGAAGAAATGGATAACAAGAGGTTAGTTGAGTTATCAAATAGTTGTTCTAAGGCACACACTCTACTAGAAAATGGTATAAAATATATTGAGATGGCTATAAATGATGCCAATGGTTTGTATCAATTTGCTTATCTTGGCCCATAACTACGAAAGAAATAAAAGACAATATTGAAGGCCTTGAGACTCAACTTGTAAAGATTTCCAAAGCTTATGATCCATTGAAAGATCTGAAAGGAAACCTAAGAGATGAAATAGAACAGTCCCATACACTCATAATGAAGTTGCAAAGTCAAAAAGAGTCTATAAAGGACCAAATGAGCTAGTTAAGAGAGATTGTAAGTTTCAAGATGGTTTCAATGACTGGTCAAATAAGAGAAGCTAAAAAAATTGGGAAGATGATTGATGCTCTTGCTACTGTGGATAAAGCGGCCCCTCTGCATGTTTAACCTTCATACCGAAGCCTCAAACCAGCATTAAACCTGTGTGAATCCCCCCTCAGCAGTGAAAGAATCATTGCTGTGCCCATACCTTATCCACCATCTCTCACTAAATCTGGTGTATCACCTCTTTTCCCTTCATCTCTCCTTCTAACTCTTTCCCCTGCAAGCTTTTAGCACTAGATTTAGTATCATCGCTCTAAGTAATAGGCTTGCAGCAAGGAACCAACCTTCTCTAGAGGTCTGATCTCATAACGCAAGGTCCCACACTTCGAGATCATTCCAATGCTACTCCAGGTTGCATGAGGTGTCACAGCTGCATGCGAAGGGTGCAAATCTGGGTGATAACATGAAGAATATCATTCTAATGTAGAGGAAAAGAATGACAATTAGACTAATGTAGAGCATGGAACTGAACAACCCTTAGTGACTAAGCAAAATTTGCCTTCACCTTTAGGAGATACAAATATAGCTAACCCTTTGGTAAATATTGAAACTACTGATGATCAAAGGGTGTCTTAGGAAGAAAAGATAGATGAAGATAAGGAAGAACCGAAGGAGGCCATTTTGGATCAAACTGCAAGAATTTTGGATACTACTTATGTTCCAGAGAACCCTGAGGAAAGAGAAGTGCATGATGCAAACCCTCCTCTAGAATCCCTAGATTTTGATGAGAAGAAAGAAGACAAGGTTAGTGAATCTTCTAGAGTTTCATCACTGGACTCTATCAGAGAGTTTTTTGCCAAGCAGAGACAATCTCAAGTCTTATCTGCCCCACAGCTACTACAAGCACAATCTTTAAATGGTTAGATTAATTTGTCTAACATTTCCCCTCTACAAAAACCTTAGCCTAGGACAATCTTTCAGGCATCCGCACAAGAAGAGATTCTACAATCTCATGTAGAAGGAAAATGAATGATGGAGGAAGCTATGAAATTTTTTGAGAAGTTGGTGCCAGAAGCAAAAAGAGATGTTACTTTGACTCCGATAGTGCAAATGAAGAATTTGATGGATGCTGTCAATAGTCATTTTGAGTCTTTTGAAAAAGTATCTGAGAAAAAGGTGAGAGAAGAAATGGATAACAAGAGGTTAGTTGAGTTATCAAATAGTTGTTCTAAGGCACACACTCTACTAGAAAATGGTATAAAATATATTGAGATGGCTATAAATGATGCCAATGGTTTGTATCAATTTGCTTATCTTGGCCCATAACTACGAAAGAAATAAAAGACAATATTGAAGGCCTTGAGACTCAACTTGTAAAGATTTCCAAAGCTTATGATCCATTGAAAGATGAAAGGGGGAGATTGTTGCAAGTATGTCCCTAACCGGTGTTGTCATTAGTGTCAATAATGCTCTTGTTTTGATGCTTGCTTGTATTGTGATAGATGCTTTGCATTGGCCTATATAAGTGTTGAAGATGATGAGTAAGTGATCCTAATATTAATTTTCCAAGTGCTTTTAATAAAATTTGCTCTTCCAGTGGAAACAATGTATTGAAGAGTATCTCTATTTATAGCAGAATAATCCAGTAGTTTGCTCCACATTCCTTGTAGATTAAATATTTTTTTTTGTGGATTAGAATTTATCTAGAGGCATGTATGAAGATGCTATGTTCCAAGTTTGAGCCTCTGATATGAAGAATTGAATGGGTTATGTTCACCAGAATGAAAACTGTTTTTTCTGTATATTTGGTGGTGACAAGGAGAATGTATTCTGCTCTGCATTCCTCCGCATTTAAGCCTTTTGGTCTGTGGTTTTAGAATTAAATTTGTAATTATGTTTTTATGTTCTTTCAACTATAATGGTTCATGATTTGGTGGTCTACAAGTGATCTTTTTCTTATGACAGTAGCTGACAGTTATGTTAATGTACTCTGGTTTGAAGAATCTTAGGAATAAAGTGATCAGAGGTGGTGCGAAAGTTCCTAATGATTATAATGTTCTTATGGATGTCTCCTAATTTTGTTCTTATCTTTTGATTGGTCACAAAGAGTAATTTGGATCATGGAAGAAGATTGTTCCTAGAAGACTTAGTGCTAACACCAGTCTTGGTTGACTTGGTTGTTTTCACTACTTGTGGAGTTGTATTGAAGCTTGTGGAAGCATGTCATGGCATGGAAGATTGCATTTGGGTCCTAGCTAAGGCATACCATGATCCACATGTTAGATTCAAGATAGACAAATGACAGGGGGGTGAATTAGTTGTCCAAAACTTTCTTCAAATTAATCACTTAAATCCTTCTTTTAATTCAGCAGCATAATAATAAATCAATCATGGAAACATAATGCAACAATTCAAGAGCAGAAACACATTAACACATATGACACCAAGATTTTAATGTGAAAGACCTGGTTAAGGGAAAAACCACGGGGTGACTAACCTAAGATTGTATTCTTTGTTAAAAGAATAAGAAGAACAAAATGGCACATGCCAATTAGGGCTCACTGCTCGAGCACACTGCTCACAAGAGGCCCACTGCCTACAGGAGACACACTGTCTACAGAATAATAAATATTACATACTTGAACTGAAGAATAGCATCTTCACCATGCTTGAGTCAGTTCCATTTAAGCCCAATACTTCTACTCTACCTTTCACTCTGCTCCTCTCTACCACACACTCATCTCCACAAGATACATTTGAAATGACTTTACAACTCCATATTTAGACAAGACATCGACTTAGGAATAATCATCCAAGTCAGCATACATTACAAAGCAACTACATAAATACAACATGACTAATTACAAAAATACTTCACATGGATCAACACACTGTCAACCACACAGATCTGAGACTTCAATCTTCCTTTAAAAACATGCCATTCTTCACAGAACATCTTCAAGATCATCCACATGATGTGTAACTCATCTGGTTAGCCAAACTTAGGAAGAACATCATCATCTGGAAGTAATTCTTCAATTTTGAGATCGTTATTCAATACGGATCACCAACATGAACTAGACACAATCGAAAGGCCTCCACAAGCTTGCCTCAATCATCAAGAACATCCACACTACTTCTGCTTACTGAAATCATTCTCTTCTTCATCTAAAACCTCAAGAACACAGACTGTCATCACTGTCATATTGGAATAGATGCTTGCGGACCTCTAGACCATGAACTAATTGAGTTGTCAATTCACATTGACTTCCTAAACACTTCACCAAATCTATAGAAAAAGATATTGTATTTCCAGATCTCACCGGACCTATCTGTGTCATTATGTTACCTCTGAACATCTGCCAGAACTAGTTTTACTTAAGTGGCCATAACTTCTTCAGATCTTCATGTGGACTTCTCAAATATTTACTAGATCATCTTAAGACACATATCTAGAAACCCTTTGATCTGCATCCTGTGATCTTCATCTTAGCTGGGATCTTTACCTTGTTGTCTTCACTATTCTTCTTTGTTCATGATAGGACTAATTTTCTCAATATCCTCAGCATACAACTCATCCAATCATTATCATCAATGCAACAGGAGTATGTTAACATCATTGACAACACCGGATAGGCCCATACTTGCAACAATCTCCCCCTTTGTCATTGATGGCAACATATGATGTGAAAAACTATTTTAATCATTAAGACAAGAACTTCTCCTTACTGACATAACTCCCCCTATCAACAAAAGCCATTCACATACCTTCTCTTTCTTTACTGCTTGAACTTCTCCTTACTAACATAACTCCCCCTATCAACAACAGCCATTCACATGTCTTCTCTTTCTTTACTACTCCCCCTTTGATCAACAACCACTTGTTTTTCACATGTCTTCTCTCCCCCTTTGACATCAATGGAAAAGGGTACATACTTGCATTACTTCAGAATCATACCAGCTACTCCCCCTGAGTAGCAGCTTCCCATCATCAATCCAGACCACAAGATATGACTGTGAGATCCACTGGACTGATGCACATCAATACACCTTAATTTAGAACTGGAGGGGTAATAACCCCTAACTTCTCCCTTAGATACTCAAAAGAGTCCTTAGGTAGAGGTTTAGTAAAAATATCTTCAATCTGATCCTTAGAGGGCACAAACTCCAATCTAACTTCATTCTTGTTCACCTACTCTCTCATAAAATGAAACTTGACGGATATATGTTTTGTCTTTGAATGCAACACCAGATTTATTGCACTTAAATTATCACAAAAGATTGTGATAGGTTCCTCATACTCCACTCTGATGTCTCTTAGCATTTGTTTCATCCACAAAACTTGAGTACAACTACCTACTGCTGCAATATATTCTGCTTCTGCAGTGGATAGAGATATTGCCTCTTGTTTCTTGCTCATCCAAGAAACCAATCTCTTCCCCAAAAAGAATGCTCCACCACTGGTACTTTTTTGATCATCCACATATCCTACCCAATCCGCATCTATATATGCATGAAGAGAAAAATCATGATCTCTAGGATACCACAATCCATACTCAACTGTTCCTTTTACATATCTAAAAATCCTCTTGATTGCCATAACATGAGATTCTCTAGGATCAGCTTGGAATCTAGCAACAAGACCAACATCATTCATAATGTTAGGTCTAGTTTGAGTGAGATACAATAATCCTCCAATCATTGACCTGTACTTTTTTTGATCAGCCTTAGGAGAGTCATCATCTTTGCTCAATTTACATCCGGTTGCCATGGGAGTACTCATTGGTTTTGAGTCTTCCATCCCAAATTTCTTCAACAATTATTTCACATATTTGGTCTAAGAAATGAAGATTCCTTTCTTTGTTTGAATAATGGACATCTCAAATTCACTTTTCATTTGATTTGCAAAAGTTTTAAACATATTGTCTCTTCCTTCAAAAATGATATCATCAATAAACACTTCAACAATTAATATATTTTCATGATCAATTTTGAAGTACAAGTTACTGTCAACAGTACCTTTGTTGAAACCAATCTTTGAAAGATGCTTATCCAGTCTTTCATACTAGGCTCTTGGGGCTTGTTTGAGTCCATATAGTGCTTTCTTCAACTTGTAGACTATATCACCATGATTAGACAATTGGAATCCATCTGGTTGCTCAATGTATACTTCTTCTTCCAAGTCACCATTTAGGAAGGTAGACTTGACATCCATCTGATATACTTTTAAGCCCTTGAAGGCAGCAAAAGCAAGAAATAATCAAATTGCTTAAATTCTTGCCACCAGAGAAAAAGTTTCTTCAAAATCAACTCCTTCTACTTGAGAGTAACCCTTGGAGACCAATTTGGTTTTGTTTCTGAAAACTTCACCATCTTCATTCAGTTTGTTCCGGAAGACCCATTTGGTTCCAATCACATTCTTGTTTCTAGGTCTGGGAACAAGATCCCAAGTGTGGTTTTTATCAATTTGCATTAGCTCTTCCTCCATTGCTTTAGTCCAACTTTCATCATTGCATGCTTCATTCACTGTCTTTGGTTCAATCTTTGAAATCAGACAATACTCTTCTGAGTCTTGAGCAATCTTTCTTCTTGTTTGAACACCTTTTATTTTATCACCTATGATTTGGTCTTTAGAGTGATTCAGTTTTACATACCTAGGAATTTAGGGACTTTCTTGTACTTCTATTTCTTGACCAAGTTCATTCAAACTCATCTCTTTTTCTTGATTCATCGAATCAGTCTGGATCTGAATTTCAAAAGGGGCTTGGAATCCTTGGACCAAAACATCATTCTGATCATCTTCATCATAATCATAAAACCTTGAGGGTTTTTTAATACCTTCATCAACCTTCACATTTGTACTTTCTATAATCTTTCTCAATCTCTTGTTATAACACTGGTATGCTTTGCTTTGAGTAGAATAACCCAAGAATATTCCTTCATCACTTCTAGCATCAAATTTGCCTAGATCTTCATCTCTTTTAATGTAACATTTGCTACCAAAGACTCTGAAATACTTCACAGTGGGAGTGATGCCAAACCAGAGTTCATAAGGAGTCTTACCAGTATTGCTTCTGATTTGTACTCGATTAAGAGTATAGACTACAATGCTTACAGCTTCTCTCCAGTAGATCTAAGGAACATTTGCTTCCATCATCATAGTTCTAGATGCTTCCTAGATGGCCTGGTTCTTTCTCTCCACTACATTTTGCTGTGGAGTCCTTGGAGCAGACAACTATCTTTTTATCCCATGTTTCTCATAGAATTCTATGAACTCACCAGATGTGAATTCTCCACCTCTATCAGACCTCAAACATTTTATCTTCAATCTAGTTTCATTCTCTACCATAGCCTTGAATATTTTGAATTTATCAAGAACCTCTAATTTCTCTTTTAGAAAAGTCACCCACATCATCTAGGAGTGGTCATCAATTAATAGCATGAAGTATCTATCACGTTGAACACTCTTGATTCTTGCCGGACCACATAGATTAGTATGGACTAAGTCCAATAATCTAGTAGAAGATTGTTCCTTACTTTTGAATGTGATTCTACTCTACTTACCCAACTGACATTCTTTGTACAAACTATTAGTAGGTTTCACCAGTCTTGGAAGATCTCTCACAACCTGAGTGTTGCTTATCTTGATGATATTATCAAAATTCACATGACACATTCTCCTATGCCACAACCAACTCTGATCAATTTGAACAAATAAACAACTTTTACTAGTACCAACCAAGTGGAAGATATTAACTTTTGTTTGAGTACCAGATGCAATCTCTATTCCAGAACTTTCAAAGATCTTGCATTTTCCATTTTTGAATCAGAGATCATAGCCTTCGTCCACCAACTATCCAAGACTGAGAAGATTGTGCTTTAGACCTTCAACATATAGTACATTACTAGTTTTGTTCTTTCCATCAAAAGAAATGGTTCCTCTACCTCTGATTCTACCAGCAGGATTATCACCAAATTTTACAACTCCTCCTTCATATCTTTCTAAATCTATGAACTTATTTTTGTCACCTATCATATGGTGGGAGCATCCATTGTCAATGATGCAATCATCCTTTTCTTCAACTTGGGCAGCCAGAGCTCTTTCTACCATTTTATGATTGACAGATTCATAAGGCATTAGATCTTCTTCCTTGATGGCAATAAACACCCAGTCACTTCCAGATTTCTTTCCTGTCTCTAATTCATCATCTGTTACTCCTTCATCATCATCATGTTCATGAACATAGTAACATTTCTTTTGGAATCTTGATTTGTTAGGACTTGGTCTTGAAAATCTTTTTGGACACGTTGAGGAAAATGACCAATCTTATTGTAGTTAAAACATTTAAAAGGCAATTTCCCTTTATACTTATCGGATCCTCTTAGCAGTCTTTTTGCAATAAGGGCTTCAAGTTGAGCAGCTTCTGCTTCATCTTCTTCCAGATCTTTTCTTGCTTTTTCATACCATGATAGTTTCTTTGAAGAGTTGTCTCCTGGATCAAACTTTTGTTTCCCTTTTACAAAGGCACTAGCTTTGAATGCAGATTCAGTCTTGGGGGGGCATCTCCAAACTTGGATAGTTCAAATGCAGCTAATTTGCCAACCAATTGATCTCTTGTGATATTTGAAAAGGATCTAAATTCTTCAATAGTAGCAACCTTATACTTGTAAGAATCAGGAAGGGATCTGAGAACTTTGGCAACAATCTCATCTTCATCTAAGATTCCACCAGCACATCTAATGCCACAAACAAGCTCATTTACTCTTGGCATAAATGTAGTGATATTTTCATCTTCTCTCATCTTCAGGTTTTCAAAATTTCCTTTCAGACTCTATAGCTTGGTACATTTGACATACTTATCTCCTTCATGTAGAAGTTCTAGTTTTTCCCAAATCTCATAAGCAATTTTTAGGTCAATAACATTTGTCAACTCTGAATCAGATAAGGCACTTAGTAGAGCTTCTTTAGTCTGAAGATTATTTTCAGCATCTCTGATTTCATCTATATTTCTTGGACCATTCTGTGGAGGATCATACTTCTTTGAAGCCATGATCTAATACTGCATTCCCATACATTGTAAGTGACATTCCATACGACTTTTCCAAAGAGTAAAATTGGTTTCATCAAGCCTTGGACTATCCTTCTTGTAGGATGACATCCTGGATCTCCTCAAGCAGTTAAGATCTTTTAGAGGAACTTAGCACTGATACCAATTGTTAGATTCAGGACAGACAACTGAGAGGGGGGTTGAGTTAGTTGTCCAAAACTTTATTCAAATTAATCACTTAAATCCTTCTTTCAATTCAGCAGCATAATAATAAATCAATCATGGAACCATAATGCAACAATTCAAGAGTAGAAACACATTAACACATATGACACCAAGATTTTAACATGGAAAACCCGGTTAAGGAAAAAACCACAGGGTGACTAACCCAAGATTGTATACTTTGTTAAAAGAATAAGAAGAACAAAATGGCACATGCCAATTAGGGCTCACTACCTGAGCACACTGCTCACAAGAGGTCCACTGCCTATAGGAGACACACTGTCTACAGAATAACAAATATTACATACTTGAACTAAAGAATAGAATCTTCACCATGCTTGAGTCAGTTCCATTTAAGCCCAATACTTCTTCTCTTCCTTTCGCTATGCTCCTCTCTACCACACACTCATCTCCACAAGATACATTTGAAATGACTTTACAACTCCATATTTATACAAAACATCGACTTAGGAATAATCATCCATGTTGGCATGCATTACAAAGCAAATACATAAATACAACATGACTAATTACAAAAAGACTTCATGCAGATCAACACACTATTGGCCACACAGATCTGAGACTTCAATCTTCCTTTAGGAACACGCCATTCTTCACATAACATCTTCAAGATCATCCGTAGGATGTGTAACTCATCTGACCAACCAGACTTAGGAAGAACATCATCATTCAGAAGTAATTCTTTAATTATGAGCTCATTCTTCAATGCGGACCACCAACACGAACTAGACACGATCCAAAGGCCTCTACAAGCTTGCCTCAATCATCAAGAACATCCACACTACTTCTGCTTACTAAAATCATTCTCTTCTCCATCCAGAAGCTCAAGAACATAGACTGTCATCACTGTCATATTGGAATAGATGCTTGCAGACCTCCAGACCATGAACTAATTGAATTGTCAATTCACATTGACTTCCTAAACACTCCACCAAAACTGCAGAACAAGATATTGCATTTCTGGATCTCACCAAACCTATCTATGTGATTCCGTTACCTCTGAACATCTGCCAGAACTAGTTTTACTTAAGTGGCCATAACTTCTTCAGATCTTCATGCAGACTTCTCAAATCTTTACTGGATCATCTTAAGACATATATCTACAAACCCTTTGATCTGTATCCTCTGATCTTCATCTTAGCTGGGATCTTTACTTGGTTGTCTTCACTGTTCTTCTCTATTCCTCATAGTACTAATTTTCTCAATATCCTCAGCATACAACTCATCCAATCCTTATCATTAATGCAACAAGAGTATGTTGACATCAATGACAACACCGGATAGGCCCATACTTGCAACACCACATACATCTTTTCCTTATCTAATCTTGTTTAGGTCCAGACCTATTTCTATGTATGTTTGTAGTGCTAACCTTGGAGATTGTTCCAATGGTTGATGAATGTAATGCTGACCTTGATGTACATTCCAAGGTTGATGAATTGTATAAAAACATGTAATGTAGTTGCAAAAAAGATGTCAGTGTGTGAAAATGTGTAGATCAGTAAAAGGGTGTAAGAAGAATAGAGCAGAGGAGTTATACTGTGCTTGAAAGGAACTAAACTTAGGCATGGAGTAGATGCTATCAAATCAGTTCACCAACCCTTGCCAATGTGCCACCCCTTGGCAATGAGCCAATCTTGGTAGTGAGCCCTAACTTTTGCAATGAGCATTTTGGGCAATGAGCCCTAAGGTAGTGAGCCTCTATTTTTTGGTATTGCTATAACATATTTATTTTTGTGGGCTAACACCCACCATGGTTTTTCCCTTATAGGGTTTTCTACATAAACAATCTAGTGTCTCATGTGTAGATTATGTTATTGTGTTGAGTTTCTTATTTCATGCCTTCATGATTAAATCTAAATAATAGTAAACAAGTCTTTGATGTGTTAATGTTCATAAGTGGTCAAAGTTTTGGAGACAACTAATTCACCCTCCCTCTCAGTTGTCTAGTGCAATTCAACAAGAAGAAGATATATATGAAGGATTGTCCTTGTTGTTTTGAGTATAAGTATGATAGATATGTGATTGATGATGTGACAAATGCTTATGGATGTGAATTGAGTGAATGCAGAAAAGTGTAGTCAGAGATTTGAGAATAGAGTGATAAATATTGTTTTATACTTTGAGCTTCATTGGAACTATATTCCTTGCATATGTTAGATGCAATTGTAATAGTTCAATCACGGTAGTGATCCACCTATTCTCTTCTATATTTCTTTCTCTTAGTGGGTAGTGAGTCCACTTGGATAGTGAGTCCACCTATAGTGAGTATTCTTGGACAGTGAGTCCACCAACTTTATCAACCTCAACCAATTACCTTAGTAATATATATTGTGAGCTAATCCTCATTGTGGTTTTTCCTATTTTGGGTTTTCCACATAAAAATCTTGGTGTTCATGTGTTATAGATTGTGGTTATATGTTTTATGCTTAATATGCTTTACAATTATTGAATATGATATATGGATTAAAACAGTTTATGTATAAATGGTTTAAGAGATTATTGATTCACCCCTCCCCCCCTCTTAGTATTTTTGGTGTTCAACAATGGTCTTATGTTCATACGCACACTAAAGTATGGAGAAAAGAAAAAATTCCTTGCTAGAATATTGAATCTATTAGAATGACACCAAGTTGAGAACTATGGAAGCCCCCAAGCTTAGGATTATAAAAGTCTACAAAGCCTGGAAAGAAGAGATTACATACACAATAGATATCCAACATAATTCATACATACATGGAGTATTCACAAAGCATACAATAATAAATATACATGAAACATGAAGCATGCACGTCATACATGAAGTAGACATAGAGCATACATGAAGTAGAAACATGAAGACATGCAAGTATATGCATGAAGAAAACATGAAGAATACAAGAGTATGTAAGTTAAGTACTACATCATATATATGGATAAGGAAAGAAAAACAAATTGTAAAGAGAAACATTGCACATACACTAGCTTGCTCTATCACTAAGCGTCATGAAAAGATGTTCTTCAATGATTATGAGCTAGCAAGGACCTTTGAATTACTAGGTGATCATAGATGTAAAGTCCATGAATTACAGTTTTTATGGTTGCAACTAGATCAAAATCCAAAGAAAAGCAAGACATGGATCCTTTGAACAAAGACATACCATCTTCATCTCACAATGATGGAGAAGAAGAAATCCCATATGAGGATGTAATGGATGCTATACAAGACGTAAAATTTCAAAAGATGATGGACAAAGTCTTAAACATGGACCCTCAAAAGTATTTCCTTATGCTAGCGCAACAAGGGGCCAAACTTCTGGTAGATTTTGACATCTCCACCATAAAAGACACCACCTCTATGAACAAACGAAAACTCCCAAGATCACACTAGAGGTTCCCAAAATAGACAAGGCTAAGGGTACAATCAATCCCTTGGATATATTGACAATACAAATCCAATCCTTACAATAGCAGCTCGCAGACATTCAAACCAGAGCATCAACAAAACACTATTCTCTAGAGGATATTTCACCATATCCTTTTGACAAGACCTTGATCATGATACCTTTCCCCTCAAAATTTGAGGTACCAAAATTTGACAAATATCAAGGAAAGGGTGATCCAAGAGACCATATCAGAGAATTTAGTGCAGCATGTCTTGAAGTCGCCCACAATGAAACCTATCTCATGCGACTATTCCCAAGGAGCTTAGGAGGATAAGCTATGGAATGGTTCTCTCACCTACCTCCCAGCATTAAAACCTTCAACAAGCTAGTGGATAAGTTTGTCACTCACTTCTCCTATAAAATTGAGCATGAAATCTCAATGTTAGATCTTTATAACATGAAACAAAAGGGTGGAGAATCCTTCGCCGCTTTCTTGCAAAGATGGAGACAACTGGCCAGCAAATGTCTATATCATATACTAGAAAAATAGATGTTGGAGATGTTTGTACACAACCTAAATGATTATGTTAGCTACCAAATACAAATCCAATGTCCTACATTTAGTAAGGTCATTGAGATGGGGTTACTCAATGAAAAAGCTTTGATAGCCAAAGGTCAAGTCAAAATCTACAAGGAAACCCCTACCTCCAATAACAACATAGACAAGCCAACGTTTTGGATAAAGAATAAAAACATTGTCAACGATGGTGTCATGGATGCAAAAAAGGTGATCGCAAAGCAACCGATCTTCAACTTGTCCAATCCACAAAACAACACACTGCAAAACAAGCCCCAAAACAATGCATCATGACCCACTAACTTTCCTCCCTGAGGAAAGTTCACACCTTTGGGAGAATCACTAGAATCAGCCTTATGGAAGCTCATATTGAATAATGTCATAACACTTCCAACGTCACTTGATTACAAACCTAAATTCAAACCTCCATGGTGGAAAGAAACTGACTTCTGTGAGTATCATCGAAGCAAGGGACATAAGACCAATGACTGCCAAAGCCTCAAAAACTTACTTCAAGACTTAGTAGATCAAAAGGTGGTCAAAGTTAAGGGACAAGGAGATCCAATGAGGACCATTTGGCATACCAGAATCCACTCCCCAACTATGATGAGGGAGTTCTTCAAACCACAACAATAACAGGGTAACAATGCAAACTATACAAATGTGTCTTATGACTATGTTGTTAACCATATTTCTGAAAGTGATGCACATATCAATGTCATCACTATTAATAAGAACCCTGATTGTGATGTAACAACCTATGGTGGAAAAGTTACTCTTCAAGGGCCACCATCCAAAACTCCATCCACGTCTACCTAGTACAATGTCTTAGAGCAACTCCACAAAACACTAGCACACATTTCCATTTTGGAGTTCCTGTGCATATCCCCATGCCATAGGTTATGCATCCCACAGGGCCATTCTCTACCAAGCTCTCTCAGAAACCATGGTCCCAACTAACCTAGGATAAGAACAATTCCAAGCCATGGTAGGCCACCTAACCACACCTCATTTCTTGACCTTTACTAAAAAGGATGACATGTCAATCACCCAACTGCACAATGCATCTCTCCACATTGAAGCCTTTGTCCACAAGCATAAAAGAAAAAGGGTTATAATTGATGGAGGAGTGGGTTTAAATATTTGCACCTTAAAGCTAATTCTTGCATTGGGGTTTTTAGAGAATGCTATTGATCCTAAAAATAAAATCACCATCAAAGCTTATGATGAAGAGGAAAGAACTTCGAAGGGAACCATTATTTTGCCTATCAGAGTGTGACCTGTAGTAAAAGATGTAGTGTGTCAAGTGCTCGACATGGAACTTGCATTTAATATTTTCCTTGGAAGACCTTGGATACATGCAATCAAGACCGTGCCATCAACCTATCACCAATGTATCAAATTCCCTCATGACGGCCAAGAAATCACCATCCAAGGTGATCCCAATCCATTTCAATATTACAACTCCATTCAATATAAACCTAATGTTGTAATTCCCAATAACCGATCCTCTGCTTCATCCTCATCCCATGTTGACCCAACTTCACTCCCTTCCATGTCAAAGGCACCTAAAATCAACCTCAAGCTCAAAGACAAGGGTATCAGAGAGTATACCATTGCCCAATCCTTTTGCCTCACACAGTTACCACTCTCTCCCAAATCCTATGGAAAACCTTCCATAAACAAGCCCAAGACTTTGGAACTTCCCAAGGGCCCGTTTATTAAATTGGGAAGCCTCAAAGATTAGAGTGATGAAAAGGATATCCTACAGTGGCTATACAAGGATGAAGGTAGTCAAACCAAGCAACAAGACCATCACGCCACATTGCCAACCAAACAGTATGGTCAAGGATTCCAAATACTACAAAGAATGGGATATGAAGGGCATGGCCCCATAGGATTGAGGAAAGAAGGTATCATTGAGCCTATCCAACCTCCTTCTTTAACAGCCTGAGACACTACAGGGCTAGGTTACACTGGCAAAGCAATGACCAACGGAATAGACAAGCATAAAGGCAAGCAACCACAAGCATCTACTACTATCCTAGTAGAGAAAATTCACCAACTACAAGGATGGAGTGAGACAGACACAAATGGGATAGTCTCTTTGACGTATCTTGTGATGAAAAAGATGTTGATGTGGTCCATGAGTATGACCCTACCCCCATAACTCATGAGCGACAAAGTTCATGGTCTAGACCTCTAAAGTTTGATCTACATAATAATGATAGTGAGATTCGTGAGGGAAGAATGATACCAAACTTGATAGATCAACTTGTGGAGAGTACCATCACAGGCATTGTCAATGCTTACAATAACCACATTAACTCCTCCATCTTGACCATCACTACTCTCGAACCAGACCAATCCGATGACCCATTACCACTATTGCATCTAGAACTCATAGATTGGGATTTGCAAGACTCTACCCCTAAGCTAGATACCATTCAGAATGATGAGGCCATCATTGACTATCTAGAACTTAGAGACCATATACCCACTAGGGATCATAGAGTTGGCTATGCCATAGAACTCAACGACAGGGCTTATTTTGGAGAGAGTGCCAAGCCTTTCAGTCTCAAAAATGTAAAAATGAAAGATAGATCTAATGGTGAAAACTACTTTGTGGCAGTGTTAGATCATGAAAATAGTTAAAATATGAAGGACATATCCAAGGGTGAAAACCTCTCTAAGGTGCCAAAGGATGAAAGGCTTGACACTCTTCCCAATCTAACACATCAGGAGAGATACTCAATCTTGATGGAAATGGCAAAATAGATTAATGTCAGTATAGGTGAAAATCCATGGATGCTTCATATGGCACAATCTCTAACTGCACAAGAGAAGCCTAAGTTCTTAGAATTCTTCCAAAAGAAACAAATCAACTTTGCTTGGTCATACGTAGATATGTTGGGTCTTGATTCAAACCTCATAATGCATCACTTATCGCTAGCTCTGGGAGCCAAGCCAATTAAACAAAAACTTAGGAAGATGCACCCACATATCGCACTCACGGTAAAAGAAGAAGTCAAGAAGCTTCTTGATGTTGGGTTTATCAGACCAATAGACTATCCATAGTGGATTTCAAATATAGTGCCTGTTGCCAATCTAGATGGAAGAGTTTGACTGTGTAAGGACTTCAGGGATCTTAACAAGGCTTTTCCCAAAGATAACTTCCCCTACCTAACATTGACATCATTGTAGACCTTACAGCAGGACACACCATGTCTTTAATGGATGGATTCTCTGGATATAACCAAATCAAGATAGTGCCAGAGGATCAGCACAAAACTACATTCACATGTCCATGGGGTACCTATTGTTGGTGCGTCATGCCATTTAGGCTAAAGAATGTGGGGGCAACATATCAGTGGGCAATGACAACAATATTTCATGACATGATGCATACCATCATGGAAGATTATGTCGATAACATTCTAGCCAAATAAAAAACTAGAGAAGGGTATCTACAAGTCCTAGACAAGATTTTCACAAGATTGGAGCAGTTTAATGTATGCCTCAACCCAAAAAAGTGCATATTTAGAGTCACATCTGGTAAGCTTCTGAATACATCGTGTCTTCCAATGGAATCGAAGTAGACCCACCTAAGGTAAAAGCCATCATGGAAATGTCGCCTCCCAAAAATCTCAGTCAGTTGCGGTCTCTGCAAGGAAAGTTACATTCTATCAAAAGGTTCATATCTCAACTAGCAGATAAGTGTCATCCATTCACACATCTCCTCAGTAAGAACATTCCCTTCAAGTGGGATGACTCATGTGAACAAGCTTTTCAACACTTAAAGGAGTATTTGATGAATCTGTGATAAATAGTCTAGACAACTAAGAGGGGGGGGGAATTAATTATCCCTAAACTTTAGCCTTTTTTGAATCTTTTAAATATTCTTTGTAATCAGATTAATGATGAAAACATTTAAGCATAAATCAACATATGAGTAGAAACAACATGAACACACAACACCAGAATTTTGACGTGAAAAACCTAGTTAAGGGAAAAAACACTGTGGGGGTTAACCCACAAAAATGCATACCTTGTTAAAGTACTTAAGAAAATAGAAGGCGCATGCCTTTAGGTGCACTGCCCAGAGCTCACTGCTCAAGAAGAGGCTCATTGCCTATAAGAAATTATGATTTATAAAAAAAATAATGAACTGAGAAATAACATCTCCATTCATGCCTGAATCAATCCCTTTGAAGGCTCAAAACTTCTGCTCTTATCTTCAAATTCTTCTTCACTGACTCTTCACTCTATACTCCCTTCTCTTCTCTTCTTCTTTGCTCTGCTTTTGATCCCTTCATCGGATTTAATTCATTGTGTACAAGGATATTTTTCAACAACTCTTCAACAAGTATTTATATGCTTCATCAACCTTGGAATGATCAACAAGGTCGGCTAAACTTGACACGGATCATCACACTGTCAGCCAAACACAACTGAGACTTGAATCTTCTTCTACAACCATACCACACTTGAATTTTGTCTTCCTTTGCCCACTAATGAGTGCAATTAGCTAAATGGGTGTAATTCTACTATGAAATGTTTTGCATTGTAACAGTTTTTTGGGCCTTCATGATTAATAGATGCTAATTTTTGCCTCTTTTATCTCTAAATTTCTGTGTTTCATTTGAAGTTTTAGCCTACTTTGTGGGTAAAGCAGCCCCTCTGCATGTTTAACCTTCATACCGAAGCCTCAAACTAGCCTTAAACCTGTGTGAATCCCCCCTTAGCAGTGAAAGAATCATTGCTTTGCCCATACCTTATCCACCATCTCTCACTAAATCTGGTGTATCACCTCTTTTCCCTTCAGCTCTCCTTCTAACTCTTTCCCCTGCAAGCTTTTAGCACTAGATTTAGTATCATCGCTCTAAGTAATAGGCTTGGAGCAAGGAACCAGCCTTCTCTGGAGGTCTGATCTCATAATGCAAGGTCCCACACTTCGAGATCATTCCAATGTTACTCCAGGTTGCATGAGCTGTCACAACTGCATGTGAAGGGTGCAAATCTGGGTGATAACAGTTTCTGGCACACCCGATGGGACCTAGATTCAAAAAATTCTAAGTTCAAAACACTACATTCGGTTACTGGTTTTGATGTGCAACCAGTGATATCTAGACCTGTAGGAGGTTGAAAACTTTGCATATCTGGCGACTCCACTTTGGTCCAGCAGAACTGTTGTATCTCTACTTATGAGAAGAATACCTACATGAAGCAGTGCTTCACCTTTCAAGTATCTATAATTATCCCCACCTAGGAGAGGAGGGGTAGTAGCTAAGAAGCATAAGAATACTCGTGTCCAGCCCAAGAGAGCCAAGTCGACTCCCCCTGTCGTTGGAGCTCATACTGCCTCAAGGACTAAAGCCACAATGATTCCTGCAGTTAGAAATAAGCCCTTTGCAGCTTTCAATCAAGGAAGCCCATTGAATCTAGCTCAGCATGATAATATCCCTGTCGCTGCCGTGAAGAGTTTACCATTTTTTCACGGTGAAGACCAGACTACTCCAGCTGAGCATATCCAGGACATCACAAACCTGTGTGCTGTCCATCATGTAACATCATAAAATGTAGCAATTAGGCTACTCGCAGCCTCCCTAAAGGGCAAAGCTTTACAGTGGTTAGAAGCCTGCCGGTAAATTCCATAGATTCCTGGGATCGCTTGGGAGAGGAATTGTGCAGTTTCTTCAAAGACAAATCTGATCACCTGTCGCTGGTGGAGAAGCTATCTACAATCAAAAGAGCCCCTCATGAGGTCATGTCAGATTTCAATCACTGTTTCCAAAAGATATGGGATAGAATCCCACCAATGGTAAGACCTACAGCTGACCATGCATTTCTATATTTTTTGAGAGCATTAAATAGTGACATCTCTATGATGATTCAATCCATGGGAGGGCTTTCCTTGCCACAGGCCTATACCATAGCCATTAGGGTTGAAAATAGCCTCATTCAGGCTGGCAAAATTGCTCCTAGGCCACCTTTGCCAATTTTCCCCACAATTCAACTGCCAATCCCAACATATGTTCCCCCCATAGCTGTTATACCCACTGCCCCAGCATTACCAGCAACTAATCTGCAGTCAAATAGGCTAGAAAATGCTACTCAAAATCAATCTTCTAAGTTACAAGAGATCAAGGGATTGTTGCAATCTTTTGGTAATGAGCTGACAAATATGAAAAAGCAATAGTTCCAGAATAGACAGCCCTATCAACCACATAACCAAGGGCAAAACCAATCTTATCAGGGATAGAACCAACCTTGGCAAGCTAACAGGCCACCCTATGAGAATAACTATCAGGGGGTTAGACAGAATATGAACTAGAGGCCTTTTCAGCCTTACAATCCTACATCCACCAGTGCCGTCAGTGACATTGTCCCTATTCAGAACAACTTGGCTTCTGAATGGTGCTCTCCAAGCAATTAGCCGCACAATCAAGCAGCGCGTCCAAGTGGAGCCATAAATCAGGCCCTAACAATGCAAGATATTGCAACTCTATAGCCAAGCACATCTAATGAGGGGACTGTGCAGCAAATAGAACAACCTCAGCATGATACTGCCTTCATGAATTGGTAGGAAAATGAGTTTTGTGGCATGAACAGAGACTACACTCCAGTTGCAGCTAACACAAGAGCAAAAAGGAGGAGTTATGAGATGGATCAGGTGACAAATAGAGAAAAAGGACCTGCTGATCCTTCTACATCCCAATTTCCCTGTGTGTTACAAAGAAATACTTAGGCGACTACCAAAGAGCAGCCTCAATTGCAGGCTGATATTGCAGCCGCCAAACCACATCAGAAGGTAAGCATTGCCGCACCTTTCAACATTATTGAGAACATGAAAAAGGCAAATGTGACAATGTCCATGTGGGATTCCTTGGCGATCCTGGGCCAAAAAGACATATTGCAGTCTGCTTTGTCTAGTTTAAAAATGTTAGGTGCTACAAATGTTGACCCAACCAAAACTGTCCTTACCAATTCCCCCCAAGATAGCAACAAGCAGCCAAGCTACAATGCCAAACTGTTTCCATTTTATGTGTCTCTAATAATTGGAGATAAGCTAGTGCACAATTGCATGGTGGATAGTGGGGCAAGTAGTTCTATTATGCCAAAACAGATTGCAGACCAATTAGGATTGAACTACTAGCCCCTAACCAAGGGTGTGCTCCAACTTGACGGTACAGCTGTCAACACCATGGGTGTGATAAAGGACCTAAGCCTCACCTTGCATACCTATCCAAACATTTCCATCACTCAGGAAGTGTTCATCATTGACCTTCCTCCTCATTTTGCCATGTGCCTGTCAAGGGAGTTCACAACCAAAATAGGAGGATATTTATCCTTAGACTAGTCCCACATGTTTTTTAGAACCAGATATGGCACTAAGGTAACCCTAAAATCTGAGTTACTTTCAAATCATCACATAGAACCCTACACACCAAGTGATGTTAATGCAAGTTGCCTTATCTCTAATGATCCTAAGCTTGTTGCTGCCCAGCAACTACAAGCTGAAAGTATACCAGAGGTACTGTTAAGAGAGTGGGCCTTGGAAAATACTATTGATAGTCCTGAGGAACACATGCAAGAGTGCGGTATGGGAATGTACATATTGCATGAGCCAGAATCAGAAATTCCAAGCCTTGTAAAGATTTTAGAATTCCTGACAGAAGGGTAGGATCAGGTATGGAAAATGTATTTTGACAGCTCTAGAGGTAGAAATGGGTCCGGTGGAGGTGCAATGCTGGTGTCTCCTCATGGCGATAGGTATTATTCTACCCTTTGTTTCACCTTTTCCTGTACCAACAACACTACTGAATATGAGGGGCTAATACAAGGATTGCAATGGGCAAGAAAAAGAAGGATCAGTTGCTTACAGGTGTTCGAGGATAGTGAACTCATTGTAAATCAAGTAAGAGGATTGCATGCTACAAAAAATGATGTCTTGAAATGCTACAAGCATAGGGTGTGGGACATGATTGAAGAGTTCAATGCTTTCAATCTAGTCTCTATTCCCAGAAATTAGAATTACCAAGAAGATAGGCTAGCAGTAATTGGGGCTCAATTTGACATCCCCAGTGATATTCAGAGGGAGAAGGTGCAGCCTCATGTAAAAGTAGTAAATAGACCCTCTATCCTAGACAATGACATTCATTGGCAGGCTTTCGAAAGTGATGAGCAAATCCTGCGTTTTTTGTTAGAAGAAGATGAATTTTCTGTGGTGAACCAAGATAAACTCAAACAGCAATATGGCAATGACCAAATTGTTCAGCTAAGGACAAACAAGCTGCCCAAGGGACTAGTGATATTGGAGTCTATCTTCAGCACTAATGATCAGATGAAGAAGACTGAAACCGGCATGCAAATAAAAGAGGAACACTACGAGCAACTGGAGATTTTTAAGGGAAATCTCCTTAAAATTGGTAAAATCCACTTAGTCGAGGACATAAGAGCTTTCATTACTTTGTGTCATGAATTTGAAGATGTGTTTGCTTAGTATTATTTAGACCTAAAAGGATTTGACCCTCACATTGCCCAGCACACCATAGAATTAGAGCCAAGGGCAAAACCTGTAAGACAGAAGCAAAGACCCCTAAATCTGAAGCTAGAGCCCTTGATGATTAAAGAACTGACTAAGCTAATCGAGGGGAAAATTATTTTTCCAATCAAACATACTTTTTGGGTCTCTAACCTCATCCCTGTGAGAAAAAAGAATGGGGATATCAGACTGTGTGTTGATTTCAGGGATCTAAATAGAGCCTCCCTAAAGGACCACTACCCGTTGCCTTCAATGGAACAAATTCTATAGGTAGTGGCTAGCTCAGAGAGATTCTCCTTGATTGATGGATTTTCTAGTTACAATCAAGTGTTAGTCAAGGAGGAGGATCGGTATAAAACTGCTTTTACCACTAAATGGGGCACCATGGCCTATAAGAGAATGCCCTTTGGACTATCAAATGCTGGCTCAACTTTTCAGAGGGCTATGGACATGGCTTTCAAAGGTTTGCTATATAAGTTGGTGCTGGTATACCTCGATGACATAACTATTTTTTCTTAGAATGCATCTGAGCATTTATCTCATTTGAGGCAAGTGTTTTAGAGATGCAGAGAGTTCAGGATATCTCTCAATCCCAAAAAATGCATTTTCGCTGTGCATGAGGGTAAGCTGTTAGGACACGTCATCTCTAAAGAGGGCATCACCATTGATACAGAGAGGGTAAAGGCTATTCTGGAGTTGCCCTTACCCAGCCACAAGAAGGGACTTCAAAGCTTCATTGGCAGAATTAATTTTCTGCAGAGGTTTATACCAGACATTGCAAATCTTTTGAGACCTTTAATGTCCATGTTAAAAAAGAATACAATTTTTAGCTGGATGAAGGAAGCCAAGCTAGGCTTCGAGTCCATAAAAGAGGCACTTGCAGCTGCACCAACCTTGGTGAATCCAGACTTCTCCAAGGATTTTATTTTGTATGCTTATGGCAGTCTGGATACCATTTCTGTAATTCTGGCACAGCAACAGAGTGAAGGATTTGAATAGCCAATTGCTTTTTTCAGCCAAGGCTTAGAGGAATATGAACAGAGATACAGCTTCATTAAGAAGCATGTCCTTGCAGTGGTGAGGAGCCTAAAGAAATTTAGGCATCTTATTTCTAATAATAAGATACATTTAATGGTCGCTCACACTGGCGTGAAGGAGTTTCTATTGAGCAAAGACGTCAATGAGAAAAGAGTTGGTTGGATTACCGAGGTCATGGAGTATGACGTTGACATCAAAATAACCAAGCTCATCTGAGGAAGAGGACTCAACGAACAACTTGCAGCTAATCCTGAAAATGAAGCAAGCGAGGAGGAGGTAGCATTTCTAGCCATAGAAGATGAACATTAGGCCGACGCAGCAGCGGTGGGCACCAGTTGGGTTCACAATATGATCCATTTTTTGTAGACTGGTGAATGTCCAGTAGGGTTGGACAGAGCCAAGAGAAGGTACTTTAGACTTTAGTCTATCCCATACATTCTCATCAATGACATCCTTTTTTGGAAAGATTTTAATGGGGCATTGTTAAGATGCATTGATGAAACTCAGACTGACAAGGTATTGCGTGAGTTCCACAATGGAATGGCAGGAGGTCATTTCACCTCGAGGACTACTGCATGGAAGATTATGAGAGCTGGATACTATTGGCCCAGCTTATTCAGAGATGCCCATGCATGGGCTAGAAAATGTGTGAAGTGTGCCATGTTCGCAGGCAAGTCAAGGCTGCCAGCTATGCCCTTGCAGCCAATTTAAGTTGAGCAACCCTTCATGAGGTGGGGTATCAATTTCATAGGCCCCATCAATCCACCATCTAGTGCAGGCCACAGGTGGGTGCTTACAGCAACTAATTACTTCACAAGATGGACTAAGGTAGTGGCCCTAAAGGAATCCAATGAAGGTGTCATTTTGAACTTTTATAGTGATCTGGTAGCTAGATTTGGGGTACTCGAATCCATCATCTCAGACAATGCACTGCCTTTTGTCAGGTTAAAAATAACTGACTGGGCCATGAGGAATGGGATTTACTTAGGCGCTTCATCAAATTATTACCCTCAGGGTAATGGCCTAGCTGAGTCCACAAATAAAAATCTCATAAGGATCATCAAGAGAACCTTGGAGGACAATCAGAGGACCTGGCATAGTAATCTAAAATCTGCTCTATGGGCAGATAGAATAACTCCCAAGAGGTCCATTAGGAATTCTCCATATATGCTTGTTTATGGAAAAGAGGCAAGATTGCCTATATCTGTGGAGCTACCAGCTCTTGACATCATGAATCAACTAGAAATGTTTGAAGAGGAAGATCTCATGGCGGTCAGATATGCTCAACTCATCGAGCTTGAAGAAACTAGAGACAAGGCTAAGAAGGGTATGGAGTATCATCAGCTTCAGCTCAAGGGAGTATTTGATAAAAGGGCCACCCCCAAAAACTTTAAGGAGGGTGATTTGGTGCTCAAGTGGGATGAACTAAACAGCAGGCCAGGGAAGCACTCCAAATTTGATTGCATGTGGAGCGGCCCGTTTCTCATCACTGAATGGAAGGAGCACAATGCATTTCAGTTGTCAAATATGGATGGACAAAATCTGCCTATCCCAGTCAATAGGATACACCTAAAGAGGTGTTTTGAGGTATGAATGCTCTGTAAATTGGTAGATTAGGTCTCTATGCTTTCAATAAGTGCTACTGCATAATAGTTTAGATGCCCTTCTTTTTCCCCTAAGTGCTGCCTAGCATAGTTGGTGGGTTGTTGTCAGCATTTTGTTTGGCCCCTAGTCTTTTTGTGTCCTTCATTGCTGTCATGCTGGGTTCCAGGGTCAGAATGTTTGTCAAGGCACTTCTAGTTTCTTTTGACTCCATGTCCAATGAATGTATAAGGCCACTGATCTCATGTTTAGTAGGCAAACATCCCATAGAGATCGCCAAAAATATTATCCTATTTTCCCTCTGCTCAAAGCCAAATAGTCAACATGATATTTTCCCTGAAAATCCTTTGAAAAGGTCCCTATAAAGCAAAAGTACCAAATTTCCTAAGGAACCTTGCCTAAAGAACCTTACCATTGGAAAGAACTTGAAAGAATAGGCAGGTTTGCTTTTTACAGTTCCCTAAAATTTGGCCAAATGAAGAAGTTATCCATGGTCAAAGTTTGGTCAAACATACAGTTCAAATATGCATTTGGCGGGCTTGAAAATCTCCATCGGCCTTAGGAAATAATGAAAAAATTAAGTTATATACATTTTTTGAATGTATATCGGGCCAGGGAAATGCATATACATTTCAGGAATCTTTCGCAGATTCCCAGGAATATTCTGGGTTTGTATATCGGTGATATACAAGTGGAGATGCAAGTGAAACATACAAGGTATAAGATACATTCAGGGAATATTCCTCAAAGATTTCGTATTTGCATGTGGCAGCTTGTATGTTTGCCTTGTATGTTTGCACATACAAGCAAATATACATTCGCTAAATGTTCAAGGCAAATATACATCGAAGATTCCCCAGAATGTACATTCAATAGGTGCTACAGTGGTTTGTATATACAGTTGTATATTTGCATATACAACCAAAGATACAAGAGTTAACATACAAGCCAGACCCGAATGCATTTTTAAATGGTTTCATAAAGAGTTTCGGGTCCGCGACTTGTATATTTGCATGTACATCGCGATATACAAGCAGAAGATGCAAGGTGGATTTAAAGGTAGTTTCAAATGCAGCCAATGTTTTTTTCACATCCACAGTGCTTTGTATATGCGATTGTATGCTTGTATATGCATTTGCATATACAACCAAAAATACAAAGAGTGGAGATGCAAGCCGGACCCGACAGGTAATCAAATATACTTAAAGGTCATTTGGGGTCTAACTTGTATGCATATGGCACTTATATATTGCGATATATAAGTCAAGGATGCAATGATTTATACAAGGCGGATCTCAATCAAAGATCAAGTTCGGCACATAAAGGTTTCAGGTCTGCCTTGTATGTATAGGTGTTTCTATATTTGCATATACAAAGGAATGTACAAGGAGAAAATATACAAGCTGGACCTGGCAGAACAATGAAATGCGACTGATGGTCTTTTTGGGGTCCACTTTGTATAAAAGGTGATTGTATGTTTTGACATACAAAGGAGCAGATACAAAGATGTATGCTGGGCATTTTCAAAGAGGTGGGGCCCGCATATACAAGGGGAAATTGTATGTATATGCAATTTTCAAAAAATACAAAGGGATGTATAGGGCCCGATATGCAAAGTGCCATGTATGTACAGAAGGAGTTGCAGGATGAGTTTTTGAATGCCGATTCAAGCACTAAGATGCAGGGATATACATAGAAATGTAAAAGCGATATATACAGGTAGTTGACTGAAAGTTTGACCACCTGTATCTCCTTCATTTTGGTGAATTTCGACATGCTGTAAGAGGCAAGAGTGCATGTTTTTGCCTCCTCTTTCATTTGACCAAGTTTTTGGGGGGATTTTTTGGTTTTCATTTTCTGGATCTGGCTTTGCATATTTTGGCTGATTGGACGTGTCAGCGGCCATCTTGAAGTTTTGGGGGGTTTTTTTCTCCTCGTAGCAGCTCGGGTTGGTGAAGTTCTGCAGGTGCATTCATGGTACATGGGCTCCCTGCCCTTCAGGCCCTTTCCTGTATGACGAGCGATGACTTTGGAGGCTCTTTCTCCATTCCCTATCCTTTCTTCCGTTCTGGCCGAGGTTTTTCATGTTTTGGCGTGGCAGAGGCATGGCCCCTGTCCCTTCACCATGTCTCTGCCCATACTCTTCTGCTACTAGCATTTATGGCCTTGTTTCTACATTTCTGGGACTCCACGCTCTTCTGGCATGAATCTGGCCTATATAAGGCATGTAGAATCTCTTTTTAAGGAGGATGGTATTTTAGGGGTTGTTATGCTACCGAAATTTTGTAGTCAGTCCATTTTAGTGTAACTGCAAGGATAAAGGAATGTGAGTCACTGTGCCTGAATCTGGCGTCTATTGTCTTCCTTTACCCACCAATGAGTGCAATTAGCTAAATGGGTGTAACTCTACTATGAAATGTTTTGCATTGTAACAGTTTTCTGGGCCTTCACGATTAATAGATGCTGATTTTTGCCTCTTTTATCTCTGAATTTCTGTGTTTCATTTGAAGTTTTAGCCTGCTCTATGGGTAAAGCAGCCCCTCTACATGTTTAACCTTCATACTGAAGCATCAAACCAGCATTAAACCTGTGTGAATCCCCCCTCAGCAGTGAAAGAATCATTGCTGTGCCCATACCTTATCCACCATCTCTCACTAAATCTGGTGTATCGCCTCTTTTCCCTTCAGCTCTCCTTCTAAATCTTTCCCCTACAAGCTTTTAGCACTAGATTTAGTATCATCGCTCTAAGTAATAGGCTTGGAGCAAGGAACCAACCTTCTCTGGAGGTCTGATCTCATAATGCAAGGTCCCACACTTCGAGATCATTCCAATGCTACTCCAGGTTGCATGAGGTGTCACAGCTGCATGCGAAGGGTGCAAATTTGGGTGATAACATGAAGAATATCATTCTGATGCAGAGGAAAAGAATGACAATTAGACTAATGTAGAGCATGGAACTGAACAACCCTTAGTGACTAAGCAAAATTTGCCTTCACCTTCAGGAGATACAAATATAGCTAACCCTTTGGTAAATATTGAAACTACTGATGATCAAAGGGTGTCTTAGGAAGAAAAGATAGATGAAGATAAGGAAGAACCGAATGAGGCCATTTTGGATCAAACTGCAAGAATTTTGGATACTACTTATGTTCCAGAGAACCCTGAGGAAAGAGAAGTGCATGATGCAAACCCTCCTCTAGAATCCCTAGATTCTGATGAGAAGAAATAAGACAAGGTTAGTGAATCTTCTAGAGTTTCATCACTGGACTCTATTAGAGAGTTTTTTGCCAAGCAGAGACAATCTCAAGTCTTATCTGCCCCACAGCTACTGCAAGCACAATCTTTAAATGGTTAGATTAATTTGTCTAACATTTCCCCTCTACAAAAACCTTAGCCTAGGACAATCTTTCAGGCATCCGCACAGGAAGAGATTCTACAATCTCATGTAGAAGGAAAATGAATGATGGAGGAAGCTATGAAATTTTTTGAGAAGTTGGTGCCAGAAGCAAAAAGAGATGTTACTTTGACTCCGACAGTGCAAATGAAGAATTTGATGGATGCTGTCAATAGTCATTTTGAGTCTTTTGAAAAAGTATCTGAGAAAAAGGTGAGAGAAGAAATGGATAACAAGAGGTTAGTTGAGTTATCAAATAGTTGTTCTAAGGCACACACTCTACTAGAAAATGGTATAAAATATATTGAGATGGCTATAAATGATGCCAATGGTTTGTATCAATTTGCTTATCTTGGCCCATAACTACGAAAGAAATAAAAGACAATATTGAAGGCCTTGAGACTCAACTTGTAAAGATTTCCAAAGCTTATGATCCATTGAAAGATCTGAAAGGAAACCTAAGAGATGAAATAGAACAGTCCCATACACTCATAATGAAGTTGCAAAGTCAAAAAGAGTCTATAAAGGACCAAATGAGCTAGTTAAGAGAGATTGTAAGTTTCAAGATGGTTTCAATGACTGGTCAAATAAGAGAAGCTAAAAAAATTGGGAAGATGATTGATGCTCTTGCTACTGTGGATAAAGCGGCCCCTCTGCATGTTTAACCTTCATACCGAAGCCTCAAACCAGCATTAAACCTGTGTGAATCCCCCCTCAGCAGTGAAAGAATCATTGCTGTGCCCATACCTTATCCACCATCTCTCACTAAATCTGGTGTATCACCTCTTTTCCCTTCATCTCTCCTTCTAACTCTTTCCCCTGCAAGCTTTTAGCACTAGATTTAGTATCATCGCTCTAAGTAATAGGCTTGCAGCAAGGAACCAACCTTCTCTAGAGGTCTGATCTCATAACGCAAGGTCCCACACTTCGAGATCATTCCAATGCTACTCCAGGTTGCATGAGGTGTCACAGCTGCATGCGAAGGGTGCAAATCTGGGTGATAACATGAAGAATATCATTCTAATGTAGAGGAAAAGAATGACAATTAGACTAATGTAGAGCATGGAACTGAACAACCCTTAGTGACTAAGCAAAATTTGCCTTCACCTTTAGGAGATACAAATATAGCTAACCCTTTGGTAAATATTGAAACTACTGATGATCAAAGGGTGTCTTAGGAAGAAAAGATAGATGAAGATAAGGAAGAACCGAATGAGGCCATTTTGGATCAGACTGCAAGAATTTTGGATACTACTTATGTTCCAGAGAACCCTGAGGAAAGAGAAGTGCATGATGCAAACCCTCCTCTAGAATCCCTAGATTTTGATGAGAAGAAAGAAGACAAGGTTAGTGAATCTTCTAGAGTTTCATCACTGGACTCTATCAGAGAGTTTTTTGCCAAGCAGAGACAATCTCAAGTCTTATCTGCCCCACAGCTACTACAAGCACAATCTTTAAATGGTTAGATTAATTTGTCTAACATTTCCCCTCTACAAAAACCTTAGCCTAGGACAATCTTTCAGGCATCCGCACAAGAAGAGATTCTACAATCTCATGTAGAAGGAAAATGAATGATGGAGGAAGCTATGAAATTTTTTGAGAAGTTGGTGCCAGAAGCAAAAAGAGATGTTACTTTGACTCCGATAGTGCAAATGAAGAATTTGATGGATGCTGTCAATAGTCATTTTGAGTCTTTTGAAAAAGTATCTGAGAAAAAGGTGAGAGAAGAAATGGATAACAAGAGGTTAGTTGAGTTATCAAATAGTTGTTCTAAGGCACACACTCTACTAGAAAATGGTATAAAATATATTGAGATGGCTATAAATGATGCCAATGGTTTGTATCAATTTGCTTATCTTGGCCCATAACTACGAAAGAAATAAAAGACAATATTGAAGGCCTTGAGACTCAACTTGTAAAGATTTCCAAAGCTTATGATCCATTGAAAGATGAAAGGGGGAGATTGTTGCAAGTATGTCCCTAACCGGTGTTGTCATTAGTGTCAATAATGCTCTTGTTTTGATGCTTGCTTGTATTGTGATAGATGCTTTGCATTGGCCTATATAAGTGTTGAAGATGATGAGTAAGTGATCCTAATATTAATTTTCCAAGTGCTTTTAATAAAATTTGCTCTTCCAGTGGAAACAATGTATTGAAGAGTATCTCTATTTATAGCAGAATAATCCAGTAGTTTGCTCCACATTCCTTGTAGATTAAATATTTTTTTTTGTGGATTAGAATTTATCTAGAGGCATGTATGAAGATGCTATGTTCCAAGTTTGAGCCTCTGATATGAAGAATTGAATGGGTTATGTTCACCAGAATGAAAACTGTTTTTTCTGTATATTTGGTGGTGACAAGGAGAATGTATTCTGCTCTGCATTCCTCTGCATTTAAGCCTTTTGGTCTGTGGTTTTAGAATTAAATTTGTAATTATGTTTTTATGTTCTTTCAACTATAATGGTTCATGATTTGGTGGTCTACAAGTGATCTTTTTCTTATGACAGTAGCTGACAGTTATGTTAATGTACTCTGGTTTGAAGAATCTTAGGAATAAAGTGATCAGAGGTGGTGCGAAAGTTCCTAATGATTATAATGTTCTTATGGATGTCTCCTAATTTTGTTCTTATCTTTTGATTGGTCACAAAGAGTAATTTGGATCATGGAAGAAGATTGTTCCTAGAAGACTTAGTGCTAACACCAGTCTTGGTTGACTTGGTTGTTTTCACTACTTGTGGAGTTGTATTGAAGCTTGTGGAAGCATGTCATGGCATGGAAGATTGCATTTGGGTCCTAGCTAAGGCATACCATGATCCACATGTTAGATTCAAGATAGACAAATGACAGGGGGGTGAATTAGTTGTCCAAAACTTTCTTCAAATTAATCACTTAAATCCTTCTTTTAATTCAGCAGCATAATAATAAATCAATCATGGAAACATAATGCAACAATTCAAGAGCAGAAACACATTAACACATATGACACCAAGATTTTAATGTGAAAGACCTGGTTAAGGGAAAAACCACGGGGTGACTAACCTAAGATTGTATTCTTTGTTAAAAGAATAAGAAGAACAAAATGGCACATGCCAATTAGGGCTCACTGCTCGAGCACACTGCTCACAAGAGGCCCACTGCCTACAGGAGACACACTGTCTACAGAATAATAAATATTACATACTTGAACTGAAGAATAGCATCTTCACCATGCTTGAGTCAGTTCCATTTAAGCCCAATACTTCTACTCTACCTTTCACTCTGCTCCTCTCTACCACACACTCATCTCCACAAGATACATTTGAAATGACTTTACAACTCCATATTTAGACAAGACATCGACTTAGGAATAATCATCCAAGTCAGCATACATTACAAAGCAACTACATAAATACAACATGACTAATTACAAAAATACTTCACACGGATCAACACACTGTCAACCACACAGATCTGAGACTTCAATCTTCCTTTAAAAACATGCCATTCTTCACAGAACATCTTCAAGATCATCCACATGATGTGTAACTCATCTGGTTAGCCAAACTTAGGAAGAACATCATCATCTGGAAGTAATTCTTCAATTTTGAGATCGTTATTCAATACGGATCACCAACATGAACTAGACACAATCGAAAGGCCTCCACAAGCTTGCCTCAATCATCAAGAACATCCACACTACTTCTGCTTACTGAAATCATTCTCTTCTTCATCTAAAACCTCAAGAACACAGACTGTCATCACTGTCATATTGGAATAGATGCTTGCGGACCTCTAGACCATGAACTAATTGAGTTGTCAATTCACATTGACTTCCTAAACACTCCACCAAATCTATAGAAAAAGATATTGTATTTCCAGATCTCACCGGACCTATCTGTGTCATTATGTTACCTCTGAACATCTGCCAGAACTAGTTTTACTTAAGTGGCCATAACTTCTTCAGATCTTCATGTGGACTTCTCAAATATTTACTAGATCATCTTAAGACACATATCTAGAAACCCTTTGATCTGCATCCTGTGATCTTCATCTTAGCTGGGATCTTTACCTTGTTGTCTTCACTATTCTTCTTTGTTCATGATAGGACTAATTTTCTCAATATCCTCAGCATACAACTCATCCAATCATTATCATCAATGCAACAGGAGTATGTTAACATCATTGACAACACCGGATAGGCCCATACTTGCAACAATCTCCCCCTTTGTCATTGATGGCAACATATGATGTGAAAAACTATTTTAATCATTAAGACAAGAACTTCTCCTTACTGACATAACTCCCCCTATCAACAAAAGCCATTCACATACCTTCTCTTTCTTTACTGCTTGAACTTCTCCTTGCTAACATAACTCCCCCTATCAACAACAGCCATTCACATGTCTTCTCTTTCTTTACTACTCCCCCTTTGATCAACAACCACTTGTTTTTCACATGTCTTCTCTCCCCCTTTGACATCAATGGAAAAGGGTACATACTTGCATTACTTCAGAATCATACCAGCTACTCCCCCTGAGTAGCAGCTTCCCATCATCAATCCAGACCACAAGATATGACTGTGAGATCCACTGGACTGATGCACATCAATACACCTTAATTTAGAACTGGAGGGGTAATAACCCCTAACTTCTCCCTTAGATACTCAAAAGAGTCCTTAGGTAGAGGTTTAGTAAAAATATCTTCAATCTGATCCTTAGAGGGCACAAACTCCAATCTAACTTCATTCTTGTTCACCTACTCTCTCATAAAATGAAACTTGACGGATATATGTTTTGTCTTTGAATGCAACACCAGATTTATTGCACTTAAATTATCACAAAAGATTGTGATAGGTTCCTCATACTCCACTCTGATGTCTCTTAGCATTTGTTTCATCCACAAAACTTGAGTACAACTACCTACTGCTGCAATATATTCTGCTTCTGCAGTGGATAGAGATATTGCCTCTTGTTTCTTGCTCATCCAAGAAACCAATCTCTTCCCCAAAAAGAATGCTCCACCACTGGTACTTTTTTGATCATCCACATATCCTATCCAATCCGCATCTATATATGCATGAAGAGAAAAATCATGATCTCTAGGATACCACAATCCATACTCAACTGTTCCTTTTACATATCTAAAAATCCTCTTGATTGCCATAACATGAGATTCTCTAGGATCAGCTTGGAATCTAGCAACAAGACCAACATCATTCATAATGTTAGGTCTAGTTTGAGTGAGATACAATAATCCTCCAATCATTGACCTGTACTTTTTTTGATCAGCCTTAGGAGAGTCATCATCTTTGCTCAATTTACATCCGGTTGCCATGGGAGTACTCATTGGTTTTGAGTCTTCCATCCCAAATTTCTTCAACAATTATTTCACATATTTGGTCTAAGAAATGAAGATTCCTTTCTTTGTTTGAATAATGGACATCTCAAATTCACTTTTCATTTGATTTGCAAAAGTTTTAAACATATTGTCTCTTCCTTCAAAAATGATATCATCAATAAACACTTCAACAATTAATATATTTTCATGATCAATTTTGAAGTACAAGTTACTGTCAACAGTACCTTTGTTGAAACCAATCTTTGAAAGATGCTTATCCAGTCTTTCATACTAGGCTCTTGGGGCTTGTTTGAGTCCATATAGTGCTTTCTTCAACTTGTAGACTATATCACCATGATTAGACAATTGGAATCCATCTGGTTGCTCAATGTATACTTCTTCTTCCAAGTCACCATTTAGGAAGGTAGACTTGACATCCATCTGATATACTTTTAAGCCCTTGAAGGCAGCAAAAGCAAGAAATAATCAAATTGCTTAAATTCTTGCCACCAGAGAAAAAGTTTCTTCAAAATCAACTCCTTCTACTTGAGAGTAACCCTTGGAGACCAATTTGGTTTTGTTTCTGAAAACTTCACCATCTTCATTCAGTTTGTTCCGGAAGACCCATTTGGTTCCAATCACATTCTTGTTTCTAGGTCTGGGAACAAGATCCCAAGTGTGGTTTTTATCAATTTGCATTAGCTCTTCCTCCATTGCTTTAGTCCAACTTTCATCATTGCATGCTTCATTCACTGTCTTTGGTTCAATCTTTGAAATCAGACAATACTCTTCTGAGTCTTGAGCAATCTTTCTTCTTGTTTGAACACCTTTTATTTTATCACCTATGAT
Source organism: Cunninghamia lanceolata (assembly GCA_027924645.1). Classification (NCBI taxonomy): domain Eukaryota; kingdom Viridiplantae; phylum Streptophyta; class Pinopsida; order Cupressales; family Cupressaceae; genus Cunninghamia; species Cunninghamia lanceolata. The sequence goes on from BSBN01000594.1 coordinate 7,044,354, forward strand.
TTGGTCTTTAGAGTGATTCAGTTTTACATACCTAGGAATTTAGGGACTTTCTTGTACTTCTATTTCTTGACCAAGTTCATTCAAACTCATCTCTTTTTCTTGATTCATCGAATCAGTCTGGATCTGAATTTCAAAAGGGGCTTGGACTCCTTGGACCAAAACATCATTCTGATCATCTTCATCATAATCATAAAACCTTGAGGGTTTTTTAATACCTTCATCAACCTTCACATTTGTACTTTCTATAATCTTTCTCAATCTCTTGTTATAACACTGGTATGCTTTGCTTTGAGTAGAATAACCCAAGAATATTCCTTCATCACTTCTAGCATCAAATTTGCCTAGATCTTCATCTCTTTTAATGTAACATTTGCTACCAAAGACTCTGAAATACTTCACAGTGGGAGTGATGCCAAACCAGAGTTCATAAGGAGTCTTACCAGTATTGCTTCTGATTTGTACTCGATTAAGAGTATAGACTACAATGCTTACAGCTTCTCTCCAGTAGATCTAAGGAACATTTGCTTCCATCATCATAGTTCTAGATGCTTCCTAGATGGCCTGGTTCTTTCTCTCCACTACATTTTGCTGTGGAGTCCTTGGAGCAGACAACTATCTTTTTATCCCATGTTTCTCATAGAATTCTATGAACTCACCAGATGTGAATTCTCCACCTCTATCAGACCTCAAACATTTTATCTTCAATCTAGTTTCATTCTCTACCATAGCCTTGAATATTTTGAATTTATCAAGAACCTCTAATTTCTCTTTTAGAAAAGTCACCCACATCATCTAGGAGTGGTCATCAATTAATAGCATGAAGTATCTATCACGTTGAACACTCTTGATTCTTGCCGGACCACATAGATTAGTATGGACTAAGTCCAATAATCTAGTAGAAGATTGTTCCTTACTTTTGAATGTGATTCTACTCTACTTACCCAACTGACATTCTTTGTACAAACTATTAGTAGGTTTCACCAGTCTTGGAAGATCTCTCACAACCTGAGTGTTGCTTATCTTGATGATATTATCAAAATTCACATGACACATTCTCCTATGCCACAACCAACTCTGATCAATTTGAACAAATAAACAACTTTTACTAGTACCAACCAAGTGGAAGATATTAACTTTTGTTTGAGTACCAGATGCAATCTCTATTCCAGAACTTTCAAAGATCTTGCATTTTCCATTTTTGAATCAGAGATCATAGCCTTCGTCCACCAACTATCCAAGACTGAGAAGATTGTGCTTTAGACCTTCAACATATAGTACATTACTAGTTTTGTTCTTTCCATCAAAAGAAATGGTTCCTCTACCTCTGATTCTACCAGCAGGATTATCACCAAATTTTACAACTCCTCCTTCATATCTTTCTAAATCTATGAACTTATTTTTGTCACCTATCATATGGTGGGAGCATCCATTGTCAATGATGCAATCATCCTTTTCTTCAACTTGGGCAGCCAGAGCTCTTTCTACCATTTTATGATTGACAGATTCATAAGGCATTAGATCTTCTTCCTTGATGGCAATAAACACCCAGTCACTTCCAGATTTCTTTCCTGTCTCTAATTCATCATCTGTTACTCCTTCATCATCATCATGTTCATGAACATAGTAACATTTCTTTTGGAATCTTGATTTGTTAGGACTTGGTCTTGAAAATCTTTTTGGACACGTTGAGGAAAATGACCAATCTTATTGTAGTTAAAACATTTAAAAGGCAATTTCCCTTTATACTTATCGGATCCTCTTAGCAGTCTTTTTGCAATAAGGGCTTCAAGTTGAGCAGCTTCTGCTTCATCTTCTTCCAGATCTTTTCTTGCTTTCTCATACCATGATAGTTTCTTTGAAGAGTTGTCTCCTGGATCAAACTTTTGTTTCCCTTTTACAAAGGCACTAGCTTTGAATGCAGATTCAGTCTTGGGGGGGCATCTCCAAACTTGGATAGTTCAAATGCAGCTAATTTGCCAACCAATTGATCTCTTGTGATATTTGAAAAGGATCTAAATTCTTCAATAGCAGCAACCTTATACTTGTAAGAATCAGGAAGGGATCTGAGAACTTTGGCAACAATCTCATCTTCATCTAAGATTCCACCAGCACATCTAATGCCACAAACAAGCTCATTTACTCTTGGCATAAATGTAGTGATATTTTCATCTTCTCTCATCTTCAGGTTTTCAAAATTTCCTTTCAGACTCTATAGCTTGGTACATTTGACATACTTATCTCCTTCATGCAGAAGTTCTAGTTTTTCCCAAATCTCATAAGCAATTTTTAGGTCAATAACATTTGTCAACTCTGAATCAGATAAGGCACTTAGTAGAGCTTCTTTAGTCTGAAGATTATTTTCAGCATCTCTGATTTCATCTATATTTCTTGGACCATTCTGTGGAGGATCATACTTCTTTGAAGCCATGATCTAATACTGCATTCCCATACATTGTAAGTGACATTCCATACGACTTTTCCAAAGAGTAAAATTGGTTTCATCAAGCCTTGGACTATCCTTCTTGTAGGATGACATCCTGGATCTCCTCAAGCAGTTAAGATCTTTTAGAGGAACTTAGCACTGATACCAATTGTTAGATTCAGGACAGACAACTGAGAGGGGGGTTGAGTTAGTTGTCCAAAACTTTATTCAAATTAATCACTTAAATCCTTCTTTCAATTCAGCAGCATAATAATAAATCAATCATGGAACCATAATGCAACAATTCAAGAGTAGAAACACATTAACACATATGACACCAAGATTTTAACATGGAAAACCCGGTTAAGGAAAAAACCACAGGGTGACTAACCCAAGATTGTATACTTTGTTAAAAGAATAAGAAGAACAAAATGGCACATGCCAATTAGGGCTCACTACCTGAGCACACTGCTCACAAGAGGTCCACTGCCTATAGGAGACACACTGTCTACAGAATAACAAATATTACATACTTGAACTAAAGAATAGAATCTTCACCATGCTTGAGTCAGTTCCATTTAAGCCCAATACTTCTTCTCTTCCTTTCGCTATGCTCCTCTCTACCACACACTCATCTCCACAAGATACATTTGAAATGACTTTACAACTCCATATTTATACAAAACATCGACTTAGGAATAATCATCCATGTTGGCATGCATTACAAAGCAAATACATAAATACAACATGACTAATTACAAAAAGACTTCATGCAGATCAACACACTATTGGCCACACAGATCTGAGACTTCAATCTTCCTTTAGGAACACGCCATTCTTCACATAACATCTTCAAGATCATCCGTAGGATGTGTAACTCATCTGACCAACCAGACTTAGGAAGAACATCATCATTCAGAAGTAATTCTTTAATTATGAGCTCATTCTTCAATGCGGACCACCAACACGAACTAGACACGATCCAAAGGCCTCTACAAGCTTGCCTCAATCATCAAGAACATCCACACTACTTCTGCTTACTAAAATCATTCTCTTCTCCATCCAGAAGCTCAAGAACATAGACTGTCATCACTGTCATATTGGAATAGATGCTTGCAGACCTCCAGACCATGAACTAATTGAATTGTCAATTCACATTGACTTCCTAAACACTCCACCAAAACTGCAGAACAAGATATTGCATTTCTGGATCTCACCAAACCTATCTATGTGATTCCGTTACCTCTGAACATCTGCCAGAACTAGTTTTACTTAAGTGGCCATAACTTCTTCAGATCTTCATGCAGACTTCTCAAATCTTTACTGGATCATCTTAAGACATATATCTACAAACCCTTTGATCTGTATCCTCTGATCTTCATCTTAGCTGGGATCTTTACTTGGTTGTCTTCACTGTTCTTCTCTATTCCTCATAGTACTAATTTTCTCAATATCCTCAGCATACAACTCATCCAATCCTTATCATTAATGCAACAAGAGTATGTTGACATCAATGACAACACCGGATAGGCCCATACTTGCAACACCACATACATCTTTTCCTTATCTAATCTTGTTTAGGTCCAGACCTATTTCTATGTATGTTTGTAGTGCTAACCTTGGAGATTGTTCCAATGGTTGATGAATGTAATGCTGACCTTGATGTACATTCCAAGGTTGATGAATTGTATAAAAACATGTAATGTAGTTGCAAAAAAGATGTCAGTGTGTGAAAATGTGTAGATCAGTAAAAAGGTGTAAGAAGAATAGAGCAGAGGAGTTATACTGTGCTTGAAAGGAACTAAACTTAGGCATGGAGTAGATGCTATCAAATCAGTTCACCAACCCTTGCCAATGTGCCACCCCTTGGCAATGAGCCAATCTTGGTAGTGAGCCCTAACTTTTGCAATGAGCATTTTGGGCAATGAGCCCTAAGGTAGTGAGCCTCTATTTTTTGGTATTGCTATAACATATTTATTTTTGTGGGCTAACACCCACCATGGTTTTTCCCTTATAGGGTTTTCTACATAAACAATCTAGTGTCTCATGTGTAGATTATGTTATTGTGTTGAGTTTCTTATTTCATGCCTTCATGATTAAATCTAAATAATAGTAAACAAGTCTTTGATGTGTTAATGTTCATAAGTGGTCAAAGTTTTGGAGACAACTAATTCACCCCCCCTCTCAGTTGTCTAGTGCAATTCAACAAGAAGAAGATATATATGAAGGATTGTCCTTGTTGTTTTGAGTATAAGTATGATAGATATGTGATTGATGATGTGACAAATGCTTATGGATGTGAATTGAGTGAATGCAGAAAAGTGTAGTCAGAGATTTGAGAATAGAGTGATAAATATTGTTTTATACTTTGAGCTTCATTGGAACTATATTCCTTGCATATGTTAGATGCAATTGTAATAGTTCAATCACGGTAGTGATCCACCTATTCTCTTCTATATTTCTTTCTCTTAGTGGGTAGTGAGTCCACTTGGATAGTGAGTCCACCTATAGTGAGTATTCTTGGACAGTGAGTCCACCAACTTTATCAACCTCAACCAATTACCTTAGTAATATATATTGTGAGCTAATCCTCATTGTGGTTTTTCCTATTTTGGGTTTTCCACATAAAAATCTTGGTGTTCATGTGTTATAGATTGTGGTTATATGTTTTATGCTTAATATGCTTTACAATTATTGAATATGATATATGGATTAAAACAGTTTATGTATAAATGGTTTAAGAGATTATTGATTCACCCCTCCCCCCCTCTTAGTATTTTTGGTGTTCAACAATGGTCTTATGTTCATACGCACACTAAAGTATGGAGAAAAGAAAAAATTCCTTGCTAGAATATTGAATCTATTAGAATGACACCAAGTTGAGAACTATGGAAGCCCCCAAGCTTAGGATTATAAAAGTCTACAAAGCCTGGAAAGAAGAGATTACATACACAATAGATATCCAACATAATTCATACATACATGGAGTATTCACAAAGCATACAATAATAAATATACATGAAACATGAAGCATGCACGTCATACATGAAGTAGACATAGAGCATACATGAAGTAAAAAACATGAAGACATGCAAGTATATGCATGAAGAAAACATGAAGAATACAAGAGTATGTAAGTTAAGTACTACATCATATATATGGATAAGGAAAGAAAAACAAATTGTAAAGAGAAACATTGCACATACACTAGCTTGCTCTATCACTAAGCGTCATGAAAAGATGTTCTTCAATGATTATGAGCTAGCAAGGACCTTTGAATTACTAGGTGATCATAGATGTAAAGTCCATGAATTACAGTTTTTATGGTTGCAACTAGATCAAAATCCAAAGAAAAGCAAGACATGGATCCTTTGAACAAAGACATACCATCTTCATCTCACAATGATGGAGAAGAAGAAATCCCATATGAGGATGTAATGGATGCTATACAAGACGTAAAATTTCAAAAGATGATGGACAAAGTCTTAAACATGGACCCTCAAAAGTATTTCCTTATGCTAGCACAACAAGGGGCCAAACTTCTGGTAGATTTTGACATCTCCACCATAAAAGACACCACCTCTATGAACAAACGAAAACTCCCAAGATCACACTAGAGGTTCCCAAAATAGACAAGGCTAAGGGTACAATCAATCCCTTGGATATATTGACAATACAAATCCAATCCTTACAACAGCAGCTCGCAGACATTCAAACCAGAGCATCAACAAAACACTATTCTCTAGAGGATATTTCACCATATCCTTTTGACAAGACCTTGATCATGATACCTTTCCCCTCAAAATTTGAGGTACCAAAATTTGACAAATATCAAGGAAAGGGTGATCCAAGAGTCCATATCAGAGAATTTAGTGCAGCATGTCTTGAAGTCGCCCACAATGAAACCTATCTCATGCGACTATTCCCAAGGAGCTTAGGAGGATAAGCTATGGAATGGTTCTCTCACCTACCTCCCAGCATTAAAACCTTCAACAAGCTAGTGGATAAGTTTGTCACTCACTTCTCCTATAAAATTGAGCATGAAATCTCAATGTTAGATCTTTATAACATGAAACAAAAGGGTGGAGAATCCTTCGCCGCTTTCTTGCAAAGATGGAGACAACTGGCCAGCAAATGTCTATATCATATACTAGAAAAATAGATGTTGGAGATGTTTGTACACAACCTAAATGATTATGTTAGCTACCAAATACAAATCCAATGTCCTACATTTAGTAAGGTCATTGAGATGGGGTTACTCAATGAAAAAGCTTTGATAGCCAAAGGTCAAGTCAAAATCTACAAGGAAACCCCTACCTCCAATAACAACATAGACAAGCCAACGTTTTGGATAAAGAATAAAAACATTGTCAACGATGGTGTCATGGATGCAAAAAAGGTGATCGCAAAGCAACCGATCTTCAACTTGTCCAATCCACAAAACAACACACTGCAAAACAAGCCCCAAAACAATGCATCATGACCCACTAACTTTCCTCCCTGAGGAAAGTTCACACCTTTGGGAGAATCACTAGAATCAGCCTTATGGAAGCTCATATTGAATAATGTCATAACACTTCCAACGTCACTTGATTACAAACCTAAATTCAAACCTCCATGGTGGAAAGAAACTGACTTCTGTGAGTATCATCGAAGCAAGGGACATAAGACCAATGACTGCCAAAGCCTCAAAAACTTACTTCAAGACTTAGTAGATCAAAAGGTGGTCAAAGTTAAGGGACAAGGAGATCCAATGAGGACCATTTGGCATACCAGAATCCACTCCCCAACTATGATGAGGGAGTTCTTCAAACCACAACAATAACAGGGTAACAATGCAAACTATACAAATGTGTCTTATGACTATGTTGTTAACCATATTTCTGAAAGTGATGCACATATCAATGTCATCACTATTAATAAGAACCCTGATTGTGATGTAACAACCTATGGTGGAAAAGTTACTCTTCAAGGGCCACCATCCAAAACTCCATCCACGTCTACCTAGTACAATGTCTTAGAGCAACTCCACAAAACACTAGCACACATTTCCATTTTGGAGTTCCTGTGCATATCCCCATGCCATAGGTTATGCATCCCACAGGGCCATTCTCTACCAAGCTCTCTCAGAAACCATGGTCCCAACTAACCTAGGATAAGAACAATTCCAAGCCATGGTAGGCCACCTAACCACACCTCATTTCTTGACCTTTACTAAAAAGGATGACATGTCAATCACCCAACTGCACAATGCATCTCTCCACATTGAAGCCTTTGTCCACAAGCATAAAAGAAAAAGGGTTATAATTGATGGAGGAGTGGGTTTAAATATTTGCACCTTAAAGCTAATTCTTGCATTGGGGTTTTTAGAGAATGCTATTGATCCTAAAAATAAAATCACCATCAAAGCTTATGATGAAGAGGAAAGAACTTCGAAGGGAACCATTATTTTGCCTATCAGAGTGTGACCTGTAGTAAAAGATGTAGTGTGTCAAGTGCTCGACATGGAACTTGCATTTAATATTTTCCTTGGAAGACCTTGGATACATGCAATCAAGACCGTGCCATCAACCTATCACCAATGTATCAAATTCCCTCATGACGGCCAAGAAATCACCATCCAAGGTGATCCCAATCCATTTCAATATTACAACTCCATTCAATATAAACCTAATGTTGTAATTCCCAATAACCGATCCTCTGCTTCATCCTCATCCCATGTTGACCCAACTTCACTCCCTTCCATGTCAAAGGCACCTAAAATCAACCTCAAGCTCAAAGACAAGGGTATCAGAGAGTATACCATTGCCCAATCCTTTTGCCTCACACAGTTACCACTCTCTCCCAAATCCTATGGAAAACCTTCCATAAACAAGCCCAAGACTTTGGAACTTCCCAAGGGCCCGTTTATTAAATTGGGAAGCCTCAAAGATTAGAGTGATGAAAAGGATATCCTACAGTGGCTATACAAGGATGAAGGTAGTCAAACCAAGCAACAAGACCATCACGCCACATTGCCAACCAAACAGTATGGTCAAGGATTCCAAATACTACAAAGAATGGGATATGAAGGGCATGGCCCCATAGGATTGAGGAAAGAAGGTATCATTGAGCCTATCCAACCTCCTTCTTTAACAGCCTGAGACACTACAGGGCTAGGTTACACTGGCAAAGCAATGACCAACGGAATAGACAAGCATAAAGGCAAGCAACCACAAGCATCTACTACTATCCTAGTAGAGAAAATTCACCAACTACAAGGATGGAGTGAGACAGACACAAATGGGATAGTCTCTTTGACGTATCTTGTGATGAAAAAGATGTTGATGTGGTCCATGAGTATGACCCTACCCCCATAACTCATGAGCGACAAAGTTCATGGTCTAGACCTCTAAAGTTTGATCTACATAATAATGATAGTGAGATTCGTGAGGGAAGAATGATACCAAACTTGATAGATCAACTTGTGGAGAGTACCATCACAGGCATTGTCAATGCTTACAATAACCACATTAACTCCTCCATCTTGACCATCACTACTCTCGAACCAGACCAATCCGATGACCCATTACCACTATTGCATCTAGAACTCATAGATTGGGATTTGCAAGACTCTACCCCTAAGCTAGATACCATTCAGAATGATGAGGCCATCATTGACTATCTAGAACTTAGAGACCATATACCCACTAGGGATCATAGAGTTGGCTATGCCATAGAACTCAACGACAGGGCTTATTTTGGAGAGAGTGCCAAGCCTTTCAGTCTCAAAAATGTAAAAATGAAAGATAGATCTAATGGTGAAAACTACTTTGTGGCAGTGTTAGATCATGAAAATAGTTAAAATATGAAGGACATATCCAAGGGTGAAAACCTCTCTAAGGTGCCAAAGGATGAAAGGCTTGACACTCTTCCCAATCTAACACATCAGGAGAGATACTCAATCTTGATGGAAATGGCAAAATAGATTAATGTCAGTATAGGTGAAAATCCATGGATGCTTCATATGGCACAATCTCTAACTGCACAAGAGAAGCCTAAGTTCTTAGAATTCTTCCAAAAGAAACAAATCAACTTTGCTTGGTCATACGTAGATATGTTGGGTCTTGATTCAAACCTCATAATGCATCACTTATCGCTAGCTCTGGGAGCCAAGCCAATTAAACAAAAACTTAGGAAGATGCACCCACATATCGCACTCACGGTAAAAGAAGAAGTCAAGAAGCTTCTTGATGTTGGGTTTATCAGACCAATAGACTATCCATAGTGGATTTCAAATATAGTGCCTGTTGCCAATCTAGATGGAAGAGTTTGACTGTGTAAGGACTTCAGGGATCTTAACAAGGCTTTTCCCAAAGATAACTTCCCCTACCTAACATTGACATCATTGTAGACCTTACAGCAGGACACACCATGTCTTTAATGGATGGATTCTCTGGATATAACCAAATCAAGATAGTGCCAGAGGATCAGCACAAAACTACATTCACATGTCCATGGGGTACCTATTGTTGGTGCGTCATGCCATTTAGGCTAAAGAATGTGGGGGCAACATATCAGTGGGCAATGACAACAATATTTCATGACATGATGCATACCATCATGGAAGATTATGTCGATAACATTCTAGCCAAATAAAAAACTAGAGAAGGGTATCTACAAGTCCTAGACAAGATTTTCACAAGATTGGAGCAGTTTAATGTATGCCTCAACCCAAAAAAGTGCATATTTAGAGTCACATCTGGTAAGCTTCTGAATACATCGTGTCTTCCAATGGAATCGAAGTAGACCCACCTAAGGTAAAAGCCATCATGGAAATGTCGCCTCCCAAAAATCTCAGTCAGTTGCGGTCTCTGCAAGGAAAGTTACATTCTATCAAAAGGTTCATATCTCAACTAGCAGATAAGTGTCATCCATTCACACATCTCCTCAGTAAGAACATTCCCTTCAAGTGGGATGACTCATGTGAACAAGCTTTTCAACACTTAAAGGAGTATTTGATGAATCTGTGATAAATAGTCTAGACAACTAAGAGGGGGGGGGAATTAATTATCCCTAAACTTTAGCCTTTTTTGAATCTTTTAAATATTCTTTGTAATCAGATTAATGATGAAAACATTTAAGCATAAATCAACATATGAGTAGAAACAACATGAACACACAACACCAGAATTTTGACGTGAAAAACCTAGTTAAGGGAAAAAACACTGTGGGGGTTAACCCACAAAAATGCATACCTTGTTAAAGTACTTAAGAAAATAGAAGGCGCATGCCTTTAGGTGCACTGCCCAGAGCTCACTGCTCAAGAAGAGGCTCATTGCCTATAAGAAATTATGATTTATAAAAAAAATAATGAACTGAGAAATAACATCTCCATTCATGCCTGAATCAATCCCTTTGAAGGCTCAAAACTTCTGCTCTTATCTTCAAATTCTTCTTCACTGACTCTTCACTCTATACTCCCTTCTCTTCTCTTCTTCTTTGCTCTGCTTTTGATCCCTTCATCGGATTTAATTCATTGTGTACAAGGATATTTTTCAACAACTCTTCAACAAGTATTTATATGCTTCATCAACCTTGGAATGATCAACAAGGTCGGCTAAACTTGACACGGATCATCACACTGTCAGCCAAACACAACTGAGACTTGAATCTTCTTCTACAACCATACCACACTTCATAAAAATGCTTTTAGATTATCCACAACATGCTAGAAACATCCGGTCGGCCAAGACTGGGTGAGCATCAACCTCAAAGAAGAAATCTTCAATCAACAAGCTCAAACTTTAGTGCAGACCTCCAACATAGTAGCCACATGATCCAGAGACCTCCACAAGCATATTCAAATTACCAATAACATTCACTTTAAACCAAATTACCAAAATCTTTTGTATCTTCCTTCAGAACCTCAAGAACACTATCTGCCATGACTGTCAAACTATAAAGATAGTAAATAGACCTCCAAACCACAAACCACTAGAGTTGATGATACATACTGATTTCCCAGACATGCCTCTAGATCTATAGATCATCATTTTACATTACCGGAGCAATCTAGACCTCTTTCCTATCACTCTGTCTCTCCTAAATAATGCAGGAACCAATTTTACTTAGATGGCTATAACTTCATATCTTAATGCAAACCTCTCAAATCTTAACTGAAGCTTCTTTAGACAAACCTCTGCATAGCCATATGGTCCACATATATTGATCTCCATTAATTTTCTCAATATCCTTACAATCCAGTCTTCTAAATAGGCAGTAAAATAGGATACAGTTGACACCAATGGCAACAAGGATATGTTGACATCAATGACAACACCACTTAGGCACATATTTGCAACAATCTCCCCCTTTGTCATTGATGGCAACATATGATGTGAAAAACTAAATTTAACCATCAAGACAAGAACTTATCCCCCTTTCTCTTCTTACTTTTGCAACTACTTTCTTTATTGCTCCCCCTTACATCAACAACTAGTTTTTCACATGACTTCTCTCCCCCTTTGACATCAATGGCAAAGGGCACATACTTTCTATCTTTTCTCCCTTTTTTCTTCAAACTGATCCCAAAATTTGCATAGTGACTACTCCCCCTTTGAGTAGTACCTCCTTAAGATCAATCTGGATTACAAGATATGAATGTGAATTCCACCGAACTGATGCACTTTAGTGCATCTTAGTTTTGATCAGGAGGGATAATAACCCCTAACTTTTCTCTGAGATACTCAAAAGTATCTTTGGGAAGAGGCTTAGTGAAGATATCTATAATCTGATCTTTAGAGGACACAAACTCCAACTTGACTTCATTCTCAGCTAAGATGAAGATCAGAGGATGTGCATCAAAGGGTTTGTAGATATGTGTCTTAAGATGATCTAGTAAAGATTTTAGAGGTCCACATGAAGATCTGAAGAAGTTATGGCCACTTAAGTAAAACCGGTTCTAGCAGATGTTTAGAGGTGACAGACTGACATAGATAGGTTCGATGAGATCCATAAATGAAATATCTTGTTCTGCAAATTTGGTGGGGTGTTTAGGAAGTCAATGTGAATTGACAACTCAATTGGTTCATGGTCTGGAGGTCTGTAAGCATTTATTCCAATATGATAGTGATGACAGACTATGTTCTTGAGGTTTCAGATGAAGGAGAGAATGATTTCAGTAAGCAGAAGTAGTGTGGATGTTCTTGGTGATTTAGGCAAGCTTGTGGAGGTCTTTGGATTGTGTCCAGTTCGTGTTGGTGGTCCGTATTGAAGATTGAGCTCGTAATTGAAAAATTATTTCTGGATGATGATGTTCTTCCCAAGTTAGGCCGACCGGATAAGTTACACATCCTGCGGATGATCTTGAAGATGTTCTGTAAGGAATGGCGTGTTCCTAAAGGAAGATTGAAGTCTCAGATCTGTGTGGCTGATAGTGTGTTGATCTACGTAAAGTATTTTTGTAATTAGTCATGTTGTATCTATGTATTTGCTCTATAATGTTTGCCGACTTGGATGATTATCCCTAAGTCGATGTCTTGTATAAATAAGGAGTTGCAAAGTCACTTCAAAAGTATCTTGTGGAGATGAGAGTGTGGTAGAGAGCAGAGGAGCGAAAGTTAGAGCAGAAGTATTGGGCTTAAATGGAACTGCCTCAAGCATGGTGAAGATGCTATTCTTCAATTCAAGTATGTAATACTTATTATTCTGTAGACAGTGTGTCTCATGTAGGCAGTGGACCTCTTGTGAGCAGTGTGCTTAGGCAGTGATCCCTAATTGGCATGAGCCATTTTGTTCTTTCTATTCTTTTAATAGAGAATACAATCTTGGGTTAGTCACCCTGTGGTTTTTCCCTTAACCAGTTTTTCCACGTCAAAATCTTGGTGTCTTATGTGTTAATGTGTTCCTACTCTTGATTTAATGCTTTGTGTTTCCATGATTGATTTATTATTATGCTTCTGAATTACAAAGTGGATTTAAGTGGTTAATTGGAAGAAAGTTTTGGACAATTGATTCACCCCCCTTCGTAGTTGTCTGTCCTAAATCTAACAATTGGTATTAGAGCTAAGTTCCTCTAAAAGAGCTTAACCGCTTGAGGAGATCCAGGATGTCATCCTACAAGAAGGATAGTCCAAGGTTTGATGGAACCATTTCAGTCTTTAGAAAAGTTGCATGGAATGCCACTTGCAATGTATGGGAATGCAGTATTGAATCATGGCTTCAAAGAAGTATGATCCTCCACAGAATGGTCCATGTATTATAGATGAAATCAGAGATGCGAAAACAATATGCGGACTAAAGAAGCTCTTCTAAGTGTCTTATCTGATTCAGAGCTAACAAATGTTATTGACCTAAAAATTGCTCATGAGATTTGGGAAAAATTGGATCTTCTACATGAAGGAGATAAATATGTTAAATGTGCCAAGCTACAGAGTCTGAAAGGAAAATTTGAAAACCTAAAGATGAAAGAAGATGAAAATATCACTACATTTATGCCAAGAGTAAATGAGCTTGTTTCCGGCATTAGATGTGCTGGTGGAATCTTAGATAATGATGAGATTGTTGGCAAAGTTCTTAGATCCCTTCCTAATTCTTACAAATATAAGGTTGTTGCTATTGAAGAATTTAGATCCTTTTCAAGTATCACAAGAGATCAATTGGTTGGTAAACTGGCTACATTTGAATTGACCGAGTTTGGAGATGCCCTCCCAAGACTAAATTTGCATTCAAAGCTAGTGCCTCTGTAAAAGGAAAACAAAAGTTTGATTTGGGAGAGAACTCTTCAAAGAAACTATCATGGTATGAAAAATCAAGAAAAGACCTAGAAGAAGATGAAGCAGAAGCTACTCAACTTAAAGCCCTTATTGTAAAAAGATTGCCAAGAGGATCTGGTAAGTATGAAGGGAAATTGCCTTTTAAATGTTTTCACTGCAATAAGATTGGTCATTTTACCTCAAGGTGTTTGGAAAGATTTTCAAGGCCAAACCCTAACAGATCAAGGTTCCAAAAGAAATTCTACTATGTTCATGAAGATGATGATGATGAAGGACTAACAGATGATGAATCAGAGACAAGAAATAAATTTGGAAATGACTGGGTGTTTATTGCCATCAAGGAAGAAGATCCAATGCCCTCTGAATCTGTTGATCATAAAATTGTAGAAAGAGCTTTGGCTGCCCAAGTTGAAGAAAAAGATGATTGGGTCATTGATAGTGGATTCTCCCACCATATGACAGGTGACAAAAATAAGTTCATAGATTTGGAAAGGTATGAAGGAGGAGTGGTAAAATTTGGTGATAATTCTGCTCACAAAATCAGAGGTAGAGGAACTATTTCTTTTGATGGAAAGAACAAAACTGGCAATATACTGTATGTTGAAGGCCTAAAGCACAATCTTCTCAGTGTTGGACAGTTGGTGGACAAAGGCTATGATCTCCGATTCAAAAATGGAAAATGCAAGATCTTTGAAAGTTTCGGAACAAAGATTGCATCCGGTACTCAAACTAAAGGTAATATCTTCCACTTGGTTGGTACTGGTAAAAGTTGCTTATTTGTTCAAATTGATTAGAGTTGGTTGTGGCATAGGAGAATGTGTCATGTGAATTTTGATAATATCATCAAGATAAACAACACTCAGGCTATAAAAGATCTTCCAAGACTGGTGAAATCTACTAATAGTTTGTGCAAAGAATGTCAATTGGGTAAGCAGAGTAGAGTCACATTTAGAAGTAAGGAACAATCCTCTACCAGATTATTGGAGTTAGTTCATACTGTTCTATGTGGTCTGGCAAGAATCAGGAGTGTGCAAGGTGATAGATACTTCATGCTATTAATTGATGACTACTCCCAGATGATGTGGGTGACTTTTCTTAAAGAGAAATCTGAGGCTCTTGAGAAATTCAAAATATTCAAGGCTATGGTAGAGAATGAAACCAGATTGAACATCAAATGTCTAAGGTCTGATAGAGGTGGAGAATTCACATCTGGTGAGTTCATAGAATTCTATGAGAAACATGGAATAAAAAGACAGTTGTCTGCTCCAAGGAGTCCACAGCAAAATGGATTAGTGGAGAAAGAACCAGACCATCTAGGAAGCATCTAGAACCATGATGATGGAAGTAAATGTTCCTCAGATCTACTAAAGAGAAGCTATAAGCATTGCAGTCTATACTCTTGATCGAGTACAAATCATAAGCAATACTGGTAAGGCTCCTTATGAACTCTGGTTTGGCATCACTCCCACTATAAAGTATTTTAGAGTCTTTGGTAGCAAATGTTACATTAAAAGAGATGAAGATCTAGGCAAATTTGATGCTAGAAGTGATGAAGGAATATTCTTGGGTTATTCTACTCAAAGAAAAGCATACTGGTGTTATAACAAGAGATTGCGAAAGATTATAGAAAGTACAAATGTGAAGGTTGATGAAGGTATTGAAAAACCCTCAAGGTTTTATGAATATGATGAAGATGATTAGAATGATGTTTTGATCCAAGGAGTCCAAGCCCCTTCTGAGATTTAGATTCAGATGGATCTGGTGAATCAGGAAGAAGAAATGAGTTAGAATGAACCTATTCAAGAAATAGAAGTTCAATAAAGTCCCAAAATTCCCAGGTATGTAAGACTAAGTCACTCTAAAGATCAGATCATAGGTGATAAAAACAAAGGTGTTCAAACAAGAAGAAATATTTCTCAAGACTTAGAAGAGTACTGTCTAATTTCAAAGATTGAACCAAAGACTGTGAATGAAGCATGCAATGATGAAAGTTGGACTAAAGCAATGGAGGAAGAACTGATGAAAATTGAGAAAAACCACACTTGGGATCTTCTGCCCAGACCTAGAAACAAGAATACGATTGGAACCAAATGGGTATTCCAGAACAAACTGAATGAAGTTGGTGATGTAGTCAAAAACAAGCCAGATTGGTCTGCAAGGGTTACTCTTAAGTAGAAGGAGTTAATTTTGAAGAAAATTTTGCTCTAGTGGCAAGAATTGAAGCAATCATGCTATTTCTTGCCTTTACTACCTTCAAGGACTTCAAAGTATATCAGATGTATGTCAAGTCTGCCTTCCTGAATGGTGACTTGGAAGAAGAAGTATACATTGAGCAACCGAATGGATTTCAATTGTCTGATCATGGTGATATGGTCTGCAAGTTGAAGAAAGCACTGTATGGACCCAAGCAAGCCCCAAGAGCCTAGTATGAAAGATTGGATAAGCATCTTTTGAAGATTGGTTTCAACAAAGTTACTACTAACAATAATTTGTACTTCAAAATTGATCATGAAAATATCTTGATTGTTGAAGTATTTGTTGATGATATCATTTTTGGAGGAGGAGATAGTATGTGCAAAACTTTTGCAAATCAAATGAAAAGTGAATTTGAGATCTCCATGTTTGGGGGAATGAATTTCTTCTTGGGTCTGCAAATCATTCAAACAAAGAAAGGAATCTTCATTTCTCAGACTAAATATGTGAAAGAATTGTTGAAGAAATTTGGGATGGAAGACTCAAAACCAATGAGTACTCCCATGGCAACCGGATGTAAATTGAGCAAAGATGATGACTCTCCTAAGGCTGATCAGAAAAATTATAGGTCAATGATTGGAGGATTATTGTATCTCACTCAAACTAGACTTGACATTATGAAAGATGTTGGTCTTGTTGCTAGATTCCAAGCTGATCCTAGAGAATCTCATGTCATGGCAATCAAGAGGATTTTTAGATATCTAAAAGCGACAGTTGAGTATGGTTTGTGGTATCCTAGAGATCATAATTTCTCTCTTCATGCATATATAGATGTGGATTGGGTAGGAGATGTGGATGATTGGAAGAGTACCAGTGGTGGAGCATTCTTTTTGGGAAAGAGATTAGTTTCTTGGCTGAGCAAGAAACAAGAGGTAATATTTCTGTCCACTGCAAAAGCAGAATATATTGCAGCAACAGGTAGTTGCACTCAAGTATTATGGATGAAGAAAATGCTAAGAGACATCAGAGTGGAATATGAGGAGCCTATCACAATCCGGTGTTGCATTCAAAGACTAAACATATATCCATCAAGTTTCAATTTTTGAGAGAGTAAGTGAACAAGAATGAAGTCAGATTGGAGTTTGTGCCTTCCAAGGATTAGATTGTAGATATTTTTACTAAACCTCTACCTAGGGACTCTTTTGGGTATATTAGGGAGAAGTTAGGGGTTATTACCCCTCCATCTTTGAATTGAGGTGCACTAATGTGCATCAATCCGGTGGATCTCACTGTCATATCTTGTGGTCCAGATTGATGTTTGGGAAGCTGCTACTAAGGGGGAGTAGTTGGTATAATTCTCAAGTAATGCAAGTATGTGCCCTTTGCCATTGATGTCAAAGGGGGAGAGAAGACGTGTGAAAAATAAGTGGTTTGTGATCAAAGGGGGAGCAGTAATGGAAGAGAAGACATGTGAATGGTTGTTGTTGATAGGGGGAGTTATGTCAGTAAGGAGAAGTTCTTCTCTTGATGGTTAAAATAGTTTTCACATCATATGTTGCCATCAATGACAAAGGAGGAGATTGTTGCAAGTATGGGCCTAACCAGTGTTGTCACTGATGTCAGCATACTCCTATTGCATTGATGATAAGGATTGGATGAGTTGTATGCTGAGGATATTGAGAAAATTAGTTCTATCAGAAACAAAGAAGAATAGTGAAGACAGGGAGGTAAAGATCCTAGCTAAGATGAAGATCAGAGGATGTGCATCAAAGGGTTTGTAGATATGTGTCTTAAGATGATCTAGTAAAGATTTCAAAGGTTCGCATGAAGATCTCAAGAAGTTATGGCCACTTAAGTAAAACTGGTTCTAGCAGATGTTCAGAGGTGACAGAGTGACACAGATAGGTCCGGTGAGATCCGGAAATGAAATATCTTGTTCTATGGATTTGGTGGGGTGTTTAGGAAGTCAATGTGAATTGACAACTCAATTGGTTTGTGGTCTAGAGGTCTACAAGAATCTATTCCAATATGACAGTGATGGCAGACTCTGTTCTTGAGGTTTCAGATGAAGGAGAGAATGATTTTAGTAAGTAGAAGTAGTGTGGATGTTATTGGTGATTTAGGCAAGCTTGTGGAGGTATTTGGATTGTGTTCAGTTCGTGTTGGTGGTCTGCATTGAAGATTGAGCTCGTAATTGAAGAGTTACTTTCGGATGATGATGTTCTTCCCAAGTCAGGCCAACTGGATAAGTTACACATCCTGTGGATGATCTTGAAGATGTTCTGTGAGGAATGGCGTGTTCTTAAAGGAAGATTGAAGTCTCAGATCTATGTGGCCAATAGTGTGTTGATCCACGTGAAGTCTTTTTTTAATTACTCATGTTGTATCTATGTATTTTCTCTGTAATGTTTGCCAACTTGGATGATTATCACTAAGTCGATGTCTTGTATAAATAAGGAGTTGCAAAGTCATTTCAAAAGTATCTTGTGGAGATGAGAGTGTGGTAGAGAGTAGAAGAGTGAAAGGCAGAGTAGAAGTATTGGGCTTAAATGGAACTGACTCAAGCATGGTGAAGATGCTATTCTTCAATTCAAGTATGTAATACTTATTATTCTGTAGATAGTGTGTCTCCTGTAGGCAGTGGGCCTCTTGTGAGCAATTTGCTCAGGCAGTGAGCCCTAATTGGCATGTGCCATTTTGTTCTTTCTATTCTTTTAATAGAGAATACAATATTGGGTTAGTCACCCCGTGGTTTTTCCCTTAACCAGGTTTTCCACGTCAAAATCTTGGTGTCTTATGTGTTAATGTGTTTCTGCTCTTGATTTAATGCATTATGTTTCCATGATTGATTTATTATTATACTGCTGAATTACAAAGTAGATTTAAGTGGTTAATTGGAAGAAAGTTTTGGACAACTGATTCATCCCCCCTCTTAGTTGTCTTTCTTGAATCTAACAGTAACAATTCTTCTAACCCTTGTACCTATTAGGGTTTGGTTTTGAAAACCTCTCTAGACACCTTGAGGCAAAATGAACAATCTTATTACAAGAAAAACATTTAAGTGGCAACTTTCCTTCATACTTATCAGATCCTCTGGGCATCCATTTGGAAATGAGAGCTTCAAGATTTACAGTTTCTATTTCAATATCTTCAAGATCCTTTCTTGTCTTCACAAATCTATTTAATCTTGCAGAGGAGCTTTCACCCAGATCATATCTTTGCTTTCCATACACACTGGCCTTGAATGTAGGTTCAGACTTAGGAAGAGAATCACCAAACTCACTCATTTCAAATGTAGAAAGCTTGTCAACTAACTGATCCCTTGTGACTGTTGTTACTGTCCATATTTCTTCAATGGCTGTAGCCTTGTGTTTGTAAGCTGCAGGTAAGGATCTAAGCACCTTGGCAACAATGTCTGATTTATCCAATATTCTGCCTACATTTCTAATATCAGTCACAAGTTCATTTACTTTCTGCATGTAGGAAGTAATGTTTTCATCTTCACTTATTACCATTCTTTCATATTTACACTTCAGGCTTTGTAGCTTGGCACATTTAACATATTTGCCACCTTCATACAGATTTTCCAATTTACTCTAGATTTCATGAGTAGTTTGTAAATCCAAGACATTTACCAATTGGGTATCAAACAGGGCACTCAACAATGCTTCTTTGTCTCGAGTGTTGCATTCAACATCTCTGAGTTCATCTATATTTGAAGATCCATTCTTCAGAATCTTATACACATTCTTGGTTATTGTCCAAAAGCCATCACCCATACATTCTAGATGACACTGCATGCATACCTTCCAGAGGGAGTAATTTGTTCCATCAAATCTTGGACTTTCCTTCTTGTAGATTGACATCTTGGATCTCCTCAAGTGGTTAGGCTTCTTTTAGAGGAACTTGGCTCTGATACCAATTGTTGGAAATACTCTGGACAACTAAGAGGGGGGGTGAATCAGTTGTCCCTAACCTTTAGCCTTTTCTAAATCTTTTAAATCTTCTTTGTAATCAAATTAATGATGAAAACATTTAAGCATAAATCAACATATGAGCAGAAACAACATGAACACACAACAGTAGAATTTTGACGTGGAAGACCTAGTTAATGGAAAAACCATGGTGGGGATTAACCCACAAAAATACATACCCTATTAAAAGTACTTAAGAAAATAGAAGAAACATGCATTCAGGCGCACTACCCAGAGCTCACTACTCAAGAAAAGGCTCACTGCCTATAAGAAATTATGATTTATACAGAAATAATGAATTGAGAAATATCATCTGCATTCATGCCTAAATCAGTCCCTTTGAAGGCTCAAAACTTCTACTCTTATCTTCAAATTCTTCTTCACTGACTCTTCACTCTATACTCCCTTCACTTCTCTTCTTCTCTGCTCTGCTTTTGATCCCTTCTTCAAATTTAATTCATTGTGTACAAGGATGCTTTTCAACAACTCTTCAACAAGTATTTATATGCTTCATCAACCTTGGAATGATCAACAAGGTTGGCTAAACTTGACATGGATCATCACACTATCAGCCAAACACAACTGAGACTTCAATCTTCTTCTACAACCATGCCACACTTCATAAAAATGCTCTTAGATCATCTGCAACATGCTAGGAACATCCGGTCGGCCAAGACTGGGAAGAACATCAACCTCAAAGAAGAAATCTTCAATCAACAAGCTCAAACTTTATTGCGGACCTCCAACATAGTAGCCACATGATCTAGAGACCTCCATAAGCACATTAAAATTACCAATAACATTCACTTTAAACTAAATTATCAGAATCATTTGTATCTTCCTTTAGAACCTCAAGAACACTATCTGCCATGACTGTCAAACTATAAAAATAGCTTGCGGACCTCCAAACCATGAACCACTAGAGTTGATGATACATACTAATTTCCAAGACATGCCTCTAGATCTGCAGATCATCATTTTACATTATTGGAGCAATCCGGACCTCTTTCCTGTCACTCTATCTCTCCTGAATAATGCAAGAATGAATTTTACTCAGATGACTATAACTTCTTCATATCTTAATCCGAACCTCTCAAATCTTAACTGAAGCTTTTCAGACAAACCTCTGCATAGCCATATGGTCTGCATATATTGATCTCCATTAATTTTCTCAATATCCTTAACAATTTGGTCTTCTAAACAAGCAACAAAATAGGATACAGTTGACCAATGGCAACAAGGATGTTGGAAACAAGGTGGATAACTGAGAGGGGGGGTGAATCAATTTTCTTAATTATTTAACTTTCTTTTCTTCTTTAACAATTAGTGCAGTATCAAAACATATAAGCATACATGAACATGAGAGCAGAAAAAGAAATCAACACACATAACACAAGGATTTTTACGTGGAAAACCCTGTTAAGGGAAACTAACCCAAGATTGTGTTCTCTGTTAAAAGAATATAAGTACAAAATGGCACTTGCCAATTAGGGCTCACTGCCCGAGTACATTACTTATAAGAGTTTCACTGCCTATAAGAGGCTCACTGTCTACAAGGTATATAGAAAGTAACTAGGTGTTTGAACTAATCAGAGGCATCCACATATGTTGAGGTTCAGTTCTAGTTAGGCTCAATAAACTGATCTACTGTGCTTCATTCTTCCTCTGCTTTAGTGTTGTTGTTCTATCACATATCGGACTTGTATTACTGCTTCCACACTTATCTCTACCTTTCTTCACACATTATCACACCACACACACATCTTCATACCAAAATCCATCTGGTATATATATCTGCACCAAGGATTTCAAATCTTTCTAGTCGGCAACTAGAATACTCAAGATATTTACTAAACCCTGATCTGTCGACTGAATCCATGCTCAAAAGTGATGTGTATCCAAGACATAGAGTTAGAAGTTATCAATCAAGTCAGCCAACCATGTATGATCTATTAAATAACTTGACCATCATTAATTTCTCATCCGGATTAAAGTCTGATGCTCTGTCGATCAGTTCTTCCTCAATCTGATCTACCTGTTAGAAACCCAACACTTAGATGCTCCTATCTTTTTTCTTTTTCATCACCAGAGGCTCAATCTCTGGGGTGTAGCAGTCATGGTACTCCTCTTGACTTCCTCAATTCTACACTTTGCTGAGATACATCCTCTGAGAGATCCAGACCTAATTGTCAGACCTTGCTGCATGCTCTATTCTTGCTTATCAGATCAAAACACTCTTCAATTTGACTTCCGGTAAAGACCTATTATGTGCTGTGGATGTGTGGGATAAAATTTGTTGCCATCAATGACAACAATAATGAAGCCACACAGTGTCTCTTGCCAGCAATCTCCCCCTTCGGCATTGATGGCAACACTTAGTGAAAAATGACTAAGTGTCATAGCACACTCCCCCTTAGCTGATGCTTTGTTCTTATGTTCACTTTTTCAGAGCTCCCCCTTAGCTAGATTCCACATTTTTCACTACTCCTCACTTTCCCTTTGACATCAATGGCAAAGGGTGGAATCCGTACACCAAAATTTGTAAAAAAAATTAACCTATACATAGCCGCATAAGTATAGATATAAGTTATACTTACATATACTTAAGTATATCCACAAAAGTGGTTTTCAACTGGACAAATTATGTTTCCCAACTCTACTTCATCCTATCCAAAATTGAGATGTGACCACTTAATAAAAATGCAAAATCTTCTACCCTTTTTAAGTCTGTCAGATCACTAGTCCAGGCTATAGTCTAAGCATCAGTTAGGGCCTCATGCATTGCCTCTAACTTAAGGATAATTATCCCTCTTAGTTCACTCATTCTTCTTATTCTATTCTTCTTCTCTTTCTCAAGCCTCTTTATCTCATTTATAGTGGCAATAGCCTGGCATTCTTGATTCATTATGGATGAGGTGAGAGGATCAAAACTCTGAGATAAACTTGATAGTTTACCCTCTTGTTCTTCCACCTTCTTTGCAATGTCTGTTGTCACTGTGGACTAAGATAAACAAAATTTGTATAATTCTCCACCATCTTTGAGATCATTTTCTAGGCTCTTTATCCCAATATTCAGATTTCTCCTATCATTTGCAATGAGTCCTTGTACTTCAGATAATCTCTTACCCAAAAACTCTTTCCGGACTTTCTCTTTTACTGATTTCTCCAAAGAATCAAAATGTGTGCCAACAGAATTAACAAGAGATTTTAGATTACTGGATGAAGAGGTCGAAGGATCCTTTTGGAAGGATGGCATGATTTTCTCTAGCACACCGGATGCAATCTTTATCAGCTCACAGTCTTCCATGTGAGACTTTAGAATCTTTTCTTTTGCTTTAGCTTGAGCAAAAGATGCGACCTTCATTGTTTAGACTGGAGAGAGAGAGATTCAAAATTGAGTGGTCCTTGCAATAGCTCCGATTCATCTAATTCCATCATTTCCTTGGTTAGGAAGTCTTTAACTTCTTCTGCAATGTCTCTTCTTGGAGACAGAGTCTTCTTTCCTTCTGTAGCCTCAGAACTATCACCTGAGATCTTCTCTATTTATTCTTCTTCTCTTCCCTTTTTCTCCTCTTCTTGACTTGCTTTCTCCTCTTTTCTTGCTTCTCTATCAATTTTAGAGTTTGCTGGGGGATCCGAAAGAGAGATGTTTACTTCTTCATGGACTTCCTCTTTTGGAACAGAGGAATCCAAGTCCTTAGTCCTCTCCTCACCTATCTCCTTTGGCTCTTCTACATTTTTCTCTGTAGATTCTTCTTTTGATGTACTTAGTCCTTATTCATCCATAGCAGAAGGTTCTTCATTTATTTCCTCTATGACATGAAGATTAAATCTTTTGTAGGCATTCTGGAGGATGTTTTCTGTCTCTTTTGCTACCTGATCTGTCTCTCCAAGCATAAGCTTGTTCACTCTGGCTTTGCTCTAAAACTCATCCTTGCAATCCTTAAAGATCATGTTCATTTGTTTTGGAGTGATGGAAGGATAGAGATGAATAGCTATCTGTTCTTGGATCTTCAAATCCTTTTCCTTGGCATTGTCTTTTCTGAGTTCAAGTACATTCTCTAAACTCTTGGGGATTAGAGAGATGATTTCAATGAATGCTTTATTATATATGTTTAATTAATTAACTGTAGCTTCTTCTAGGATCCTTTTGTTTGTGTCACTATACTCATCATAGAATTCTGTCATTGGTTGCAGATTCCCATCCACAGTAACTACCTTGATGACATCATCAATGGAGAGAGTAGGCCTTTCAACAAATTCTTGTGCCTCTTCTTCTTTGTTTGCACTGGAAGAGGATTCACCTGATGATTTCTTCTTCTTCCTCATTTTCTTAATTTCCTCATCGATCTTTGTTTCTTCATCATCCTTTTGACTTGTATAGGACCTTGTGGTCTTGGTTTTTGTTCTCTTTTCTCCCTTACCGGATGTATTGGCTTCCGGTTTGGAGGATCTTGAGCTCTTAGAAGTGGTAGGTGTAGAGCTCTTGGAGGATCTAGTCTGGGAGGGAGCTTGCACGGGATGACTTTCTTTTTCTGCTTCTTGTCTCTCTTTTTTTGCTCTTTCTACTTTCTCTCTATTTGCATCAATTGCCTCTTTGGAAATGCCATATCTTTTGGCAACTTCCTCTACTTCTCTTCTCACTTTTCTTTTCATCTCCAGTTGTCTTAGCTCAACATGAATTTTCACACTCAGTTCTTGAAAGGTTCCAGACCTTTCTGCCTCAGGGTCCTTAGGCTGACTCAGTAGGTGTTGGATATGCAGTTCAAGTATTTTCTCATCTACCTCATAGCCCATTGGCATAATCCAGACTATTCTGGGTTCTACTGCCTCCATTAGGCATTGATCAGTGTCTACCATGAAGCACACTGTATCCTTATATTTTTCAACTATTGACTAAGGAATTCTTTCTCTAGCCTGCATCATACTTTGGAAGTTTTTGAAGTAACCCCAGAGTACTGTACTTTGAGCCTTGGCATCACCAAGCCCATACATATATAATCTCTGATTTGTATGGCAACCGTTCTTTCATTTTGCCATACCCAACCACTGGATCTAGGTAGCTCATTCATATAGTAAAAGAAGAGACATAGTATCAAGCCGCCGTACTTAAATGAATTCTTCTTATCCTTCTTTATTTTCTATAGATTCTCTAACAGTTGGTTCAGGAGAAGCTCACAAAGATCATAGTCAGTATTCTCCCTTAGCATCTGATAAGCAGTGTGTATTGTTGTTCCAGATACATAATTCTCCCTTCTAGAGTGATATATTTTATAACCAATTATCATAGAAGCAAATTTGATATATGGATCTATGATATCCTCTATTGTCATTTCTCTTTTGTCAAATTTTGATTTGGTAGCCTCACTTATAGTTTGGTTCTTGACTGATTTGAGAGTAGGCAACCCACCGGATGAGTGCAAGCCAGTTACTACCCTAATTGCATCCTTTGTTATTTTGAAGGGCTTCAACAACCACATGAATTTATCATGTATTCTACTGAGAACATACCAAACGTATTCATCTTCTGCAAAATAGGGGAAGTGGATGCAATGTCTAAAATGCTTATCCCGGATGGCCTTGTATTGAGGTTTAAGTTCAATTGTTTCATCTATTAATTGCTTGTGATAGATATCCATCAGCTTGGATTCCTTCAATTCCTCAATGTTGGTGTGAATGTATACCCTAACATCTTCTACATGTAGAACCCCATGTAGAATGCTTGAGAATGCACCTAAGGGATCAACTTCTAGGGATTTGTAAGGATGTTTTTTGAACTTAGGGTGCGGCCTATCCGTGATCTTAACAACATTTGGAGTAGCCATCATCCAAAAGATTCAAAGAGAGATATTCAAGAGTAGAAAATACCTTTTTACGCTTCTAGGGTTCATGATATGAGCTGAAAAGATCATTGGTTGAATCAAATTCTGCGGTTGATCTTTGAGAGGTTTGAAGCAATCTTGTTGCAAAGCTCTTTCTTTCTTCTTCTCAAATGTAAATGTGCAAATGACGAACAAAAAGAACCCATATATTTCTACGCAAACCCTAAATTCATATTGCAATAAATACACACTTTAAGTCATTATGGTTCCCTTGTTCTGACCTTGTTCTAAGAGACATCCTTCTGAATCACTGAGATGCACTTAGAATTATTCTTGGTGATAATTGACAACCTATCTCCCTTTCTCCAATCATTCCATTTATCCGTAGATCAAGATATTTCAATTTTGAATCATACCAGATCTAACTTTGAAAATCCTACTTTTACTGAATGAATGTTAAATCAGATCAATCTTGGATGATTGACCTCTTCAAAACTCCTTGTGGATCTTTTATATTTTTGCTAAGGATTATTTAGATATCTCTTTAAGAACTCTTCAATCCGCAATACTCCATGTGCCAATTTTAGGCACCAATTGACTGGCTAGGGGAAATTGTTTCCTTTGTGACTCCCCCTGAGCCAAAGCTCATCTATTTAGTTTTTGGAAGAAATATTAGCACCAGATTCTGGTGCAAATCCATCCCCAGCATTTTTTGTACTTCTCTTCACCTAAATCATGTTCATCTCCCTTTGAACTTCATCCGCATTCACTTTTCCTTTTCCTTTGTCTTGATTTTGATTATGAGGCACCAGACCCCTTTTATCCTGATTCTTACTTCTGTATAATTTGCCAATATGACCGAATCTATTGCAATTGTAGCAAGCTATATTTCTTTGTATATTTGACTGATATCCTCTTGATCTGCATTGATTAGCCATATGTTCCATTCTATTGCATGCAAAGCATCTACCATTGAATGAATTGTTTATTTTCATATTTCTACATTCATGAGATTTGTGACCATACCTTTTGTAGTTAAAACACTGTCCAGAGAAGGATGAATTAGTCTGATTCATTCTTCTTCTACACTGATTTGCTTTATGACTGAATTTATTGCAATTGTAGCAGTATCCATTGAAGGATGGATATCTTTGAGCATTTAGTTGTCTTACCAGAGGTCTTCGAGGCATGTTCCTAGGATTTCCTGATCCAGAGTTCTTCTGACCGGATCCAAAGCTTTCACCTTTCTCATACCCCAAGCCTTGCTTGTCATCTACCCTCTTTTAGCTTTCAAGAAGAACTTCAAGTTGAGCAAATCTTATCTTGAATTTCTCTTTGTATTCATTTGTTGTTTGAAGATCCCTTTTAAGAGTGTCTAACTGATTCTCAAGTTGTTCTTTATTATCTCTAGCTTCTTCAAGATCAGATTCCAGATGTCTGATTATTCTATCTATTTTGTGGCAGTCTTCTGACTTCTCCTTGAGAGATTGTTTTAGATTATCTTCAATTTTTCTTTTCTCTTCAATTTCTTGGGTGAATTTCATAACCCCTGATTCCATTTCATGTCTTATCATAATGACCTCTTTTGATAGCTTCTCACATAACTTGTTCTTCTCATTCAGATCTTCATCAGTATTATTGGATTCACTTTGACTTGCTAATTGTTGAAGTAGTTCCTTTCTCTTTTTCACAGAGATACTCAGTTTCTCTTTTAGTTCATTTATGAAATCATCATCTTGTTTGAGTCTTTCCCTCAAGTTATTGACTTCAAAGTGAGATTGCTCAAGATCATCTAGGGTAGACTAAAGTTGTTCCCTCATACCATACATATCCATTGAGATTCCCAGATCTTCCTCAAGCTGTTAGGCTCTGTTTGGAGGAACTTAGCTCTGATACCAATTGTTGGAAACAAGGTGGATAACTAAGAGGGGGGGTGAATCAATTATCTTAATTATTTAACTTTCTTTTCTTCTTTAACAATTAGTGCAGTATCAAAACATATAAGCATACATGAACATGAGAGTAGAAAAGAAATCAACACACATAACACAAGGATTTTTACGTGGAAAACCCTGTTAAGGGAAAAACCACAGGGTGACTAACCCAAGATTGTAATCTCTGTTTAAATAATAGAAGTACAAAATGGCACTTGCTAATTAGGGCTCACTGCCTGAGCACACTACTCACAAGAGGCTCATTGCCTACAAGAGACTCACTATCTACAAGGTATATAGAAAGTAACCAGGTGTTTGAACTGATTAGAGGCATCCACATATGCTGAGGTTTAGTTCCAGTTAGGCTCAATAAATTGATCTACTGCACTTCATTCTTCCTCTACTTTAGTGTTGTTGTTCTGTCACATACCAGACTTGTATTACTTCTTCCACATTTATCGTTGCCTTTCTTCGCACATTATTACACTACACACATATTCATACCAAAATCCATCTGGTATATATATCCGCACCAAGGATTTCAACATCTTTCTAGTTGGCAACCGGAATACTCAAGATATTTACTAAACCCTGATCTGTCGGCTGAATCCATGCTCACAAGTGATGCGTATCCAAGAAATAGAGTTAGAAGTTATCAATCAAGTTGGCCAACCATGTATGATCTCTTAAATAACTTGACCATTGTTAATTTCTCATCCGGATTAAAGTCTGATGCTCTGTCGGTCAGTTCTTCCTTAGTCTAATCTGCCTGTCAGGAACCCAACACTTAGGTGCTCCTATCTTTTTACTCTTCCATCACCAGAGGCTCAATCTCTGGGGTGTAGTAGTCATGGTACTCCTCTTGACTTCCTCAAGTCCACACTTTGCTGAGATACATCATCTGAGAGATCCAAACGTAATTGTCAGACCTTGTTGCATGCTCTATTCTTGCTTACCGGATCAAAACACTCTTCAATCTGACTTCCAGTAAAGATCTATTATGTGCTGCAGATGTGTGGGATAAACTTTGTTGCCATCAATGACAACAATAATGAAGCCACACAATGTCTCTTGCCAACAAAGGATATGTTGACATCAATGACAACACCACTTAGGCACATATTTGCAATAGTATCCACCTATCTTAATGTTGCCAATTCCGGGCAAGCCATTGCTACTATACATTTCAACCACACCAATAGCTCTAGAATCTCTTCTAGAAAAATAGAACCATGAAGGAAAAGAACAAGGAATCTACTACATTTTCCACACACTGGTTAGCTAAGAGCTTCAATATACACCAATTGAGAGAGCATGTCTCACAGCGGTCTTTGCTTCACAAAAATGGAGACATTACATTCTATCACATTCCATCAAGCTAGTAGTAAAGATCGATCCATTAAAATACTTGCTCAACATAGATACCCTAACAGGTAGAATCTCAAAATGGGTCATGATACTCAGTGAGTTTGACATCGAGTATGTAGATAGACGAGTAATAAAGGGGCAAGTGATTACAGATCAGCTGGCAGATGCATCTTTAACAGATGACAACCCATTGAGCTTTGAATTCCAGATGAGTCCATCTTTCACATAACAACACCAACTTGGAAACTCTACTTTAATGGATCATATACTCAACATGGGTCCACGGCAGGTATCTTGTTGATCACACCTAATGGAGACACCATTCCAAAATCATACAGACTACTCTTCCCATGCACTAACAATGTGGTGGAGTATGAGGCCCTAGTCATTGGTATCAAGCTGGCAGTATAATGGAAAATCATAGAGCTTCATGTGTATGGCGACTCGCAACTTGCCATCTATCAAGTGAACGATGACTATCAAACAAAGGATGAGAAGTTAATACCATACAAACGCATGGTAGACAACTTCAAAGAATACTTTGTTGAGATTTCTTTTGAGTAGATACCAAGGTTGGAGAACAAAACAATAGACGCCATGGCAATGATTATATCTCTCCTTAATATCCCTGAAAACCAATCACGTTATGAGTTCTTGGTAGAGCCAATGTCCCATCCTACGTACGACACCGCCAAATCCCACATCATTTTCCACATTGTAGGAGTGGATTCTCCCCTATACAGAAAAGTATTTGCCTACCTAAAAGAGCACACCTTACCAACTGATCTCTCAAGTAACCAAAAATGAACATTCATTTGCCAAGCATCCCATTATACCATTTTTTCCCAACACCCTGTATCGATGAGGTCTAGATGGTACTCTCCTTAGGTGTCTCGATAGCGAGGAATATCAAACTGCCTGAGTGAAGTACATGAAGGTATATGTGGGACCCACTCTAGTGGTCCTACGTTGGCTAAGAAACTCATTCCTAAGGGACACTACTAACCTACTATGGATAAAGATTCATATCATTTTGTAAAAAGATGCAACAAATGTCAGATCCACCGGAACCTGATACATGCACTAGCACAAGAGCTGCAGCCGTTAATGACTCCTTGGTCGTTCTGTCAATGGGGAATCGACTTAGTGGGCAAGATCCATCCACCATCATCCAATGGCCATAAATTCATCATAACCACCATTGAGTACTTTACAAAGTGGATTGAAGCCGTTCCCCTCTCCAATGTCACGGGCAAACAAATCACCTCTTTCATCCTGAACTACATCATTTGCAGCTATGGTATCCCTTTATCCATTATAGTGGATAATAGGCGACCATTCAAAAACCACAATGTAAAAGAACTATGTGACAAATTCCACATCCAACACCACTTTTAAACCCCATATTACCCCCAAGGAAACGGCCAGGCAGAGGCATTAAATAAAACCATCTTTAAAATCCTGAAAAAGATTGTCAACAATGCTGGTCATAATTGGCACATCCAATTGAATCCTGCGTTGTGGGTCTACCTCACAAGTATCTACACACCCACAAGTGTAACACCATATTTCCTCGTCTATGACTTTGAAGTCATCTTACCCATTGAAGTCAAGATCCCCTCCTTGAGAGTGTATTAAAAGGCCTCATTACTAATGAAGAGTATAGAGTTTCTCAACTTCAAGAGTTAGAGTTGCTCACAGAAAGAAAACAACATGCCTTTAACCATCTCAAGGCTTATCAACAAAGGATGTCTAGAAGTTACAATCATAGAGTTAAACCTCAGGTATTTCAAGTTGGTAACCTAATCCTCAGAGAGAATCCCAGGAATCAGCAAGACAGAGAGAAGAAAGGTAAGTTTGAATCCAACTGGTTGGGTCCTTATATCATCATTGTTGCCTATGGATCAGGTGCTTATCAATTGGCTACATTAGAAGGTGAACTATTTGATGATCCTATCAACAACATGCATCTCTGAAAGTTCTACACCTAAACCCCAATACAAGGGAGTCAAAAATATAAAAAAATCAAAAATAGCCAAACAATTAAAAAAAATCAAAACATGGAAAAATAGCAAAAAAATCAACAAATGGAAAAATAGCAAAAAAATGGAAAAACAACAAAAAAATCATCCTCTGGTGAAAACCTGGTAAACAGGCACCTTGGATAGATACCATGATGAAAACCTAGCAAATAGGTGTCATGTGTATTTTAGCTTTCATACAAATAAAAGCAAGTGGTGAAAACCTAGTAAACAGGTGCTACTTGTGATAAACTGCCTCCTCCATCTTTTCTGACCTTGTTCCTCATTCATCCCCCTTAACTACATCCTCCCAATCACATTGAGATGCCTACCATGGCTTGTTGTTCGCTCATCCTTATCGCCTTCTTCCACTAGGCTACCAATCTAGACTTGCATCCATCTTGTCATCCATCCTTAACCAATCCATTGAACCGTTGTTGAACTACATCACCTCTGAGCTATCATGTAGGCAAGGCTATCATTGATGTTCCCTTGAGGCTCCTTTCCCATCCATTCCATCTTGTGTCACCCATCCTTTTTCTCATCTGAATCCACACCATTTCCCATCGCCTAAGTCCTAGGTCCACAAAGTCCACACCCCGAACTACATTGCCTCTGCATCGTCATGTAGGAAAGGCCATTTATCAATGAGCCCTTGAGGCACTAAGTCAGTCCCTTAGGGCCCATTTCTTCATACCCATTGTTAGTTCATCCACAATAACTCAATCCTGTCCTTGGACTGGGGGCAAATCCTTGACCTAGTTGG
Organism: Cunninghamia lanceolata; assembly: GCA_027924645.1. NCBI lineage: Eukaryota > Viridiplantae > Streptophyta > Pinopsida > Cupressales > Cupressaceae > Cunninghamia > Cunninghamia lanceolata. Next base: position 7,076,610 of record BSBN01000594.1, read on the forward strand.
AGAATTGGATTCTGGAATGTCACACCTCTCAGAGGATAACAATAAGGATCACAATACTATCACCAGATAGCAGGCAGCATTACAAGTACAATTTTTCAACATAACACTTGATGCAGGAACTCAACCTATAAACAAGACACAATGAACCTCAACCACCATGATGATTGTATCTATTTTCGTTGCAAGAAAACACAACTATGGCAAGAAAATTTGTTCTTTTTAAAAAGGTTTTAGTTACAGAGTCTTGATTTTTGTTATTATGTCTTTTTATGCTACTGAAGGATGTCAAAAACTAGAGGAGCTATGGTGGGGGCATAATCATTTTCTTTGTTTGCTATTTGTGGATCAATCTTTAGTAATGTGATGACTTTTGTCTACAAACATGATCGGTAAACGTTCTAAGTCTAAACATGAAATAGGGAAATCCTTGTCTGTTGACACATGCAAGGAACACTCAGGTCATCTAGATTCAATTTTGACTAGATGCTTGTATTAACTTGCTATATCAAAATCCATGTAAGAGATACTCAGGTCATTTTGGTTTAATTATACCTAGATGCTTGTATTTTCTTACAACATAATAAAAGTTCAATGATGAAACAGAGTACTTCAAATGCTTGCATATACGAAGATGAGAATCCACACATCCATACATATTAAATTGCATTTCATTCCATAATAAACCTTTTCCAAGTGTCTTAAGATCCAAGTCCTTTTTGTCAGTTTCTCTAATTGCATCTTCTAGTTATCTATATAATCCATTCATCCTTGTGCAATCAATCCAAGCAATGATCCAAATGCAAGTCCATCCTTAATCCATACCATTCGAGTAAAGTCAATCTTGTCAAATTATCTAATCTCAATCAATGGTCTTGATCGTAATCTCATCATGAACCAAATCAATCAATCGTCATCATCGGTGGGATATATCTTCCCACATCTTTGTGTTCATCTAGGGATATATTATTCCCCACAATGAAAAACATTATCATCCATCATTATCAATTAATAATTGGTTTACAGCTGGATAGGGGCAATACCTTGTTTGTTCTTGTGTCATTTGTGCATACTTGCTTGCTTGCTTATGTGTGTTATCATTTTATCTTACATATCGTGTCATTTAACTCTTTCATCCATCCCTTATCTTGCATCCTCCATTTTTCTTCACCCTAACTTGTCATCCAACCTATATCATCATGAGATTGACTATCATCATGTCGTCTCATTCTTCCCATCAAATCTCCCAAGGGGGCATCCTATCGTCAATAACCTATACCAGAGGCAAACTGGGCCATGTATCAATCGCAAAAAAAAAATATTCTTTGATACAACATGATAAAACACATTGCATCAAAGAGGGGAAAAATGTATACACCTAAAAATGGCTAAGTCAAATTAAATAAATATTTTAATATTTATTTTATTCTCATTCCTCTATTAATTAAATAAATATCCTAATTTATTTAAATGATTCACACCCTTCTAATAATTAAATAAAATTAATTTATTTATCTAAATCCCCTAATTCTTCTAATATTTCATCTAATTAAATAATTCTAAATTATTTAATTAATCTTAAATTCCTCTATTCCTACTTCCCCTTTGATTAGAAAACACTTGTTTTTCACATTTCTTCTCTCCCTCTTTGACATCAATGGCAAAGGGCACATACTTGCATTACTTCAAAATTATGCCAGCTGGTCCCCCTGAGTGGCAGCTTCCCAAACATTAATCCAGTCAACAAGATATGACTGTGAAATTTACTGGACTAATGCACATCAGTGCACCTTAGTTCATAACTAGAGGGGTAATAACCCCTAACTTCTCCCTGAGATACTCAAAAGAGTCCTTAGGAAGAGGTTTAGTAAAAATATCTACAGTCTGATCCTTGAAAGACACAAACTCCAGTCTGACTTCATTCTTGTTCAATTTCTCTCCCAAGTGAAACTTGATGGATATATGTTTAGTCTTTGAATGCAACACCAGATTCTTAGATATATTTATTGCACTTGAATTATCACAGAAGATTGTGATAGGTTCCTCATACTCCACTCTAATGTCTCTCAGGATTTGCTTCATCCACAAAACTTGAGTGCAACTACTTGCTGCAACAATATATTCTACTTCTGTTGTGGATAGAGATATTGCCTCTTATTTCTTGCTCAGCCAAGAAACCAATCTCTTCCTCAAAAAGAATGCTCCACCACTAGTACTCTTCCAGTCATCCACATCTCTTGTCCAATCCACATCTGTATATGCATGAAGAGAAAAATCATGATCTCTGTGATACTACAATCCATACTCAACTATCCCTTTTAGATATCTAAAAATCCTCTTGATTGCCATGACATGAGATTCTCTAGGATCAACTTGGAATCTAGCAACAAGACCAACAACATTCATAATGTCAGGTCTAGTTTGAGTGAGATACAATAGTCCTCCAATCATTGATCTGTACTTTTTCTGATCAACCTTAGGAGAATCATCATCTTTGCTCAATTTATATTCGGTTGCCATGGGAGTATTCATTGCTTTTGAGTCTTCCATCCCAAATTTCTTCAACAATTCTTTCACATATTTGGTCTAAGAAATGAAGATTCATTTCTTTGTTTGAGTGATTTGCAGACCCAAGAAGAAATTTATTTCCCCAAACATGGACATCTCAAATTCACTTTTCATTTGATTTGCAAAGGTTTTGCACATACTATCTCTTCCTCAAAAAATGATATCATCAACAAACACTTCAACTATCAAAATATTTTCATGATCAATTTTAAAATACAAATTACTATCAGTAGTACCTTTGTTGAAACCAATCTTCAAAAGATGTTTATCTAATCTTTCATACGAGGCTCTTGGGGCTTGCTTCAGTCCATACAGTGCTTTCTTCAACTTGCAGACCATATCACCATGATCAGACAATTGAAATCCATCTAGTTGCTCAATGTATACTTCTTTTTCCAAGTCACCATTCAGGAAGGCAGATTTGACATCCATCTGATATACTTTGAAATCTTTAAAGGTAGCAAAAATAAGAAATAATCTGACTGCTTCAATTCTTTCCACCAAAGTAAAAGTTTCTTCAAAATCAACTCCTTCTACTTGGGAGTAACCCTTATAGACCAATCTGGCTTTGTTTCTGACTACTTCACCATCTTCATTCAGTTTGTTCTAGAAGACCCATTTGGTTCCAATCACATTCTTGTTTTTAGCTCTGGGAACAAGATCTCAAGTGTGATTTTTCTCAATTTGCATCAGCTCTTCCTTCATTGCTTTACTCCAGTTTTCATCATTGCAAGCTTCATTCACTGTCGTAGGTTCAATCTTTGAAATTAGACAATACTCTTCTGAATCTTGAGAAAGCCTTCTTCTAGTTTGTACACCTTTGATTTTATCACCTATGATCTGATATTCAGAGTGATTCAGTCTTACATACCTGAGAACTTTGGGAGTTTCTTGCACTTCTGATTCTTGAACAGGTTCATTCAAACTTATATCTTCTTCTTGATTTACTGGATCAGTTTGAATCTAAATTTTAGAGGGAGCTTGGACTTCTTGAACAAAAACATAATTTTGATCATCTTCATCATATTCATAAAACCTTGAGGGATTTTCAATACCTTCATCAACCTTCACATTTGTAATTTTCACAATCTTCCTTAATCTCTTGTTATAACACCAATATGCTTTGCTTTCAATAAAATATTCCTTCATCACTTCTAGCATCAAATTTTCCTAGATCTTCATCTCTTTTAATGTAACATTTGCTACCAAAGACTTTGAAATACCTCACAGTGGGAGCGATTCCAAACCAAAGTTCATAAGGAGTCTTACCGGTATTGCTTCTGATTTGTACTCGATTGAGAGTATAGACTGCAGTGCTTACAGCTTCTCTCCAATAGATTTGAGGAACATTTACTTCCATCATCATGATTCTAGATGCTTCCTAGATGGTCCAGTTCTTTCTCTCCACTACTCCATTCTGCTGTGGAGTCCCAGGAGCAGACAACTATCTTTTTATTCCATGTTTCTCACATAATTCTATGAACTCACCAGATGTGAATTCTCTACCTCTATCAGACCTTAGACATTTTAATTTTAATCCAGTTTCATTCTCTACCATAGCCTTGAATATTTTGAATTTCTCAAGAGCTTCTGATTTCTCTTTCAGAAAAGTTACCCACATCATCTGGGAGTAGTCAACAATTAATAGCATAAAGTATCTATCACCTTGCACACTCCTGATTCTTGTCGGACCACACAAATCAGTATGAACTAAGTCCAATAATCTGGTAGACGATTGTTCCTTGCTTTTGAATGAGACTCTACTTTGTTTACCCAACTGACATTCTTTGCACAAACTATTAGTAGGTTTCACAAGTCTTGGAAGATCTCTTATAGCATGAGTGTTGCTTATCTTGATGATATTATCAAAATTCACATGACACATTCTCCTATGCCACAACCAACTCTAATCAATTTGAACAAATAAGCAACTTTTACCAGTACCAACCAAGTGGAAGATATTACCTTTAGTTTGAGTACTGGATGCAATCTCTATTTTGAAACTTTCAAAGATCTTGCATTTTCTATTTTTGAATCAGAGATCATAGCCTTTGTCCACCAACTGTCCAACACTGAGAAGATTGTGCTTCAGGCCTTCAACATACAGTACATTACCGGTTTTATTCTCTCCATCAAAAGAAATAGTTCCTCTACCTCTGATTCTACCAGCAGAATTATCACCAAATTTTACCACTCCTCCTTCATACATTTCCAAATCTATGAACTTATTTTTGTCACCTATCATATGGTGGGAGCATCCACTATCAATGACCCAATCATCCTTTTCTTCGACTTGGGCAGCCAAAGCTCTTTCTACAATTTTATGATTGACAGATTTAGAGGGCATTGGATCTTCTTTCTTGATGGTAATAAACACCCAGTCACTTCCGGATTTGTTTACTGTCTCTGATTCATCATCTGTTAATCCTTCATCATCATCTTCATGAACATAGTAACATTTTTTTTCGAACCTTGATTTGTTAGGATTTGGCCTTGAAAATCTTTCTGGACACTTTGAGGCAAAATGACCAATCTTATTGCAGTTAAAACATTTAAAAGGCAATTTCCCTTCATACTTACCGGATCCTCTTGGCAGTCATTTTTCAATAAGGGCTTCAAGTTGAGCAGCTTCTGCTTCATCTTCTTCTAGGTCTTTTCTTGCTTTTTCATACCATGATGGTTTCCTTGAAGAGTTCTCTCCTAGATCAAACCATTGTTTTCCTTTTACAGAGGCACTAGCTTTGAATACAGATTCAGTCTTGGGGGGGCATCTCCAAACTCAGTCAATTCAAATGTAGCCAATTTACCAACCAATTGATTTCTTGTGATACCTGAATAGGATCTGAATTCTTCAATGGCAGCAACCTTGTACTTGTAAGAATCAAGAAGCGATCTGAGAACTTTTCCAACAATCTCATCTTCATTCAAGACTCCACAAGCACATCTAATGCCACAAACAAGCTCATTTACTCTTGGCATAAATGTAGTGATATTTTCATCTTCTCTCATCTTCAGATTTTCAAATTTTCCTTTCAGACTCTGTATCTTGGCACATTTAACATACTTGTCTCCTTCATGCAGAAGTTCTAGTTTTTCCCAAATCTCAAAGTAGCTTTTAGGTCAACAACATTTGCCAGCTCTGAATTAGATAAGGCACTTAGAGGAGCTTCTTTGGTCTGCAGATTATTTTCAACATCTCTGATTTCATCTATGGTACTCAGACCATTCTATGGAGGAGTATACTTCTTTGAAGCCATGATCCAATACGGCATTCCCATACATTACAAGTGACATTCCATACAACTTTTCCAAAGAGTGAAATTGGTTCCATCAAACCTCAGACTATCCTTCTTGTAGGATGACATCCTAGATCTCCTCAAGTGGTTAAGCTCCTTTTAGAGGAACTTAGCTCTGATACCAATTGTTAGATATAGGGCAGACAACTAAGAGGGGGAGTGAATCAATTGTCAAAAACTTTCTTGCAATTTAATCACTTAAATCCTTTTCTTAATTTAGCAGTATGATAATACATCAATCATAGAAATATAATGCAACAATTCAAGAGCAAAAACACATTAACACATATGACACCAAGATTTTGACATGGAAAACCTAGTTAAGGGAAAAACCACGGGGTGACTAACCCAAGATTGTATTCTCTATTAGAAGAATAGAAAGAATAAAATGGCACATGCCAATTAGGGCTCACTACTCGAGCACACTACTCACAAGAGACCCACTACCTATAAGAGACACACTGTCTACAAAATAATAAGTATCACATATTTGAAGTGAAGAATAGCATCTTCACCATGCTTGAGTCAGTTCCATTTAAGCTCAATACTTCTGGTCTACCTTTCACTCTACTCCTCTCTACCACACTCTCATCACACTTAGACACCTTTGAAATAACTTTACAACTCTTTATTTATACAAGACATCGACTTAGGAATAACCATCCAAGTCGGCATACATTATGGAGAAAATATATAAATGCAACATGACTAATTACGCGGATCAACACACTGTCGGCCACACAGATCTGAGACTTCAATCTTCCTTTAGGAACACGACATTCTTCACAGAACCTCTCCAAGATCATCTACAAGATGTGTAACTCATCCGGTCGGTCAGTGATGCGGAGGGAAACTCTCTCATTCAAATCTGATCACAAACACACATAGAACACTATGCAAGAGGGTAGCAAATTAATTTGAAACACATAAAATGGAAGAAAAATTTGCAACACTTATTTTATTTCAATAAGAAATTTCATTACATTAACATGAAGCTTCTGAGCTTCCTGGAATCATACATGCAACACCTGCAACAAATAAATTTTTAGCATCCTCAACTCATTTCCCAACATCTGGGTCTCTTTTTCATTTTCTTCTCCCAACTCCAATAAAACCCGTCACTTATTCCTTTCCCTGCACCCTCATTCCTTAGAATTTATTAAACTAATTTATGGGTTTCATTCCTCTTCTTCCCAACTTTCCAGAACATATTTAATTTCTTAATTTGTATAAGATATAAGAAAGCTATGCTCGTTTTACCAAGACTGGGTCTCATTATTACGACCCCCATTTTTAGAGTTACAAATTTTGGAATTACTAAAATAAAATTTGGGAGTTAAATCCACCAACCTGGGCCATAAAGACCACTTACAAGATTCCTTACAATATGATGGTTGCAATAATAAGTGCCATTAGATTCATGATTCTTGGCAGCCCCATCTATGACAAAATCAGTCAAATCCCACCAAATTACATTTACAATTTCACCCAAGGGAAATTACATTTGTTGCAAATTAAAATATAATTTTCTCAAAGCTCCACCATTATTGAAAAAAACTAAACAACTGAAAATTAAAATATTTTGATGATGCAAGATTGCTAATTTGCCATGGATGCTCCTGCATCAGACTCCCGGAGAAAAGAAAATTTAAGTCCTCTTGAATGCAAGTCAACTCTTTCTTCCTGGTCCTCCAATTCTTCTACAACTTGTCCTTCATCTTTGCAACTATCCCTAGGTCCTTCTTCCTCTTCTTTTTCTTATGCCATCTCTTATTCAACATTCTCTCAGCTTCTAGACTCCAAAATTCCATTTCTTGTGTATATGCCTCAGTAATATCATCTATGTCTTCACTGGCAGCATATTCATCTGAAAAGGAAATAATTTCCTTAAGTGTTTTGGCAACATCTTCTTCACCATCATCTTCATACATTGTAGGCACTTCTTCTTGTTCTTTATAACCTGTACATACATAATCCAATGAAATATTAGAAATAAAATATTGAGACCTTGAGGTCTCCTCCTTGCTTCCTTGCACCATGCACTCTACTTCAACCTTGTCCTCCAAGGTTTTCCTTTGATGAACAACATCTTCTAATTCCTCCATCATAGTTATTAATTGCTTAGGACTTTGATATACAAAGTAGTATTCCTCTTTGTCCAAACTTGTCATCTCCTTCCAAAGGATTTGATCAATCTCTTGTTGCTACACTTCAGGGCTGCATTCAATTTGTCCTACTGCTGCAACTTCCTCTTCCATAACTATTCTTTGTTTTCTTCTTTGAACTATCTTTTTAATAGGCCATGATACCTTCTTTTTGATTGTCAAGTGCCAACTCAATGCTCTTTTGAGCAACTGCTCCATCTCATCTTCCATCCTTCTGCTCATCTCTTCCATAGCTTGCCTCAGTTCTCTTATCTCTTTCTCAACTTCTATTTGCCTCATCTTTTCCTCTTTCCTCTTCCTCTCTTTTTCTTCTTGCTTCTTCTTTTGTGAACCCCCAACCTGCAAGTACCTTCTAAACAAATCCATCTTTCCTCTAGAAAGTCTCTCCTTGCTTCTCTTTATCTTTGCCTCACCTAGGTCTCTTCTTTTTTTCTTTACCTAGTCATTTGGCAACCAGGTTCTCTCTTCAACCTCCATAAAAACAAACACACAAACCAAACTCTCTCTTGCCCAGACCTTCTAAGCTCTAATACCAATTGATTTAGAGCAAAACTCTCTCATTCAAATATGATCACAAACACACATAGAACACTATGCAAGAGGGCAGCAAATTAATTTGAAACACATAAAATGGAAGAGAAATCTGCAACACTTATTTTATTTCAATAAAAAATTTCATTACATTAACATGAAGCTTCTAAGATTCCTAGAATCATACATGCAACACCTACAACAAATAAATTTTCAGCATCCTCAACTCATTCCCCAACATCTGGGTATCTTTTTCATTTTCTTCTCCCAACTCCAATAAAAACCTGTCACTTATTCCTTTCCCCGCATCCTCATTTCTTTGAATTTATTAAAATTGTTTTTGGGTTTCATTCCTCTCCTGCCTATCTTTCTAGAACATATTTAATTTCTTAATTTGGATAAGATACAAGAATTTTATGCTTGTTTTACCAAGACTAGGTCTCATTATTACGACCCCCCATTTTTGGAGTTACAAATTTTAGAATTACTAAAATAAAATTTGGGAGTTAAGTCCACCAACCTAGGCCATAAAGACCACTTACAAGACTCCTTACAATATGACGGTTACAATAATAAGTGCCATTAATTCCATAATTCTTGGCAGCCCCATCTATGACAAAATCAGTCAAATCCCACCAAATTACATTTACAATTTCACCCAAGGGAAATTACATTTGTTGCAAATTAAAATATAATTTTCTCAAAGCTCCACCATTATTGAAAAAAATCAAACAACTGAAAATTAAAATATTTGGATGATGCAAGATTGCTAATTTGCCATGGATGCTCCTACATTAGTCAGACTCAGGAAGAACATCATCATCCGAAAGTAGTTCTTCAATTACGAGCTCAATTTTTAATGCGGACCACCAACACGAACTGGAAACAATCCAAAGACCTCCACAAGCTTTCCTAAATCACCAGAAACATCCACACTACTTTTGCTTACTGAAATCATTCTTTCCTTCATTTGAAACCTCAAGAATACAATCTGTCATCACTGTCATATTGGAATAGATGCTTGAGGACCTCTAGACCATGAACCAATTGAGTTGACACTTCACATTGACTTCCTAAGCACTCCACCAAATCCGTAGAATAGGAAATTGCATTTCTAGATCTCACCGGACCTATCTGTGTCACTCTGTCACCTCTGAACATCTACCGAAACCAGTTTTACTTGAGTGGCCATAACTTCTTTAGATCTTCAAGCGGACCTTTGAAATCTTTACTGGATCATCTTAAGACAGATCTACAAACCCTTTGAAGTGCATCCTCTAATCTTCATCTTATCTGGGATCTTTACCTCACTTTCTTCACTATTCTTCTTTGTTCCTGATTAGGACTAATTTTCTCAATATCCTCAGCACACAGCTCATCCAGTCCTTATCATTAATCCAACAGGAGTATGTTGACATCAATGACAACACCGGTTAGGCCCATACTTGCAACAGTATGACAACTTATAACCCCTTTTTCTTCATGATATAATTTGAGCCATAAATGCCCTATTTAATAAAGCTATTAATACTTCTTCTAATGGCACAATTGATTTTAATTGCTCTGCAATCTTTTGCAATAAGAGATTTTCTTCCACAATTTTCTTCAGTGGATCAAGTATATTGATCTTCAACTTATATCTTCATGCTGAGGCATCAGCACCATTCCTTTGGTAGAGGGAGAAATATTTCCATTAATTCTCCCCTTGAGCCAAAGCTCTCATCTCAATTTCTGAAGGAAATATCTACATTGAATGCTAGTACAAGTTCACCATTAACCTTTGTTACTTCCTTCTTTATCCAAATCTTACCATCTCCTTCTTTGTCTCTACGAAATCAACCTTTTATACTGGTTTATTCTTCTCTACTGGATTATCCTTATTCATGCTTCTGCTTCTACAGAACTTTGAAATGTGTCCAGGCTTATTGCAATTGTAGCACACAACATTCCTCAGACCAATACTCCTTCCATTCATTCTGGATCTACATTGGTTAGCTTTCTGCCCAAATCTATTGCATGTATAATAGTAGCCACTAAAGGATTGAATCATTCTACCATAGTTATAGCCATTCATCCTTTGACTTTTGCACTCATTAGCTTTATGACCAACTTTCTTGCATGTAAAACATTGACCAGAGAAAAATGGGACATTTTGATTCATTCTTCTCCTACATTATGTAGCCTTATGTCCAAATTTATTGCAAAAATGACAATGACCATTGAAAGAAGGGTACCTTTGAGCTTTAGATTGTCTAACCGGTGGTCTTCTATCTCCTTTCTTTTGATTCTAGATTTGTTTTCCATTGTTCTTGTTTTCAACTTTTGATGCTTGACCTGATTTTGAACTTTCACCTTTTTCAAACCCTGAGCCTTCTTTATCATTGGGATCTTTTTGACTTGCAATCATCTCATCAAGCCTTATAGAACTTATCTTGAATTTTTCTTCATAATTCTTTGCCTTATCTAGATCTGATTTCATTTTCACAACTTCTTGTTCAAGATTTATACATTCTTTAGATTTACCTTTCACAATTGAGTTCATATATTTCTCAATTCTTGCATTTTATTCAACTTGCACTTTCAGACCATTCATAGATTCATTTTCTAGCCTCAATTGTTCACTGACCTACCTATGTCTTTCTTTGAACTTCTTGACTTGCTCTCTCAATTTTCTGATACAACCATCTACTTCTTTCACATTCTCCTTCAGATCTTTCATTTCTTCTTCAGTCCTCTCTACATCTTCAAGAGCAACCTTGAGTTCTTCGCTATTGACAAACATGCATTCATCTTCTAAAAATTCAATAGAAAGAATCTCTTCTAGAGTAGGAAACTTTCTAGCTTCCATGTGTTCAACCTCCAAGATCTTCCCCAAGTGGTAAGGCTTCTTCCAAGGAACCTTGCTCTGATACCAATTGTTGAACACCTAGAATATTGAGGGGGGGTGAATTAGTATTCTCTTAAACCATTTATACATAAACAATTTTAATCCATCTAGCATATTCAATAACCATAAAGAAAATTAAGCATAAAACATATAACCACAATCCATAACACATGAACACCAAGATTTTTACGTGGAAAACCCAAAATGGGAAAAACCACGGTGAGGATTAGCTCACAATATAAATTAATAATGTAATTGGTTAAGGTTGATGCAATTGGTGGACTCACTATCCAAGAATGCTCATTGTAGGTAGACTCACTGTCCAAGTGGACTCACTGCCCACTAAGAGAAATAAAGATAGAAGAGAATAGGTGGCTCACTACCAGAATTGAACTGTTACAATTGCATCTAACATATGCAAGGAATACAATTCCAATGAAGCTCAAAGTACAAAACAATATTTATCACTCTATTCTCAAATCTCATACTGCACTTCTTTGCATTCACTCAATTCACATCCATAAGCATTTTTTACATCATCAATCACATATCTATCATACTCATTCTCAAAACAAGGACAATCCTTCATATATATCCACTTCTTTCACATCATCAATTAGGTCAGCCTAATTGGATGTAACGTGCAAAACATGCCATGCATAACCTGTCGACCCCAAAACTTCACACACACATGCACGCGCATGCGCGCGCGTGCGCACACACACACACACACACACACACACACTTCATTCCAAGATTCAAACTTTGATATAGGTCATTATGGACCTGAAATAGCTCCCCCTTAACTTCATAGAATATATTTATCTTCTGTATAACATCAAAACCTTTAGGTCGGCTCCACTGGCAAAGTAACAATAATATGAACTAATTGTCAAACCAAAAATTGGTATTTGGAACTCAACATTGCCTCAAACCTGGAATATACACTCTTTAGATATCCATAAACATATCCTCAAAACTGCACAACAAAATGTTCACCTGTGGTGAAATGCGGAATACCTCGAATTATCACTAGTACTGTCAAAACACTACCAATACAGAGTGTGGTACTTTGTTAACTCCCACTTACATTCTGGAGGACTTTAGAACCTGAACTCTTGGATTTGGACTCTCTAAACATGTGCTAACATCTGATAATTGCAAATAAAAATGCTTCATACCGAAGGAATGCAGACCATTCATTTGGTTTATACCAGACATAACTATACTCTATCATGTAGACTTTTGCTAATCACATCTTTCATGTCAAAGGTCATCAGTGGACAAAATTATGGAATTAGGTGTATTTAATGATCAATATCAATATGCCAGAACCATAGGATAACCTCTTCAATGGCGGATCAATTAGGACCAAAAAAACTATAACTTTGTACACTGAATGCAATATACTGACACTTAACCAAATTTCTCAACATGTTCCTTACCGGATCAAATTTGTTTGCACAATTGTCTTCTAAGAGGAGGTAGATGAACCTAAATGGAAGAGGATCAAACCCTCTTGCAAAATTCCCATCCAAATTGCTCTGCACAATCTTACAACTATTGTTTACATCAATGACAACATGACATAACATCATGCTTGATCTTATCCTCTGCATGCTAACAATCTCCTCATCAATGGTGTTGCCAACAATACCCACTCTAAAGTGGGGACTAAATGTTATGTTGTAAGTTGATATGTAGGAGGTATTTTTCACAGCATGTCAAATTGTGATATTTTATTTTATGGTTTAACTGCGTAGTTTTTGAGTCAAACACATGACCCATATTTCATGAGTAGTGGTTCACATGAACCCATATCTGATGTTAATGAATGGTCCACTTAGCACTCATTCCATCTAGGTGATGCACACAAGGGTGAAGCACCAGGACTTCCCGGGAGGTCACCCATCCCAATACTACTCCGAATCAAGCACACTTAACTATGGAGTTTCCCCCAAGATCAAGCCCACTTGGTTTTCTACCCCATTTAAAAAACCTTTAGCAAGTGTTGTGTCTTATGAACCATTCATTATAGAGCCCTTTTAGCTCATGAATTGATAAGTAGGATGTATTTTTTGCAGCATGTCAAATTATGATATTTTATATTAGGTTTTAACTACATAGTTTTTGAGTCAAACACATGACCCATATTTCATGAGTAGTGGTTCACATGAACCCATCTCTCATGTTAATGAATGGTCCACTTAGCACTCATTGCATCTAGGTGATGCACACAGGGGTGAAGCATTGGGACTTCTCAGGAGGTCACCCATCCTAGTACTACTCCAACTCAAGCGCACTTAACCATGGAGTTTCCCTCAAGATCAAGCCCACTTAGCTTGCTACCCCATTTACCAAACCTTTAGCAAGTTTTGTGCCTTATGAACCATTCATTATAGAGCCCCTTTAGCTCATCAATTGATAAGTAGGAGGTATTTTTTGCAGCATGTCAAATTATGATATTTTATTTTAGGGTTTAACTGCGTAATTTTTGAGTCAAACGCATGACCCATATTTCATGAGTAGTGGTTCACATGAACCCATCTCTCATGTTGATGAATGGTCCACTTAGCACTCATTGCATCTAGGTGATGCACACAGGGGTGAAGCATTGGGACTTCCCAGGAGGTCACCCATCCCAGTACTACTCCAACTCAAGCACACTTAACCATGGAGTTTCCCCCAAGATCAAGCCCACTTAGCTTGCTACCCCATTTACAAAACCTTCAGCAAGTGTTGTGCCTTATGAACCATTCATTATAGAGCCCCTTTAGCTCATCAATTGATAAGTAGGAGGTATTTTTTGCAGCATGTCAAATTATTATATTTTATTTTAGGGTTTAACTGCGTAGTTTTTGAGTCAAACACATGACCCATATTTCATGAGTAGTGGTTCACATGAACCCATCTCTCATGTTAATGAATGGTCCACTTAGCACTCATTGCATTTAGGTGATGCACACAAGGGTGAAGTATAGGGACTTCCCAGGAGGTCACCCATCCTAGTACTACTTCGACTCAAGCACACTTAACCATGGAGTTTCCCCCAAGATCAAGCCCACTTAGCTTGCTACCCCATTTGCAAAACCTTCAGCAAGTTTTGTGCCTTATGAACCATTCATTATAGAGCCCCTTTAGCTCATCAATTAATAAGTAGGATGTATTTTTCGTAGCATGTCAAATTATGATATTTTATTTTAGGGTTTAACTGAATAGTTTTTGAGTCAAACACATGACCCATATTTCATGAGTAGTGGTTCACATGAACCCATCTCTCATGTTAATGAATGGTCCACTTAGAACTCATTGCATCTAGGTGATGCACACAGGGGTGAAGCATCAGGACTTCCCAAGAGGACTTCCCAGTTCATAAGGCACAACACTTGTTGAAGGTTTTGCAAATGGGGTAGCAAGCTAAGTGGGCTTGATCTTGGGAGAAACGCCATGGTTAAGTGTGCTTGAGTCAAAGTAGTACTGGGATGGGAGGCCTCCTGAGAAGTCCCAATGCTTGATCTTGGGGGAAATGTTTTTGGTCTGGACAACTAAGAGGGGAGGGGTGAATTAGTTGTCACACAATTTAAACTTTTTTACTTTTAATCTTCTTTTACATCTTCTAATCAAATTAATGATATAAACATTAAAGCATGAATCAATAACACAAGAGAAGAAACATAAACAACACACTTAACACCAAGATTTTTGTTGTGGAAACCTATTTAAGGGAAAAACCATGGTGGGGGTTAACCCACAAAGATTATACTCTATTAAAAGTATTACAAAAGGGAATGCACATGCATTCGGGCTCACTGTCCAGAGCTCACTACTCAAAGGAAGGCTCACTGCCTATAGAAAGAGAATTACAATGAGTTTGAACTGATAGTTAGCATCTACCAATGCAAGGATTCAGTTTCGGTTAAGCACAAAATACTAACTTGATACACTTCATCCTTACTCTGCCCTATTTACTACTCTTCTATCATCTGAACCTTAGATTTTTGCCATTTTTGCACTTATTCCATAGTCACATCACACACACCTAAATCACTTCAATCCATCAGCTATATATATATATCTGCACCATGATATTTAATCACTTTTCAGTCAGCTTCAAGAATACATAGAACTTTGTTGAAAACTCTGCTCTGTCAGCTAAATCCATACACCAAGGTTGATGCATACAAGAAATAACACTTGAAGGTCACCATTCATGTCAGCCACTAACATTATATCCCATATGCAACTCACCAAAACACTTCTACCAGATTCATATAAGGATCTAACATAGGTCGATCTGTTCTTTACTGAACTGTTCTGTCATATTAGGACCTAGTACTCAGATGCTCATAACTTTTAATCCCCTTGTCACTAGAGGCTGACATCTTGGATTTGGATTGTCCTGACATTCCTCTACACTACCTCATATATGCAACACATAATGATTGACTGGAGAAATCCGCTGACTGAAATACTGAACTCTGCCCTATAATTTGTTCCTATCTATCCAGACTTGACAAATCTTGAAACTAACTTCTGGTATGATCTGACACTGCACTATAGATATGTGGAATGAACTTAGTTACCATCAATGACAACGGCGGTCATGCATAGTAGTGTCTCTTGCCAACAATCTCCCCCGTTGGCATTGATGACAACACTTAGTGAAAAATGACTAAGTGTTACTCCCCCTTACTCTCTACTCTTATGCTCTCCATTGATTCCAAAGCTCCCGCTTTGCTGGATTCTGTTGTGACTTGCACACACGCCCCATTTTTCCAAATGGAGACCCCCTCTTTTTCTTTGGCTTGAAGTCTTAACCTTTCTTCCTTATGATGATGAGAAGGTGAAATTGTGCTTAGAATAAAGGATTTGCTTCAAATTTGAGTTCTTGGCATGTTTGAAGTGATTTGATATCATGCATGATTGATTTGGAAGTGTCTTGAGTGGTATTGTGCCTGAAAGATAGCCATTTGTTTCCTTTTGTGCTAAAATTGGGTGTTACTGCATTTTGCTCCAAACTCTCATATCACTGGATATTGGCCTTGAAATTCCTAGTTTCTAGGTCTCATATTTACAAAATCATGTCAAATTCCACTAGATTTCACTAAGGGTTCCATATGCTTTCATCCTGTCACATGGTCCTGAAGCCCTGATTTGGCTAAGTCTCAAACCTTGAAAATCTTGAAAAATGGCTAAGTCTAAAATCTGGTGGAACCTTAAAATTCTAGAATTTGCATGTGAAATCCTATGGATTTGGAACCTATCTCAAACATCCTGAAAGCATATTTAAAAATATTTAAAGTATAAGAATATCTAAACTTATACTTAAATATACTTTCACCCTAGACCTTTTCAAATCTGGCACTAGAAATGACCCCAACCAACCTTTGCACTAAAACTGCCTCCTACCAACTTTTGCGCTAAAAATAGTTTTCACGGACCTTGCGCTAAAAGTGCCCTTGACCGATCCAAAACATAAAAATAGTCAACAGTCTTCAAAAATCCCGCCACCATGTCCTTGCGCTAAAATCACCATGGTCCAACCTTACGCTAAAAAAGTTGTCAACCGACCTCCATCAGACACCTTGAAGATCTGCGCAAAGTCAGTCACATAAAAAATCAACGCTGAATTAACACTTTACACTTTGTGCTAAATTCATTCGCCACTGACTTGCACTGAAATTCACACCAATTGACCTCATGAAACATTACTAGTCAATCAGACCTAAAATCCCCACAAGTTCAGATGGACCTAAAATCCCCGCAAGGTCAGATGAACCTAAAATGCCCGCAAGGTCGGATGAACCCAAAATTCCCGCTAGGTCAGATGAAAGCAAAATCAGTGTTTTTTGGTATTTTGGCCTAAAATTGATTTTTTCAAGGGGCAAATTGGATTTTCTTGATGGATTTGAATTGTATATCTATTGTTCATATCATGATGAACATTTTACCAAGTTTGTGTGGATTTTTGGCATGTTTTACAATAATTAATGCTACTACACATAAAAGGTCAGTGACCCCCAAAAATCTCACTTTTTACAGAAAATGCTAGAAAAACATGAAATAAAAGTTTCCAAATGGATCCTAATGACTACAAAAACTTCCTAGATCAATATATTGGCCAAATGGGTACTCAAACATGGTAAAAAAATGCAGAAAATCATGTGAAAATCACTAGATTTAAGAGGTTGTTCATAGAGAAAGTGACATTGACAATGGGTTGTTTTTCACTGATCCATGACTGCAAATGGACATGTTTTGATCCAAATTGATGAAAAATGACTTGTTTAAGATGGAATTGATGCTTTTCATGGTGAATTGTAAGTCTTGGAGGACAAAGAGCCAATTGAAGTTGTCTTGGAAGGATGAACACACAGAGGTACCTTGCTGACCCGGAGTTGCAGAATTGACATTTTATCAACCAAATTGCTCTTGTACCTGCAAGAGAAAGTATAATGTCCAAGATGATGGAGATGAGCTACAAGAGCTAGGAGACACTAAAGATCATGCCTACATCACTATTATTCCTGCAGATCTAATTCATTGCGCAAGACTTGTTCATAGTTGTCTGAGTCATCTAGTCATGCAATGTTGGTCCAACAGGCATCTAGATGGATATATCTTCACTAAAATGTGTCACATACTCCTCTTTGTTGCAAGTATGGGCCTAACCGATGTTGTCGTTGATGTCAACATACTCCTGTTGTATTGATGATAAGGATTGGATGAGTTGTATATTGAGGATATTGAGAAAATTAGTCCTATTAGGAACATAGAAGAACAATGAAGATAGTGAGGTAAAGATCCTAGGTAAGATGAAGATCAGAGGATGCACATCAAAGGGTTTGTAAATATGTGTCTTAAGATGATCTAGTAAATATTTTAGAGATCCAGATGAAGATATGAAGAAGTTATGGCCACTTAAGTAAAACTGGTTGTGGCAGATGTTCAGAGGTGACAGAGTGACACAGATAGGTCCGGTGAGATCCAGAAATGCAATATCTTGTTCTGTGGATTTGGTGGAGTGTTTAGGAAGTCAATGTAAATTGACAACTCAATTAGTTCGTGGTCTAGAGGTCTGTAAACATCTATTCCAATATGACAGTGATAACAGACTGTGTTCTTGAGGTTCTGGATGAAGGAAAGAATGATTTCATTAAGAAGAAGTAGTGTGGATTTCTTGGTGATTTAGGCAAGCTTGTGGAGGTCTTTGGATTGTGTCCAGTTCATGTTGGTGGTCTGCATTGAAGATTGAGCTCATAATTAAAGAATCACTTTCCTCCTGATGATGGGTCATGGAGTATGATCTGAAACGTTGAGTCAAAAAAGCATACATAGTTTTTTCCCATAAGCACTACGATTATCATTATGGACTGTGGAAGTATCATGTCTACAATTAAAGAATTACTTCCTGATGATGATGTCCTTCCTAAGTCTAGCTGACCGGATGAGTTACACATCCTGCGGATGATCTTGAATATGTTCTATGAAGAATGGCATGTTCCTAAAGGAAGATTGAAGTCTCAGATCTATGTGGCTGACAGTGTGTTGATCCGCATGAAGTCTTTTTGTAATTAGTCATGTTGTATTTATATATTTTCTCTGTAATGTATGCCGACTTGGATGATTATCCCTAAGTCAATGTCTTGTATAAATAAAGAGTTGTAAAGTCATTCCAAAGGCATCTTGTGGAGATGAGAGTGTGGTAGAGAGCAGAGGAGAGAAAGGTAGAGAAGAAGTTTTGGGCTTAAATGGAATTGACTCAAGCATGGTGAAGATGCTATTCTTCAGTTCAAGTATGTAATATTTATTATTCTATAGACAGTGTGTCTCCTGTAGGCAGTGGGCCTCTTCTGAGCAATGTGCTCAGGTAGTGAGCCCTAATTGGCATGTGCCATTTTGTTCTTCGTATTCTTTTAATAGAGAATACAATCTTGGGTTAGTCACCCCATGGTTTTTCCCTTAACCAGGTTTTCCATGTTAAAATCTTGGTGTCATATGTGTTAATGTGTTTCTATTCTTGAATTGTTGCATTATGGTTCCATGATTGATTTATTATTATGCTGCTGAATTAAGCAAAGGATTTGAGTGATTAATTGGAAGAAAGTTTTGGACAACTAATTCACCCCCCCTCTCAGTTGTCTGTCCTACATCTAACACTCTTGATCTAGTCAGCACTTGGAATCCCATGAAAATCTGCATTAGCTCATATTTTTAAGTGTCATGTGACTCTATTTTGGCTTTATTAGGCCTTGAAAATTGACTTTTCATCATGTACAACCAAATGGGTATCCGTTTTGTCTAGATTCAATGTATTTGCAAGCTATTTTTTGTCTTTTTCCTAAAAGACAAAGGCAAATCCGAAAATGTAACAAACTGATGTACTTCATTAAATGCCATGTAATATGGACCGTTGGTGTCGAGTTAATCTCCACCATCCATTGAAAAAATCGGTATGGTGCTTTGTCTATAAAAGGGCCATCATTCTCTCATTGTAATAAGAAAGATTTGACACTAAATTGCTGAGACTCTGCCAAATTGTGATCAACACAAAGCAAGTTTTGCAAGTTGCTGGGAATTTGTGTTCTTATGTTATCCTCTTTGGATTTCATGGTTCATATCAATCTGAATTTAATTAGTTGTGTTTTTCCAATGATGGGTAAATGTTAAGATATCTGATGAATGCTTTGGTCCATACTATTAGTGCTTGTTGATGGTAAGTTGCTATGTATAGTTAGCCTGGGCCCTATCATTGAATATAGTTCAGTTGGTCTCCATTAGTTTAGCTACACCATTGTCTGGGTGTTTAATAAGTGATTGCAATTTGAAAATCATAAGGATCCTTTTAAAGATTGCATCATTTCTTGCAACATTGTGGGTTTCCTATCCTAGTGAAATAGGAAATGGTTTATTGAAAGTATTTGTCTATCTATAGCATTTTACCTCATTGTGACTGTCACTTAGGATCTCTTATCCCTTCTCTCTCTCCTTTTCCTTTTGTATTTTATTTGCATAAATTTTGGTACATTTAGGTTATAAGTAGCACATATATTATACATCTGCTAAAGGTATCATAGGGTTTCTACATACATACTGCTGTCATATTCCATAAACCCTACATTTATGTAAGACACCTTATTGGCATAGCTAGACATTCCACTGAAGTTATTCTAAGCAAGCTAAGACCTAGCTGTATTATCCTTGGGGCAGTCCTATCTAGGATAGGATACCTTTTTCAAGAGGGGTGTGATACTAGCAATCATACCTGCGTTGTTGTGTGCTAAAATCAGCATCAACAAATTCCTCATTCTTCACTATTCTTCACTCCCCCTTTGACATCAATGACAAAGGATGGGGTCTGCAAGCCAAAATTCTCAAAAATTCTGTATATAGTGCTGCATATGTACATCCAATCATTGAGTTATATATACATAAACTTGAGTATATCTCCAAAAATGTTCTTCAAGATGACCAACTCTATATCCCAACTCTTCTTCATACTATTCAAAGTTGAAATGTGGCCATTTAACAAGAATGCTTGTGCTTCATCTTTCCGGAGGTCAATGGGATCACTTGTTTATATAGCAGTTTGGGCTTCTGATAGAGCATTGAACATTGCTTCTATCTTGGGGGAAACCAATCCCCAGAGCTCACCCATTCTTGCTTCAATGTTCTCCTTTTCTCTTGTTACTTTCTTTATTACTTCTATCAGGCTAATTGCTTGACACTCCTTGCTTGCCACTAATACTATCAACAGATCAAAAGCTTGGGACATTCTTGATAATTTCTGTTTGGTGTCCTTTATTTTATCTTCTATATCCTCGAAGACTTTAGGATTAGATAGACAAAACATATATATCCTACCTCCTTCTGAAAGAGCATTTTGAACACTCTTTATACTATTATCTAGCACCAATCTATCTATCCCAACCATGCCTTTAATTGCATCAAATCTTTTTCTGCTAAATTCATTCTGAACTTTAACTTCTACAAATTTTTCAAGGGACTCAAAGTGAGTATTTATAGAATTTACAAGACTTTTCAGATGTCCGGAGGGAGAGTCAGAAGGATTCTTCTAGAGGGTTGGCATTATCTTCTCTAATACTCCAGTTACAAGACTTAACAGCTCACTGTCCTCTAAGTGAGATTTCAATATCTTTTCACTTGCTTTGGCTTGTGTGAAGGATGTTATCTTCATCATTTGGACCGGAGAGAGAATATCCAAATTGATTGGTCCTTGAATTAGTTCTGGTTCATCAAACTCTAGCATCTCTTTACTCAAAAAACTTTTCACTGCATCTGTAGTGTCTCTTGCCACCATTTCCGAACCACTTTCCTTTCTTTGAGTTTTCACAATATCAGGACTATCAACATTTGAACCATCTTCTTCTACTTTATCTTCCTTACCTCTAACTTCTTTTTTTGGTTCACCTTTCTCTGTGTTATCTATAGCCCAGATTATTTCCTTTGACTTCACTATTTGTAATATGTTCCTAAGGATCTTGTGTAGCAGTAGTAAGCTCAACATTATCTTCTTTTCCGGATTGATCAGGAGAAATTGGAGTATCTCTTGCATGATTAGTTTGATCCGCCATCTCTGTATCTTCTTTATTTATTTGTTCCTCTTTTGGAACATAGGAGTCGTCAGCCTTGGTTTGTTGCTCACTAGTTTTCATCTTTTCAATATCTGGGATTGATGAATCAATCCCAACATCAATCTTATCCTCAACAAATGGAAGATTCTGTCTCTTCAATGCACTTAGAAGTATTTCATATGTTTCTTTGACTATTTGGTCTAATTCTCTCAAGCATCAGTTTGTTCATTCTCTTCTTGCTCTTGAATTTATCCTTTACTTCTTTGATTATCATATTCATTTGAACTTGAGTGATCTGAGGTCATAGTTTTATCAATACATGTTCTCTAAGCTCCATATCCTTGCTTTTTGCATTTTCTTTCCTCAACTCCAAAATGTTTGCAATACTTGGAGGGATCTTAGAAGTTATTCAATTAGGGCCTTATTATAGATATTTAGATATCTAATTGTTGCTTCCTCTAACACCCTCTTATCTGTGTCACTATATTCATCATTAAATTCAATCATGGGTTTCAAATTTCCATCCACAGTGACTGATTTTATTACATCTTCCATGGAAATTGTGGCCTTCTCAACATATGTATCTATCTTTTGCCTTTTACTAGCCCTTGTGCTTCTAGAGGGCTTCTCCTTAGTCACCTTGGCAACTTTTCTTCTAGAGGCTTTCAACTCCTTTACCTTAGCATCTAAATCTGTTTCTTCTTCATCAACTTTCATGCTCTTTTAAGTTCTTGTAGCCTTTGTTTTTACTCTTTTCCCTTCTTTTCCTGATGACTTTCTTTCTGGTTTCTCAAGATCAGCAAGTTTTGGAGGAATAGGGGTAGCAGCTGAGCTTCTAGTGGTCCTTGTTGTGGAGGATTCTACCAGAGCTCCTCCTTGTTTCTTATCTTGTTTCTCCTTTTCTACCTTTTCAGACCTTTCCTTGAATTGCCTCATAGCTTCCATTATGAGACCTAGATTCTTAGCCAATTGCTCAACTTCTTTTCTCACTTTCCTTTTGGTTTTAGGTTTTGTGAGCTCATCATTTAGTTTTACAATTAGTTCCTCATATGTCCCAAACCTTTCAACTGTTGTATCTTTTGGCTTGCTCAAAAGATGTTGAGCATAAACATTCCAAATTTTCTCATCCACCTCATATCCCATAGGCATGATCCAGACAGTTCTGGGTTCTTCTACTTCCATTAAGCATTGATCAGTGTCAACCATGAAACATATTTCATTCTTGTACTTCTAAACAATTGTTGTAGGGATTCTTTCCCTTGAATACATCATACTCTATAAGTTCTTGAAGTATCCTCAGATTGTATTTTTCTATACTGTATAGTTATCGATGCTGCATAGGTGATCTCTAATCTAAATAGCAACTAGCTCATCATTAGTCCAGTACACACCCTTTACTCCAAGCACTTCATTCATATAGTAGAAGAACAAACATAGAACCAATGTGCCATATTTAAAAGCATTTTTCTTGTCTTTCTCGATTTTGTTCAAGTTCTCAATCAGCTGGTTCTGTAATAGGTCACATAGGTCATAATCTACATTCTCCTTCAACATTTGATATGCTGCATATATGGCAGTTCTAGAGACTGAATTCTCTCTACTAGAGTGACATATCTTGTAGCCAATTACCATGGAAGCAAACTTCATATCTAGTTCTATAATGTCATTTATGGTCATAGCCCTCTTATCAAATTTTGCACCAGTGGCATCAGGAACAGTTTGGTTTTTCACAGATTTCAACATGGGTAATCCACCAGTTGAGTTTAACCTAGTCACAATTCTAATAACATCCTTAGTAATCTTGAATGGTTTTAATAGCCATATGAATTCATCATACATCTGACTCAAAACATATTGGACCCATTCATCTTCATCAAATATTGGAAATCCCATAATTTGAATAAAATATTTTTCATGTAGTGCCTTATACTTGGGTTTAAGATCATGATTTTCATCGATTAGTTGACTCTCAAATAGATCTACAAACCTTAAGTCCCCACATTTATCTATGCTCACATGGATATAAACCCTAATATCTTTAATATCCAGTACACCGTACGAAACACTTGAAAATGCACCTAATGGGTCGACTTCTAGAGATTTGTGTGGATGTTTCTTAAATTTGGGTTGAGGCCTTTCAGTAATGTCAATGACCAAAGGTGTAGCCATTGCAAAAATATTATAAGTTCAAAGCTTCGCAGATAAATACCTTTTTCATGAGATTAGGGTTGACGGATAAATTCGTCAGTCGTACTTCAATTTCTTAGTTCAGACACTATTCTTCTTGCTTTCTTCAAGTGAAAAATGATTCAAATGAGGAGTAAACACCTTTTTATGCTTTGCAAAACCTAATTTGCTTTTGTTATAAATTCTCTACCCTAACTTCATCTGGTTACTCAGTTTCTTTAAGAGTTCTTCATGAATCACTTCAAAAATTTCCATATCAAAATCTTCTCTTCTGGAAATCCTTCCAAAAGTTCTGAAACAATTTAAAATATCTTCTCTTATTGTGCCAAATCTAGGCACCCACTTACTGGCTAGGGGAGTTTGATTTTTAATGTAGCTCCCCTTGAGCCAAAGCTCCTAATTCAATTCCCAGAGGAATTATCAGCACCAGATTCTGGTGCGGACCCATTATTATTGTTCATAATTGTTTTCTTGACCCATGTCTTGCTCATTTCATTCTGGATCTCATTCACATCAATTTTTTCTTTGCCTTTGTCTTGTCTCTACTCATCCAATTTTCTATTTACTGGACCTCTTCTTTCATTAATCCTACTTCTGTAGAATCTTGCAATATAACCAAATTTATTGCAATTAAATCACAAAACATTTCTTTGCTTATATACTTGATTTCCTCTTGAACTGCACTGATTAGCCATGTGTCCAAATCCATTGCAAGTAAAGCAGTAACCATTGAAAGAGTTTCCATTTCCTCTATTGTTAGAGTTATTCATTATCATACTTTTGCATTCAATTGATCTATGACCATACCTCTTACACTTGAAGCATTGACCGGAGAAGGATAGACCATTTTGATTAACTCTGCCTCTGCACTAAGTAACTCTATGACCAAATTTATTGCAGTTGAAACAATTGCCATTGAAGGATGGATATCTTTGAGCATTAGGCTATCTTACGAGAGGTCTTCTAGGTCTATTTCTCCCATTCCTTGGTTGAAAATTTCTTTGTCCAAATCTGGAGCTTTCACATTTCTCATATCCAAGACTATGCTTGTCATCAACCCCTTTTTGTCCTTCAAGCAGTGCTTCAATTTTGGCTAAGCTTATCTTGAACTTCTCCTTGTATTCATTTGCAACTTCTAGGTCATGTTTGAGAGTGACAATTTGCCTCTCAAGTTCTCTTTCATTTTTTCTGCTTTCATGTAGATTAGACTCCAGGAGGCTAGCTATTTTGTCCAATTTCCAGCATTCCTCAACTCTTTCTTTTAAAGATTGATTCAGTTCTTCTTCGGTCTTCTTCCTTTCTTCAATTCTTTGGTTAGCCTCATCACCCTAGATTCCATCTCATGTTTCAGGACAACAACTTCTTTAGCTAACTTCTCACATTCCTTTGTCTTCTCTTTCAGGGCCTTGTTAATGTCTTCATTATGATTCCATGGATGAGGATGTTGGTCTTTCTTCTTTTCATTAGATTTTCTTAATTTTTCTTTTAGAGTCTCAATGCAGTCTTCGACATTTTTAAGGTTCTCTTGTAGTTCATTGACTTCTGCTCTAGATTGAATAAGATATTCTAAAGCAAGATTAAGTTGTCCCTGAAGGTTGTAATCATCCATTTTATTATCTTCTTAAATCTTCCTCAAGCTGTTAAACCTTTTCAAAGAAACCTTGTTCTGATACCAATTATTGGAATTGGTCTGGACAACTAAGAGGGGGGTGAATTAGTTGTCACACAATTTAAACTTTTCTATTTTTAATCTTCTTTTACATCTTCGAATCAAATTAATGATATAAACATTAAAGCATGAATCAACAACACAAGAGCAGAAACATAAACAACACACTTGACACCAAGATTTTTGACATGGAAACCCGGTTAAGGGAAAAACCATGGTGGGGGTTAACCCACAAATATTATACTCTATTAAAAGTATTACAAAAGGGAATGCACATGCATTCAAGCTCACTTCCCAAAGCTCACTACTCAAAGGAAGGCTCACTGCCTACAGAAAGAGAATTACAATGAGTTTGAACTGATAGTTAGCATCTACCAATGTAATGATTTGGTTATGATTAAGCACAAAATACTGACTTGATACACTTCATCCTTACTCTGCCATGTTTACTGCTCTTCTATCATCTAAACCTTAGATTTCTGCCCTTTTCACACTTATTCCATAGTCGCATCACACACACCTAAATCACTTCAATCCATCAGCTATATATATATCTGCATCATGATATTTAATCACTTTTCAGTCAGCTTTAAGAATACTTAGAACTTTGTTGAAGACTCTGCTCTGTCGGTTAAATCCATACACCAATGTTGATGCGTACCAGAAATAACACTTGAAGATCACCATTCATGTTATCCACTAACATTATATCCCATACACAATGCACCAAAACACTTCTACTAGATCTGTATAAGGATCTAACATAGGTCAGCCTATTCTTTACTGAACAATTTTGTCATATTAGGACCTGGTACTCAGATGCTCATAACTTTTAATCCCCTTGTCACCGGAGGCTGACATCTTGGATTTGGATTGTCCTGACATTCCTCTACACTACCTCAATTATGCAACACACAATTATTGACTAGAGAAATCCATTGACTGAAATACCAAACTCTACCCTATACTCTGTTCCTGTCTATCCAGACTTGACAAATCTTGAAACTGACTTCTGGTATGATCTGACGCTGCACTGCAGATATGTGGAATGAACTTAGTTGCCATCAATGACAAAACTGGTCATGTGTGGTAGTATCTCTTTCCAACACTTCCATCTATCATTCTCCATCCCACCACCTAGACTTGACTAGCTCAAGTAGAAAACAAACTATGCATCCTTTGAAAGCTCAAGTATTTATCAAACCTAGAAGCAACAGACTACTCATGAAACCATATGTTGTCATGCATACCACTTGCTAAATTTTCTACAACGATCCATCTATCCTAGATCAGATCAACATCCTTTTATGGATATATCTTTCCTACATTAAGGCTTTATCTATCTATCAACCCTGAACAACCTCTTTGGCAAGAGAATATGTCGGTATGTGTTTACTTTGTCAGTTAGTCTTTTTCTTTTTGGTTTATCATTTGTTCCTTTCTAATACCTAGTCAAGACTACCTCATTTTTTTCTATATCTTGGTATGTTGTGATATAGTATGGATTGGGGCATAGTCATTACTTTCGTATGTTGTGTTTGTGGGATGAGCTTATTATCCTATATTGTGTTGGAATTAGCATCTTGAATATCAATATCTTTCACATCTAAGGTTTTGTAAAGGCCTTATGTGTATTAAGACTATTCTATGATAAGACTATTTTCCATTCACATGTCCAACAAGGTTCTATTATGTCTAGTGGATGTAAGTTCAAACCATTTGTTTGCAGAGTCAGCATTCTCAAATTGGATACAACATCATTGGTCTTCTATACCCTAGTGCATAACATCCATTGTTATATCAAAATAAGGATTGCTTTCTATAAATATTTGTGTAGCTGTTGCAACATCACCCCATCCATCCCACCCATCCATCTCACCCATACATCCTAATACATCTATAGCTTTAATGAAGAATGATCAATATCATATCACTTTTTCTATTCCTTGTCCATTTATATTCTATCTTTTATATGACCTTTCTATCTTCATCTACATCTCTCTATCTACTCACCCTTTTATCTTCTTTTCATTTTGATAGCACACCTGTATTCTTTGAACCCAACTTTCCTCTTGAGGGGGAATCCTCATTATCATCATCATTCATATTATTGACATACCACATCCTTTCCATACCAATATAGCTAATCTATCTATCCATATTATCTAATCACATCCTTTGGTCTTGATCCTAATCTTGTCATAAATCAATCATCAATCTATCATCAATGGGATATATCATTCCCATGTATCCTTGTGTTGATCTAGGGATATATCATTCCCCACAATGACAAAACTAGCCTTATCAATCATCATCAATTAATCATTGGTTTACAACTTGACAAGGGCAATACCTTGTTTATTTTTGAATCATCATCATTCATCTTATTCATTAAATTACCATTATCTTCCCTTGTCACCCTTGCTTTGAGTGACTGGGGCATCACCATATCTAATCCAATCATTTTCTTCCAACCATGATCTTCTAAATCAATTTTCTTCTATCCAATCAAACACTACATTTTAAACTTCTTTGAAATGATATTACTTTGCAACACCATGAGTCTCTCACTTCCACTTCCATTCAAGAAAATCAAGAGCTATGTCAAGAGCATAATCTAAAGCATGTGGAAACATCAACCCTTTATCTAAATCAAGATCAAAGCACCTCCATCCAACCCATCCATAACCTATATCTTTTCTATGATTAAGATATTATCTTTGATGAAGAACCTATACATGAGCAAATTAATCCCATCCATAGCACACTTAATCATATCTATGATCAAGACCCCATCTATGATCAAGATCCTATCTATGACCATCAGAACCATGATGATCCTCTATTAAGTCTACTTTATGCATTCCACAGTCAAGAGATTATCACCCTACCTATCCATATTCCCACACCTATCCATGAGAAAGCTATCCATACTATTCCAATCCACCTTCCACCTAGTCCTATCCATGATCCAACAACATCTAATTCCTTTGATGAGACACATGATCCCCAAGAAAGCATTGACAATCAAACCCGTCACTTGGATCCTATCCCTTCATCTCCTACTAAGCATAATGTTAGTAAAGATCCAAGCATCCCATGTCATCCATTGCATGGTCCCACATTGTCTCTTGTGGATCCTCCACCATCTCCTATGAATCCCATTCCAAATCCATTATCCTATCCCCTTGGTCTTACCACCTTCATCCATGAATGTTATTCCTAAGGAGAACAACAACCACTATCCACCACTTCACTCTCTCCATAAAATAATGGACTCATGTCTTATTTCCAAAACAAACATCCCATTGCATATCATATGTTCCAAAACATGAACTATCAAGGCAAAGGTTTAGGCCTTCATGAGCAAGGTATCTTAGAGCCCACCATGTCACAATCCATCCTTGAGGAAATGGTCTTGGTTTTTCATCCCAATAAATATGGTCCAATGATGTTGGTACCACCTCCACACCTCCTCCAACTACTTCTTCCACTCCATATCCTAGTGCACCTTATCGTACCTTTCACTCATATGTCACCATCCCTCCTCCATCATCATACCATTTGTAAAAGCATGTGACCATACATCTCCCTCCATCCACTCTTCCCCCACTCCTTCCAACTCCTAATATTCCAATCCTTCCATCCCCTAATCCCTTCATCCATCAATACACGCATTCTTCCATCTACACATCTCTTCCCCTTATATCCCCTATCATACCTAATCATGGCCAACGAATGCACACATCAACCCCATATGAAGATATTCCTAATCCTATGAGATTCAAAAATAAAAATTTGGATGCTCCCACACATATAGAAGAATACCTACAAAAGCCTCAAGAATATCATGCCATAGGGCATCAATACACAAATTCAAAGCCAAATCCATCTCAAAAGCTGCATATGCCCACACACCTCAAAGAAAAAATGAAAATGGTGTGGTTCCCCAAGTAACAAGCTATTAAGTCAAATAAAGTATCCACATCTCAATCTATCCCCCAATTCCAAAATTTCCACTCCCCATTAAAAAATCCTACAAATCCTAAATCAATTTGGGTTACTAAATCTCTAAATCGACAGGTTCCAAATTCCCTATCTTGATTCCCATTGCTCCCCACTCCCCATCCTAGTCAAAAGCTTCAAAATCTATCATGATGTGTGCAACAATTGGTCTTGGTTCCCCACAATTCCATGCCATTTCCATATAACTCCATCCTCCCATCTTACATCCCTTATCCAACATATATCCCCCATCACACCTCTATGGCCCATGCTTTTGCTCCATCACCCATTTATCCTTCCATCTCCATCCATCATCCATATCATAATCCACCATCCATTCCATTTACATATTCCCACATCTACCAACATCCATGTGTGTAATGTTACCTAATATAGTCCATGTGCAAACATACATTAAAGTGCTAACATACTACCTTGCTATTGGAAACAACTACTTGAGTCCTTATCCTCCATGCTATCCAAACAAAAGTAAAAAAAAACTCAAAATAGTAAAGAGAAATCCCTTCATCCAATGGTGAAAACTTGGCAAACATGCACCTTGGATAAGTATGATGATGAAAAAAAAAAGCGTCATGTATAGGTTGATTATCTATGTACCTTACACTTGGGGGCATGTTGTCTCATTTACCCATCCTATCATTCATTCTACATATCCTTCCTATCATATCTTCCTTATCCGTTATATCCACATAATTATCCCCTTGATCCAGTTCCTTTTTCCTCCTTTTTAATCTTGACACAGATAGAGGAAAAATGTTGAAACATGCTTTGAAAAGTTTTTTGATATACCTCATCATTTCCAACCAATCCAATCAATCCTATCATCATAAGCTTTGTCATGTAAAATCCTAAACATTATACCTAGAATGGGGCATGTTATTCCTATGCAACATAGTATTTGGTGATCACATTCTAAGAACCTCATCCATTCCATCCACTATTACCTTTTTTTTTTCATCCTTCTATCATGAGTCTTCCATACCATTTGCTATCACCCATCCTTTTATTCACTTATCTAATCCCATATTTCTCCTTGCATCTAGAACTATTTTTCCCTTGTCATTGGTATCTAGTACTAAGGCTAACCAAATGCAATCCAATGTCACCTAGTCATCTCAATCCATCAAGACTTCCATCTCTCTCTTGTTCCATCTATCACTCTCCATCCCACCACCTAACTTGACTAGATCAAGTAGAAAATGAACTATGCATCCTTTGAAAGCTCAAGTATTTATCAAACCTAGAAGCAACAGACTACTCATGAAGCCATATTTTGTCCTGCATACCACTTCCGACATCTACTACAACAGTCCATCTATCATAGATCAGATCAACAGCCTCTAATGAATATATATTTCCTATAGTAAGGCTTTATCTATCTATCAACCTTGAACAACCTCTTTGACAAGAGAATATGTCGGCTATGTGTTTACTTTGTTAGTCAGTCTTTTTCTTTTTGGTTTATCTTTTGTTCCTTTCTAATACATAGTCAAGACTACCTCAATTTTTTCTATATCTTGGTATGTTGCGATACAGTATGGATTGGGGCATAATCATTGCTTTCATATGTTGTGTTTGTGGGATGAGCTTATTATCCTACTATGGCTAATATTTATCTTGTTTGTGTTGGAATTGGCATCTTGCTTATCAATATCTTTTGTATCTAAGATTCTGTAAAGGCCTTGTGTGTATTAAGACTATTCTATGCTAAGACTATTTTCCATTCACATGTCCAACAAGGTTCTATTATGTCTAGTGGATATAAGTTCAAACCATTTGTTTGTAGAGTCAACGTCCTCGAATTGGATACATTGTCACCTTGGTCTTCTATACCCTGGTGCATAACATCCATTGCTATATCAAAATAATGATTGCTCTTTATAAATATTTGCATAACTATTGCAACATCAGCCCATCCATCCCACTCATCCATCTCACCCATACATCCTAATACATCTATAGCTTTCATGAAGATCGATCAATATCATATCACTTTTTCTATCCTTTGTCCATTTATCTTCCCTCTTTTATCTAACCTTTTCATCTTCATCTACATCTCTCTATCTACTCATCCTTTTATCTTCCTTTCATTTCAAGAGCACACATGTATTCTTTGAACCCAACTTTCCTCTTGAGGGGGCATCCTCATTATCATCATCATTCATCTTATCAACATACCACATCCTTTTCATACCAATCTAGCTAATCAATCTATCCATATTATCCAATCACATCCTTTGGTCTTGATCCTAATCTTGTCATAAATCAATCATCAATCTATCATCAATGGGATATATCATTCCCACATCCTTGTGTTGATCTAGGGATATATTGTTCCCCACAATGACAACACTAGACTTATCAATCATCATCAATTAATCATTGGTTTACAACTTGACAGGGGCAATACCTTGTTTATTTTTGAATCATCATCATTCATCTTATTCATTAAATTACCATTATCTTCCCTTGTCACCCTCACTTTGAGTGACTGGGGCATCACCAACTCTAATCCAATCATTTTTTTCCAACCATGATATTCTAAATCAATTTTATTCTATCCAATCAAACTCTACATTTTAAACTTATTTGAAATGATGTTACTTTGCAACACCATATCAAAGAGGGGCAAAATGCAAACACCTAAAAATGACCCTTTGCATTATTGGTCTTGCATACATCAGATTCATCTAAATCACTTGCATCCAACATTAATTAAATAACTTGATTATTTAATTATTTCATAGATTTCCTCTAATTCCCCTAATTCCAACATTAATTGAATAAATTCTATTTATTTAATTAATCTCATTAATTTCCTCTTTTATCTTCCAAATTAAATAATTTTAATTATTTAATTAAATTATCCCCTTTAAAATTCTACAAATCCACATTAATTAAATAAATTAATTATTTAATTAATTCATCATCCTAATTCCTCTTATCCATAATTAAATAATTTTTAATTATTTAATTAGCCAATTATTCCTTTAAATTTAAATAAATAATTCAAACTTATTTAAGTTGACTTTATCTTCTAAAAATAAACAAAATTAATATTTTATTTATATTCCTCTATCATGCAAAATAAATTAAATAAAATTATTTGTTTAATTTATTCTCTATATTTAATCTTATTCTTTCATCAATCATACACAATTAATTAAATAAATTTATTTATTTAATTTCTCAATTATCTTCCAATTCCTCTAAAAATAATCTTTTCTTCTATGTGCACAATTAGTCTTATTTTTAGAAATTCAAAAGGCAAATCTAAAATTGAGTTAATTGGCTATAATCATTATTATTTTTATCAATCAATTCATAAATTGGGAAAATCATTGTAAATTTATGAAATCAAATCCTATCTTTATCATAGCAAGCAGTTAACTCAATAAAATAGCTTTTTCTTCATGACACATGGCATGTGCATGCTCATCATGAGCTCTTGATTTATCTCATCCATCAATTTCATTGATTTGTCTCAACGGTTGATTGATCTTCCCTGAAACCTATATATACCCCTTCATTGCATAAAAAATCCTCTTCAATCATTCAGCTTTGAATAGTCTTCAA
This sequence comes from Cunninghamia lanceolata, assembly GCA_027924645.1. NCBI lineage: Eukaryota > Viridiplantae > Streptophyta > Pinopsida > Cupressales > Cupressaceae > Cunninghamia > Cunninghamia lanceolata. The sequence continues at coordinate 7,110,107 of BSBN01000594.1, forward strand.
TTATTTATTCTTAGGTATTTGTAAGTGCATTAAGAATACATCGCATTGTTGAGCACATTGAGCACTTTGAGCATGCAATTATCATCATCACGTCCACTTGTTGTAACCATGAGTATGCAATACATTGAAGCAATCCTCAAAAACCAAAGGATCTATACAATCTAGGTGATAGCTTCTTTGTTTGTTTCGATTCGCATTGATTTGTGTTATCATTTAGATTGATCTTTTGAAGGTTATAAGATTGAGTTATTGTTCATTGTTTGATCTTTATTATCTTGATTTTAATTATACACAACTCTGAGATTCAAAAAAGTATACTGGTAAGGGGGACCTACAGAATCATGTGTCTGTATTCACTACTATGTGTAGTGACTTCTTATTTGATGAATTTCTTCTCGTAAAACTTTTCCCACTATCTCTAGAGGATACCACGTTGGACTAGTTTTGTTCACTTCTAAACCATTATATAAATTATTTCTAGCAGCTCATAATCTAGTTTCTCCAACATTTTTAGGCCAATATAGGACCATGGGTCATGCTCACTGACCTTGTCCATTGTAGGAAAGGAGTGCAAGAGAATGTAACTAATTTTATTGGGTGTTATCAGACCATGTTTTCATAGATACTATATGTGCTCCCAGACTCTGATGTGCAATGGGTTTTCATCATAAACCTATAGCCTCATATAAAGGATAAGATCTCGCTCATGCACTATCCCTCTTTCACACACCTTTGCATGACACTCATAGATTACCAACAATTAGTTAGTCAATACAAGGGATCTTCCTCGTAGACTCCCACTGGGCAATATGATGCCCCTCTATCTTTCCAAAACTATAAGAATAATAAGAACATTATCAAAATCAATTCTAACAATAATGTACGGCAAGTAGCAGCCACGTCACTTGTTCAAAGTGTCATTGCCCTCTCTTCCTACAAGAAGGCAAGGACTCTATAGTTTACCTTGCTCTTTGAGTCACTCTATGCTAACCTGTAGGAGCTCTTAAACAATAACCTTATTGATGCAGGAGAAAATGGAGTCCGTCAAGTCATATTTTGGAAGCTTTAATTTTAAGTCAAACTTTTTTTAAATCATTTCTTGAGGGTCACATTTCTATACATCCTTGATTCTGCAGAACACCGCTATACACCTTAGTAGGTGTTTAATATCTACATTGTAACTAAGGAGCTGCCAAGTCATAATTAATGGTCATGCAGTAAGGAAATTTTAATTTTGAAACACCTTGACTATTTGAAGACCAATCTCACATACATACGACTAATGTCAATAATGTTCAATAAAGGTTTATAGAAGTGTGAAGGAAGGCATTTATTTTACTCATGGTCAAACATTCACTTAAGAAGGATAGAGGACTGGAGTAAATCAATTCTCTTCATATTGATGGCATTTAAAAGGGTAGCTAATTGTGAGCGTGGGGCAGCTGAATGGAAACTATTATTGGTGTTTTTCTTTATATATCAGCATTATAATTGTTGACGCCCCTTGACTTGGGATGTCCTTATTTAATAGTAGCAAACCTTGTTTTTGTGTTGACAATTTTTTCCTGCACCTCAACGCACCTATCCACATGTCTTTTATTTCTTAAAATAGTGATTCTCCATGAGGATGAAATGTTCAAGCTGAATGTGAAACAAGTGGAGGCGCCACTTTTTTTGGTGAGGTAGCTACAACAATAATTCAAGAAGGAATATATAGTAGTTTGGGAGAAAAGAAAAGGAGGTTTTTACACAGAAAAAAAATAGTCCAGTAAAGGGGTACCGAGCTACCCAAGAGAGAAGTCATGAAAGAACACTGAGAAGAGAGTAGAGATGGAGTGTAGAGTTTTTTCTAGTAGAATTAATGAGAGGCCATGAAGGCCATTGCTTATTTTTATGTTGTGGATATATGTAAGTTGATATTTGATGTAATCTATTGTGAGAATTGATATCAATAAAATGAAGCTTGAATTTGTGTTTTATTTGATTGTGTTTACACTATGTTGAGAGCTTGTGAGGTTTTGAGTTTGAGTGACGTGAGAGCTTTTCTATTACATCAGTGGTATCATAGTGCATTGTTCTTGAGTCTGTAGGTATATTTTCAAACATGAAGCAGCTTGTAGTAGGGCATGTGAGTTGTGCTTTGTGAGAAAGTGCCTCCAAGAGTGGCCCTATGAGGTAGGGGTAGAGGTGGAGGTAGATATTAGAGTAGTAGCTCCTAAGTGTGTGGACAGAACCACCAATTTGAGGCATTCTACGTGAGGATCTAAGGGTCAAGTTGCGAAGAGGAAGTCTCTAAGCATTGAAAAGAAAATGAACAGAATAAATGTGAGACTAAGAGTCTAGATTGTCCAGTTAGAAGAAAGAATTGGTTTCTGTAGACTTCAAGAGCAAATGATAGAGATAAGAAAAATGGCATGTACGGTTGATGAGATAATGGAAGAGATCTTTAGAATTTTAATTTAAAGAAAAAATAATTTGAGAAAGGAGGAGAAGAAGATTAGAGGAAAGAATAATATTGTAGATATGAGAGAGATGGTGCAAAATGGGATGAAGGATCTCACGAATAGGGTGGCAATACTAACCAGACTAGTTAGAAATAAAACTAGAAGTTCAGAGTTCAAATTAGAAGAACCTGATGAGGAAAGTGAGAGTTATGTTGAAGAGGAAGCCATTGAAGATGGAGATGTGATTGAAGACATGCCCGAAGAAGGTGAAGGTATAGAAGACATGGAAGATTATCAAGATGTGGAAACTAAGATGATGGACTTTGAGGGTCCTATGTTTGATGAAGAATTTGAGGAAGATGAAGAAGATCTCCTACTCAAGGAGGAGAAGAGAAATATCGATATTTTATTTAAAGGGAAAAAGTTAGATGAATGTGATAAGAAAATGGAGGAGATGCAGATGGGAGAAGATAAGCCCCATGATTATGTTGACATTGTTTTGTTTGCAGATGATTCTTTGTGTGCAAGTAAGAAAGATAAAGATGAAGAAGTTATTCATGAGGAAGTTGAAGAAATTGCAGTAGTATGATTGGATAAAAGCATGGAAGAAGAAGAGAAAAGTGAAGAAGAGAATTTTGTTACAACATTGGCTGAAGATGGAAGGGTTCTAGAAATGAGCATTGAGGAGATTGTAAAGAGTACAGGAGCAGTTGTGAGTAAAGTTGTAGTAGTTGAGGATGTTGCAGTTAAAACAAAGTATGCAGCGATGTATGAGGATCAAATGTTTGATGAGGAACCTGAGGAAGACAATGAGTTTCTTGAGGAAGAGATTATGGAGGTAGAGAATTTGTTCAAAAAAATAATAGAGATAGTAGCATTCAGCAGTGAGGAAGAGGATGTTGTGACAGAAGAAGTCATTGAGGTAGAGGCTGTAGAGGAAGCTACATGAGAGATTTGGTGGAGGTGGTTGGTTTATTGTGGGTTGGATCCCATGAAGAAGGAGAGGAGAGGAGAAATATTTTGGAAGAGAAAGATGGTACATGGTGGATGCAAGTCCATGAAAGGAAGAGAGAAGAATGAAGTGCAGATTTGTTTGAAGAAAGTGACTCTTGTTCTGGCAAGATGCTGGAAAAAAAGGAAAAAGAGATCTCATTTTTTGGTACACATATTTTAGTGATGGAGTTTGCTACAGATTGCTTGCAATCTGAAAGGATGGTCCTTCCATTCAACTCTGAATTTGTGAGTATATGCTCACAAACTTCCTACTTGACATGTCTGATGTAGGAGAAAATGGAGTCTGCCAAGTCATATTTTGGAAGCATTAATTTCACGTCACAATTTTGTTAAATCATTCCTTGGGGGTAACATTTCTATACATGCTTGATTCTATAGGACACTGCTATATACCTTAGTAGGTGTTTAATATCTACATTGTAACTAAGGAGCTGCAAAGTCATAATTAATGGTCATGTAGTAAAGAAAATTTAATTTTGAAATGCCTTGACTATTTGAAGACCAATCTCACATACATACGACTAATGTCAATAATGTTCATAAAAGGTTTATAGAAGTATGAAGGAAGACATTTATTTTATTCATGGTCAAACATTCACTTAAGAAGGATAGAGGACTAGAGAAAATCAATTCTCTTCATATTGATGACATTTAAAAGGGTAGCTAATTGTGAGCGTGGGGTGGCTGAATGGAAACTATTATTGGTGTTTTTCTTTATATATCAGCATTATAACTATTGATGGTCCTTGACTAGGGACATCCTTATTTAATAGCAACAAACCTTTTTTTATTACTAATAGTTTTTTCTTGCACCTCAATACACCTGTCCATGTGTCTTCCATTTCTTAAAATAGAGATTCTCCATGAGGATGAAATGTTCAAGATGAATGTGAAAAAAGTGGAGGTACCACTTTCTTTGGTGAGGCAGGTACAGAAATAATTCAAGAAGGAATATATTGCTGTTTGGGAGAAAAGAAAAGGATATTTTTACACAAAAAAAATATTCCAGTAGAGAGGTACCGAGCTGCCAGGGAGAGAAGTCATGAAAGAACACTAAGAAGAGAGTAGAGATGGAGTGTAGAGTTTTTTTCATGTGGAATGAATGAGAGACCATGAAGACCATTCCTTTTTTTTATGTTGTAGATATATCTAAGTTGATATTTGGCATAATCTATTGTGAGATTTGATATCAATAAAATGAAGCTTGAATCTGTGTTTTATTTGATTGTGTTTATATTATACTAAGAGCTTGTGAGATTTTGAGTTTGAGTGAGGTGAGAGCTTTTCTATTGCATCACTTATCTAGCTACCTCCATTCACCATGTCAATACCTATAAAACCTTTGCACCTTCCTATGGCCTAAAGGCCTTCTGTCAGTTTCATCGAGTACCCGAGCATGACACTAAAAGATGTGCGTGTCTCAAGCATAGTGTGCAAGACCTCATCTATTAGAACATTATCCAGGTCACTAAAGTGAATGATAGAGGAAACAAGTTTGTTGCTCCACCAACCCAGAATCTTTAGATCTACATTAACCCTTTGCCACATCATTCCACTAATTTGATTGATCTTAACCCTGATTATGTGGTCTCTAGTGTATCTACTGATGTTCCCACTTCTTCTCTTACCAAGATGATTAACATGGTGGGCGACCACCCTCTCCTTAGTTGAGTGCATCCTATTCCCAAGTTGATTATCTCCTTCAACCCCATCGACACACCTATGCACATATACAATGAACCTCTCTACATCATTGCCCTGATTAGTTACAAGCCTACCAATGGCATACTCATTGATCCTATGTGCATGGTAGATGTTCATGAGTTGTACTAGAACAAGTTTGAGAAATCCAAAGTGTAGGTACAAGCACTCGATGGATCCTCTCATTGTACCCTAGGTTTGATCACCTGTCTTATTTGAGTAGGACCCAAACTATTAGATGTTTCCTTTAACATCATCCCCACTTCCAGCCAATTTGGTGTGAAGTTGGGCCATCCTTGGCTCTCTTCCATGAGAGTGGTCCCCTCGGTAGTCTATAAGTGTTTGAATTATCCCCATGAAGGTTAAGTACACATTATCTACCATAGTGGTTTTAAACCTCTTTCTTTAAGAGGAAAATTCTCCTTAGAATACTTTTGGCCAATACCTACTAAGTCATTTTGACATCGCAATGATTTTCTATTTTTATCATACCAAAAATTCAAGGCAAATCGCATAGCCCAATTGTATGTTGGTGCCTCCTCCTCTAGCCAACTGGTTGCTAGCCCTGTAGTCATTCAATATCCATCAGCTACTTCTATCCTTCCTCCTACTTTATAGGAATAGAAGATTGAGTAGCTCGAGTCGATTGACCACCCCTGTCCCCATGTGTCTGGTATTTACATCAAGGTCCCACCTTCTAAGCCTTACCAAAGACCCAGAGGCACACTTCTAGCCCTCTAGTCATTTCTCATGTTCCTCCTACCTCTTTAGAGACTCATGGAGAGCAATCATTAGTGCAGGGCCTAGATCCTTTAGTTCCTCCACCATCAATGGTTTCTCCTATTCCTCATTCCTCTTCAGAGATGTGAGGAAACTAGCCCATGGTGTGACGCCCTTCCTCCTCAATCCCTTGATCTTCATCAATAGCTTATGTTCCTTTAGCCCCTTTGGTGGCTCGAGGAAGGCATCCTATATTGAGAGACCCTCCTCTAGTAGTACCCTAGCCTTTGGTGGCTACTTTTGTTCCTCTACCCACTCCTAGAGTGATGGAAGAAAAGGAGCTCGCATTGAGAGACTCTCTAGTTCCTCTTATGGATGATTTGAGCTACTCATGATGCAACCAACTTGTGAGAGATCACAAGTATCATCATCATGTTGTAGCTCATGACCATGTGGCCAGGGAGGAACTCCTTCCCTCTCCCATGCATCTAGCCCCTAAATCAGCTCCACCACCTCAACTTTTTGCACCCTCTCCTTAGCATGGTTCTTTCCCATCTCCCACTCCAACCTCTCTATCGATCCATCCAAACTTTAACTCCACACCTAGTACCACTTTCTTAGAGCCACTCCCACTGAAGCATACCTGACACCAAGTATTTCTTGATGTCTTGTGTCCCATTGCCATAGAATGGACATTCCACCATTGATGCCCAAGCACAAGCACGAGCATTACCCTACCCCACTCTTTTGCAAACCCAAGTGCATGTGACACTTGCCACTATTGAGTCCTTTTGCTTCACCTATTTAGTATGTGGAGACCTCTACTCCACCATTAGACACTAATGCTCACAATCCTACTGACAGTATTGGGCAACCACCAATTGTCATCTATTCCAAAAATGACCCAGATCCATCTTGTAAGGAAGCTAAGGTAGTGGAACAACTTCCTACACTAATCTTGAGATGAGGATAATGTAAAACTTTACAGATCTTTAACTATTACAGAAACTTAAACAAAAATAAACATAAATATCATGCATACCACAACACAGTGATTTATGTGGGGAAAACCCTTTTGGGAGAAAAACACCACACTCCAAATGCTGCCCAATATATTATTCAGAAATCACACAATTACAATATACTTGTAGAGAAAGCTTCTCACAAGTGTATCACCACTAGAGATCTAGAGACAACATGACTACTGTCAGACTCTTGGAATACATCATGATACCATAGCCATAATACAACACACTCATAAAATAGGGCTACCATCTAGGGCAAGACAAGCCAACAAAATATCTACCATCATATCTAAAACCTAATAATGAACGGTCCAGATTTACAATATGTCATTAATTTAATGTATGTCAGCCATTTAATAGTTTTGTTAATAAAAAATGTTAACACACATTGCACTCCACCCCATGCTCCCATTGTATATTACACCTATCGATGTAACTAGGAAATATATATACATATATATACCCTATCAACAATAAGCCTTATATAATTGAAAGATTGAGACACATTTTTCCTACACATCTTCCCTCAAGGATGATATATTTGAGTCCTTGGAAGAAGTACAATCCTTTTCCTTGATCTTCACATAATCAATGGACCTTTCCTTCGGTGAGTTACACCAAGATCCTCCCTTGGATGCTAATCCTTTGCATGATGAGCCAGACATTGTGTTGAAGATAACACTACCCTTAATGTGGTCCCTCTAGTGGCCTATCCTCCATCCCTCTATAATGAGCAAGATCAGGAGATGGATGACCTGCTAGAGCCTAAACCTTGAGTGCGGTCCCTTTGTTCATCTATTTGTATGTGTGTCTTTCTTGTGTGTTTTGTAATCCCCACATATGAGTATGACATGACTGTTTGTTTGTTAGTTCTCCCTAGATGACCCTTGATTCCCTTATAGGCACATCGATATAGGGGGAACTAAAATGTTGTGACATTCTTCTATATGTTTCTAAATGCTTCTCTATGTTGTACATGTGAAATTTTCCATATTTTGGGGATGATGCAAACTGTTGAATGATTTAGCATCCTTCCATGTTGACCAAAAATTTTTATTTTTATCTTCATGCGACATTCTTTCTCTATATTCATAGTTCTATGTTCTTTGGAGGATGATGACAATTACAAAAATTAATTGTAAATAATTGACAAGATCAATTGCAAAAATCGTCCCACATAGACAAGGCTATATATTGTACTAAATCCAAAGCACGTAGATCCCTTTGTGTTTATGATTGATGTTTCTTGTTTTATGTGACACCTTTTTGCATTGCTCCATGTCATGTCATGCTTACACAAGCCTCTGTGTATTATGCCTTTAGCATCACCTTGGTTGTCCTGCTTGGGGGAAACCCCCTTCACAATGCAGCTCTTTGGAACATATCCTTTAGGCATATGCTTTTGAAAGCTCTTGTGCCTTATTCCCTCTTTTACCTTAAAATCAATTGCCCCTCTATGATGTAAGAAATTATTTTAAGGCGGGGGCATACATTTGCTATTTTGCACACTTAATCACACACCACACCAATGCTATGCTCTTTGTAGCATTGGTGTAGCATTTGTGGTCCATACCACCTTTATCAGAATTACCTAGCAAACAATAGATTTTGTTAGTCTTGTAACTTCTGATACTACCTGACATGTAACTCACCTAGCAGAGCAATGCTAGTCTGTGATGTTACATTTGCTACCACTCAGTACTTCTCATAAGCCACCTAGAAAACAATAGATTTTGCTAGCTCTAGTGACTTATGAAAGTTTTTCGGTATGGTTCCTCGAAAACAACTGATTTTGCTAGTCCTAGAATCATACCTCTTTTTATTCTTTCTTTTTGCATGTTTTCATGTGTTTTTTAGATTAGTGTGCATTAGACTATATTATTTTTTAACCACAAAGGTCTTGAAAAATATTATTTGGTCTAATCCTTATTAGTATTATATATATATATATATATATATATATATATATGTATATCTGTGTGTGTGTGTACATGTACTTTTGACATCTGTTTTGTGTATAAATTTTATTGGCCTAACATTGTAGTTTTGTAGAATCCTAAGTTGGGGGCTCCACACCTCCTACTTAGCAACATTCTGCTTCCTCTAGAGGAATGGGTAAATTTTTTTTTTTCCTATACTTTATCTTTCATATGCATGTAGTATCATATGCCCAATAAAGTGGGGGCTAAATGTACCATGATAAATTGTGATTGCCCATAGTTTCATCCTCTATTTGGCAATTTCTTGAGTGTCCATTCCCTAGTGTGTTTCTAAAATCACTTTCCACCCTTAACCTTACCCTAAATCCACAAAGATGTTATCTATGTGTTGTTTTACCCCCTTTCTGTGTAGCCTATCCCAAAACCATAAATGTTTCTTAAAATTAGCAATGCCCCAAGTCCTTGGAACTTTCAAAAAGCCAAAGTTGCCTGGATAGGATTGCTAGGCGCGGACATCTGTGCGGCATGCTCATGTCCTAATAGAAACTTCCAGTTCATCAACCATTTTTAGAAGTTTCATTTTTTCTTGTGCAACATTCCTAGCTTTTTTGCATGCCTATATGTGCCCAAAAAACTCTTTTCCTAGATGTTTATCCTTTTCTTTGCCTACAAAATCCCATCGCTTTGCTATTTTGAAGGATTGAATATTTTATGTAGCAAAGCTCTATCTAAACTATGATTGAATCCTCACGCTAACAAAATTATGTCAAAATCTCTACTAATGCTTATTGTGCTTTATGCCATCTTTATTACATTTTATTGTGACTTGTAGGTTCTCTTGCAGATGTGATTCCCTTTGTCTTCATTTGTGCTATCAATGAGACTTTCATGTGTGATTGATATCCTTCCAAACAATACTCCATCTTGTTCATGGTTGCGATAACCTTCCAACTAGAATCTCATAATATCTCTTCTAACTCTTGCAAATCCTTTAGATTAGTGTTAATCCTTGTAGATTTTATATGATTTTCTTTATTGTTCATATTAGCATTGTTTAGATTTATTTTATTGCAATATCCTTTGTCACTGCTCACCGTAATGCTAGAAGTATTTGAGATTCAAGAGCACACACTCTCTTTTTTAATACATTTCAATAACTGGTTGTCATGAAGGTTGAAACATGAAAATGGATTTAACTAAGGAAAACTTTTATATAACACAACCCCTTTCCTCCTTTTTGTAGGTTACAGGATTTGTGAGAGGAAGAAGATTAAATGCACAAGAACTTACTTTTCTCTTTCCCTTCTCTTGTCTTCTTCATGATTTTCATTTTGTACATTATCATTTCTAGTTATTTTTGTTGATCACCAAATTCATAGACTAATTATTGTGTTTTCTATTAATAGGAATTTGTTGAAAAATGTGCACATCCATATAATGTCATACAGACCCTAGCACAACATGTAGATGTCTACACCACGTGTTATCATCCTAGGTAGTGAGATTGCCCATGTGGTGATAGGTTCCTATTATTCTGTAGCTTCCATTTTTTATATTCTATCTATCAAATTTCTCTATCTGTCTCTATTTATTTTCCTGTTCTCTCTTGTATTTAGTTAGATTAGTTAAGTTGTATTCCATCATTTAATTTTCAATTACAACAAAGGAATAGAACCTAGATAGTTCCTCTCTTCCAGATCGGATAATAGTGAAACATACATCTTCATTGGTTCGTATTCCAATGTGTAGTAGAGAATTGATTTGATTAGACATAGTTAAATTAGGATCACATTTTCACTATAACAGAATATACATGTGATTATAAGGTTGACGGACTAAATTTCTTATTGGAAAATGAGGTGGTTGTAGGATAATTAGTTCCCCCTCCTAGATGAGGAGGGAGAGTATTACTAAAGAGAGGACACCACATCAAGAAAATTGGTGGAATATCATTTTTTGAGAATACACACACATTACTTGAGGATATATGTATGTGTCATTGGAAATGTTAATGTGCTGTAAGTCTCAATTGGCCCCTTACATATTATTGTCATCATTTAATGTTGCTTTGGTCATCCTTTGATTTATTGAGTTGTTATAATACTATTTAAATGCATTAGACATCAATCCCTTGTCTTGCATGTTTTATTGTTAATCTCATCGATAAGGTGATAAACTCTCTTTTGCATGTTGTGTGCATGGGTTAGTATACTATGAAGCAAATTATATATCTATATAAATAAATCTATAGATTTTGATTTGAGTGATGTTCAAATTTAAATGATGTAGAAGTAAACTCCACGTAGTGGAGATGTGCACATTGAATACAAGAGTGAGGCAAAGTTATGAACTTGGGGATAACCCCCATCTCAATACAACATTGTGTACGCTCACTTTAGTTTGACATTAATTTTGGACAGAGTAGACTTAACTCCAAAGGAATCTCTAGCTTTTGAACATAAATGAGGGCATTTTCATCACCCAAAAATGAGGGGAAACAAAGTGAAGAATAATAAGAAGGGGAGAAAGAAAAGATAGTGGTATGAAGAGGAAGAAGAGGAGAACAGGGAGAAACTGAGAAAAATAGACGAGGTCTGATTCTTGTAAAAGGAAAAATCTTTGTGGTACCGGGTATGTTATGTTGTGATATCAATTTGTTTTCTTCTATGCATGAAATTTGACTATGAGTTTAATGTTTCTCTTCCCTGTACTAGCAAAAATGTGGTTTTGTTTTCTATGATTGACTCATTGAATCAAGTGTAATAAATCGATGTTTATGAAGGGTTTTCTTCAGTTTAGTAGAGATTGTTTTTCATGTAAAAATAGTCACATTTTAAAGACCATATTAGGTATGTATATTTCTACTTAATTTGAAAGATTATAATCATATTTTAAAGACTGTATAAGGGTCTACATATATATGATATTCTGAAAGGTATTCAATTGTTTAAAAGACCATATTAGGTTATGTGTGTTGTTATATTAGAAGACATTTAGTCATTTAATAGACCATGTTTAGGTCTACAAATTGTTTCTATAATGAAAGTTATGCAGCTAGTATAATGACCATATTCATGTCTGTGCTTTCCATATAAAAGTACAAGTTTGGTTATCCATTATTTCTACCATATACAGGTCTATGCCTATGTATATAGACTATGGGTTGTTTTTCATTTTTAAAGACCATATTCAAGCCAACTAATAAAGGGCTACTAGATATGTTAGTTCTTATGGAGATTGTCAATTGAAGTTATAATATATGACTCGATATCTTTGATGAAAATGAGAACTATCTTTTAATCCAATTTCATTTGTGATTTGGGAAAGCTATCGGATATGATCAATCTCTTGATGAGAAGAATACATTTCCTTTTGCAACTCTTTTATGGGTCACTAACCTAGGAAAGTCAACAAAGTTAATAAAAAAATGAAATTATGTTGAAACCATGTGATACTCCTATGTATAGAGAATTAACAATATCTTTAGTTTATTTTGATTATAATATAATATATATTTATATGCATATATTACATCATAAAATGTGTACACTAGCATTTTACACTAAGTTTAGCACCTAGTTGGACCTAAAATGTTTCCTTTGTTAATTAGGACCTATTTAACACCTTTTTGAGTATAAAATGATAAAATCCCAATCTCGATGAATAAACCCGATAGAATCAACTTAGGATTGGACTAAGCCTAGGACATGTGATACTCCCTAAAATTTGTGGGCTAAAGGCCCATGGTGCCTAAGAACCCTGGTCCCAGTTGAGATATTTAGCCCCTCTTTTGTAGTATCATCTTGGGACAATTCCTTAGTTTGTATTTTTCAAACTCATTATGTTTTATTTGTCGTGAGTGAGCAAGATTGCATATATAAAGGAGTTTTGTATTTCATTTCACACCTAGAATACAATAAGAAGGACAATTTCAAGTTTTCACTCACATTATATTCTATGATAGAGTGTTCTTCATGCTTGGAAGTTTTATCTACTTGTGGATGCTATTGAATTTTGTTTGCAGGTCTTGAAGGGAGTTTTAAGCCTTCTTCATCACTCTCCTTTGTTGGTGGAAGATCTTCAGTCATCTTCATCAATTAGGGTTATACGTCTTGTGGTAATCATCATCAATTTCATTCATATTTCTATCATATTATTATAGATCTAGCCTTTGCCCTCCTAGGGCACACACTCTTGGATCTAATCATCATTGTAGTGGAGGTGGAAACATCAACATAGGGTTTGACTAAGGCAAGCCCTTATACACAGCATAACCTTTTCCTCAGTCCTTATGTGCAAGTCAGAGAAATAGGTTTCTGAAGGTGATTTCTGGGAAGAAGATAGAGCAAACATGTACAGGTATGGTGATACCTGAGATTTTGCAAAACCTTAAAAAAGACCTAGGTCACCCAAGTGCCTTGGTCCTTGGCATTTCTGCTCCAAGATCTAGGTTTTGAATTATTCTCTAATCTTTGTTGTGCTTTTGGTTTTCTAAGATATGTTTCCATCTGTTAGTTTTAAGTCAATCTTTGTCTTCTAGGGTTTGACTATTTGTCCTAGCTTACTTGCTTGACCTTAGTTGAACTTGGTTAATCCATCTATTTACAACAAAATGGAAGAACCCTTGTAGTTTAGATCTCCTTCTTGGGTAGAATCCAAGCTCAGTTTGTGTCCTAATGTTTGTAGAAGAGGGTTTGACCTAGTTTAACTCCTTAGGCTAGATCCCCCTTTTCCATTAAACATTTTGGTGAACCCGTCCTTTCTTGCACTTTTGTATCCTTATTCTTTCAAATATAAGTTGTTTCTTGCCCTAGATCTATTTGGGATTGGTTTCATTAATCATTTTGCATGCATACACAGTTAGATTTTGCATAGTTTCAAAACTAGGGTTTGTGAAAACATTGCATTTTAGAAAATATAATTAGTTTTGACCTTAGGGTTTGTGGATTTGAAGGTTGTTTCAGCTCTTATTGCATTGAAAGATTGTTTGCATTTGTTTTACCTTGTCATTATTGCTATTCAAGACATTCTTGCACCCTTGCATTTTGAAAATTGGAAAAGAAATACTTCATTCTATATTTTAAAAAAAAACATATTTGTTAGTTTATTTGCATCTCATAAGGATAGGTCATCATAGTATAATTTAAATTTATGATTTTTACATCAGATTTTATTGGTATTTCATTGTTACATTGTGCATTTGAATCTTGTTCATTGCTAGAATCTATCAAAAAAGTGCATTTTTTGTGAAAACCTAGTTGATGTTACAATTAGGGGTTATGATTGATGTTAGTTTCAGATTTTGTTGCTGTCATTTGCATTCAAAATCTAATTTTATACTGTTCTACAACATTACAAATGTCATCTTGCATTGAAAATTGAAGATAGCAACAATTTTGAGTTGTTGCATTTTGAAAAAAGCATTGAAACTTGAGTTTGATTTAAGCATTGGCATTAGTGATATTTAAGTGGATTTGAGTAGATTTGAATTTGATCAAGGGTATATTATCGATTCACTTAAACAAAAACTCAAATCCTTCTTTTTCTTAATCATTCCTTTCTTCTATTGGTTCATCTTGTGTGTTACTAAAGCTTGTAGATGCTTTATGAGGTTTGTAACTCGGTGCCTTGATTCTAATGTTCTTGTGTGAAGAAGTCATCGAATTATGGGTTCTAATGCTTTGCATAACAATGATACCATTACATCAGAACCCCAAATTCCTAGTCTTATCACACAAGAAGTACCATCACTTCTTCCTTATATCACCCTACTTTGCATCTTCCTAAAGCATCAAACTTCCATGAATCCATCAACATCGATGACCTTGTGGCTCAAGTTCCTGAAGCTCAAATTCAGAGATTAGACATGAAATTGGCTAATTTCTAGAAATTTGTAAGCTTGAAACACATAGCTAAGGAGGCCATCCCTATTGTTGAGAGTCTAAGAAGTATTTTGCTCGAAGGTCAAGAAGGATTGGAAGTCTTTCATGGCCTTGCTCGTATAGTGCATAACATTCTATCTGTATCTAGTTGCGTTGAAATCATCACTAATGTCACTTTTTCAAATCAAATAGGAACTCAAGTTTTGGCACCCATACCTACACTCCCTATTCCTACTTATACTTCTACTATTCTCACCACTAATACACAGTCGAGTAATAATGCTACCACATGTGTTGGGTTATCCACTAGGAATCTTGTTCGCTATTATAGTTTTGTTCCATATAGTTACATTAATTCCACACCTAATTTTGCTCCACCTACATCTAAACCTTCTATCACTTTCCAAAAGGCTACTTATACACCATCACCTAGTCATTCCAATTCTTTCCAATCTCTACCTAATTTGGCTTCTGATCTTACCATAAACCACTTGTTAAAAAATATGAGCTCCATCCAACAACAATTGGCCAACATAAGCAATAGTCCACCTAAACCTAATATAACAACACACTATATTTGTATCCCTTTGTCCTATTCCATCCTAAGAACTCAAATTCTCAAGAAGTTTGAGACCCCTTGCTTTGAGAAATATAATGGAAAGGGAGTGCCTAACAACCATGTGACAACCTTTACTGTTGTGTAGTGATTTCTTCTTTGAGGATGTGATTTTGGCAAAACTCTTGCCTAGGTCACTCAAAGACAACCTTGCATTGGTTTTGCTCACTACCTCCTAATTCTATAATTTATTTCTCACAATTAGTAAATAAGTTCCTCAAGAATTTTCAAGTGAACATTGGACCTCAACTCCCTTTGACTGACTTGGTTCATTGCAAACAAGAAATGAAAGAAAAAATAACAATTTTTATGGGTCGTTATCAAGCCCTCTTCTCACAATTTTAATATTCTATTCTGGATGCTGATGTGAAAAGAATCTTTATAGGAAACTTACAACCTCCCATCCATGATAAGATATTTTTGATGTGATATAATTCTTTAACTCATCTTTGCATGACTCTTCATGATTATCAACTTTTGGTTAGTTAGTATGAGCATAATCCCTCATCGGCTCCAATTGGTCAATCTGAAGCCTCTCATAATCATTCTTTCAAAAGACAAAACAAAAAATTCATCAAGATAAATGAAATTTAAGTGAATAACATAAGAAAACATGTGGTGATAGCATCATTCCTAGCTCCCACCCCTTACAAGTTGAAACCAAAAACAAGAAACTTAACATAATTATCAGAATCTCTCTATGTTATCATGACACAACTTTTACAAAACAACCTCATCAAGCTTCCACCCATTAGACCTCTTGATCCAAGAAAGATGCAATCATCTTTCTTTGATTTGAAGGCCTTTTGTCAATTTCACCACTCCAGTGGCCATGACACTGAAAGATGTATGCATCTTAAACATGAAGTTCAAGACCTCATCGACTCTAATGTCATCCAAGTTGGTGGTACGAATGATAAAGGGAGTAAATCAGTGGCAACTCCTAATCAAAATCTTCTAATATACGCTAATCCTTTACCTCATCATGAATCTAATGTTTTTGATATTTGTATGGTGGATGCTTTCCCTCACAAAGAGTGAGTAGATTTGGAACCTACTATATATTTTACTCCACATGATACTACTATTGAAGCTCCTAATGGACCTCTTTACATTACTATTCGAATCAATCATAAACTTATTAGAGGTCCTATGATTGATCCTATATGCATGGTGAATGTAGTACATGAGGAGTTTCTCCACATGCATGGTTTACATTAAGATACCTATGATGTATCAGAGATGACAATTAGAGCACACAATGGGTCTATCCTTCCAACTCTTGGTGCCCTAACTGTCAAAGTTAAGGTTGGGCCAAGAGCTTTGGAAGTTCATTTTGTCGTCATTCCTACATCAGACTTATTTCATGTGAAGTTGGGATATCCATGGTTCCACTCCATGAAGGCGATCCCCTCTATGGTTAAAAAATGCTTAAAGTTTCCATTTGAGGGATGTGTCCATGATGTACATCACAATCAATACCAACCCATTGCTTGCAATGGACACTTTACACTTGACTTCTTCTGGCCACAACCAGTAGGAGTCACTCAAGCTCGAGAGGATTTATTCTTCTTATCATATCAAAAGTTTAAATCAAAGAAAATAGCAGAGTTATCACTTTATAATATACGTCCTTGTGATGTTCCCGAACCTCCTCAATCTTCTGAGGCTACAACAGTAGTTCCTCCTGTCCCATAGGTGGTGAATGAAGCTAAGTATAAATAGAAGGTTTTTCCCTGTCCCTAAGCATCTAGTAGATATGATGAGGTTCCCTCTCTACCATCCCCTCAAGGACAACAAGGAAACCTTCATGCATAAAATAGACCTCCCCACAATTACAATGTTACTTTTGTACCACCTGCCTCCACGGAGGCTAGTAGAAATCAATTGGTTGTGCATGTTTTATTTCCTAAGGTTTGTCAACAGCTAGTGGATACTCATGTACTTTTACCTATTTCACAAGTTGAGAAAGAAAAGCAACCTGCATTAAGGAACCTTTCCCCCATAGTCTCCCAGCCTTTGGTGGTTCCTCTTGTTTCTTCTAATATTCTTGAAACAAAGATAGAAAAGGAATCCACATTGGAAGATATTATAGTTCCCCTTACAAACATCACAAATAAAGCTAAGTGAAATAATATTTCTAGAGAAAGAAGGAAGCATTGTCATGCTATGACTCACCTTGTTGTAGGAGAGGAGAATATCCCTCCTCACAAGCATTTATCACCGACGGATGCGAAAGAGATATCTACTGATATTTTGTCTCCTATCAGAGAAGGAGGATGTTTTACCAGTTGTGGTGGAACCAATTGTACAATATTCTAATAGTGAATCTAAATATAAGAATGATATAGGTATGGCTCTTGTTCCTTATACCTCACATGCTATAGTTCATCTTCCATCTTGTCAACCTTTCCAAATGGATGATGAGAAGGATTAGGAGGGGGATAATTTTCTTTAGATTGACTCACAAGTGAGGTACCTTTTATTTTTATGTTATGAGTACATGTGATTGTTTTCCCTGTGATGTGTTATTATTGTTGTTGTTGTTAAGCTCTCTTTATATTCAACCCTTGACACCCTTGTAGGTGCAAGGATACAAAGGGACTGAAACCCGTTGTGACATTCTCTCTAGTTGTATCATCATTCTTCTATATGTCATAATTTTTCTTGTCATTGTATCCTTTGGGGACGATGCAAGGCATAGAATGTTTTAGTATTCTCCTTTACTGACCTAGGGGATGTTTTCTTTAATTTCATGTATTACTTCTTCCTTTGTCTCCATAGTTCTACTAGTTGGCAGATGATGATAGTTCCAAATATATAGTATTGAGAATTCTCCTATTTATACAACCATTCCTATATTGAAGCCAGTTAGATAGATCCCTTTAGATAGATAGATCTCTTTAGATAGTATAATTTATTGCTTCTTGTATGTTTTTTATTTATGTGGCACCTTGTTGCTATGCTCGGTGTCATACCATGACTACACAAGCCATTGTGAATCATGCCTATAGCATCACCTCAGTTTGCCTTTTGTGGGGGCAACCCCTTTGTGCAATGTAGTTTTTGGGAACACATATCTTATGGGCATGTACTTCTAGAAATCTCTCATGCCTCCCTTGTGATTTGTTCTATCTTAAATTAATTGCTCACTGGTATGAGTTAGCAATCACTTTAAGGTGGGCACATACATCATTCTATGCTCTCTTTTTGGTTGCATGCTTGTTGGCATGGAACTCACCTAGTGATTTGGCAGTCCTCACTAGCTTGTGATGTTTCCTTTTGGGTCCATGAGCCACCTAGTGCAACAAAGTTGACTAGCCCATGCACTTCATGTGACTTGTCGTGGTCATCTAGTAATTCAGTAGTCCTTACTAGTGTGTGATCCAAGGTGGTACTTCTTTTCACATAACCCCTAGCTACAAAGAAAGATAGCATCAATGTCATGTGCCTTGTGTGTTTGTTCTTGTGTTTGTTTATTTTATGCATCATGTTTGAACTTGTGTTTTATGTGTTTTTCATGTGTTCCTATGTATTCTCTATGTCTTATGTGTATGCCTTGTGTCTCATGTGTCTACTTCATGTCAAGCGTGTATGCATTGTGTATGGCATGTATTACCTTTGTGTATTGCATGTCTTTTACGTGTATTCATGTATATGCTTTTAGTACTCTATGTATGCATGAGTTATGTTGTGATGTCTTGTGTGTTTGAAAAACTCTTCCTTGTGTGTTTGCAACCTTAGAATCCTAAGCTAGGGGGCTACTTGTAGTCCACAACTTGGCAAAATTCTTTGGGCTTCTATGTTAGTGTGATTGATCCATCCTTTAGTGTGAGTTTGAACATAATTTCATATCCATGCTAAAGTGGGGGCTAAATGTTACATCACAAAATGTGTACACTAGCATTTTACACTAAGTTTAGCACCTAGCTAGACCTAAAATGCTTCCTTTGTTAATCAGGACCTATTTAAACACCTTTTTGAGCATAAAATGATAAAATCTCGATCTTGATGAATAAACCCAATGGAATCAACTTAGGACTAGACTAAGCCCATGAAATTTGATACTTCCCTATGTCAAATCTCCTCTATACATCCTAGCATAAGGATCTCCTACTGCTCTAACCACCCATCCATCTGATCTCGTCACTGGAATATGCTCATATGCCCACACATGCAAAACTGTAACTCCTGCAGACATACTAGCCATGAACATATATGCGCAATCATGCAGGAAATGATAGAGCTGTCCAAGTACACACTCCACCCATGCATATCTCATCCCATAGGTGAACATACCCTCCATCATTATCCCCCATCCTACTGGAAACCCTCTCGCTAGTTTGTCTCCAACTAGCCATTTGATAATAGCTACTACCACTCGCTACAGTCTATCACATAGCTCCTCCATCCTTGCCATAGGAATCTCTGAGCCCTCTACTCCAATGTATAGTGTCCCAAACAATCTCCTGAATGTAGTTGGACCCATATCAGTATCATAATCTACTCGGTCCCCATCAATAGGAACACGTAGAATCTGAAAAACATCCTCTAGTGTGATCGTAGCCTCTCCTGTTGACAACAAGAAAGAACTATGCTCACTCATCCATCTCTCCACCATCGCCATCATCAATCCTTGATGTGCCTGCACTGGCTCCAATCTAGACACATGCTCTACTCCGAGGATCTCTAACACTAGCTACTCCTCTACATCCAACAATCTCACCAACCACAAATCTCTAGGATGTGGCTCTCATGATAACAAAGGTGGTAGGATATCCTGTATCATTTCACTTATCATGTTAGTCCCTTATGCTACATACAAATGCTATAAAACTAGACTATTTTCCTGCTTTACCTGCTTCTATCTACTGCAAGCGACTCATTTTTCTATATGCGCTTATCTGTTGATCACATGTGACCTATTTTCCTACATGCACTTATTTCTCGCTTGTATGCGACCTAATTTTCCTATGTGACTGCTTATTGACCAAGTGCGAGCTATATTTCTATATGCGTATACTTTTTACCCCTAAGCGATCTCTATCCTATAAGAGAGCATATTTTCTTTACAAGTGAGCTAAACCTATATATGCAATTACTTTTAGCCCATAAGCAACTTACTTTTATCTATATGCACATTTTGCCTATATTTGTCTAAGCCAATTGGAAGCGACTTGTTTTCCCATACGGAACCAAGCCACACCTATAAGAGACCTCACCTACCTTAAGCGGCTCATTTTTCTTCCTAAGCAACCTGAACTACCTATCCTAAAACTTGGTCGCTTATGGTGACGTGTGTGCATTTATGATGCTTCTAGCCTATCAAAATCACGCTTTTAGCAAAAGTTTTGATACATACTGATAAACTTGCTCCCTCTAGTCATCCATGTGTCCTAACTCGCTCAGCATGATGATCTCTACGTGGAATCACCATCCTGATAGCTCTCCAACTCTTGTCACACAACAAATCTAAGGAGCTCTAGATCCCTCTAGATTTTTGAACACAAATGAGCCTATTTGCCCTTAAAAGACCTATTTGTAGCCCCTATCCAAAACCTAATTCTTCTATGCCAAATCCTATTTTCTTCTGCATCATCCCATTTTTCTCCCACCCAACCCCTATTTTCTTCATGTCAACCTTGTTTCCTACTTTTCCTTTTATTGTGAGCCAACCCAGCCCTTCTTGGTTAGCTTGGATTACCTCTCGAGGGGGCATCACCTGTCAGTTATACTGGGCATAACTTTGTTTATCAAGCGATTATCATATCTTCTTTGAGACAATGCTCTAACGAACATTGTATCAAAGAGGGGCAAAATATAGACACCTAAAATTGACCTAATTATCACTAGCATTCAAATATTGCATTATCCATCATCTGCATTTGTCTAACACACTTGAGCAATTTCCCTAACACACTTATTTCTTCTATTAATTAAATAAATTTATATTTATTTAATTAATTCGTTAGCTATTTCCTATAAGCTATAATTAAACAATCTTTTATTATTTAATTATCTTCTTTCTATCTATTTTTAATTAAATAAATTTTATTTATTTAATTAAAAATTCCATTCACAAACCCACTTTTCAATTAATTTAATTAATTTATCTTATCATTTATCTTCTTGAGCTAACATGTGTGCCTCTTTTATTTAAAATCTTTCACAAAAGCCTTATCTGCCTTCCACTTTCATTTTCACATTCACTAATGTCTATCATTTAATCTTAGCCATTCACATAACCACTGAATCTCCACCGTTGATTGATTTTGGTTGAGTTCTATATAAACACCCTCTCATTCCATACTAAAGATATCCAGCATTCATATAACATCTACATTATCGTCCTGGGCATATTGAGCACTTTAGCATCCATCTAGCATATTAGCATTATCATCCATCCATCATGGCAACTTTTATCTTCATAATTGTTCATTATTGAAGAAGCAATCCACATCATAAACAAGGAATCATACAATATAGGTGATATTGTTCTTGAATTGCATGCTTTTGATTTCATTTGGATTAGATTCTTTGATGATGGTAGGGTTAGGTTTTCATGGCTATGCTTGATCTTATTAACCTAATTTTTTACCTATCACAGAATAATAGTTAAATTTTGGTATGATATAGGTGTTGGTAAGAGACATTGCTACACATGATAGGTGTTGTCATTGATGGCAACTAAGACTATTCCACTCATCCACATAACATAATTTGTTCTTACCAGAAGTCAGAATGAGAATTTATCTAAGTCTGGGGAGCCAGAAACAGAGCATATGGCAGAGTTCAGTATTTTCACCAGTGGATCTCACCAATTAATCATTGTGTGTTGCATATCTAAGGGAGTGTAGAGGGATTTCAAGACAATCCAAATACAAGATTTTAGCCTTCGGTGACAAAGAGATTAAAAGTTATAAGCATCTGAGTACCGAGTCCTAACATGACAGAACAGTTCAGTGAAGAACAAGCCGACTTGTGTTTGATCCCTGTACGGATCTAGTAGAAGTGTCTTGATGAGTTGCGTATGGGATATAATGTTAGTGGTGGACATGAATTGTGACCTACAAGTGTTTTTTTTGGTATGCATCTTTATTTGTGTATGGATTCAGCCCACTGAATAGAGTATTTGTATTGTGTGTTAAGTTCTTCAGAAGGCCGACAGAAAGGAGATTGAATTTATTGATGTGGATAGATATAGCTGATGGATTCGAGTATTGTTGAGTGTGTAAGTGATGTGAATATGGAGTAAGAGTGAAAAGGTAGATACAAGTGTGAAAGAGAAGAGATTTAAGGTCTAAATTATGGTAGAGCAGTAAATTTGGCAGAAAAAAGATGAAGTGTGTGAAATCAGTATTATGTGCTTAACCAGAACTAAATTCTTGCATTGGTAGATGCTACTCATCAGTTCAAACAATTTGTAATCCTTCTATAATCATTCTTGTAGGAAGTGAGCCTCTCTTGAGTAGTGAGATTTGGGCAGTGAGCCCGAAGCCAAGTGCCTTCTCCTTTTGCAATACTTTTAACAGAGTACAATCTTTGTGGGTTAACCCCCACCGTGGTTTTTCCCTTAACTGGGTTTCCACATTAAAAATCTTGGTGTTAAATGTGTTATTGGTTCATGCTTTAATGTCTACATCTTTAAGCTATTTACAAGTTGTGAAAGAAGATTAAAAAGAAAGAAAGTTTAATTCAAACAATTGGTATCAGAGCCAAGTTCCTTGAAAGAAGCTGAACAACTTGAGGAGGATCTGGGAAGGAGTTTCAATGGGTTTAGTCAAACAACAACTTTAATTAGCTTTAGAAGATCATGAATGGTCCAAAGCAAAAATAGATGATTTGAAAGCAAACCTTAAGGATGTTGATGATTGCATTGACTTGCTAAAAGATAAACTAAAGAAATCAATGGAAAAGAGGAAGGAACTACTTCATCAGGTAGATTATCTTACTGAAGAAAATGGCATGAATGAGGCTTTAGAAGAAAACACAAAGGAATATGAGAAGATGACAAAAGAAGTTTTTGTTCCAAAACATGAGATGGAATATGGGGTAATGAGGCTGACCAAAGAAATTGAGCAAAGGAAGAAGATTGAATAAGACCTAAATCAAACTCTAAAAGATAGAACTAAAGAATGCTGCAGATTGGATAGAATAGATGGCCATCTAGAGTCTGATCTACAAGAAAGTAGAGACAATGAGAGAGAACTTGAAAGGCAAATTGTCATTCTCAAACATGACCTAGAAGTTGCAAATGAATACAAGGAGAAGTTCAAGATAAGTTCAATTAAACTTGAAGCACTGCTTGAAGGACAGAAAAAGGATGATGACAAGCATGGTCTTCGATATGAGAAAGGTGAAAGCTCTAGATCCAGACAAATAAATTTTCAACCAAGGAATGGGAGAAATAGACCTAGAAGACCTCTAGTAAGATAGCCTAATGCTTAAAGATATCCATCCTTCAATGGTAATTGTTTTAACTGCAATAAATTTGGTCATTGAGCTACTTAGTGTAGAAGCAGAGTAAATCCAAATGGTCCATCCTTCTCCGGTCAATGCTTCAAGTGTAATAGGTATGGTCATAGATCAAATGAATGTAGAAGTATAATAATGAATAACTCTAACAATAGAAGAAATGGCAACTCTTTCAATGGTTATTGCTTTACTTGCAATGGATTTGGACACATGGCTAATTAGTACAGATCAAGAGGAAATCAAGTATATAAGAAAAGAAATGTTGTGTTCTTTAATTGCAATAGATCTGGTTATATTGCAAAATTCTGCAGAAGCAGGAATAATGAAAAAAGAGATCCGGTAAATAGAAAACCGGATGACCAAAGACAAGACAAAGGCAAGGGCAAAATTGATGTGAATGAGATCCAGAATGAAATGAGCGAGACATGGGTCAAGAAAAGTGTTGTGAATAATAATAATGGGTCCGCACCGTGTTGGTGCCTGAATTGACTGTCAATTTTTAAGTAATTTTTCATGCAGGCACCTTCCCAAAAAATCCAAAAAATTTTAAGTATTGGGGCCCCTCAGTGTTCTTCAGCATCTACATCATAGTTCTTGAGGTGGTGGTCTTCATGTTTTCTCCATTGGAATGAGTTTGTATATGTCTTGGCGATCATGATTGGTACCAATGGTGTGTTTTCTTCTATCGCTGTGACATGGGCCATCGAATGGACGGAGGAGTGTTTGCCCGATGGTGTTAGTCTTACCGACGGGGATTGTGAAGGAAAGCATCGGCATAACACTCTTCATCGGCTGGGAAGCTTTTGGTTTGGCCGATGGTGTTGGTCTGGCCGACGGGGATGTGAGATGTGCCATCGGCATGACATAGACTGTCAGGTGAATGGGCAGTCGTTGAGCCGACAGTGGAGGTTTCACCGACGAGGGTGTTTTGGTGGCCATCGGGGAGAGTTGGTCTATCAGCCAAGGAAGCTTTTGGGCTAGCCGATAGACTATGTCTAGCCGGCAGAGGCTTGCGGAGGTGTTGTCGGTGAGATGATTGAGATCGGCAAGAGGTTTTTGGGGTAGGCCGATGGTGTTTGTCATGGCGATGGGCTTTTGGAGAGAGAGGCGTGTGTCGAGCGTGGCAAAAACGCTCGACACCTATTATGCATGTAGCTATGTTTATAAAGTGGTAGAGTGGTCTCAACACCGTGCATGTGGGACTAATTTTCCTGCATAGTTCAAACTTTGAAGCGAAACGTATTTTGGCGGGAAGCTCCATTTTGAATGCAACGATAGTTTTCTCGGTGGTTGCGAGTTGTTGGGCCATCAATGTCGACTGTAGTAGGAGTATGGGCGATGGTACAAATGATCAGGCTGCCCGATTGTGAATGAAGACTTCCAGATGGCGGCGCAAGGCTTGAGGCCTCCCTTGTCTGCTGCATTGATGGCTTCTGAGCACCATTCCCTCTGATGGATGTATCTGGTGGATTTTTGACTTCTGGCCATGTAACTAATTGTTGAATGTACACAGTTTTGTATAAATGGTTTTGGTTGTGTTACTTTTTGGGGGTGGACATTTTTGGGCTTTCTACTTTGACTCTGAACATAAGGTGTTCACATTTTGAAAGGCATTTTTTGCTACAGATTCGGTCCTTGGTCTGGTGTACTAATCTATCTTGTCTTGTAAATGATAATTTTCTCTGTGATGGCCTTCTATGTAGATTGATTTTAAATGAAAAACACCTGTGTGTGTATTGTTTCTGATTGTCTCCTGTATGTCATTTGTTTTCCTTTCAAACAAGGTTGTCAAGGGCTTCCAAGTTTTTCAGTATGTGCATACTGTGTGTCTGATTTATTGTGTCTACTCAAGGAGTGGTTAAATAGGCTTTTGATCAGATACAAAGGGAAATAGATTGCATCATAGGATCTGTTAAGTATGATCATTAATGATACTCTTTCTTGGACATGTTGATGTCAGGCAGTAGCATTATTCTCAGGTCCTCTGGATATGAATTAGTGTTGTCATGGGGAGACATTTACAGTTTTAGATATGACTCTGCTGCCCAGATAAGGCACTGGTTTGGGAATCTGTCTGTTCAATGGGTCTAGGAAAGTCCCATAACTCCAAACATCATTTCAAACCATTTCATCCTTCCATCTGTTAGTTGTAGGATTAGGAGTAGGAAACCCCTGCATGCTCTCATCCCCAACCAGACACATATGTCCAAGAATGCTGCCAATCTTGTGATTTGTTACACAAATCTTGGTCCATACATGAGAGTATTATGCCTGTTGCTGTCAAGTTAAATCCTTCTGTCATTGAGCTAGTCAAGGTTATACTTTTATCAAATAGGGACACCACCCTTGGTGCGGCAGAACTAGAAGTGAAGGGGAGGAGCTCACACAACCTCCTGTATTCAGCTGGCTGAATCTGCCTGTGCATTAGAACTGGCAAACCCTAATGCTGATTCAGAAGAAAAACCAACAAAAATGGTGACTCCACTGGGGATGAACAGACGAAGCGATATCTTACAGCCTCTAGTGAAGGTTTGCTTGGCTCTGCTGGTGGTATGAACTCAGAAAAATATGTGTTGAGCTTTTAGCTATTGAAAATTTTGTCCTCTCTGGAGAGGTGGTGACTCTGCAAAAGATCTAAATGCACATGAAAAGTTGATGTGTGTTGTGACAAAAAATGTGCTGTTCATATTTCTGCATCTGTATGAGAAAAGGTACCTTGTTCCTTTCCCTTTATATTTGTTGTTTTGCTACATAAGTTAGATGCAGGGGGAAGCCTTAGGTCTTAGGCAGACAAAGGATGTCTAAGAGTAAGATTTTTATGAATCCCAGTATGAATTATCCCATACTCAGCGGTGAAATGTTGGATAAAAGAATAGAAGAGATAAGAAATAGGTTGATATTCTTAGAGGCTGAGCAGGCCCAGTTAAAAAGCAGCAACCCTGTTGTGTCTGCTAGTCAGAAGGCTAAACCTCTTCTCAACCCTTTTGATCCTTTGTATGACTAACTGGATTTGTCATGGGTGGATTATAAAGAAGAAACTATGCCTGCTAGGATATACCGTCAGATGCCTCGATTTAGTGGTCATAGTGTGTGTGATGGGAATGCACATATCAAAAAATTTCATGAGTTCATGGGAAGACATTCATTTAGAGATGAGGATATGTGGATGAGGTTTTTTGTTAGGTCCTTTGATGCAAAAGCAAAAGACTGGTATTTGAGCTTTCCAAAGAGATTCTTTACCTGTTGGGATGAGCTTGCTGACTATTTCAAAGAAGAATTTGCAAAAGAACCAGCTGATCTTGTTGCAGAATTGATGAAAATTAGAAAACAAGATGAAGAGCCATGTGTTGTTTTCAGTCATAGGTTTGCAGTAGCCCTTTCACAGATCCCAGAAGTCTTCGGACCTGATATTTCAGCCTGTGTTGGCATATTCTTTGAGGCTTTTGAGGAGGGCTCTAGTGCATTATTGAGGGATTTCAAGGTGACAAGTATGCAGATGGCATACAAGTTCGTAGAAAACATAGAAAAATTCAGAAATGAGCACCTGCTGAAATCCCTGTCCCCAGGCTTTGGTGTGAATAATAGTTGTGAAGCTGCAAATGACTAAATGATTAAGGCATCATGTGCAGATAAAAATGAAAATGAAAGCATAGAGGTTGAGACTGCTGTATTTGAACATAATGCTAACAATACAGCTCAACTGGATTGTTCACCAGTTGAGGATGCCAATGAAGGAACTAATGAAGACTCCCATTGCAATGATGAGGCAGCTGGCCATGAAAACAACAATGAGGTTGTGACAGCAATGAGCAACTTTTGGAATGGACCTGTGGAGACAATTGTGAGTATTGTACTCAAGACAGAGAAGATACAAGCAAACAGAAAAATAGTCCCATGTGTGACCCACTGCCTACCTTTCAAACACATGGAGATCATGAAGAGCAGTCAGAGATTAAAACAAGTGCTAGTACAGAGCATGATTGTTTTTCATTTGATGGTTGTTTTGCTTATGACATACAGGCTGATACTCCTCCACAAAGTGAATCCATTGGTGATGAAGATGCATGTTCTGCTGCCCATGAACAAATGGCATATTATGATCAAGCTGATGTACCTAGGTCACCCATTTATGACACATGTGGTGATGAGGATCAGTCTGAGTATGGTGAATATTTAGACACTGTTTTTGACTTGGATTCTGTTTCTCATCCTGATGAAAGAGGAAACAACATACATCAGGTAAGTGACTGTGAAAATATGCCTGATTTGAAAGAGATGCCAGAGCCTGATCTTTTCCAGTTTGGTGCTGCTATTGGTTGTGTACATGATGTGCACAATTGTGAATTTGAAAGCTTTTCTTTTGAGAGGCTAGCATATGAAAAGAGCCCTGATCTTCCTAGCTGCATGATGGACTTTGAGTGTTTTCAGTTTTCAGTCCAGCTAGGAGATCATTTTGCAATGCATAATGCTGATACAAATGATAACATGTGTTATTTTTCATTTGAGTATGCATTGCTTGATAAATACTGCATTCACTTGTTGCTAGATGCTGAGTGTTGTTTGCATAAGGGTGACAGTGACAAACTGAATCAGAAGGTTGAACATGCAAATGACCAAGGTAGCTTATGGTCAAATCATGGTAGCACTCTCAGGCTTGACCCAATGTATACAAATGAAAATAAGGTGTTTGATAAAGGGAAATATTGGTATTCCTTTTCTTGGTGGCCTTAGGCCATCAAGTTTGATTGGTGATGCAGATCATTATAACTTCATGACTCTGTGCCCAATGGATAGGGGACTGGTCTGCATCCCAGATTTCTGTGGTTCTTGCCATCCCTGCAGGAGGCATGCATCCTCAGATAGAGCCACTGTTGGTGCCTGAATTGACTGTCAGTTTTTAAGCAATTTTTTATGTAGGCACCTTCCCAAAAAATCCAAAAAATTTTAAGTATTGGGGCCCCTCAGTGTTCTTCAGCATCTGCATCATAGTTCTTGAGGTGGTGGTCTTCATGTTTTCTCCATCGAAATGAGTTTGTATATGTCTTGGCGATCATGATTGGTACCAATGGTGTGTTTTCTTCTATCGCTATGACATGGTCCATCGAATGGACGGAGGAGTGTTTGCCCGATGGTGTTAGTCTTACCGACGGGGATTGTGAAGGAAAGCATCAGTATAACACTCTTCATCGGCTGGGAAGCTTTTGGTTTGGCCGACGGTGTTGGTCTGGCCGACGGGGATGTGAGATGTGCCATCGGCATGACATAGACTGTTAGGTGAACGGGCAGTCGTTGAGCCGACAGTGGAGGTTTCATCGACGAAGGTGTTTTGGTGGCCATCGGGGAGAGTTGGTCTATCGGCCAAGGAAGCTTTTGGGCTGGCCGATAGACTATGTCTAGCTGGCAGAGGCTTACGGAGGTGTCGTCGGTGAGACGATTGAGATCGGCAAGAGGTTTTTGGGGCAGGCCGATGGTGTTTGTCATGGCGATGGGCTTTTGGAGAGAGAGGCGTGTGTCGAGCATGGCAAAACACTCGACACCTATTATGCATGCAACTATGTTTATAAAGTGATAGAGTGGTCTTAGCACCATGCATGTGGGACTAATTTTCCTGCATAGTTCAAACTTTGAAGCGAAATGTATTTTGGCGGGAAGCTCCATTTTGAACGCAGCGATAGTTTTCTCGGTGGTTGCGGGTTGTTGGGCCATCAATGGCGACAGTAGCAGGAGTATGGGCGATGGTACAAACGATCAGGCTGCCCGATTGTGAATGAAGACTTCCAGATGGCGGCACAAGGCTCGAGGCCTCCCTTGTCTACTGCATTGATGGCTTCTGAGTGCCATTCCCTCTGATGGATGTATCTGGTAGATTTTTCACTTCTGGCCATGTAATTAATTGCTGAATGTACACAGTTCTGTATAAATGGTTTTGGCTGTGTTACTTTTTGGGGGTTGGACGTTTTTGGGCTTTCTGCTCTGACTCTGAACATAAGGTGTTCACATTTTGAAAGGCATTTTTTGCTACAGATTCGGTCCTTGGTCTAGTGTACTAATCTATCTTGTCTTGTAAATGATAATTTTCTCTGTGATGGCCTTCTATGCAGATTGATTTTAAATGAAAAACACCTGTGTGTGTATTGTTTCTGATTGTCTCCTGTATGTCATTTGTTTTCCTTTCAAACAAGGTTGTCAAAGGCTTCCAAGTTTTTCAGTATGTGCATACTGTGTGTCTGATTTATTGCGTCTGCTCAAGGAGTGGTTAAATAGGCTTTTGATCAGATACAAAGGGAAATAGATTGCATCATAGGATCTGTTAAGTATGATCATTAATGATACTCTTTCTTGGACATGTTGCTGTCAGGCAGTAGCATTATTCTCAGGTCCTCTGGATATGAATTAGTGTTGTCATGGGGAGACATTTACAGTTTTAGATATGACTCTGTTGCCCAGATAAGGCACTGGTTTGGGAATCTATCTGTTCAATGGGTCTAGGAAAGTCTCATAACTCCAAACATCATTTCAAACCATTTCATCCTTCCATCTGTTAGTTGTAGGATTAGGAGTAGGAAACCCCTGCATGCTCTCATCCCCAACCAGACACATATGTCCAAGAATACTGCCAATCTTGTGATTTGTTACACAAATCTTGGTCCATACATGAGAGTATTCTGCCTGTTGCTGTCAAGTTAAATCCTTCTGTCATTGAGCTAGTCAAGGTTATACTTTTATCAAATAGGGACACCCCCCTTGGTGCGGCAGAACCAGAAGTGAAGGGGAGGAGCTCACACAACCTCCTGTATTCAGTTGGCTAAATCTGCCTGTACATTAGAACTGGCAAACCCTAATGCTGATTCAGAAGAAAAATCAACACACCAGAATCTGGTGCTGATAATTCCTCCAGGAATTGAATTTGGAGCTCTAGCTTAGGGGGAGCTGCATTGAAAATCAAATTCCCCCAGCTAGTAAGTGGGTGCTTAGATCTTGCACAATGAGAGAAGAGATTTTGAATTCTTTTAGATCTTTTGGAAGGATTTCTAGAAGAAAAGATGTTGATATGGAAATTTGCGGAGTGATTCATGAAGAACTATTCAAGAAACATCGTAACTAGTTAAAGTTAGGGCAATGCATTTATTACAATGTCAAATTAGGTTTTGTAGAGGATAAAAGGTCACTTAGTCATGCATTTGAATCACTTTGCATACAAAGGAAACAAGAAGAAGAGCATCTGAGCTGCAAATCTAGAGATTGAAGCATGAAGAGCAAATTCACCCAACAATTGATCAACCCTAACCCTGTGGAAGAAAAATGTACTTCTCTATAAAGATTTGAATTTGAAATCTATTGAGATGGCTACTCCTCTTTTTGTTGACATTACTAAAAGGCCCCATCCAAAATTTAAGAAGCATCCTTACAAGTCAGTCGAAATTGAGCCGTTAGGTGCATTCTCCAGTGTCCCATATGGAGTACTACATGTTGATGATATTAGGGCATACATCCACTGCAATGTAGAAGAATTTGGGAATCTAAAGTTGCTTGAATTGTTTAAGAACCATCTAAATGATGATTACTATCAACTGAAACCAAAATTTGAAACCCTAGAAAGCAAACATTTTCTTCAAGTGATTGAATTTCTAACATTTGATGAAAGTGAATAGGTTCGATATGTGTTGAGCTAGATACATGATGAATTCATATGGCTATTAAAACCATTCAAGATTAGAAAGGATGTTATCATAATTTTGACTTGATTAAACTCAACCAGTGGATTACCCACGTTAAAATCTGTGAAAAATGAAACTATTACTGATGCAACTAGTGCAAAGTTCGATAAGAGGGCTATGACCATAAATGTCATTATAGAACTGGATGTGAAGTTTGCTTCCATGGTGATTGGCTACATGATCTATCACTCTAGTAGAGAGAATTCAGTCTCTGAAACTGCTATATATGCAACATATCAAATGTTGAAGGAAAATGCAAATTATGACTTATGTGAGCTACTACAAAACCAACTAGTTGAAAATCTGAGCAAAATCAAGAAGGATAAGAAAAACACCTTCAAGTATGGTTCCTTAATTATATGCTTATTCTTCTATTTCATGAATGAAATACCTGGAGTGTAAGGTGTGCACTAGACACATGACAGGCCAGTTGCAATTCAAATAAGGGATCATTTACATAGCATTGGAGACTCAAGTACACAAAAGACTACAAACTATGGTTATTTCAAAAAAAATTAGAATATGATGCACTCTAGTGAAAGAATCCCTAAGTCAGTGGTTGAGAAGTATAAAGATGAAATCTTCTTTATTGTACACATATCAGTGTCTAATGGAGGTTGTGGAGCCCAGAACAGTATGGATTATGCCTATGGGCTATGAGGTTGATGAAAAGATTTTGGAAATGTATGCTCAACATCTCCTGAGCAAATATAAAGACACCTCTATTGAAATACTTGTAACCTATAAAGAACTAAGTTTAAAATTGCATGTTGAGCTCAGGAAACCAGAGATCAAGAGAAAAGTTCAAAGGCAGGTTGAGATGTATGCTGAAAGCATAGGCATCAAAAAAGAAGCCGTAAGAAAGAACAAAGAAAGAATCAAACAGATGAAGGGAAGAACTGAGCAAGTTTGAAAAGAGAGGGCAGAAAGTGAACCAACAACTGCTCTGGAAGTCACACCTATCTCTTCAAGAAAAGCAAGAAGTTTTGTAACTGTCCCAGAGAAATCCAAGTCCATTCCCACTAAAACACTTGAAGCCACACCATCTAGTGAAGGAAGTAAGAGAAAGAAAACAAAGACCACAAGAACATATATGAGCACAAAAGATGAGGAGGAGACAGAGACAGATGAAGTTAAGGAGATAAGAACTAAGAAAACCAAGACCTCTGAGGACTGGCCTTTCAAAAGCAAAAAGGGAAGTAAAAAGAAAGAGACTGGTAAGATTGCTATGACTATTGATGAAATTGTAAAAACAATTACTATTCATGGAAATCTAAGGCCTATCAGAGAATATTATAATAATTTTGATGAAGCAAATAAAAAAATCTTGGAGGATGCCACCATCTTGTACTTAGACAAATTCAATAGAGCTCTACTAGAAATTTTGCAAGAAATTCCTAAAAGTTTGAGGAAAATACTAGAGATAAGGAAGGAAGCTGCCAAGGATAAAGACATGGAACTCAGAGAACATGTTCTCTCCACCCCGTGTCCAGTAATGATGAGAAGGGAAGCAAATAGAATCCTCAAGGAAGTAAAGGACAAATTTAGAAGCAAGATCTGGATGAACAAGCTAATGCTTGGTGAAACTAAGGAAGTTGTAAAGGAAACAGAGGAAATTTTGAGGAAGGCCTCAGATAAAGATAAATATTATATTGTTTTAGAGGAACAAGTTGAGGAAGAAAATCCTTTAGTTCAAGAACAAGAAGCTTCAGAAGAAGAGATTGAAAAGAGAAATGATGACCAAGGTGATAATCTAGATCCTCTGGAACAAACCAATGAGGAGACACTAACTCCCACTCAAGATGACTCTAAGAAGAACAAGATTTAGAAATCAAAAGAGGCTAAAAACAAAAGGGATACTCAAGATCAAATAGATAAAGATAACACAGAAGTAAACATGGAAATAGAAATTCCCACTAAAGTTAACTCACAGCAAAAGGAAGAAGAAGAAGTCAAGGACAAGGAAGATAAAGCAGAAGAAGATGGTGCAAATGTTGATGCACCCAAACTAAATAGCCCTGATATTGACACTTGGAAAACTCAAGGAAAGGAAAGTGATCCAGAAATTGTGGCAAGAGACACTGCAGATGTAGTGAAGAATTTTCTATGTAAAGAGATACTAGAGTTTGATGAGCCAGAATTGATTCAAGGACCACTCAACCTGGATACTTTCTCTCTGGTCCAATTGATGAAGATAGCATATTTCACACAAGCCAAGGCAAGAGAAAAGGTATTGAAATCTCACATAGAGGACAATGAGCTTGTAGGCCTTGCATCTGGTATATTGGAGAAAATAATGCCAATGTTCTAGAAGAATCCATCTGATTCTCCCTCCAGAAATCTAAAAAGCCTTGTAAATTCTATAAGTACTCATTTTGAGTCATTTGAAAAATCTATAGAAGTTAAAGTTTGGAATGAATTTAATAACAAAAGATTTGATGCACATAAAGGCATGATTGGGATAGAAAGATTAGTGCTAGATAAGCGTTTAAAGAGTATTCAAAATGCTCTTTTAGAAGGAGGCAGTATATATTGTATACGCCTAAAAATGACACGATTCATCCTAAATAAATATTCTAAATATTTATTCCATTCTTCTATTAATTAAATAAATATTCCAAATTTACTTAATCAATTCACTATCTCATAATTAAATAAATTCTATTTATTTAATTAAAATTCTTCTAAAGTCCTTCACAATTGAATAATCATAAATTATTTAATTAAGCCTAATTCCTCTATCCTAAAGTTCTAAATTCAAAATTCCACATCACCTTTACACCTCACCTTGTCCACCTCATCAGGTTGCACATGTAATTAAATATATTTAATATTTAATTACCTTATTTTCCCTCACCCACATGGCCTATTTCTTCTCCAATCAGAGGTCAGTTAACCAATCAATCAAATCTGTTAACTAACCTGTCAATTGAGTCAAATCCTCAATCAATCCAATCAGTTCCACAATCCACTCTTCTAACTAATCAGTCAATTCTGTTAACAGACCAGTCAATGGAGTTAACTCTCCAATCAGTTTTGTCACATCCCACCTTTCATGATGGAGCTGGGACACTTGTCACATTTCTACTGGTTGCACATTCCTCAACCATCCTCAACCGTCGATCTTCATATCTCCTCTCAACCGTTGATTCCTATTCTTCCAAGTCTATAAATGAAGCTTCATCCCTTCATTCTAATCATCCAGGCTTTTGACATCGTTACTCTGCAGAAATATCACCAGCGCGCCTTTGGTACCCTTTTGTCATCTACAAGCTTGAGATCACCATTGTTGCATTGGAGCTCACCTTCATTACATATCACACCATAGCCATTCACCTTCGACTTCCTCAAATAGCTTTAAAAGATTGCACTCTCTGAGGGCTCATCTCATCTGCGAAAGGACGATTCGTGATAGGTGAACAACAGAAGCATCGAAACGGGAGAGGTTTGCACTGTGTTTGTTCATTGCTTTGTTTATGTGAATCTTCTTGTTTCTCTTTTCTGTTGATGTTTGGGTCTTATTTAATTCATTAGATTGATTCAGCATTTTACCCTCACATTTTTGGCGCCCACCGTGGGGCCGTTGCCCCTTTATTTCACCATTTTTGAGCTTTTTTTGAAGGCAGGTTCTGTACAAGTCACGCAGAGTCACACACAGGTTCTTTCGGTGCATCTGTTCATTTCCACGGCGCATATAAAGACTGTTCCGACGCGTTTATCCTTTCTGTGCATCTGTGTATTTCTGCAGCGCTTTCGAAGACTGTTACTGTGCTTATATTATAACTGCGCATCTGTTAATCCTTACGGCACTTTTACAGACTGTTGCTGCGCATCCATTAAAACTACGCATCTATTCATTTTAACGGCACATACGTTCAATCTTGCAGCGCATTTATTATTACGACGCTTCTGTTGATCATTTCTGCGCATCTGATCACTGAAGCTGCACATTTGTAACAGACTCAGGTTTTAGTACTTTTCTAGAGGATTTTGCTAACGCTAACCCTTTTGCAAGTGTTTGCTAGAGCAGTTTTGTAGGATAGGCTCGGGTTCAGTTACATGTAGTTGCATCTAATTAGGTCACATTTCATTTTCTGGGAAAGAGTAAAATTGTTGTTCATTACAAATCTTCATCTAGTCCTAATTAGGGAGGAAGTAACTAGTTTATTTCATGTTTGCATTGCAAAAACCTTCAAAGTTATTGCTATCTGAGATTTAAAATTGAACTCATCACTGATCTTGAAGGTAAAATGAACCATTGCTATATCGTGAGACCTAAATTTCAAAGTTAACAATCTCGTGCTTCGTGGTTTTAAAATTGAACTCATCACTGATCTTGCAGTTAAAATGAACCATTGCTATATCATGAGACCTGAATTTCAAAGTTAACAATCTCGTGCAACGTGGATTTAAAATTGAACTCACTACTGCTTTCTGGGATTTAAAACTGAACCACTACAATATTGCTGAAATTACTTCAAAGTTCTGTTTGAGTAGATTAGCCCATTTAGTTTTTCACTTTTAACTAGGGTGGATTAATCAGTGTATTCTGTGCTTGCGAATGACAATAGGCTTATGCTCTCCCCTCTTCTAGGTGATCAGAGTGCCAGACTTGTCATTCTATTTGTTTAACCTTTACGAGGGGCCTGCCCTTGGATGCACGCTTGTCCAAGTGGGAACGACCCTGAGTGGTAACAAGCTAACGCCAAGCCCTACCGAGCCACTTAAAATAAATTGTGCTTGAGGTGAAAACCTCCTGCAATGAGTGCTATTATGTTACACTGACGGCCAACCTCCCCCAAAACCCTCTCAGGCGTAACCCTTTGAGGCTGGGAGACTCCATAATGGAGAGTAGCGCCGCCGCACGTGTAACCACTTGAACGGTTGCCAGAATTAAATACCTCTTGTTTTAGTGGCCCAAATCCCTTATAATCCATTTCTCACCTAGGATTTTGTGCTTGCTTTTGTCCAAAATAGAGTAAAAAAACTACAAAAACAATGGAAAACTACAAAATACTCTTTGTGCTTGCTGCATTTTCTTGCTAAATTAATTCATAATATCAGATCAGGAAGACCTTTTCCAGCCAAAGAATACTGAAAACAGGGAAAAATCCAAAAAAAAATTTGCAAAAAATACCAGAACTGCGCATATACACTTTTCTACTGCGCATACACAGCGACTTGCTGCGCTTTTGCACCGACTGGCTGCGCATACATACCTTTCTGCTGCACATATACACTTTTTGGCTGCACTTTTACAGTGACTTGCTGCGCTTATACACCGACTTGCTGCGCATATACTTTTCTGCTGTGCATTTACACACTATTACTACGCATACATACTTTACCAGAGCTGCGCATTTACAGCGACTTATGGCGCATTTACCTATTCTTGCTACGCATCTGTTTCTACGCATGTGTGACAGTGAGCATTTGCCCTATTTTTGAGAAATTTTCATCAACTGTTCAGAATACCCATTTCAGCCTAGTTTCACTTTCTGAGGTCAGAGTCAGCCTTGCAGTCAGTCTTCACCCATTTCACCCAACTCTCTCTCTTTCGACAATCATCCCATTCACTTTCTATCCAAGTCACTCTTGTCCCAAAGTCATTTTATCCCATTGGACATAGGTCCTTCTTTGTTTCATTAGTGAATTCACGTAAGCCTAGTAGGTCACAGTACCTTTTGCTAGTAGTCTTGTTGAACGACTAAGCCCTACACAGTAAGACTGGTATCGACTACCCTTGCTAGTGGCTAGAGTCTTGTGTCAACCGTCTTACTTGAAGTCATTGAGCGAGAAACCCCTTTGTCCAAGCCTTGTCCTAGATATCCCATTCATTACAGTCTTAGTCGGCACCTTGCCAGAATTTCTAGTCCTCACCTCCTCCATCCCGCGTCACCTTGCATGGTTCTTACTCGATCCCAATACAACAAACAAATAGAAATGGCCGAATCATCCGATCACCTTCTCCCACCATAGGATGGTGAAGAAGAAATTTCTCATGAAGAATTGGTGGCGCACATGCAAGATAGAAAATTCCAACGCGTCGTAGAGAAAATGATCCTTGAAGACCCCCACAAATATTTCCATCATCTTGCTAGTCTCGGAGTCAAACTCCCTGCAGACTTTGACATTAGCTCCATCATGGAAAATGCAGACAATAAACGTGAGAGGGACACAAATGACACAGTCCCACATGCACATGAGAGGGGCACAAATGACATGGTCCCCCATCACAATGATAGGGGAAAGCAACCCATAGATCCAAATGCTCCTATGGCAGATGTGAGACAACAAATTGAAAGTCTAAAGCTAGAAATATCCAACCTTAAGATCGGCACAAGTTCCAAGAACTACTCTTTGGAAGATATAGCACCATACCCCTTTGACAGAAGTTTGGTCATGAAACCATTCCCCTATCAGTTCAGAATTCCGAAATTTGACAAATACAAAGGGAAGGGGGACCCTAGAGATCATATCAGGGAATTCACTGCAGCATGTTTAGAAGTAGCTCACAATGAGACCTACTTAATGAGACTGTTCCCAAGATCTTTAGGAGGTCAAGCTATGGAGTGGTTCTCGCGTCTCCCACCAGGAATCAAAACTTTTGATGAACTTGTCAATAAATTCATAACGCACTTCTCTTACAACATAGAACACGAAGTATCTATGCTAGACCTATGCAACACCAAACAAAAGGGTGGTGAGTCTTTCGCCACCTTCTTACAATGATGGAGACAGCTAGCTAGTAAGTGTTCTTACGACATGCCTGAGAAGCAGCTATTGGAAATGTTTGTCCAGAATTTGAATACTGATCTTAGCTATCAAATTCAGATACAATGCCCTACCTCATTCGCCAAAGTCATTGAAATGGGCCTATTCATTGAAAAAGATATGATCGCTAAAGGAACTCTCAAGCTCTACAAGGACACACCTCCTTCCAATTATACAACAGATAAGTCAAAGTTTTGGACCAAGAACAAGAATGTGGTCAACGATGGAGTAGTGGATGCCAAGGCGGCAGCCCCTAAACAACAACCCGTATTCACTCTTAAGGGAGAAGTGAATAACGGTGCACTCAACAAGCCACCCCCTCGAGAACCTAGACCTTGGTTCAATTCAAATCCGCGGAGGAAATTCACACCGTTAGGAGAATCTCAAGAGTCTGCCCTCAGAAAGTTGTTGGCTAACAATGAAATTTCTCTACCGCCAACAAGTGACTATGAGCCTATAGTCAAACCTCCCTATTGGAAGGACACCGACTATTGTGAGTATCATCGAGGAAGGGGGCACACAACCAACAATTGCATCCGTCTTAAGAATGTCATACAAGACATACTGGATCAGAATCAGGGAGGGACACAACAGCATACCTCCAATGAATCTCATGTGGCCTACCGGGATCCTCTTCTGAATCACAACAGGCTGTATAACAACAATCACAACAACGGCCACAACAACAACAATGGTCACAACGGCAACAACTCCAATGGCAATCCCAATAACGACAACAATCGCAACCGGCCAAATTAGAACAGCGGGTCGAGTAATGCTAACTATGCAAGTGTTCCATTTGAGTACACCATTAACTGCATTTCAGAACATCTTCCGCAGGTCAATGTCATCTCCCCCAACCAACAACCAAGGACCTAACAGAACTGGTTGTAGTATAATTACCCGCAGTGGTAAAGTCATGATCAATACCACCCCTCCAAGGTCATCGCCATCTCCATCTGACTCCCGTCCATACAATGTCATCGACCAGTTACAGAAAACCCCAGCTCACATTTCTATATTGGAGCTCTTGCGTCTATCTCCTTCTCATAAGGAGATTCTCGAGAAAGCCTTAGTGGAAACTACTGTCCCCACTAACCTAGCCC
This sequence comes from Cunninghamia lanceolata, assembly GCA_027924645.1. Lineage (NCBI taxonomy): Eukaryota > Viridiplantae > Streptophyta > Pinopsida > Cupressales > Cupressaceae > Cunninghamia > Cunninghamia lanceolata. The sequence continues at coordinate 7,149,522 of BSBN01000594.1, forward strand.
AAGAGAAGTTTCAAACCATGGTCGGCAATCTGACATCCTCCCCTTCCATATCATTTACTGAGCAAGATGACCTTTCCGTATCTCAACCCCACAACACCCCTCTACACATTGTCGCATTCGTACACAAGCACCGCATCAAGAGGGTTCTCATTGATGGGGGTGCTGGTTTGAATATTTGCACGTTGAAGCTAGTCCTTGCATTGGGGTTCTCCGAATAGGCAGTTGATCCACGAAGGAAAATTACCATAAAAGCCTATGACGAGGAGGAAAGAACCACAAAAGGCACGGTTGTCCTACCAATTCAAGTAGGAACGGTAATCAAAGATGTGGTGTGCCAAGTCCTTGATCGGGAACTTGCTTATAATATCCTACTAGGGAGACCATGGATCCATGCCATGAAGGCTGTCCCCTCAACCTACCATCAGTGCATTAAATTCCCGCACAATGGCAAGCAGGTTACCATTCAAGGCGACCCCGATCCCTACCAACACTGTAATTCGTTCCAAGTAAAACCCGAATGTGTCATACCCAACAATAGAGCCCACATTTCCCCTACCCCACAATAGGACCATACCGCTGAAGCTTCCTCCTCACGGCCTAAACCAATGAAAATCACCATAAAAGAAAGTGGCGTAGGAGAGTACTCCATTGAGCACAGCCTCAACCTTGTAAAAATGCCTTTGTCTCCACGCTCCTATGGCCAACCCAAGCATCAACCCAGGCATTTTCCAAAGCCATCTGCTCCTCCTATAACTCCCACAAATCCCTTTGTAAAATGGGGGACCTTATCTGACGAATCAGAGGAGCGAGATCTCCTGCAATGGCTTTATGCTGAAGAAGAAAACATACCCCAAGAGCCACCTAGACTCCCTATAGAACTCTATGGACGGGGTGAGACTATCTTGCAAAGGATGGGGTATGAAGGACAAGGCCCCATAGGCCTCAGAAAAGAAGGAATTACTGAACCTATACAACCCTCTTCGTCCTCTTTGGCTAGGAATACAACTGGCCTAGGGTACAAAGGCAAGGGTAAAGCCAAGGAAAATGCCTGTCTTGTGGAGACAATCCAAACGCTCCAAGTGGATAGTGACACAGATTCAGATGATTCAAATGAGTATGAGTGGGACGAGCTAATGGAGCACTCCTACGATGACAAAGAGGTTGACACCATACAAACTCTTAGCCCCTACCATGAGGGACAAACGCAGCAGGACAGACCACTAGAGTCTGATTTGCCCCTCCCTGAGGTTATGGCTTTCGAGGAAAGTTTCGATTCCATTGCGATAAACAACTTGGAGGAAAGTACCACCCAGAACACTATCCCCACCTGTGCTCCTAACATTTCCATCCACACCATTAATGAATTAGGTCTCTCATCTGACTCCCTTCCCCTCTTGCACCCTGAGCTTATTGACTGGGATCTGCAAGGAACCCCCCAATTAGATATGTTCCAGAACGATGATGCCTACATTGACTATATGGCACTTAGAGATCACTTACCAAAAGGAGATCATAAAGCAGGTTTTGCTATCGAACTCAATACCGTGGCTTACTTCGGGGAGGGTGCCAAGCCTTCTAGTCGCAAAAACATAAAGATAAAAAATGGATCTGATGGTGAAAACCGCCGTGCGGCAGTGCCAGATCATAAAACAGTAAAAAGAAAGGACGTATCTGAAGGTGAAAACCCAACTGTGGCACCTGACGATGGAATGCTTGACACCCTCCCTAGTGATATGTATCAAGAAAGGTCACAAATCATGGTGGAACCAACTGAGCCAGTGAACATTGGAACCGAAGAGCAACCCAAGATTATCCACTTTGCAAAATCTCTCACACCTCCTGAGAAAACCAGGTTTGTACCATTCTTTAAAAAGAAGAGAGGCAGCTTTGCTTGGTCATATGCCGACATGCCAGGTTTGGACCCAAACCTGATTCTACATCACTTGCCACTAGATCCAGGGGTGAAGCCCGTAAAGCAAAAATTGAGAAAGATGCATCCTCATATAGCCCTTCTGGTCAAGGAAGAACTCAAGAAATTGCTAGATGTGGGGTTCATCAGGGCCATAGACTATCCTGAATGGATATCAAACATTGTGCCAGTATCTAAACCGGATGGGTGAGTTCGACTATGCAATGATTTTTGAGACTTAAACAAGGCATGCCGTAAAGATGACTTTCTGTTACCAAACATTGACATCATAGTCGACCTTACAACAGGACATACAATGTTATCACTCATGGACGGATTCTCTGGGTATAAGCAAATCAAAATAGCACCTGAAGATCAACACAAAACAGCTTTCATTTGTCCATGGGGTACCTTTTGCTGGAATGTCATGCCGTTTGGGCTGAAAAATGCAGGTGCTACGTATCAGCGGGCCATGACAACCATCTTCCATGACATGATGCATGTAACTATGGAAGACTATGTTGACAATATCTTGGCAAAATCCCTCACCAGGGACTCACACCTGGACACATTAGAAAAAGTCTTCCAATGGTTGGATCAATTCCAAGTAAAACTGAACCCGAAGAAGTGTGTGTTTGGGGTCACATCAGGCAAGCTGCTAGGCTTCATCGTGTCAGCAAACGGCATAGAGGTAGACCCGGCCAAGGTCAAAGCAATAATGGACATGCCGCCGCCCAAAACTCTAACACAGTTGAGATCCTTACAGGGCAAGCTACAGGCCATCTGCAGGTTTATCTCACAGCTGGCAGACAAGTGCCATCCTTTCAGCCATCTCCTACATAAGAATGTTCCATTTAAATGGGATGAGCAGTGCGAAGAGGCATTCAACAAGCTCAAGGAGTACCTCATGAATCCTCCTATACTCATGCCTCTGATCCAAGGAAAACCTTTGATTCTCTACATATCTGCTACACCTACTGCTCTTGGGGCTCTCCTAGTGCAGCAAGACTATGAGAACAAGGAAAGAGATGTGTACTACATCAGTCAAACCTTAGTGGGCTACGAGTTGCAGTACTCACAGGTAGAACATTCATGCCTTGCGGTGGTTTTTGCTTCACAAAAACTCTGCCACTACATGTTGGCACATCCTGTCAAACTCATTGCCAAGATCGACCCACTAAAATATCTTCTCAGCAAAGTAGCTCTCATGGGTCGGCTAGCAAAATGGGTTATGCTTCTTAGTGAATATGATATAGAGTATGTGGACAGAAAAGCCATCAAAGGGCAAATCATCGCTGACCAACTAGCTGAGGCACCATTACAGGACACTTCACCAATGCAGTTTGAGTTCCCCGATGAGTCTTTATTCACTCTGTCAACATCTCCTTGGAAACTCTACTTCGACGGGTCTTACACCAACCATGGATCGGGGGAAGGTATCTTGTTTATCACTGCCCAAGGCGACACAATTCCAAAGTCCTACAGGTTGTTATTTCCATGCACTAACAATATAGCGGAGTATGAAGCCTTGGTAATTGGTCTCAAGATGGCCATTGAGTGGAAAATCCAAGCACTATGTGTCTACGGTGATTCTCAGCTTATCATAAACCAGGTCAACGATGAGTATCAGACCAAAGATGAGAAGCTCATCCCATACAAGCAAATGGTCGACGAACTCAAAGAACATTTTGGGACCATCTCGTTTGAGCAAATACCCAGGATAGAGAACAAAGCAGCAGATGCAATGGTGACCATAGCCTCTCTTCTTGAAATACCTGAACAGGAGTCACGGTATGAGTTCTTAATAGAAACCATTCGACAACCGGCTTATGATCTCCTCGAAACCCATTCCATTTGCCACCTAGTAGGATCTGATTCACCTTGGTACGGTAAGACCTACACTTACCTCAAGGACAATATCCTTCCATTGGACCTCTCTTCCAACCAAAAATGAACTTTCATCCGACAAGCCTCCCGTTACACCATTATCGCCAATACCCTTTACCGACGTGGTCTTGATGGTACTTTACTCCGTTGTCTAGAACAAGAAGAATCTGTAACTGCCTTACGAGACGTACACGAAGGGATCTACGGAACACACTCCAGCGGTCCTTCCTTAGCTAAGAAACTCATGCGTTTGGGTTATTACTGGCCCAATATGGAAATGGATTCATATCAGTTCGTCAAAAAGTGCAAACAGTGCCAGATACACGGGAACCTGATTCATGCACCTGCTTAGGAGTTGAGACCTCTAACGACACCCTGGCCCTTTTGCCAGTGGGGACTTGACCTCGTGGGAAAGATTCATCCACCTTCTTCCAATGGCCATAAATTCATCATAACTGCCACCGAGTACTTTACAAAGTGGATTGAAGCCGTTCCCCTATCAACTGTCACAGGAAAGCAAATTTCCTCTTTCATTCTGAATTACATTATCTGTCGATATGGCATCCCTTCATCCATCATAGCGGATAACGGGAGACCCTTCAAAAATCAGGATGTCCAGGAACTTTGTGAGCGTTTTAAAATCCAACATCATTTCTCCACTCCATATTACCCCCAAGGTAACAGCCAAGCTGAGGCATCGAACAAAACCATTCTAAAAATCCTAAAGAAGACTGTCAATGAAGCTGGTCGCGATTGGCACATCCAACTCAATCCCGCTCTGTGGGCCTATAGAACCAGCATACGCACTCCCACAGGTGCTACACCCTACGCCCTCGTCTATGGTTCTGAAGCCATCCTTCCCATTGAGGTCGAACTCCCATCCCTTCAGGTGTTGTTGAAAGGTCTCATATCAGACGAAGAGTACAGAGTCTCCAGACTACAAGAGCTAGAACTGCTAGAGGAAAGGCGCCAGAAAGCTTTTGACCATCTCAAAGCCTATCAACAGATGATGTCAAGAAGCTACAACCACAAGGTTAGACCAAGATGCTTCAAGGTCGGGGACCTCGTCCTAAGAGAGAACCCTCGCAATCAGCAGGACAGAGAAAAGAAAGGTAAGTTCAAGCCTAACTAGCTTGGGCCCTATGTAATTGTAGCTGTTTACGGATTGGGGGCATATCAGTTGGCCACATCAGAGGGTGAGTTGTTTGATGATCCAATCAACAGCATGCACCTTCGCCGGTTCTATACCTAGGAGAACCCCAATGCAAGGGGGCACAATAAAGTCAAAAAAATCAAAAAAATCAAAAAAATGAAAAAGTTACAAGGAGAAAATACAAAAAAAATTAGAAAAAATAGAAAGCATACCAAAAAAATCGTCCTTTGGTAAAAACCTGGCAAACAGGCGCCTTGGATAGGTATCATGATGAAAACCTGGCAATCAGGCGTCATGTTACTTTCTAGCTTCTCGTGCAAATAAAAGCAAGTGATGAAAACCTGGTAAACAGGCGTTACTTGTGACAAACCGCATTCTCCATCTTTGGGAATCCAGTCACCTTGAGCCCATTCTCCCTCTATTTTCCCCATTCGACCCATATCCATCCCACAATAAACACTTGACAGTTACCTATCATGGCTTGATACTTACCTTGTGGCCTTGTCAACCAAGGTTTCATCCCATACCGTCTCCTCAATGTAAGCCTAGTGTAGTGTCTCTCGTCGATGTCTATGGTCCAAATCCGTGAACTACATTACCTCTGTGCCGTCACGTAGGCAAGGCAATTTTTCCTAATGCACCCCCGAGGCTTCCATTTCTCCCGTGGTCCCATTCGTCTCCTTTCTTGTCTTCATTCTTGTCGTCTTTCTTCTAGTCCATCCATGGTCCATTAGGGTTTACCCCAAACTACGTTGCCTCTGCGTCGTCACGTAGGCAAGGCCATTTAGCAATGAGCCCCCGAGGCACTAGGTCAGTCCCTTAGGGTCCGTCTTCTCAATAAGGATTGTGCAACCTTCTCATCAAGCAAGCAAATGCAAGCAGAACCCGTGCCTCCAGCAGAAATCTTGACAATGAGCATCTTAACCTATCCAATGCAAAGCAAATACCCAAGGTCTTCTAAATGATTTTATGCAAATTAAGGCAAGAAATAAACACATATCAACGCAAATATGCTTTGTAGATTGGAACCTAGGGTTAAGTTACAGAGTCTTGATTTTTGCTATCATACCTTCCTATGCTACTCAAGGATGCCAAAAGCTAGAGATGCTATGATGGGGGCATGATCCCTTTCTTTGTTTGTTGTTTGTGGATTAAACTTTAATAATGTGAAGCCTTGTCTAAGGACATGATCGGCAAAAGATCATCGAGGACATCAAAGGTCTTACATGAACGGGGGCAATCCTTGCTTGTTGAAACGCAAGAAATACTCAGGTCATCTAGAGTCAATTTTGACTAGATGCTTGTATTAACTTGCTAAATCACACTCCATGTAAGTGATACTCAGGTCGTCTCGGTTCAATTATACCTAGATGCTTGTATTCACTTACAACATTTCAGAAAAGTACCAAAAACAAAATGCCCAATGATGAAATAAAGCAATCTAAAAGCAAAGCACCCATCCTATATCCGTATACACATCCATACAATCCTCATTATCCAAACTATGTAGAGTAACGATATCAAGAAAAGTTCCTAAGTCATTCTTTCACAACCATTCTTCTATCCATCATGTCATTCTTGTGTCGATAGAGTACATTTGGACATCACAAAAACAAAGCATAGAGGAGCATATCATATCATTCGTAGGACTAGTCATGCACATGATTAGGTTAGTAGAATGCACCATCCAATGCATTAGGTCACCAATACATCTGCATCACATCACATCTTAATATTAAAAGCACATAAAACCACAAAACAACATAGCTAAGTGCATCACATACACAGTTACATCATAACATAGAAATCATGTCCCATATACATACATTTGCATTAGATCATTTTGACATCACGCACACAGTTGCATCATAACATAGAAATCATGTCCCATATACATACATTTGCATTAGATCATATAGACATCATATAGCAGCATATCAAAATGTATCCCATATAGCATTAGATAGACCATCTAACTATGCACATGCATCACACAGTAGAAGTAAATCATCATCTCATAACACATGCAATAGATACACAAAGCTGCATCATCATATATACTATCATATAAAAAAGGTCCAAATGTACAATATCACCATCTCTCTCAAAATCAAAGTGTCATATACAATATACGTCCAAATGGACGGTGATGGTGATACATGTCCCAAAATTGTACATAATCTGGTCTATGTCTACCCCTGCTACTGTGGGCCCCCACTGCCGGCTCCTGACTGCTGGGGTCCCATCACGGACGCACCTGACTGTGATGGACCCACCCTGTGAGCCACCCCAGACTGACTCCTGAAACTCCCTGCCCTCTAGCTCGACGCCACGGCACCATGGTACAAACCTCGGTAGTACTGAGCCTGTGACTGTGCTCTGGCTAGGTCTGTCTGTGCCTGTGCCAACTACGTCTGCAACTGGCCTACCTATGCCTGTGCCTGTTGTACCTGCCCAACCAGAAATGAACTCGCTGCATCTGTCCCCATGGTGGCCACAGCAATGTCTCGCTCTACACGGATAAGGCATACCCGTGCATCCGCCATGTCTCTCTCGCGAGTCAACCCAGCGATCACCGCTGTGTCTGTATCTCGCCTCCTCTCCATCCTCCTCAGTTGTGCCTGCAGCTCTCGCACCTGTCCCCTCAGGCTGGCTATGGTCCTCTCAGGAGCCTCTCCCTGTACTGGCCCCTGTGCTGCCTCTCCCTATAATGGCCCCTGCGCAGCCTCTGCCTGTCCTAGCCCCTGTGGCTGGGGCACCTGCTGCTGTGGTACCTGCTGGGGTGGTGGCATCTGTGCCTATTGAGGCACCTGCTGCTGTGCCTCTCCCTGTCCTGGCACTGCCTGCCCAGCCTGATCTATCCTCCTCCGCTGCCTCGGCCTCTCTGCAGCTCTGCCACCCCATCATCCTCGTCCTCCTCTAGCTCCCCTCCGACCTGGGCCAGCCTCTCCCTCCTCCTCTGAGTCCACCTCATCAATACGAGGCACCAGCATGCCGGGTCCTGAATATCTCGGGAACAGATGTGCAGTGATCCAGTCCTCGTACTCCTGTGTGACCCCCGCATCTGCTATCTCTCTCCTCATGTCCCATGCCACATAAGGCAACTGCTGGAACTCTGCCAGAGCCTCCTCATAAGAAGCCATCGGCCCCCATCGGACCCTCTCTGCATGTGTCCGTGCAAACATAGCTTGCCCCTGTGGCATGCCCTGTCTCCTGCCGAACTGTCTCAACGCTCGGCCCACCATCTGTGTCTCTAGTATATGCCGTGTCCGGCCTATCAGCCACCTGGTCTGAAAGCAGTAGGGCAGCTCGTCTCCCTCATCATCCCAGGGCTCGCAGTCTAGATATGGTCGCCAGATGACCACATCTACCCCATCTAAGGTATGCCTCCAGTACTCTAGCTTCCCCAGCCTGTGCTGGGAAATCACTCCTGCATAGCCATAGCTGTATGGCTCTCCTCGCTGCCTAGCAAAGACACACATCGGCCTGGTCACTGCTATGTGCTCCCACAGCCAGAACTGTAACAGCAACACCCCAGCCGATAGACTCGTGCTACGGTGGTACACCACCTGATGCATGTCGTGATATAGGTGGGCCAGTACACAGACCCCCCACGCATATCGGGTGCCCTCAGTTAGCATCTGCTCCATGATCCTACCCCATCCAATGGGGAACCCATGCGATCTCCTGTCTGGGCATACAACGCCCCCAATCAGTCTAGCCACAATCCTAGGGAAGTAGTCATAACAGTCATATATATCCTGCCACGGGATGACCTGTCCCACCAGCTCGAGATCATCAAATACTCGCTGACACTCGGCAAGTCCCACGTCCCGCTGTGCGTCGTACTCCACTAACTCACCTACCAAGGGCAAGTGTAGTATCCTGTAGACGTCCTCCAAGGTCACCGTCATCTCTCTAGTCAGAAAGTGGAAGGTCCCGTCCTCACTGTGAAATCTCTCCACGGCAGCTGTCAATAGTCCACGGTTCGCCCGCACCTCGGGCATAAAGCAAATGTAATCCAAACCCATGGCACCAAGCGCCACTCTGTCAGCCTCCGTCAGCATGTATCTCTGCAATAAAGGCATAGGGAACGTCTCCCTCAACTGCAGAGTCTCTCGTATCTCCTCCTGCAAGCACGCAAAGCAAGGCATCAGTCTCAAGCCGCATATACCATACTCAACATATCTACTGAACTATATCAACTAAACTTAGCATTTCAAATTGATCAAAACAGCACACTACATCTCTTGACTAGATTCCTGCAATCTCGGAGATAGCTCATCGATTTCTACGTCAAACAGGACGCTAATCGAATCAATTTAGCTAAGTAATTTGCCATCCCAAGCAAATGTGCCACTACAGGTGGTAAAAGTGCCGTTTCTTGGTATATGCGCCACAAGAATCAACATATGCGCCGCAAAATGCATATGCACCGCTACAGTGCACGTATGCGCCATTCTAACACATGCACCGCAGAACTCCACGTATGCGCCGCGAAATTATGCATGCGCCGCAAGAATCCACATATGCGCAGCTTTCGCATATGCGCTGCTACATTTCACATATGCGCGGCGAAAATACAAAAGCGTCGCCAAATTACGTATGCGCAGCTAGAATGAACATAAGCGCAGCTTTCACGCATGCACCGCCGAAACTGGCATATGCGCCGCGAAACCACAAATGCGCCGCTTCGCGAGGCATATGCGTCATTCTGTGTTTCTGTGCATCTATTTCACCTATTTTCTACATGCATTTATGACGCCTAAAGTCGACCCTAGGAGAAATTTTTTGAAGCACATACTGGGGGTCCTGCCTCTGCTGGCCGCCTGAATCGTCAGACTCGCTCGAATCGGTGCTCCTCGCGTGGAATGTCTGCTGCTCTGGCTGCCATGCTGCTCCAAGTTTGCTCTGAGCTCTCTTTCTCCAATCCAGATCAACCAAGTGTACAAATGACTATTCTTGTGGACCCAGCTCCTATTTATAGCCTCCAAACCCTAATTCTGGCTAGGTGATGACTATGACTACTTCCCATGCCCGTTTTTTTCTCCTATTTTCTTCCCGCATCCCTGACCACATCCCTTTTCCTCCAACCTATCCTAACCCCTTCCTCGTCATGAGATCGTCCGTCTCCAAATCTTTCACCTTTTTTCCCGTCTAATCTCCCGAGGGGGCATCCTATCGTCATTTAACCTATACCAGGGGCAAACTGGGGCATGTATCATCATTCATACTATTGATTTCTTTGAAGCAACGCTGTAAACTGCATTGCATCAAAGAGGGGCAAAATGTATACGCCTAAAAATGACACGATTCATCCTAAATAAATATTCTAAATATTTATTCCATTCTTCTATTAATTAAATAAATATTCCAAATTTACTTAATCAATTCACTATCTCATAATTAAATAAATTCTATTTATTTAATTAAAATTCTTCTAAAGTCCTTCACAATTAAATAATCATAAATTATTTAATTAAGCCTAATTCCTCTATCCTAAAGTTCTAAATTCAAAATTCCACATCACCTTTACACCTCACCTTGTCCACCTCATCAGGTTGCACATGTAATTAAATATATTTAATATTTAATTACCTTATTTTCCCTCACCCACATGGCCTATTTCTTCTCCAATCAGAGGTCAGTTAACCAATCAATCAAATCTGTTAACTAACCTGTCAATTGAGTCAAATCCTCAATCAATCCAGTCAGTTCCACAATCCACTCTTCTAACTGATCAGTCAATTCTGTTAACAGACCAGTCAATGGAGTTAACTCTCCAATCAGTTTTGTCACATCCCACCTTTCATGATGGAGCTGGGACACTTGTCACATTTCTACTGGTTGCACATTCCTCAACCATCCTCAACCGTCGATCTTCATTTCTCCTCTCAATCGTTGATTCCTATTCTTCCAAGTCTATAAATGAAGCTTCATCCCTTCATTCTAATCATCCAGGCTTTTGACATCGTTACTCTGCAGAAATATCACCAGCGCGCCTTTGGCACCCTTTTGTCATCTACAAGCTTGAGATCACCATTGTTGCATTGGAGCTCACCTTCATTGCATATCACACCATAGCCATTCACCTTCGACTTCCTCAAATAGCTTTAAAAGATTGCACTCTCTGAGGGCTCATCTCATCTGCGATAGGATGATTCGTGATAGGCGAACAACAGAAGCATCGAAACGGGAGAGGTTTGCACTGTGTTTGTTCATTGCTTTGTTTATGTGAATCTTCTTGTTTCTCTATTCTGTTGATGTTTGGGTCTTATTTAATTCATTAGATTGATTCAGCATTTTACCCTCACATATATAAGTTTTGTTTATCTACTTCTAAAGTCGTAGAGGATATAGAAGATAAAGTAAAGGACTCCAAATAGAAATTGTCAAGTATATCCTAAGCTTTTGATCCATTGACAGTATCAGTGGCAAGTAAGGAGTGTCAAGCAATCAGTCTATTAGAAGAAATAAACAAGTTGACAAGAGAAAAAGGAGAACATTGAAGCAAGAATGGGTGAACTCCAGGGACTGATTTTCCCTAAGATAGAAGCAATATATTCAATGATGTGATAGAAGCCCAGTCTGCTGCACAAATAGGTGATCCCATTGACCGCCAGAAGGTTGAAGCACAAGCATTTTTGTTTAATGGCCACATTTCAACTTTGAATAGTATGAAGAAGAGTTGGGGTATAGAGTTGGCCATACTGAAGAATATTTTTGGAGATGTACTTAAGTAGATGTAAATATAACTTAAGGAATGGTTGTACATATGCGGCATTGTATACAAATTTTTGGGTGAATTTTGGTTTGCAGATTCCATCCTTTTCCATTGATGTCAAAGGGGAAGTGAAGAGCAGTAAAAAATGAGAAATCAAGAAAAGGGGGAGCTTTGGAAATAGTGGAAAGCATAGTATACAAAGTAAGGGGGAGTAGCTCTGACACTTAGTCATTTTACACTAAGTATTGCCATCAATGCCAAAGGGGAAGATTGTTGGCAAGAGACACTGCTACGCATGACAGGTGTTGTCATTGATGGTAACTAAGACTGTTCTACTCATCCACATAACATAATTTGTTCTTACCAGAAGTTAGAATGAAAATTTATCTAAGTCCGGGGAGCCAGAAATAGAGCATATGGTAGAGTTTAGTATTTTGACCAGCTGATCTCACCAGTTAATCATTGTGTGTTGCATACCTGAGGGAGTGTAGAGGGACGTCAGGACAATCCAAATTCAAGATTTTTGCCTCCAGTGACAAAGAAATTAGAATTTATAAGCATCTGAGTACCAGGTCCTAACATGACAGAACTGTTTAGTGAAGAATAGGCTGACTTGTGTTTGATCCCTGTGCAGATCGAGTAGAAGTGTCTTAGTGAGTTGTGTATGGGATATAAAGTTAGTGACTGACATGTATTGTGACCTACAAGTGTTATTTATGGTACGTATCTTTATTTGTGTATGTATTCAGCCAACTGAACAGAGTATTTGTATTATGTGTTAAGATCTTCACAAGGCCGACAGAAAGGAGATTGAATTTATTGATCCAGATATATATAGCCAATGGATTCAAGTATTGTGGAGTGTGGAAGTGATGTTAATATGGAGTAAGAGTGAAAAGGTAGATAGAAGTGTGAAAGAGAAGAGATCTAAAGTCTAGATTACGAAAGAGCAGTAAATTGGGTAGAATAAAGATGAAGTGTGCGAAATTAGTATTATGTGCTTAACCAGAACTAAATTTTTGCAATGGAAAATGCTACTCATCAATTCAAATAATATGTAATCCTTCTATAATCATTCTTGTAGGTAGTGAGCCTCTCTTGAGAAGTGAGCTCTGGACAGTGAGCGCGAAGGCAAGTGCCTTCTCCTTTTGTAATACTTTTAACAGAGTATAATCTTTGTGGGTTAACCCCCACTATGGTTTTTCCCTTAACCAGGTTTCCACGTTAAAAATCTTGGTGTTAATTGTGTTGATTATGTTTCTACTCATGTGTTATTGGTTCATGCTTTAATGTCTACATCTTTAATTTGTTTACAAGTTGTGAAAGAAGATTAAAAAGAAAGAAAGTTTAATTCTTTGAGACAACTGATTCACCCCCACCCTCTTAGTTGTCTGGCCTAATTCCAACAATTGGTATCAAAGCCAAGTTCCTTGAAAGAAGCTGAACAGCTTGAGGAGGATCTGGGAAGGAGTTTCAATGGGTTTAGTCAAAGAACAACTTTAATTGGCTTTAGAAGATCTTGAACAGTCCAAAGCAAAAATAGATGATTTGAAAGCAGACCTTAAGGATGTTGATGATTGCATTGACTTGCTAAAAGATAAACTAAAGAAATCAATGGAAAAGAGGAAGGAACTACTTCATTAGCTAGATTATCTTACTGAAGAAAATGGCATGAATGAGGCTTTAGAAGAAAACACAAAGGAATATGAGAAGATGACAAAAGAAGTTTTTGTTCCAAAACATGAGATGGAATATGGGGTAATGAGGCTAACCAAAGAAATTGAGGAAAGGAAGAAGATTGAATAAGACCTAAATCAAACTCTAAAAGATAGAACTAAAGAATGCTACAGATTGGATAGAATACCTGGCCATCTAGAGTCTGATCTATAAGAAAGCAGAGACAATGAGAGAGAACTTGAAAGGCAAATTGTCATTCTTAGACATGACCTAGAAGTTGCAAATGAATACAAGGAGAAGTTCAAGATAAGATCAGCTAAACTTGAAGCTTTCCTTGAAGGATAGAAAAAGGTTGATGACAAGCATGGTCTTGGATATGAGAAAGGTGAAAGCTATAGATCTAGACAAATAAATTTTCAACCAAGGAATGGGAGAAATAGACCTAGAAGACCTCCAGTAAGACAGGCTAATGCTCAAAGATATCCATCCTTCAATGATAATTGTTTTAACTACAATAAATTTGGTCATTGAGCTACTCAGTGCAGACGTAGAGTAAATCAAAATGGTCCATCCTTCTACGGTCAATGCTTCAAGTGTAATAGTTATGGTCATAGATCAAATGAATGCAGAAGTATAATAATGAATAACTCTAACAATAGAAGAAATGGCAAATCTTTCAATGGTTACTACTTTACTTGCAATGGATTTGGACACATGGCTAATCAATACAGATCAAGAGGAAATCAAGTATATAAGCAAAGAAATATTATGTACTTTAATTGCAATAGATCTGGTCATATTGTAAAATTCTGCAGAAGTAGGAATAATGAAAGAAGAGGTCCAGTAAACGGAAAACTGGATGAGCAAAGACACGACAAAGACAAGAGAAAAATTGATCTGAATGAGATCCAAAATGAAATGAGCAAGACATGGGTCAAGAAAAGTGTTGTGAATAATAGTAATGGGTCCGTACTAGAATCTGGTGCTGATAATTCCACCGGGAATTGAATTTGGAGCTCTGGCTCAGGGGAGCTGCATTAAAAATCAAATTCTCCCAGCCAGTAAGTGGGTGCCTAGATTTGGCACAATGAGAGAAGAGATTTTGAATTCTTTTAGAACTTTTGGAAGGATTTCCATTAGAAAAGATATTGATATAGAAATTTGCAGAGTGATTCATGAAGAACTGTTCAAGAAACAGAGTAACCAGATGAAGTTAGGGCAACACATTTATTACAATGTCAAATTAGGTTTTGCGGAGGATAAAAGGTCACTTAGTCATGCATTTGAATCACTTTGCATTCCAAGGAAACAAAAAGAGCATCTGAGTTGCAAATCCAGAGATTGAAGCACGAAGAGCAAATTCAACCGGCAATTAATCAACCCTACCCCGTGGAAGAAAAAGGTACTTCTCTATAAAGCTTTGAATCTAAAATCTATTGAGATGGCTACTCCTCTTGTTGTTGACATTACTGAAAGGTCCCGTCTAAAATTTAAGAAGTGTCCTTACAAGTCAATTGAAATCAAACCATTAGGTACATTCTCCGGTGTCCCATATGGAGTACTACATGTTGAAGATATTAGGGCATACATCCAGTGCAATGTAGAAGAATTTGAGAATCTAAAGTTGCTTGAATTGTTTATGAACCATCTAAAGGATGATTACTATCAACTAAAACCAAAATTTGAAACCCTAGAAAGCAAACATTTTCTTCAAGTGATTGAATTTCTAACATTTGATGCAAGTGAATGGGTTTGATATGTGTTGATCTGGATACATGATGAATTCATATGGCTATTAAAACCATTCAAGATTACCAAGGATGTTATCAAAATTCTAACTAGGTTAAACTCAACCGGTGGATTACCCACGTTAAAATTTGTCAAAAACCAAACTGGTACTGATGCAACTGGTGCAAAGTTTGATAAGAAGGTGTTGTGTGGTTACACAACACGCCCCATTTTGACTTGGCAAAACAGGGACCCAACTTTTCTTTTGGCTTGTGTTGTCTGCTTTCTGGCGGTTTGGTAAAAACGGGTCAGGTGCATCATCATCATGATATTCGATGAGGTTGGTCATCTTCATGAGGTCAGTTTGTCAAAGTTCATATTTTGTTTATATGACCTCATAGTTAGAAAGAGCTTGAAATTCCATGCAGGTTTGCCTTTTACATCACTTGAAAATTTGTCCATATGAGGGAGTTATGCACAGTCAAAGTTTTGGTCAAACCTGATATTCGCAAGAAGAGGGTCATATGTTATAAACTCAGTTTTGCTGTATGAAGAAAATCATCATCATATTTGAAACACCCCCCGATAATATCCTGAGGTCGAAATATCCGGACGTCAACTTTAAGTCATAGTAAGTTTTCCCCGTCGAGCGGTCTTTTGTATCGCGAAAGGTCATCATCATGATCTTGGTCTATCACCCGATAAAAATCATGCAGTCCCAATATCCAGACGTCAATCTTAAGTGATAGTGTGTTTTACCCATCAAATGACCTTGGACACATCCCGAGCATCATGATATTTTAACATCACCTGATATTATAATATCATGCTGATATTATAATATCACCCTACTTAGAAAATCCACCATCTGCATGGTTTGCATGCGCACGTCAAAGTCCTGGTGATCATCATCATCCTGATCTTTCAAGGCAGGATCATATTTCATATCCTCCTGATCTCCTTTTGTACAATCATGATGATCACCCTATCTTTCAAAGGGAGGGTGATATTCCATTCATAAGTCATGTTGTCAAGATTATCATGATCTTGTTTGTCTACCCGACATTTCGTAACATCCTCCTGCCGAGAAATATAACCTTTTGCAAATATCCTGATGACGTCATCCCGACCTGATAAACGAAGAAGCAAATATCAGGATGACATCACCAGCACATTTCTCCTTCGGCAGGATATTTTCCAAGGCATGATCCGGTTCACGAATATGACGATGACGTCATGTTCTAAGATTAACAAAAGCCCCGGATATCCTGATGACGTCATCTGGACATTTAGCAGGATCATATTTTAAATCACCTAGTGCGGATATGATGATGATGATCATCATCATCCTGATCTTTCGAGAGGGTTACCTTGGCCGCAAAGGGGTCCTATTACAGGCACCACCTGATCATCTTCCTTAGGTGACCCGATATTACATTTATCCCCTGATCTTAACGAAACATGACGGTGACGTCATCTTTTGCATTTTAATGAAGCCCGAATATGACGATGACGTCACCATCATATTCCTTTCCTCAGCAGCAGGATCATATTCCAAATCCTCCTATTTTCCTTCGACATGATGATGACGATGTCTTTCTTTCCCCAATATGCAGAAGCGAAACATCCTGATGTGCTTTTCATCAGAGCATTCGGAAAGGAGGAGCATCATATTTCATGATATCCTGCAGCTAGATAGAAGACATAGAGTTGGGCATCATCATGATTTTTGGCATGGGTATAACTATTGCCATCGGCCAAGTCTAATTTTGTCACCCCGATCATATGTGGTCACACCGATGCGAATATGATGATGACCCGAAACATACAAACAGAGCATGCAAAAGCCAGATTTGAAATAATTTGTTAAAGGCGGTTATTTCCTTGTATATTTTGACATACATGATCATATTTGAACCCGATATACAAGGAAATGGGCGGGAAAATGAAACGATGGTTGACCCGAGTGTTTTTTAACGTTGTTTATGCATTTAGTGCATATTTTCCACAGGTATGAAGCCCTATTGCCTGTAGCTGCACATTTTGAGGCATGTTTAATAAAACGTTTACTTCCTGTTGTTTATCCACATAATGATGAACTTAATGTTTGTCTGTTTATTTGCAGGAAGTCATGATGCTGTTAGAGCTGCTGCTGAAGCTGATAATTACAAAGTTGCACATGGAGGCAACATGAACCAGAAGTGAGGAGGATGTTGTCAAATATGCTGTTCGCCAGCTGGAGACCGAATCAAGTTGAAGATGCTGGAATATTCTGTGCCAGCTGTACATTTGCCAACTGGCGAAGCATGTGCTTTTCATCTGGACCATTGATTATTATGAGAGGATCCTGATCCTTGGATCATTGTAACTATTTTCTGGCATTTGCTCTATATAAAGGCCAGAGCCTGAGACATTAAAGAGGAGATAGATTAATATACACAGATGCATCTGGTGCATTAAAGCGGATTACTGTAGAATCAATTAGGAGATCGGATTACTGAGACTAATGAGGATAGAATTGTTGAAATGTCAAGGTTCTTTCTTCAGATAACTGTAAATGTACCTATTCTTGAGCATACTGAATGGATATGAAGTTTTAGATTACATCCTGATTGTAAATTTTACGTAATCTTCTTGTTGATTTCTGGATATGTACTGGTGAATGTTGTGTTCAACTAGAAGCGCTTTCATTTCATTACATGTTGTTATCAACTTTTCCTTGGAAGATTTGCACTAGATCATGCAGATTTGTGGAATGTCCTGGTGAAGTATGATTCTAGTTTCCTTCTTTTCATTGCATGTATGGGAGCTTGTATGTGGATCAGTGATCTAAGTCAAGTAGTTTTGGGAATCTCATTCTTTAACCCTTTTCCTTTTTTCAATTTCATAAATTCATCACCATAACTGCAAATCATGATAAATAACAAGCAGAACAAAGAAATATGTTGAAATCCCGTAGGTAACTGAAAATCATTAGCATATTTGAGTTAAATGCATGTAGTATTGAAAATATCATGCAAAGAATCATAAATAATGGTAGAAATCATGCAAATATCAGCCTGTAGGCACATTATTTGACTAAATTCAAAGTGCAGAGGTAGAATTGTTGGAGATTTATGCAGAACAGACATACAGAGCAGGATATTTGAAGATAATGATGAACTTTGCAGAAACATGTAAGGCCCCTAAATGGAAAACAGCAACACACATCAACCACTAAGTAACGTCAGTAGATTAAGACCTAATCAACGGAGACTTGGGATCATGAATTCTCTGAATTCATCGTATCTTTCAAGATGAGTAAAGGTTGTTGTGTAACTTTTATTCTATGTTCGTGAATGACTAACATCATGACCAACATAAATTAGCGCTAGAAGGAGGGCCGACCGGAAGATAACGCAACATCATCAGTATTTTCAGGTTTGATGACGTATAAGAGTAAGGTATCCTCAGATCACTCGTGAATTTTAGTAAATTTTGTAAATATTTGCTGTGACAAGATTGTATATGCACATTCTATGTAAAGATTTCCAGATCTCACATAAATATTGCAGGCTTTACAGTAGATCTCTCTGAATTCACTAATATCGGCTAAAGATGCGTAAATTTGTTCAAGCTTTGAGAATTTGAGCCTTAAACACTTGAGATCTTGTGCTACGGGTCAGGATATCCCAATATACTGTCACATTTACAGTATCTTCGCAAATATTTCATAAATATCCAGTCTGATTTACCGTTTAACCGCAAATATCACCTCATCCGGTGGAATCCGGCCAATATTTGCAAAGTTTCAGCCAATTTGCCTCCAAATCAAGAAATCCTGGCTTACAGGATAAATACCAGGTCTAGACCTAGTGAAGTTTTTGAAGAATTGCCTGTTAGAGGTTTCAGACCTAGGACTGTGGACATTCACCATACTCCAGGGTCTAGTGCATCCAGAACTTCACCGGGACCTCCTCCTGTGACCCCTGTCGGTTTGCAAATACCTTCCGGTATATCCGTGACACCTCCTGTTCAAACCCAGGGTATACCTTTAGTTCAACCTCAGCCAACTGCACCACCAGTTCAGCCCCCTCAGGCTGCAATGTCTTTCTTTGCAGTGGAATCACCCTTGACTTTTACTGCATATCATGAGTTACCAAAGAATCCAGACAAACTTTGCCCAAGGTATCATCCTTATCAAGATGCTGATGATCATATCAGGACATTTAAAGAAGCGTGCTGTAGAGCCAGAATAGAACATCAGGACGTGGTGTGCAGATTATTTCCTTTTTCCCTAGGGGAAGAGGCTTATAATTGGTTCATCAGTCTTGGCCAAGCTTCTGTCAGTTCGTGGGCTGTCTTAGAGAAAGCCTTTGTTGACAGGTTCAAAGTCCCTATTGATCCATCCATGAATTACCACATGTTTGCCACAATCAAAAGATTTGAGAATGAGCCTATTGCTAATTTCAATGCTAGGTTCCAGAAAATGTTGTCCAAGCTAGTTGCCCCATATGTGGTGACTGATGCTGCTGCTAGGAGTATCTATTATTCAGCCCTGGATCCATTAACTTCCATGTTCATCAGGAGAACACATCCTGAGATCACTACATTGACAGGAGCTTTTCAAGAAGCTATCAAGTTAAATCAACAGTTGATACCTGCTCCTACTCCAAATATAGCATTCCCTGCTTTGCCTAGCATGCAATCACAATATCCAGCACAATATCCTGCAGCTTATCCTTCACAATATCCTACACAATATCCAAATGGATCATTGATACCCCTAGCAGTCATGCCTGCACCTTTGTAAGTACCTCCATTGAGTATTATGCCTCCTCCTAATGGAAATAGCCAATTGCCACAATATCCTGCACATGCTCAGACACCTCAGGGTACAGATTTATCCAACAATAACCATGGATCTTCTTTTTTCAAGCCTCAGACTGAAAATATAGTGGCCAAAGCTCAAGAGGAGAAGGAGGAAATCAAAGAAATTTCTGTTCAACTCAGAAAACTCACCACAGAAGTAACACATTTGAGAAATCAAGGGTTTTATTCGCAGTCAGGTCAGAATAGGAGTTATTCCAATGACAGACCAAACTACCCTGACAGAAGATATAACAACAATAACTTCAACAATAATGGTGGAAACAATAATAATCCTCCTAGATAGCCCAGAGTGTGGAACTCTAGGCCAAATAACGGTTCATTACCATCACCCCTAGACAATCAGCCTCCTGGTGAAGCCAAACAGACTACTAGAGTCAATCTTGCTGAAGCAGCCCTTACCAATTGGTGCAGGATTCACAATACAAATGCACATGCAGAATTAGATTGTCCACAATTTAGGATTGCTGCCAACATCTTTCAGACTGAAGTGTCTAATACTTCTGGAAATCCACCTCAGGCAGAAGGAAATGAAATAGTTCCTTGTGGATATGACTCAGCTTTTGTGTTAGAAACGTACACAAATCAACCTCATCAGGATTATAATCAGACATGTGAAGAATCTGCCTTAACCTTTGAAACAAACTATGTCTTCCCCTTTGAGGATGAAAATGAACCTGCAAGAGAGCATGAGGAAGTACATGCATACCAGCAGCAATATCCTGGTAAGCACAATTATAACCTGAGGAGCAATGCCAACAGACCTGCTGGTCCATTGACATCATCTCTACCTCCAAACAACTTCAACACACCTCCTGATCCTAAGGCTAGCAATAACCCTGGATTCCCTAAGGTGAATGCTCAATACTTGTCTCCTCAAAACACAGTAACAAAAGTCGTAAATGCACCTCAAGAGTCTGACAAGTTAGTCAGCTATTTGGCTGATGAAATGAAGAAAGTCAAGATCAGCCTGTCCTTATCTGAGTTACTGAAAACTCCTGCCATCAAAAGGGCATTCATGAAGTCACTAGATGATGCTGCTCCTAAAGAGGATAATCATCTTTCAAGTCAATCCAATGGCAAATATCATGGTGCTAAAGATAATACTATCAAGTCTAAGGTGTCAGCTACAGTCCAAGCCGCTGAAACCTCCCACATGACCTTGTATAGAGATAAAACTGAATCACCTTTGTTTCTCCTCACCATAAGAATGTTCAGCAAGAACTTGCACAACTGTTTAGTTGATTCAAGAGCCTCAACGAATGTTATGCCTTTGTCAATACGCAACGCATTAGGACTGCATCCTGCTAAATCCTTAAAGAAGGTCACTCAACTGGATAAGACAGAAGTAAGTGTAGTGGGAGAACTCACTCACATTCACATGCAGCTAGCATCTGATCCTTGGATCCAGTATTACATTGACATTCAGGTAGTGGACATACCTGATACATATGGGATGTTGCTTAGCCGAGACTGGTCTAAAACGCTTAACAGATATATGTCCACAGACTTCAGTCACATGTGGTTACCATGGAAAGGTATACCTAATCAGATCAGGATTGATGCTGAGCCTAGGATGAGACATATGATCACGGAATATAACAAAACAAATGAGATCATGTATGTAAACGTAGAACCTGGAGTTTATCACATTAGGCCACAGACTGTTAAAATAGAAGAGATCCTGATGCTGGATGTTCATCATCATCATCATGATGATTATCATGAGGACATGCCGAGTCTGGAGTTTGATAATAATCCAGATAATGAGAATGAAATAGATCGCTTCAGAGATTTTGAGATGCATTTATCTACTCAGGTAAAACGTTGCCAATTATTGAATATATCTGCTAATGATATTTTGATTGATGGATGGTGCAGATTACACGGTGAAGCACACTCAGAAAAGACTTGTGAACCATGCTTAGACATGATGATGCTGGAGCAAACGTATAGTGAAGCATCATCATCATATTCCGAGGTGAGTGCTATGTCTGATGATGATGATGATACTAATTCTTATTTGTCTCCTGCAGGAACAGAAGAGTCGACAGATCATGATGATGATCATATCCGGAAAACAGAAGAGGTCTTGGTGTCGGATCCGATAAATGATATGAGAAAAGAAAAGATCACTCCTGGTAGTGATTGCTTCATGGAATCAGATTATGAGTTGTCTGATGAAGATAAAGGCAGTGACCTGACAAAGTTTGAAGAATTTCTGGTAAAAGAAATAGAAAAGATGACACAACAGCGTAAATCTCCCCAGGAGGTTTTAATTAGAGGTTGGTGTAGGCTACATGAGGCACCTCACTCAGAAACAACTTGCTCACTATGCTTACATATTTTAAAGAAGCATGCAGCTGTATGTGCTGAACATCATCCTCCTGCTGAGATGGAAGAGAAAACAGAAAAGCCATCAGGCTCACCAAATAAAGGAAAGAAGAGGCTTGAGGATGACATCCCCAAGTTAAAGTGGATATCAGGCGGAGCAGTAGCCAGAGCTGCAAAGAAGAAAGGAAGTTCAAGTAAATATCCTGCTGAAGACAAATGTCCTGCTGAAGATAAGCCTTGGATCCTAAGGTTTGATGGATCCAAATCCAAGCAAGGTGCTGGGGTAGGAATTGACCTTATTGATCCCTCAGGGAAATCCTACTTAGCAGCTTACAGACTACAGTTCCCCTGCACCAATAATGTCGCAGAGTATGAAGCTCTGATTCATGGAATGTTGTTTGCCCATAAGAAGAAAGTGAAGATCTTGCATGTCTTTGGAGATTCAGAACTGGTTGTGAGACAAGTAAGAGGAATTTACTCTTGTAATTACAGAAAGCTATCAAATTACAGGCATCGTGTGTGGGACCTGATTGAAGACTTTGATGCCTTTAATATCGTTCACGTACCAAGAGAACAGAACCAGAGGGCAGATGCACTTGCCCAGGCCGCCAGTACGTTGGAACCGCTGTCTATATCTGGTCTGAAGAGATTTTCAGTAGAATTGGTGTCAGTACCTTCAGTACCTGACAATGTGACTAATCTCCAATTGTTTGATGATGATCAGCACATCCTGGACTTCATATCAAACAGAGACATATTTGAAGCTTAGATTATAGATGAGAATGATATGGAAGATCATGTCTGGGAAGAAGATGAGATATTAGAGTTGCCTAGCAACAGAATTCCCAAAGGTATGATTGAATTAGAAAGAGCCTTTGATCTAGATAATATGCTTAAACATAAGGATCTGCCTAAGGTAGATGGAGGTCAATATTCACAGGTGAATATTGGACAAGCTGATGACAAGAGAAATGTCTTATTGGGTAAGGTTTGTACACCTGAAGAGTTAGAAGGAATAACTCAGGCCCTTAAGGATTACATACATGTAATTGCATGGACTTATGATGAGCTAAAGACATATGACACTTCTGTCATAACTCATACTATACCTCTCAAGCCAGATGCAAAACCTTTCAGACAGAAGTAGAGGCCAGTCAATGCTCTGCTTGAACCAATCATCCTTGAAGAAGTCAAGAAATTGTTAAATGCCCGGATAATATTTCCTGTAAGGCACTCCACTTGGGTGGCGAATCTTGTGCCAGTCAGAAAGAAGAATGGAGACATCAGATCATGTGTAGATTTCAGGAACCTGAACAGAGCATCAGAAAAAGATAATTATCCTTTGCCCTCTTTGGATGAAGTTCTACAAATTGTGAATGGAGCCAAGATGATGTCCTTCTTGGATGGTTTTTCAGGATACAACCAAGTGATGGTTGATAAAATTGACAGATTAAAAACTGCCTTCACCACAAAGTGGGGGATATTTGCATATAGACGTATGCCATTTGGACTTATAAATGCTGAAGCTACATTCCAGCGAGCAATGGACATAGCCTTCAGAGGCTTAATAGGAAAATGTATAGTCATCTACATGGATGACCTGACAGTATTCTCCAAGGAAAGAGGAAATCATGTTGCTGATCTCAGAAGTGTACTGAAGAAATGTGAAGAATATGGAATATCCTTGAATCCTAAGAAGTGCATATTTGGAGTCACAACAGGAAAATTACTAGGCCACCTGATCACAGAAGATGGAATTATCATTGATCCTGACAGGGTGGAATCTATTATGAAGTTACAACTTCCAGGAAGCAAAAAGGAACTTAAATCTTATTTTGGTAAGATAAATTTTGTGAGGAAGTTCATCACCGGCTTTGCTGAGATTGTCAAACCACTAAATGCCATGTTGAAAAAAGATACACAAATTGAGTGGACACCAGAAGCCAAGGCTGCCTTTGAAGATATAAAGAAGGCCATTTCAGATGCTCCTGTCCTCATTAGTCCAGATTATACAAGAGATTTCTACATCTACTCATTTGCCTCAGAACATACTTCTGCAGCAGTGTTAACTCAAAGAAATAAAGAGAAAGAAGAGAAACCAATTGCTTTCATGAGTTGTCCTTTCAGGGATGCTGAGTTGAGATATGTAGATGTTGAAAGACAGGCACTTGCATTAGTCAGAGCAGTAAAAAAGTTTAGACATTATATACTGAGAAGCAAAGTGATTGCTGTGGTACCAGATGCAGCAGTAAAGATGCTGCTGATGCAGAGTGAACCTGGTGAAAAAAGGGCCAAATGGATTACTGTATTACAAGAATATGACATGGAGATCACACCAATGAAGCTAGTAAGAGGACAAGCTCTGAGCCAGATGATATCTGAAACTGATCCAAACATCATCAGTCAGCAGTATGTGATCAATGAGAAAGACAATGGGGAATGGTATTCAGACATCAAGCACATCCTGATCACCGGAAGATGTCCTTCAAGAATGCAAGCCTCACAGAGAAGAGCCTTAAAGATAAGATCCCAGAAGTATATGATGAAGGGAGGAACCTTGTTCAAGAAGAATTATGAAGGAATATACCTGAGATGCTTAGAGAAACCAGAAGCAAATAAAGTTTTAACAGAGTTACATGACAAGTTTGGTACTGCACACGGATCAGCATTAGCCACAACACATGCAATCCTCAGAGCAGGATATTACTGGCCTACAATTTTTAAAGACACGGCTGATCATGTTAAATGTTGCCATGTTTGCCAGGTTGCTGCCAACAGAGAAAAATATGCTGCACAACCATTGCAGCCAGTGATAGAAGAGCGCCCATTTGCACAGTGGGGCATGGATTTCATAGGACCGATCAATCCTCCGTCTTCCTCAGGCCAGAGGTATGTCCTAACGATTACTGATTATTGTACCAGATGGACTGAGGCTATCAGCAGCAAAACTTGTACTGCTGATGATGTCATTAAATTTCTGGAAAGCAACATTGTCACCAGGTATGGAATTCCTTATGCATTGGTAAGTGATAATGGTTCTGCCTTCATTTCCACCAAAATGTCAAGTTGGGCTTTTGATCATGGGATCATACTTAAGTTCTCATCCAACTACTATCCCCAGGGAAATGGATTAGCAGAATCCACCAACAAGAATTTACTGAGTATCATAAGAAAATTGATAGAGAAAAATCCCAGGGAATGGAACTCATTTCTGAAATATGCCTTATGGGTAGACAGAACTAGAATGAAAATTGCATTAGGAAACTCACCCTTTCAACTAGTATATGGTAGATCCTATCCTCCCTATAAACTTGAAAATTCCTACTCTGCAGTTTGCCCAAGAATATCTAGGCATAGATAATAAACAGGAAGTCAGGTTGCTTCAGTTGATGCATCTGGAAGAAAAACGAAGTCAAGCGATTGACCAATTTGCAAAACATCAAGCTGTTGTCAAACGCTGGTTTGACAAGAGAGCCAGAATTAAAGCTTTCAGGATATCCAATTTAGTCCTGATGTGGGATAAAGCCCATGAAAAGAAAGGTGATCATGGTAAGTTTGATAGATTATGGATAGGTCCCTTTCAGATTTCTGAAATTTTAGGAGACAGCACTTATAGGCTTAAGAACCTGACAGGTGAGGATGTCCTGTTGCCAGTCAATGGACAATTCCTCAAACATTATTTCCAGGCCTGAATGACTTCATGAAAGTCATATGTATCATATTGTATATTTGTATAGTTGTTTGTACAGTTTGTTTGTTGTTGTTGTTGTTTTGTTGGTTGGGACCTTGTTCTGGTAAGTCAGGATGATGCACTTCATCACCCTAAGAAAATAATTAAATTGTTGGGATTTAGATGATGAGATCACATTTAAATATAGGTTATGATTCATTCTAAGAAGTATTCATGATCAGGTTTATGATGTCTTTTCATCAGGGTGCTTTTTCTTGGTCAAAGTGAATCCATCACAATGAAACACCTAACAGCCTTGGGTTTGTTGAACACACTAGTATAGCTGTTAAGTGAAAAATCTAAAGGGACTCCCTTGCTACCAATACAATCTCCAACCTAAAGCTGCAAGTGACTACACCTTGTACAAATGAGCTGACATGATGATATCAAATATAAATTTTTAAAGAAAAATCAGAAAAGAAATAAAATTAGGCCATCTAAGTAACTCTACCGGGGCTATGGACGCCTACTGGCAGTGGGGCTCTACTTAGGGAGATTGTATAGATAACCTTGCCGAGGCTATGGATGCCTGCTGGCAGCAAGGCTCTATCCAGGTTGGCTATGAGGGATGATCCCCAACTATGTAGTTTAACACCAGTTACTTATGTTTTCAACTTACTTTCAAGATGAGGATAATTAATCATATGCACACACCTGATCCTTTGTTAGCTTTCTCACCATAATGAAATTTTATCATTCAGAGGATTATG
Source organism: Cunninghamia lanceolata (assembly GCA_027924645.1). NCBI lineage: Eukaryota > Viridiplantae > Streptophyta > Pinopsida > Cupressales > Cupressaceae > Cunninghamia > Cunninghamia lanceolata. Next base: position 7,176,243 of record BSBN01000594.1, read on the forward strand.
ATGCTTTTACTTAGACAGAATTAGAACACTATAGATAAATGTGATCACATCACTTGAATCATTGGAATTTGTTTATTTTCTTTGGTGGCAAGTTGTTGTGTGGTTACACAACACGCCCCATTTTGACTTGGCAAAACAGGGACCCAACTTTTCTTTTGGCTTGTGTTGTCTGCTTTCTGGCGGTTTGGTAAAAACGGGTCAGGTGCATCATCATCATGATATTCGATGAGGTTGGTCATCTTCATGAGGTTAGTTTGTCAAAGTTCATATTTTGTTTCTATGACCTCATAGTTAGAAAGAGCTTGAAATTCCATGCAGGTTTGCCTTTTACATCACTTGAAAATTCATCCATATGAGGGAGTTATGCACAGTCAAAGTTTTGGTCAAACCTGATATTCGCAAGAAGAGGGTCATATGTTATAAACTCAGTTTTGCTGTATGAAGAAAATCATCATCATATTTGAAACGCCCCCCGATAATATCCTGAGGTTGAAATATCCGGACGTCAACTTTAAGTCATAGTAAGTTTTCCCCGTCGAGCGGTCTTTTGTATCGCGAAAGGTCATCATCATGATCTTGGTCTATCACCCGATAAAAATCATGCAGTCCCAATATCCGGACGTCAATCTTAAGTGATAGTGTGTTTTACCCGTCAAATGACCTTGGACACATCGCGAGCATCATGATATTTTAACATCACCTGATATTATAATATCATGATGATATTATAATATCACCCTACTTAGAAAATCCACCATCTGCATGGTTTGCATGCGCACGTCAAAGTCCTGGTGATCATCATCATCCTGATCTTTCAAGGCAGGATCATATTTCATATCCTCCTGATCTCCTTTTGCACAATCATGATGATCACCCTATCTTTCAAAGGGAGGGTGATATTCCATTCATAAGTCATGTTGTCAAGATTCTCATGATCTTGTTTGTCTACCCGACATTTCGTAATATCCTCCTGCCGAGAAATATAACCTTTTGCAAATATCCTGATGACGTCATCCCAACCTGATAAATGAAGAAGCAAATATCAGGATGACATCACCAGCACATTTCTCCTTCGGCAGGATATTTTCCAAGGCATGATCTGGTTCGCGAATATGACGATGACGTCATGTTCTAAGATTAACAAAAGCCCCGGATATCCTGATGACGTCATCTGGACATTTAGCAGGATCATATTTTAAATCACCTAGTGCGGATATGATGATGATCATCATCATCATCCTGATCTTTCGAGAGGGTTACCTTGGCTGCAAAGGGGTCATATTACAGGCACCACCTGATCATCTTCCTTAGGTGACCCGATATTACATTTATCCCCTGATCTTAACGAAACATGACGGTGACGTCATCTTTTGCATTTTAATGAAGCCTGAATATGACGATGACGTCACCATCATATTCCTTTCCTCAGCAGCAGGATCATATTCCAAATCCTCCTATTTTCCTTCGACATGATGATGACGATGATGTCTTTCTTTCCCCAATATGCAGAAGCGAAACATCCCGATGTGCTTTTCATTAGAGCATTCGGAAAGGAGGAGCATCATATTTCATGATATCCTGCAGCTAGATAGAAGACATAGAGTTGGGCATCATCATGATTTTTGGCGTGGGTATAACTGTTGCCATCGGCCAAGTCTAATTTTGTCACCCCGATCATATGTGGTCACACTGATGCGAATATGATGATGACCCGAAACATACAAACAGAGCATGCGAAAGCTGGATTTGAAATAATTTGTTAAAGGCGGTTATTTCCTTGTATATTTTGACATACATGATCATATTTGAACCCGATATACAAGGAAATGGGCGGGAAAATGAAACGATGGTTGACCCGAGTGTTTTTTAACGTTGTTTATGCATTTACTGCATATTTTCCACAGGTATGAAGCCCTATTGCCTGTAGCTGCACATTTTGAGGCATGTTTAATAAAACGTTTACTTCCTGTTGTTTATCCACATGATGATGAACTTAATGTTTGTCTGTTTATTTGCAGGTAGTCATGATGCTGTTAGAGCTGCTGCTGAAGCTGATAATTACAAAGTTGCACATGGAGGCAACATGAACCAGAAGTGAGGAGGATGTTGTCAAATATGCTGTTCGCCAGCTGGAGACCGAATCAAGTTGAAGATGCTGGAATATTCTGTGCCAGCTGTACATTTGCCAACTGGCGAAGCATGTGCTTTTCATCTGGACCGTTGATTATTATGAGAGGATCCTGATCCTTGGATCATTGTAACTATTTTCTGGCATTTGCTCTATATAAAGGCCAGAGCCTGAGACATTAAAGAGGAGATAGATTAATATACACAGACGCATCTGGCGCATTAAAGCGGATTACTGTAGAATCAATTAGGAGATCGGATTACTGAGACTAATGAGGATAGAATTGTTGAAATGTCAAGGTTCTTTCTTCAGATCACTGTAAATGTACCTGTTCTTGAGCATACTGAATGGATATGAAGTTTCAGATTACATCCTGATTGTAAATTTTACGTAATCTTCTTGTTGATTTCTGGATATGTACTAGTGAATGCTGTGTTCAACTAGAAGCGCTTTCATTTCATTACATGTTGTTATCAACTTTTCCTTGGAAGATTTGCACTAGATCATGCGAATTTGTGGAATGTCCTGGTGAAGTATGATTCTAGTTTCCTTCTTTTCATTGCATGTATGGGAGCTTGTATGTGGATCAGTGATCTAAGTCAAGTAGTTTTGGGAATCTCATTCTTTAACCCTTTTCCTTTTTTCAATTTCATAAATTCATCACCATAACTGCAAATCATGATAAATAACAAGCAGAACAGAGAAATATGTTGAAATCCCGTAGGTAACTGAAAATCATTAGCATATTTGAGTTAAATGCATGTAGTATTGAAAATATCATGCAAAGAATCATAAATAATGGTAGAAATCATGCAAATATCAGCCTGTAGGCACATTATTTGACTAAATTCAAAGTGCAGAGGTAGAATTGTTGGAGATTTATGCAGAGCAGACATACAGAGCAGGATATTTGAAGATAATGATGAACTTTGCAGAAACACGTAAGGCCCCTGAATGGAAAACAGCAACACACATCAACCATTGAGTAACGTCAGTAGATTAAGACCTAATCAACGGAGACTTGGGATCATGAATTCTCTAAATTCATCGTATCTTTCAAGATGAGTAAAGGTTGTTGTGTAACTTTTATTCTATGTTTGTGAATGACTAACATCATGACCAACAGAAGGCTATGACCATAAATGACATTATAGATCTGGATGTGAAGTTTGCTTCCATGGTGATTGGCTACAAGATCTATCACTCTAGCAGAGAGAATTTAGTCTCTGGAACTGCTATATATGCAGCATATCAAATGTTGAAGGAAAATGCAAATTATGACTTATGTGAGCTACTACAGAACCAATGTTGATAACTGAGAGGGGGGTGAATCAGTTATCTTAATTTATTCAACTTTCTGTTCTTCTTTAATAATTAGTGCAGCATCAAAGCAAACAAGCATGAAAGTAGAAACAAAGTCAATACACATAACACAATGATTTTGACGTGGAAATCCCTGTTAAGGGAAAAACCATGGGGTGACTACCCCAAGAAAGTATTCTCTGTTAGAAGAATAGAAGTACAAACTGGCACTTGCCAATTAGGGCTCACTGCCTGAGCACACTGCTCACAAGAGGCTCACTGTCTACAAGTTATAAAGAGAATAACAAGATACTTGAACTGATGAGAAGCATCCACATATGCTAGATTTTAGTTCTAGTTAGGTTCAGTATACTAATCTACTGCACTTCATCCTTTCTCTTCTTTAGAACTATTGTCCTTTCACATACCGGACCTGCCTTACTACTTCCACACTAATCTTCTGCTTTTCTTCGTACTTCCCAATTACCCCAACACACCCTCTCATCGAAATCCATTTGGTATAGATATCTACATAAAAGATTTCATCCTCTTTCTAGTCGGCATCCGGAATAGTCAGTCTTTCCCAAACTCTAGTCTGTCGGCTAAATCCTTGCTTACCAAGTGATGCGGATCAAATAGATACTTATAAAAGTCGTCTAACAAGTCAGCCAATCATGAATGATACCTTAAGAATCTTGATCACCATCAACATCTCATCCAAAATAATGTCTGAAGCTCTGCCGGTAAGTTCTTCCTCTGTCTGCTCTGCCAAACAAGACCCCAATACTTGAATGCTTATAGCTCTTCACTCTTTCATCACCAGAGGCTCAAATCCTAGAATCTACTAGTCAAGGTATTCCTCTTGACTTCCCCAAGTCTGCACTTTCCAAAGATACTTCCTCTTAGAGATCTGGACTTGACTGTCGGACCTTGCCACAACACTCTATTCTTGCTTACTGGACCACATCACTCTTCAATCTGACTTCCGGTATAGGCACACTATGTCCTACGGATGTGTGGGATGAACTTTGTTGCCATCAATGACAACAATCATGAAGCTCCAATGTGTCTCTTGCCAATAATCTCCTCCTTTGGCATTGATGGCAACACTTAGTGAAAAATGACTAAGTGTTATACTATACTCCCCCTTGGTTGATGCTCTCTGCTGATGTACACTTTTCTGGAGCTCCCCCTTAGCTGGATTCCACATTTTTCACTATTCCTCACTCCCCCTTTGACATCAATGGCAAAGGGTAGGGTCCACATACCAAAATTCCAAAAATTCAAACAGGTTATACTTACATATACTATAGTATGTCTGCAAAAGATGTTTTCAACTATACAACTTCTGTCACCCAACTCTGCTTCATTCTGTCGAAAATTGAGATGTGACCACTCAACAGGAATGCAAAAGCTTCTGCCCTCTTGAGATCTATCAGATCACTAGTTCAAGCTGTGCTTTGAGCATCAGTTAGAGCCTCATGCATGGCCTCTAACTTAGGGATAATGATCCCTTTGAGTTCACTTAACCTGATTGTTCTATTTTTCTTCTCCTTCTCAAGCTTCTTTATTTCAGCTATGACGACAATAGTTTGACATTCTTGATTTGCTATAGGAGCGGAGAGAGGATCAAAACTTTGAGATAAACTTGTCAGTTTATCCTTTTGCTCTTTTACTTTCTTCTCAATATCCTTGGTCACTTTAGGCCAGGATAAACAAAATTTGTAGATATCTCTGCCATCTTTAAGAGCATTTTCCAAGCTCTTTATTCCAATATCCATAACTCTCCTATCATTTGTTATTAAGCCTTGTAACTCTGAGAATCTCTTATCCAAAAATTATTTCCAGAGCTTCTCCTTAGCTAATTTCTCTAGAGATTCAAAATGTGTACTAACACTATTTACTAGAGATTTGAGATTACCGAATAAAGAGGCTGAGGGATCTTTCTGAAAAGATGGCATGATCTTCTCCAATACACCGGATGCAATTTCTATGAGTTCACAATCTTCTATGTGAAACTTTAGCATTTTTTCTTTTGCCTTTGCTTGAGTGAAGGATGCTAGCTTCATGGTTTGCACCGGAGAGAGGGAATCAAAATTGAATGGACCTTGAAGCAACTCTGGTTCATCAAATTCCATCATCTCTTTGGTCAAGAAATCCTTGACTGCTTCTGCTGTGTCTCTTGTCAGAGATAGAATTTTCTCTCCTTCTGCAGCCTTACCACTGTCATCTGTAGGTTTTTCTCTCTTTGACTCTTCTTCTCTTCCCTTTCCTTGTTCTTCTTGACTGGATTTTTCTTTTATACTTTCTTCTCCTTTAGATTTGGAGACTACTGGAGAGACCAGATTTACTTCTCCTTGGACTTCCTCTTCCGGAGAAGAGGAATCTAAGTCCTTACCTTTTTCTTCACCTGTCTCCTTTACCTTTTCTACCAATGTCTCAGTAGATTCATCTGTAGCTGAGGGATCATCACCTAGGTCCTCGACAATGGGAATGTTGAATCTTTTGTAAGCATTCCAGAGAATCTCTTCTGTCTCTTTTCCTATTTTGTCAGTTTCACTGAGCATAAGTTGATTCATTCTAGCTTTTCTCTGGAACTCATCCTTGCAATCTTTGAAGATCATATTCATTTGCTTCTGAGTGATTGAAGGAAAGAGCTGAATGGTGATATGTTCTTAGATCTCAAGATCCTTTGCCCTAGCATTATTTTTCCTTACCTCTAATTCCTTCTCTAGGCTTTTGGGAATGAGAGATATAATTTCAATAAAAGCCTTATTGTATATTTCAAGTACTTAACTATGGCTTCCTCCAAGATCTTTTTATCTGCATCATTGTATGCTCATAGAATTATGTTATTGGTTGCAGGTTCCCATCCATAGTAACTGCCTTAACTACATCATCTAAGGATAGAGTGGGCCTTTCAACAAACTCTTCTGCCATCTCTTCTTTGTCTTCACCGAAAGAGGGTTCACCAAATACTTTCTTCTTTTTCCTCATTTTCCTTACCTCCTCATCTGACTCAGTCTCTTCATCATCCTTCTGACTGATGTAAGATCTTGTGGCCTTTGTCTTAGTTCTTTTCTCTTCTTTACCAGATGATTTTGCTTCCAGTTTTGATTTCTTTGAGCTCTTATCAGTGGTAGGTGTAGACCTCTTAGAGGATCTAGTCTAGGAGGGTGCTTCTACTGGATCACTTTCCTTTTCTGATTCTTCCTTCTCTTTATTTACCCTTTCCATCTTCTCTCTGTTAGCATTAAGTGCTTCTTTTGATATGCCAAATCTTTTGGCAACATTCTCTACTTCTTTTCTCACTTTTCTCTTTATCTTCGATTGTCTAAGTTCTACACGAATCTTTACACACAGCTCTTCAAAGGTTCCAAACCTTTCTACCTTTGGATCCTTGGGCTAACTTAGCATGTGTTAAACATGCAGCTCTACAATTTTCTCATCCACTTCATACCCCATAGGCATGATCCATATTGTTCTTGGTTCCACTGCCTCCATTAGGCACTGATCAGTTTCTACCATAAAGTAGATTGTATTCTTATATTTTTCAACTAAGGATTTTGGAATTCTCTCTCTGGCTTGCATCATGTTCTGGAAGTTCTTAAAATATCCCCAGAGTGTTGTATTCTATGCATTAGCATCTCTAATTCCATTTAGATAGTCCCTGATTTGAATTACCACTGGTCTATCATTCTGCCATATCCACCCATTAGATCCGAGTAGCTCATTCATGTAGTAGAAGAATAGACAGAGTATCAACCCACCATATTTGAAGGAGTTCTTCTTATCCTTCTTTATCTTCTGCAGATTTTTCAAAAGTTGGTTTAGAAGTAGCTCACAGAGATCATAGTCAGCATTCTTCCTTAACATTTCATAAGCAGTATATACAGCAGTTCCAGATACTGAATTCTCCATGCCGGAGTGATATATCTTATATCCAATTATCATTGATGCAAACTTGGTATCCAGATCTGTGATACCTTCAATAGTCATTGCTCTTTTATCAAACTTTGATCCGATAGCCTCACTTACAATTTGGTTTTTGATAGATTTGAGTGTAGGCATTCCACCGGTTGAGTGTAATCTAGTTACAGCCCTAATGGCATCCTTAGTGATTTTAAACAGCCTGTTCAACCACATCAAGTTGTCATGCATTCTGCTCAAAACATACTGGACCCATTCATCTTCTGGAAAATAGGGGAAATGAATGCATTGTGCAAAGTGTTTGTCCCGGATAGCCTTATACTATGGTTTGACCTTAATTGATTCATCAATTAACTGATTGTGATAGATTTCCATTAGCTTGGATTCTCCAAATTCTTTAATATTCACATGAATGCAAACCCTAACATCTTCAACACGCAAAATACCATGCAGAATGCTAGAAAATGCACCTGAGGGATCCACTTCTAGAGATTTGTATGGATGCTTCTTAAATTTAGGGCATGGCTTATCAAAAATCTTCACCACATTCGGAATAGCCATCTTTCAAAAGATTTGCAGAGAGATATTTAAGAACGAAAAATACCTTTTGCACTTTTAGGTTTCATGGAGTGAGCCGGATCGATTTCTAGATGAATCAACTTCTGCAAATGATCTTTGATGGGCTTGAGGAAATTTGTTGCAGAGCTCCTTTTCACTTCTTCTTGAATGCAGAATGAACAAATGTTTAATAAGAAAAACCCTTATATTACTCCGCAAACCCTAATACCAAGTTGCAATAAATGCTGAACTTAAGTCATTCCAGTTTGCCTTGTTTTCCTTATTTGGATGACTTGATGAAATGGATCAATCTTATTCTAAACATCTTATGGATCTTCCATATCTTAACCACAATTTATTTAGATGTTTCTCTGAGAACCCTTTAATCCACTACCTTCCTTGTGCCAATTCCGGCACCAATTTACTAGCTAGGGGAAAAAGTTTTTCCTTGTGTCTCCCCCTGAGCTAGAGCTCACTTTTTAATTTCTGGAAGGACTATCAACACTAGATTCTAGTGCAGATCCATCCCCTACATTTTCTATACTTCTCTTCACCCAAATCTTGCTCATCTCACTTTGAACTTCATCCACATTCACTTTTCATTTTCCCTTGTCTTGATTCTAATTATGATGTACCTGACCTCTTTTGTCCTAATTCTTGCTTCTATAGAATTTGGCAATATGACCGGATCTATTACAATTGTGGCAAACAACATTTCTTTGCATATTTGATTGATGTCCTCTTAATCTGCATTGATTAGCCATATGACCCATTCTATTGCATGTAAAGCATCTACCATTGAATGAATTGTTCATTTGCATATTTTTGCATTCATGAGATTTGTGACCATACCTTTTACAGTTAAAACACTGTTTGGAGAAGGATGTATTAGTCTAATTCATTCTCTTTCTACACTGATTAGCTTTGTGACCAAAGTTATTACAATTGTGGCAGTATCCATTGAAGGATGGATATCTTTGAACATTAGGTTGCCTTACCGGAGGTCTTCTAGGCCTTTTTCTTGGATTTTCTGATCCAAAATTCTTCTGACCGAATCCAGAGCTTTCACCTTTCTCATATCCCAAGCCACGCTTGTCATCTACCCTCTTTTGGCTTTCAAGAAGAACTTCAAGTTGAGTAGAACTTATCTTGAATTTCTCTTTGTATTCATTTGTTGTTTGAGGATCCCTTTTAAGAGAGACAATTTGATCCTCAAGTTTTTCTTCATTATCTTTAGCATCTTCTAGATCAGATTCAAGATGTCTGATTATTCTATCCATCTTGTAGCAGTCTTCTAATTTCTCCTTGAGAGATTGTCTTAGATCATCTTTAGTTTTTCTTTTCTTTTCAATTTCTTGGGTAAACTTCATAACTCCTAATTCCATTTCATGTCTTACCATAATGATCCCTTTTGATAACTTTTCACATAACTTGGTTTTCTCCTTCAGATCTCCATTTGTATCATTTTCTTCATTTTGACTTGCCAATTGCTGAAGTAGATCCTTTCTCTTTTGCATAGAGAGACTTAGTTTCCCTTTTAGTTCATTTATGAAATCATCATCTTGTTTGACTCTTTCCTTCAATTCATTGACTTTAGAATTAGATTTCTCAAGATCATCTAGGGCAGACTGAAGTTGTTCCCTCATACCATACACATCCATTTTAATTCCCAGATCTTCCTCAAGCTGTTAGGCTCTATTTGGAGGAACTTGGTTCTGATACCAATTGTTGATAACTGAGAGGGGGAGGGTGAATCAGTTATCTTAATTTATTCAACTTTCTGTTCTTCTTTAATAATTAGTGTAGCATCAAAGAAAACAAGCATGAAAGTAGAAACAAAATCAATACACATAACACAATGATTTTGACGTGAAAAACCCTGTTAAGGGAAAAACCACAGGGTGACTAACCCAAGAAAATATTCTCTATTAGAAGAATAGAAGTATAAAATGGCACTTGCTAATTAGGGCTCACTGCCTGAGCACACTACTCACAAGAGGCTCACTACCTACAAGTTATAAAGAGAGTAACAAGATACTTGAACTAATGAGAAGCATCCACATATGTTGGAGTTCAGTTCCGGTTAGGTTCAGTATACTAATCTACTGCACTTCATCCTTTCTCTTCTTTAGAACTATTGTCCTTTCACATATCGGACCTACCTTACTGCTTCCACACTGATCTTCTACTTTTCTTTGCACTTCCCAATTACCCCAACACACCCTCTCATCAAAATCCATTTGGTATATATATATATATATGCATAAAGGATTTCATCCTCTTTCTAGTCGGCATCTGGAATAGTCAGTCTTTCCCAAACTCTAGTCTATCGGCTGAATTCTTGTTTACCAAGTGATGCGGATCAAATAGATACTTATAAAAGTCATCTAACAAGTTAGCCAATCACGAATGATACCTTAAGAATCTTTATTACCATCAACATCTCATCCGGAATAATGTTTGAAGCTCTGCCAGTAAGTTCTTCCTCTGTCTGCTCTGCCAAACAGGACCCCAATACTTGAATGCTTATATCTCTTCACTCTTTCATCATCGGAGGCTCAAATCTTAGAATCTACTAGTCAAGGTATTCATCTTGACTTCCCCAAGTCCATACTTTCCAAAGATACTTCCTCTTAGAGATCTAGACCTAACTGTCAGACCTTGCCAAAACACTCTGTTCTTGCTTACCAGACCACAACACTCTTCAATCTGACTTCCGGTATAGGCACACTATGTCCTGTGGTTGTGTGGGATGAACTTTGTTGCCATCAATGACAACAATCATGAAGCTCCAATGTGTCTCTTGCCAACAACCAACTGGTTGAAAATCTGAGCAAAATCAAGAAGGATACGAAAACACCTTCAAGTATGGTTCCTTAATTATATCCTTATTCTTCTATTTCATGAATGAAGTACCTAGAGTGTCAGGTGTGCACTGGACACATGACAGGCTAGTTGTAATTCAAATAAGGGATCATTTACATAGCATTGGAGAGTCAAGTGCACAAAAAACTACAAACTGGGGTTATTTCAAAAAATTTCAAAATATGATGCACTCTAGGGAAAGAATCCCTAAGTCAGTGGTTGAGAAGTATAAAGATGAAATCTGCTTTATGGTACACATAGATTAGTGTCCAATGGAGACTGTGGAGCCTAGAACAGTATGGATTATGCCTATGGGCTATGAGGTTGATGAAAAGATTTTGGAAACATATGCTCGACATCTCCTGAGCAAATCTAAAGACACCTCTGTTGAGAGATTAGGAACCTATAAAGAGCTAAGTTTAAATTTACATGTTGAGCTCAGGAAACCAGAGATCAAGAGAAAAGTTTAGAGGTAGGTTGAGATGTATGCTGAAAGCATAGGCATCACAAAAGAAGCCGTAAGAAAGAACAAAGAAAGAATCGAACAGATGAAGAGAAGAACTGAGCAAGTTTCAAAAGAGAGGGCAGAAAGTGAACCAGCAACTGCTCTGGAAGTCACACCTAGCTCTTCAAGAAAAACAAGAAGTTTTGCAACTATCTTAGAGCAATCCAAATCCATTCCCACTAAAACACCTGAAGCCACACCATTCGGTGAAGGAAGTAAGAGAAAGAAAACAAAGGCCACAAGAACATATATGAGCACAAAAGATGATGAGGAGATAGAGACAGATGAAGAAGTTAAGGAGATAAGATCTAAAAAAGCCAAGACTTTTGAGGACCAGCCTTTTGAAAGCAAAAAGGGAAGTAAAAAGAAAGAGACTGGTAAGATTGCTATGACTATTGATGAAATTGTAAAAACAATTACTGTTCATGGAAATCTAAGGCCTATCAGAGAATATTATAATGATTTTGATGAAGAAAATAAAAAAATCTTGGAGGATGCCACCATCTTGTACTTTAACAAATTTAATAGAGCTCTACTAGAAATTTTGCAAGAAATTCCTAAAAGTTTGAGGAAAATACTAGAGATAAGGAAGGAATCTACCAAGGATAAAGACATGGAACCTAGAGAAAATGTTCTCTCCACCCTGTGTCCAGTAATGACCAGAAGGGAAGCAAATAGAATCCTCAAGGAAGTAAAGGACAAATTCAGAAGCAAGATCCGGGTGAACAAGCTAATGCTTGGTGAAACTGAGGAAGTTGTAAAGGAAATAGAGGAAATTTTGAGGAAGGCCTTAGATAAAGATAAATATTATATTGTTTCAGAGGAACAAGTTGAGGAAGACAATCCTTCAGTTCCAAAATAAGAAGCTTCAGAAGAAGAGATTGAAAAGGGAAATGATGACCAAGGTGATAATCTAGATCCTCCGGAACAAACCAATGAGGAGGCACTAACTCCCACTCAAGATGACTTTGAGAAGAACAAGATTCAGAAATCAGAAGAGGCTGAAAACAAAAGGGATACTCAGGATTAAACAGATAAAGATAACATAGAAGTAAACATGTAAATAGAAATTCCCACTAAAGTTAACTCACAGCAAAAGGAAGAAGAAGAAGTCAAGGATAAGGAAGATAAAGCAGAAGAAGATGGTGCAAATGTTGATGCACACAAACTAAATAGTCCTGATACTGACACTTGGAAAACTCAAGGAAAGGAAAGTGATCTAAAAATTGTGGCAAGAGACACTATAGATGTAGTGAAGAATTTTCTAAGTAAAGAGATACTGGAGTTTGATGAGCTAGAATTGATTCAAGGACCACTCAACCTGGATACTTTCTCTCCGGTCTAATTGATGAAGATAGCATCTTTCACATAAGCCAAGGCAAGAGAAAAGGTATTGAAATCTCACATAGGGGACAATGAGCTACTAGGCCTTGCATCCGGTATATTGGAGAAAATAATGCCAATGTTCTACAAGAATCCATCTGATTCTCCCTCCAGAAATCTGAAAAGCCTTGTAAATTCTATAAGTACTCATTTTGAGTCATTTGAAAAATCTACAGAAGTTAAAGTTCAGAATGAATTTAATAACAAAAGATTTGATGCACTTAAAGGCATGACTGGGATAGATAGATTAGTGCTAGATAATAGTATAAAGAGTATTCAAAATGCTCTTTTAGAAGGAGGCAGTATATATAAGTTTTGTTTATCTACTCCTAAAGTCATAGAGGATAAAGAAGATAAAGTAAAGGACTCCAAACAAAAATTGTCAAGTATATCCCAAGCTTTTGATCCATTAATAGTATTAGTGGCAAGTAAGGAGTGTTAAGCAATCAATCTATTGGAAGAAATAAAGAAGTTGACAAGAGAAAAGGAGAACATTGAAGCAAGAATGGGTGAGCTCTAGGGACTGATTTCCCCTAAGATAGAAGCAATATTCAATGCTGTGACAGAAGCCCAAACTGCTACACAAATAGATGATCCCATTGACCTCCAAAAGGCTGAAGCACAAGCATTTTTTTTTAATAGCCACATTTCAACTTTGAATAATATGAAGAAGAGTCAGGATACAGAGTTGGCCCTACTAAAGAATATTTTTGGAGATGTACTTAAGTAAATGTAAATATAACTTAAGGAATGGTTGTACATATGTAGCATTGTATACAAATTTTTGTGTGAATTTTGGTTTGCAGATTCCATTCTTTGCCATTGATGTCAAAGGGGGATTGAAGAGCAGTAAAAAATGAGAAATCCAGCAAAGGGGGAGCTTTGGAAATAGTGGAAAGTACAAGTATACAAAGTAAGGGGGAGTAGCTCCAACACTTAGTCATTTTTTACTAAGTGTTGCCATCAATTCCAAAGGGGGAGATTTTTGGCAAGAGACACTACTACACATGATAGGTGTTGTCATTGATGGAAAATAAGTCTATTCCACTCATCCAAATAACATAATTTGTTCTTACCGAAAGTCAGAATGAGAATTTATTTAAGTCCAGGGAGCCAAAAATAGAGCATATGGCAGAGTTCAGTATTTTGACCAACGAATCTCACTAGTTAATTATTGTGTGTTGCATATCTGCGGGAATGTAGAGGGATGTCAAGACAATCTAAATTCAAGCTTTTAGTATCCAGTGACAAAGAGATTAAAATTTCTAAGCATCTGAGTATCAGGTCCTAACATGACATAATAGTTCAGTGAAGAACAGGTCGACTTGTGTTTGATCCCTGTGCGGATCCAGTAGAAGTGTCTTAGTGAGTTATGTATTGGATATAATGTTAGTGGCCGACATGTATTGTGACCTACAAGTGTTATTTCTGGTATGCATCTTTATTTGTGTATGGATTTAGGTAACTGAACAGAGTATTTGTATTGTGTGTTAAGTTCTTCACAAGGCTGACGAAAAGGAGATTGAAATTATCGATGCGGATATATATAGCCGATGGATTCGAGTATTGTGGAGTGTGGAAGGGATGTGAATATGGAGTAAGAGCAAAAAGGTAGATAGAAGTATGAAAGAGAAGAGATCTAAGGTTCAGATTATGGCAGAGCAGTAAACTGGGCAGAATAAAGATGAAGTGTGTGAAATCAGTATTTTGTGCTTAACCGGAATTGAATTCTTGCATTGGTAGTTGCTACTCATCAGTTCAAATAATCTATAATCCTTATGTAATCATTCTTGTAGGTAGTGAGCCTCTCTTGAGTAGTGAGCTATGAGCAGTAAGCCTGAAGGCAAGTGCCTTTTCCTTTTATAATACTTTTAATAGAGTATAATCTTTGTGGGTTAACCCCCACCGTGGTTTTTCCCTTAACTGGGTTTCCACATTAAAAATCTTGGTGTTAATTGTGTTTATTATGTTTTTTCTCATGTGTTATTGGATCATGCTTTAATGTCTACATCTTTAATCTGTTTGCAAGTTGTGAAAGAAGATTAAAAAGAAAGAAAGTTTAATTCTGTGAGACAACTGATTCACCCCCCCTCCCAGTTGTCTAGCCTAATTCCAACAATAAGATGGTGACTTAAAATTACATTTAGGCTTGCATGTGAACTTACTTCAAATAAGACAGATTTATATATTCTATTGAGCCATGAGGGATACTAACTGTTGGTCATGATGTTAGTCACAAACAAGCATAGAATAAAAGTACACATTAACCATTATTCATCTTGAAAGATACGATGAATTCAAAGAATTCATGATCCCAAGTCTCCGGTGATTAGGTCTTAGTCGTCTGAAGTTACTCAGAGGTTAATGTGAGTTGCTGTTTGTATTTTGGGGCCTTACATGAAAGTTCAACATCATCATGACACTCCTGCCGAAATTCTTTACAGAGAAGTCATATTATATAGTTATTTGGTGAAAAGATGCAAAAGTACTTCAATCTTTGCATGATATTTTCAATTGTGCATGCTTTGTATTCAAATATGCTAAATATTTGCAATTATCTACGAGATGTCCACATATTTGTGCTATTTGCTTAAGATCATCAATTATTTGCAATTGTGATGGTGAAATGCTCTGAAATTTAAAATAAAATGAAAGAAATACTTCAAATTAAAGTTGAACCTTTAGCTTTTAAACCACATGTATATTAGA
This sequence comes from Cunninghamia lanceolata, assembly GCA_027924645.1. Lineage (NCBI taxonomy): Eukaryota > Viridiplantae > Streptophyta > Pinopsida > Cupressales > Cupressaceae > Cunninghamia > Cunninghamia lanceolata. The sequence continues at coordinate 7,191,623 of BSBN01000594.1, forward strand.
TACTGTCATGAAGAGAAGAAAACCAAACCATATTTTCACCAGGATATTCCACAGCTAGATATACTTGATGCTAACTTCAAAGGAATTTGTATGAAGACAACACATGTAAATAAACATGCACTCTAAGGGACGCAGCAAATCACCACATATGTCAAGAATTCATACACTGATTACTCAAGATTTACTATGAATTGTAATCGACACAGTCTTCTCATTCATTAAGCATGCAAGAATATAAATATATACAAAAAAACTTTGAAATGAGCTCTGAATGTTTCAGCAGACGGATTTCAATTAAGTTTCAAATGTTTACAGTGAGGCATTCCATCACCTTTTATAGAACAAGGTGAGGAATCCATTACAAAAAGATCCACGATCTTGATTTATCAATGCACATCTACGATCATCATTTTTCTTGACTTTGTCAATCTTTACAAAAATGGCACAAGTTGCCAGCTGGCAACTATCTAGACTACTTACGCTTATATCCCCCTTATGATGTGTCTTCATCATGCTCCTCACCTGATTCATGTGGATCATCATCATGTGCATCACTTCCTGAACATTCGCTATCCTGATGATGATATTGCCACATATGGGGTTGCATGCTGCTCCGGATCTGCTCATAGGACTGCACAACTTGATCTATTCCTCCACCATCCTGAGTCTTTGCTTTGATGATGGCGTGCTTATGTGCTTCATATTTATTTCTGCTGCTATCCAGTTTGTCTTTCCTGTCCTGCAGTGTCTCATTGTATTTTTCCATCTTGACCTTGATCCTCATTACCTTATCTATGACTTCTTCTGTCAAGTGGACAAGTGGATCATCTACTACTCATTGGAAGTTACTATGTAAAGCTTTGATAGCAAACTCCTCATCTTGATTTTCTATTTTTCCTTCCACTTTTCCCTCTAATGTTTCCAATATCTTTGCCTCAACAGCCATTAAATCGTGCAACTTCATGCTAATCTCTCTTAGCTTATTATTGCATCTTCTAAGCACTCCACATTCGAACTAAATGTCTTTATACCAGATGTCAATTATCAATGCGGTATTACTGTTCAATACCTATTTATTAATAAGTAGCCGAGGATTTATCCTCTTTATTTCTCCCAGGATGCCTAAGACCTTTTCCAATTTATAAGACCTTTTCCCTGTCTGCATTTGCAATTTATCTACTTTGGTCCTGGAGTCACTCAGAATGCTCCACCTCTTCAAAGAGGCCTTTACCATTTCCTCAACATCATCCAATGTGGATGACATCCATTTTCTTATCACAGATGCCTCATGTTTCATGAGATCTAACTTATTTACCTCCTCTTGAGAAATAGCAGTCAATGGGATTGCATGTTCAGTTATTGTATCATCAGGATTAATCAGCCTCCTTATGTAGGCATGCAACTAAGCAATGTGCTCTTTGTGTTGCTTATTTTTCTCCTTCTCTCTTTTTACCTTTTGAATTAAAGAATCAATAATGTCTTTGCCTTCCTGACCTTCTTGGTCTTCATTGGCAAAACCTAGATCCACTGTGTTGATCTGGAACTCATCCAAGGTAATTTTACCTTTTTCCTTTTCTACTGTAGGTACTGCAATTTGTGCAGTTCTCCTCCTAGTTGTTGGATCTCTTTTGATGTTCGAAGTCATTCTGGCCTTCCTCTTGGGTTTCATCATGTTCTTAGAGAATAGGGTGGAGACAGCAAATTCTTGGATTTCCAATTCTTCTTCTATATTTACATCTTTCTCCAACCACGACGGCACCTGATCATGTTTCTCTACATCATCATGATGTTAACCTGTGTCTCCCGTTTCTGTCAGCAGATGCGGCGGAGATGGTGATTTTCTCATTTCTTCTTCCTGATGCTCACTTTGTTGTTGATCCTGTGGTGCATACTCCTGCTGAGGAACTTCTTTCTCTGGAGGAGCATCTTCTTGAGGTGGGGAGTCTTGTGGTGCATCTATATGTTGATCATGATGATCATGATCTTTCTCTGTCATTACTTCATCCTCCTTTTGCTTTTCCTCCTGTTGTGGAATATTCTCATCAATGGACATTGTGGCATCCTCCTGTGGCTTTTCTTTTTCTTGCTGTATATCCACTGTACTAGATACTGTGGAGTCTACCTGAGGTGCTCGCATTTGTTCTGAAGCCATTATTTGTTCCGCGCCTGCACTATCAACCTTTTGTGTTTTGGTAGCAGGATCTTCTATTATTTTCTCCTTTTCATCAGCCTTCGTTTCCTGAACCTTTACTATAGCAGGTTCTGTTGATGTATCATGTGGACTTTGTTGGCCTAATTCAGGAGTATGGCCCTCTGATTCTACCATCTTTATTTCTTCTGCTGGGTGCCCTTTGTCAGGTGATCCTGCTGGATGTTCAGGACTTGCATCCTGTTTCTCTGTCAGGCCTACCACTATAGGACTTGTCACCTCTGCAATCAATGTATCTAGTCCCATTTCTTGGGCTACCTGCTCTGGGCTCTTTTCTTGTTCTGTCTCCACTTGCTTCATCTCTTCCAGTATTGTTTGAACTGATGGAGCCTTCTGAGGGGTCATGCTCATACCGGTAGCAAGGGTCTCCATCTTCTGTGAAGCTACTTCCTTTACAACCTCGTCATCAAACAAGTTAATTGTCTCGTCTAGCGAGATGTGACCTTCTACTTGTGTCTGAGAGGTTTCCTTTATTTGCTTTTCTGCAAGTTCAGTTTTGAACTTGACGATGGTAGAAAGTGGCACATTATGTTGTACTTCCTTGTGCACTTCACTACCTACCCCTTGTAACAATGTAGGGGGTTGTTTTATTTCACCTCTCATAGAGGTTCTTTGTTTCTTAGGTGGCGTAGACACCAACACCTGTGGAGCTTTTCTTTTCCTCTTTATTATTAATGGAGCCTCTTCTTCTTCAGGCTCTTCCTCCATGGGGATATCCTCTTCTCCTGGTTTTCTTGAGGATTGACCCTCTTCTAGGGTCTCAGTAATTCCAGCCTCTGCTATCTTACTCTTCTTGGACTTCCCTTGCCTTGTCCTTGGAGGGGATGCTGATTCTGATCTAGATCCTGATGATGTTGCCTCCTCAGCTGTAAATATTGCTTTTTCAACAATAATCCCTTTGGGTTCTTTATCTATTTTCTTGCCCCTTGGGGGTCTTTTGCTCTGTTGTTGTGGTGGAGGGAGTCTATCTCCCTTAGTCTTCCTCTTTTCATTTAGGAAGTCATCATACTCATCCCCAGAAATATCCTGCCCCTTCTTCTTGATGTCCACCGTAATGGCAACACCTTTCTTCTTCAAAGCCTCTATCTGTTCATCAACCCAAGCTTGGGTTAGTTGCATGGTCCTGGCAATGAAGGGGTCTAAGGATATATCTTCCTGTATGGTGGGGTCAGGTGCAGAGATAGTATCGTTATATATCTTCTTCTGCTCATATTCATCTGCAATTATCCTGCCATCATCCTTCTTCAATTGTTGGGGGATGGGGATGCAATCAAAGGTTCTGATTTGATTCAAGGTTAGCCTTTGATACCTTCTCCTTCTTGCCTCTGCCTCATCTTCGCAGTCAGCCCAAAAGTCCTCTAGGTGCTTCTGATGAATAGGCTTTCCTATTATCTTATGCATCCTACCGTAAGGATCATATGGTCTTGTTAATGGAAAAGGCTGCAAATTCATTTTATTCAGGGTGACCATCACCTTCTTTATGTTATCTGAATCGGGGCACATATACCAGCCAATGGTGACTGGGAACAAAATTGGTGGTAGCTTCTTGGCATCCTTGTATATTTTTATCATTGTGGAGCCCTGCCTGATGAACTCCATTAGTATCACCGCATCAGTGGGATACCTTAGTAGCATGAGGGGATGTCCCTCAAAACCTTCAATCCTTATATAAGAAAAGGTGGCAAATTGTATGTACCAGGCTCCATGCCTGTAAACTATCTCTTGAGCTTCCATGCTCAATCTCTTTGTTCTGTCTTCCTCTATGGTCCTCACCAGATGCATGGAGAATACATCATTGACCAGTTTGTAATCTTTGAGGTAATTAGCTCTTTGCAACTGGGGATGATGATCCCAGATATGCACAACATTTGTGCTTGTAAGCTTTCCATCTATAACTAATGCATCAAAGGTGCCTTTGTAAGCATAGGAATAAACAATGTATGATGACATATAGAATGCACAATTTGAACCTCCAAGGTTCATCAGCTGCTCATGTAGAGCATCACTTATTAGCTGGCCCCACAGTGGCTTAATATCTGAATACAAGCACATCATGATTACACCGTACATCCAGTCCCTGAAACTACCAGCATCAGGCTAGCCTGTTAATCTGTTCAGCAGTGCAATCATATACTGATATTCATCAGCAAAATCATACTTAAACAGGTGTACAGGAAGTTTGGCTACTGTAGGATATGTGCTATTCTCAGCCTGCCATTGATACATGTTCTTCCTAGCTTGCTTTTTATTGTTTTCATATTCTCTTTCTGACTTCTTCAGGTCTATGCTTTTGACCTTGCTGCCCAGCGGCAATCCAAATGTCCTGGAGAGACCCTGATGGATAGGTCTGCATATATTCTCCCATGCTTCATCACTTGCCTGGTTTCTAGGTTATAGTTCCTGGCACATTCTACAACTAGCTCTGGAGACTCCATAGAGTATGGAAAACTAATAGCATTCCACATTCCAGATATGAACACTGCATCCAGCACAGGACTCTTGTCATTCCCATCATTTAGCTTAGCTGACCAGGTTTCCAAATTGGTGCTCCCCTGATGGGTATCTGTAATTACTCCGTATTTAAACAAGACGCCCCTCTGAGAAGAGAACATGGGCCTACTGAATTCTTCCTGACACCTAACTAACCTCTTGTCATCCATGGTTACCTGTAATTAACAAAGTCCTATCTTATAATGGGTATACACATGCATGCATATTGCAATTAACTTCATAAATCACCATGCCTACTGTATCTTTTCAACATTACTTAATCATATGGATGCATAAACCAGAACTTCAGCTTGGCCACCCACACCTGGCTATTACAGAAACAACAGGATGAGGGTTTCATTTACTTACCTAGGTTTGTAGATTTCTTTTATACCAATGGGCTGCTAACAACGTTCTTAATTTAGCTGATGATCCCGCACTCCCTTCTGTTTGTGAGCTCAAGTCGTGCAACTATCGTTTGTGTGCGGATATGGAAGCTGGTGCTCTGTAAAAACAATTTTATCGCAATGGTAAATGTAAAAATGACGGTTGAATTACCTTTTAACCTTGTAATTAGGGTAAATTTAGGGCAACTCTGACAAATTAGATTGTATTCATTGATTATCTGCGCAAAAACGTAGGATCTCGCTAGGTGTTTCATCAGGTTCTGGGGTCAGCGGGAACCACCTACCATGTCCGCGCGCATTAAATGATAATGGCGGTGATGGGAGTGGGGGGATATCCATATGACAGGATATCCTGAAGGCAGGATGATATTCGCAAATATCGGGTCGAGTTTTAATGTCATCCTTCTCTATCAAATTGGAATAGTTATCGCGATAAGATTCAGGTGACAAAAGCACCTTTTGGTTATGTTTAGTACGTTAGGAGGATATTTTGATGTATCGGGTGATGTTTCAAAGATGATGATGACGAGACAAACTTACATGTCTCTCTTTCGAAATATCAGGATGACGTCATCCTGAAATTCATTCTTTGTATCAGAAAGGCATCATGACGTCACCATCATGTTGTGCGAACATGATCATGTTTAGAAAATATGCTGTCGAAATGTAAATGTGATGATGATGTCTTGTCATGTTTGTTTCTTTGTTTATTAGATTTGGATGACGTCATCAGGATATTAGCTTAGGGTGATATTTCGCGACGGGAGGATATTTCAAAATATCGGGTTACATTAACAAAAATGATCCTCGCGAAATGCATAAGGTTATTGATGGGTAAAGGGTGCTATCACTTAAAATTGATGTCTGGATATTTGGACTGCATGATTTTATCAGGTGATCTACCAAGATCAGGATGATCTTCTACAACATGACTGAGGTTATAAAATATGATCCTCCTCTTGCGAATATCAGGTTTGACCAAAACTTTGACTGTTCATAACTTTCACATCCTGATGAATATCAGGGTGATGTAAAAGGCAAACCTGCATGGAATTTAATGCTCTTTCTAAATATGAGGTCATAGAAATGAAATTCAAATTTTGACAAACTAACCTCATAATGATGACTTACCTCATCCTGATTCTTCATGATGATGCACATGACTTACTTTTACCAAACCACCAGAAAGCAGACAACACAAGCCAAGCCAAAAAGTTGGGTCCCTGTTTTGCCAAGTCAAAATGGGGCATGTTGTGTAACCACACAACAACTTGCCACTAAAGAAAACAAACAAATTCCAATGATTCAAGTGATGTGATCATATTTATTCATAGTATTCTAATTCTTTCTAAGAATCAGCATCATGATCCCTTCTGAATGATAAAAATTTCATCATGGTAACAGTGCTAACAAAGGATCATGTGTGTGCATATGATTAATTATCTTCTTCTTGAAAGCAAGTTGAAAACATAAGTAACTGGTGTTAAACTACATAGTTGGAGATCATCCCTCATAGCCAACCTGGATAGAGCCTTGCTGCCAGCAGGCGTCTATAGCCCCGGTAAGGTTATCTATACAATCTCCCTAAGTAGAGCCCCACTGCCAGCAGGCGTCTATAGCCCCGATAGAGTTACTTAGATGGCCTAATTTTTATTTCTTTTCTAATTTTTTTTTTATATCTGATATCATCATGTCAGCTCATTGGTACAAGGTACAGTCACTTGCAGCTTTAGGTTGGAGATTGTATTGGTAGCAAGGGAGTCCCTTTAGATTTTTCACTTAACACCTATACTTGTGTCTTCAACAAACCCAAGGCTGTTAGGTGCTTCATTGTGATTGATTCACTTTGACCAAGAAAAGGCACCCTGATGAAAGGATATCATAAACCTGATCATGAACACTTCTTAGAATGAATCATAACCTATGTCTAATCTGATCTCATCACTTGAACCTTAACAATTTAGTTATTTTCTATGGTGATGAAGTACACCATCCTGACTTACCAGAACAAGGTCTCAACCAACAAAACAAAACAAGCAAAACAAACAAACTGTACAAACAACTATACAAATATACAATATGATACATATGACTGTCATGAAGTCACTTAGGCCTGGAAATAATGTTTGAGAAATTGTCCATTGACTGGCAATGGGACATCCTCACCTGTCAGGTTCTTGAGCCTATAAGTGTTGTCTCCTAGTATCTTAGAAATTTGGAAGGGACCTATCCATAATCTGTCAAACTTACCATGGTCACCTTTCCTCTCATGGGCTTTATCCCACATCAAGACTAAATCAGATATCCTGAAGGCTTTAACTCTGGCTTTTTTGTCAAACCAACGTTTGACAATAGCCTGATGTTTTGCAAACTGGTCAATTGCTTGACTCCTTTTCTCTTCTAGGTGCATCAGTTGAAGCAACCTGACTTCTTGTCTATTATCAATACCTAGGTACTCTTGGGCAAACTGTAGAGTAGGAATTTTCAAGTTTATAGGGAGAATAGGATTTGCCCCATATACCAATTGGAAAGGAGAGTTTCCTAATGCAGTTTTCATTCTAGTTCTGTCTACCCATAAGGCATACTTTAGAAATGAGTTCCATTCCCTAGGATTCTTCTCTATTAGTTTTCTTATGATATTCAGCAAATTCTTGTTGGTGGATTCTGCTAATCCATTCCCCTGGGGATAATAGTTGGATGAAAACTTGAGTATGATCCCATGATCAAAAGCCCAACTTGACAATTTAGTTGAAGTGAAGGCAGAACCATTATCACTTACCAAAGCATAAGGAATTCCATATCTGGTGACAATGTTGCTCTCCAGAAATTTAATGACATCACCTGTAGTACAAGTTCTGCTGCTAACAGCCCCAGTCCATCTAGTACAATAGTCAGTAATTGTTAAGACATACCTATGTCCTGAAGAGGACGGAGGATTGATTGGTCCTATGAAGTCCATGCCCCACTGTGCAAATGGGCGCTCTTCCATCACTGGCTGCAAGGGTTGTGCAGCATACTTCTCTCTGTTGGCAGCAACCTGGCAAACATGACAACATTTAACATGATCAGTTGTGTCTTTAAAAATTGTAGGCCAGTAATATCCTGCTCTGAGGATTGCATGTGTTGTGGCCAAGGCTGATCCATGTGTCGTTCCAAACTTATCATGTAATTCTGACAAAACTTTATTTGCTTCTGGCTTTTCTAAGCACCTTAGGTATATTCCTTCATAATTCTTCTTGAACAGGGTTCCTCCCTTCATCATATATTTTTGTGACCTTAACTTCAAGGCCCTTCTTTGTGAAGCTTGCATTCTTGGAGGACACCTTCCAGTGATCAGGATATGCCTGATATCTGCATACCACTCTTTATTGTCTTTCTCATTGATCACATATTGCTGACTAGTGATGTTTGGATCAATTTTAGATATCATTTGACTCAGAGCTTGTCCTCTTACCAGTTTCATTGGTATAATTTCCATGTCATACTCTTGTAATACAGTAATCCATTTAGCTCTTTTCTCACTAGGTTCACTCTGCATCAACAGCATCTTTACTGCTGCATCAGGCACTACTGCAATCACCTTGCTTCTTAGTATGTAGTGTCTAAATTTTTTTACTGCTCTGACCAATGCAAGTGTCTATCTCTCAACATCTACATATCTTAGTTCATCATCTTTGAAGGGACAACTCATGAAGGCTATTGGTTTCTCTTCTTTCTCTTCATTTCTTTGAGTTAACACTACTGCAGAGGTATGCTCTAAAGCAAATGAATAGATGTAGAAATCTTTTGTGTAATCTGAAATGATGAGGACAGGAGCATCTGATATGGCTTTCTTTATATCTTCAAATGCAGCTTTGGCCTCTGGTGTCCACTCAATTTGTGCATCTTTTTTCAACATGGCATTTAGTGGTCTAATAATCTCAGCAAAGCCTGTGATGAACTTCCTCACAAAGTTTATCTTACCAAAGTAAGATTTAAGTTCTTTTTTGCTTCCTGGAAGTTGTAACTTCATAATAGACTCGACCCTGTCAGGATCAATGATAATTCCATCTTCTGTGATCAGGTGACCTAGTAACTTTCCTGTTGTCACCCCAAATATGCACTTCTTGGGATTCAAAGATATTCTGTACTCTTCGCACTTCTTCAGTACACTTCTGAGATCAGTGACATGATTCCCCCTTTTCTTGGAGAATACTGTCAAGTCATCCATGTAGATGACTATGCACTTCCCTATTAAGCCTCTGAAGGCTATGTCCATTGCTCGCTGGAATGTAGCTCCAGCATTTATAAGTCTAAATGGCATACGTCTATATGCAAATATCCCCCACTTTGTGGTGAAGGCAGTTTTCAATCTGTCAATTTTGTCGACCATCACTTGGTTGTATCCTGAAAAGCCATCCAGAAAGGACATCATTTTGGCTCCATTTACAATCTGCAGAACTTCATCTAGTGAGGGTAAAGGATAATTATCTTTTTTGGATTCTCTGTTCAAATTCCTAAAATATACACATAACCTGATGTCTCCATTCTTCTTTCTAACTGGCATGAGATTTGCCACCCAAGTGGAGTGCCTCACAGGAAATATTATCCTGGCGTTTAACAATTTCTTGACTTCTTCAAGAATTATTGGTTCAAGCAAAGCATTGACTGGCCTCTGCTTCTGTCTGAAAGGTTTAGCATCTGGCTTGCGACGTATAGTATGAGTTATGATAGAGGTTTCATACGTCTTCAGTTCATCATAAGTCCATGCAATTATATGTATGTAATCTTTGAGGGCCTGAGTTATTCCTTCTAACTCTTCTGATGTGCAAACCTTACCTATCAAGACATCTTTCTTGTCATCATCCTGTCCAATATTCACTTGTGAATATTGACCTCCATCTGCCTTGGGCAGATCCTTCTGTTTAAGCATATTATCCAAATCAAAAGCTCTTTCCAATTCAATCATACCTTTGGGAATCCTGTTGTCAAGCAATTCTAATATTTCATCTTCTTCCCAGACATGATCTTCCATACTATTTTCATCTATAATCTGAGCTTCAAATATGTCTCTGTTTGAGATGAAATCTAAAATGTGCTAATCATCATCAAACACCTGGAGGTTGGTCACATTATCAGGTACTGAAGGTACTGACACCAGTTCTACTGAAAATCTCTTTAAACCTGATATGGATAGTGGCTCCAATGTACTGGCAGCTTGGGCAAGTGCATCTGCCCTATGGTTTTGTTCTCTTGGCACGTGGGTGATATTAAAGGCATCAAAATCCTCAATCAGGTCCCACACATGATGTCGGTAATTGGATAGCTTTCTGTAGTTACATGAATAGATTCCTCTTACTTGCCTCACAACTAGTTCTGAATCTCCGAAGACATGCAGAATCTTTACTTTGTTCTTATGAGCAAATAGTATCCCATGAATCAGAGCTTCATACTCTACTACATTGTTAGTATAGGGGAACTGTAATCTGTAGGCTGCTAGATAGGATTTTCCTGATGGATCAATGAGATCAATTCCTACCCCAGCACCTTGCTTGGATTTGGATCCATCAAACCTTAGGATCCAGGGTTTATCTTCAGTAGGACATTTAGCTAAACTTTCTTTTTTCTTTGCAGCTCTGGCTGCTGCTCCACCTGATATCCACTTTAACTTAGGGACATCATCATTCTCAAGTTTCTTCTTTCCTTTCTTTTGTGAGCCTAATGGCTTTTCTATTTTCTCTTTCACTTCAGCAGGAGGATGATCTTCTGGATCTGCAGCTGCATGCTTTTTCAAAATGTGTAAACATAGTGAACAAGTTGTTTCTGAGTGAGGTGCCTCATGCAACCTACACCAACCTTGAATTAAGACCTCCTGGGGAGATCTATGTTGTCGTGTCATCATCTCTATTTCTTCTACTAGAAATTCTTCAAACTTAGTCAGGTCACTACATTTGTCCTCATCAGACAATTCATAGTCTGGCTCCATAAAACAATCACTCCCAGGGGTGATCTTTTCTTTCCTCGCATCATTTATGTGGTCAGACACCAGAACTTCTTCTATTTTCAGGATATGATCCTCATCACGATCTGTCAACTCCTCTGTTCCTGTAGAAGACAGATGAGAATTAGTATCATCGTCATCATTAGATGTAGCATTTACCTCAGAATATGATGATGACGCCTCACTACATGTCTGCTCTAGCATCATCATATCTAAGCATGTTTCACAAGTCTTTTCTGAATGTACTTCATCATGTAATCTGCACCATCCATCAATCAAAATATCATTAGCAGGTATATTTAACAAATGACAACACTTTACCTGATTAGACAGATGCATCAAAAAATCTCTGAAGCGATCTATTTGGTTCTCATTATTAGGATTATCATTAGGTTCTACAACTGGCATGTCCTCCTGATGATCATCATCATCATCATCATGAAGGTCAAGCATCAAGATCTCTTCTATTTTGACAGTCTGTGGCCTGATGCAGTAAACTCCAGGCTCTACGTCTACGTACATGATCTCATTTGTTCTGTTGTACTCAGTGATCATATGTTTCATTCTCAGCTCAGCATCAATCCTGATCTGATTAGGTATACCCTTCCATGGTAACCACATGTGACTGAAATCTGTCGACATATATCCATTAAGCATTTTGCACCAGTCTCGGCTGAGCAACATCCCATAAGTATCAGGTATGTCAACTACCTGAATATCAATGCAATACTGGATCCTAGGATCAGATGCTAGTTGCATGTGGATATGAGTTAACTCCCCTACTACACTTACTTCCGTTTTGTCCAGCTGTGTGACCTTCTTTAAGGATTTAGCAGGATGCAATCCTAAGGCATTGCATATTGACAAGGGCATTACATTGGTAGATGCACCCGAATCTACCAGACAATTGTGCAAGTTTTTGCTGAACATTCTTATGGTGAGGAGGAATGGAGGTGATTTAGTTTTGTCCTTATACAAAGTCATGTGGGAGGTTACTACAGCTTGGACTGTAGCTGACATTTTAGGCTTGATAGTATTATCTCTGGTAGTATGATCTTTACCACTGGACTGACTTGAAAGATGACCATCCTCCTTAGGAGCAGGATCATCTAGTGACTTTATAAATGCCCCTTTTATGGCAGGAGTTTTCAGTAACTCAGACAAAGACAGGCTGATCTTAATTTTCTTCATTTCATCAGCCAGATAGCTGACTAACTTCTCAGATTCATGAGGTGTATTTACAATCTTTGATCTTGTGTTTTGAGGTGACAAGTACTGAGCATTTACCTTGGGGAATCCTGAATTATTGCTAGCTTTGGGATCAGGAGGTGTGTTAAAATTATTCGGAGGTAGAGATGACATCAATGGACCAGTAGGTTTGTTGGAGCTACTTCTCAAATTATAATTATACTTACCAGGATATTGCTACTGGTATGCATGCACCTCCTCATGTTCAGTGGAAGGCTCATTCTCATCCTCAAAGGGGAATACATAGTTTGTTTCGAAGGTTAGAGCAGATTCTTCACAGGTCTGGTTATAACTCTGATGAGGTTGATTAGTATAAGCTTCCAGTACAAAGGCTGAGTCATATCCACATGGAACAATCTCATTTCCTTCTGCCTGAGGTGGATTTCCAGAAGTGTTAGACACTTCAGTCTGAAAGATGCTAGCAGCAATTCTAAATTGGGGACAGTCTAATTCAGCATGTGCATTTGTATTGTGGATCCTACACCAATTAGTAAGGGCTGCTTCAGCAAGATTAACCCTAGTAGTCTGTTTGGCTTCACCTGGAGGCTGATTATCTAAGGGTGATGGCAATGAGCCATTATTTGGTCTGGAATTCCATACTCTAGGCTGTCTAGGTGGATTATTGTTACTTCCCCCACTGTTATTGAAATTACTGTTGTTATTGTATCCTCTGTCAGGATAATTTGGTCTGTCATTGGAATAATTTCTATTCTGATTTGACTGAGAATAGAAGCCTTGATTTCTCAAATGTGTCACCTCTGTAGTAAGCTTCCTCAGTTGAGCAGAGATTTCTTTGATTTCTTCCTTTTCTTCTTGAGCTTTGGCTACTACATTCTCACTTTGAGGCTTGAAGAAAGAGGATCCATGATTATTATTGGACAGATCAGCACCCTGAGGTGTCTGAGCTTGTGCTGGGTATTGTGACGTCTGACCACTCCCACTAGGAGGTGGCATGATACTTAATGGAGGCACAAGCAAGGGTGCAGGCATGACTGCTGGAGGTATCATAACTCCATTGGGATATTGTGTAGGATATTGCTGAGCAAGATATGTAGGATATTGCTCAGTAGGATAAGTCGGATACATGCCAAGCAGTGTAGGGAATGCTATATTTGGAGTAGGAGCAGGAACTAACTGCTGATTTACCTTGATAGCTTCTTTAAAAGCTCCCGTCAAGGTAGTGATCTCAGGATGTGTTCTCCTGATGAACATGGAAGTTAATGGATCTAGGGCTGAATAATAGATACTCCTAGTAGAAGCATCAGCTACCACATATGGGGCAACTAACTTGGACAACATTTTCTGGAACCTAGCATTAAAATTGGCAATAGGTTCATTCTCGAATCTTTTGATTGTAGCAAACATATGGTAATTCATAGATGGATCAATAGGAACTTTGAACTTATCAAGAAAGGCTTTCTCTAGGACAGACCATGAACCAACAGAGGCTTGGCCAAGACTAATAAACCAATTATAAGCCTCTTCCCCTAAGGAAAAAGGAAATAATCTACATACGACATCTTGATGCTCTATTCTGGCTCTACAGCAAGCTTCCTTGAATGTCCTGATATGATCATCAGCATCCTGATAAGGATGATATTTTGGACAAAGCTTGTCTAGATTCTTTGGTAACTCATGATATGCGGTAAAGGTCAAAGGTGACTTTGCTGCAAAGAAAGATATTGCAACCGGAGGAGGTTGAGCCTGAGGTATAACCGGTTGAGGTTGGACTAAAGGTGTACCCTGAGGTTGCAAAGGGGGTGTTACAGATATCCCAGAAGGTATTTGCAAACCAACAGGAGTTACAGGAGGAGGTTCTGGTGAAGCTCCTAATGCAGTAGACCTTGGAGTATGATGGATGTCTACAGTTCTAGGTCTGAAACCTCTAACAGATAATTCTTCAAAGATTCTGCTAGGTCTAGACCTGATATCTATCCTGTGAGCCAGGATTTCTCAATTTTGAGGCAAATTGGCTGAAACTTTACAAATCTTGGCTGGATTTCACCGGATGAGGTGATATTTGTGGTCAGATGACTGATCGGACTGGATATTTACGAAATCTTTGCAACCATATTGCAAATACGAAAGGATATTTGAGGTATAATGACCCCTAGCACGAGATCTCAAGTTTCTAAGGCCTAAATTCATCAAAGCTTGAACAAATTTATGTATCTTTGGCTGATATTTGTGAATTCAAAATGATCTATTGTAAAGCTTGCAATATTTATGTTAGATCCTTAGACCTTTACACAAAATGAACATTTCCAAGCTAAATGCAGTAAATATTTGCGCAATATTTGAAATTCACAGACATTTTGAGGTTACCTTATTCTCTGCATCATCAACCCTGAAAAATAATGATGATGAGCATAGTCTTCCAGATCGGGCCCTCCTTCTAGCGCCAATTTATGTTGGTCATGATGTTAGTCACAAACAAGCATAGAATAAAAGTACACATTAACCATTATTCATCTTGAAAGATACGATGAATTCAAAGAATTCATGATCCCAAGTCTCCAGTGATTAGGTCTTAATCGTCTGAAGTTACTCAGAGGTTAATGTGAGTTGCTGTTTCCATTTTGGGGCCTTACATGAAAGTTCAACATCATCATGACACTCCTGCAGAAATTCTTTACAGAGAAGTCATATTATATAGTTATTTGGTGAAAAGATGCAGAAGTACTTCAATCTTTGCATGATATTTTCAATTGTGCATACTTTGTATTCAAATATGCTAAATATTTGCAATTATCTACGAGATGTCCACATATTTGTGCTATTTACTTAAGATCATCAATTATTTGCAATTGTGATGGTGAAATGCTCTGAAATTTAAAATAAAATGAAAGAAATACTTTGAATTAAAGTTGAACCTTTAGCTTTTGAACCACATGTATATTAGATACTGTCATGAAGAGAAGAAAACCAAACCATATTTTCACCAGGATATTCCACAACTAGATATAGTTGATAATAACTTCAAAGGAATTTGTATGAAGACAACACATGTAAATAAACATGCACTCCAAGGGACGCAACAAATCACCACATATATCAAGAATTCATACACTGATTACTCAAGATTTACTATGAATTGTAATCGACACAGTCTTCTCATTCATTAAGCATCCAAGAATATAAATATATACAAAAAAACTTTGAAATGAGCTCTGAATGTTTCAGCAGACAGATTTCAATTAAGTTTCGAATGTTTATAGTGAGGCATTCCATCACCTTTTATAGAACAAGGTGAGGAATCTGTTACAAAAAGATCCACGATCTTGATTTATCAATGCACATCTACGATCATCATTTTTCTTGACTTTGTCAATCTTTACAAAAATAGCACAAGTTGCCAGCTGGCAACTATCTAGACTACTTACACTTATATCCCCCTTATGATGTGTCTTCATCATGCTCCTCACCTGATTCATGTGGATCATCATCATGTGCATCACTTCCTGAACTTTCACTATCCTGATGATGATGATGCCACATATGGGGTTGCATGCTACTCCGGATCTGCTCATATGACTGCACAACTTGATCTATTCCTCCACCATCCTGAGTCTTTGCTTTGATGATGGCATGCTTATGTGCTTCATATTTATTTCTGCTGCTATCCAGTTTGTCTTTCCTGTCCTGCAGTGTCTCATTGTATTTTTCCATCTTGACCTTGATCCTCATTACCTTATCTATGACTTCTTCTGTCAAGTGGACAAGTTGATCATCTGCTACTGACTGGAAGTTACTATGTAAAGCTTTGATAGCAGACTCCTCATCTTGATTTTCTATTTTGCCTTCCACTTTTCCCTCCAATGTTTCCAATATCTCTGCCTCAACAGCCATTAAATCGTGCAACTTCATGCTAATCTCTCTTAGCTTATTATTGCATCTTCTAAGCACTCCACATTTGAACTGAATGTCTTTATACCAGACATCAATCATCAATGTGGTATTATTGTTCAATACCTGTTTATTAATAAGCAGCTGAGGATTTATCCTCTTTATTTCTCCCAGGATGCCTAAGACCTTTTCCAATTTATAAGACCTTTTCCCTGTCTGCATTTGCAATTTATCTACTTTGGTACTGGAGTCACTCAGAATGCTCCACCTCTTCAAAGAGGCCTTTACCATTTCCTCAGCATCATCCAATGTGGATGACATACATTTTCTTATCACAGATGCCTCATGTTTCATGAGGTCTAACTTATTTACCTCCTCTTGAGAAATAGCAGTCAATGGGACTGCATGTTCAGTTGTTGTATCATCAGGATTAATCAGCCTCCTTATGTAGGCATGCAACTGAGCAATGTGCTCTTTGTGTTGCTTATTTTTCTCCTTCTCTCTTTTTACCTTTTGAATTAAAGAATCAATAATGTCTTTGCATTCTTGACCTTCTTGGTCTTCATTGGCAAAACCTAGATCCACTGTGCTGATCTGGAACTCATCCAAGGTAATTTTACCTTTTTCCTTTTCTACTGTAGGTACTGCAATTTGTGCAGTTCTCCTCCCAGTTGCTGGATCTCTTTTGATGGCCGAAGTCATTCTAGCCTTCCTCTTGGGTTTCATTATGTTCTCGGAGAATAGGGTGAAGACATCAAATTCTTGGATTTCCAATTCTTCTTCTATATTTACCTCTTTCTCCAACCACGACGGCACCTGATCATGTTTCTCTGCATCATCATGATGTTCACCTGTGTCTCCCATTTCTGTCAGTAGATGTGGCAGAGATGGTGATTTTCTCATTTCTTCTTCCTGATGCTCACTTTGTTGTTGATCCTGTGGCGCATCCTCCTGCTGAGGAACTTCTTTCTCCGGAGGAGCATCTTCTTGAGGTGGGGAGTCTTGTGGTGCATCTATATGTTGATCATGATGATCATGATCTTTCTCTGTCATTACTTCATCCTCCTTTTGCTTTTCCTCCTGTTGTGGAATATTCTCATCAACAGACATGGTGGCATCCTCCTGTGGCTTTTCTTTTTCTTGCTGTATATCCACTGTACTAGATACTGTGGAGTCTGCCTGAGGTGCTGGTGTTTGTTCTGAAGCCATTATTTGTTCCGCGCCTGCACTATCAACCTTTTGTGTTTTGGCAGCAGGATCTTCTATTATTTTCTCCTTTTCATCAGCCTTCGTTTCCTGAACCTTTACTATAGCAGGTTCCGCTGATGTATCATGTGGACTTTGTTGGCCTAATTCAGGAGTATGGCCCTCTAATTCTGCCATCTTTATTTCTTCTACTGGGTGCCCTTTGTCAGGTGATCCTGTTGGATATTCAGGACTTGCTTCCTATTTCTCTGTCAGGCCTACCACTACAGGACTTGTCACCTCTGCAATCAATGTATCTAGTCCCATTTCTTGGGCTACCTGCTCTGGGATCTTTTCTTGTTCTGTCTCCACTTGCTTCATCTCTTCCAGTATTGTTTGAACTGATGGAGCCTTCTGAGGGGTCATGCTCGTACCGGCAGCAAGGGTCTCCATCTTCTGTGAAGCTACTTCCTTTACAACCTCGTCATCAGACAAGTTAATTGTCTCATCCAGCGAGATGTGACCTTCTGCTTCTGTCTGAGAGGTTTCCTTTATTTGCTCTTCTGCAAGTTCAGTTTTGAACTTGACGATGGTAGAAAGTGGCACATTATGTTGCAATTCCTTGTGCACTTCACTACCTGCCCCTTGTAACAATGTAGGGGGTTGTTTTATTTCACCTCTCATAGAGGTTCTTTGTTTCTTAGGTGGGGTGGACACCAACACCTGTGGAGCTTTTCTTTTCCTCTTTATTATTAATGGAGCCTCTTCTTCTTCAGGCTCTTCCTCCATGGTGATATCCTCTTCTCTTGGTTTTCTTGAGGATTGACCCTCTTCTAGGGTCTCAGTAATTCCAGCCTCTATTGTCTTACTCTTCTTGGACTTCCCTTGCCTTGTCCTTGGAGGGGATGCTGATTCTGATCCAGATCCTGATGCTGTTGCCTCCTCAGCTGTAAATACTGCTTTTTCAATAATAACCCCTTTGCGTTCTTTATCTATTTTCTTGCCCCTTGGGGGTCTTTTGCTCTATTGTTGTGGTGGAGGGAGTCTATCTCCCTTAGTCTTCCTCTTTTCATTTAGGAAGTCATCATACTCATCCCCGGAAATATCCTGCCCCTTCTTCTTGCTGTCCACCGTAATGGCAACACCTTTCTTCTTCAAAGCCTCTATCTATTCATCAACCCAAGCTTGGGTTAGTTGCATGGTCCTAGCAATGAAGGGGTCTAAGGATATATCTTCCTATATGGTGAGGTCAGGTGCAGAGATAGTATCATTATATATCTTCTTCTGCTCATATTCATCTGCAATTATCCTGCCATCATCCTTTTTCAATTGTTGGGGGATGGGGATACAATCAAAGGTTCTGATTTGATTCAAGGTTAGCCTTTGATACCTTCTCCTTCTTGCCTCTGCCTCATCTTCGCAGTTGGCCCAAAAGTCCTCTAGGTGCTTCTGATGAATAGGCTTTCCTATTATCTTCTACATCCTGCCGTAAGGATCATATGGTCTTGTTAATGGAAAAGGCTGCAGATTCATTTTATTCAGGGTGACCATCACCTTCTTTATGTTATCTGAATTAGGGCACATATACCAGCCAATGGTGACTAGGAACAAAATTGGTGGCAGCTTCTTGGCATCCTTGTATATTTTTATCATTGTGGAGCCCTGCCTGATGAACTCCATTAGTATCACCACATCAGTGGGATACCTCGGCAGCATGAGGGGATGTCCCTCAAAACCTTCAATCCTTATATAAGAAAAGGTGGCAAACTGTATGTACTAGGCTCCATGCCTGTAAACTATCTCTTGAGCTTCCATGCTCAATCTCTTTGTTCTGTCTTCCTCTATGGTCCTCACCAGATGCATGGAGAATGCATCATTGACCAATTTGTAATCTTTGAGGTAATTAGCTCTTTACAGCTGGGGATGATGATCCCAGATATGCACAGCATTTGTGCCTGTAAGCTTTCCATCTATAACTAATGCATCAAAGGTGCCTTTGTAAGCACAGGAATAAACAATGTATGATGACATATAGAATGCACAATTTGAACCTCCAAGGTTCATCAGCTGCTGATGCAGAGAATCACTTATTAGCTGGCCCCACAGTGGCTTAATATCTGAATACAAGCACATCATGATTACACCGTATATCCAGTCCCTGAAACTACCAGCATCAGGCTGGCCTATTAATCTGTTCAGCAGTGCAATCATATACTGATATTCATCAGCAAAATCATACTTAAACAGGTGCAAAGGAAGTTTGGCTGCTGCAGGATATGTGTTGTTCTCAGCCCGCCATTGATACATGTTCTTCCTGGCCTGCTTTTTATTGTTTTCATATTCTCTTTCTGACTTGTTCAGGTCTATGCTGTTGACCTTGCTGCCCAGCGGCAATCCAAATGTCCTAGATAGACCCTTGATGGATAGGTCTGCATATATTCTCCCATGCTTCATCACTTGCCTGGTTTCTGGGTTATAGTTCCTGGCACATTCTACAACTAGCTCTGGAGACTCCATAGAGTATGGAAAACTAGCAGCGTTCCACATTCTGGATACGAACACTGCATCCAGCACAAGACTCTTGTCATTCCCATCATTTATCTTAGCTGACCAGGTTTCCAAATTGGTGCTCCCCTGATGGGTATCTGTAATTGCTCCGTATTTAAACAGGACGCCCCTCTGAGAAGAGAACATGGGCCTACTGAATTCTTCCTGACACCTAACTAACCTCTTGTCAGCCATGGTTACCTACAATTAACAAAGTCTTGTCTTATAATGGGTATACACATGCATGCATATTGCAATTAACTTCATAAATCACCATGCCTACTGTATCTTTTCAACATTACTTAATCATATGGATGCATAAACCAGAACTTCAGCTTGGCCACCCACACCTGGCTATTACAGAAACAACAGGATGAGGGTTTTGTTTACTTACCTGGGTTTGCAGATTTGTTTTATACCAGTGGGCTGCTAACAACGTTCTTAATTCAGCTGATGATCCCGCACTCCCTTCTGTTTGTGAGCTCAAGTCGTACAACTATCATCTGTGTGAGGATATGGAAGTTGGTGCTTTGTAAAAATAATTTTATCGCAATGGTAAATGTAAAAATGACGGTTGAATTACCTTTTAACCTTGTAATTAGGGTAAATTTAGGGCAACTCTGACAAATTAGATTGTATTCATTGATGATCCGCGCGAAAATGTAGGACCTCGCCAGGTGTTTCATCGGGTTCTAGGGTCGGCAGAAACCACCTACCATGTCCGCGCGCATTAAATGATAATGGCGGCGACGGGAGCAGGGGGATATCCATATGACAGGATATCATGAAGGCAGGATGATATTCACAAATATCAGGTCGAGTTTCAATGTCATCCTTCTCTATCAAATTGGAATAGTTATCGCGATAAGATTTAGGTGACAAAAGCACCTTTTGGTTATGTTCAGTACCTCAGGAGGATATTTTGATGTATCGGGTGATGTTTCAAAGATGATGATGACGAGACAAACTTACATGTCTCTCTTTCAGAATATCAGGATGACATCATCCTGATATTTGTTCTTTGTATCGGAAAGGCATCATGACGTCACCATCATGTTATGCGAACATGATCATGTTTAAAAAATATCTTGTCAAAATGTAAATGTGATGATGATGTCATCATCATGTTTGTTTCTTCATTTATCAGATTTGGACAATGTCATCAGGATATTAGCTTAGGGTGATATTTCGTGACGGGAGGATATTTCAAAATATCGGGTTACATTAACAAAAATGATCCTCACAAAATGCATAAGGTTATTAACGGGTAAAGGGTGCTATCACTTAAAATTGACATCCGGATATTTGGACCACATAGTTTTATCAGGTGATAGACCAAGATTAGGATGATCTACAACATAACTGAGGTTATAAAATATGATCCTCCTCTTGCGAATATCAGGTTTGACCAAAACTTTGACTGTTCATAACTTTCACATCCTGATGAATATCAGGCTGATGTAAAAGGCAAACCTACATGGAATTTAATGCTCTTTCTAAATATAAGGTCATAGAAATGAAATTTGAATTTTGACAAACTGACCTCATAATGATGACTTACCTCATCTTGACTCTTCATGATGATGCACATGACTTACTTTTACCAAACCGCCAGAAAGCAGACAACACAAGCCAAGCCAAAAGTTGGGTCCCTGTTTTGCCGAGTCAAAATGGGGGTGTGTTGTGTAACCACACAACACTAACCTATAAAGGAGAATATTAATAATTCTCTAATATGGAGTTAGAAAGTACTCCAAGTATGATTTGTTCATCACAAAGTCTTGAGTCTAGAATTATAATCGAATTGCCAGAAAATTACATTCAAGATTGCATGTGAACTTACCTCAATTAAGACAAATTTATATATTTCATTGAGCCATAATGGATACTAACCTTTATAAGGGAGAATATTAAGAATTCTTTAGTATGGAGTTGGAAAGTACTCCAAATATAATTTGTTCATCACAAAGTCATGAGTCTAGAATTATGATCAAATTTTAATATTGGCTTAATGTTGATGTATACTTTAAAAAGCATGATACTAACAAAATGAGTCATTAATTTTTAGTTATTAAGAAAATCTCTTTACCACTTACTTGACTAGGTTTCTTGTATCTGGTATTAGATTTTAAAATCATAACCAACCAAGTCAATGATGGATAGGCTATTTTACATAGTACAAAAATGTTTATGTCATTAACAATATGTTTGTGTTTGTGTGTATGTGAATAATGTGACTCCTATTGATAAGAGTGAGCTAGAGGTGTGTGAACAACGATGCACATTTTTGGTTCATTATTGATTTATCAAAACGTTAGCCAAATTAATGCAATTTATTACTCACATTATCAGTTCACAGTGTCTGTTTGGTCGCATGTCAGTCAAAATTGTCATACTTAGCTAGAGGGTATCTACAGTCATATGATATATTGTATGCAATAGGACACCACATTAGTTCTCAAATGGCATGATGTTCTTGCAAAATTTCTTTATCTACTACCCTCATCAATTGAGGGCCACTTCCAGTTGGAAGGTGTGTGGGGCACCGCCGATCTTTGGTTGGAGGAAAAACACTTGAGTGATGCTCTCCCTCTTGTAGCTGAAGAATGTCGAAGGTGTGATCATACAAAGACACTTTATATATATTTCACATGTTATATATGTATATTTGAAATTTGTAAATTTGTATATGTTTTTGATATTGTAAACACTTCATTGAATTGTAATACGAATTTTTGTACTCTTTTGTTATGATATGGAATCGCAATAGATCTTTTAATGTTCTTATGATGCAACATGAATCTTATTTGGTTATTTACTATCCTAGTTATGGAATTAAGAACATAGTGTTGGTTTTAGAATAATTATAGATGTATTCTTGGTAAATTTTTGTGTGTTTTTAGGGAATAAATTGGTGTTCTTTACATGGAGGACAATACAAAAAAAGTTAGCAATTACAAAGTGGAATCATTAGAGCACACTTCTATTTTTTAAAAGGGGCAAAAAACCTCATCTTGCATATTGGTAAATATTGTCTTCGAATATTCACATCAAATCGTAAAGCTAGCCCATCTAGAGGTCTAACCTAGAAGAAGTTGACCTTGGTGATCTAGCAAATTCCTCAAAAGTGTCTCTAAACATTGTAATCCTTAAAAATTTAGTAGACAATGGAGATTAGGGTAGACAACTTTTGAAAGTCTATGTCTTCTAGTTCAAATCTGTGTGTCAGAGTTCAAATCCACAAGCAGGATCAAACCCACATCACTTGAAATTGAGCCTCATGGTTTTATGTGCTAATTTTGATTATGAGACAACCACTATATGAAAGCCTATAATATTTTAGAGATAGAAAAATGATTACACACATCATTAACAACATTCAATTGTCATCAATGCTAAAACTATGTTCCCTTAACCCTCACATTTAATTTCTAAAATATTTATTACAATTATCAAATTCTAACTTAATTTAATCTAAATCAATTTAAATTTACTAATTACATTTATTTAATTAAACTAAATTTATTTATATAATAGATTTTTTTCTGTTATAATAATTTATCTATAAAATAAATCAAAACCTTTACTAAAAGTATAGAAATAATTAGTGGATGTCTCTTTAAAGAGAATATTAGAAATATTACAATTGTCTACACATCAGTCACTCTAAATTCTTTAAAAACTAATTGTCACTCAAACATTCTTGATGGTCATAAATGACTATTAAATTTAAAGCCCATTTAAAATGATTTAAAATTAATAATTTTTTTACCATATCTATTTAAAAACTTAATCTTAAATTAATATTGATTAATGGTTGCTATAAAAAATTGTCTTTTGAACTTTTTAAAAACTACTTGGAATCAAACTTTATTAACTTAAAATCATCAAAAATAAATAAATTTTAAAATTGTTTATTGTTTTATAGGAAAAGGGGGGATTGTGAAATGTGGTTTTGATTTAGTTTAGATCCTCCCTTCTCATCAAACATTCAAGGACATATCAATCGAGTTGAATCTTTACTAACCAAGAGCATTCACCTAACAGGTTGGGCTGTCCCTTGGAATGATGTGGAAGCTTAGATGTTATCAAATAATATCTCAATTTAATGTTTAAGTACTATTAAAACCCTAAATAAGCAAAACAGTAAGCAAATTGATGAATTATGGCAAATCCTTTCAAACTAAGGTGAAGGACAAAGATTATTAACCCACTATTTTTCAAACTTCAGGATACGAAACAGTCGGGGACACCTCCACTAGCACCCTTGTCCAAGGTAATGTTTTCTACACATAATCTTGATCTCCTTCTGACACTGATATGCACTGCATCTTCCGTTCCTATCCCAGAAAAGGTGGAGGACACTGGCACTAGCGCCCTAGTCTAAGGCCTGGTGTTTTTCAGGGTGTCAAAAGCTCTTCAAATGTTGATTACCAATATCTAATTTGTTTCTACATCTACAATTTTAGAGGACACTACCACTAGCGCCCGTGTCCCAAAATGTTGAACTCTGTCTTCTTTCTTCCAGATCCAAAATCCTTGTTGTCTGCAACCTCCTTCTACAACTCCACTCTGCAAAACTTGATACCTGTAACCTGCAATCAAAAAGGAGTGTGGGAGGGGCTGTGGTGTTTAGAGGCTTGCCTCGGTCAAGCCCCAGAGAGATATTCAAGTCTTCCAAACACCATTGTTAGATGGGAGTGCATATCCCAGTGGGATAGAGGAAAAATCCAAATGATAAATGATTGAAAACACAATAGATATCACCTTGAAGTGTAGATCTCACATAAATGAAGGCTCTTTAATCACATGAGAAGATGAAGTCAAATCTGCAATCACAAACACAATAATAATGCTCTACTCTGCAACAATGAGTATCTTGAAATCACAAATATGCCTAAAGTTCACATTCATCTTCTCTAGTTTACAAATTAATCATAAACATGCTTATATATGCAACTACAAAGATTCCCACTAAGAATTTCATAATTTAATCTTGAGATGTCGGCATAGGACCTAAATAATGGTCATAAAACTAACATTTAAATTTAGGACAAACGTAAAATTACGCAGAACTAGGGCGCTAGCGCCCAAGTCCACCCTCTCATTTTTGTTCAAGGATCATCAAAATAGCACCCCCTAGGTCCTATTTTCCATAAGACTTTAGGGTTTTATCATCGGGATTCACAATTAACACACAAGATGCACTAAATACGTTCTAAGGACCTAGGAGCTAAACCTTAGAGGGAAAAATCCCCCAAGGGGACATTTTCTGACATAACATTTATCCCCCACTTTAATGTATGTATAAATGTAAGGCCAATACATGCATTAAAGTAAGGTCAACAAACACAACAAACACACCAAGCATGGTGAAGACACGCCAAACATATTGAAGACAGTAACAGGAATGCAAAACACAGAGAAGATAGTTACAATCATGCAAAACATGGAGAAGACAGTATTGAAGACATGCAAAACACAGTGAATACAGTGAATGCAGTGATTATTTCTTTTTTATTTTCTCATATATATGAAATGCAAATGCAAGTACAAGGAAAGTAAACACACAACCCAAATGCAGGAGGAGCTCATCGCCACCACTCTTAAAACTGCATAAGGGGCTTGTCAGACATGCAATACAAATCTCAAAGTGTAGGAGGAGCTCATCACCACCAATCTTGAAACTGCACTTGAGAACAAACATGCCATACAAATCCCAAAGCATAGGAGGAGTTCATCGCCACCGGTCTTGAAACTATGCTTGGGAACAAACACATCATACACACACCTGGAAGGCATGGAGAAAACATAGTAGACAAGAGATGGAAGAAACCTATTGCTAGGTTCACAGCCATCTCAGACACATTACAGGCACATACCAATGATTGGACTTTGCCACAACAATCACTGAAGACATGCTTAAGGGTTAGGATAGTCTTAGATCTGCCCCACTTGCTCAGAGGACTTTTAGAAAATGACAGGATGTGCAATCTCCTCAAGAAATACACCATCCCTACCTCTGTAGAGGGCTCAAAATAAAAGGATATGCATGATATCTCACCTCCATAGAGGGCTTAAATGATTGCAATATAAAAAATAAAGATGTGCACTCGCTCAGAGATACTCGTAGAGGGCTTACAAGCATGCTTTGTTAGTACCAAAAACATCAGACAGGTTACCTTATATATGCCCCCACCTTAAGGTGGTTGATTTCATGTATCAATATCAAACATGCTAAGGTAGAGAAAACACACAAGGGAACACAAGCTCTCACAAAGCCCATGCCCCCCAAAGGTGACATGTACTTTATGATCACCAAATGTTCCCACAAACACACAATTTCCTACAAGAAAAGGTGTTAGCATCTATTAAATCATGGTAAACAATAATGCATGTAATCATTCACATAGAGAGTTGAGGAAAGCAAGATCCAAGATAAACAAAGTGCATGGAGCAGCAATATTGTTATGTTTTATAATTGTGATAAGACATCATCAAGATAGTACACAGAGTGATTCTACTAGCCAAGCATCAGATAATATATATCAGCCCCATCGTCATGTATGGACTAGGTCCATTGTTTTATTTCTCACCAAAGAGACACTAGGTTCGTATCAATATAATATGTTTTTCATCATCTACCAACTAGATAGAAGGACTAGAGGAAGGTAAACAATAAATCAAGAGAGGAGAAACAAGTGCCTTAGGGATAGTCACGTAGTAGGGTGCCCCCAAGTCACCAACCACAACACTATGTTCGTAAGACACAAAACACAACAATGAAAATAGAGGACAAGCAATGTAGAAGAATGATGATACAAATAGAAGAAGGGTCACAACAAAGGTGGTCTCCCAGTATCCTTGAACTTACAAGAGTATCAAGAGTCATCCTAGGAGGCCGAAAAAACACATAACACATCACAGGGGAAACACAACATGGAGGTAAAGGGTTAGAAATGCTTACTTGTAAGGACAACTGAACTAAGGGTTGTTGATGAGAAAATCATCTTCTTCCCAATCTCGAATGCTAGAGGAAAGAGATGTGTAAGGTACCATAGCCCAACTTTTGTTCTTGTATTTAGGTTGTTCAATGTTAAGTTCATCTAAGTTTGATTCAATGTTAGGTTGAATGTGTTTTGGGGTAAATTTGGATGAGGGTTAATGTTTCCTTTAGTTTGAATCCTCCTAGCCACAAAACATTCCAAGTGCTTTTCAACCGAGTGCCTCACCTATCAAGAGGAGAGTTAGCTATCAGGTTTGAGTTGCCACTTGGTTTTCTGCTAGGAAATTTAGATGTGATCACACAAGATTACCAATTAATACTGTTATGCACTTAAAACCCTAATTGAAGAAAATAGTGATCAAATCTATGAATTACGACAAATGCTATGGGAAATGAGCAGAGGGCAGAGAACCTTAACTCACTATTTTTTGCAGTCAGAAAATAGAGAAATCTGAGACAATGGTGATGGCGCCCTAGTCCAATACCCAATTTTTTCCGTACAGTCCCGATCTCCTTCCGACACTGATCTCTTCTATGTCTTATGTTTCCTGTCATCTGAAAAAGGAGGACAAGTTTGATGGCACCCTTGTCCCGAAAAGTTGAACAGTGTCCACTTCTTTTTAGATCTAGAATCTTCAATGTCTACCTTCCTGCTTTGTAATTGAACTTCCTCCAGATCTGACACCTGTTACCTACAATCACAAGGAGTGTGGGAGGGGGTTGTGGTGTTTAGAGGCTTGCCTTGGTCAAGCCCCGAGGAGACATTCAACTCTTCCAAACACTGTTGTCAGAGAGAGTGCATGCCCTTGGGAGGCAAAGGCAAAAACTAAATGATAATGATTGATAAAGCACAATAAATGATACCTTCATGATGAAGCTCTTCTGGAAGGAAGAATCTCTTCAATGCCATGAGGAGAAGATGTAATCCAACCTACAATCAAACACACAATAACAATGCTATGCTCTGCAACACAATGATAATCACAAGTATGCCAATAGCTCAAGTTCCTAATAATCTTCTCTAGATGTAAATGATAACCTAAACATGCTTATATATGCAACTATTAAGATTCCCACCAAGAATTTTGTGTTTGAAACTTATGATGTCGGCCTGGAGACCAAATAACAGTCACAAAACTGACATTTCAAATTAGGGCAGACCCAAAATATGGTTGGACTAGGGTGCTAGTACCCTTGTCCACCCCCCTATCCTTGCTCATAATTCAATAAAGTGCAGCCCCCTAGGTCCTAATTGCCACAAGACCCATGGGTTTTCTCATCAGGATTCTGATTTAACATGCAAAATGCTCTAAATGCAAATCTAAGGACTCAGGAGCTAAACCTTTAGGAAAAAGCCCCCAAGGGTGTATTTTTCTGACATAACATTTAGTCCCCACTTTAATGTATGCATTAAACACAAGGCCAATACATGCATTAAAGTAGGTCAACAGATGGAGCAAACACGCCAAACATGGAGAAGACATGCCAAACACATTGAAGACAATGACAGGCACGTAAAACATTGAGAAGGCAGTTACAATCAAGTAAAACATGAAGAATACAGTATTGAAAACATGCAGAGCATAGAGAATGCAATGATTATTTTCTTTTTTTTATTTTTCCATATGAAATGCCTAATGCAAGTACAAGGAAAGTAAGCAAACAAATCCCAAAAGAGTTTAGAGGAGCTCATCACCACTGGTCTTACACTTTTCGAGAGCAAACATGCCAAACAAAATCCCAAGGTGTAGAGGAGCTATTCACCATCGATCTTGTACCTTGAGAACAAACATGCCAAACAAATCCCAAAGTGTAGAGGAGCTCATCGCCATTGGTCTTGCACTTTGAGAACAAGCATGCCATACACACACATGCTGAAGACACGGAGAAAACATGACAGACAAGCGATGGAGTGTTCCTATTACTAGGCTCATCATCATATTAGGCACATTATAGGAAGACACTAACAATTGTACTTTGCCACAACAATCACTTAAAACATGCAATGAGGACTTTTAAAAGTGATAGGATAGTGCAATCTACTATGAGAAATACACCATCCCTGCCTCGTGATGAGTGCTTAAGATAAAAGGATATGCTTGATATCCTACCTCCACAGAGGGCTTAAATGATTGTGATTGATTTTTAGATTGTTCAAACATGCTTTACTATGATCTAAAGTAGACAACTTATCTTATATATGCCCCCACCTTAACATGGTTGATATCACGTACTGATATCAAGCATGTTAAGGTAGGAAGAAAACACACAAGGGAACACGAGCTCTTACAAAGCCCATGCCCCCTAGAGGTGACATGTACTTTACAATCATCGAATGTTCCCACAAACACATCCCTGCAAGAAAAGTGTTAGTCTCTAAATAATCATGATAAACAACAATGCATATGATCAACTACATGAAAGATCCAAGCAAAGCAATATTCATGATAAACAAAGTGCATAGAGCAGCAATATTGTTAAAGTGTTGTTAGCAAGATAAGATAACATCGACATCAACATCAAGATAGAGAAATCATAGAGTGATTTCACTAGCCAAGCGTCAGATAATTTGTTACAACCCCGTCGTCATATATGGACTAGGTCCATTTTCTAATTACTCACGAAAGGGACACTAGGTCCGCATCAGTATAATATGTTTTTTGCCATCCACCCGCTAGATGGAAACACTAGAAGAAGGTAAACAATAAATCAGAGAGGAGAACAAGTGTCTTAGGGATAGTCATGTAGGAGGGTGCCCCCAATTCACCAACCGCAATGCTATGTCTATAAGACACAACACACAACAATGAAATCAAAGGAGAAGCAATATAGAAGAATGATGATACAAATAGAAGAAGGTCACAATAGAGGTGATCTCGTAGTATCCTTGACCTTATAGAGGAATCAAGGGTCATCCTAGGATGCTTAACAACACATAACACATCATGGGGGAAGCACATCACTAAGAGATAGAGGGTTAGAGATACTTACCTGTAGAGAGGCCCATGCTAGAAGTCATCATCGAGGAGGTCATCATCCCTCCAATCCCAAATGCTAGATGAAAGAGTTGTGTAAGGTACCATTGCCACATCTTTGCAGTTATTCTTTTGTTTAGTCTTAAATGCTTCTTGGTATGACTTAATGTTGGGTAGAATGTTTTCTTGTTGAAGCTTACTAGTACACCTATTGACCATCCTCATAGGAGGTGAGAGAAACAAATTGCTTTGAGTGATCTCAACATCCATCTCTAAGGGATTTAAGGTGAGAGACTTCTCCTCATCCACTAGTGTGATATCCTTAGTGATGTCCAAATGACTTAAATATTCAATCGAAGAAGGAAGAGTAAGGGTCTTCTCCTCCTTAGTGATATCCCAGGTGTGTGAACAATCAACTAAAGGAAGAAAGTTTGTAAGATGATCTCTAGAGGTTTCAAGCACTACGGTAGAAGTTTGATTATTATTAAATGAATGCTCATTATCAATACATGGGATGTTCTTTGTTAAAGGGAACTCCTCATTCACTAATGCTTCATCTTGGCCAGAGTGAGCATTGGAATGGCAAAGTGATGGCTCTTCATTTACTAATGCTTCATCTTGGCCAGAGTGAGCATTAGAATGAAGATTTGGTGGTATGATATTAAGAGATGTGGAAATGAAACCATCCTCTTCCATAAAAGTGTCCTCATGAGGAGGAACAACTTTGGGAGAGAGATCATAAGGTAGGACTAAGTTATCGTCATATTCTTTGGCAATAGGAGTCATAGTGGATTGTTCAACAGAGATAAAGCCTTCTAAGGTTGCATCTAACATGTTGAAGTCATCACTACTAAATGTGTTTTTAGCTATGAACTTAGTGAGATCATCTAATATCTGAGGATATATTCCCATGAGATTTGTGAATCTATCAAGATCAGATATATAGAAAAGGATTTCATATGTGGAACTTATGGAAATATCAACATCATATATCTATTCTATTTGTTCCAAGACTTGAGGATACTCATGAGTGAACTTGGAAAAATTATCAATTTCTATGATGTGTGAAAACAAAGATTCCAAAGAAGTTCCCATGATGTATGTTTTCAAATGAGTGCCAAATCATATTTCAAATGTCTTCAATACTTATGCAAAAAGTAAATGCAAAAGTGATGTAAGAATGCTCTAAAATGCTTGATTTTTCAACTTTTCTCAATGCAAATAAGTGAAAGAAGAGCTATTGTAAATATTTTAAAGAGGGAAAGCACATGATATGCCTAAAAACAGTCCACTAATTGAATAATATCTTTCACAACATTCTTTTTAAGCAAGTCTAGAAAGTCGATAAGCCAACCTAGTGAAAATAGGCCAAAATATGCATTTTTTCACCAAATCTCCGTGCAAACAAATGAAAGAAGAGGTGTTGTGAAGATTTTCAAGAGGGAAAGAAAATTATATGTCTAATAGCAGTCCCTAATGCAAAAATACTCTTCACGACATGCTTTTGAAGCAACTCTAAAGAGTCGATAAGCTAAAACCTAGTGAAAATAGGCCAAAATATGCAATTTTTCACCAAATCTCCATGCAAAAGAGTGGGGCAGTGGGTGTTGTAAGTAAAGTGATGATGGAAAGAAACTTAAAATAGTACTAACAGCTACCTAATTCCAAAAAATATGTTACAACACGCTTCTAGTGCCTCTCTAGACCAAAGCTTAGTGCAAAGATAGTAAAAATATGCCAATTTTCCCAAAATTTGAATGTAAAAGCCCAAGATAAAGGGTGTTGTAAGGAAATTGAGAAGGGGAATCAAATTATAAGGTTAATAAAAGCAAATTAGTGCAATAAAATCCCTTACAACATGATTGGAGTGCAAATCTAACAAGACAATAGGCTCAAATCTAGTGAAAAATGCAAGTTTTCAAACGCTAGACATGGAATTTTGCAAGGAGGCCACTATAATGCAACACTAACATCCAAGATCAGACCTAATGAGTGTTTTGACAATGTAGTAAAATCTCAAACAAGATTTTGACTACAACCCTGTAGGAGTCAAGGACAACACTGAGAGGGGGGGTGAATCAGTGTTGTGTGAATTTTCAAATATTTTTGCAAACTTTAACTTTTCAAAACACAAGGAGTGAAAGATATCATTGATTTGTCAAACACATATACACATGACTAAGAATGAAGAAAGAGAACAAAACCTCATGAGTAAATCATACACACATAGAGAAGATCAATATACATTATGACACAAGATTTGCACGAGTGGAAAACCCTCCAGGGGTAGAAAAACCACTCCAAAACTGTCTCACTGGCTTTATCAAAAATCTCATTGATTACAATGTTAGAAGCACCAACTTCAAGGAGAACCAACCCCTAATACTTTTAGAAGCACCAACTTCAAGGAGCACCAACCCCTAATACTGAACAAACTGCAAAGTGTGCAAGAAGTGATTGCCACTCAATCTGATTTACACCATTATTTAACATGTCTTCTTTGAATCTGTAATCATACTCAAACCAATCTGTGTATCAATTTCATGATCTCTACATAATCAAATTACCTGATTCACAATACATTCTCAATGTCTTCCTTTGCATTTCATCTTCAATGAAAACCTAATTTAGTTTATCTTTGCATACGGTCTTCAAACTTCATAAGAATCAATCTGTATCACAAGTTGTATTCAATTTGCATATTGATTCACATCCATTACAACTATATCATCAACCTCTAAAACTCCCATTTCTATATGTTTCATCTCTATCTTTATATCAAGTTACATCAATGCACCTGAAAAACCATTGTATCCAAATTGAATGTCCTTTCACCTTAAAACACATTTTCATTAATCTCTTTTCAAAACCTTTCATCTTCTCAAAAAAATAATATATGTTTGCATCAAATAAATCTCCATTCTGTATTCTTTATAAAAGCATCTAAAAGAAATCCTTCACCTCTTGTAATTTATTTTCAAAGAGAAAATAACCCTTCATATTCTATGATCTGCAAAAACAAATTCACCTTAAAAAAAATCTTCCATGCTTTTATATTCAAATCCATTGTCTTCATCTAATTTTGTCAATCTGCCTTTAAGAGAAAATAAAATCTTTCTTATTTGAATCCTTTTCAAAAATAATTACTCTTCAATCTGTAACAAATCTTTTTCAAGTCAAACCCTTCATCTTCTCTGCAAAAAAAATTTCCTTTGTCTTCTTCAAAATATTCTTCAATCTGCATCAAAAGACTTTTCATATTCTTCAAGAAAAAAAATTCAATCTGCCTCAAAAAATTTAACTCACTCTCAAAAAATATATATTCTTCACACTTCAAAATGATCTCTTCATAAAAATTCCTTATTCAAAAGAATAAGAAAAATCCTTCATAAATCTTCTAAATGTGAAGAGAAGATTTCAAAATAGAAAAAATCATTGTTAAAAAAAAAACTTCAAACTTCACATAAATTGACCTCATTGAGGGAGGAAATAAAATAGGAGATAATAATCAAAAATCCCTAAAGCATATTCAATGCTTTTGTTTTCCTCATAAAAACCGATGCCTTTTTCTATAAATCATGCTCCCCATTCGATGTATTCCAGAAAGCATGCTTTCCTTTCGAAGATCTCTATGTTATTTCCCTTCATAAAACATTTGATGCTTTTTCTATGAACAATTCGTGCCCTTTCAACCTTTTAACAAAGACTTTATTAACCGGTATAGGAGGTGGAAATAGGTGAAGCAGCCAGTAAAGATTATGTCTCAAAGACCCTTTAGGAGGTAAACATAAGTAATATGACTTACAATAATAAGTCAATTTAAAAATAGAACAAAAAGTGACTTAACTCTTGACAGGTGGAATAAGGTTTGAAGACATAGAAGGCACTTAGAACTTTAAGACATAGAAAGACATTAAGTCTTTAGAACAACATTGCACTTGAGATCTCTTACTTCAACACATCAATGCAAATTCTTAATACTCTGCTATCTTTGTTATGCAACTCACTAAAGACACACTTGTGCTCTTGTGCTCTTGAGAAAACACCTAATCAATGTCTCAAATATGATGAACTTGCTAAGATCATTTCCTTTAATTGATCCTGATGATATCACTTCACACTCATACCTTTGACATTGAATTTATGATATACATGAATAACATAAACCAACTTCATCAAGCATGTTTACAAAGTGAACTTTTGAAAAACTCTTGAAAGCATGACCCAAAAAAAAATGATATCTATTGATCTCCAACCATGATTCTTATCATCAAGCAATAACTCAAACCATCATTGAAAAACAACTCAACATCCTTGATTTCTACCATAAACTGCTACTACATCTTTGAAGGCACCACACCAAATGAAAGATATTCGACCTGATTTCAACATTACACTTCTTGTTCTCACACATGATGCTTATGATCCCTTGAAGATATTCTGAATGAAGACTTTGCACAAGATCAACTCATGTTAGCAAGATAATAAACTCCATCACCTATATAAGAAAAAGATGAGCAACACCATTGATAATCAACACACCACATGAAAGACATAATCAAGCCAAATCAACTGACAACATCCTTGAAGGCATAATCAACACACTTATCATGCCAAATGAACAAGTCCTGATTGATGTTCCTGATAGAGTGAACAACTTTGAAAGACATGATCCTGAAACAAATCCTGAAGAAACCTTATGAAGATGCACACTAACTCAACACTCTCAATACCTTTTGACATCAATGACAAACTATCACCATCAAACCCTAGCTCATGCAAAACTAGGTTTTCACAAAAATGCAAGATTTCAAGCAAATTTCGACAAATCAAGCATGCAAATGAAATGAAAAGGAATTGAAAATGATGAATTTCTATATTTTGGATCAGATATAATGTAAATGACATAAATTAATTTAAATTATATGCCAATTAATTCAAATTTCACAAAAATGCAAGCTTAATATGCCAATTTTTGCAAATTTTCCAATTTTTCCAATTTTTTGTATTTTTTCAAATGCAATATTGAAAATAATGAATTTCAGATCTGACATAAAAATTAGAGATTTAATTAAATCTAATTGAATGAATGCAAACTATTTCAAAAATCAAACCCTAGAATGCATTTTTTTTCAATTTTTCCAAATATATTAATTTTTTTATAAATTTTCCAATGCAATAGAATGAATGAATGCAAATTTGTCAAGAAACACTCAGCAAGGTGCCAAAAATTCTAACAACATGGGTTCACCAAAATATTTTGGAGTAAATTTGGATGAGGGTTAATGTTTCCTTTAGTTTGAATCCTCCTTTCCACAAAACATTCCAAGGGCTTTTCAACCGAGTGCCTCACCTATCAAGGGGAGAGTCAACTATCAGGTTTGAGTTGCCACTTAGTTTTCTACTGGGAAATTATGATGTGATCACACAAGATTTCCAATTAATGCCTTTATGCCCTTAAAACCCTAATTAAAGAAAATAGTGATCAAATCTGTGAATTACGACAAATGCTACGGGAAATGAGCAGAGGGCAGAGAACCTTAACTCACTATTTTTCGCAATCAAAAATAGAGAAATCTAGGACAACGATGATGGTGCCCTAGTCCAATACCCAAATTTTTTGCACAGTCCCGATCTCCTTCTGGCACTGATCTTTGCTATGTCTTCTGTTACCCGTGATCTGAAAAAGGAGTACAAGGTTGATGGCGCCCTTGTCCCAAAAAGTTGAACATTGTCCACTTCTTTTTAGATTCGAAATCTTCAATGTCTGCCTTCCTGCTCTTCAACTCCACTTCCTCCATATCTGACACCTATAACTTGCAATCACAAGGAGTGTGGGAGGGGGTTGTGGTGTTTAGAGGCTTGCCTCAGTCAAGCCTCGGAGAGACATTCAAGTCTACTAAACACCGTTGTCACAGAGAGTACATGCCCTTGGGTGGCAGAGGCAAAAATCAAATGATAATGATTGATAAATCACAATAAATGACACCTTCATTATGGTCAAGCTCTTATGGAAGGAAGAAGCTCTTCAATGCCATGAGGAGAAGATGTAATCCAACCTACAAACAAACACACAATAAAAATGCTATGCTCTATAACACAATGATAATCACAAGTATGCCAATAGCTCAAGTTCACAATAATCTTCTCTAGATGCAAATGATAACCTAAACATGCTTATATATGAAACTATTAAGATTCATGCCAAGAATTTCATGTTTGAAACTTATGATGTCAGCTCAGAGACCAAATAATGGTCACAAAACTGACATTTCAAATTAGGGCAAACCCAAAATAGGGCTGGACTAGGGCGCTAGCGCCCTTGTCCACCCCCTATCCTTGTTCAGAATTCAATAAAGTGCAGCCCCCTAGGTCCTAATTTCCACAAGACCCATGGGTTTTCTCATCAGGAGTCTGATTTAACATGCGAAATGCTCTAAATGCAAATCTAAGGACCTAGGAGCTAAACCTTAAGGAAAAAGCCCCCAAGGGTGCATTTTTCTGACATAACAGAATGTTTTCTTGTTGATTTGTATTTTGTTGGGCAAAAGATTGTCTTCTCTTCCTCATTTCTCTTGCTTGTCTATTCCTTCTTGTCTTACTACTTATCTCTTAAAAGGTTGTGTTATGTTTTTCCAGAGGGTTTTACACATTAGAGGAGGAAGCACCATGTTTAAATCGCATTAGTCTCGATGGAATATTTTGTTGTCAATAAAAACCTCCCGATCCCTATAAGGATTGCGGGTGAGGAACCTCAACATAAATACCATCTCTCCATGGACGAGGTGAGTTATGAAACTTTCCCCTATACACTTCTATCATGCCAATTATTTCATCAAAGTCATAATAGTCTTGTGTTATTCTGTCTTCATTTTGTCATTTTCCTTTTTCTCTAAGAGGATCTTCAAATGCATGTTGTTCTTCTCTTATTGTTTGTAAAGGAGGCCTGACCACTCTAGCTAGTTGTTTTTCTTTGTATCTTCTGTAATCTAGGAAAGATTGGTCTCTTTGTGGCTTAGGGTCTGTGTTAGGTTGTGGCCAAAAATAATCAAGAGTGAAGTTCTTGCTCTTAGTTGAAGGTTGATATGAATTACGACGGATAGTACGTATCTCTCCATGCAAAGGGAATTTTAAGCATTTGTGAATAGTTGAGGGGATGACATTCATAGCCTTAAGCCATGGATCTCCTAGTTTTACATGGAAGAGGTTGGATAAGGGGATAACATCAAATAAATGATCCACGGCTTTATCATAAACCAAAACCAATAAGGTTATCTTTCCAACTGTATTCATCAAAGCTCCATTATGTGTTTTAATTCTCAAATCCAATGGTTCATAATAATCTTGTATTAAGTCATGTTTAAGAAGAAACTCTTCCGTAACCACATTAGTCATGCAATTAGGGTTTATAAGTGTTCCATGCACAGGTCTTTCCTTTATGTTCACTATAATGTAAAGAGGCCCTTCAGTATCTACCATTTCTTTGTCATGAGGTGTAAATGTTATTTCAAGTTCAGGGGCTCATCTTTTCAAATAAGGCCTAGGAACAAACCTAGCATTATTGTTATATTGATAAGCCATGTGTATGTTTTCAAATGAATTCCAAATCAAATTTTAAATATTTTCAACACTTATGCAAGAAACAAATGCAAACGTATGTATGAAAATGACCTAAAATGCTTGATTTTTCAAGTTTTTTCAATGTAAATGAATGAAAGAAGAGGTGTTGTGAAGAATTTCAAGAGGGATAGAAAATAATATTCCTAATATCAGTCCAATTATGCAGCAATATCTTTCACAACATGCTTTTGATGCAAGTCTAGAGTGATGACAAGTCCAAGCCTAGTGAAAATACACCTAAAATATGCAATTTTTCACCAATTTTTAATGTAAATGCCTAATAGAAAGGGTATTGTAAAGATTTTGAGGGGAATCAGATTATAACCCTGATATCAGTCAAATAATGTAGCAAAATCCCTCACAACACACTTATAGTGCTGTTATCACCAAGTTTTGCACCCTTGCATACAACTGTGAAGCCTCTGCAAACTGGAGTAACATGGAACTGATCTCTAAGTGTGGGACTTTGCTAAGTGAGATCAGACCTCTGGAGAAGGCCGGCTTCCTTGTCTAGTTATCACCTAAAACTACTAAATTTTGGGGGGAAAAGGGAGAGAGAAAGATTGTAATGGAAATGAAATAAAAGCTAGAAAAATAAAGGGTGATGCACCAGACAGATTTAAAGAAGCTTCCACAGAACTAAATGATGCACAATACAATCAGAGTATGGCAAGTAGACATACACAGGTTAGATGATTCTAGCAGAGGTGAGAAGCAATATGATTGAGAGGAATAAAACATTCACAGACAAACCATATGCAGATTCACACAGAACTAGAAAAATCAGCAAAGGAGGTAAAATAACTTGCATATATCCGATGAAAAGGCAAGGTTACAGTACATGAAAACCCTGTTTGGAAACAAAAAAGCCTTAATGCCAAAAAATTTCCAACCTTATTTACAACATTTGAATGCATATATATAGCATTCCAAAACTATTCTAAGTCGGTTACAAAAATCCGCTCAAAGAGCTGTCATTGAAAATATCTCCTTGAAATGACTGTCTAGCTGCATTAGTTATGGCGTCGAAATCTGGAACTAGGTAGATGAGGAGATATTTAGAGTCTTTATTGCAGCTGCTTACTCATCGTCAATCTGGAGATGAAGAGGTGGAAAGATATTCTTTGTCATTAATGCAAGTTGCTTGTTCTGTTTGCTGCAATGAATGCCCAAAAATGTCTCCATCTGCTAAAAGTCGTCTCTAAAATGTTCATCGCTCACAAATATGCATTTCCAGATCTAAAATTTGAAAAGTGACAAAGCTCTTGAAAAACCCTGCCAAATGAAAGAGGGGACCAAAATATACAACTTTGCCTCTTGGAGCATGCCAAAATTTGCTAAAATGAAGGAGATACAGGCAATCAAACTTTCAGTCAACTGCCTGTATATATCGCTTTTGCATTTCTGTGTATATCGCTACATCTTGGCGCCTGAATCGGCATTCAAAAACTCATCCTGCATCTCCTTCTGCACATACATGGCACTTTGCATATCAGGCCCTGTACATCCCTTTGTATTTCAAAAATTGCATATACATACAATTTCCCCTTGTATATGCGGGCCCTACCACTTGTATGTTAGCTTGTATCTTGCCTTGCATATCGAAATATACAAACACTCATATATACAAGGTGAAAATACATACAAGGTGCTTGTACCTCAGCGAACCCCACCTCTTGTATGTCCGTCCTCTACATGTGCAAAATACAAGCTGCGGACCCCGAAACACCATTTAGCTACTTTTCATTGTTCTGCTAGATCTAGCTTGTATTCTTTCTCCTTGTACATTTCTTTGTATATGCAAAAAATACAAATGCTTATTTATACAAGGCGGACTCCAAACTCTTATGTGCTGAAACTGATCCTTGATTCAAATCCACCTTGTATAAGCAATGCATCATTGACTTGTATATATCGCTATATACAAGCACCATATACATACAAGTCAGACACCAAATGACCTTTAAGTATATTTGATTACCTATCGGGTCCGGCTTGCATCTCCACTCTTTGTATTTTTTCTTGTATATCGCAATATACAAATGGCCTCATACATACAAAATGGACCTGGAGCCTGAATGAGGCAGAAATGATATCCATTTGAAATCCAGCTTGCATATTTCATTTGTATCTTTGACTTGTATATCGCAATATACAAACGCCATATACATACAAGTCGGACCCCAAAAGACCATTAAGTATATTTGATTGCCCTGTCGAGTCCAGCTTGTATCACTTCCTTTTGTATATCTCTTTGTATATGCGTGATATACAAGCCACTGTTCACGAGATCCTTTGTATGTCGAAACATACAATCCTTCCTGTATATGCGCGGGACCCACCATTTGTATCTCCCTCTCTGAATATGCAAACATACAAGCCGCAGACCTGACACCTGAATACACTAAAATTTACCTCTATTTGAAGTCTGGCTTGTATGTCTTTTCCTTGTTTATTTGCTTGTATGCGTGAACATACAAGCCGCATATACATACAAGTCAGATGTCAAATGGCCATTAACTATATAAGATTGCTTTGTTGGATTCAGCTTGTATGTCTGACTTGCATCTTTGTTTATACATTCCTGATATACAAACCCCTTTGTATATTGTCTTGTATATCGGGTTGTATGTGCAAACATACAAGCCGATATACACTCCATTGTTCACTCTCCCTTTGTATGCCGAAACATACAATCCTGCTTGTATATGCGCGGGACCCACCATTTGTATCTCCCTTTGCGGCACTGGAGCAAATGCACATTTGTTTGTATATGCGGATATACAAACGCAAATATACAAACTCCCTTACATACAAATAGGGAATCTTTGATGGAATATACTTGCGATGCATATCTTCATTTGTATATAGTTGATTGTATGTGCGAACATACAAAGCAATTACAAGCCATTTTATGCATACAAGCGTGGAATATTCTGAGGAATCTTCAATGTATATTACCTTGTATATCTCAGCCTTTGTATTTTTGGTGAATGTATATCCACTGTAGCACATGTATGTTCACCGGCCTTGTATCTTTTCACTGCATATTCCTTTGTGTCTCCATTTGTATATCTGAATGTACAAGGCCCTATATACATGCAGACCCGATATACATTTAGTGAATATTTTGGGAATCTGTGGAAGATTCCCTAAATGTATATGCATTTCCTTGGCCTAATATACATTCAGAAAATGTATATAACTCAAATTTTTTCATATTTTCTAAGGCCGATATAGATTTGCAAGCCCGCCAAATGTATATTTGAATTGTATGTTGACCAAAACTTTGACCATCAATAACTTCTTTATTTGGCCGAATTTCAGGGTGATGTAAAAAGCAAACCTGCCTATTTTTTCAAGCTCTTTCCAATGGTAAGGTTTTTTAGGCAGTTTGGCACTTTTCATTTTTTAGGCAACATTTTCCAAAGGCTTTTCAAGGAAAATACCAGGTTGACTGTTTGGCTCTAGTCAGAGGAAAAAATGGGTCAACAATTTGGCGACCTCTATGGGATGTTTGCCTGCTAAACAGTTAGATCAGTGGCCTATACATCTATTGGGCATAGAGTCACACAGAGACTAAAATATAGATATTTATGACCTTAGTAAAACAAGATAGAAGCAATGAAGAACACTTGGAAGGCCAAACCAAGACAAAATGTTGAAAGCAAACTCTTTCAACTATGCTAGACAGCATTTAGGGAAAGCAAAAGTAGATCTAAACTAATGTGCAACAGCACTTATTGAAAGCATAGAGACCTAACTTACTAATTTACAAGGCACTCATACCTCAAAACACCTCTTTAGGTGTATCCCATTGACTGGGATAGGCAGATTTTGTCCATCCATATTTGATTACTGAAATGCATTGTGCTCCTTCAATTCAGTAATGAGAAATGGACCACTCCACATTT
Source organism: Cunninghamia lanceolata (assembly GCA_027924645.1). Lineage (NCBI taxonomy): Eukaryota > Viridiplantae > Streptophyta > Pinopsida > Cupressales > Cupressaceae > Cunninghamia > Cunninghamia lanceolata. Next base: position 7,233,050 of record BSBN01000594.1, read on the forward strand.
TGTTAAATTTGGAGTGTTTTCCTGGTCTGCTTTTTAATTCATCCCATTTAAGCACCATGTCACCCATTCTAAAGCTTCTGGGGGTGGCCTTCTGATCAAAATTTCTTTTTGTTTGAAGCTGATGATATTCCATAGTCTTCATAGCCTTGTCTTTGATTTCTTCAAGCTCCATAAGATGAGCATATTTGAAAGCCATGGGATTCTCTTCTTCAAACATCTCCAGCTGGTTCATGATGTCCAGCCTTGGCAGTTCTACAGAGATAGGCAATATTGCTTCCTTCCCATATACTAACATATATGGAGAATTTCCAATGGACCTCTTAGGAGTTATTATGTCTGCCCATAAGGCATAATTCAAATTAGTATGCCAGGTCCTCTAGTTGTCCTCCATTGATCTTTTAATAATCCTTATGAGATTTTTGTTGGTAGACTCAGCCAAACCATTACCCTGTGGGTAATAATTAGAAGAAGTATTCAAATAAATCCCATTTTTGACAGCCCAATTAGTTATCTTTAGGCCAACAAAGGCTAAAGCATTGTCAGAAATTATTGACTCAGGCACTCCAAATCTGGAAATCAAGTCATGATAAAAATTTAAAATAGCATTTTCATTTGATTCCTTTAGAGCTACTGCTTCAGTCCATCTTGTGAAAAAATTTGTAGCTGTAAGAATCCACTTGTGGCCTGCACTTGATGGTGGATTAATGGGTCCTACAAAGTCAACACCCCATCTCACGAAGGGTTGCTCTATTTGAATTGGCTGTAGAGGTAAGGCTGACAGCCTCTCCTTTCCTGTAAAAATGGCACACTTTACACATTTCCTTGCCCATGCATGGGTATCCTTAAATAGGTTGGGCCAATAATATCCAGCTCTTATTATCTTCCAGGCAGTAGTCTTTGGGGTAAAATGACCCCCTGCTGCTCCATCATGAAATTCATGTAGTACCTTGTCATTCTGATCTTTATCAATGCACCTTAACAATACACCATTAAAGTCCTTTCTGAAAAGGATGCCATTTATTAAAACATATGGAACCGATTGCAGTCTATAATATCTTCTTTTAGTTCTATCTAAACCTGCTAGACATTTGCCAGTTTGCAAAAATTTAGTCATATCAGTAACCCAGTCTGTGTTCGCTACTGCTGCATTATCTTGAGGTGCATCCTCAATGGTCAAGAGCGTCTCATCCTCCTTGTTAGAACTGGTAGCGAGCTGCTCACTGAGTCCTCTGCCTCTGACAAGCTTGGTTACTTGGATATCCATGTCATATTCCATGACCTTGGTGATCTAACCCGCTTTCTTCTCATTAACATCTTTACTCAACAGGAACTCTTGCACACTGAGATGAGCCACCATTAAATGTATCTTGTTATTGGAAACAAGATGCTGAAATTTCTTGAGGCTCCTTATCACTGCAAGGATGTGCTTCTCAACAAAGCTATACTTCTATTCATATTCTTCCAGCCCCTGACTGAAAAAAGCAATTAGCTGCTCAAAACCGCTACTCTGCTTCTGCACTAAAATCACAGAGATTGTATCTAGGCCGCCATAAGCATATAGAATAAAATCTTTGGAAAAGTCAGGATGTACCAAAGTTGGCGCAACTGACAATGCTTCTTTTATAGACTCAAAATTGAGTCTGGCCTCTTTTGTCCAATTAAAGACTATATTCTTTTTCAACATGGATGTCAAAGGTTTCAAAAGGTTTGTGATATCAGGGATGAACCTTCGCAGAAAATTAATTGTACCAATAAAACTTTGTAATCCCTTCTTATGACTTGGTAAAGGCAGCTCCAAAATGGCCCTTACTCTTTCAGCATCAATAGTAATGCCTTCTTTTGAGACAACATGCCCTAACAGCTTGCCTTCATGGACAGCAAAAATGCATTTGTTTGGATTAAGGGATATCCCAAACTCTCAGCATCTCTCAAAAACTTGCCTTAAGTGGGATAAATGTTCATATGCATTCTTGGAAAAAATTGTTATATCATCTAAGTACACCAGCACCAGTTTGTATAGCAAACCCTTGAACGCCATATCCATGGCTCTTTAAAAGGTTGAGCCAACGTTAGAGAGACCAAAAGGCATCCTCCTGTAGGCCATGGTGCCCCACTTGGTAGTGAAAGCAGTTTTTAACTGATCCTCCTCCTTGACTAACACCTGATTGTAACCAGAAAATCTGTCAAGCAAAGAAAATCTCTCTGAGCCAGCCACTACTTGTAAAATCTGCTCTATTGATGGAAGTGGGTAGTGGTCTTTTAGGGAGGCTCTGTTTAGGTCCCTGAAATCAACGCACAACCTAATTTCTCCGTTCTTCTTCCTCACAGGGACAAGGTTTGAGACCCAAGAAGTATGCTTGATGGGAAAAATGATCTTTCCCTCAATTAGCTTAGTCAATTCTTTAATCATCAAGGGCTTTAGCTTTGGATTTAGGGACCTCTACCTCTGCCTTATAGGCTTTGTACCTGGTTCCAATTCTATGGTGTGCTGGGCAATATGAGGATCAAATCCCTTTAGGTCTGAATAATCCCAAGCAAATACCTCCTTAAATTCCTGACAAAGAGAAATAAAAGCTCTCCTGTCCTCAGCTGAACAGATTTTACCTATTTTGAGGAGTTTTCCCTTAAAATTTTTTAACTCCTCATAATGTTCCTCTTTTATTTGCATACCAGTCTTAGTCTTCTTCATCTGATCATTGGTGCCAAAAATAGACTCCAAAGTCACCAATCCCTTGGGCAACTTGTTTGTCTTCAGCTGAATAATCTGATCATTGCCATACTGTTGTTTGAGTTTATCCTGATTCATCATGGAAAACTCATATTCCTCTAACAGGAATCTCAGAATCTGTTCATCACTTTCAAAGACCTACCAATGAACATTATTGTCGGGGATAGAGGGTCTGTCAACTATTTTTACATGAGGTTGCATTTTCTTCTTTTGAATGTCACTAGGGATGTCAAACTGTGCCCCAATTGTAGCCAATCTATCAGCATGGGAGTTTTTATTTCTTGGAATGGAAATCAGATTAAAAGCATCAAACTCCTCAATCATGTTCCATACCCTATGCTTATAGCACTTCAAGGTATCATTTTTGGTAAGATGCAGTCCTCTTACCTGATTTACAATTAGATCACTGTCCCCAAATACTTGCAAACAACCAATTTTCTTCCTTCTTGCCCATTGCAATCCCTGGATTAGCCCCTCATATTCAGCAGTATTATTGGTGCATGAGAAGGCAAAACGGAAAGCAGCATAATATTTTTCACCCTATGGTGACACCAGCATTGCACCACCACCGGATCCATTTCTGCTCCTTGAGCCATCAAAGTACATTTTTCATACTTCTCCTTGCTGCTCTGTCTACTGTTCTGCATCCTTTACCATACTTGGAATTGCTGCCTCAGGCTCATGAAGTATATAGACCCCCATACCATTTTCTTGAATATGTGCTTCAGGATCATCTACAACATCTTCTAAGGACCATTCCCTTAATAACATTTCTGGTATACTCTCAGCTTGTAACTCTTGAGCTACCACAAGTTCAAGATCATTAGAAATAATGTGATTTGCATTAACCACACTTGGTGTATAGGGCTCTATGTGATGGTTTGAAAGCAATTCAGATCTTAGGGTCACCTTAGTGCCATATCTGGTCCTAAAAAGCATATGGGACCAGTCAGAGGATAGGTATCCTCCTATTTTGGCTGTGAATTCTCTTGATAGGCACATGGCAAAATAGGGAGGTAAATCAATAATGAAGACCTCTTGGAAGATGGAAACATTGGGATAGGTATGTAGAGTAAGACCTAGGTCTTTTATTACACCCACAGTACTAACAGCTGTGCCATCTAATTGGAGTACACCCTTCTCAAGAGGCTGGTACTTGAGCCCTAATTGATCTGCAATTTGTTTAGGCATCACAAAATTGCTTGCTCCACTATCCACCATGCAATTATGAACTAATTTGTCTCCAATTATTAATGATACATAGAATGGGAGTGGCTTAGTACTTTTGTTAGGTTGTTTTCTATTATCCTCAGAGGAATTAGTAAGGACAGCCCTATTTGGGTCAACAGTTGTATCTTTGGACACCTTCAAATCAGACAAGGCAGATTGCAATAGGTCTTTTTGGCCTGGGATGGCTAAAGAATCCCACATAGACATTGTCACATTCATCTTTTTCATATTTTCAATAATATTGAAAGGTGGAATGGCACTTACCTTCTGATTTGATTTTGTAGCAACGACATCTGGTTGCAAACAAGGCATCTCCCTTACTTTTGCTGGGTCATTTCTTTGTAGAATATGGGGAATTTGGGGTGCAGGAACATCAGTAGATGCTTTTCCTTTATTTGCTGCTTGTTCTACCTCATAACCCCTTTTCTTTGCTCTTGTATTTGCTGCAACTAAGGTGTTATCATTGTTTATACCACAAAATTCACCTTCCTGCCAGTTCATGAAAGCAAAATCACTCTAAGGTTGTTCGTGTTGTTGCACAGCCCCATCATTTGGTGTACTTAGCTGTGAGGCTGACACATTTTGCACCATTAAAGCCTAATTTATAACTCCATTTGAGCAGGTTGCTTGACTGTGTGGCTGATTGCATGGATAGCACCACTCATATTGAGCTGCTAGGTTGTTCTAAGCAGGTACAAGGTCCCTTACGGTGCTAATAGGTGCTAGATTATAAGGCAGAAAAGGCCTTTGATTTACATTATGTCTGGCACCTTGATAGTTGCTTTCATAAGGTGGCCTATTAGCTTGATACGGCTGATTTTGGCCTTGAAATGGTTGATTCTGCCCCTAGCTAGATTGTTGATAAGGATGAAAGGGCCTCTGGGACTATTGCTTCTTTATGTTTACTAGTTCATTTCCAAAAGTTTGAAGGATACCCTCAATCTTTTGTTGACTTTTTTAAATCTCTTTCAACTCTTGAGATGAGCTAGAGGCAGCAGGTTTAGAATTAGCAATATTTGGTAATGCTGCGATAGTAGGCACATGGGGAAAACATGGAATTGGCAAAGGCATGGAAGCCTGAATCTCAAGAAAGATAGGCACTGGTGGTCTAGGTGCTATTTTTCCAACCTGAATGAGATTATCCTCTGCCCTAATTACTAATTCATACGCATCTGGTAAACTATTACCTCCTAGTGATTGAATCATTACTGAAATATCACTATTTAGGGCTTTCAAAAAATATAGAAATGCATATTTAGCTAGAGGTCTTACCATGGCAAGGATTCTGTCCCATGTCTTTTGAAATCTAAAGTTAAAATCCATCATTTTCTCCTGAGGAGCTCTCTTTATAGTGGTCATCTATTCAACCAATGATAGATTATCTGATTTGTCTTGAAATTATCTGTTTAATTTCTCTCCTAGATCATCCCAAGTTGTAAGAGTTTGCACTGGTAGACTCCTAAACCATTGTAATGCCTTCCCCTTGAAAGAGGCAGCCAACAATCTGATGGCTACATTCTCTTGAGTGACATGATGAACCCCACACAGAGATGCTATGTCTCTAATATGCTCGATCGGAGTAGTCAAATTTTCTCCTGTGAAATAGGGTAGATTCTTCAAAGCTGCCATTGGTATGACATCATGTACCATTAGATTCAAAGGGCTACCCCCATCAAAAGTCACAAATGGCTGATTTATTGCCATCTGAAGAGCGGTAGATAGATTTGCTTGAGTTACTACAGGAACTATAGAAGCAACTAGTCTGAAACCTGGTGGAGTTGGCTGTACTCTTTTGGAAACTAGAGTCCTTGCTACTGCTCTACTCTGTCTTCTAGGTGGAGAGAGCTGCAAATATTTGAACGGACTTGAACTTGAACTCCTAGTTTCTATCTTTCTCATAAAATATGTATCAATAAAACTGGTCTGTTTGTCTTTCCTCAGTCTGAGTCACCAGATGTATAAATTTTAACCTCTTAAAGGTCTGCAATTACTGGTTGCACATCAAAACCAGCAATAATGGTTGTTAATTTGATTGTTACTCTGACTTCTTGGGTCCCACCAGGCGTGCCAAAGTTGTTATCACCTAGTTTTGCACCCTTGCATACAACCGTGAAGCCTCTGCAAACTGGAGTAACATGGGACTGATCTCTAAGTGTGGGACTTTGCTAAGTGAGATCAGACCTCCGGAGAAGGCCAGCTTCCTTGTCTAGTTATCACCTAAAACTATTAAATTTTAGGGGGAAAAGGGAGAGAGAAAGCTTATAATGGAAATGAAATAAAAGCTTGAAAAATAAAGGGTGATGCACCAGACAGATTTAAAGAAACTTCCACAAAACTGAAGGATGCACAATACAATCAGAGTATGGCAAGTAGGCATACACAGGTTAGATGATTTTAGTAGAGGTGAGAAGCAATATGATTGAGAGGAATAAAACATTCACAGACAAACCATATGCAGATTCACACAGAACTAGAAAATCCAGCAAAGGAGGTAAAATAACTTGCATATATCCGATGAAAAGGCAAGGTTACAGTACATGAAAACCCTGTTTGGAAACAGAAAAGCCTTAATGCCAAAAAATTTCCAACCCTATTTACAACGTTTGAATGCATATATATAGCATTCCAAAACTATTCTAAGTCAGTTACAAAAATCTACTCAAAGAGCTGTCATTGAAAATATCTCCCTGAAATGACTGTCCAGCTGCATTAGTTATGGCATTGAAATCTGGAACTGGGCAGATGAGGAGATATTTAGAGTCTTTATTACAGCTGCTTACTCATCGTAAATTTGGAGATGAAGAGGTGGAAAGATATTCTTTGTCGTTAATGTGAGCTGCTTGTTCTGTCTGCTGCAATGAATGCCCAAAAATATCTCCATCTGCTAAAAGTCGTCTCTAAAATGTTCATCGCTCACAAATATGCATTTCTAGGTTTAAAATTTAAAAAGTGACAAAGCTCCTGAAAAACTCTGCCAAATGAAAGAGGGGACCAAAATATACAACTTTACCTCTTCGAGCATGCCAAACTTCGCTAAAATGAAGGAGATACAGTGGGTCAAACTTTCGGTCAACTACCTTTATATATTGCTTTTGCATTTCTGTGTATATCGTTGCATCTTAGCGCCTGAATCGGCATTCAAAAACTCATCCTGCATCTCCTTCTGCACATACATGGCACTTTGCATATCGGCCCCTGTACATCCCTTTGTATTTCAAAAATTGCATATACATACAATTTCCCCTTGTATATGCAGGCCCTACCACTTGTATGTTAGCTTGTATCTTGCCTTGCATATCAAAATATACAAACACTCATATATACAAGGCGAAAAATACATACAAGGTGCTTGTACCTCAGCCAAACCCGCCTCTTGTATGTCCGTCTTCTACATGTGCAAAATACAAGCTGCAGACCCCAAAACACCATTTAGCTACTTTTCATTGTTCTGCCAGATCCATCTTGTATACTTTCTCCTTGTACATTTCTTTGTATATGCAAAATATACAAACGCCTATTTATACAAGGCGGACTCCAAACTCTTATGTGCCGAAACTAATCCTTGATTCAAATCCGCCTTGTATAAGCAATGCATCATTGACTTGTATATATCACTATATACAAGCGGCATATACATACAAGTCAGACACCAAATGACCTTTAAGTATATTTGATTACCTGTCGGGTCCGGCTTGCATCTCCACTCTTTGTATTTTTTCTTGTATATCGCAATATACAAATAGCCTCATACATACAAAACGGACCCAAAGCCTGAATAAGGCAGAAATGATATCCATTTGAAATCCGGCTTGCATATTTCATTTGTATCTTTGACTTGTATATCACAATATACAAATGCCATATACATACAAGTCAGACCCCAAAAGACCATTAAGTATATTTGATTGCCTTGTCGAGTCTGGCTTGTATCACTTCCTTTTGTATATGCACGATATACAAGCCACTGTTCACGAGATCCTTTGTATGTCAAAACATACAATCCTTCCTATATATGCGCGGGACCCACCATTTGTATCTCCCTCTCTGAATATGCAAACATACAAGCCGTGGACCTGACACCTAAATATGCTGAAATTTACCTCTATTTGAAGTTCGGCTTGTATGTCTTTTCCTTGTTTATTTGCTTGTATGCGTGAACATACAAGCCGCATATACATACAAGTCAGATGTCAAATGGCCATTAACTATATAAGATTGCTCTGTCAGGTCCGGCTTGTATGTCCGACTTGCATCTTTGTTTGTACATTCCTGATATACAAACTCCTTTGTATATTGTCTTGTATATCGGGTTGTATGTGCAAACATACAAGCCGATATACACTCCACTGTTCACTCTCCCTTTGTATGCTGAAACATACAATCCTGCTTGTATATGCGCGGGACCCACCATTTGTATCTCCCTTTGTGGCACTGTAGCAAATGCACATTTGTTTGTATATACGGATATACAAGCGCAAATATACAAACTCCCTTACATACAAACAGGGAATCTTTGATGGAATATACCCACGATGCATATCTTCATTTGTATATAGCTGATTGTATGTGCGAACATACAAAGCAATATACAAGCCATTTTATGCATACAAGCGCAGAATATTCTGAGGAATCTTCAATGTATATTACCTTGTATATCTCAGCCTTTGTATTTTTGGCAAATGTACATCCACTGTAGCACATGTATGTCCGCCGGCCTTGTATCTTTTCACTGCATATTCCTTTGTGTCTCCATTTGTATATCTAAATGTACAAGCCCCTATATACATGCAAACCCGATATACATTTAGCGAATATTCCAAGAATCTGCGAAAGATTCCCTAAATGTATATGCATTTCCTTGGCCTGATATACATTCAGAAAATGTATATAACTCAATTTTTTTCATATTTTCTAAGGCCGATATAGATTTGCAAGCCCACCAAATGTATATTTGAACTATATGTTGACTAAAACTTTGACCGTCAATAACTTCTTTATTTGGTTGAATTTCAGGGTGATGTAAAAAGCAAACCTGCCTATTTTTTCAAGCTCTTTCCAATGGTAAGATTTTTTAGGCAATTTGGCACTTTCCATTTTTTAGGCAACATTTTCTAAAGGCTTTTCAAGGAAAATACCAGGTTGACTGTTTGGCTCTGGTCAAAGGAAAAAATGGGTCAACAAGTTCAATTCTAGAGAGACGATAAGGCCAAAATCTAGGGAAAATGCAAGGTTTTCAAACCCTAGACGTGAAATTTAGCAATAAAAACATTATGATGAACACTACAGTTATAAATTAGACCTAAATAAGTATTTAAAAGGGCATTAAAATCTGAAACAAGATTTTGACTACAAACCCTAGCTAATGCAAAACTAGGTTTTTATGAAAAATGCACAATTTCAAGCAATTTTTTGACAAAATAAGCATGAAAATGTAATGCAAGTGAATACTAAATGATGAATTTTTGTAACTTAAAATCAGATCTAATGAAAATAATAGAAATATAATGAAATTAAATGTCAATTAATTTAAATTATGCTAAAATACAAGCCTAAGATGCCAATTTTTTCAATTTTTTGTAATTTTTCAAATGCAATAAAATGAATGAATGCAAATCTATCACACAACACTCAGCAAGGTACAAAAATTAAAAAACATGGGTTCATAAAAATGTTTTATAGGAAAAGGGGGGATTGTGAAATGTGGTGTTGATTTGATTTAGATCCTCCCTTCTCATCAAACATTCAAGGACATATCAATCGAGTTGAATCTCTACTAAGCAAGAGCATTCACCTAACAAGTTGGGTTGTCACTTGGAATGATGTGGAAGCTCAGATGTTATCAAACAATATCTCAATTTAATGCTCAAGTACTCTTAAAACCTTAAATAAGCAAATTGATGAATTGTGACAAATCCTTTTAGACTAAGGTGAAGCACAGACATTGTTAACTCACTATTTTTCAAAGTTTAGGATGTGGAACAGTCAGGGACACCTCCTCTAGCACCCCTGTCCAAGGTACTATTTTCTACATGGAATCTGGATCTCCTTCTGACATTGATTTGAACTGCATCTTCCATTCCTATCCCGGAAAAGGTGGAGGACACTGGCACTAGCACCCTAGTCCAAGGCTTGGTGTTTTTCAGGGTGTCAGAAGCTCTTTGGATGTTGATTTCTATTGTCCAATTTGTTTCTACATATGCAATTCTAGAGGACATTGCCACTAGCACCTGTGTCCCGAAATGTTGAACTTTGTCTTCTTTCTTTTAGATCTTGAATCCTTATTGTCTGCAACCTCCTTTTGCAACTCTAATCCATGAAAATTAGTACCTATAACTTACAATCACAAAGGAGTTTGGGAGGAGGTTGTGGTGTATAGATTTTTTCCTCGATCAAGCCCCGGAGAGACATTCAAGTCTTCTAAACACCGTTGTTAGATGGGAGTGTGTATCCCGACGGTATAGAGGAAAAATTCAAATGATAAATGATTGAAAACACAATAGATATCACCTTGAAGTGTAGATCTCACATAAATGAAGGCTCTTCAATCACATGAGAAGATGAAGTCAAATCTGCAATCACAAACACAATAACAATGCTCTGCTCTACAATAATGAGTATCCTGAAATCACAAATATGTCTAAAGTTTGCAATCATCTTCTCTAGTTTACAAATGAATCCTAAACATGCTTATATATGCAACTACAAAGATTCCTGCTAAGAATTTCATAATTCAAACTTGAGATGTCAGCATAGGACCTAAATAACGATCATAAAACCGACATTTAAATTTAGGGTAGACCCAAAATAGGGCAGGACTAGGGCGCTAGTGGCCAAGTCCACCCTCCCATTTTTGTTCAAGTATCATCAAAATAGAACCCTCTAGATCCTATTTGCCATAAGACTTTAGGGTTTTTTCATCAGGATTCACAATTAACACACAAGATGCTCTAAATGCTTTCTAAGGATCGGGGAGCTAAACCTTAAGAGGGGAAAAGCCCCCAAGGGGACATTTTCTGACATAACATTTATTAATAAAATTAATGCTCTTAAAAAACCTACTAGGAATCAATTTGTGTTGACTGCATTAATCTAACATCACTAAAAAAAAAGTCACTTGATTAATAAATAAAGTATTAAGATATTTACTCTTCAGTCAGAAGTGTTATGAAAAAAATCCATAAAGAAAAGTATATTGGAACCAATTTTTGGATTTAATAAGTTGTCAATTAGTAATCAAAAAAATTATTATTTGAAGGTCCCACATTAAATATTTATTGGTCTACCAGATGGTATTATTGTCTTTTCAATTATAGGTAATGCTAAAGACAAACAAAGAGATTGGCTACCAGCTAGAACAAATTGAATTGCAAATCAGCCAACTCCAAATCAATCAATGTGTTGTCACACACTAGGCCCACACTAAAGATTTATTGGCCTTCTAGATGGCGTCATTATCTTTTCAATTATAGGTAATGCTAAAGACAACCAAAGAGATTTGTCTACCAGCTAGAATAAACCAATTGCAAATCAGATAACTCCAAATCAATCAATGTGTTGTCCCACACTAGGCCGACACTAAAGATTTATTGGCCTTCTAGATGATGTCATTGTCTTTTCAATTATAGGTAATGCTAAAGACAACCAAAGAGATTTGTCTACCATCTAGAACAAACCAATTGCAAATCAGACAACTCCAAATAAATCAATGTGTTGTCCCACACTAGGCCCACACTAAAGATTTATTGGCCTTCCAGATGATGTCATTATCTTTTCAATTATAGGTAATGCTAAAGCTAACAAAAGAGATTCACCTGCCAGCTAGAACAAACCAATTGCAAATCAAACAACTCCAAATCAATCAAAGTGATGTCCCACACTAGGCCCACACTAAATATTTATTGGCCTTCCATATGATGTCATTGTCTTTTCAATTATAGGTAATGCTAAAGACAACCAAAGAGATTGCCTACCAGCTAGAACAAACCAATTGCAAATCAAACAACTCCAAATCAATCAACATATTGTTTGTTAAAATGGTATGCACACAATAATGTTACAATGAAGTCTGTATAATTAGTATAAGTTATTGTATTTGATGTCACTATCTCCCTTATAATAATATTTTGTATGTTCATATTTATTTAATCATATTCAGAATTTTAGTTCTTCGCAACCTTCCTAAATATTTATTTTATTATAATTTAATATTATTTAAAATGAAAATAATTTGTTTATGGCACGAGAAGTTATAAAGAGAAATGTTGATTTCAAACTGTCATTCAATAAGGTACTAACCATGCTCAAAAATCTTTGTAAGAAGCCAAAAGACTTTGATATGGTAAACTATCTAATCTAATATAAAAAAATTATCTTAATCTAGGCCATATTTTCATATATTCAATCCTAAATTTAAAGCTTTTTGTTTCAGACTGCCTCCATGAGCATGGAGGAATTGTATATTGTTTTTCTTCATTTTTTTGAATTGTGTAAAGTTTTTCTCCATTGTTTTGAGGAGTGAGTCAGTTTCTTCTACACTAAAAGATAATAGCCTTTACTTATATTGAAAATAATGTCTTGGCTGATGTTTATGTTTGATAATAGACAAAATTAATTTAAAGCTACCACTTACTTTTTCAATTCCACTTTCCATCTTTATTTTATATGCAATCCAATATCTACATTTTTATGCACTCTTATTCATTACTTCTGTACTTTTTATTCATTGTTGTCTGCATTCCTTATGAAACCCATCATGTTTGTTTCTTATGAACCCATTGTGCATTCCTTAATAGCATCTAGTCAGCGTTAACTTTTTTTTTTAATGAAAATGTGATATTATCTATTAATCATAAGATAAGTAAAAGACTTCCACAAAAAATGGGTTGGGTGGTATAAAGGCACACCCCAAAATGACGATCATATGGGCATAGCCCAGAAAGTTCCAGAATGTCTATGGGTACTTACCTGAAATTACATATTAGAAATTATAAAAAACATAACAAAAATGAAAATCATGCAGCTAAGGCAACTCTAGAAAAAGGGGGATCCTTGTCATCCGGGTTACCCCATATTGCTGTAGGGTCCAGGATGACATTAGGTGGAGCCCAACCATCATCATTTTGTTGATTTTCATTCTCTGCATTAGCTTCCTCACGTTGAGGTGAAATGGTAAGATTCAAGCAAGGAAAATCTTTGTTTCTGTCCCAACCAGTGTTGGTTGGATTGGAAGCACCAGCAGCAGGCCAACCTATATTGTCACCCATGGGCAAACCTGAATTGTCACTTGTACCACCTGCAAGATGACCAGAAGTCCATCCATGATTATGTGGAGAGGACAATCACCTGCGACGGTGAGATTCACAGTGTGGAGGAGGCTAAGAATGAGGCCAGGAGTCCCTAGCAGACCCACTTCTTTGTCGTTGGCCATGAGATGGTGAGCATGCTCTAACAAAGGAAGGAAAGGGAGGTACACGTGCCACTATACAAGGAGCATTACCCCAGTGATCCAAAAGTTCTTGTAAGTGAGAAACCTCAAGTGCCACTTTGTTTGCTTGAACTTGAATCTGCAATAGGACATTAAAAAGAAACAAATGTCCCAATGTGGATTTCTAAAAATATGCAAGAATTATGATCCTTCCAAATTGTGAAGAGAATTTCCACCCTGAAAAATATGCCAAATCTGAGTAAATCTTGCAGGGAACCTAGAGGAATCACCTAAAAGTATAATCTGCCATGAAAGAGGCTCTAGTCTAAAAGGCTCAAAGAAGTCATAAATCTAGAGCCATAATTGTTGAGCCCTGGTGCAAAACTAGAAGAGATGCTAAAAAGTCTCAGCTTGTCCACAAAAAGGACAACGGGGATCCTGAATCCCTAGATGAAAAAGCCTTTCCCCGACTGGTAAGCCTTGAAAAAGAAGGCACCAGGAAAAATGGGCCAGCTTTGGCTCAAGAATGGCTGACCATACAGTGTAAAATCTACTATGCCAAGTAGGCACTAAAGAGTGAAGCAGCCATCACTTATTGAGAGTGTCTATCATTGGCAAATGAGGCGCTCGAGCCAACTGTAACCAAGCCTAGGATTATAATTTTGCATTGGTGTTTCTGGATACCACTTCCAATCTTTCCACCAAGGCTTGATGGAATGGATTCCCTCTTTGTGAATCATGTCTACTGGAATGACATTGACAATGCCATCATAGGTGCCTTGATCATGCCTTTAAAGGCCAAATTGAACTCAAAGAGTTTCCCGTGCCATAAGACTCATGGTGGGTCTATGAGAAATATCTTGAAGAGTCTAGATACCCTTTTCATGAAATCTAAGAGCTTTTAACTAGTGCAATTTGGCTAATGGTTGGCCTACACTGGTTAAGAGGGGTGACCACCAAATGTTCTGCTGGTTGAGTGAGAGGTTGTCACAAAAGCCAACTCCAGTCCAGTGGAGCCAGGGTTTAACTTTCTCCCAGGCTTTCCAAATGCTTTGAGCCACAAATGTTCCTGAGATTTGCACTGGTTCTCTCATGACAAGGATGGTTGAAAAACCAATTCCTTTCCAAGCAAGTTTGTCAACAGGATGTCCCATTTCTATATTGTGTCTGAGCAAAATTTTCTATGCCTCATTTCTAGATAGAGCACGAATGATCCATGTGCCTTGATGCTAGGTGGAAAGAAGACCAAAGCAACCTAAATCTCTAGGTAAGCAGCAAAACTCCCATGCAACACGGTGAAAACCACGACGAGTTTTAGAAGAGGTCCAAAGGAAATCTCTCAAAAGTTTTTCCAATTTGGCATAGGAGGCTTTTGAAGAAGTCCAACAAGAAGAATAGTAAACATGAGTTGCCGCTAAAACCTTAGAACATACCTAGAATTTCCTAGCCAGAGAAAGTGGCTTAGTTATCCAGAAGGTGAGTTTTTGTTCCACTCGAGAAAGAACTACCTGCCAGAGATCTACAAAGGTGGCCTAGAAGGTAAATGGGATGCCAAGAAATTGGAATATTTCACTAGGAGTAACCTAGCACTAGCCATACTATTGGATCCAATGTGGAATGGGAAGAATTGATTGCTTATAACATAGGGTTTTGTGCCACTAGATGGAAGAACCTAAGACTAAACAGAAGGTTTCAAGGTAGCCAAGAGTATTTTTCATTGTAGTTTCCTCTTCTAGAAAAGATAAAAAAGAGTCATTAGCAAAATGGCCATTAACTAGTTGGCAGGAAGAATTAGGTAGAGAAATTCTATGAACAAGGTCATGTGATACAGAATGAGAAAGAATGTATCAAAAACCTTTTGTGGCTAGTACATACAGAGCTGGTGCAAGAGGACAACCTTGACATATAGAATGAAATAGGCCAAGGGTTGGGGATTGTTGGCCATTTATAGTGATACATTTGATTTTATTCTTTAGTTTGCTTCATATTTTTCAATTGTCTTTTATATGTAATAATGACAAAAGACAGACTTAAGATTTGATGCATCCTATATAGAATAGTTGTATTTCTCAACAACTTAATAATAATTTAAAGCTTTAAATATTGTTATCCATTATAATCTATGGATTTTCAAGGCAAGGACACGTTAGATTCTTTTTTAAGATTTGCTTCAAATAACTTTATTGTGAGAGATTTTTTTATAAGGAGATTTATAATCTTTGTGTAGTTCTAATTCATCTGAGGTAATGACTCTTGCCATTCATGAACATGAATCATTATTTCACAATGTTCCTTATCAAATGAAATTGCTTTTAATAGTTTTTAATTTTAATTTTTTTAAATAATAATTTTTTTAAAAATTGGTTAATAAAAATAAAATAAATATTAAACACTTTTCAATGTAGATAAGGTGTAAAATTGCTATTAACTATTTGAACCGTGTAATATTTTAATAGAATGGCATAAAACTGATTCCAAAGATTAAAAGATAGTAAAACATCTAAAGACACTTGGAGGATGATTTTTAGGAGTTCTAATTTTCATAAAATAACAGTCTTGCCAGATCCTTCCAATATGTTTTCTAAACTATAAATAAACACATTTCAAAATTGTTTTGTTATTTATCTTTTACCTAAGGAATTCAAGTTATTTATTTGTAAATGTTCTTACCTAAACCATATTTTTTATAAGATTGGTGATATTTCTCTTCGAAGTGCTTATAAATTAGACTAGTAGTTTCCTAATATTAATTAATTTTTTAGTTATATTTTATAAGTTCTAAAATTAATAATGAGACATTTGATTTTTATACATAGATTTTTTTAGTATTTTTTTAATAAAAAAATTGCAAATGATAAAGAGTGTGTCTTGAATTGATGCAAATGATCTTAATTGGCCATCCTTCTTCTTTTTCTAGATATTCTTTCCCAAGACTTCAACAACCAATACATATATTGAAAAAGACCTCAATTCTTCATCCCTCTTCTTTTTCTAGATATCTCTTCCCAAAGCTTCAACAACCAAACCACATATGTCTTAATACATGGGGTCTCTTAATCTTAGTCCTATATTGTGCTAAGAATCTCAAGTGCATCTTGTTTTTTTTGTGTTAGAGAAGAATGAGTAACTCTAATTTTCAAAGGATTGCCTCTATAACTCCTTCCCTACCTCAAAACAATTAAACCGTTTGGAGGAGGGCAATACAAATTTTAAAACTTCAATTGAGGCATTTTATTTCTATGCTTATAGAATCTTTTGATTATAGATTTTTTCACAAAAATTGTAGATGATGAAGGTTGTGCCTTGAATTGCAAAAGACCTTAATTCTTCATCCCTTTTCTTTTTCTAAAATTCCTTCCTGAGAATTCAACAACCAAAACACATATTGAAGAAGGCCTTAATTCTCCACCCCTCTTCTTTTTCTAGATATCTCTCCCAAAGGCTTCAACAACCAAACCATGTGTGTCTCAATACATGGGGTCCCTTGTTCTTAGCCGTATTATTTGTGCTAACAATCTTAGATGCACCTTATATTTTTGTTTTAGAAGAGAATTGGTAACTCTGATTTTCAAAGGTTTGCCTCTATAACTCCTCCCCTACCTCAAAAAACTTAAACCGTCTAGAGGAGGGCAAATTGGTGCTCAAGTTTCAAATAGTTGACCTCCCACTAGCAAGTCATTGGGTATAAGAATCCATCTAATGAGAATAATTTATTTAATAGAGTCACAACTAATGATCCATTGACATAATTCTATCCTAAAGAAAAAATATTATATGATTGTTTACAATCTAAAAATCTAGTTCACTTTATTGTATGATTTGACCATGTCAATTTTATTATTAGTCCTTACCTCTTATTACATGTTAAGATATTATTATGTTTCAGGGTAATTATTACACATGTTAAGCATTATTGATGCAGGAGCACCACTCTTTTCTTATTTTTAAGGTCATTTTGATGTCTAGTTTGTGTTTTAAGGTCCTTTGATGTCAAGAGTCTTGAATTAGTGTTTGAAGGTCAATTAGAGTCCATTGGGATCATTTCCAATGGTTTAGAGTTCTTAGGAAGTCCTAGAAATTCAAATTTTAAGTTTTCTTGCCAAAACTAGATTTAAAATTTCTAGGTGATTTTTGGTTTGTAGAAGGTTGGGGTTTGTTCCTCAGCTGTATTTTTAGGTTGCTTGAGTCTAATAAGGTCATAGAAGACCATGACTAACCTTGTAAGGTCTCTTTTCATGTTTAGGTTTCATTCCTAGGTTGGAAAAGTGCATATTTTGCAAGTTTAAGGGCAAAAAGGACATTGGGACTTTAGGTTTTAATGGAAAATCATGTAATTTCGAAGGATAACTATTTTGTAATGTTCATTCATACTGAAGCAATGGGAAAGGAGGCTCCAAGAATCTGAAGAAGGAGTTTTGATGAAATACCTTGTTTTTCTAGCTTTTTTGACAGTTTTTATTGATTTGCAAGCAAAAAAAATGAAATGTCCCAAATGATGTTTAATTACAATTAAATCTATTTTTTAATATGCACCCAAATACTTCAGATATTCACACCAAACTACTTCAAAAATATTAACAATTTTTGGAGCAAATAAACAATAACTTAACATGCAACCCAAATCTGATTTTTGTTTATTAAATAACTAATTACAATAGATATATGACTGATATAGAAGCAAATATGCATGCATGAACTTCTAAAAAAATCCCACAACACCAATCTTCAACTACACTACAAATAGGCTGAAATACACAATGTGCAATTCACCCGAAATTGCCAGAAAAATAGAGAAACCCTTTAAACTGAAATATTCTTGATTTTTTATTGCAAATGACTAGTTACAAAAGCAAAATGGCTATTACAACAGAAAATACACATATATAAAATTCTGCAATCTCCAACTATGCTAAAAATAGGACAAGATATGAGTGTAGAATCCACCCAAAACCACACACAAACTCTTCCAAAAAAACCCACAGCCAAATATGATGCCTGGAATGTGTGGGTATAGAAAAACACATAGAAAAAGCTCTAAATAAATAATAGCAACACAAATATGAACAGTAAACACAAATTTGGAACACACCCACAACCTGCAAACCCCAAACAACAAATCTGCTCAATACCCACTAAATCTTTCTCTGCAAATGTAATCTCTGTATGAGATTACCCTCAGGAAATTGAAACTAAATAGCCTCAGATGATTTGAAACCCCTGCATCGAAGAGTCTCCATCTCCAATGATCCAATGCCCACTGAAGAAAACGTGAGCATATCAGCTCTGTGAGGAAAATTGATAAAAAGGCAATGGTTCTCCATGATGAAAAGCTTTTGTTTTTTAATATGTCATGGCCAAGATGGGCACCCAAATCCCAAGGTCATTCTTGCTGGAAAAATTATTATTAGTTGTCCAAGAATAACCTTTGCCAAAAGATTCCTCCAATCCAAGTTGTCAGTTACAAAAAAAACCATAAATGGAGGGATTTCCCAAAACACAAAATATGTTTTTTAGCTCCACTAAAACCCAACACCTTTCTTTTTGCATGTATTTATCATTATTTATTTAATACTTATTTGCTAGGATTTGGAAGTTGCGCCTAACAATATAATATTAAATAAATATTATTTCCCAATGTAACCTTGTGATCTTGACCTGCTATTTTCAAACATCAAGACTTACTAAAAATAGAAACTCCTATTTTTTTGAAAGGGGACATGACAAAAAGCACCTTTGTATGGACTTGTCATGGTCTGAGAATGTGTGGAAAGTTGGAATGTCATGATACAGTACTAATGCAATTGTTGTTTGATGATTTCATGGTGTTATTGTGAAAAATACCATGTTTTCATATCATTTTTTACTATTTTTTTCTGAAATACAGCAAGAAAACTTTGTTGTACAACCTTGTATGGATCAGGTACAACCTAAAAATGCATGAAGTTTGAAGAAAAATGAGTTATAGGTCAAATGCAATTGGTTTGGTTTAATTTCAAGTTGTTTTGATCAAGATATGGCAAAAATATCACTATCATCCCTGTTATTGAACTAGGGTTTCTAGTGGGTGAAATAAATTCATATCTTTTGTTCTGACTGTTGAAAATTGTTGAAACTTGGTGAAACCCTTCCTTAGGTTTCTATCCAGGTGCCCACCAAAGGAGAAGTCCTAATTCAATCGTATGTGTGAGTTATTCAAGTCTGTGTATGTTGTTGTCTAGAAAAGACTCTCAAAAATCCTAAGTCCATTGAGGGTTTGTGAAAAATTGTCTTGATTGAGTTCATTATTGGTTAAGGAGGGTTTGGTAAGACCCTATATAGTATGTTGAAGGTCTAAGAAGACTAAGAAGGCATCATCAAAAGAGTTTGTCATTCAAGTTTCCTTTAGGCCTTGTTAGGGGTTTGAGACTAGTGAGATAGGTTTGAAAGAAGGGAAAGAATAGGGTATAAATTGAGATACCATTGAAGGTTTTGTAGTGACTGGAATCTTATTATAGTCCTTGTAAACCCTCTACATCAATTATTATGGAATAAGGTAACTATTACAAATCTTTAGCATTATTATGCATCAAGGTAAGTACATCGCTAATTTTCCTCAATTTAAGAAAATCATCATCATCTTCTAGGCTTAGCCATGGCCACATAATCTCAATTCTATTTGTAATGGTTTTCATAAGGATCTTTAAAGAAATAAGATGTAAGCATCAAAATACCTAACACATTTTTATTTTGGGACAAGAGTTAGAGAAATTAAAATTAATCTAATATGACAACCCTAAAACATTTTTTAAAATGTCTCAAAACCTTTGTAGATCTCTATAATGGAATATCCAGGTACAAATCTTTATTACCTTTCAAAGAAAAACTTTCTTTGAATTCTTCTTCTAAATTTAATCTTAGTAAGACAACAATCTAATATTTGTTGACTAGAGCAAGCATTTTATTGATCGCGTTGGTCTAGGCCTCTTTTATGTTTGTTTTTTCTTTGGAGAACATGTTTGTAATAAATTTTTCTTCTTCTTTAATATATCATCATTATTTGTCAAATCTATCCACATATGCTTCTACTAATTAACTCTTATTTCCATTATGCCTCTATTAATTAACTCTTATTTTCATTGAGCAACTTGTAAGATAATTTTGTGTTTTTCTATCATCCTTGAGCCATGTATTATTTTGTAACTTTGTTTCTGATATATCTCTTCCTCCTTATGAAATACATCTCACTTCTCTCCTATTTGTTTGCTATAATCCAAAATTGTTGTTATGGCTTGTGTAATATAAATGAGTTTTATTTTAGATTCCAATTCTTTTTTTAATACTTCCCTATTCAACCTAGCCCTCTTCTCAATGATCCCTACCTTAAGTCAAGGTGTTGAATCCTAATATCAAATCATACTTCTTGAAATAGATTCCTTTTGGTTTAAAATTGCCATAAACTCTTATCAAAGTAGATTAATAGTATAACTATATAGCTATGGGGATCTTTCCTTCAATTATTTATTGTGTGTGTATATATATATATATATATATATATATATATATATATATATATATATATATATATATATATATATATATATATATATATATATATATATATATATATATATATATATAGTACCTATTAATTTTCCTTGGACTGTGGTTCAACATCTCACAATCTACATTCTACCACAAAAATATTGAATCTATTCATGAAAGGAAATTTATTTTTCTCAATTCTATTTGTAGTCTCAAAATATTTTAAAATAAATAATTCTTTTACCACAATTTATTATAATTGTGAATATAGCATCTTGAAGTGTCATAAGCTATCCAATAGTTGCACTCTTACCTTATAAATATAGATAGAATTTATCCAATTGTTGCACTCTTACCTTCTAAATATACATAAATGTTTATTATTATAATATTAATATTTTATTAGAAATTGTAAACTTCTAATTAGTTTTACTTTAATTTTATTTAAAATATTATAATTTACCTTCCTTAAATCCCAAGACTTATCAATCATTCATAAATTCATAATACACTAATTACTCACACACAATTCCTTTCTATACTTTTCTTTAAAATTTGTATTTGAATATTTAATTGAACATTTTTTACCAATCTTATTTTTAGGGGCATTCTATTATTAGTTGTTCCATGATATTCTTATCATTATTTGAGAAATGTCAGAAAACATAATTTCACAATACTTCAACCCTACATGACTATTATTATTTTCCCTCACTTTCTCCATATTTTGTCTCTTTGAACCCATCTTTATCTTCTCTTTGTTGCCTAGAGATACTCCTAAGATTCCTTCTTTTTCTCTCAATCAATCTAAATTTCAACTCTCATAATGAAACTAAGGATATCTTTTAATTTTAATTTCTTATATTATACTTTTTATAATATAGTTTTTCTTTTATATTAAAAAATTTTAAAAATAGATTTTTTTGTTAAAACTAATTATGTTAGTTAATTATTTATTTTTATTTATAAAATGATTTGTCATTTAATAAATTTGAGATTAAGAATATTATAATTTTAACATAGTTTATATTTATATAAATTTTTAATTATTCAATAATTAATCAAATTTTAATTTTTTGAAGATAGTAAATTGGTGTATTATTAAAATCATTCTTCTACTTTCACATTTGTTTTTTATAATATTTATTACAATTATCAAATGTCAAACTTAAATTAATTTATATTTATTTAAAATTAACTTCAATTTATTTATGTAATATAATTAATTTCATTATAATAATTTATATAAAATAAACAAAAATTATACTAAAAACTAACTTCAATTTATTTATTTATGTAATATAATCAATTTCATTATAATAATTTATATAAAATAACTAAAACTTTTATTAAAAAATATATAAATAAATAGTGGCTGTCTATTTGTAAATTAGTATATTAAGAATTTTACAACAAGCACTTGCATCTTTAAGAGGTGTAAGGGTTTCACGGATAATAAAATAATGATATTAGTAACTTAGATGTATTAATTATGATTTGTTATTTTTACACGGCAAGATTTAATTTTCCTAACCTAAATGAAAATTTGATTTGTTGGAAGATTTAATTTTTTTAATGGCAAGTTAGAAAGTTGTTTTGTCTATTAAATTAAACACAATAAACACATAAGAAAAGCTACCGAATATGCTGAACTTCCTGAAATTGCCAAATGATTGTAGCACTAGGTTTCGTTGAATGCTATTGTTTTGAATGGAAATCACATTTCTGGGACTGCCATGGCTAGGAAATCTTTTATGAAAACTGCAAGTGACATGGGATTTCAGGATACTTCGTGACTGAGGAGTTTGATGGGAGTTTTAGCAGGGGATTCTGCTTCCAATAGGGCCTCTGCAATGCCAGTGGATGCCTCTCTCAGCGGCTGAGAAATCAAGAAGGTGAGCCCTCCTCTCCTCAACTCCATACCGCTGTAGAACAACTCCCTTTCAAATTTAGGGCACCAAATCTCTCCTTTGTTGGTCAATTCCCTACAAATTGCAACAGACAATCCAATCGTCGAGTTTGGCGATGTGCTTGGAAGGGAAGTAAAAGAAAATGAAAAATTCTTTGCTGAGAAGGGCTTAATTGGGCGTTTTGTCAAGTACTGGCCTAGCCTAGCTGTTCTGCACAAATGGATCTTCGATACCTGGGGTCCAATTCTGAAAGATGATCTCCAAATTTACCCCTGCAGCCGAGGTTTTTTCATTGTTGTCTTTGACAATATCCAAGATAGAAAGACAGTTCTTTGTGATGAACATCTATTGATGCTCAACCCTGAATTTAATTCAAATTCTGAATTATTTGCGGTTACTCCTACCTGGATTCGCCTTCCGAACCTTCCGCTTCAGTTTTGGTTTGAAGAATGTTTTGAAGCTATAGGCAACAAGCTAGGGAAATTTCTACTTGTGGACAAAAGCTTATCTAATTTCCACCACTCTACCTTCGCTCGCATTCTGGTGGATATTGATACCGGCTGAGATTTCTTTAAAAATAATGAATTACAATTGGAGCTAAATTTTGGATTATGAGGGCCTTCCTTTTAGATGTCGCAGATGCTTCAGCACTGGTCACGTAGCAGCAAAGTGCCTCAAACCTAAGTCTGATAGTCATGCATCTTGGTGGAAAGACTCCTCAGTTCATCATTACTCTGTGGAAAAAAAGGCTTCATCACAGCCCCTTGATTGCAAAGAAAACTCATCTACAGAGGTAAGGAAATCTCCTTCATCCCCCCCTCTTGAGGCAAGACGTGCTCACATTCTAGACAGGGAAGTTTCTAAATCAGGAAATGAACTTTCTTCCCCTTCAAAGACTACAAAATCACCAAGTATTATTGCCTCAGACTACAAGGAGTTTATTTCACCTTCAAGAGTGAAGGATGCAGATGAAACATCAATTCCAAAAGAGGTTTTCGGGGGGATAATAGCTGGACAGAAGTAAAATGGAAAAAGAAAAATACTGGAAGTGAGAAATGCAACATGCCTGGGTTTGCAAATCAGGTGTCAAAATCATAATATGTGTTTGTGTCCATGCTTTAATGGGCTGTCAGGGTTTGTTAATGATTGGCCTCGGATTGTTGCAAGCATTGCCACTTGCTTTTTGCACCCCTATTCTTAGGGCATGCATTTAGTTTAATTTTATTTTTATTTTTAATTTTATGGGGTACGGCTCCCTTATGCCTACATTACAGATCAAAAAAAAAAAAGTTGTTTTGTCCTTGGAGAAGGCTAAGGAAAATATAGCCTATCAGATAATTATCTACATAATGAGTGACTCAAAATTTCTACTTCACAAATCATAAATAACCCTAAAATATTTTTAAAAATAGATGTCATTCAAACATTATTTAATAGCCATAAATAACTATTAAATTTAATAAAATCTAATTCAAAATAAATATTTTATTATTTCCACTTAAAATTTTAAATTTATATTAATTTTGATTTAAAAAAACTCTTTTAATAAAATTAATGAACTCTTAAAAACCTATCAGAAATCAATCTCTTTTTAATACATTAATCTAAGATCATAAAAAATAGAACAAATTTTACCTGATTAATATCTAAATAATAAGATATTTACTCTTAAAAGAAAGCCTTAAAGAAAAGAATATGGAACCATTGGATTCAAAATGTTGCCAGCCTAATAACCAAAAAAAAAAAAAAAAATTATTGGAAGGTCCCACAGTAAAGAAAAAAATTATTTGAAAGTCCCACAGTAAAGAAAAAAATTATTTTGAAGGTCCCACAGTAAAGAAAACCAGGTACCAAAATGGGAATAGTACGTGAAGTTGGACTGGCAAACTTTGTCATTCGGTAAGGTCCTAAGCATGCCCAAAAATCTTTGCAGGCATAGTAAAATATCTAATCTTTATATAAAATTTGTATTTTTTTGTTTGGTCTTGTCATCAAATAGAGGCCTAATATTTTGAGGCTCTGCCTGTGTGAATTCGGAAACAAATAAAATCCTTTCAAGGAGCTGAACTTGACAGCGATTTGACAATCCATTTGGTCATTAGATTTATTCTTTGCGTGTATAGATCAATGATAATAAGCTAAATACAGTGAAACCAATCAGACACAAGAAACTTTTATTTATTTATTTTTAGGGTTTTTATATTAAACTTATAGAATTATAGAGTATGAGTTTAAAGTTGAAACCTTCTTAGTTGAGAGTTAACCATCCCTTATTTATTGCACCTTCCAGAGTTTGAATCTTGGTGGATAGCATAATCTAAAAATATATCATCATCCTCTTCAATTGTTACTTATTGACATATCTGATTTTGATTGAAATTTGAGACTACCTACATATCCATATTGACATATCTGATTTTGATTGTGACTACCTTGGGGAGCAGGGCTTGAATTTGACAGTCGACCTTCCCAGTCAAGCAATTTTTTTATGACAGTTATTTATTCAATGCTGCCTTTAAAATACTATGACATACCTTCGTATAAGTAGATTATATAAAACCAAATATATATATCAGTATAATCCTATGTAAATTTTGACAGTTTGTCCAAAATCTCTCCTTTCATATGATACAGTCTTTTAAAAAATTTTATTGTATTTTACAACAAAAATGGCTAAATACAGCTATACAACTGTCAAATTTAAGCCCTGTAGGGGAGAGGACCCAGTAGTTGTGCACCCTAACTTCACGCCTCTCAAAATCATACGTGGCAATTTCGAAACACTCCAAAATTTTTACAGTAGCTTACTTGGCAATGCCCCTGCTTATAACTAAGGTTTCAGGGCCACATCATCAAATATGATGCCACATCAGCATGCTTTTTGTTGAGGTGTCAAATAGTGCCCCCCAAAAAAAGGTGGACCAATAAGTGTGAATTAAGACCTCCTTTGATGTTGGGCTGATTTGGCATCACATGATTGGTTGCTTTTTAAATCTAAAGGGCACATTTCATTCAATTATTAGTACTTATAGTAACACTAACAACCTTAAAGTCACAACTACTAGTACTAAACTTCAAAAAATATTGGGCCTTAATGTCATAGCTACCATCTCAACCATTAGAACTATCTCACTTATTAGATCTTTTCCCCTACATACCCATAAAGTTATGAGAGATTTTAAAATTAATTTTTGATACATTTGTGTATATGGAAAAATGGATTAAATCTAAACTAATAAAAACCAAAAATCCAATAACATAAAGAAAACGAATTTAAATAAAAGCCATGACAAATAATCAATGCAATAAAGACTTTTACCGAAATTTGTGTTGTTTCCTTTGGATTTTTGGTAGAATTGCTCAATGAAATTGCAAAGCCATAGCTGCAACAAGCAAGTGTAGTGCTCAAGAGATCAATGTCAAAAGATCGTTATAGTGCTCAATCGACGCGTTGTGTATGCTCAAAGCTCTGTTAAGTATGCCTGAGAATACGATCGAAGAGAGAGAGATAATGAAGGAGATGAGGGGGGTTTATATAGATTTCAAGGAAAATCGATCAACAGTCCAGATAATTCAGAAGAATCAACGGAGGAGATAAGTTGAGGAATGTGCAACGAATGAGAAGAAGACATGTGTCTTGCTTGCTTTTGCATGAGAGGAGTTATCAAGAATAGAAGAATGAGTTGACTGAAGAGATAAATCAATTAAAAAGAATAAAGCAATCAGTTAAGTGATTTAAAACAAGAAGAAGAGATTTGCATGAGAAAAGAAGATATTTTGCTTTATTAAATATAGAAATATTTAATTGATGAACAAAAAAGCTTGAGTTATTTTAGAGATAACTCAAATTAGAAGAAAAAGCAATTTAAATAAATAATTGATTTATTTAAATTTAGAGAAGATATTTTGGAAGAAACAATTAAATAATTAGAATTATTTAATTTAGAAGATTTGAAAAGCAAATTAAATAAATAAATTTATTTAATTGTTGTGCATGATTTTGGAAGAATGATTTTGATATAATTAAATAATTTAAGAATTATTTAATTTTAGATAAGAGGGAATTTGTTGAATTAATTAAATAATTGGATATATTTAATTAATGTAGATGTGAATTTTGGAAAGAGGATAATGATCTAATTAAATAATTAAAATTATTTAATTGTGGAAGAATATAGAGGAATTTGATTTAATTAATTAAATAATGAGGATTTATTTAATTAATGTCGCAATTTAGGAGATTTAGAAGAATTTGATGATAATTAATTAAATAATTAGATTATTTAATTAACGTTTGCAATGCAGGTGATTAGACAGATTATGAAATGCAAGTAGCATGACAAGTTGGTCATTTTAGGGTGTCTACATTTTGCCCCTCTTTGATGCAATGCAACATGTAGCGTTGCATCAAAGAAAATGATTGTTGAAGATGTGATACAATGTGTGTTTTTTTGTTTTTATGCCCCAGTGTAGGTAATTGCCCTAGCATAGTTAGTGTAGGGTGCCCCCTCGAGAGGAAAGATAGGGAAGTGACAGAAGAACTGTGTTGATGCTCGACTAGAAGATTTGTTGGAGACAGATAAGGTTGGGTTGATGATAGATAGAAGAAAGTGGAGATAGAAGAGAACATGATAGAAAAGACTGTTGATCGATTATTGTTGGAAAACTATATAAGGCCATGGAAAAATGGATGGTGTAAATGGATGAGCTTGTTGCAATGGTTTCACATTTGTTTATAAAGAGCAATCCTTAGTTTGATGTAGCACGTGGATAGTTCGCCACCAAGGTATAAAAGACCAAGGTGCAGTAATATCCGAGTGCGTGGACGTTGACTCTGCAAGCAAGCGGTTTGAACTTAGATCCCCTTAGGCATAATATAACATTGTTGGAACATGTGAATGAGCCATAGTCTTGAACATAAAATAAACTTCCATA
The DNA here is from genome assembly GCA_027924645.1 of Cunninghamia lanceolata. NCBI lineage: Eukaryota > Viridiplantae > Streptophyta > Pinopsida > Cupressales > Cupressaceae > Cunninghamia > Cunninghamia lanceolata. The sequence goes on from BSBN01000594.1 coordinate 7,260,798, forward strand.
CATGTAAATGCAAGAAGAATTATTAATATGTAAGATGCTAGGGCATAACACACACAAGATAAATAGAATGCTAAGAAAGATACTAAAGATCATTCCTCAAACACGGCACACAAAAAAGCAATGACTATGCCCCAAATCCGTACTGCATCGCAACATACCAAGATTATAGATAAATCAAGGTAGTCTTGAATAGGTATTGGAAAAGGAACAAAAGATAAACCATAACACAAACTGACGGACTTACAAAGTAAACATACAGCCAACATATTCTCTTGCCAAAGAGGTTTGCTCAGGATAGATTGGATAGGAAAGATAACAGCCTTATCGTAGGAACTCTGTGTCCGTTAAAGGGGGCTATCTACCTAAAAAGACAATGTCTCACTTGCAGGAAATGCCACATGTTGCAGGAGACGCGTGTGTTGGTCTCGACAATGGAACACTTCGTAGAAGACAAGCTTGTTGATCTAGGGCTTGGTTAAGCGGTACTTAGCTGATGTTGGCAATCGGTATGCAGGACAGTAGATGACTCTGGAAGAAAGCCTCTTTGCTTCAAGTTTGTTAAGGACTTTTGCTTTGAAAGGATGCGCTAGCTTGCTGCTTGAGTTAGTCAAGTCGAGGCGAACTGGATTTTGACAAATGGAAGACTAGAAGGATGGAATGCTAATGGATTGGGACGGGTGGAGAATGATGGATCGTGTGTGCCTGAGTACTGGATACATCCTTCATATTCCAGACTGCCTACATACCCTGTATCCACGGGATCAAGGCACACTTACGATGGAAGATGAACGTGATAAATATGTAGTTCTGGATAGAGTGATGAAATGGGTCAAGATGGAAGGGGGAGATCTTATGTACCTGAGTATTGGATACTTCCTTCGTATTCCAGACTGCCTACATACCCATATCCATGGGATCAAGGTACCTTAAGATTGAGAAGAGATAATATGTAGTTCTGGTTATTGTGATGATGTAGAAGAAGAGCGGAGAAAAGGTGATCTTATGTACCTGAGTACTGGAAACGTGCTTCGTATTCCAGACTGCCTACATACCCATATCCATGGGATCAAGGTACCTTTAAGATTGAAAAGATGATATGTAGTTCTAGTGGCGTGATGATGTAGAACAAGTGTTGAGAAGATAATAGCCTTATCGTAGGAGCGAAGTGTCCGTTAAAGGGTGTTACCTGTGGAAATGAGACAAGATTGAAGTACGCACTGCGAACCACGAACAAGGAACCAATCCTAGACTAAAGCTAAGGAAAGAGTTGCCCCCATTCTGGTAGAGGAAACTGTAGGTGTGACCGCCGAAGAAGACACATAACGACTTGACCTAGGACAAGACAGTGTTAACTGTAGACACAGATCAAGCCGTGGGATGACGATGATGGACATTGACAAATTTCCAAGCTATACTAGATAGGGAGATGGAAATGCAAACAAAGTCAATGGTTTTATTACGGATGGATGGATGAAGCAGGTTGCGAACTAGACATGGAGTGGACAGGACTCGATAGACGATGGATGCTGACTCTACGCATAGCGCCTGTTTGCCAGGTTTTCACTATGGTACTTATCCAAGGCGCCTGTTTTCCAGGTTTCCACCAGAGGATGGATGTTTTTTTTTGTTTTTTTGTATTTTTGATTTTTTTGATTTTTTTTTTTTTTGATTTTTTGTGGGAATACTCTGAGGATCAGGCATAGAACTTCTTGAGATGGACACTGTTAAGTGGCTCATCTAGAGGAATGCCGTCAGGTGTAGCTAAAGTATAAGCTCCCGATCCATATGCTGCTGTGACAATGAAGGGACCTAACCAGTTAGGCTCAAACTTGCCCTTCTTCTCTCGATCTGCTTGATTTCTCTGATTCTCCTTAAGTACAAGATCACCAACTTGAAACCGTCTTTCTTTGATCTTTTTGTTGTAATTACGCCGGAGGCGGTTTTGATAGACATGGAGATGATTAAGTGCGGCAAGGCGCCTCTCATCTAGTAGTTCAAGCTTAGCTAATCTGGAAGTGCGATACTCATCTCCGCCGATCAGGTCCTGCATGGATACTCTGAGGGATGGGATCTCGACCTCTATAGGTAGGATGGCTTCAGAGCCAAAGACCAAGGCATAGGGTGTGGCACCAGTTGGTGTTCTGATACTAGTGCGGTAGGCCCATAGGGCGGGATTGAGTTGCAAGTGCCAATCACGACCAGCTTCATTGACCGTTTTCTTTAGGATCTTGAGAATGGTTTTGTTGGAAGCCTCAGCTTGGCCGTTACTCTGCGGATAGTAGGGAGTTGAAAAGCGATGTTGGATATTGTATTGTATGCATAAGGCATGGACATCTTGGTTCTTGAATGGTCTCCCATTATCAGTGACAATGGCTTGGGGAATACCATACCGGCATATGAGGTAGTTTAGGATGAACTTGGCTATTTGCTTACCGGTGATATAGGTCATAGGAATGGCTTCCACCCACTTCGTGAAATACTCAGTGGCAGTAATGATAAACTTGTGGCCATTTGAGGAGGAAGGGTGGATTTGTCCTACGAGGTCGAGACCCCATTGAGAAAAAGGCCATGGGGTTGTCACAGGTTGTAACTCATGAGCGGGTGCGTGAATCAGATCTCCATGTTGCTGACATTGTAGACACTTCTTAGCAAACTGTGCAGCATCTTGCTCTATTGTAGGCCAGTAATAACCTGTTCTGAGTATCTTCTTAGCAAGATTAGGACCGGTAGAATGTGCGCCACAGACACCTTCGTGTATGTCACGTAAGGTAGCTTCGGTTTCTTCCGCATTAAGACATCGTAAGAGGATACCATCGAGACTCCGGCGATATAGTGTATCACCCAGAATGATGTAACGAGAGGATCGACGGATAAAGGTTTTGCGTTGAGTGGATGATAGGTCAGGGGGAAAGGTTTTGTTCTTGAGGTATTCATAGATATCTTCGTACCATGGGGAATTGGGACCAACAAGTTCGCAGATGATTTCAGTAACAGGAACATCGATGGCAGGTATCAACAATTGCTCAATCAAGAATTCACATTTCTGTGTATTTGCAGGCATATCAATTAGTGACCCTACAGAAGCCATAGAATCCGCAGCTTTATTATGTTCTCTTGGAATTTGCTCAAATGTGATGCTAGAAAAGTGTGGTTTGTAGGCATCCACTAGTTGTTTGTAGGGGACCAACTTTTCATCCTTTGTTTGGTATTCATCCGTGACTTGGCGGATGACTAGCTATGAGTCTCCATATACTTGTAATTCTGTGATGTCCCATTGAACTGTTGTATTGAGACCTATGAGGAGTGCTTCATACTCGGCTATGTTGTTGGTGCAAGGGAATGCGAGCCGATATGACTTTGGAATGTAGTCATTCTGAGGTGTAACAAATAAGATACCAGCTCCTGATCCATGCTGTGTGTAAGAACCGTCAAAGTACAACTTCCACATTATGGAGTTGGAAAGAGTGAAGAGATTCTCATCAGGAAAATCTGCTACCATAGGATGTGTATCTTTCATAGGTGCTTCTGCTAGTTGATCCACGAGGGCTTGTCCTTTGATTGCTTTACGATCTGTGTACTCAATGTCGAACTCACTAAGGATCATAACCCATTTAGCCAGTCTGCCTGTGAGAGCTGCTTTTGCTAATAGATATTTCAAGGGATCAATCTTGGCTATCAGATTTGTGTGTTGGTTCAACATGTAATGCCGCAACTTTTGGGAGGCAAACACTACTGCTAGACAAGCCCTTTCCATGGGTGAATAATTGAGCTCATATCCCACCAAGGTTCTACTGATATAGTAAATTGCGTGCTCTCTGCCTGAGTCATCATTTTGTGCTAGCAGGGCCCCTAGGGCCGAATTTGTAGTGGAGATGTACAATATCAAGGGTTTGTCCGCAACTGGTGGGACCAATACAGGAGGTGTAGCTAGATATTCCTTAAGTTAATCAAACGCTGCCTGACACTTGTTGTCCCATCGAAACGAGACATCCTTTCGGAGTAAGTGTTGAAAGGGTTGACATTTATCTGCTAGCTGTGAGATGAAACGCCTGATGGACTGCAACCTTCCCTGCAGGCTCCTTAATGCTTTAAGGTTCTTTGGTGGAGGCATCTCCACTATAGCCTTTACTTTTGCTGGATCTACTTCGATGCCTCTACGAGATACTATGTATCCCAACAGCTTCCCTGATGTGACACCAAAGACACATTTCTTTGGATTAAGTCTTACTTGGTATTTTTCAAGCCTGTCGAAGATCTGTCCTAGGACTTGTATATGTTCTGCTCTAGAAGATTTAGCCAATATATCATCCACATAGTCTTCCATGATGTGATGAAATAGATCATAGAAGATCACTGTCATTGCTCTTTGATAGGTTGCTCCTGCATTCTTTAGACCAAACGGCATGACACACCAACAATAATTGCCCCAAGGACAAGTAAAGGTTGTTTTATGTTGGTCTTCTTCAGCTATCCTTATCTGATTATAACCTGAGAATCTGTCCATGAGAGAAAGCATCTCGTGACCTGCTGTCAAGTCCACTATAATGTCAATGTTTGGTAGTGGAAAGTCGTCTTTAGGACATGCCTTGTTGAGATCTCTGAAATCATTACACATGCGGATGCGCCCATTAGGTTTAGACACAGGTACAATGTTTGAGACCCAATCTGAATAGTCAATAGGTCGTATGAATTTTGCGTCTAATAGCTTTTGTATTTCCACCTTCACCAAGAGAGCTATCTGGGGGTGCATTTTTCTCAACTTCTGTTTCACTGGTTTCACCTTGGGATCAACTGTGAGATAATGAACTACCAGCTTAGGGTCTAGCCCTGGCATATCTGCATAGGTCCATGCAAAGTGGATGGTTCGTTGTAAGAAGAAGCTGTTAAGATTTCTGTGTTCTGTGTCAGATAATGATGCCGCTAGGAATGTTGTCTTTGGATTCTGTTCTGTACCTAGGTTGATCTCTGTAGAATCTTCCACTAGTAGAGATGATTTCTCTTGATACTTAGAAGGTAAGGGAAGGTCAAATCCTCCATCCTCAGGTGCCACAGTTGGGTTTTCACCTCTGGATACGTCCTTTATTTTTACTATTTTATGATCAGGAGGTGCCACAGTGTGGTTTTCACCTAGAGATCGTTCTTTATTTGCACTTTTGCGACTAGAGGATTTGGCATTCTCACCAAAGTAAGCCATGGGCTCTAGTTCCATTACAAAACCTGCCTTGTGATCGCCAAGAGGGATACCTTCCCGAAGTCCCATGAACTCAGCTAAAGCTTCGTCATTCTGAAAGACATCTATAACAGGGGCCCCTTGTTGGTCCCAATCGATAAGTTCAGGGTAGACAAGCGTGACATTCTGGGTGCTGGTGGTGGAAGTTAAGGATACGGAGGATAGTGTAAAAATGGAGGATTCTGCGAATAGATTGGTTATGTGGAGGGAAGAGTCATCGATGATATCCTCTGTAGATGTCGAATCGGCGGGAAACTTGTCAGCTACCTCGTCGAGGATATACTCGATGTCCGAGGCGCGTGGTACCTTCTTACCAAATCCTAATCCTTTCTTGTCTAGCTTCTTTGTTACCACAATGGGCTCCATAGTGCCTTGATTCTGTTTCCCAAGGCCACCTTTGCCTTTATAGCCCATGTTTTTCACTATCCTTAAGCCATTGCCATACTGCTTGACTGGTATCGTGACTGGTTCTTTCTCCTTGTAGAGCCAAGAAGAGATGTCCTCAATAGTTTCCTCTTCCAATAACCGTCCATGTTGGAATTGGGTTAGGAATGGTGGGGGAGGAATATTTGCTTTTTTGGTAACTTTAGCAATGGGTGGTTTGCCGTAAGATTTTGGAGATAGAGGCATCCGCCCTACACAACAAGATTCAGAGATATCATAAGTGCCAAAGCCTATATCCCGAAAGCGAGCTGTGAATTTGGGGAGGGGTGTAGGTTCACTTGTAGAGGCTTGTGTGAGAGTTTCAAGGTCAACATAGAGAGGGGATTCAAGGGCTTTGTCATTTTTAGGCACTTGGTTGCAATTCTTATAGCTTCCTTGCAAGACACGGCAAAATTCAAAAGGATTAGGGTCTCCTGGGATGGTGATCTCCGTACCATTGTATGGGAACTTGAGGGACTGATGGTACGTGGAGGGGACAGCTTTCATTGCATGGATCCATGGGCGGCCAAGAATAATGTTGTAAGGCAGCTCAATATCAAGAACTTGACACCTGGTTTCAAGCATAACGGGGCCCAGCTGTATAGGCAAGTGAATAACACCTTCTGAACGGCGTTCTGCATCATCATACCCCTTGATTGTAATACTATGCTCAGTGTTGACGTGATCTTCAGAGTATCCCAATTGCTTTAGTAACTTTAAAGAACAGATGTTGAGACCAGCACCACCATCTATGAGGATGCGTTTGATTTTGCGCTTATGGATGAGCACTTCAATATGGAGGGCATCGTTGTGACAAGGATCATGGGAGGGAAGGTCTTTCTCAGAGAAGACCACATTGTAAGGCGAAGCAATATTACCCACTATAGCTTGGAAATCTGCGACTGCTATGTTGTTAGGAACGGATGACTCTTAGAGGGCCTTTTCTAGCACTACTCGATGTGCAGGTGATGACCGTAGAAGGTCCAAAATAGAGATCTGTGCTGGTGTTCTCCCTAGATGTTCGACAAGATTATAATCAGACTGAACCGGAAGCCTAGGTGTAGGTGCACGAATGGTGACATGACCTCGACGAGTAGTAACAGCACAATCTGTAGATTTGCCTTTGATGGTGAGGGTAGACACTCGACTCTCTTCAAAACGACCTACAATGGAATCGAAGGATGTGGAAGCATGATTGATACCTTTACCTCTATCCTGAGGAGGAGGTGGACCCTGATGAGGGAATGGTTCCTTGTACATATCGAGATCCTTGTTCGTGTGTTGCGCTGGTGATTCATTCTCAAAGGTGATTTGATTACCGTCGATGAGGTTTTGGATGAGGTGCTTAAGCTTCATGCAAGATGCAGTTCGATGACCTTTGCTCCTATGGAACTCACAATACTCATTGTCTCTGTAACGTGCAGTTTTGTAGATAGGTTCTCCATAAGGAGGAGCATCAGGTAAGGTTATGAGCCTTTTCTGCAAAGCTTGCTGTAAGACCGATTCGATGGGCACTCCCAAAGGAGTAAATTGACGTCACGGAGGGTAATCTTGTTGAGGCCGCTCTTGTTGTCATTGCTGTTGGTTGGGATAAGGCTGCCTTTGTTGCTGCTGTTGTTGAGGTGGAGCTTGACTTGGTTTGGAGAGTTGCAGCGGTGTTTGCAACGTTTGGACATGCTTAGTATCGACCACTCCATCATTGACCACGTTTTTGTTTTTATTCCAATATTTGGGTTTATCATTCGACTGTTGATGCGAATTGCTATCTTTCGTCTCTTTAAAGATTTTGACCACACCTTTAGCAATGAGGGCCTTCTCAATGTTGATACCCTTGTATGTGATTTCATCGAAGGTTGTAGCACTAAGGATTTGCAAATGGAAACCTAACTCTTGGTTGAGGTTCTGCACAAAGATGCTAACAAGCTGTTTCTCTAGAATCTTGAAAGGGAATTTACTAGCCATTTGTCTCCATCGTTGAAGGAAAGAAATGAAAGTTTCACCATTTTTCTGTTTATTGTTTCATAGGTCCGTCATGGAAATCTCATGCTCTGCGTTGTAAGAAAAATGGGTGGCAAACTTTTCTGCTAGCTCGTTGAAAGACTTGATACCCGTAGGTAAGTGTGAGAACCATTCTATTGCTTGTCCTCCAAGACTGCGAGGAAAAAGACGCATAAGATATGTGTCGTTGTGAGAGACCTCGAAGCAAGCAAGATAGAATTCCCTAAGATGGTCTTTTGGGTCACCTTTTCCTTTGTACTTATCGAACTTTGGAATAGTGAAATTTTGAGGAAAAGGGATCATTGGTAATGACCGATCAAAAGGATAAGGGCACACTTCCTCCAAAGAGAAGGTCTTTTTGGTGTGGCCAAACGTAAGATCAGATAGCTGTTGTTGCACCTCCGCAATTTTTAGTTCCATAGTCGTGGGAGGGGTTGGTAACGTCTCCTGTTGTCCAAAAAGTGGTTGGTGTTGCCCATATGGAAGATTATAATGTGAGCCATGCGCAGTGGTATTGTAAGGGTCGTAAGATTGATTGGGATTGTATGGATTGTATGATTGGTTCAGATTGGGTTGGAATTGGGGGTTTTGATTAGGCAGAGGTGGAGGTGGTGCTAGGTAAGAATGTTGGCTCTGCGATGGTTGAAGAAACGTATTGGGGGGAGGAAAGCTAAAGTGCGTTTGATTTGGTTGTGATGGTGGCACATAGCTTTGGGAAACCTGATGTTGGAAATGTTGAGAGTGGCTAGGCAATGTATGAAAGAAGTTGAGCGTGGATGAACGTTGTGGAGGAGGAACATAAGTAGAAGTGATTTGCGATGGTGGGGGCTGATTGAAGGTGAGAGTAGAAGAATGTTGTGGTTGAGGGACATAGGTAGAAGTGATTTGCGACGGTTGGGGTTGCTTGAGGATGAGAGTAGAAGAATGTTGTGGTTGGGGCTGCGTGACTCCAATTGGTTGAGAGACATGCAGGTGTGATGATATAGGAGGTGGCATATGTGGAGACCCTTGTTGCATGGCTACATACGTGTTCCCCAGATTGTAATTGGGTGGAAAACCTACGCGTGATGGGGTAACCAAGATTCCACTTGCGCTTGGGATGGACACTTTAGGAGGTGGTTGCACATTGGATCGAGCTAAGGTGGCTTGCCTAGCTAACTCTGCTTGCCGTTGGAGAGTTTCTTGTTGGTTTTGATAGATCTCCATAAGAGTCAAAAGTGGTGATACGGGCCTCTCCTCTGTTGGATTTTGAAAAAGGGGATTCCTATACTGCGAACCTTGAGTAGGTAAGGGCGTAGTCACCGTGGACATGGTTTGCACCGCTTGTATGGTTTCTTGGGTGTTGTTGCTCTCCTTGAGAGTGGACACATCAAAATCTTGAGGTAACTTGGCACCTTGCTTTGCAAGCAAGCGAAAGAAATGATCCTGGTTCTCACTAAGGATTTTATCAAAGGCAGCTATAGCTCTAGGATCTTGTATAAATTCGTCAAGATCTTGCCCATCTTCTTGAGAGGATTGACCTATTTCAAAGTGTCGCTCTTCTTGAGATGGGGTTTGATCTACGATATAACCTTGTGGGACAAAATCTGGAGGCAAGCCTGTGGTATACTGCGGTGCATGTATCAAAGGGGTTCTATCCTCATGAGGATTGCTTAGTTCATCTATGTGCGGCATGTTTGGAGAGCTGATTGGTTTTGCCGCGGGTGCACTAGGAGTCACTTTGGGAGTAACGTTGAGACGACCTGATTGTGGTGTGCGAGGGGGTGACTTGTGCTTCTTAGGGACAACTTGCCTAGACTTCATAGTTTGCTGTAGCCTAGTGGTGACCATGGGATACACTTAGGACACAATGTAATGCTGGGAATCTGTGAGATGCTTTGAAGAAATGGACAAACTCTAATGCACAAAGTACTGGGCCAAAAGCGCTATACTGTTTGACCAGAGGCGCAGGACTATGCTACCAAAAGCGTGCTACTATGGGCCAGAGGTGACGGACTGAGCTACCAATAGCGAGTTACTGCTATGTCAAAGGCGAGCTACAGTGACCAAAAGCGAGCTACTGTTATACCGAGGGCGCTGAAGTAGAGTTTTGCCAGAGGCGGGTTACTGCTTGACCAAAGGCGATCTACTGTATTACCAAAGGCGAGCTGCTGTAATACCAGGGGCGCTGAAGTAGTGTCGGATGTTTTTCAAAGGCAAGATTTTTCTGTTTCTGATTGGATTGGTTTGGCAAGAGAAAACACAGCAAACAAGTGGTCAAAAAAGGCACAAGGACTGACACAACAGATAGTGTATGTTCAAGGCTCCAAACAAGCCCAATGTTTTCACAGGTCTAATACAGTTGCAATAAAAAACAAGCACTTTTTATCCCTAGAGACAAGGTTTCATTGCAGTAGATCAGCTCACAGCTTAATACTCCGTCGATAAAAATATCATTCCATAAAGGTGTCGGATATTTAGTATCTTTGCGAGAGACGATAGGTAGGGATATCTCACCCTCCCCTTGGAAAGCTCAAGTAGGTCACAAGAGCTTTATGTCTGAGGGAATACTATCTCTTCTCAAGGGAGCCAATGGTGAGTGTCTTAAGGGTTTAAATCGATTTCCCTTGCACTGATGATTACCGCAATGTTCGGAGGTAGGTCGGGTAGTCTCTATCTAAATTGGTTCTTAGTGACTTTGAGGGACCAACGCCTTACGAGCAATGCGACAAGCTACTAAAAGCTTTAACCAATCCTACTAAGAGTTTCAAACACTTCGCTCAATGTGAAAATCATTTCCACAAAGGGCTAGTACACCTCTTTTTAGTTTGGCATCACAAGGTAAGGCTGACGTCGGTTAGGACTTGGCTTTCGCCTTATCCCTTTTATATAGCGGTTCAAAGGAAAACTCCGCTTAGGGTCGTCCCTTTTGGATGAAACACAATCCAAAAGCAGGCCCTTCTAAAGGAAGTACAAAAAATGTAAAATCAAGCACGTCACACAAAGGTTCAATTGTCCCGTTATAAGAAAAATAAGGTGCAACTAAGCTATGCACACACACGAGTGTAGTTGTAATTTGTCCCTTATGAAATGAAGTGTTTGGCATTCATGTCCATTGTCCTTTAGAAAATTGAGGTGTTTGTTCATACATGTCCATTGTCCCTTAAGAAAAGCAGTATGTTCCTAAGACTTAGATTGCAAGAAAAGATTTGTTCAATTATCCTTTTAAGCATGCAATGTGTTTCTAAGACTTAGTGAGATAGATCAAGAGGTCTTCAATGCTCGTCCTGCATGAACATGTTAAAAACATCTATTTGCTCTGTATGAGTAATAAGAAGCTGCAACAAGTGATATTAGGTCCACACAAACTCAAAAGTTAGCAAGTGCTTGAAGTCAGAGATTGAGAATAGGCCAATGAGTGGTCTTAAAAAAATAGATCTCAGAAAATCTTTGAAAAAATATTACCACTGTGTAGAGGACAGAAAAATACCAACTTTCAAAAAAAACATCACCTGAATCCGAGTCTGTTTGTGAAAGTTATGAAGCTTGAAAAGTCAAAAAACTGTGACGAGACAAAGACAGCAGTGATAAAATCAATTTTCTGAAAAATCAGAGAATCTTGAGAAAAAACCAATTTCACCACGATGTAGATCACGAAATTCTAGCCTATTTCAAAAAAAAAAAGCACTGAAATACGTGTCCGTATGACCAAGATAATGAGGTTTGAAAATCGCCTATTCATTTAAAAAGCTCATTGAAGAGGGGTCTGTCTTAGCCCCCTGTGACTGGCTCCTGGTCACTGATGTGACCTGCTGCTGGGCTGAAGGTGCTTTATTTTTTTTCAAAAAATAAAAAGAAAAAAGAAAAAAGATTCTCTTTACTTTGTTTTACTTTTTAAAAGAAATAAAAACTAAAAACACTTCATTTTTTATTTGTTTTATTTGTTTTTTTTTTTGTTTTTGTTTTTGCTTTTTTATTTTTTTGCTTTTTTTTTTTTTTTTGAATTTTTTTTTTAAAAAAAGAATTTTTTTTTTTTTTTTTTTACCGTACCTCACAGTGATTGTATGGCCTCGGGTTGCGTGCCAGGTGAAAAAAATTTACCTTCACCGAAATAGGTCAAATTTTATATTTTTCTTCGTCCCTCGACCCTTTCGAACACAACCGTGACCTCTGTTTTTGCCCAGCAAGCTTCCTTTAAATTTTTTTTTTTTTTCGAATCTCTCCAAAAAAAAGAGTTAAAAAACCTGTGAAATCAAACTAAAAATTCCACAAATTTGATATTAAATCAGGACCAATGGGTCCCACCGGGCGTGCCAGAATGTGTATATGGAAAAATGGATTAAATCTAAACTAATAAAAACCAAAAATCCAATAACATAAAGAAAACGAATTTAAATAAAAGTCATGACAAATAATCAATGCAATAAAGACTTTTACCGAAATTTGTGTTGTTTCCTTTGGATTTTTGGTAGAATTGCTCAATGAAATTGCAAAGCCATAGCTGCAACAAGCAAGTGTAGTGCTCAAGAGATCAATGTCAAAAGATCGTTATAGTGCTCAATCGACGCGTTGTGTATGCTCAAAGCTCTGTTAAGTATGCCTGAGAATACGATCGAAGAGAGAGAGATAATGAAGGAGATGAGGGGGGTTTATATAGATTTCAAGGAAAATCGATCAACGGTCCAGATAATTCAGAAGAATCAACGGAGGAGATAAGTTGAGGAATGTGCAACGAATGAGAAGAAGACATGTGTCTTGCTTGCTTTTGCATGAGAGGAGTTATCAAGAATAGAAGAATGAGTTGACTGAAGAGATAAATCAATTAAAAAGAATAAAGCAATCAGTTAAGTGATTTAAAACAAGAAGAAGAGATTTGCATGAGAAAAGAAGATATTTTGCTTTATTAAATATAGAAATATTTAATTGATGAGCAAAAAAGCTTGAGTTATTTTAGAGATAACTCAAATTAGAAGAAAAAGCAATTTAAATAAATAATTGATTTATTTAAATTTAGAGAAGATATTTTGGAAGAAACAATTAAATAATTAGAATTATTTAATTTAGAAGATTTGAAAAGCAAATTAAATAAATAAATTTATTTAATTGTTGTGCATGATTTTGGAAGAATGATTTTGATATAATTAAATAATTTAAGAATTATTTAATTTTAGATAAGAGGGAATTTGTTGAATTAATTAAATAATTGGATATATTTAATTAATGTAGATGTGAATTTTGGAAAGAGGATAATGATCTAATTAAATAATTAAAATTATTTAATTGTGGAAGAATATAGAGGAATTTGATTTAATTAATTAAATAATGAGGATTTATTTAATTAATGTCGCAATTTAGGAGATTTAGAAGAATTTGATGATAATTAATTAAATAATTAGATTATTTAATTAATGTTTGCAATGCAGGTGATTAGACAGATTATGAAATGCAAGTAGCATGACAAGTTGGTCATTTTAGGGTGTCTACAACATTAGAAGACAAAATAGCCTCTACTTTTATTGAAAATAAAGTTTTCACTGTCAATCTTCACATTTGATAATAGACCACTTAATTTCCAACTAATACATTTCCTCTTTCCATCTTTGAAGTTATATGCAATCCCATATCTACAGTTTTATGCACTCTTATTCATTACTTCTGTACTTTTTATTCGTTAATGCTGTTTGTATTGCTTTGTTGCCTATTAACCCATCGTCCATTAGCTTGGGCATCTAGTCAGCGTTGATTTTTGTTAGATGCTTTGATTTTATTCTTTGCTTCATATTTTTCAATTGTCTTTTGTCTATAGATAAGGACACAAGACAGAATTAAGATTTGCTGCATCCTATTTCTTAGCAACTTAATAATAATTTAAAGCTTTACATTCTGTTATCCATTATAATCCATGGATTTTCAAGACAAGGACGTGCTAGATTCTTCTTTTAACTTTTGTTTCAAATTACTTTATTGCGAATCATTTTTATAATAATGAGATTTCTAATTTTTGTGCAGTTCGAACTTATCTTAGGTAATGATTATTGTCATTCAAGAACATGAATCATTATTTCACAAGTGTTCTCTACCAAATGTTGTTTCGTATTTTTGTTTTAAGAGCTACATGGATTCCAAGGATTGAGAGATAGTAGAGTGTCTTGGAGAATGGTTGTTAGGAGATCTAATTTTTATAAAAGAGCAGCCTTGTTTTTTTTTTCTAATATATTATGATTTTTTATTAAGATTTAATTATGCAGTTTGTAAGTCAAATTTATTGATTTATATTTTATGAGTAGTGATTCATATAAATCTATTTTCCAAGAGTACGAATGGTCAACTTGACATTTAATACATTTTGGTGATGCTTATAAAGGTGGAGTATCAAGATCATGCCAACTTAGCTTGCTACCTTTTTGCAAAACCTTCACAAGGTGTTGTGCCTTATTGATGGAGAGAAGAGAACGAGAGAGAGAGAGAGAGAGAGAGAGAGAGAGTAAAACACAAACAGAGGTTTCTATTAAATATGTATGCAAAAATTACATTCAAAAGCTTTACAACAAACTATAAAGTTGCTGCACTATTTTTCCTTTTCTACAAAATTGCTCTGCCTTTCCAGAGCATCTAGAGCTAACTGCAACCTATTGTTGTTGTCTCTTACTGGAGCCACCTACATCTCTACTCCTTTTGGAGTTTCTAAACTATTCTCACTGTGCCTTTCTAGAGCTACTACTCTATCTGGAGTTGTCTACACTTTTCGGAGCTTACTAGCCTCTACAATGGTCCCTTTACAATATGGAGTTGTTCTCTTCTTTGTAATATACATTTGTTGCTGCTGCAACATGTCTTCTTTCTCTGCTCTCTGCTACTGCTTCTATTTTCATTCTACCTTTTTGTCTTCTCTTGTCTTTCCAAAAACTTTCCCGCTCACTAGAGAACTTCAAACTCGCCTACTTGCATTCAATATGTCAGACCAAATAGAACAATAATAAAGAATTTAGTCAAGGTGGCAGGAAGATGATCCTTAAAAAATTTTGACAAGTAGGTGGAATGAATCGTCTTACTTCAGATTAAATTTCCAACACTCCCCCTTAATCTGAAGTCACATATTATGCATATATATTATCATTCTATATCTCCCGATCTATCTATTGTTGGTTTTCAAAGTTGTTGTCCAGAGCTAATTTATGAGCCTATTTTCTAGAGTTCTCTAGAGCTATCTTTACAAAGCTAGTTTTTGGAGCTATCCATGATGCCCAAGTTTTCTCTTAAGCATTCAAAGCACTCTTTTGATAGTGCCTTAGTAAAAATATCAATGAGTTACTACTCGAATCTATAGAACTATAGATCAATCTCTCCATGCTCCACAAGTTCCCTTATAAAATGATAATGAATCTCAATGTGTTTTAGTCATCCATGGAAGATAGGGTTCTTTGTCAAGGCTATTGAGGACATATTGTCACAATATTTTGTTGTGTGGTCTTTTTGTTCCTCATTCAAGTCTACTAGGATTCTTCTAAACTAAATAACCTAACATGCAGCTACATTTATTGCAATATATTTAGCTTCTATTGTGGAGAGAAACAATGGGTTGCTTCTTAGATAGCCATGAAATGGCTTCTTAAAATCCATGTGGAACACATATCCTAATGTGCTCTTCCTTTCATTTACACTACATGCCCTATCACTATCAATGTAACCAACCAAACTCATTAGATGTTGTATACAAAATGCCATAGATTTTGGTGCCATTGACATATCGCATGGCTTCCCAAACTTTCCAAATACTTTTGATAAGAAAAATCCCCTAAATTTGAACAAAATCCTTCATAATAAGAAGGGTGTGAAGCCTAATCCCCTTCCAAACTTGCTTCCCAAAAGGAACACCTCAAGAAATACAATGCCACACAAAAAAATTTCCAAGCATATTAAATTAATTTTGATTAATGGTTGATATACAAATTTGTCTCTTGAACATTTTAAAAATTACTTGGAATCAATCTTTGTTGAGTGTATTAACTTAAAATCATCATAAGAAAATAAATTTTAAAACTTTTTATTAATAAAATTAATGCTCTCTTAAAAAACCTATTAGGAATCAGTTTGTGTTGAGTGCATTAACCTAACATCATAAAAAATAGAATAAATTTCACTTAATTAATAAAAAAATTAATAAAGTAATAAGATATTTATTCAATCAAAAAATGTTTTGAAAAAATAGCCTTAAAGAAAAGTATATTCGAATCAACTTTTGGATTTAATAATTAGTAATAAAAAAATGATTTGAAGGTTCCACACTAAAGATTTATTGGTCTTCCAGATGGCCTTATCGTCTTTTCAATTATAGGTAATGCTAACAAGAAACAAAGAGGTTGTCTACCAGTTAGAACAAACTAAATTGCAAATCAACCAACTCCAAATCAATCAATGTATTGTTCCACACTAGGCCTACACTAAAGATTTATTGGCCTTCCAAATGGTGTTATTGTCTTTTCAATTATAGGTAATGCTAAAGACAACCAAATAGATTGTCTGCCTGCTAGAACATGCCAAATTGCAAATCAGACAACTCCAAATCAATCAACCTATTGTCCATTAAAATGGTATGCTATACACACAACAATATTACAATGAAGTCTGTATAACTATTATAACTTACTGTATATGAAGTCACTGTCTCCCTTATAATAATATTTTGTATGTTCATACTTATTAGACATATTCAAAATTTTAGTTCTTCACAACCTTCTTAACTATTTATTTTATTATAATTTAATGTTATTTAAAATGAAAATAATTTATTTATGGCACGTGAAATTATAAAGAGAAATGTTGATTCCAAAACTCTCATTCGATAACGTACTAAGCATGCTCAAAAATCTTTGTAGGAAGACAAGATTTTCATATGGTAAACTACAAATCTCACACAAAATTTGTTATCTTTAACATGGGCCATATTTTCATATATTTAAGACTATGTTTAAAGCTTTTTGTTACTTAATGGCACATCTAATTTTGGTTGACACTGTGTTGTGTAATGTTTTTCTCCATTGTTTTGAGGAGTGAGTCAAATTTCTGGTACACTAAAAGACAATAGGCTTTACATCTTGGCTGATGTTTATGTTTGATAATAGACAAAAATTAATTTAAAGCTACCACTTACTTTTTCAATCCATTTTCCAACTAATACATTTCATTCTTCCATCTTTAGTTTATATTCCATCCAATATCTACAGTTTTATGCACTCTTATTCATTGCTGCTGTACTTTTTATGAACATTGCTGTCTGCATTCCTTAGCATTATCTTTGTTGCTTATGAACCCATCATGCATTAGCTTAGGCATCTAGTCAGCGTTAACTTTTATTCAACAGTCTTTGATTTTATTCTTTCTTTGCTTCATATTTTTCAATTGTTTTTTTTTGTCTATAGATAAGGCCAGAAGACAGACTTTAATTTTGATGCATCCTTTTACAGAACGGTTGTATTTCTCAGCAACTTAATAATAATAATTTAAAGCTTTAAATACCACTTTAATCTATGGATTTTCAAGACAAGGACATACTAGATTCTTTTTTACTAACATTTTTTTAAACATAAAGGAGGGTAAAAATTTATTAAAACGAGAAGAAGTACTAAGTAAGAAAATTACAAAGCCCTATCAAGCTCCACTAAGTGAGCCAAATGTTGAGACAGATCCGGGGTAAACAACCGCGGTCCATCAAATTCCAATCATGAATATGTTCAGAAGCCCATTCCAATCATGAATATGTTTAGAAGCCCATTTAGCCAAACAATCAGCAACACTATTCCATTCTCTAGGAATATGAGTAAAAGTAACATACTCCAACGAAGCACAGAGGTTAAGAATCTAACCAACAATCAAAGACAAATGCCAACTGACATTATCTAAATGCCTCCTATTCAACAAGTTCACCACAACCTGGGAATCAGACTCACATATGATCCTTCGCCACCCCAATTGACTTCCATGCTCCACAACTGTTAAAATAGCCTGAGCCTCCATAAGATTATTAGTATGAAGACCCTTAAAAACAGAGAAGATAAACTGAACTTCATCAAAGCTATCCCGACCAACACCACCAATTCCAGCATGACTAGGGTTTCCGCGAGAAGAGCCATCAGTGTTGATTTTTAGTGTACCCTAAGGCGGAGGAGACCATCTCCCCTCCCTATTCACCTTCGGGGTAGGATGTCTACATCTGTTGCGCATGAGCTGAAGTTGCGGAGGCAGAAGATGAAGATGGTGACAACAACCAACATCACAAGGGTCCACTGATGCCATAAGATCACACTTAGCCGCAACAGTTTCACCCAAAGAATGCAGAATTTTCCACCACAAGTGAGGGGCCACTAACATCACCTCCTGAAAAATCCGATGATTCCGCTCTAACCAAAAGTTCCACATAATAAAGGAAGGGCCAATAGCCCAAGCAGCCTGAAGAAAGGAAGTAGAAACAGGGGCCTTGCCCCACCGATCCACAAACTCAGCCAGGGAGGAGACATGCCAACAGGGCATATTCCACACCCTCCACCAGAAATGCCAAATCTCCCTAGCATAGGAACATTGGAAGAAGAGATGAGAGACACTCTCCTCATAGTTATGACACAAAACACACATAGAAGGGCCTTGGAAACCACGCTTACACAAATTATCCCAAGTAAGGCACCGGTTTTGAGCAATTAGCCACAAGAAAAAATTGCATTTGGGCCACGAAAACTTGTGCCATACATGCTTCCACCAAGGGACCTCAATAGCCCAAAACAACTACCTACCAAGCTGCTTATAACCAGCAGACATAGAGTACTTCTCGGATAAATCAGGACCATCCCAAGCCAAGACATTGGGTCCCTTCAAAGAATTACAAGCACGGGAAGCCAAAAGCTGAGCAAGCCCACACCTATTCTCCTCAGACCCCCCAGGAGGCCACTCAGAGGGAAGCTTCCAACGAAATCTTATAGCCGAACCACAATGTTGTGCAAATTTATAATGCTCAACGGTATCCCGTAGTAAAAACCTTAGAAAGTGACTGGAGGTGAGGAAGAGAAGAGAGAATAGGTAGGTGGCCATCCCAAGAATCTAACCAAAAAAGAGTCTGTGACCCTGAATGACAAATCCAAAAAAGTGCATGCTTAATCAACTGAGCCCCAACTTTCAAAGTATGCCAAATCATAGAACCACTCCCCTCCAGAGGATAGCGAGGGACTTCACAAGAAGCAACACCCCTAAGATACTTATGGGTGAGAATACGGGCCCATAACTGATGCTGATTGGTACACCAATGCCAATAAAGCTTAGCAGCAAGAACTTGCCCGTTCAAAATAGCAGAGCATAAACCAAGACCACCCTCTTGCTTTGGGTGACACACAGAATCCCACTTAACAAGGCTTCACTTAGTAGACAGTAAGTTACCACTCCAAAGGAATTGACGAGAGAGGGCATCAAAAGCCCTAAGGAAATGCATAGGGGCCACTTGAACAAAGCATTTGTAGATAGGAAGGGCCTAGATAACCAACTTGAGAAGAGTCACTCTAGCAACTGTAGATAACCACCGATGAGTCCAATGAGTTACCTTCCGCCTCAGCTTGTCAAGCAACATCTGCCAGGAGGCTGACGCCCAACAGCGAGAGGAATACCCAAATAGACAAAGGGAAGAGACCCAATTTGAAACCGCAAAATAGCTGCAATCCACCGTTGGATAGCCTGAGGTGTATTAAAAAAGAAAATAGAAGACTTTTGCTCATTGATTTGCAACATTTGTGCAGTTCAAACTCATGAGGTAATGACTGTTGTCATTCAATAACATAGAATTATTATTTCACAAGTGTTTCTTACCAAATGAATTTGTTTTGAATAGGTTTTTTTAGAGTGGTTATTTAAACATCAAAACTAAATATTTACTATTTTTAATGTAGATGAGGTGAAAAATTGCTATTAACTGTTTGATCTTTAAACTACTTAATATAATTTAAATAGTGTGGCATAAAACTGATTCCAAAGATTAAACCATAGTAAAACATCTAGAGGCTTAGAGGATGATTGTTAAGAGTTATAATTTTCATAAAAGGCCAGTCTGACCATTCTTCCAAAAAAAATTTCTGAATCTATAAATTTGTCTAGAGGAGGACAAATTGGTGCCCAAGTTTCAAATAGTTGACCTCCCATTGAGGAGTCATCGGATGTAAGTCAAACCATCTAATGAAAATAATCTATTTAATAGAGTCACAACTAATGATCCATTTAAACAAGTATATCCTAAAGTAAAAATCTTATTACAAGAAAATCTACTTCAATTTAATTATTATTGGTTGCCTCTTATGACACATTGTTAAGAAGTATTCTGGATCAAAGTAATTATTGCACATTATTAAGCATTATTATGGATCAAGGTAACTATTACAAGTCTTCTATGAATCAAGGTAAGTCCATCACTAATTTTCCTCAATTTAAGAAAATCATCATGATCTTTTAGGCTTAGCCATGACCACATAATCTCAATTCTATTTGTAATGGTTTTCATAAGGATTTTTATAGTGTATTGCAAAGGGGAATGAGATGTAAGCATACAAATACCTAAGGTATCTTTATTTTGGGGAAAGAGTTAGAGAAATTAAAATTAATTTTCTTTAAAATCAATCTAATTTGACAACCTAAAAGTATTTTTTGGAATGTCTCAAAACCTTTGTAGAATCTTGTAATGAAATATCTAGGCCTAAATCTTTATTACCTTTCAAAGAAAAACTTGACTTGAATTCTTCTTCTAAATTTAATCTTAGTGAGAGAACAATCTAATCTTTGCTAACTATGGCAATGATTTTATTCATGAGATTGGTGGAGGCCTCTTTTATGTTTATGTTATCTTTAGAGAACAAGTTTCTAATAAAATTTTCTTCTTCTTTTATATATCATCAATATTTGTCAAATCTAAATTCATAGATGCCTCATCTAATTAACTCTTATTGCCATTGAGTAACTTGTAAAAGAATTTTGTGTTTTTCTATCCCCCTTGAGCGTTGCATTATTTTGTAACTTTGTTTTTGATATATCCCTTCCTCCTTGTGAAGTGCATCCAACTTCTCACCTATTTATTTGTTATAATCCAAAGTTGTTGTTATGACTTGCATAATCTAAATGTGTTTTCTATGTTCCAATGCTTTTTTAATACTTCCCTATTGGATGTTCTCTATTCTTTTTAAGTTCTTAAATTTTAAAATATATTAAAAAATTTAATTCCATGTTTCTCTATCGACATAACCCCCTTCTCAATGATCCCTACCTTCAAGTTAGGGTATTGAATCCAAATATCAAATCATACTTCTTGAAATAGATTTCTTTTAGTTTAAATTTGACATAAACTCTTATCAAAGTAGATTAAATGATATAACTGCAATGAAGACATTTCCTTCAATTATTTTATTGCTATCCAACAAAAATATGTCTTTCAATAATAATATATTAATGAATTGTGTATATTGATAGTACCCTATTAATTTTCTTTAGACTATGGTTCAACATCTTACAATCTACATTCTACCACAAAAATATTGAATCTATTCATGAAAGAAAATTGTTTTTTCTCAATTCTTTTTGTAATCTCAAAATCTTTTAAAATAAATAATTTTTTTACCACAATTTATTACAATTGTGAATATAGTATCTTGAAGTGTCATAAGCTATCCCATAGTTGCACTCTTATCTTCTAAATATAGATAGAAGCTATCCAATTCTTGCACTCTTACCTTCTAAATATAGATAAACAATTATTATTATAATTTAATATTTTCTTGTAAATTGTAAACTTCCACATTATTTTTTCTTTAACTTCATTTTGAACATTATAATTTACCTTTCTTGAATCCCAAAAACTTGTGAGCTATTCATAAACTCATAGTACACTAATTACTCACACCCAATTTCTTTCTATACTGTTCTTTAAAGTTTGTTTTTGAATACTTTAATTGAACATTTTTTACCAAGCTTATTTTTAAGGGGCATTCTATTTTTAGTTGTTCCATGATATTCCTATCATTATTTGAGAAATGCTAATAAATATAATTTCACAATAATATAAACCTTCATGACTACTATTTTTTGCCCCTTACATACTTTCTCCATATTTTGTCTTTTTGAACCCCATCTTCATCTTCTCCTTGTTACCTAGAGATATTCCTATGATTCCTTCTTTTCATTTCTCTTAATCAAACTAAATTTCAACTATCATAATGAAACTAAGGTTAACTTTAGTTTTAATTTCTTATATAAATTTTTTTATAATATAGTTTTTATTTTATGTTAAAAATAAATAAAAATATATTTTTAGTTGTTAAAATTAGTTAAAATTATTTATTTATTTGTATTCTTACAAAAAAATTTAAAAAATAAATGTCACTCAAACATTATTTGATAGCCATAAATAACTATTAAATTTAAAAACTAGTTAAAAATATGTTTTATTATTTCTACTTAAAATTTAATATTAATTTTAATTAACAGCTTTTAAAAAAATAACTCCTATAAAATTAATGAACTCTTAGAAACCTATCAGATATCAAATTTTTTAATACATTAATCAAACCTAAATAAAAATAACAAATTTTACCTGATTAATAAATAATAATAAGAAGATATTTAATCTTTCACCAAAAACAACCTTTGGATTCAATAAGTTGCCAGCCCGATAACCCCCAAAACAAAAAATTATTGGAAGGTCCCACAGTAAAGAATTATTGGTGTTCTGATAAAACCAGGTACCAAAACGGGGATAGTTTCTTTATGGCACATGAAGTTGTACCAGAGAAATGTTGGCTGGCAAACTGTGTCATTCGATAAGGTGCTAAGCATGCACAAAAATCTTTGCAGGTATAGCAAAATATCTCATCTTTATATAAAATTTGTATTTTTTTAGTTTTGTCTTGTCACCAAATAGAGGCCTAAGATTTTGAGGTTCTACCTGTGTGAATTCGGATACCTATAAAAACCTTTCAAGGAGCCGAGCTTGACAGTGATTTGACAATCCATTTTGTCATTAGATATATTCTTTGCGTGTACAAATCAATGATAATAAGCCAAATGCAATGAGACCAATCAGACACAATCAACTTTAATTTTTTTGTTGGAAGCTTTTTATATTAAACTTATAGAATTGTTAAGTGATTTATATGGGAGTAGGAGTTTAAGGATGAAAACTTTTTAATTGAGGGACATCTCTGATTTTGATTGAAACTACTACATACCTATGTAATTATGGAATATTTTTAAGTCAAAATAGCCTCTAATTTTATGAAAATAAAGTTTTGACTGTCAATCTTCATGACAAAAGTACCACTTACTTTTTCCAACTAATACATTTCATTCTTCCATCTTTTAAGTTATATGCAATCCCATATCTACAGTTTTATGCACTCTTATTCATTACTTCTGTACTTTTTATTCGTTACTCCTGTTTGTATTCCTTAATATCAGCTTTGTTGCCTATGAACCCATCGTCCGTTAGCTTGGGCATCTAGTCAGCGTTGATTTTTGTTAAATGCTTTGATTTTATTCTTTCCTTGCTTCATATTTTTCAATTGTCTTTTGTCTGTAGATAAGGAAACAAGATAGAATTAAGATTTGGTGCATTCTATTTCTTAGCGACTTAATAATAATTTAAAGCTTTAACTCTGTTATCCATTATGATCCATGGATTTTCAAGACAAGGACATGCTAGATTCTTCTTTTAACTTTTTGTTTAAATAACTTTATTGTGAATATTTTTTTAATAATGAGATTTCTGATCTTTATGCAGTTCGAACTTATCTTAGGTAATGACTGTTGTCATTCAAGGATATGAATCATTATTTCATAAGTGTTTACCAAATGAAGTTGTTTCTTATTTTTCTTTTAAAAGGTATATGTATTCCAATTTTCCAATGATTGAGAGATAGTAGAGGATGGTTGTTAGGAGACCTAATTTTTATAAAAGGGCAGTCTTGTTATTTTTTTCTAATATATTATGATGTTCTATTAAGATTCAATTATGTAGTTTGTAAGTCAAATTTATTGATTTATACTTTATGAGTAATGATTCACATAAATCTATTTCTCAAGAGTATGAATGGTTGACTTAGCACTTAGTACATTTTGGTGATGCTTATAAAGGTGCTGGGGAGGTCACCCATCCTAGTACTACTTTGATTCAAATGCACTTAACTATGTAGTTTCTCCCAAGATCAAGTCAACTTAGCTTGCTACCTTATTTTCAAAACCTTCAACAAGTGTTGTGTCTTATGAACCATTCATTATATAGCTCATTTTGTTCATCTATTGACAAGTAGGAGGTATTTTTCATGGTGTGTCAAATTATGATGTTTTATCAAGATTCAACTACATAATTTTTGAGTCAAACTCATTGAACCATATCTTATTCACATGAATTCATCTCTCATGAGAATGGATGGTCCACTTAGCACTCATTGCATCTAGGTGATGCTTATAGACATGAAGCATTAAGACTTCCCAAAAAGGCACCCATCCCAATGCTACTCTAACTCAAATGCACTTATTTAAAAATGATTCTTTCTTAAACCATAATTCATTATAAGATTGATGATATTTCTCCTTGTTAGATTCATAAATAAAGTGAAATTACTCAAAACCTAGTGCGAGAAAATAGATCAAATAAAACTATTCTTGTAATGATATGAAATTAGAATAGCAAAATAGAGTTAGTTTCCACAAGAGAATAGAGATGCTCAAAAAGAAAAATAGTGTTATGAGAACTCGCACTAGAAAAGAATCAATAACAAGCTAGAGGAGTTGATACATATAAAGAAAATAGGACAGGCAAAACCAATCAATAAGAAAAGTAACTAGGACTACTACCCAAAAATAGACAAGATTTACATTTATAAAAGATGTCATCTACCCTTATTATGACTCACTCACTACAACTAAGAAAGATAAACTAAATATATAGAAAAATACATAATATCCAACAAAGGAAAATAAAAACATGCACTAACACCCCCCCTTAAGCACACTTTAGGTGGGTGAAAATATGGGTCCCAACAAATGATGTTTGATGAGGTACCCATGCACAAATAGATCCCCCAAAGACAAGAATTCCCCCAAAGAAAAGAGAAAAGCCCCCTTCCCCCAAAGTAGAGAGATAAAGAAAGGACTAAGTAGCCCCCTCAAAGAAGTACAACCTCTAGCACCCCCAACAAATCTTGTAAATGAAGAAACTTGCTTTCTATGAAGAGTTTGGTGTTTAGATATTAGTAATCTTCTTGAAAGTTGAGAATTATGGGAGATCAATGAGCTATATATGGATAAACTCTTGAATAGAGTGCATGTTAACCTCTATGTGCTTAATGATGGAGATTGATTGTCATTGATGTGAAAAAGGTGTTGAGTTGTTGATGCAAAGTTAGTTGTCATTGTTGATCAGAGAGATATTCATATGATCACTCATGCTTGAGTTGTCATGTACCTAGTTCATATTTTGACAATGTTGTGTTCATTGGTTGACTTGCTTCTTTGAGGTGTTTCAGGTTCATCAAGGATGCTTTGATATTGATTGTTAGATTAGATTTGTTGGTGTCTCTTGGGATATTAGTCTTGGTGTAGTTGTCATTCATGGCAGAGAACTTCATTATGGGATTGCATCAATACATGACATCAAGGTCATGATATGTAATTCAAGTTGAAGTCTTCTTGGTATATCAGGTTGCTTCAAGTGTTCACATGAGTTTACTTGATGGGTTCACAATCATAAGGAATGGTGATGGTCATGTGAGTTTGTTTTTGTCATCACAAGAGCTTACTTGATACTTGGTGTGATGTAACAGGAATCAGATCATGTCAGTGACTTGTGATACAGTAACAGAGGTTAGATATGTTTTATGTTTTCATCTTCTCATCATCAGGAGGTTGATGGAGATTATGTTGGTGGCACAATGTTAGCTTCATGTTCCTCTTTATTATCAGTATAGAGTTTTGTTTGGTTCATCATGCTTCATTCAAGTGTTCATACTTCAAGAAGTTTCATGCTCATTGTTCTTATTCATGCTTCAAAACAAAGGTTTCTGTTATGCTTTCATGGCTTTAGGATTCCTTCATTTCAATGCAGGTTGTTCCTTAGATTGAAGTATTGAAGTATTTCAAGACCTATATTCTAAACCCTAGATTCTCTTTACAGAGTCTTTCTTTCATAATTAAGGTCCCTATCTTCATGTATACTCTGCCATACCATTAGTCTATATATCACCTGCAAAAAGCCTTGTTAGTAATTAGGGTTTGTTGTCTAATATCTAAAATTCTCAAATCCTAATATATTGAAGTCTATGTTCCTTCAAATAAAGCAAAAACCCTAAGTGAAAGTCATTTATGCATATCATTCTATACTCTAAGCTGCCCGTCACCCAACATTTGCACTTTATGTTATAAGTGTCCATTGACCTGATGTCGCAGGTCATTTCACTAATCATTACCTGCTTGAGGGGTTTTCTATCGTGAGAACCACTGGCCCTATTCCTAATGATGACCATTGCAACAAGTTACCTTCTCTTATATGAGTGGCAAAACTAAATCAATGGCTCAAGGTTAAAATGATATGAGCAAGTTTTTTCAAGATCTAAGGCCAATATTCAAACCGACACTTTCTCTCCTCAAGCATAAACTTTGACATGTATTTGGCTGTCAATTCAGTGTTAACTGCCTGGAATGTTTCTCTAAGTCTATTTTTAGCCTTTTTACCTACAGTTTTAAAAAGGCAGTTAGTGAAGACTTTAAAAGCAAATTTTTAGGAGATTTTATTCTATTTTTATTTTCTCCTCTCGTGGCAGAGAAAACATAAAGAAGTCTTTTAAGGAAAGGAAATTTATTTTGGAGATATTATTCTTTTTAAGAGTGTTGTTTTAAAGACTTTATTTGTTTTCTTTCCTTATCTTTATGAAGAAGATTTTTGAACAATGGATCTGAGGAGAGAAATAGACAAGGGGCATATTGATTAAATTCATTGAAGATTTTATTGAAGAGTTATATTATGGGAACACTTATTTTTGCAGATTTGAAGAATTTTTTTATGTGAGGTGATTGAAGAGAAGTAAGAAAATGAAAGGTCATTTTTTTTGCAGGTGAAAAGACTTCATGCAGATGAATAGAGAGATATTATTTTTGGGACAAAATTGATTAAAGATTTTTTCAAAAGATAAATGTGTTTTTATGATTTCTAACTTTTATTTTGCAGATAAAGGAAGATGAATGGTTATTCAAAGAAGAGGGATATGATTTTATTTTTATAGATTCTTCATGAATGGAAATGGTCATACAGAGAAGAAATTATATTATTTTGCAGATGTATTGAAAGGGGAAAGAAGAGGAATATGCAAGGCTTCTTTATTTCATTTATAATTTCATTGTAGGTGCATTGGGTTATTGATCTTGGAAATCTAAGATATGATGAGATGAAGACATTATTTTAAGTGTGGAAGAAAATGCAGGTGAATAAGGTTATTTAGAAGGTGATTGAGAGAGATGAATGAGATATATTTTACAAATGATTTGATGAGATGATTTAAGTGATTGTATTTGAATCTTTGTGTGAGTGATGAATCAAAGGGTATGTAATGGTGCAAATCAGATTGACTTATAATCACTTCTTGCACACTCAACTTTATGTTTTGATAAAGGTGATTGTATTTGCCAGTGAGGCAGATTTGTGCCAGTGAGGCTTTTTATGTCAATGAGGCAAGGTTGGTTGTCAGTGAGACAACTATTGTTGTAATCGGTGAGATTCAAATAAGCCAGTGAGGCAAATTTTTAGAGTGGTTTTTATTCCCCTTGAGGGTTTTTGACTCATCAAAACCTGTGTCATGTGTTCTCTTTGTGATTGATTATATTGTATCTATTTGATCATCTTTATTTAAGTTTTGCATATCATGATAACTATGTCTTTCAGTGAACTCCTTTGCACAATATTTTTGAGTCAAGTTTTGAAATGTTAAAAATTATACAACACTGATTCACCCCTCCCTCTTAGTGTTGTTCTGTATCCAACACTTAATACGCTAATGATAGACCTATTCCGTGAAATCTATATGGCACTCTAGTTGTCATAAAATATGATTGATGGCCATCTAAATTGGATACCAAACTCAGTGAGAATATGCTAAAGCCAAATGGCCTCAATGGAAGCATTAATAGCCCTCACTACTCAACCTAAATGCCAGTATTAATAGCCCCCAATACTTAGTCTTAGTTGAAGATAAGCAACAGTAGGCTACTTCTTGTTTGACCAAAAAATAAGAGCTAAACCAATTGAGAAGTTGTAACCTAAAGTGGACTTGTAATTTTGAAAATCACCTACCTAATTTGAATCTATATACCCGACTAAGTCAATATCAATTTCCACTACATAGTGAATCCTAAAACTATGAGTACCTTGAATTTGGTGGAGAATCCACTTGGTTGTCTTCCAATGCAACTCATTGTGTTCCTACATAAACTGAGAGACCATGCCCACAACATATGAAATATCGGGCCTTATATGAGTCAAATAATTGAGGATCCCAACAAGTTGTTGATACAAGGTACCATCAACCAAAATTGAAAAGAACTAAGCCTAGAAGCAATCTTACAGTCAACCATGTGTTTGACCATAAGAGAAATCAAGAGCAAACTTGGATTGTGAAATGGTAATCCTAGAAGCAAACTAAGATATCTCGATCTCGAGAATATAATGTAACAAGCCCAATTCAATCATTAAAAACCTATCATGAAGGGTAGTTTTGACTACTGCAATGGATGAAGAAGAACTCCATGTGATCAATAGGTCACCAACATATAGAACCAAGAAGAGGAGATAATCATCCTACTACAAAATGTAGATGTTCAAATCTAAATGGAAATGAGAAAATCTAACTATGAGAAGGAAGGAATCCATCTTGGCATACCAAACCTGAAGGGCCTATTTCAAACCATAGATAGATTTCCTAAGTCTATAAATCAAGGAAGAGTCATGTAGAAAACCTTGTGGCTACTCATATATATCCTCCTCAAGGTCTCCATGAAAAAATGCACTCATCACGTCCATCTAGTGAAGCTCCCAACAATATGCTATAGTGATAGCAAGTGTGAGTCAAATAGAGTTTATCTTTCTAATGAGTCCAAAGGTCTTAAAGTAATCAACACTAGGAACATAGAAAAAACCCTTTGTAACTAATCATTCCTTGCACTTATCTATTGACCCATCTACTACAAATTGTCTATAGATCCACTTGCATCAAACAGGTTTTCTTCCCTTAAAAAGGGGGATAAGATCCCAAGTGTGGTTCCTAACCTAGGAACTATACTCCTCTTGCATGGTGGCATCTCACTCAAGAATGCTATATGTTCCATGAAAATACTATGGATTGGAGGCAGAAGCAATGTAAATATGTGAAAGTCCCTAAAACTATGAACTTTTATGCCTATTGTCTAATGGATCCCCAACAACATGTAGCCTACAATGTTTGTCAAACCCAAAGTGGACTTGAAGATGGAGAATTAGGAGGAGGGACCTCAACATCTAATTGATGACTAAGAGAGGAAGGGGGTGAATCCTCATCATTATTATTAGCATCTAAAGTGGAGGAATAAGAGTTCACATCATCAAGATTATACCTAGGTAGATCTAAATCTTTAAAAGAATTTTCATCAAGCACAAGTGAGTGCAATGTGAATGTAGAGGATGAGAAGTGTTAAGAGTGGAACTTGAAGATCCCTCCTCAAAGAAAAAAGTCATCTCAATGAACAAATCATGTGTGGTCATATGGAGTAGTTGATAACCCTTAACACTATTTGGATAACATACATATATGCAAGGCATGTACTTTACAAATCCAAGGCCTTACATTTCTCTATAGGAATGTGGGCCCATGCAAGAGAATTGAAAGTTCTAAAGTGTTTAACTATTGGTTTTTTACCACTCCAAACTTTTAAAGCAGTGACTCCCTTCAAGGATCAATGAGGAACATGGTTCTAGATATAACAGGAATAGTTAAATGCCTCCACCTAATACCAAGGAGCAATCGATCTAAAGTGTATCATGCAATTCATTATTTCCTTCAAAGCCTTATTTTTGCATTCTACCACACCATTTTGTTGAGGACTATATGGAACTATTCACTACAAATCAATCCCCTGTATAGTGCAAAACTATTCAAAATGATGATTAATATATTCACCACCATTGTCCATGTGCAAAACCTTAATGGCTTTCCTTGACTATTTCTCTACAAAGTATTTGAAGTCCTAAGAGAACTCAAAGGCCTCATATTTATGATGGAGTCTAAAGTACACCTAAGTATACTTGGAATTCTGGAGCTTTGCGAAAGATTTGGCAACCCACCCATAATGTTCATTTGGCAATTTTGGAGCTTTAGGGAAAATTTCAGGTCCATACATGCTCAAATGCAAACTTTCTAAAAAAAGAGGCCCTACTATTTTTAGTTTTTTTGGAAACTTTGGATGTTTTAAACCATTCTTCAGGGATTTTTAGAGGAAATAAGCTTTATGGATATTTACCAAAACTAAAATTAAAAGGAAATAAAACCAAATCATTTTTTTGGGTGATGCAAGATTGCTCTTACACCTCTGGATGCTCCTGCATCAAACAATATGAGATCATCCAGCCATTTGTTGAAGAAATAAATAGAAATAATTGGGTCAAGAATATCTGGAGTCAGCGAAGGCACAACGATGATGTCATAATTGTCAGGATTTATTAATTCTTGATAATCTAGGCAATCATCAATTAATTCTATCATCATTGAAGTTGGTTATGCCATTGAAGTCATTTCTCTTGTCAAAGAATCTTCTAATGGATTATTATCACCTTTAATCCATTTTATATCAAAATCGTAGCTCATAAAAACAAAATAGTACCAATGTGCAACTCTCCCATGAGAAAGATCTTTATCTGGTTTCATTTTTAGAAGTCCTCGCATTGCTTGGCTATCTGTTCTTATAATAAAATGTTCAGGCTTTAGGAAGATTTTGAAATTTTCAATACCTTCTTTGACTACTAAGATTTCCTTCTCATAGATGCAATAGCCACATTCTATTTCTATGAAAGTGCCTATCATCCTCTTTGGGAGAAAGAGAACTTGCATAAAGTATGTTGATAAGTAATCTGAGATCATCTAGCCATTTGTTGAGGAAATAAAATGAAATAATTCAGTCAAGAATATTTGGAGTCAGCAGAGGCACAATGATGGCATCATAATTTTTAGGATTTATTAAAATTCTTGATAATCTAGGCAATCATCAATTAATTCTATCATCATTGAAGCCAGTTCTACCATTGAAGCCATTTCTCTTGTCAGAGAATCTGCTAATGGATTATTATCACTATTAATCCATTCTATATCAAAATCGTAGCTCATAAAATCAAAATACCAATGTGTAATTCTCCCATGAGCAAGATATTTATTTGGTTTCTTTTTCAAAAGTCCCCACATTGCTTGGCTATCTATTCTTACAATAAAATGTTTAGACTTTAGGAAGATTTTGAATTTTTCAATACCTTTTTTTACTGCTAAGATTTCCTTGTTACACATATGGTTCTTAGGGTTGTCATTGATGTCAACATTGTCACTAGGTTGTCATTGACGTCAACACTATCATGGTGGTGTGATGGTGTTCATGGTTGGATGTCATGGCCCATCCAGCAAGAGAAGAAGATACAGCTCATGGTTGGATGTCATGACCCATCCAACAAGAGAAGGGAGAAGATATAGTCCATATTAAGATGGGAGTTGGAAGTACAAATATGATAAAACATGTTGTTGATGCTACTAATGGCCTGTAGTATGTTTGTTCCAAGTTCCATGATGATTTCATTACCGGAAGAGTGTTTTGCTAATTGATTGTTTAAAGACAGTGTCACTTATGTGAAGATGTTCTGTGTAGGACAATGGAATGCTCCACATTCCTCCGCATTTGTAGATATGGCCATGTGGTTTTGGAATTGTGTTTAGGATGTCGTGAAGGTGATAATTCCAAGTTTTCATATCATTTGTCCTTCCACTCTGAAAGTTATGCATGATAGAGTATCAACATGTGTTCTGGTAGAGTAAGCTAGTGATGAAGGACTGATGGAATGCTCTACATTCCTCCAAAAATGAATGTTTTCCCTTGTAGTTTTGAGGACATGTTTATAGATGTGTATTACATGCTTCCTTGCAATTTCAAGGTTCTTGGAGGTCCGCAACTCAGTTTTTCAAATGACAGCATGTTGAAGTATGTTCCAGATGATAAATTGTTCTCAGAGTTAATGATTGAAGTTGTGTGGCACAATTCTTTGATGTGAAGTGGAAAAGGTGTGTTTGGAGATGTTTTATGAGTCATGTGGACTCATCTAGAAAATTTTCATGAAGATCTTTCTTGTTTCCAGTATCGCACAAGGTTTTCAAGTTGATGTGGTCGTTATACTTCAAGTCTTCATGTGTTTTCCTTAAAGCTGTCATATTTCCAAATGAGCGGAGTGTGTGGATGTATTCCTTGGTGTTTGATGCTATGAAGAATGTTTTGGACCTGGTTAGGCAAGTGTTTATGTCTGCAAGGCTTGGATCTTCTGTTGGTTTAACATGTGGTTTCACATAGGACCTATCTTCTACACATGTCATATTGTGTGATGTCTAGCTGACTTGTAAATGTAATTTTTCATGTTGTATCTAGTTGACAAGAAATTTTATCGATGTAATATCATGTATAAATAGTGAATCAAAGTGAGTGAGGTGAGGTGTGATTGTAATATGATTAAAAAGTTTGCAAGCAGAGAAAAGGAAAAATAAATGCATTGTTGATGTGCGATTAAAGGAGAAAGAACAAAGGTTGTTGATGTTGTCTGGATTCATCTTGAAGACATATTTGTGATAGTGATCAAGCGTAGAGTGTGCCTAACTGATCCAATCCTTAGAAGGAATTATGTAGAAGTAGAAGTACAATTATCAAAAGTGTGAGTTTCAATGTCAGTTTTCAGACAATAGAAAAATTGTCATACTGTAATCTTTTGTAAGTGTGTTCTCTTTTCAGGAGTAGTAGATTCCTTAGGAGTGACCCTAAAACAAAGTCATCAGGGAGTAGAAGCTTCCATGGGAATGACCCTAAATCAAAGTTACTTAGGGAGTAGTAGCTTCCTTGGGTTAAACCCCCTAAAACAAAGTTATTATTTGAGGTTCATATATTGTGAGTTAATCCTCACCATGATTTTTCCCTTCTAAGGTTTTCCACTTATATTTGGTGTTATGTGTTGATGTACATTGTGTTAATCTTTCATATTCATGTTTATGTTGTGATAATTAAGTTTTGATCTGCTCTGGATAAGTTGAAGTTGTTAAAGTGAAAATTGTTTAGATAATGATTCACCCTCCTCTCAATATCATGGTGTGTTCAACAATTGGTATTAGAGCCAAGTTTCTTTGAGGAAAGATTAACTGCTTGAGGAAGGTCTGAAATGGCATAGAATGGATCCAGAAAGATACCCAAGTTTGATGGGACAAATTATGCCTTTTGGAAGCTAAGGATGGAATCTTATATCAATTATCTAGGGTGCAGTGTTTGGGACTCTATTAAGTCTGGTTATAATGTTCCTGCTTCTATTCCTACATATGCTGATGAGGTTAAGAAGTATGATAACAATGCCAAGGCAAAGTTTGCTATCATGAGTGGGTTAGCTAATTCAGAGCTTCCAAAGGTTATGAGTTGTAGTTCTACTCAAGATGTTTGGGATAAACTTAAAACCATCTATGAAGGAGATAAGAAAGCAAAGCAAGCTAAGATGCATATCTTCAATACCAAATTTGAGAACCTAAAAATGTCAAAGGAAGAAGACATTGTTGGATACATGCTCTGGGTGAATGAAGTAGTCAATAGCATTAAAGGTCTTGGTGGAGAAGTGGAAGAAGATGAAATTGTGAAAAAGGCTCTAAGATCTCTTCCCAAATCTTACAGTCATAAGGTATCTGCAATTGAGAAGAGTACAGACTTGGATACTTACATTGTAGACAAATTGTTTGGTACCCTTATTGCCTTTTAAATGAGAGAGTTTGGAAGTGATGCTCTAAAGAAAGAAGTTGCTTTCAAAACTAGTATGAAGACCAAAGAAGAAGTTGCTGATGAAGGTGAGAGATCTGATGAAGTTGAAGAAAAATTTGTAAGAACATTGAAGAAAGGTACTGCCAAATACAAAGGTAAGTTACCCTTCAAATGTTTTAATTGTGGAAAGGTTGGTCATTTTTCTTCTAAATGTCCTTTCAAAGAATCAAGGAGTAATAACAGGAGAGACATGTTCAAGAGAAGTATGTATTCCATTGAAAGTAATTATTCTTTAGAAGATGAGGATCATGATGATTCAAATGATGAAACACTTTTCATGGCTCTGAATATTGGTAACAAAAAGGATGATGCTAGAACTTGTGAGAAGACTGATACCTTGCAAACAAATCAAAACAATGAAATATCAATGGTTGTATGGATTGCCTTTCATGTAAAAGAAGAATCCAAGGCTTAGGTGATCGATAGTGGATGCTCAAATCATATGACTAGTGACAAGGAGAATTTTATCATCTTTGAGAAGTAAGGTGGTGGTGTTGTCCAATTTGGTGGTGATGAGGTAGCACAAATCTGTGGAATAGGTGCTATATCTATTGATGGGAAGAATAGGACTGAGGATGTCCTCTATGTCAAAGGGCTAAAACACAATCTTCTCAGTGTCAGTCAGATGTGCAGCAAAGGGTATAATCTCACCTTTCATGCCAAAGGTTGTGAAATCAGGAAGGCAGGATCTAGAAAATTAGTGGCAGAAGGTATGAAGACATATGGTGATATCTATCACCTAAAGGAGGTAAATGGAAGAACATGTTTGTTGGCTCAATCCAGTGAATTTTGGCTATGGCATAAGAGAATGGGACACGACAATTTTGATAATATGGTAAAGATAAGTTCTACTCATACAGTGAGAGATATGACAAAGATAATCAAGCCTACATATGCAGTATGTAGAGAGTGTCAAATGGGAAAGCAGATAAAGACAAACTTCAAAAGAAAGGAATATTCTTCTTCAAATCCATTGGAGCTGATTCACATTGATCTATGTGGCCCTACCAGAGTAAGGAGTCAACAAGGTGAGAGGTATTTCATGTTGCTTATTGATGATTATTCTAGAATGACTTGGGTTAGTTTTTTTAAGAGAAAAATTAGATGCCCTTGATAAATTTAAAGTGTTCAAAGCTATGATTGAGAATGAAGTGGATGCCAATATTAAATGTTTGAGGTCTGATAGAGCAGGTGAGTTTACTTCAAATGAATTTGAAAAGTTTTGTGAAGATAATGGTATTAGGAGATATCTGTCAGCTCCTAGGACCCCTCAATAAAATAGGGTAGTGGAAAGAAAGAATAGGACTGTGCAAGAGATGTCTAGGGCAATGTTGAAAGATGCAAATCTTCCTAATATGTACTGGAAGGATGTAGTTCATAATGATGTCTATCTAATTAATAGAGTGCAATTTAGGGTCAACAGCACTAAGAATCCTTATGAGCTATGGTATGGAAGACCTCCCACAGTCAAATACTTCAGGATCTTTGGTAGCAAATGTTATATTAGAAGAGATGAATAAGACTAAAGAAAGTTTGATTCAAGAAGTGATGAAGGAATCTTTCTTGGCTACTCAACCAGAAGTAAGGCTTATAGATGCTATAACAAGAGGTTGGGGAAGATAATTGAAAGCACAAATGTTAAGGTACCTAAAGACATATATCAGATCTCACATGAAGCAGAGGACTCTAAAACTGATATCTATCCATGCATTGTAGATGATGAAGAAGAAGTAAAAGAAGAAAAGGAACCCAAACAAGAACTAGAGCAGATGCCTAAGACTCCAGCAAAGTATGTTTAGAAGAATCACTGAGAAGATCAGATCATTGGAGACAAGAATAAGGGTGTGCTAACTAGGAGAAGTTTTGAAAAAGCATGTGAGCAAGTGAACCTGTGTTTGTTATCAAAAGTGGAACCTAGAAACTTTGTTGATGCCAACAAGGATGATGGATAGATAAAAGCCATGGAATAAGAATTGGATCAGATTGAGAAGAATCAAACATGGGAATTGGTGCCCAGACTAACAAACAAGAATGTTATAGGAACAAAATGGTTGTTCTAGAACAAATTGAATAAGAAGGTGAAGTTGTAAGGAATAAGACTAGACTGGTATGCAAAGGATACACACAAGTAGAAGGCATTGATTTTGAGGAGACTTATGCTGCAATAGCAAGGATGGAGGCAATTTGAATGTTCCGTGCTCTTGTTGCTCATAAGAACTTCAAGGTATATCAGATGGATGTTAAGTCAGTATTTTTGAATGGTTACCTAGAAGAAGAGGTTTATATTCAACAACCAGATGGTTTCTAGATATCAAGAGATCTGGACATGGTGTGCAGACTCAAGAAGGCTTTGTATGGTCTTAAGCAAGCACCTAGAGATTGGTATGCTAGGTTGGACAAGTACTTACTTCAATAAGGCTTCAAGAAAGGTATTGCAGATAGCAATCTTTACATCAAGGAAGAAGGAAACATGATATTGATAGTTGCAGTATATGTTGAGGACATCATCTTTGGTGGAGATGATGATATGTGTAAGAGGTTTGTAGAGGAGATGAAAAAAGAGTTTGAGATGTCTATGATTGGTGAAATGTCTTTCTTCCTTGGACTTCAAATTTCTCAGCTAGATGGTGGTATCTTTATTTCTCAAGCTAAGTATGTCAAAGAGTTGTTGAAAAAGTTTGGTATGGAGGATTCAAAACTAGTGAGTACTCCCATGGTTATTGGATGTCACTTGAGAAAAGATGATGAGTCTCTAGAGGTGGATCAGACTGTCTATAGGTCTATGATTGGAGTACTGTTGTACTTGACTACTTCTAGACCTGATATTATGCATGCAGTATGTGTGGTTGTTAGATATCAAGGCAATCCAAAGCAAACACATGAGAAAGCAGTGAAAAGGATATTCAGATATTTGAAAGAAACTTTGAACTATGGCCTATGGTATCCAAAAGATAATGACTTTGATTTAAGTGCTTACACTGCTGCTGACTAGGTTGGTTGTGTTGATTATAGAGGAAGTACAAGTGGTGGTGCTTTCCTTTCAGGAAGTAGATTGGTTTCATGGCAAAGTAAGAAGCAAGATTCAGTGTCCCTATCTACTACAGAGGTAGAATACATTGCAGTAGCGTCCTATTATACACAAGTGTTATGGATGAAGCAAACCCTGGAGGACATCAAGGTATTGTATGAAGAGCCTATTCCTATCTTGTGTGACAATACAAGTGCTATCAATATTTCCAAGAATCCAATGATGCACTCTAGAACTAAGCATATAGCATTCAGGTATCACTTTTTGAGAGAGAAGGTTGCAGACAGGGAAGTGATGTTGGAATATGTTCCCACTAAGGATCAAATAGCATATATTTTCACAAAGGCTCTGGCAAAGGATACATTTGAGGATCTCTGGCAGAGGTTAGGGGTAATTTCCCCTCCTTGTTCTTGCTAAGATGCATAATGGTGCATCTATCTAGGGGGAGTTCACGCTATATCTTGTTCTTGGACTAAAGGTAACTACCTCTCACAGGGAGCAGGTAGTGGTTGTTGATGTTAGGGGAGCTTGTTTGTTGCAAGAAGTTGTGGTTTGAGGAAGCAGTCATGTGTAGGTTTGTGACTGAGGCAGTGATTTCCCTTTATCCTTGATGTCAAAGGGGGAGAG
The DNA here is from genome assembly GCA_027924645.1 of Cunninghamia lanceolata. Lineage (NCBI taxonomy): Eukaryota > Viridiplantae > Streptophyta > Pinopsida > Cupressales > Cupressaceae > Cunninghamia > Cunninghamia lanceolata. The sequence goes on from BSBN01000594.1 coordinate 7,298,210, forward strand.
ATATAGAGATGTGTTGCCATCAATGCCAAAGGGGGGGATTGTTACACATATGGTTCTTAGGGTTGTCGTTGATGTCAACACTATCATGGTGGTATGATGGTGTTCATGGTTGGATGCCATGCCCCATCCAACAAGAGAAGGGAGAAGATATAGTCCATATTAAGATGGGAATTGGAAGCACAAAGATTATCAAACATGTTGATGCTACTGATGGCATGTAGTATGTTTGTTCCAAGTTCCATGATGATTGCACTACTAGAAGAGTGTTTTGTTGATTGATTATTTAAAGATAGTGTCAATTCTGTGAAGATGTTCTATGTAGGACAATGGAATGCTCTGCATTCCTCCACATTTGTAGATATAGACATGTGGTTTTGGAATTGTGCTCAAGATGTAGTGAAGGTGATGTGATAGGTGAAAGTCAGGTGTGGAAGATCAGACATAGTCATGAAACCCTAACCCTACCATCATCAAGGAATCTAACCTAAATGAAATCAAAGGATAATGCAATTCAAGCATAACATCACCTAGACTGTGCGATTCCTTGTTTGAGAGAGAGATGTGGACTGCTTCTTCAACGATAAGCAATTACAAAGCTGAAAGCTGCCATTGATGGATGATAAAAGCTCGAATGCTCAAATGCTCAAGATGATAATGGAAGTGCTATATGATTGCTGGATTACTAGATTGCTGGATTGCTGCTATCTCTCATATGGAGTGAGAGGCTGTTTATATAGGACTCAACCAAGATCAATCAACAGTGGAGATTCAGAGGCTATGTGAATGGCTAAGATTGAAAGTTACTAAATTTAGGTCCAATTAGTTGTGCATGTGAAAGATTTTAAATGAAAGTTGTCTTACAACACATGATGAATGGGAAATGGACAAGTGTTGAAATGTGATAAATGATAAAGGCTTAATTCAAATAAAGTATTTGAATTAGTTGGGATATGAGTTGGAAATTAATTAAATAAATAAAATTTATTTAATTAATAGGATAAATGCATAAAATGAGATAAGACATGATGTGGAATTAATTAAATAAATACAATTTATTTAATTAATTGGCTAAGTGAATGAGAATGGGATTTTAATTAAATAAATAAAATTTATTTAATTAATTGGATAATGGATTAGTGATTTAACAAGGTGTCGCTAGACATGGACAAATTTGGGTGTCTACATTTTGCCCCTCTTTGATACAATGTTCGATAGAACGTTGTGTCAAAGAAGATGTGAGATGCGTTCGATAAACAAGTTATGCCCCAGTGTAACTGGCAGGTGATGCCCCCTTGAGAGGTAAGCCAGGCAAACCAGGAAGGGCTGGGTTGGCTCTCGATAGAAGAAAAGGTGGAAAAGAGGGCAGACGCAAAGGAAAGGGGGGTTGCATGGAAGAAAATAGGTTGTGGTATAGAAGAATTAGGGTTTGGAGAAGGGCTATAAGTAGGGGCTTCAAGGGCAAATAGGCTCATTTGTGCTCATTTGTGCTTAGAAACTTAGAGAAATCCAGAGCTCCTGAGAGTGATAGTGGCAGAGCTAGCAGGATGGTGATTCCACGCAGAGATCATCGTGCGGAGCGAGTGAGGACACATGGACGACCAGAGGGAGCAGGCGCACTGGTATGTTTCAAAACTTTTCCCAAAAGCGTGCATTTAATAGCCTAGAAGCGTAATTAATTCACACACGTCACCAAAAGCGACTAGTTTAGGACATGGCACATATAGGTCGCTTATGTAGGAAAAGAGGTCGCTTAGAGTAGTTCAGGTCGCTTATAGGCGCGGGTAGGTCGCTTAGGGAAAATGAGGTCGCATCCTGTCGGCGGGAAAATATCGGTGGAAATGCGCATATAGGTGAAAACTAGTCGCTTATGAGCAAACAGTAGTCGCATAGGGTAATGTAGCTCGCATAGGACTAGAAACAGCTCGCATAGGGTAGATCGCTCGCGTTTAGGGCTAAAATAAGCGCATATAGTGATTGGGCTCGTGTATAAGGATAAGATAGGCGCATTTAGGAAAAGAGCTCGCTTTTAGGGTAAATAGAGGCGCATGAGGGATATGGCTCGCATATAAAGCAAGGATAAGCGCATATGGCAATAAAGGTCGCGTATAGGAAAACAGTAAGCGCATGAAGTGAAATAGCTCGCGTTTGGTCAGAACAGGAGCGCAAATGGTAAAGGGGGTCGCTAGTGAGCAGAAAAAGGTCGCATGTGGTAAAGTGAACCGCATATGGTAGGTGTAGGATAAAATAGCAGATAGATAGGCAGATTTTGATATGAATGATTAATGGGATGGACTGACAAGAGTAAATGGATGATGCAGGATGTACTACCGCCATTGCTATCATGGGAGCCCCATCCGAGAGATTTGCGGCTGGTGAGACGGTTGGATGCAGAGGAGCTGCTGGTGTTGGAGATCCTAGGTTTGGAGCATGTGTCACGATTAGAGCCAGTTCAGGCACATCGAGGGTTGATGACTGCGATGGTGGAGCGATGGATGAGTGAACACAGTTCATTCTTGTTACCAACAGGTGAGGCGACCATCACCTTAGAGGATGTGTTCCGGATTTTGAGGATTCCGATAGATGGGGATCGTGTAGATTATGATCCAGAGATGGGCCCAGCGGCATTCAGGAGATTGTTTGGGACACCAGACATCGGAGCAGAGGGTTCAGAGATACCGATGGGGAGGATGGAGGAGCTCTGTGACAGGTTGCAGCGGGTGGTAGTGGCTATCATTAGATGGCTAGTGGGTGATAGGAGAGCCAGAGGGTTTCCTGTAGGATGGGGGACAGTGATGGAGGGCATGTTCTCCTATGGCACGAGATATGCATGGGCAGAGTGCGTGTTGGGACAGCTCTATCATTACCTGCATGATTGCGCATATATGTTTGGAGCGAGCATGTCAGCAGGAGTGACAGTTTTGCATGTATGGGCTTATGAGCACATTCCAGTGACAAGACCAGAGGGATGGGTTGCTAGAGCAATAGGAGAGCCATTTGCACGGATGTATAGAGGAGCCTTGACGTATCGACAGTGCCGAGGGGTGGTATACTGGCGATGGAGGTTGGATGAGATAGACAGATTTGTATGGAGGCCATGGCTAGGATGTGAGTAGTGGGAGGAGGAGGATACCGAGCTTGCCTATGCTAGACAGGCGAGGTACATTTTTGGACGTGGCGTGTACATTATAGAGTGCTATTTGCCAGAGAGAGCCCTGAGACAGTTCAGAGAGGCACAGGCAGTACCTGTAGGGGATGCTGTTTTTGGGAGGACGAGACAGGAGGTGTTTGATTGGGGTCCAGAGGTTGTGGTGGACACAGCCTTGGCAGAGAGAGATGGATTGCAGCCAGTAGCATGGCAGTAGAGACAGGGTCCTGCAGATCCAGGTACATTGCCAGAGTATGATGCACACTGGGCGACAGCTAGGCCGACTCGGTTGACACGAGATGGAGAGATTGGGGAGATTGGGATGGAGAGGCCAGTTCGGAGGCGACGACGACGGGCTCCACTAGCACAGGCAGTAGTGCCAGCTGCACCAGGGATACAGATGCCAGGGCAGGTGCCAGGTCAGCCTGCTATATTAGCATAGCCACAGGCACAGATCGGAGCAGGAGATGATGTGGGTATTCAGCAGCTGCGGAGACGGATCAGAGAGGAGAGGAGATGGAGGCAGCGGGCACAGATGAGGCTGAGGAGAGTGGAGATGGATAGGCATCAGGCCGTGATTAGTTTGAGGCATGCTAGGGCACAGGCACAGACTTATCAGGCTCAGCTACAGTTGGGAGCTCAGAGAGGAGATGGACAGGATGATGGTGCTCTCGCGAGAGTTACAGGAGAGAGGGATACAGCTAGGCAGCATGAGCAGATGATGAGGCTTGAGCGAGATACTGCAGTACAGCAGGAGCAGGCTATGAGAGCAGAGAGAGATGGTCTGCGAGCTGAGAGAGATGGTCTGCGAGCTGAGAGAGATAGGGCAGTACAGCAGCTGCAGGTTATGACTAGTGAGCGGGATAGAGCAGTGACTGCCTTGGGGACTGATGGAGCTACCATGTACTTGGCCACACAGTTGACAGTGGTACAGGCTGAGCTTCAGAGAGTGCAGGGTGAGGCTGAGTATTATAGGGGCTTATATTATGGAGCTGTGCCGGCAGAGCAGAGACAGCCTAGCTTCAGGAGCAGGTCGGGGGCTTCGAGCTCACGGAGGTCAGGTGGATCTCGGTCAGTAGCTTCAGTGATGGGGCCACCGAGAGATGGAGGACCAGGTACAGGACCTGTTGGTGGTGGTGGTCAGGGCGAGGGAGCTGGCAGTAGTCGCTAGGGCATACCTTGTTGACATTGTATCATGATGAGGCCTAGAGCCATTGTTGTACATTCATTCTTTTCAGGGCTCAGCTTGTATTGTAGACACTTGTATTTTGACACACATGTATATATATATGGCAGTTTTGGCAATCTATATGATGTTATAATGGTTGTGATGTTGATATTATGATGGCTATGCATGTTATGTGTATGGATTATATATGGATTATGGATGGATGTTTATGCAAATGGTAATTGATAGAAAATGTTTGAATATGTAAAAGGTAATGATATGAATAGATGTATGCATATAGGCAGATGGTAAAGAAAAAGATATGGACTTATGTATGGCTAACACTTGTTTTGCAGGAGCGGAAATATGGACAAAGGATGATGGAAATGATTGATCTTGGCTGAGGATAACGGAACGAATGGATAGATAGAATGAATAAGATAGGATGATGATGGGCAGCTTTCAAGTAATTGCTCAAAATGAAAAGAAATGCAGTCCTTATGTTTGATATAGCATATGGATGTTATGCACCAGGGTATAAGAGACCAAGGTGTCGAGGTATCCCATGCGTAACTAGCATGTTACAATCTTGTCTGAACGCATGTGGTCAAGTTGTGGAGCCAACATGCACAAGATATGAATAACAGCTAGTGTTGGACTTTGACGCTACAAACAATGGTTTGAACTTATCTCCACTACACATAATGATAGCTTGCTGGTTATATGTATGGAGTTAGTCTTACCATAGAATAGTCTCAAATGCATAAGAGACTGTTTAGCTTCTCAGATGCTAGAGATATTGATATGTAAGATGCTAATCCCAACACGTACAAGATACCAAGACGCATAGGAAGAGAATAAGATCATCCCGCAAACATGGCATACGAAAGCTATATGACCATGCCCCAGTCCTTACTTCATCGCAACATACCAAGATATAAAGAGATCATGGCAGTCTTGACTAGGTATAGAAAAGGGACAAAAGATAAAACAAAAGATACTGTCATCACGTTCTCTTGCCAAATTTGGGTGCTTTTGGATAGATTAAGCTGGTGCCTTGTTAAGAGGAAAGCTACATCCCGTTGAAGGCTAAGGTTGTTGATAAACTACTATAGCAAATGTTGACTTAAGGCATGCGGACAAATAGCTTCTGGCTTACCTGTGATTGGTTAAAGTGCTGGAGCTTGCAATAGACACATGGATTGCTTCCTGTTTGAGCTGATCAAAGAGAAGAAGATGGATGATGCATGAAGATGAAGAAGATGGGGTGGATCATCTGTGCTTGAGTACTGGAAACTTCCTTCGTATTCCAGACTGCCTACATACCCTGTATCCACGGGATCAAAGCACATTTACGATGAAGATGAGACATGATGAATATGTAGTTCTGGGTTTTATTGATGATGTATGTGATGAAAGATAGAAGAATGTGAGCTGAAAGATTGAAGGATGTTTAGAAGAAAAGATGACAGATGAAAGGGGCTATCGTCTTAGCCTGAATCAGAGTGCTTCCTTCGCATCTCAGCTTGCCTACATACCCTGTATCCACGGGATCAAGGCGTCAATGATAGAGCTAGATGTAGTTCTTATATGTATGTGGCTAATCGATTGGATGTTTGATCAAGCGATGTTTGTTGTGATTGTTGGATGAATGTGGATGGATTGCGAAGGTATGAATCCTGGTTGCAAGTCGTTAGGTCGTATTTGTCGGTGGACATGTGCCATGGTTGAAGTTGATAAGGTGTGCTGTGTTGTAAGCTGAGTTGTTTGACGTGTTATGAGCTAGAGATAACAGGATCCACTTCCAAATAAGACTCAACAAATGCCCCCAGTGTGGGATGAGGTTTATTATGCAGAAGCGACAATGCAAAAAAGATGTAGCCAAGATGCTAAGGTGCCAAAAGATATAGATATCACGACCATGTCTCAAGTATGATATCTAGCATTGGCAAAGGATGAAGAGGAAAGGTTATGTGTGAGATTGCAATAGGGCTTATGAGTATGGCTTATACAAGATGCAGTGGGGAAAATGATCAAACGAACCAAACAAATGAGGGAAGCTGGTCACTACACATAGCGCCTGTTTGCCAGGTTTTCACTATGGTACTTATCCAAGGCGCCTGTTTACCAGGTTTTCACCAGAGGATGGATTATTTATTGGATGTTTTTATATTTTTTTTTTTTGTTTGTTTTTTTTTTTTTTTTTTTTGGATTTTTATGATTTTTTTGTGATTTTTGTGGTTTTTTGGGGGATAGCTGAGATTCATGGATAAAACTTCTTGAGATGAACGCTGTTGACGGGTTCATCCAAGGGAATGCCTTCAGGTGTTGACAAAGTGTATGCACCGGATCCATAGACTGTGGTGATAATGAAAGGACAAAGCCAATTTGGTTCAAACTTGCCCTGTTTCTCTCGATGCTGTTGATTCCTTTGGTTTTCTTTAAGGACAAGGTCGCCAACCTGAAATCTGCGTTCTCTGATCTTTTTCTTGTAGCTGCGGCGTAGCCGGTTTTGATAGACTTGAAGATGGTTCAATGCTGTAAGGCGACGTTCATCTAAGAGCTCAAGATCATGGAGTCAGGACACTCGATATTCTTCATCTGAGATAGTATGTTGCAAAGATATGCGCAAAGAGGGGATCTCAACCTCGATAGGCAAAATAGCTTCAGTGCCATAGACTAGAGCATAGGGTGTGGCACCAGTAGGAGTTTTGACACTTGTTCTATATGCCCATAAAGCAGGATGCAGTTGTAGATGCCAATCTCGACCAGCTTCATTAACAGTCTTTTTAAGGATCTTGATGATTGTCTTATTAGAGGCTTCAGCTTGACCGTTGCTCTGAGGATAATAAGGCGTAGAGAACCTATGTTGAATATGGAACTTATTGCAAAGATCTCTAACCTCTTGGTTCTTGAAAGGCCGGCCATTGTCTGTGACAATAGCTTGGGGAACTCCATAACGGCAGATGATGTAATGTAGGATGAATTTAGCTATTTGTTTACCCGTGACGTAGGTCATTGGTATGGCTTCTACCCACTTTGTAAAATACTCAGTGGCAGTGATAATAAACTTATGACCATTTGATGAAGTAGGATGGATTTTACCCACAAGATCAAGTCCCCATTGCGAAAAAGGCCATGGAGTGACAATAGGCTGAAGCTCATGTGCTGGTGCATGTATTAGATCTCCATGTTTCTGACATTGTAGACATCTCCTTGCAAATTGTTGGGCATCTTTTTCCATAGTTGGCCAATAGTATCCTGCTCGCAGAAGTTTCTTAACAAGGCCAGGGCCAGCGGAATGCGAACCGCAGACACCTTCATGTACTTCACGTAAGGCCGTTTTTGCTTCCTCGGAATCAAGACATCTAAGAAGGATACCATCAAGACTCCGGCGATAAAGGGTGTCTCCTAAGATAGTGTAACGAGAGGCTCGACGGATAAAAGTTTTACGCTGGGTGTTGGATAGTTGAAGAGGCAAGGTGTGATTACGGAGATACTCGTATATATCTTTGTACCACAACGAGTTGGGACCAACAATCTCACATATGAGCTTAGACTGTGGAACTTCAAATGCTAGGATCAAAAGCTGTTCAACCAAGAATTCACATTTATGGGTGTTAGATGGCATGTCTAAAAGAGATCCAATCATAGCCATGGCATCGGCTACTCTGTTTTGTAGTCTTAGAATTTGCTCAAAGGTAATGTCCTCAAAATATTGCTTGAAATCGTCCACCATTAGCTTATATGGAAGAAGCTTCTCGTCTTTTGTTTGATATTCATCTAAGACCTGTTTGATAACCAGCTAAGAATCACCAAAGACTTGTAACTGTTTGATAGCCCATTGTACTGCCATGCGCAAACCTGTTATTAAAGCTTCATACTCTGCTATGTTGTTGGTACATGGGAATGCTATTCTGTATGATTTAGGTATGCAGTCTCCTTGGGGAGTGACAAACAAGATACCGGCTCCAGATCCATGTTGAGTGTATGATCCATCAAAGTATAGCTGCCATCGTGCTGGAGAGCTTAAATTAAACAATCCTTCATCAGGGAATTCTGGATATATTGGCTGAATGTCTGTGATAGGTGCTGCAGCTAATTGATCAGCAATGACTTGTCCTTTGATAGCTTTACGGTTCACATATTGTATGTCAAATTCACTCAAGATCATAACCCATTTTGCTAATCTCCCTGTGAGAAGTGCTTTTGAAAGGAGATACTTGAGGGGATCCACATTAGAGATGAGCTTTGTTGTTTGGTTCAGCATATAGTGTCGCAACTTTTGAGAAGCAAACACTAATGCTAAACAAGCTTTTTCCATGAATGAGTAATTGAGCTCATATCCCACAAGAGTTCTGCTAATGTAGTAAATAGCTTGTTCTTTTCCTGAATCATCGTGTTGAGCTAAAAGTGCACCCAATGCTGCGGTTGTTGATGATATATAAAGCAGTAATGGACGATCAAGTACAGGAGGTATTAACACAGGAGGTGCTGCCAAGTATTCCTTTATCTTATCAAAAGCCTGTTGACACTTTTCATCCCACTTAAAAGGTTCACCCTTATGAAGAAGATGCTGAAAAGGATGACATTTATCTGCGAGTTGTGAGATAAATCTGCGGATAGATTGTAGCCTACCCTGTAAACTGCGGAGCTGTTTGAGATTCGTTGGTGAAGGCATTTCTATGATAGCTTTTACCTTAGCTGGGTCCACTTCTATCCCTCGTCGAGACACAATATATCCCAATAGTTTTCCTGATGTTACACCAAATACACACTTCTTTGGGTTTAGTCTGACTTGGTATTTTTCTAATCGATCAAAAATTTGTGCCAATACTTGTAGATGTCCTTCCCTTGTCTTAGATTTTCCCAGGATGTCATCAACATAGTCTTCCATGATAGTATGAAAAAGGTCATGAAAAATAACTGTCATAGCTCGTTGATAGGTAGCTCCAGCATTTTTGAGACCAAAAGGCATTACAACCCAGCAATATGTGCCCCATGGACAAATAAAAGATGTTTTATCTTGGTCTTCCTCTGCTATTCTGATTTGATTATAACCTGAAAATCCATCCATCAAAGATAGCATTTCATGTCCTGCTGTAAGATCAACAATGTTGTCTATGCTTGGTAATGGAAAATCGTCTTTAGGACATGCTTTGTTAAGATCTCTAAAGTCTGTGCAGCAGCGAACTCGTCCATCTGGTTTTGCTACAGGTACCAAGTTTGAAACCCATTCTGGATAATCAATAGGCTTTATGAACTTTGCTTCTAACAGTTTTTGAATTTCTGCTTTGACCAATAAGGCAACTTGTGGATGCATTTTGCGCAATTTTTGTTTGACAGGCTTTGCATCAGGGAATACTGCTAAATGATGTACCACAAGTGAAGGATCTAGTCCTGGCATGTCTGCATAAGTCCATGCAAAATTTATAGCTCGTCTCAGAAAAAATGCTGTGAAGTTCTTTCGTTCTTGCTCTGATAGTGATGCTGCCAAAAAAGTGATCTTCGGATTCTGTTCTGTCCCCAAGTTCATGTCTTGTGATTTTTCAACTAGCACAGTTGATTTCTCATGGTAATCAGCGGCAACAGGAAGATCAAATCCCTCATCCTCAGGCGCCTCAGAGAGGTTTTCACCTTCGGATACGTCCTTTATTTTTGCTTTTTCACGGTCAAGAGGTGCCTTGCGGTTTTCACCTAGTGACCTATTTTGTTGAATTTTGTTTATTTCACTTTTGCGACTGAAGGATTTGATACTTCCGCCAAAATATGCTAGTTTAGGTAATTCCATCATGAAACCTGCTTTGTGATCACCCAATGGGATACCTTGTCTCAAACCCATGAATTCTGCAATGGCTTCGTCATTTTCAAATGTATCTAATATCGGTGCCCCCTGTTGGTCCCAATCGATGAGGTCAGGATATACGAGTGAGAGACTAAAGGAGGGATCGTGATGGCTAGAAGAGGTTGCGGAAAACATGAAGATGGAATGTTCTTGACAAAGGTCGGTGATATGAAGGGAGGAGTCGTCGATGATATCTGAGTTAGAAGTCTCTCCTACCGAAGAAGGTCCAACGTCAATATCGGAAATACACTTAATGTCTTTGGGTCGCGGTACCTCCGGTTGGTAACCAAGGCCTTGCTTATTAAACTTCTTAGACAGAATAAGGGGCTCAATAGGTCCTTGTTCCTGTGATCCCAAGCCGCCATGTCCTTTATAGCCCATGTTCTTTATGATACGAAACCCGTTGTTGTATCGCTCTACTTCAAGTTGGACTTGGTCATTTTCATCAAAGAATATCCAAGAGTCGATGTCCTCAATGTCTTCGTCATCCAAGAAACCGCCTTTAATGAATACGGTAGGGGGAGCTTTGATAACAGCGGAGGATGAAGTGGGCTTAGATGTAGAGGGCTTACCGTAGGATTTAGGAGATAATGGAAGGGTACCAATGCAACAGGATTCCTGCAATTTGTATTCACCAGGGCCATGTTCAGTATATTTGATATGGAGGTTGGAAGCGGCTTTTCTAGATGAGGGCTTGAGGAGATCGGATGGGTCTACATAGGAGGATGACGGATATGCCTCGGTGTTGAGAGGGATACGGTTTGGACTCTGATATTTAGCTTGAAAGGCACGGCAAAACTCAAATGGATTGGGATCAGCTTGAATGGTAACTTCAACACCCTTATGTGGAAATTTAAGGCATTAGTGATATGTAGATGGAACTGCTTTAAGGGTATGGATCCAAGGGCGACCGAGGATGATGTTGTAAGGCAGATCAATATCAAGGACTTGACAGCGAGTTTCTGTAATGACCGGTCCAACTTGAATAGGCAATAGGATGATCCCTTCAGTATCCCTTTCAGCGTCATCATATGCTCTGATGGTAATAACCTTGGAAGTGTCAACATCTTTCTCAGAATATCCCAATTGTTTGATAAGTTTCAAAGAACATATATTTAGACCAGCTCCCCCATCTATCAAGACTTGTTTGATACGGCGTTGGTTAACAAATACTTCAATATGGAGGGCCTCATTGTGTGACAGATGAATGGAGGGTTGAAGATCTTTGTCGGAAAAGGTTAAATGACAAGGGGCTGCAAGGCTAGCGACCATGGATTGAAATTGTGTGATATTAATATTATTAGGCACCGAAGACTCTTGTAAGGCCTTATCAAGGATAGCTTTATGTGCGGGTGATATGCGGAGCAGCTCAAGGATAGATATGTGTGCGGGTGTTTTACCAAGGTGATCCAAGAGGTTATAGTCAGAGAGAGGTCGAGGAGGATGAGGAGGTGCTCCTTGAATGGTAACTCGACCTCTTCGCGTGGTTACGGCACAATCAGGTGCTCCTTGGACGGTAATGGTAGAAATGCGAGCATGGTCAATGCGGCCAATGGTAGATGATGCATAGCTATAGGGAATAGCATTTCCAGCTTGAAGATTATTTGTCTAATCATGAGATGGAAGTGGATTCTTGAAAGTCTCTAGATCATAGTTTGATGTGGATTGTTGAGCAGGTTGAGCTGTTGAAGGTTTGACGTTGATTAGACCTTGATCAATGCAGTCTTGGATTACATGTTTTAAGCGCATACAACCATTTGTTTTGTGTCCTTTAACTCGATGGTAATCACAATACTCATTCTCTTTGTACCAAGGAGCTCGAAAGAGTGGTTCGCCATTTGGTGGTGCATCGGGTAGAATAACGTCTCCGGCTTGAAGCAGCTTTCAAAGAATAACTTCCATGGGTTCCACTAATGGTGTAAATTGTCGGCATGGATTAGAAGTTTGGCGTTGGTTTCTTCATTTTGGAAAAGGCTGTCTTGGTGGAGAGGCTGCTTGAATGTTGATGGGAGCTCTCATAGTTTGGATATTCTTTGTATCAACAATACCGTCATTGACAACATTCTTGTTCTTGTTCCAAAAGCGAGACTTATCATTGGAATTTTGGGGAGAATCTTTGTTATCACGAAAGATCTTGATAGTTCCTTTGGCAATTAAGGCTCGTTCAATAATAACTCCTTTGGAAACTAGTTCGTCAAAGGTGCTAGCACTTTGCAATTGTAGTTGGAATGACAATTTAGGATGAAGATTTTGAACAAAGATGTCAAGCTGTTGTTTCTCAGGAATTTCCCATGATAACTTGCTAGCCATATTACGCCATCGTTGGGTAAATGAGGAAAAGGTTTCACCATTGCGTTGTTTGTTGTTGACAAGGTCATTCATGTTTACCTCATGTTCAATGTTGAAGGCAAAATGTGATCGAAACTTGTTTGCCAATTCTGAAAAAGTCTTAATTCCTGGAGGTAAATGGGAAAACCATTCGAGAGCTTGTCCTGCTAAGCTTCGAGGAAATAGTCTTAAAAGATATGTATCATCATAGGCAACATCAAGACATGCCACGAAAAAGGCTCGAAGATGGTCGTCTGGATTTCCTTTCCCTTTGTACTTATCAAATTGTGGGATTTCAAAGTGTGGTGGAAAAGGTATCATATTAAGAGACTTGTCAAATGGATAGGCGCATATGTTTTCGAGAGAGAAAGGTTTCTTACCTTGTCCTACCCTTTCATCGATCATCTGTTGGATATCGGCTGAGGATAACTGCTATTGTTGCGAAGGGGGTGGAGTGTGATATGAGACATATTGTGGTTGCGGTTGTGGTATATGTGGAGTTGTGACTGTTTGTTGTGGTTGTGGGATGTACGAAGCTGTGACTGTTTGTTGGGGTTGTGTGCCCACAATGTATGTCAAAGGAGTGGTATGTGACATGTATGTGTTAGAGGATTGCTGTCCTTGAGACACAAGTGGCAAGTGGGTGTGCATTACATGAGAAGTGGATGTTGGATTGATAGTAGCAGATGGTTGGGAAGTTGGGATTGAATTCATGACATGGTAAGTGATGGAGGGATTGGTAGATACAACAGAAGGGTGAACATTGGGATTGGTATTTTGGACAATATGAGGATTGGTATATGTCATGTGTTGGGTGATATTAGAGAAGCCTTGGGTAGCATAAGATGGATTAATGGTGTGTAAAGGATTGGAAGAAGAGGATAGCATGGATGTAAGCTGATCAACATAAGCGATCTTATTGTTTGGATTGGCTTGAGAAATGAGGGAATCACTCATGTCAATGAGACTAACGTTGGGATTATAGGATAACATGGAGGAATTAGCAGTTGGTGTATGAGATGTGGTAGAGTGTAATGGTTGTGAAGCATGGACAACATGTGTTGTTGGAATGGTTTGAGAGGTATGCACACCATAAGACAGGGGAATTGCTTGTGATGCTCGAAGTGTTTGTGCTTGCGTTACATGGACAGCTTGTGTTACTTGAGGCATGGAAACAGTCATGGTAGAAGGAGAGATATGTTGAGGGACATGAAAAGGTGGGATGTTGAGATTTTGTGACATGAGAGGAAGCACATTGGTGGGCACTATCAATGGTTCTAAAGTATGCTCTGATCGTGGTAACTCAAATGAAGCAACAATAGGCAATGAGGATGGTGTTTGCGAGGTAATAGAAGATGATGTGATTATAGTAGATGGTCTATTCGCAACAACAGCAGTAGTGTTGGGATCGTGCTCTCTAATAGTGGATATATCAAAGTCTTTAGGTAGTTTAGCACCCATGCGAGCAAATTGGAGAAAACAGCGATCAGGCTCAGATATCATGAGTTTCTCAACTTGGTCCCATAGATAGGTATCTTGGAATTCTGATGAGTCGTCTTGAGATTGTTCTTCGAAAGTTTCCAAGGATGGTGGAGGTTGCATTTGTTGTGAAGATGATTCGCCCCTAGTGTACCCTTGAGGTATAAACATATGAGAAGGCATACCAGTTGTGAATTGAGTTGCGTCCTTAAGAGGTGTCGTGAATTGTTTCATCTCAGCTTGCAATTTGGCATCCATTTCAGCTTTCAATTTGGCTTCTATTTCAGCTCGATATTGACTCCTAGTTTGAGGCATGATGTTGATGATGAAGTTGAGCTTGTCAAAGTTTTGAGACCCAAAAGATGATAATTGGCTAATTGGTTGATTGTTTTGGTTTGCTGGTTTGGCTAAGTTGCTTGGTTGATTTGTTTTGGCTGAGTTGTTGTTGGTTGTCCCTAGAGGTAGCTTAATCACTCAAGGCAAAGATTGTTTGCTGTTGATGTTTGTTGGAGCTAAAGCTAAAGGAGATTGTTTGCTGAAGCTAAAGCTGAAGGATGTTTGTTGGCTGAAGCTAAAACTGAAGGTTGTTTGTTGATTGAAATGATTGGATTGATGTCTGATTTGCTGGTTGGGGTCTCAAAAAGATGGAAAAGCTAATGAGTTGTGATTGATTGATAAGCTCAAAATAGGAGACAAAGTCCAGGTATTTGCTGTTGATCAAAGAGAAGTCTGAAAGCTGATGTTTGAGGTTCAAGCAAGCTGGTCCTGAGGCTAATTCAGCTGATGCACTGAGATTTGCAGGAATTTTAGCTACAGGCGACTGACGATAGCTCAAAGGCGACTCAAAGGATGCTGAAGGTGCTTAATGATAGCTCATATGCGACCTGGTTTAGTTTCGACAGAAAAATGACAGTGCTAACCAGAAGCGAATGCTATGCCAGAGGCGATGACTGTTGGTTCAAAGGCGATGACTGTTAGTTCAGAGGCGACTCAGATATCCCTAAAGGTGACAGTCTGTTGTTCAGAGGCGAGCTCGTTCAGGAATCAGGTGAATAACTGCGGCTTAAAGGCGATCTGGCTCAGAAAATATGCGATTGGTTATGACTCATATGTGACTTGGTTCAAACAGTAGGCGATCAGTTGTGGTTCACAAGCGATTCTGTTCATTCAAAAGGCGATCAACTGTGGGTTAAAAGCGACTCTGTTTAGGCAATATGCGGGCAGTTGTTGTTTAAAAGCGACACAGTTCAGACAATATGCGAGTCACTACAGTTCAAAAGTGATGTCTGTGGTCTGTGCGAGCAGTTTAGGTTCAAAAGCGACTGTGTTTGTGTAACAGTGGTCTGGTTTTTGTAGTTTTTCAGCAAGAAAACAATGATAACAGTCACTCACACTCACAACAAGCACAAACTGATACAACCTAGGCTAGGATAGGACAGTATCTGTTGAATCCCCTAGCTGCGCCTATTCAAAGTGGGTAGCTCCAGGATCTTGGTAGCACCGGCTCCTCCTTACATTTGCACACACTTCTCACGCATACCAAGATCCGGGATTCTTATAAGGCTTGACCCTCTCCAAACCTTTAGATTATCCCTGCTACCTCAGCTAAGAACCGCATGAATCAGGGCCGCTTCAAGGGTTTTGCCCTCTGCGTCAACAGATAGAAGGTTTTTGGCTACTACACAAAGTTGCTAATAAGGGCATCCGTTCGGGTGGCTATACATGCGGCAGTGCTACTCTCCGTTATGGAGTCTCCCAGCCTCCAAGGGTTGCGCCTTGGAGGGTTTTGGGGGAGGTTGGCTGTCGGTATAACACAACTGCACCCGTTGTTTGTGGCTTTCGACACAAACACTTTTCTTATATAGCGGTTCGGAAGGACTTGGCTTTAGCCCGTTACCGCTTGGGTCGTATCCCTTCTCACACCGGGAAGGCAGGCCCTCTAAAGATAATGACAAGTTCTCATACACCCAAGATCCATTTGATAGGCAAGGGGAGAGGATACTTTTGTCATTAAATTTGGGTTACAATCAGGCACATGCAAGCAATCAAAAAAGATAAATCAAGCACGGAGCAAGTAGTAGTTCATTTTAAGCACCAAGCCCAAATATGCCTAATTTAGTGAAAAAAAACCACAAATCTTGGACCGATCGAACCTGCAACAGATATGTCAGTAGTTTGATAACTTCCTTTCTTGGACAGATCGATAAGATGCTGCGCAAATACCTAATTAATAGCCAAAAATCAAACTGGAACTGAAACAGACTTGAAAACAACAGAACTTTACCAGATGCGATTCACTGTTGATTAAAAGCGACCTCTATTATATCAGAGGCGAAATACTGTAGATCATATGCGACGCGTAAAAACACAGCATGCGACCTCTGTCAGCTCATAAGCGATGCACATTATCCATAAGCGATCGGTTGAGGGCTGGATGCGACCTGTTTCTGCAAAAACACAGCCGATAAACAAAAACCCTAGCCTAACAGGCGAACAATATCAGTCCATAAGCGATACAAATGAATGCAAAAGTGGCCTCTGTCGTGTTATATGCGATCCTGATATACCAGAAGCGACCTGTTGTAAGTCGAAAGCGACCTGTCTCTGCAAGACAAAAAACTAAACCCTAACCTGCACAGGCGAACATTATTAGCTCATAAGCGTCTCAGATCAGAATAAAAGTGTGCACTGTTAGGTCAAAAGTGATGCAAAATTGTGCAAAGGCGGCCCCTTTTAGGTTAAAAGCGATCTGATTATGCGCAAAAGCAGTGACTATTAGGTCAAAAGCGGCAAATACAGTGAACACAGTCGCATACATTACAGGCGATCATTTTAAAGATAAAAGCGATACGTTTTACCTGAAGCGACGACTATTTGTTTCAAGGCGATCCAGAGAGAATAATGCGGCCTGTTCCAGCGTAAAAGCGGTGCAGAAATTCGGAAGCGGCGGCTGTTCGTTTAAAAGCGACTGGAATTTTCTGCGAGCACCTGCAAAATCTGATCTTCAAAGAAACAACTCCAAAAAATGAAGTTAATCAGGGAAGTGGGTCCCACCGGGCATGCCAAAATGTGATAGGTGAAAGTCAGGTGTGGAAGATCAGACATAGTCATGAAACCCTAACCCTACCATCATCAAGGAATCTAACCTAAATGAAATCAAAGGATAATGCAATTCAAGCATAACATCACCTAGACCGTGCGATTCCTTGTTTGAGAGAGAGATGTGGACTGCTTCTTCAACGATAAGCAATTACAAAGCTAAAAGCTGCCATTGATGGATGATAAAAGCTCGAATGCTCAAATGCTCAAGATGATAATGGAAGTGCTATATGATTGCTGGATTACTAGATTGCTGGATTGCTGCTATCTCTCATATGGAGTGAGAGGCTGTTTATATAGGACTCAACCAAGATCAATCAACGGTGGAGATTCAAAGGCTATGTGAATGGCTAAGATTGAAAGTTACTAAATTTAGGTCCAATTAGTTGTGCATGTGAAAGATTTTAAATGAAAGTTGTCTTACAACACATGATGAATGGGAAATGGACAAGTGTTGAAATGTGATAAATGATAAAGGCTTAATTCAAATAAAGTATTTGAATTAGTTGGGATATGAGTTGGAAATTAATTAAATAAATAAAATTTATTTAATTAATAGGATAAATGCATAAAATGAGATAAGACATGATGTGGAATTAATTAAATAAATACAATTTATTTAATTAATTGGCTAAGTGAATGAGAATGGGATTTTAATTAAATAAATAAAATTTATTTAATTAATTGGATAATGGATTAGTGATTTAACAAGGTGTCACTAGACATGGACAAATTTGGGTGTCTACAGGTGATAATTCCAAGTTTTCAAATCATTTGTCCTTCTGTTGTGAAAGTTATGCATGATAGAGTACCAGCATGTGTTCTAGTAGAGTAATCTAGTGATGAAGGCCTGATGGAATGCTCTACATTCCTCCACAAATGAATGTTTTCCCTTGCAGTTTTGAGGTAATATTTATCTAGATGTGTATTACATGCTTCCTTGCAGTTTCAAGGTTCTTGGAGGTCCGTAGGTTAGTTTTTCAAATGACAGCATGTTGCAGTATGTTCCGGATGACAGATTGTTCTCAGAGTTAATGATTGAAGTTGTCTGGCACAATTCTTTGATGTGTGGTGCAAAGGTGTGTTTGGAGATGTTTTATGAGCCATGTAGACTGATCTAGAAAAGTTTCATGAAGATCTTTCTTATTTCCAATTCTGCACAAGGTTTTCAAGTTGATGCGACCGTTATACTTCAAGTCTTCATGTGTTTTCCTTAAAGTTGTCCTATTTCAAAATGAGTAGAGTGTGCAGATGTAATTCCTTGGTGCTTGATGTTGTGAAGGATGTTTTGGACCTGTTTAAGCAAGTGTTAATGTCTGTAAGGCTTGGATCTTCTGTTGGTGTAACATGCGGTTTCACTTAGGACCTATCTTCTACATGTTTTATATTGTGTGATGTTTGGTTGACTTGTAAATGTATTTTTTCATGTGGTATCTGGCTGACAAGAAATGTAATCAATGTAATATCATGTATAAATAGTGAATCAAAGTGAGTGAGGTGAGGCGTGATTGTAATATGATTAAAAAGTTCACAAACAAATCAAAGGCAGAATAAATGAATTGTTGATGTGCCACTGAAGGAGAAAGAGCAGAGGTTGTTGATGCTATTCAAATTGATCTTGAAGACATATTTGTGATAGTGATCATGTATAGAGTGTGCCTAAATGATCTAATCCTTAGAAGGAAGTGTGTAGAGGCAAAGGTGCAATCATCAAAAGTGTGAGTTTCAATGTCAGTTTTTTGACAGTAGAAAGATTGTCATACTATAATCTTTTGTAAGTTTGTTCTCTTTTCAAGGAATAGTAGCTTCCTTGGGAGTGACCCTAAAACAAAGTCGTCAGGGAGTAGTAGTTTCCTTAGGAGTGACCCTAAAACAAAGTCATCAGAGAGTAGAAGCTTCCTTGGGAGTGACCCTAAATCAAAGTTACTTAGGGAGTAGCAACTTCCTTGGGTTAAAGCCCCTAAAACAAAGTTATTATTTGAGCTTCATATATTGTGAGTTAATCATCACCGTGGTTTTTCCCTTCTAGGGTTTTCCACATATATCTGGTGTTATGTGTTGATGTGCATTGTGTTAATCTTTCATATTCATGTTTATGCTATGATAATTAAGTTTTGATCTACTCTGGATAAGTTGAAGTTGTTAAAAGTGAAAAATGTTTAGATACTAATTCATGGCCCCCTCTCAGTATCTTGGTGTGTTCAACATTCCTTCTCATAGATGCAATAGCCACATTCTATTTCTATGAAAGTGTATGACCTATATCTGTAGATAGTTGTACCTTCTTCTAGGATTTCCTGAATAAGGACTGCACCACAAACATCATTTGAAGCATTTTTATTGAGAATCAATTGAAACCCTTGTTTTAGATGTGCAATGTAGGTATATGTTGGCATTTTTCTTTAATTTTCTTGATAATTTCAGTAAGCTCATCATACCAAGGTCCATTTTCCTTCAACTAGTTTTGTATCTTTTTCCTGTCTTTTTCCAGTCCATTGTAGAAGGCAAAGACATAATTGAGACATCCCAAAAATTGTTGAATTTTCCTTTGTCTTGTAAAACATCTAAAAATTGATTAATATGCTTCAGAATATGAGGTTGCAAACTTACCTTTCCTTTAGATAGAATTAAACCTAAAAATTCAATCTCGTCTTGCCCAATGACCATTTTTTTTGCTGAGAGACAGATACCATGTTCTTTGATAGCCCTGTAGAGATCTTGGAGATGTGTTAGACGAGTTTCAAGATTCTTAGAGAAAATAATTATATCATCAACGTATATAGCATACAATTCTTTAAGCTACCTTAAATCCTAATCCATTCTGTATATCAAAAAATTTGGATTTGCAAATGGAAATGATAAAACAATGAAATGCATTACCTAATCCAAATCTTTCAATACCTCAAATAGATAGATGCAAGATAGCTTGATTCATTGATCTCTTTCCTGTGTTGATTGCTCGATTCCGCAGTATAACATTGATAGGGAGATAGATGATGGATGATTGATGGAAGATAGATGCAAGCTAGATGGATTGAAGATGATGGATGAGGGCTTGAGATGAAAATTCGGTAGGGTGAAGTTGCATGAAGAAGAATGCTCTTCAAATGGCTCAAGAGAGGCTTGCTTTATAGGATTGGCTTGGTTGGTTGATTGATTTGGCTTGGATCAATTAGGTTTTAGGATGAAATGGATGGATAGGATTAAGTTAGGTTTCCTTGCACATTAAGAAATTGTAGTCATGTGACATGTGTCAAAGGAAATAGGTCTCATGTGTGATTGTGTACACAAAAAGTGCTACATGTGATTGTGTACATAAAAAGTATTTTAAATGAGTTGTACTACAACACATTATTAAGGGCAAATGGACAAGTGTCAAGGTGAGATGAAATGTCATGTGACTTAATTCAAATTAAATATTTTAATTAATTGGGATATAGTTAGGAAATTAATTAAATAAATAAGATTTTATTTAATTAATTGGGTAGATGAATAGGATGGGATAAAATATGATGTGGAAATTAATTAAATAAATAAAATTTATTTAATTGATTAGGATGATGGGATTAAGGATAGGATTATGAATGGGAAATTTTTTTTTTAAAGATAATGCACCTGGTAAACTTTTTAACGTGACCGGCGATGCTGGTGCGACAAGCCCTCCAGCTCCACGTGAATACTTTTGCCCAAAGCAATGAACCAGTGAGGCCACAACATGAGGGACCTCATCCCCTAGCAAGAACACTTCAAACCTGTGAGATCATTGGCCCAGCGAAGGCATAAAACCTATGAGCTTGTTGGCCCAGCGGAGGTTTGAACTCTGGTGGCCGCCACTACAACCGAGTGACTTAACCACCGAACCATGCCCTTATCAGCATCAGAAATTAATTAATTAATTGGATAAGTGGGATTAGGATAGGAATTAAGATGGGATTATTATGTGAAATTAATTAAATAAATAATATTTATTTAATTAATTGGCTTAATGGGATAAGTGGGATTAGGAGTGGGATAGGACAAAATGCTACATGATGTCTAGGATAATGTTTTGGGACAATTTTGGGTGTCTACATTTTGCCCCTCTTTGAGATGATGTTCAAGATGATAAGATTTGTGTTGAGTAACACCATTTCAAAGAAGCTGAGGTATGGATAGAGAAAAAGGATAGGCTGAAGAAATGAGATGATGGTGATGGAAAGGATAGGTTGATGATGCCCCCTTGAGAGGATATGCGGGTTGGACAAACATGGGTATGCTCTTGAAAAGAAATAGCTTGGATGTGAAAGAAGGATAAGGGGATGGATAGAAGAAATGATGATGCATCATGCCACAATGAAAATTAACAACCATGATGTTTGATATAGCACTAGACGTTATGCACCAAGGTATAAGGAACAGGGTGACGATGTGTCTTGTGCCCCAGCATAATACAACCTTGTCTAACGTATGAGGAAGTAAACTTAGAGCATTGAAGTCCTAATGCACAAAAGGTATGATATGACCTTAGATGCAAAGGATAGTGCAAAAAGTTATTCCAACATACACAGGATATGAATATTAGCTGGAATGATTCAGATGTGATACAAATGCAAGATAAAGAGATACCATACACAAGCAAGCAAGCAAGCACAAATGATTCAAAAACAAACAAGGTATTACCCCTGTCAAGCTGTAAACCAATGATTAATTGTTAATTTGATTGTTTTGTTGATGATGATGTGGTCATGGCAGGGAACAATATATCCCTAGATCAACACAAGGTTGTTTGCTGAGTTGGTTGGTTGGTTGGTTGATTGATTTAGCTTACAACAAGGCTAGGATCAAGACCATGGATTGCATTTGGATAACTTGGTTTGATTGATTAACTTGATTGGTATAGCTTTAAGGATTGACTTGCACTTGGATCATTGTTTGGAATGATTTTGAGGATGATGAAATGATGAATGAAGATTGATGAAGGATGGATGAAAATGAATTGGAGTAAACTGAATTGATATGAATGGATGATTTGATTGAAGGAAATGGATTGATTAAATGATAGATTGATTGGAAGAAGTTGTTTATTAATGATGTAGAAGATAGATGATAGAAGAAATGATAAGAGGAGAAAGAGGAAAATCACCTATCCCTAAATATGGGCACTTCCTTCGTACTCCAGACTGCCTACATACCCTATATCCATAGGATCAAGGCACTTAACAATGGAAATGAGATGTAGTTCTGATTTTTATTGATGAGATGATGATGAAAGATTGAGTTATGGATTGAGATTGATTGATGAAATATTGATGATGGGCTAATATGTGGTGGATTAAGCTAGTTTTGATTTGCTGAAGTGATTTGATTTGTTTTGATGGTTGGCTTGATGTTTTTTGGTTTTGATGTTTGCTGTTGTTGGGTTGATTGTTTTGATGATTGGATTGTTTTGAATGATGATAGTGATGGTGTGATGATTAGAGTGTCCACTCAATCTAAGCATAAGAAAGTGTTCTCAGTGAACTCAAAGGATGTAAAACAAATAAAGTATTGTCCTTGTCAAGTCATAAACTAATGATTGATTATTTGATTGATGATGATAGTGTTGTCATTGCAGGGAAAGCTATATCCCTAGATCAACACAAGGATGTGGGAACGCTATATCCCATTAATGATGATTGATTCAGTTTATGACAAGATTAGGATCAAAAACTTGTTGATTTGATTGGATAATGTTCCTTGATTGATTATCTTGCTTGATATGGATTAGTGTGACTTGGATTTAAGATCATTGCTTAGATTGATTTGATTGATATGATTGGAAGAAGTGATTGATTGAAATGGATGAATGAATGTTATTGATAGGAAGAATTGATAATGATGATGATTTGATTTTGATTGAATGTTAATGGAGTGGATTGTTTTAGATGATTTGATTGGTTTTATTGCTTGGATTTTTTGTTGGATATTTAATTTTTTGGATTTTTTGACATATTTTGATTTTTTTTTTGTTTTTTGGGATATTTTGATTTTTTTTGTGTTTTTGAATGTTTTGGGATGTCAATGGATTTACAATTTGGGTAGCCTTTGTGCTAGATACCAATGACAAGGGAGAAAACCAAGTCTAGGTGCAAGGATGGAGGTAGGATGGATAAAAGGATGGGTGATAGTAAATGGGATGGCAAGATCATGAGAGTTGGATGGGATGGAAGGTTCATGAGAGTTGGATGGATAGATAAGAGGATAGGCAATATAAGGGATGGATGCATGCCTCATGATAAATGGATAGGTAGGCTATAGTGGAAAGCTTCATGATAAACGGATGGGGATAAGCTATAAGATTGAAAACTCATGATAAGGGTACACCATAGTGGATGGATCATAAGGGAGCTAGGATGTGATCTTCAAAGGCTATGTTGCATAGGAAGAACTTGCCCCATTCTAGGTAGTAGACTTAAGATTTTACATGACAAGGCTTATGACGATAGGATAATGATGGGTAGGTTTTGGATGAAAAGGCTTATGATAGGATGACATGATGGATTGGTTTAGAAAGGGTGAGGCATATCAAGAGATATCCAAAGCATATTTCAACATTTTGTCCATATGTCTTCATCAAGATCAAAAAGGAGGAAGGGAGAATGAATGGACTCAATAGGATGGGAATATGAGTATAATGGATAAGGATGGTAGGATCGATATGGTAAGATAGAACATGATAGGTTGGAAATGATAAGATGGATGAGACAAGGTGACCCCAAGTGTAAGTGACATAGAAGATTAACCTGCACATGATGCCTATTTGCCAGGTTTTCATCATGGTACTTATCCAAGGCACTTGTTTACCAGGTTTTCCCGTTGGACAAAGGGATTTCTCTGTACTTTTTTTATTTTTTATTTTTTTTTTTAATTTTTTAATTTTTTAATTTTTAATTTTTTAGATGGGATGACAATTACACATGGCACATATTTGCGACGTTTTCACCATGGTAATGGATAGGAGGGACTCAAGTGTCTAGTTCTATGAAAGGTGATAGTGTCCCATTAGAGATGGATGTCATTGCATAGACCATGTCAAGTCATTATGCTCAAGAGGTTGGTAGGGTGATTTCGTGAAAGTGAGATGGATAAGGTATATAGTGGATTATGGAGGGATGAAAGTGGATTATGATATGGATTATGGAGGGATGAAAGTGGATTATGATGTGGATTATGTAGGTAAGATAGTGGATTATGATGTGGATTATGTAGGGCTTATGAAAAGCTTATGCCAAAGCATGGACGATAGGGATAGCCTAGGGGAGATATGTAGGATAATGGATGAAGGATGGGAAGATGGAGTTATATGGAGGTGCTGCAGAGTGGAAGGGAACCATGACCAATGGTTGCACACACCATGATAAACATTGAAGATTTTGGTGAGATGGTGGTGTAGGAAGCAATGGAGATGTTTGCTTAGGAGATGGTTGGTGAAGTGATTTAGGAACCCACATAGATGTAGTATTTTTATGATTTTTACTTTGCTTGTGGGATGAAGGAATTTGAGAGTTTTGAGTGGAATGGGAATTTTGGATAGGAGTGGATGGTTGGGATTTTGGAGAGGTGGATAAGGATGCCTCATTTGACTTGTTTGGTTTATGCTTAGGGACCCAAACCATTTTGCTTTTGGACTTTGCTTTTGAAGGTATGGGCTTGGATAGCTTTTTGAATGGACTTGGCTTTGATTCTTTGCTTTGGTACTCTAAGGCATTAGGATTTTTAGGATTTTTGGTAGGACTTTTGGGTTTATAGGTAAAGGCATCCAAACTTTTACTTTTGAATCCCATGGACATGATAGAAGCGGGATTGTTGGAATAAGGGGAAGCTTCATGTTTAAACGATGTGTGCATTTGTTGGTCATGATTAGGATTGTAAGGGTACTTATGGATAAATGGATAATTAGGCATTGGTAGAAGTGGAGGCAAAGTAGATGGAGGGATATTTGGAGTTGGAAGAAGTGGGGGTAAATTGGATGGTAGAATAGTTGGAGTCGAAAGGAGTGGAGGTAAAGTTGATGGTGGAATAGTTGAAGTTGGAAGGAGTGGAGGTAAATTTGATGGTGGAAGGTGTATGGTCACATGCTTTTGACATTTGTAGGATGGTGGAGGTGGGATGGCTACATATGTTTTGGGGATATGATAGGATGTACAATGGAAAGTGGTGGACTTAGGATGGATGGAGGAATTACCAACATCTTTAGATTGTTTACCTTGGGGTGTGTATCCAAGGCCAAATGAGAATGGACGGACCTTAACATGGATGGGCTCCAAAATTCCTTGTTCATAAAGGCCTAGGACTTTACCTTGGTAGTTCATGTTTCAGAGTATGCGATGGACTATAGGACTTGGTGTGCTTTGAACATTAGACTTGAGTTTATTATTGGATGGAGAAGGTGAGGTAGATAATGGTTGTTGCTATCCTAAGGAAGAACACTCATGGATTAAGGTGGATAAACCAAGTGGATATGGTGGATTTGCAACATGGTCGATGGTGGATATGGAAGGATCATTAGGATCTTGATTATCATTGTGTTCACTAAGATCCAAGTTATTGGTTTGATCTTCTATGCTTTATTGAGGGACAAGTGTCTCATCATGACAAGTGGAAGCTTGCTTATGATGGATAGGGCTAGATGGCGGATGACTAGGAGCAATTTGGATATCTAGCTCATGGATAGATATAGGATTATGGATAGGATCAAGGTGCTCATGGATAGCTTCTTCATCATCTTGATTATGGATTGGATAAAGTTTGGCTAAGAGGATCATCATGGTCTTCATGATCATAGATATAATCTTGATCATAAATGTGAGCACACATAGGATTAGGTGGGTTATACATGGGATAAATTTTCTCATGAATAGGGTCATGATCATAGCTAAGATCTTGATCATAGAGAACATGTAGGTCATGGATATGTGGAAGTTAGAGGTTCTTTGATCTTGATTTGGACTAGGGGTTGATGTTTCCACATGCTTTGGATTATGTTCTTGACACAACTCTTGATTTGCTGGAATGGAAGGGGATGACTCTTGGATAGGTGCTTGGATAGACTCTTGAGGGTTATCGACATGAAAGCATGAGGACTCTTGACTTAGACTCATAGTTGGAGACTTTTCAATAGGCTCAATGTATTGTGGACTACATGAAGAGGTTGTAGGATTCGACATGGTATTGGAGGACTCATTAGGAGGCTCAAGAATAGGTGTTTGACATGGGGGTGGTTGATTCCTCGCTAGTAGCTAATGGATCACATCCTTCGCAAGGGTATGTGTGGAAGGACAATAGAGTGCATGGATGATAAGGGTCGATGGTGTTGGATTAGGATTAGGATTAGATAGAGGGATAATGGGATTGGACGGATTAGAATTTGGACTAGATGGGGGTGATCCATGGGATTGGGATGATGTGGCATGTTTACAGAGGCTCTATATGTACATATTAAAGAGTAGTGGCCTAAATCTGGGGTATACATTTGTATTATGACCTTTGATCCTATGGTATACACAATAATGATGTTTATTATATGGACTTCCCTCACATGGTTTGACTTCAGGAAGTTTAAAGAGTTTTGCTTCAAGCATCTGTCATAAAATATACTCAACATTTTCATTTGGTGGAGGATTGGAGGCCCATAGTGGTAAAGGTGATGAAGGGCTTGATGGGCTAGAAGATGGACTAGGAGTAGGATCACATGGTGGTGTTGGGATAGGATTAGTGATGCAGAGCATATGCCAGCTGAAGCGTGTGAACCAGTTCAAAAACCTCTTGGAGCCCGCAAGATAGCCAAAAGAAACTATATCGGCAAGACCTTTGAATTGTCTCACTGAAACATACACACTCTTGCCTATCGGCAAGACAGCCCACCGTTGGTCAAGTTCAATACACCTTCACCTCTCACCGATAAGCACACAACATGAACTTCTCCTTCGGCGGGACTAGCCCACTATCTACCCGATGGACAGGTTCAATCTGGAGGTTCAACGGATGGGTTCAACCAGCAGGTTCAAACTAGAGGTTCAATGGATAAGTTCACCTGGAAGGTTTAATGGACAGGTTCAACCTTCCCCTTCGGTGAGACTTCTATCTGTCGGCAAACTCTTTAAGTCTCCTGCCGATGCTGTTGATTACACCGATGGACTTGCTGTCGATAAAACACTATCAGCGACACCTCTATTCCCTCCGCCAATGGCATAATTCACTCCAATGAACTACCAAGACTCCTTATTGGCCAGACCGCTTCTCTCTCTCATGTCGACGACAACATTGAACCGGTTCAATTCGGAGGTTCAACGCTGAGGTTCAACGGATGGGTTCAACCAGCAGGTTCAAACTGGAGGTTCAATGGATAAGTTCACCTGGAAGGTTTAATGGACAGGTTCAACCTTCCCCTTTAGTGAGACTTCTATCTTCCTCTCACCGATGATAGAACCATCGGTGAGACTTTCACTGTCGGACCCTCATAGTTTTCTTTCACCAATACCTTGTCTCCCCCCAACAGATTTAACTCATACCATTGTCGGTGAGACTCACCTCCATCAGACCAGCACGATTCCTCCTTGTTGATGCCTGACTCTTGCCGATGGATACAACCAAGACCACACTCGGTGAGACTTTCACCGTCGGGTGAGCCTAGTTTTGACACGCCGATATCATTTCTTACGCCGATGGCTTGAATGCGAAATACACCTGCAGGTTATCCCTTATAAACAATAGACACTCAGAACTGATGCTTGAAGTGGTTCTGCAATTCTAGCCTTCCATACCTAGAACGAATAAACAAAGTTGGGGAAATTAATCTACAAGTCCATTCCATTGATTTCCCCAGAAATCTGCCAGTGGAATGGATTTATCCAGTTAATTTGACCACATAAGCTCAAAACTAATTTATATACAAACTCTACACAGAATGAACTTACACAAAGAATCTGCACAGAATATTTACACAGGATATTTACACAGTATTCAGAATCTGGAAAGGAAATAAATTTTAGAACTTCTATTCTTTCTTCATGTTCAGAAATTACATTCGACTATTCAGAGACCAGACCCCGAAAACTATCCCCGTCCCCTCTACAAAAGGTTTTCCCCTTTTTATCTTTCCCAATGTGAGGGACTAACATTCTCCTCTATTTCTGGGATTTGATCTTTTCAAAATTATAGGTAGAAACCCTTAATCTATTACAAATGACATCTATTTTACATAAGACAGCAAAACTCTTAAAGCTAAGACACCTTGATTATCTTTCCCTTAATCCCAACTATCAATAAATGTCAAGTTTGGAGTTTACAAACATGAAGTGCTAATAGAGAATGTTACATTTTTGAAGGTGTTATAAGGTAACAAAAAATGTCAAAAACTATATTAGTCTTCTTCCTCTCCCTCTTGTGTATGTTGATCCAGTTGAAGGGGTGCCCCTGCACCATGCTCCCCGGGAGAAGAGATCTCAAGCCCCTTTGAGATCAGAGTTTGGAGGTCTGTACCATGCTTTGAAATCTGGTCAGCAGTCATCCAAACTGCCTCTGAATCTAGTTGTCCTTGCCAGGCCACCAAATACTCCAAGTATTAATTATTTCTGGTCTTCTTGAGCACTCGTGAGTCTAAGATGTGATTCAACTTTGGTGGATCATGCTTCAGAATGCCATCAGCTACTGCCTGCAATGGTTCCAGTTCTACATCTGCATTTGGTTTGTATGGAGTCAAATCATAGACATTGAAAATTGGGGACAATCCAAGATCAGGAGGAAGTTGGATTTCATATGCATTCTGTCCACACTTCTTTAAAATTTGACATGGTCCAATCTTCCTCTGCATTAGCTTGGTATACTTACCTTTGGGGAGCCTCTCCTTCTTTAGATTTACCCAGACCAAATCTCCAATTTCAAACTGTAAATCTCTTTTCTTTTGGTCAGCATATGTTTTGTACTTCGTTGTAGCCTGTTGGAGTTGGTGCTTGACCTGATCATGTACTTCTTTAATAGCTGAAGCAAAAGCTTCACCATCTGCACTAATAGGTTCTCCTACAGGTAGATCTCTCAGCTCCAGAATACCCCTAGGATGAAGTCCATACACTATCTGAAAAGGTGACTTTCCTGTACTCCTATTGATGGTGTCATTGTAAGAAAATTCTGCTTGTGGGAGGATATTATCCCATTTCTCTCCATGCTGTCTGGTTAAACACCTGAGTAGGTTACCCAATGAACGGTTAACAACTTCAGTTTGCCCATCTGTTTGAGGATGGTAGGCTGATGAGAAAGACAAATTTGTTCCTAGCTTTTTCCAAAGAGTTCTCCAGAAGTGGCCAATAAACTTCACATCTTTGTATGATACTATGTTCAATGGTAAACCATGTATTCTCACTATCTCTTCGAAAAACAAATTAGCGACATATGAAGCATCACAAGTGGTTTTACATGGCAAGAAATGTGCCATTTTACTGAGTCTGTCTACTACCACAAAAACACTATCATATCCTTTCCTTGTCCTAGGCAAACCTAGTACAAAATCCATGCTTAAGCTCTCCCATGGCCTAGAAGGAATGGGTAATGGCTGATACAAACCTGCATTTGTGGATCTTCCTTTGGCTTTCTGACATATTACACATGCTTCCACAAATTTTCTCACATCTGACTGTAACTTAGGCCAATGGTAATGTCTTTTTACCAGATCAAGAGTTTTATCAAGACCAAAATGTCCTGACAGAGCCCCACAATGTTTTTCCTATATAATATTCAGTCTCATAGAACATCTGGGAATACATAGTTGTCCACCTTTGAAAAGTAATCCATCTTGGATCAGAAATTCAGAAAACTCAACATGATATTTGTCTCCAAAAGAAGTACATACCTTATAGACCTCTCCAAAGTCTTCATCATCTGCATACATTGTCTTCAACGAATCAATCCCAACACTCTCCAATTGGATCTAATTTATGGTCAGAATTCTCCTGCTCAAAGCATCTGCTACTTTGTTCTTAACTCCTTTCTTGTATTTGAGTGTGAAAGTGAAAGCTTGCAAAGTTTCCACCCATTTCATGTGTCTATGGTTCAGTTTCTCTTGACTATTTAAGAAACTGAGGGCTTGATTATCTGTGAACACTATAAATTCTTTGGGCATCAAGTAATGCCTCCATTTCTTAAGTCACTGGACTAGAGCATACATCTCCAAATCATAGGATGAGTATCTCTTCTTGGCATCATTTAATTTCTCACTGAAGAATGCAATAGGCCTACCTTCTTGGCTGAGTACTGCTCCACTGGCAATATGACTTGCATCACATTCTACTTGAAAAATCTTGCTGAAATCAGGAAATGCAAGAACTGGCTATTCTGCTATCTTCTTCTTCAACATTTCAAAAGAATTATCTGCCTCCTTTGTCCATGTAAACTTGCATTTCTGTCCTCCCTTTATAGTGTCAAGCATGGGTGCACAGATATGACTAAATCCCTTTATAAACTTCCTATAAAAGGTTGCTAATCCATGAAAACTTCTAACATCATGCACAGTTTTGGGTGTTGGCCAAGACAGTATGGCACTTACCTTTTCTGGATCCATTCTCAGTTTGTTATGTGAGATAACAAATCCTAAGTAGATGATTTCCTCCTGTAGAAACAGACACTTTGCTAAATTTATCATTAGCTGCTCTTCATGCAGCCTTTTGAGAACCAAGTCTATATGGATGAGGTGTTCTTCCCTGAGATTTCTGAAAATCAAGATGCCATCTAGATATACTATGACAAATTTACCTATAAACTCTCTCAAGACCTCATTCATCAATCTCATAAAGGTACTAGGAGAGTTGGATAAACCAAAAGGCATGACCTTCCACTCATATAACCCCTCATTTGTCTTGAATGCAGTTTTCCACTCATCACCAGGTCTAATCCTAATCTGATGATAACCACTCTTTAAATCTATTTTGGTGAAGTATTTAGTACCTCCTAAACAATCAAGTAAATCTTCTATCCTAGGGATTGGAAACCTGTACCTGATTGTTATCTTGTTGATAGCCCTTGAATCGGTGCAAAGTCTCTAAGGGCCTTCCTTCTTTGGTGCTAGTATAGTCGGTACTGCACATGGGCTTAAACTTGTGCCAATTAGGCTTGTCTGCAACAATTCTTCAATTTCTCTTGCTACCTCTATATTCTGATATGGAGTGAGCTTATATGTTGCTTTGTTGGGAAGTGTAGATCCTAGGATCAGATCTATACAATGGCTGATGTCTCTTATAGGTGGTAGGGAACTTGGCATCCCATCAGAACTAATGCCTTTGTACTTGTCCAATAGCTCTTGGATAGTTGGGTCTATGAATTTTTGTCTCTTTTCTCCCTTGGCTTCTTTCTATTGCTCCTTGTTTACCTTTAGGCAAGGAATTAGAGCATATGCATCTGCTCCTTCTTCTCTTATCTCTTCCATGAATTGTCTTCCTTCTACCATCATCACTTTAACCTCTTTTCCTTTTGTCTCCACCTTCGTCTCCATTAATGGTATCAATTCTATCACCTTACCATTCTTGGTGATGGAATAGGTGTTCCTAACTCCATCATGGTATGCTTTTAAATCATACTACCATGGTCTTCCAAATAGGAGATGGCAAGCATCCATCTTGGCAATGTCAAACAATAACCTATCCTTGTATGGGCCAATTTGAAATTCTACCCAAGCCTATTCTTCTACAACTGTTTGATGTCCTTGGGTAAGCCATGAAATTTTATAAGGGCAAGGATGTGGCAGTCTTCTAAGCTTAAGTTTTTCTACCATCTCAGTGGATACAAAATTTTCAGTAGATCCAGAGTCAATCAAAACTTTGCATACCTTTCCTCCTGCCTTGCAAGTAGTTCTGAAGAGAGACTTCCTTTGTGGAGGTTCTTTTCCAGGCACTTTCATGGTGGTCATTGCTCTCCTAATCATCAAAGATTCTCCATTCTCAGGATACCCATAACTGCTAGGAGCATTCACACTTTGAATAGTGCTTGAGCTTGCTACACTCTGACAATCAGATTCTTGGATCAGATTGATCCTCTTTTCTCCTATTGAACTTGTTGCCTTTGCTGGACATCTGCTGGCTATATGGCCTTCTTGGTTGCAATTGTAACATCTGATAGGTCCTCTGCCCTGAGATCTTCCTCTAAAAGGTGGTTTTCTACCTCTAAAATTTCCCCTTGGATTGTAGCTTCCTCCTTGGTTCTGACTGTTATCTCCTCTGTTGGTCTCCTGGTTGGATTCACTTTGGTATCCAAATCCTCTGCCTCTAAAAGGACTTCTTCCTCCTCTCTGCTATCTTCCTCCACCTCTATGATTCTTCTCATGCCTTCTCTTTAGTTTTTCTTCCACTTTGAGTGCCAACTGATAGCACTTTTGAACTGTATCTGGATTATGTAGATTTAAGTCTTCCTGGATGTTAAGTCTCAATCCATTGAGGTATCTTGCTACCTTCTCTTCCTCATCTTCCCTTACCTTTGTTTTTACA
This sequence comes from Cunninghamia lanceolata, assembly GCA_027924645.1. NCBI lineage: Eukaryota > Viridiplantae > Streptophyta > Pinopsida > Cupressales > Cupressaceae > Cunninghamia > Cunninghamia lanceolata. Next base: position 7,330,759 of record BSBN01000594.1, read on the forward strand.
CACAACTTCATGAATTCTTCTATGTATGAGCTGACATCTAGCTCCTTCTGCTTCAAATTATGTTTTCTCTTATGTAATTAGATATTGTAATCCAATGGAACATAGGCCTTTTTCACCAATACCATCATTCTCTTCCATGTTGTAACTCGGTTCTTTCCCTCTTTCACCCTGTCATCTTGGATGAAATTCCACCAAGTCAGTGCAACTCCTTTCATTTTGGACTGAGCCATCTTTACTCGTTGGCGTTCTAGTATCTCTTCTATCTCAAAGAAATTATTCAAGCAGTCTATCCACTCCATTACCAAATCAGGTTCTATTTTTCCTGTAAACACAGGCAGGTCTATTTTCACATCCATGGTCCTTCTTTCCATGGACTTGAGGGCATTGAGTAAGGGTCTCTGGTCTGCAGGAACCTCTAGCTCTTCCTGCTCTGGGGTCTCCTCTTCATCCCCATCTTCTCGTTCACCAGAGTTTTCTTCCCCTCTCTCCACTCTTTCCCTCAGCTTCTCTAGTTCTTCCTTCAATTCCTGATTCTGAGCTCTATCGGCTCTACTCTCTGCTATTTGCTTCTTCACCAAGGCTGTCAATTCAGCATTGGACATCTTTGCTGGAAGAGTGTCTGAGGCTTCTCCTTCCAACATTTTGCTTTCTTCTTCTACTACTAGATGGAACAAATAACTTCAGAAATGAAAAAAAAATTACACTAACCTTTCCCAGAGCTTTCTCTAGCTCTGATACCACCTGATGCAGAGCATATGCTAGCTGAAGCGTGTGAACCAGTTCAAAAACCTCTTGGAGCCTGCAAGACATCCAAAAGAAACTATATCAGCAAGACCTTTGAATTGTCTCACCGAAACATACACACTCTTGCCTATCGGCAAGACAGCCCACCGTTGGTCAGGTTCAATACACCTTCACCTCTCACCGATAAGCACACAACATGAACTTCTCCTTCGGCAGGACTATCCCACTATCTACCCGATGGACAGGTTCAATCTGGAGATTCAACGGATGGGTTCAACCGGCAGGTTCAAACTGGAGGTTCAATGGATAAGTTCACTCGGAAGGTTCAATGGACAGGTTCAACCTTCCCCTTTGGCGAGACTTCTATCTGTCGGCGAACTCTTTAAGTCTCCTGTCGATGCTGTTGATTACACCGATGGACTTGCTGTCGGTAAAACACTAACTATCGGTGACACCTCTATTCCCTCTGCCGATGGTATAATTCACTCCAATGAACTACCAAGACTCCTTATCGGCCAGACCACTTCTCTCTCTCACGTCGACAGCAACGTTGAACCGGTTCAATTCAGAGGTTCAACGCCGAGGTTCAACGGATGGGTTCAACCAGCAGGTTCAAACTAGAGGTTCAATGGATAAGTTCACCCGGAAGGTTCAACCTTCCCCTTCGGCGAGACTTCTATCTTCCTCTCACTGATGATAGAACCATCGGTGAGACTTTCACTGTCGAACCCTCACAGTTTTCTTTCACCGATACCTTGTCTCCCCCCGACGGATTTAACTCATACCATTGTCGGTGAGACTCACCTCCATCGGACCAGCACGATTCCTCCTTGTTGATGCCTGACTCTCACCGATGGATACGGCCAAGACCACACTCGGTGAGACTTTCACCGTCGGGTGAGCCTAGTTTTGACACACCGATATCATTTCTTACGCCGATGGCTTGAATGCAAAATACACCCGCAGGTTATCCCTTATAAACAACAGACACTCAGAACTGATGCTTGAAGTGGTTCTACAATTCTAGCCTTCCATACCTAGAATGAATAAACAAAGTTGGGGAAATTAATCTACAAGTCCATTCCACTGATTTCCCCAGAAATCCGTCAATGGAATGAATTTATCCAGTTAATTTGACCACAAAAGCTCAAAACTAATTTATATACAAACTCTACACAGAATGAACTTCTACACAAAGAATCTGCACAGAATATTTACACAGGATATTTACACAGTATTCAGAATCTGGAAAGGAAATAAATTTTAGAACTTCTATTCTTTCTTCATGTTCAGAAATTACATTCGACTATTCAGAGACCAGACCCCGAAAACTATCCCCGTCCCCTCTACAAAAGGTTTTCCCCTTTTTATCTTTCCCAATGTGAGGGACTGACATTCTCCTCTATTTTTTGGATTTGATCTTTTCAAAATTATAGGTGGAAACCCTTAATCTATTACAAATGACATCTGTTTTACATAAGACAGCAAAACTCTTAAAGCTAAGACACCTTGATTATCTTTCCCTTAATCCCAACTATCAATAAATGTCAAGTTTGGAGTTTACCAACATGAAGTGCTAATAGAGAATGTTACATTTTTGAAGGTGTTATAAGGTAACAAAAAATGTCAAAAACTGTATTAGTCTTCTTCCTCTCCCTCTTGTGTATGTTGATCTAGTTGAAGGGGTGCCCCTGCACCAATTAGTTGGCTCATGTGTCGGCATGTGATTGGATGATGGAGGCCACTCATAAGATGAATTAGCTAGGTTGGTATCTCCCTTGTCAAAGGTAATTAAGTCTTGTTGCATTAGGCTCGCATGGTTTATGTACAAAGGGTCACTTGGAGCTGCATGTGCATCTTGTTGCAAAGGTGGACTTGGGCTCATTTGTACTTGTTGGGGAGGCCATTGATAGTCTTGGCAGCTAGGTGTAATGGTAGGATATGTAGACAAAAGATCTTGAGGTGGGCTTAAAGATGTAGGCATTTGATCTTGTTGGCAAGGTTGACTTGTGCTTACTTGATTTATGTACAAAGGGCCTTTGGGACTTGGATGTTGTTCTTGTGATATCACTTGATTGCCTTGTGGATGGGCTTGGTAGTGCATTGGAACGGTGGCATGAGAGATTGATAAGCTTGAGGTGGATATTCATAGGTTGATGTGGCATTGACTTGGTGGATAGGTGGATTAGGTTGATAGGAAGTGGATGGATATGACATGTGGCAAGATGGATTAAGTTGGGAGTGAATGGCTAAGGATTGTTGTACTTGTCGGGCTTGACTAGTGGCTAAAAGGTGTTGGACTTGGGTTATAAGGTATTGCAGTTGAGGTGATTGGCTTGCTTGGGATTGAGCTTTTTGGATGAATAATTGTAATTTTTCAATGGTGTCTTGGTTTAGGGGTTGTGATCCTTGATAAAAATTTTGGAGGAATCTTTGGAATTTGATTTCTAGGTCTTCTAATGTAAACATTTTGTCAAAGTGTTTGTCTTAAGTCCTTTTTGGCAAGTGCTTGTTTAGGGATTTAGATGATGATGTGAATTATTTGGATGATGTAGATGAAATTAAGTTGGATATGATGTGTGTTGGCTAGGATGAATGTTTACATTGATTTGTTTATGTGTTTGGTGTTTAGAGCTTGATTTGGCAATGTTTAAACAAATGATTATGCATATACACACATGAATCATTCATGCAAGACACATAAGCAAGTTTTTGACTTTGAAAATAAAATGTGATGATTAAGCAAGTGCACATGGAAGACACATCAACAAGCCCTAATGTCTAGTCAAGTGGGTATGGCCAAGTAGCTCTTAGGCTAGATTGCACAAGGTTGACTAAGGAATTGAAAGTGAAATCCTGCGACACATGCGGGAGAAAGGGGTAACCCACCCTTCACATTCATTTCCCAAAGGTATAAAGTTCTTTGGGACTTAGCTAAGAGTGACAAGATTCTAACTCCCAATGAGGGTGTCTTTCGATTCAGCCTCGATTGAGGTTGTCCCTTGGAGTGGTGTGTCTCCAAGTAGGCCTCCTAGATAGGGTAAATAAAAGTAAACCAAGTGCGGTGCTGACACACACTTGATTCACACTCGCAGTTGTTAATTGACCCTTAGAAAATGAGATGTGAGAAAAATAATTCAAGCACTTGTTCTTTTTAGATCCAAAATCCAAATGTGATGGAAGACACTTGTTCATTTTAGTCCAATTTTTGGTGTGATTGCAAGCAAGTTGTTCGTTTTAAACACAAAATCCAAATGTGGTTACAAATAATGATTAAGAGATGAAATATAAAATAAGTGCACCTGATTATATTGCTTTCCAAGTTGTTGTTGTGATTGATCCAAACGCTACTCCAGCTCCTTTGATTCACCTACAAGCCACAAAATCGCAAAATGACCAAGTAAACTTGCATAGAAGATGATTAAGTGAAAAAGATGAAATCTAATAAATTTTGATGAAAATGATTTTATACAGAAAAATGGATTGCATAAACATAAAGTTTAGGAGATTCTAAGCAATTTGAAAAAAAATTCATTGAAATTCGATTAATTTTGCTCAAGTTATGCTCAATTGAAGTTTAATTGCAAGTTTAACTTTGACCAAGAAAAAATGCAGGAAAATGGTATAATCACCTAAAAATTTCTGCACCTTTATGAAGTTCATCCTCCCATCTTTCCAAAGAGTCCTTGTTTGCACAATTTCACCTCCGTATGACCAAGTTATGAGAATTTGAAAAAATTAGCCTCCTTTGGCATGTAGGAAGCACAAGAGGCTAACTGACAGTTTGCACTTGACCACTAAGCAGTTTGATGGTTTTACTCACATGTTGTCATCTATCCTGACGATTAAGGTTTGGTGCAAGTGTTTAATGTTTGAGCAACTATGTTTTAATGCTTGGCAATAAAGTCCGACAGGAGACTTGTCAAACCGACCACGCTGTTAAAGATTGTTAATAGCAAAGCCAACACCTGAAGTCGCTACAAAGACAACAAATTCTGCATAGGTTTGAATGTCGGCCACTGTAATATGGATTGACCAAATATATATATGATCACTTAGTCTTGTTGATTGATGCTAGAGAAACAACTGACTGGGCTGGGAGATTGATGTATAAAAAATGCCACTGCTGGTATAGAAGTGTTCAATAGATACCTATCAAGTCTTGACTATGGGTTGCCGATAGTCCAAAGATGTTGAATAACAAATAAATGCAGTTGTTGGAGATCTCTTTAAACCTATGAAGAAACCATCTTAGAAGACTTTGATCAATACACGTATGACTGGTAACTTGATGGGATGTTTTGTGGAGTCGGTTGGGCGGAGGTCGTGATTTCAGGTGGTGGGGATTCACACAAAGGTGTCGACTGATATGCTGATGGTGCCAACTTAAGATTTGAATGGTGACGAATGAAGTGAAGTTGACAAGATTTGTAAGAAGCTATGACTAAATATTTTGGCAAGTGCTTATCAAGCAGTAGTGGTATTTTTAGGGATGATGACCAAGGGTAAAAGCCAGTGGTGACCTTAGCAACGACAGTGACAAAGATAAGTCAAAATATGACATCGGCGGCATAGAGCGGAGGTAGTGGTGATAGTGACTGAGATGGCAATTTTGCAAAGATCAAATAAAGGGGGATGGAAAAGAATGGACAGTCAACAGGGGAGTCAAAGAAGTTGATAGGGAATTGACAGACCTATCTATGGGAAATGGTAGGCAGAAAGGAGGCGACTAAGACGTGAGAGGCGACAGAGAACTATGGAGTGGCGAGAGTTGATTTTAACTATGGTTGACGGGTTCAAGGTGAAAAGGAGGTTTCTCTAAAGGTTTTAAATGCAGACAGAGGCTATGGATCAGGTAACGGTGAGTTTGAAACAATAGTTTACAAAGCTAGGTGGTAATGTGGATCAACAGAGGAGATCGTAGGATTTGAATGGTAAGCGACAGAGATTTGGGGGTGACCCATTAAAAAGAAAAAGATGGTGACTCAATGTAAATAGAAATGGATAGCATAGATCTCAGCTCCGATGGCAACAACTAAGACCTTGATGGTGATAGTGATTGGCTTGAACGGTGATGATAGTCGATGAGGGTTTTGGGCCTTTAAGCCTGCAAATAAATAAAAGATACCTCAAAGAAAAACATAAATCCTTCGATCATAAAAAGAAACCCTAGATCTAAAAAATTAGACCTACAGCAAAATGAAATGTTAGAAGCTGATGACAACAAAAATGATGCAGAGGCATCCACACTAAAACCTTGATATGCAGCATGGATGTCCGCAACCCTTCATCATCATCATCATATTTCCCTTTACACTGTCAGCATCATCATATTTACTCTGCCGACCGATATCCTCCTGATGACAAGCCTTCGACCCTTCGCCTATCAACAGCATCATCATATCCGACTATCGGCAGCATCATCATATTCGGCAAGCGCGAACATCCTCCTAACGTTCACTGTTCACCTTACCGCCAACCTCTATCTTCACTATCTTCATCATCATGATGTTCAACATCATGTTCGTCAGCAGGATAAAGAACATCCGGTTCCTCCCATATATCCTGATGATGATACTCAACTCACGCACCTTTCCTCCGATGCTTACGTCACCCCGATATCCTAATGACGATTATCCTAATGACGATGACGTCATATGCAGCTCCTCTAATATCCTGCTGCCCGATATCCTGATGACGAATATCCTGATGACGATGACGTCACATACAGTTCCTCAATATCCTGCGGTTGGCCAAACTTAACTTTTTCAGCCCGCGATCAACCTGATCTTCTACCTTATGCCGATACGCTCCTCCTCGGCAACACCTGATGATGATCACCCCAATGCACATTCAACTTATGCAAATGACTGCATCATGCTCAACTCCCTTTACTCAGATGACGCCCGAAGTAACTGCAGGATATACGCAGAAATATCCTGATGATGCCGTTGTAACGAATTTTCCAACCTTAGCGAATTTTCAATTCGCTGATCCTCCTGGGATGACCCGATCTACTCTCAGGGTGATCTTCCAAACTCTAACTATCAGCTCGACCTAGCACATACCCATGCTAGGGTTCTCAACATCTCTCAACGGTGATCCTGCACACCTGCATGCAAACAAACAGAAAAGGAAAACTACCTCCTAACCTATGATACACAGCCATTCCACCGATTCGACGAATCAACCGGTGGAATGGATCAGCGAATCCATGAGACCACCAGATCAGTAACTCGATTTCACAAATGGAGATCAAACAGAAAAGGAACACAAACAGGATCTCTTTATTTGATTTCAAAAGATGCAATACAATATTCAGTCTCTCCTGTCTCTCAGCAAAGCCTGATCGATGATCTAAAACCAACCGATCCTCAAGCATAAATAGGATCTCCTGCGAGTACTACCACTCGACTCCAAGCGGCTGGGAAATCTCTCCAGGCGGCTGGGAGATCCAACCGGACCTACAGCATACAGCTGTCCTAACAAACTAGCTAAAAATAGCAAAGCATGGTCAACATGACCTTATTACATGCATTGGTCTTATCAGACCTTCTTGAAAACATTAACAAGACTCAAAACTAACTAACTGCCTCATGGAGGCCAGCTGTCAGGTAGGTGCTCCTGCACCATACTCCCCAACAGAAAAGAACTCATGTCCCATGAGTTTGGGTTGTGGAAGTCCTCCACCTTTACACTTTGTCATTGCAGTGTTCTGACCTGTTCCAGCTTTGTCCTCTGCTGGCTCTTGGCTGCTCCAAGACTTCTGAACTGTAACTTGCTTTCTTGCAAGTAAATCCTCATGCCTGTCAATGTAGGCCTTTCTCTCACATACCTTGTGTTTGTCAGGTTGTCTGACTAGAACCTCTGTCTAAACTGCCTCTTGAACTTCTGCAATGTTCAACTCTATCTTTCCTTCAACCTTTATAGGACAAACAATAGTCCCAACTATGACAACATCCTTGTCATTCCTCTCAACTGGTTGCTGTTTGCAAACCTGTTTCTGCACCTGTTGCTGACCTCTGTCAGTCAAAACTGAAGCTTTCTTCAACCTGTTGTCCTTAACAACTTCTGTTCCTGCAGTGTACTCAACTGCCTTTATGCCTGCTCCTATAGGCATCTGCACAAATTCCTTCTTTCCCACTAAAATGATTTTGGCTGCCCCCTGTGCTACAGCATCTGCCTGCAATGGCATCAACATAATAGTCTTCCCATCTTTCTTGATGGTGTAGGTATTAGCATACCCATCATACAGTACCCTTCTATCAAATTGCCATGGTCTACCCAACAGTAGGTGACAACATTCCATGGGCAAAATGTCACACAAAACTCTATCATGATATGCTCCAATCTAAAAATCCACATATGCCTGTTCATAGACAAAAAGTGATTGACTATCACTCACCCAAGATGCCTTGTAAGGGTGATGGTGTGGAATCCTTTCCAAATTCAGTTTATCCACCATTTCCTGAGATACCATGTTGTCTGTTGAACCAGTATCAATGACAACCTTACATATTTTACCTTTGCTCTTGCATGTGGTCTTGAAAAGAGCTCTTCTTTGCATCAGATCCTTTGATGCCTGCAAACTAATTATCCTTAGCATCAATGCTTCTCCATCCTCAGGATATGCATAATTGTCAGGCTCCCTATCTCTTTGATAAGTGTTTGAACTCTGCACAGTTTGCTCTACTTTCTCTTCTTGTACAAGTTGTACTCTCTTGTCATTTGTTCTATCATTTCTGGATGATGAACCTTTGCTTTCTGGACATTTGAAAAATGGATGACCAAACTCACCACAGGTGTAACACTTTCCTGAAAATGTAGTAGAACCCCTACCACCTCCAAATCTTCCTTTATTACCTTTCCATCCACCTCTGAAATCAGACTGTCCCTGTCCTTTACCACTGTCTTCTTGACCCTCATTGGTTTGCCTTGTTGTAGGGGCTGCTCCTCTTCCCCTCATATTGTTTCCTCTTCCTCTCATGGACTTATCTTGTCCCCTATTCAGCTTTTCTTCAATCCTGATTGCCATTTGGTAACAATCCTCCACATTCTTAGGGTTAGCTAAAACTAACTCATCCTGTATGTTCAATCTCAAACCAGCCAAGTACCTAGCCACCTTTTCTACCTCATTCTCATGATGACCAGATCTCATACTCAACTTATAAAACTCCTCAGTATATGCCTTCACATCCATTTCCTTCTGCCTTAAAAATTGCAGCTTCTTAAACATCTGAATTTCATAATCCCTGGGCAAGAATTTACCTTTGATCCTTGCTACCATCTTATCCCATGAAGTGATCTTTGACTTCCCTTGTTTCCTTCTCTCAGATTGTACATAATCCCACAATACCAAAGCATGACCTCCTAACTTGGTCTTTGCAATCTTTACCTTCTGATCCTCAGCAACATCTTCACATTCAAAGTGATTATCAAGTGCAGCAATCCAATCCAGCAACTCATCTTCATTCAAACTTCCATTATACTTGGAAACATCAACCTTTACCTTAGGTTTATCACTCTGCACTGCCTTTAACAATTTTGCAAGTCTCTGGTCTTCAGCATCCAGATCTTCAGCTACCTCTTCATACTCTTCAACAGCATCTTCATCTTCTTTAGACTCACTGTCTTCCACTTCCCTCTTTTTGTTCCTTTCCAGGGCTACAAGCCTGGCTTGAAGTGCTTCAGCAAGCTCCTTCATCTTCCTCATCTCTCTGGCATGTTTTTCCTTCATCTCCTGCAATTCCCTTGCAGTACCACTACCTTTTGGAGGCATTTTGTCAACCTCTCACTACTCTACCTCTATCCTTTCGGTGACAGAATCAACACACAACAGCCCAGACCTTTTGCTGAGCTCTGATACCACTATGATGCAGAGGCATCCACACTAAAACCTTGATATGCAGCATGGATGTCCGCAACCCTTCATCATCATCATCATATTTCCCTTTACACTATCAGCATCATCATATTTACTCTGCCGACCGATATCCTCCTGATGACAAGTCTTCGACCCTTTGCCTGTCAGCAGCATCATCATATCCGACTATCGGCAGCATCATCATATTCGGCAAGCGCGAACATCCTCCTGACGTTCACTGTTCACCTTACCGCCAACCTCTATCTTCACTATCTTCATCATCATGATGTTCAACATCATGTTCGTCAGTAGGATAAAGAACATCCGGTTCCTCCCATATATCCTGATGATGATACTCAACTCACGCACCTTTCCTCCGATGCTTACGTCACCCCGATATCCTGATGACGATTATCCTGATGACGATGACGTCATATGCAGCTCCTCTAATATCCTGCTGCCCGATATCCTGATGACGAATATCCTGATGACGATGATGTCACATGCAGTTCCTCAATATCCTGCGGTTGGCCAAACTTAACTTTTTCGGCCCGCAATCAACCTGATCTTCTACCTTATGCCGATACGCTCCTCCTCGGCAACACCTGATGATGATCACCCCAATGCACATTCAACTTATGCAAACGACTGCATCATGCTCAACTCCCTTTACTCGGATGACGCCTGAAGTAACTGCAGGATATACGCAGAAATATCCTGATGATGCCGTTGTAACGAATTTTCCAACCTTAGCGAATTTTCAATTCGTCGATCCTCCTGGGATGACCCGATCTACTCTCAGGGTGATCTTTCAAACTCTAACTATCAGCTCAACCTAGCACATACCCATGCTAGGGTTCTCAACATCTCTCGACGGTGATCCTACACACCTGCATGCAAACAAACAGAAAAGGAAAACTACCTCCTAACCTATGATACACAGCCATTCCACCGATTCGACGAATCAACTGGTGGAATGGATCAGCGAATCCATGAGACCACCAGATCAGTAACTCGATTTCACAAATGGAGATCAAACAGAAAAGGAACACAAACAGGATCTCTTTATTTGATTTCAAAAGATTCAATACAATATTCAGTCTCTCCTCTCTCTCAGCAAAGCCTGATCGATGATCTAAAACCAACCGATCCTCAAGCATAAATAGGATCTCCTGCGAGTACTACCACTCGACTCCAAGCGGCTGGGAAATCTCTCCAGGCGGCTGGGAGATCCAACCGGACCTACAACATACAGCTGTCCTAACAAACTAGCTAAAAATAGCAAAGCATGGTCAACATGACCTTATTACATGCATTGGTCTTATCAGACCTTCTTGAAAACATTAACAAGACTCAAAACTAACTAACTACCTCATGGAGGCCAGCTGTCAGGTAGGTGCTCCTGCACCAAAAAACCAACGATTTTGCACAAAGAGACCCCTTCGCAGGTCGTACGGATCCATACGGCACGACCTGCAAGCTAAAAAAATTTCAAATTTTTTCAAAAATTTCAGTCACTGAAATTAGGCAAATTTATAGTCAAAATTTATGGAAATGGCCTCCTGATCACAATGGTGCAATCGATTTTTTCCCAGGATGCAACTTGCAATAGTTCACTCCCAAATTTTGCAAATCTTGACAAAACTAGGGTTAGAGAAATACAAATTTTTGCTACAAAAGCCTACAAAATCCAACTTTACAAAAATAACTTACAAAAAGATGTTAAATCAAGGATGTGGGTCCCACTGGGTGTGCCAAAATGTATATCAAAAAATTTGGATTTGCAAATGGAAATGATCAAACAATGAAATGTATTACCTAATCCAAATCCTTCAATATCTCAAATAGATAGATGCAAGATAGCTTGATTGATTGATCGCTTTATTGTGTTGATTGCTCAATTATGCAGCATAACATTGATAGGGAGATAGATGATGGATGATTGATGGAAGATAGATGCAAGCTAGATGGATTGAAGATGATGGATGAGGGCTTGAGATGAAAATTCGGCAGGGTCAAGTTACATGAAGAAGAATGCTCTTCAAATGGCTCAAGAGAGGCTTGCTTTATAGGATTGGCTTGGTCGGTTGATTGATTTGGCTTGGATCAATTAGGGTTTAGGATGAAATGGATGGATAGGATTAAGTTAGGTTTCCTTGCACATTAAGAAATTGTAGTCATGTGACATGTGTCAAAGGAAATAGGTCTCATGTGTGATTGTGTACACAAAAAGTACTACATGTGATTGTGTACATAAAAAGTATTTTAAATGAGTTATATTACAACACATGATTAAGGGGAAATGGACAAGTGTCAAGGTGAGATGAAAGGTCATGTGACTTAATTCAAATTAAATATTTGAATTAATTGGGATATAGTTAGGAAATTAATTAAATAAATAAGATTTTATTTAATTAATTAGGTAGATGAATAGGATGGGATAAGATATGATGTGGAAATTAATAATAAAATTTATTTAATTAATTGGCTAAGTGGGATTAGGATGGGAATTAAGATGGGATTATTATGTGAAATTAATTAAATAAATAAGATTTATTTAATTAATTGGCTTAATGGGATAAGTGGGATTAAGAGTGGGATAGGACAAAATGCTACATGATGTCTAGGATAATGTTTTGGGACAATTTTGGGTGTCTACACATTCTTCTCTAGAAATATGATGGAGCAGTCTTTAATCCAAACAGCATAACATTCCATTCATAGAGACCTTGAGGTACAGAAAATGTCATTTTATACCTATCTTCTTCTTTAACTTTTACTTGCCAAAATCTTGGTTTGCAGTCAAACTTGGAGAAAATCCTCTTAGATGTTGCTCAAGATTCTAATAAAATCTAAACTAAATGGGATTGGATAGTTAAAAGGAAGAATGATATCATTTAAAAGATTATAATTTATATAAAGTTTTTTCTTACCTCTCTCATTGTACTCTTTTATTTACCAAGAAGGTGAGACAACTGAAAGGACTTTTACTTTCTCTGATAAAATATCCACTGAGGAGTTCATTCAGATGTTCATCCATTTCATGGACCTCAGAAGGACTCGTTAGATATGTTGGTTCAAAGGGATCACATTCTAACAATATGGTTTTATCTTGATCTCACATTCTTCATGATCCTTAGACCATAATTGTAGAGGATTGAAACTGCAACAATCTGCTTCAAAATTGGTTTTGATTGATTCCATCAATAATGGTGGTTTCTGAATCTAGAGACTTGCTCTATCTTTTCTTGGTTGATTTTTATTACCTTCTTTTTTGTCAAACTTAAAATTAACAAGTTTGAGTGTAGGAATCTTGATCTGTCCATCTTCATGTCTCAAGGAGACTTCATGAGTTCTTAAAATGAAGGGTTCATATTTTGTAGGGAATATGGTGCAGGAGCACCCCTACAAGACAGGATATAGGTTCATTGTCCGCATGACAGGACATTAGTCTATTTTTAGCATGTTTGACTTCATAATGTAATAAGGTCCATTGGACCAATGCATATGTATTAGATCAGCCTAGGAGAGTGTGCAGGCAGTTAGAGCTCGTGATCAGGTAGTATGAGCTGTCCTCTCCCAGCCGCTTGGAAGCTCCCAGCCGCTGGGAATCGAGTTGGTAGTACTCGTAGGATATTGCTATAAATAACTCAGATCAGTTAGGGTTTGAGATCATATCAGAGAGTAGGGGAGAGTAGTAGTTATGTTATGTTGTACTGGTGATTGAGTGAGATCCAGAGATCAGTCCAGACATTGTGAAACATTGTTGTTCGATAGTATTGTAGAAACAGGACATTTGTGTTTCATCTAAATAAGATCTCATCAATTGCATTATCTGGTTTATCAGCTGTTTATGTTTTGATTTCTGTTCTAATTACAGGTTAATGGATACTTTCAACCCTTCCACCAGTTGAGTCTGTGAATCGGTGGAATGGTCATGCATGTTAGTTTAGGTTGTATTTTAGTTTTCTGTTTATGCATTTCATTGTGTGGGAGATCGATTGGTAGCATGCTATGAATCAACCTAGCATCCTCATGTGCTAGGATTTAGGAAGATAAACTGTTAAAGTTTGATCTGAAGATGATCCGGCCCGATCATCATGTTTTCTTTGTAAAATTGTGCGGTTCTGTGAGTTTGCATGCAGCTGACGGATATACAGGGATCTACATGTGCTTTTCCAAACGGAGTGAATCGTATCGTCATCTGCGAGTATATCGCTATCCGGATCAGGTTATGAAGCTGACGAAGACTGTATGTTTTGAATGCATCAGGATGATATAAGTTGGATATATACTCAATGTGTATATCATCGTCAAGATCATCTTTCATGTGTATCCATCGTCTGCATATCACTATCGCATGCAGGAGTGAAAGTTCACTTTTTGGCTAAGGACCGGAAAGGTCATCATCAGGATATTGAAAAGATCACCGGATATTCATTATCATGTTGCGGAGGATATAAGTGTCTTATATCCTGTTGACATCATCATCAGGTGCATTGACATCATCATCGGGTGCAAGTGACATCATCGTCATCAGGATATTGCGAATATCACCCTATGCAAGTTTATCCTGCTGTCGCTAAGTGTTTTGGCATCAGCGTAAGTCATCGGCATAAAGTTGAGTATCATCATCAGGATGTTTCAATATGACCGGATAAGTCATATCCTGATGCTGTTGTTTGAGTAGTCAGATATCGAGGTGACGTAAGCATCGAAGGAAAGGTGCGTGAAGTTGTCGTCATCAGGATATATGGGAGGAACCGGATATTTTATATCCTGCTGATGAAGATGAGGTCGAACATCATGATGATGAAGATAGAGTTTGGCGGTAAGATGAACAGTGAACATCAGGAGGATGTTTGTGCTTGCCGAATGTGATGATGCTGCTGATAGTCGAGTATCATGATGCTGCTGACAGGCGAAAGGCGAAAGGTGATAATGAAGTGAACAGTAGTTAGCAGGAGGATATTTCGTGTCTCTTCGAAATATGATGATGCTGTCTGTGTTAGCAAGAAATGTGATGATGATGATAAGCCGATAGGTATTACATACTGCATGTCCAGGATTTTAACATGCTGGTTGTGTTAATGACTCCTCCTTCCCATTTGTAAGCTTCTGTTGCGTTTCCTCTGCATCAGAATAGGTATCCTAGCAAAACATCATCTTCAAGTGTATTATATTCAATGAATTCTATGACAAATTGTTAGTGTAGGTTTTTATTTCCTAGTGGGTTATTTATTTTTCCCTATATTCCTAGGTTTTTCCTACACTTCTATTAATCTCACTTAGGTTAATAAAGTATGCTTAATTAGATGAGAGGATTATGAAGTGTCACCTTCCTACATGTGAGCATCCATTAGCTATCTTGGGAAGATGCTTTGCTATCTTTAGTCTAATAGATGGTTGCTCCTCATTGGTTAGTGTTGCCACCTCCTCCCTCTCCCTGGTCTATATAAGCATGCTACCTAGCTTGTATTTTGTATATTTTGCTTTTGCATCCTCTTAATGCAATTTTGCTTCTAGCATTTACATTACTCTCTTGGAGACTAACTCTGTGTTGCTATTTTGATTTCTTAACATTTGCATTCATAGTTTAGATATCTATTTGTTTGCACTAGTTTTCTGGGTTAATTATCTTTTTAGATTTTAACATGGTATTAGAGCTATTCTATGTGCAAGGATAGATTTTATTTTCCTTATTTGAGAGATTTAGGGGGCTAATAAATCTTATTTAAGTTTTTTGAAAAACCCAGTATACTCTTCTCTTGCATCTTCGAATGATCTGGAGAATCAGAAAAGTTTGACGGAAACATTTTAATCTTTGGGGTTTGCACATGTGTTTTATGAAATCTAAGTGATTGCAATATTTATGGTTATATTGACAGTATTTCTAGCTATTCCAACACATCCAGGAGGCTTGAGAAAGTCAAATTTGGCTTTCATTTCACCAAAATCAGAGATCGTCATACACAGTTGCGGAACTAGGGTTTCAAGCTCAAATCTGACAACCAGCTTGTATATTTGGTGTTTTCAATCAATATTGCAGGTTCCAACATGCCATTGCTTATCTTAGGTAGTTGATTCAGCCTTTGCATGTCATTTTTTGGTTGCTAGGGTCTTTTTTTGTTGCTAAAGGCGTTATTTAAATTGAATCAACATCTTCTGTACATCAAAAAGAAAAATGCTTTCTGGGTTTTATTTGCAGCATAGAAAAACCATCTAGGTATGTTTTAGTTTTTGCATGCAACTCATATATGTTTCTAAAAGAAACTCAAAAAGCTACAGCAGGACCCCTCTCCGTTAGCAGTTACAGATTTGAAGGTAGTTTTAAAATGCTCCGTTTGTGCTCATATGGACTCCGTTTCTTGAGAATTTTTTTTTTGGTTATTTTTTCGTGCTCTATGCATTAGTGTAGTTGTTTTTTGATTTTGATGTAGAAAATTTCAAGAAATTATAGATTCTCACCCATGACACTGCAAAGTTCTCATTTTGGGAACTTCGGAGGATCATAACTTTCACATACGACCTCGTATCAAGGTGATTCTTTTTTTAAAGTGCATGATTTTTTGAGTAGATCGCAGTGGTGCTGTTTATTTCTCTGGGTATGTGCCAAAGTTGTATTTTCAGCATATGCTCTTTGTCAGGGTTTTGTAATGCATTGAAATCAAGACCACTTAGTATTTCTTGCTAGTGGTAGTTGTAAACGCACTAATATAAAGTGCCAAATCATATTTTCTTGGGGGGGTTCTTTGATTGAGTGAAAAGGGGGGGGTTGTCTTGGTAGTGTTCTCTTCTTTTCAGCATTTACTTTCTGCATTTCTTCATCATGGATCAAACAACTGTGCCCATCCTAACTCCATACAACTACTTTGAGTGGAAATCACACATGACAATTCACTTAAGGAAAGCTGGATTACATAGGATAACAATGGGACTTGAAACTGAACCTGCTAAAGATAAAGATAAGCCTAAGTGGTTTAACAAATGTGATGAGGCATATGGAACATTGTGTTTATCTATTTCTCCTGATTTTCTCTTTCACATTGAGTCTTTAAATTCACCGAATGAAATCTGGACACAGCTAGAAATACTATTTGGCACACAAGATTCAATGAGGGGTCATATGTTAGAAAATAAACTAATTAGTTTAAGTCCATGCAATTTCAACACAATCTAGGATTTCTTCACAAAATTGAAATCACTAAGGCTGTAATTAAAACAATGTGGAATTGAAAAGAAAGATGAACAATTGATTCTCAATATTCTCTCTAAGCTAAGTTTAGAATATTTTGTGTTTGTTTCTACCTTCTATGCTACTAAGGGTGCACTTGGTACTCAATCCACCATGCCATCTTCAGAT
This sequence comes from Cunninghamia lanceolata, assembly GCA_027924645.1. Taxonomy (NCBI): domain Eukaryota; kingdom Viridiplantae; phylum Streptophyta; class Pinopsida; order Cupressales; family Cupressaceae; genus Cunninghamia; species Cunninghamia lanceolata. The sequence continues at coordinate 7,347,729 of BSBN01000594.1, forward strand.
GATTTTGCTATCTTTCTCCCTTGGAAACAAGATAAGCTAATCCAGGTGGGCACTCTTAAGTCCTCTACGTCACATGCCCTGGTAGCCAACCAAGGCACAAAAGAACAGAAATTACAAAGTAGTAACAACGAGAATAAGGATAAAAAATAAAAGAATAGCAAGGAGAAGAAGGATCAAATACCAGTTGCTTCAAAAGCAACTAATGAGACCCAATCTTTCAAGGGTGACAAGCCTAAGAAAGAGAAGGTCCAATGTGCCTATTGTAAAAGACCCGGTCATGATGAACATAAGTGCTTGAAGAAACAAATTGATCACTTGACACACATTCTTGAGAAGAATAATATCAATGTTCCTGAATCTATCAAACAAAGTTCAAATGAGGGGTCTGACAAGGCAAAAGAAAGTAGCAAGGGGAAAGGAAAAGGCAAGGCCCTTGTAGCAGTTGCTTCTTCACCATCCACTTGGGTTCTTGATTTGGGTGCTTTGCACCACATGGCTTCATCTAAGGAAGAGCTTGCATCTTTGGAGCCGTGTACTATGCCTTCTATTTTGATGGGTGATGACACTCCTGTTGAGGTGTGTGGGAGAGGGTCTAATAATGTGGTGGATGGCACATTCTGTGATGTTCTTTGTGTGCCCTCATTATCAACTAATCTCCTATCAGTATACTAGATCACTCACATAGGTTCAGGCAAGCGGGTTGAGTTCACTCCTGATTCAGTGGAGATTCATGAGTTGTACAGTGGTTCTACAGTTGTAGTTGGGAGAGTAGATCATCAGTCATGGCTCTATCTATTTTCTCACTTTGTTCCTGATCCTCCTTCGACTATTTTACTCACTCATTCTGATGATGTGAGTAGATTATGGCATGAGTAGTTTGGCCATCTTAACGTCTGCTACTTGCAGCAGCTCAACCAATAGAGCATGGTCATAGGGTTGCCTTCAGTTTAATTATCAGCTGGTGTTTCCCAAGACTAAATTCTTGGTAAGCATCCTAAGGAAAAGTTTGACAAAGGTAAGGCATTGAGAGCTTCACAAATATTGGAGTTAGTTCACAGTGATTTGGCTTGTCCATTCTAGCATCCTTCATTCAGTAGGGCTAGATATGTCCTTACATTCATTGATGACTTTTCTTGATATACTTGGGTGTACTTTCTCAAACAGAAGTCAATGGTATTTGATCATTTTCAGGACTTCAAAACTTTTGTAGAGAAGAAATCTAGGAAAGCCATCAAATTTTTGACAATGGTGGTAAGTATGTCAACCATCGGTTTGAGAGGTTTTGCACTTCAGAGGGGATTGACTTGTAGCATTTAGTTCCATACAATCCTCAGTAGAACGGTGTTGTAGAATGGAAGAATAGGTCCTTGAAGGAAATAGTGAACTGCATGATTCACTCCAAATCTCTTGCACCACAGTATTAGGTGGAGTCCATTAACTGTGCTTGTTATATCCAAAACCGTGTTCCTCACTGAGCCTTGAAGGGAGTCACTCTTTTTGAAGCTTGGAGCGGTTGGAAACCATCAGTTAAGCACTTTCAAGTTTTTGGTTCTCCTACATGGGCCCACATTCCTGTAGAGAAATGCAAGGCCTTGGATCTGCAAAGCAGACCTTGCATATTTGTAGGTTATCCTAATGGTGTGAAGGGTTATTGGTTGCTCCACCCTACTACACATGAGTTGTTCATTGAGAGGAGTGTTCAATTTGAGGAAGGCTCTTCGAGCTCACTTTTTATCACTTCTCCAACTCCTACTTTGACATTGGAATCATTTGGGATACATGACAGATCTTTTGATGAATTAGATTCACCTAAGCGGTCTTCTACCTCCACTTCCGATGCAGAGAGTGATTTAGAGGACTCACCTCCTTCCTCTCCTAGTCATCATTCAAAGGTTGATGATTCTCCTCCAAATTATCCATCTTTCGGTCCACTTTGGGCTAGACAGACCTTGTAGTCTGCAGGTGATTGGGTTGGGGATCCATCAAATACCAGGCAGACTCATTCACAGTTCCATGATGCTCCACATGTCTTCATTGTTACTACCTCAGATCCACAGTCTTTTCATGAGGCTTCTGGTATTCCTGAGTGGGATACAACTATGCAGGAGGAGTATAGTTCCTTGAGTAGGAACCACACTTGGGATCTTGTCCCTCTTCCTAAGGGAAGAAAACTTGTTCGATGTAAGTGGATCTATTGGACAAAATTTGTAGCAAATGGGTTGGTTGACAAGCATAAGGCTTGCTTGGTTGCCAAAGGATTCTCCTAGGTTCCTTGGATTGACTACTCTGAGACTTTTGCGCTAGTTGTCTGAATGAATTCCATCTGACTTGTTCTTGCCATTGCTATAGCCAATTGTTGGGAAGTACACCAGATGGATGTGAAGAGTTCTTTTCTTCATGGTGACCTTTAGGAGGTGATCTACATGGAGCAACCATAGGGGTTCATTCAGGATTCTTCACTTGTGTGTCATCTTTAGAAGTCTCTCTGTGGCCTCAAATAGGCTCCTCAGGCCTGGTATGCCAAGATGGACTCCTTCCTTCTATCAGTTAGGTTCACTCGGTGCCATTCTGATCCTAATCTCTACATTCTACAGTAGGATGATTCACTCCTATTTCTAGTTCTATAGGTTGATGACTTGTTGATCATAGGGAGTTCTTCATCCACCATTGGGGCTATCAAAACTGCCTTCATGACAAGTTTTTGATGACTGACTTGGGCTTGTTGTATTACTTTCTCAAGATTAAGATCTACCAGTCTACTTCCGGGATCACCATCACATAGTCCAAGTATGCTCTAGATTTTCTCTCAAGGTTTCATATGGCTGACTACAAGCCTACTCTGACTTCCTTTCTTTCTGGAGTCAAACTTGAGGCTCAATGTTCTTCTCCACTTGTTGATGGAATTTTGTACCGACAGCTTGTTGGGAGTCTCATTTATCTAACTCATACGAGACCTGACATTTCATATGTTGTAGGCATGGTCTCTCAATTCATGCAGGAGCCTCATGAGTTGCACTGGAAAGTAGCCAAGCGGATCCTTTACTACATTCAAGGTACTCATAGTTTTGGGATTCACTATGCAGCGGGCATTGAGCTTGACTTGCTGGGCTACACAAATTTAGATTGGGCAGGAGATTCTCAGGATCGCAAGTCTACTTCTGGTTACAACTTCTCACTTGGTTCAGGTCCTATTTGTTGGTCGAGCAAGAAGCAGTCTACTATTTCTCTATCTTCTACTAAGGCCAAGTATTAGGGAGCTATGAATGCCACCACTGAGGCTATTTGGCTTCAAAATCTTCTCACTAAGTTTGGTATCCAGATCAGACATCCATCAGTCATATTTTGTGACAACCAAAGTTCCATTTAGATCTCACAGAATGTAGTCCATCATCAACAGACCAAACACATTGAGGTCCACATGCACTACATCTAGGAGCTCATCCATGGGCATGTCATCGACCTTCGCTACTGTCTAACTTCCGAGCAGGTTGCTGATATCTTCACCAAACCCTTCATTGAGAGCAAGTTCCTTCATTTGTGAGCTTTGCTAGGGGTACGGGATGCTTCATCTTTTGGGGGGCTTCTTCCTCTCACTCAGATTCTTGACTCTCTACTTTGGGGGGGTCTCTTCTCTCTCTATTTTGAGGGGGGGGCTTTTTTCTCTCTTTGGGGGGGAATTTTATGTACATGGGTACCTCGTCAGGCTTGATTTGCTGGGACCCATTTCTACATCCACCTAAGCTTCACTTATGGGGGGGTGTTCGTGTATTTTTTAATTTCCTAGTGGGTTATTTATTTTTCCCTATATTCCTAGGTTTTTCCTACACTTCTATTAATCTCACTTAGGTTAATAAAGCATGCTTAATTAGGTGAGAGGATTATGAGGTGTCACCTTCCTACATGTGAGCATCCATTAGCTATCTTGGGAAGATACTTTGCTATCTTTAGTCTGATAGATGGTTGCTCCTCATTGGTCGGTGTTGCCACCTCCTCCCTCTCCCTGGTCTATATAAGCATGCTACCTAGCTTGTGCATTCATAGTTTAGATATCTATTTGTTTGCACTAGTTTTATAGGTTAATAATCTTTTCGGATTCTAACACAAATTTCTTACCTTGAATTTCAATTATCACATCTTGAGCGTATCTTCCCATTTGAATCTGCTCACCATTAATTGCATATCCTTTGGGAAGATCAGGCCTAGGCTTTCAGAATTTAGGAGGTATTGCCTTTGGTTAAGCAAAGCTTCTGGAAGAACTAGAATACAGAAAAGTGTCCATAGGGATTTTCTTAAAACCAGGAAAGCAAAGATCAATTCTAATATATGTACAATTGTTAGAAAGATATATAGCTTTAGCAGGATCTTCCATTTTAGTTGGTTCTCCTATTTTGGAACTGGAACTTTCTAAAGATGGTTCCTGTTTGCTATTGTCTTTGTTCTCAGTAGAAAACAAAAAGTCTCTAATTTCCCCGATTGAAGCATTGAGATTCCTTATCTCTCTTTTTTGTTGTTGGATGAAACCTCTAACTTCTGCTAAATCCTGAGCAATATAATCAAGTTTAGAACACAAACTATTGAAATTAGAATATTGATCCTTGGACCTGTGGGATTCCTTTTTCTTGGGAGATGGAGGAGGAGATGCAGGTTTCTTCCATCGTGGATGTTTATAACCATGGGAAGAAGAGGATGGTTTTCTTTTATTAAGTTGTGACTGGGGTTCTTTTTTTCTACTTCCCATTCTTTGATCTTTTTGAGTTGTTGTTTGACAACAACTTTTCTTTCTTCTTTGTTTCCTACCATCCTGTATGGATCTTTTGCTTTTTCCTTGTCTATTTTAAATTGGAGATATTTAATCTCTTTTTTGAGCAGTCTTTTGATAGTTGATTCATCTTGTTGTTCATTTGAAGAAGAGTCAAATGTGTTAGATTTTGATTCTGACTCTGAGGATGTAATGTGAACTGTCTTATGATTATCTCAAGCCATGGAGAATTGTTTTGGAATGACTTCCAGTAATTCATAAATTTTCTCATCATTAAACTGAGTGAATGCTTCTTCAATTTCCAAGATATCCCATTTTCTAGCATGATCTTCTACTTGGAAAGCTGCATAAACTTTTGTACCAGGATTCAGTTTTCTAGGATAGTTAGTTGCATAGTGAGGTCCTTTACAAATAAAACACCTAACAGGTCCTTTTCTTGTAATTTTATTCTTTTTAAACACATATTTTGGGGCTTGTCTTCTTTTGAAATACCTTTTGTTAACAAGAGCCAATCTAAACCTCTTTTTATACCCAAATTTACTTTTCTTGAATGGATATTCCATATCAAACACCTGAGACTTGCACCTTTTGCAATGACAATGCTTACCACATGATTTATTTTTAAATCTTCTCACCTATTAGAAATCTTTAATTTAATTGATTACTGGTAGATTGCAATATTCTTTTAGGTTACAAGAAGAATTAAATTCTTCTTTATTAGCATTGAGGACTCCTAACATGCACCTAGTGTCTAACTTGTAGCTAATGAGAGTTTTTATCTTAGTAAATATACATTTAGCTATAGTAGTCTTTTTCCTATCAATAATATAATATTTAGCCCAGCTACCTAACTCACAAGGGAGAGAATTCAAATAGAGATTTTTGTGGTAAGATCATGATATTTTTGTGCTGCTATCATGTATTTTTCAAATACCAAATTATAGTCATGCAATTTTCCCAAATTATTTAAATGTAATTGATATAATATTTTTTTTGCCTCTAAAATATCATTTCGGTGATCACCACAAAACAATTCTATCAAAATTTATTTTAGTTGGGAGAAACCTTCTGCTGAAATTTTGTTTCTACCCATATCTACCTCCTTAAATATTGCTTCATCTGGGGGGTTTGGGTAATAGTGCCATTGTCTGGTAGGGTATTCCACCAATCTCTGAGTCTGCCAGACATTAATCTAACAACATACAGAACTTTAGCACCATTAGTCCAACTTTGTCCTCTTATGTCAAAGAAATTTTTTAATGTGTCACACCAGGTGCATATAGTATCATATGGGTCAACAATTTTATCAATGTTTAAGATATATCTAGATGTAGCATATGATCTCATTTGTTCTAGCTTGGGATTTTCAATTGTTGTATCTCTCATTTCAAGATCAAAGTTATCACCAATAGATGTATGGCTTGACATTTGGTATACCTCAAAATATACTAGGATTCAATTTTCTAGGATAGTTAGTTACATAGTGAGGTCCTTTCCAAATAAAACACCTAACAGTCTATCCTGCAATTGGTCCATTAATGTTTTCAAGTTTTCAAAGAAATTGGTAATGGTTTGAAAACATCTTTCCAATCTTAAATATGTATTTGCTCCTTCAAATATTTTTAATGAAGATTCTAAAATATATACTTCATTGTGATTTGTTGGATCTTAGCAGTCAATCATGGTAGATAGTAGACCACTGAGTGTTCCTATTTTTGTGGGAAATAAGCTTCCAATTGAGTAGTGTCCTATGACACCCACAGAGATGGAGGATATTGCTCATGTTCCTTATGCCAATGTAGTTGGGAATTTCATTTATGTTATGGTTTGTACTGACCAGACATTGTTCAAGTAGTGGGAGTCTTGAGTCGCTTTATTATTAATCTTGAACAAGATCATTGGTACTCAATTAAGAGGGTCTTCAGATATTTGTGAGGTACCTTAGAGTAGTCTATTTGTTATATGACTCAAAAATTTCATTTCTTGATCTAGTTCATAAACTCCTTCATAAAGTATACTGATAAGTAATCTAAGATCATCCAACCATTTGTTGAGGAAATAAATAGAAATAATTGGGTCAAGAATATCTGGAGTCAGTTGAGACACAATAATGGTGTCATAATTTTTAGGATTTATTAATTCTTGATAATCTAGGCAATCATCAATTAATTTTGTCATCATTGAAGTTGGTTCTACCATTGAAGTCATTTCTCCTATTAGAGAATCTGCTAATGGATTATTATCACCTTTAATCCATTCTATATCAAAATCATAGCTCATAAAATCAAAATACCAACATGCATTTCTCCCATGAGCAAGATATCCTAACATGCAATGCTTGTCTAACTTGTAGCTAATGAGAGTTTTTAACTCAACAAATGTACATTTAGCTATAATAGCCTTTTTCCTATCAATAATATAATCTTTAGCCCAACAGCCTAACTCATAAGGGAGAGAATTCAAAAAGAACTTTTTTGTTGTAAGATATGATATTTTTGTGCTACTATCATGTATTTTTCAAATTCTAAATTATATTCATGCAATTTTCCCAAATTCTATAACTACAATGAATATAATATTTTTCCTACCTCTAAAGTATCATTTCGGCGATCACCACAAAATAAATCTATCAAAATTAATTTTAGCTAGGAGAAACCTTTTGCTGAAATGTTGATTCTACCCATATCTACCTCCTTAACTATTGCTTCATCCGGGGAGATTTTGGTAATAGTGCCATTGTCTAGTAGGGAATTCCACCAATCTCTAAATTTGCTAGACATTAATCCAATAGGTAATAAAATTTCTTTCAAAAGAAGACAAGCCCCAAAATATGTATTTAAAAGAATAAACTTTCAAGAAAAGGACATGTTAGGTGTTTTATTTGTAAAGGACCTCACTATGCAACTAACTAATTTGCTCATCATTAAAGTGAGTGAATGCTTCTTCAGTTTCTAGGATATCCCATTTTCTAGCATGATCTTGTGCTTGCAAAGTTGTATAAACTTTTGCACTAGGATTCAGTTGTTGCATGTGTTGTCAATTATGTCAACAAGTTGTAGTGCGGAAGGCATACTATTGCACGTGATGTCAAGGGAGCAGATCAAAGGAGAGATAAGAGATCAGTATCATCTATAAGAAATCATACCTTATCTTCTGAAGTTCATGCATAAGTTCATGATAAGTGTATGCTATCAATATCTTTGATGTGTTGTGTTATACTGTTTGAGCTTTGTTGTATTTGGATGATATGAAATCATACTATTTGGCATTGGATGAAAAAGGTTGCAGAAAGTTAGAAAATTTGTCTAAGTGTTTGTTTAGTCAGGAAAGGTGTCACAGGCTCAAAAGAATGTACCGTATATCTTTGCAAATAAAGATATGGGTCTATAGATTGAAAGATAGCTAGACATTACTACAAGGTATCTCTAGTTCAAATTTGAGATCATGAAGTCTGCTGCAAAGTGAACTTTAGAGTTAACAGAGTGAAGGCAGTGTTGATATAGAGTAGTTTCAGTCACAAAGGTTCAGGAGATTGCTTCGCACTTCTCTGCAGATAAAGATATGCATTGTGGTTTCGAGGACAACTAGATATGAGTAAAAGGTATGCATGTTTCAAATTTCAAATGATAAAGTGTACCGCAGAAGCTTTTCTTGAGTCAGTTGTGGAAGACAAGTCTTGTTGCTGGTTAAGGTAAGTAGAGGGAGATAGTTGAAGCCACTGCATTTCACCACACATTACTATTTGGCTTAGCTAATGGAAAGACAACCTCACTTGGTCATTTGTATTCCTTAGTTCAAGTTTCATATGTCTTTGTTTACCACAAGTATGACTTTCAATGTTTTACATCAAGATTGTGTAAGCAAAGTGTGTTAAGGATACAGGCATCAGTGTTCAAGTGTTTGCACCAGCATGAAATAGCTTGAAATGATTAAAGGAGTATATAGGGATGACTTTCAAGTCATATAATGTTTATTGTGTGGTCCACATGATGTAATCTTGTCTCCTCTAATACCGCTTTAGGTCTAGAGCTAATGAATAGAAGGTTAAGTGTTTGCTAGGTTGACTTGTTGTATGTTGATGATTAAGACGTGTGTTTGGAAGTGTACACCAGCATAGAAGAATGTACTAAGGTAAATAGGTCTTGATTATCTCTTGGTTTGAACTATATTGGACTTCTACTTACTGCAAATGTTTTGGATGTCAACTTGTTGTGGCCATTGCATGTTTCATGTTACACATTTCATCTTGGTCAACAAAGGAGAAAGTTTTTGAAGCTTGTGGATGATATAAATGTAAGATCAAATTTGTTAAAGGATGAAGGCGATGTATGTTGTATGTTAGCTATGATAATGTGTGAATAAATTAACCGTAGAAGTAGTTTTAATGATGAAATATGGAAAGGATCAGTTTATTTAATGTGATGTTACTATGGAGGTAATTGAGAGAGTTGTGATGATAGAGAAGTGTATCTGAAGGTATTTTGATGTTATGAAGCTTGATATTGTGATTGTACAAAGATGGTATAATTGTGTAGAGTTTGGAAAGGTCACCAGAAGGTTGAAACAGTCAGTTTTGGTGAAAGAATCATCTGATTCGGATAAGTATTTTGTTACAAAGGTTGAAGCCTCTTTTTGTAAAAGTTGCAAGTGTTGTAGCACTTCAGCGAGTTGCAGCTTCTTTTGGGTTGTAGCCCATAAATGTTAATGTAATCCTATTTTTATTTGTGAGGCTGGTGTAGACACCTAAAAATGTCTTCACCATCTAACCAACCTCCGATATCACCAAACACATCACTTTCTCTTCTAATTATTTAATTAAATTTTTATTTAATTAATTATTGTTAGAATTAGTCTGGACAACTGAGAGGGGGGATGAATCAGTTTTCCCAAAACTTTATCATTTGCAACAATATCACTTAGAACTGATTAAAACAATTAAAGCATGAATCATCAACACATGAGCAGAAACGAATAAACACACATGACACAATGATTTTTAACATGGAAACCCAGTTAAGGGAAAAACTATGGTGGGGGTTAACCCACAAAGATTATACTCTATTAAAAGTATTACAAATGGGAATGCACATGCATTCAGGCTCACTACCCAAAGCTCACTGCTCAAAAGAAGGCTCACTGCCTACAGAAAGAAGATTACAATGAATTTGAACTGATAATTGGCATCTACCAATGCAGGGATTCAGTTTCGGTTAAGCACAGAATACTGACTTGATACACTTCATCCTCACTCTACCCTGTTTACTATTCTGCTAACATCTAAACCTTAGATCTCTACTCTTTTCACACTTATTCCATAGTTGCACCACACACACCACATCAAATCACTTAAATCCATCGTCTATATATATCCGCATCATGGTATTCAATCACTTTTTAGTCAGCTTCAAGAACACTTAGTACTTTGTTGAAGACTCTACTATGTCGGCTAACCATGCATAACTTGTAACGCAGACCAAAACTTGCATTTACAAATCATCAATCATGTCATCCACTATCACTGATCATCACAAAATGTCCAACTGATAACTTCCATTTGTTTGAAACCAAGATCAATTACAAGGTTGGCCTGTTCTTCTATTGTTTTCACTGTCAAACTGTAACCCCATACTCAGATGCAAATAACTTTTGAATCCTTCATCACTAGAGGTTAAAATTTTGCATTTAGATTGCCCTGACAATCCTTATGACTTCTTCAAATCCGCAACATACTCAGATTTGCCACTGGAGAGATCCAGACCAAGATATCAGACCCTGTCACATGCTCTGTTTCTGGCTACCTAGACTTAGATGAATTCTGATTCTGACTTCCAGTATTAACATATTTTGTTATGCGGATGAGTGGAATAGTCTTAGTTGCCATTAATGACAACACCTGTCATGTGAAGCAGTGTCTCTTGCCAACAATCTCCCCCTTTGGCATTGATGGCAATACTTAGTGAAAAATGACTAAGTGTTACTCCCTCTTATTCTATACTCATATGCTCTCCACTGATTCCAGAGCTCCCCCTTTGCTGGATTCCTCATTTTTCATTGATCTTCACTCCCCCTTTGACATCAATGGCAAAGGATGGGGTCCAAAAACCAAAAAAAACTCAAAACTTTTGTATACAGTGCCACATATGTACACCCAATCATTAAGTTATATTTACATGAACTTGAGAATATCTACAAAACTATTTTTCAATTGCTCAAGTTTAGAGGCCCAACTTCTTTTCATACCATCCAAAATTGAGATGTGTCCACTCAGAAGAAATGCATATGCTTTTGCCTTTGTCAGATCTGGAGGATCACTTGTCTGAACTACATTTTGAGCTTCTGATAATGCATTAAACATTGTTTCTAACTTGGGGGCAATCAATCCCCGGAGCTCACACATTCTCTCCACAATATTGCCTTTTTCTTTAACAAGCTTCTTTATTTCATCGATCAAGTTGATTACTTGACATTCCTGACTTATAGGAGAAACTGTTAGAGGATCAAAATTTTGAGATAGATTTGACAATTTTTGTTCTTGCTCCTTTATCTTCTTCTCAATATCCTTACTGACTTTAGGCCAGGATAGACAAAATTTGTATATATCACCTCCATCACTTAGAGAATTTTGAATATTCTTAATACTGATACCAAGTATCAACCTATCATTCCTTATTAGGCTCTTTATTTCACTAAATTTCTTATCCAAAAATTCATTTCTGACTTTAGTCTCTGCAGACTTCTCAAAAGACTCAAAATGTGTACTTACAAAACTTACAAGATTCTTCAGATTTCTAGCAGGAGATTCAGAAGGATTCTTTTGGAAGGTTGGCATTATCTTCTCCAATACTCCAGTTGCAAGGCCTAGCAGCTCATTGTCCTCAATGTGAGATCTCAACATCTTTCCTCTTGCCTTGGCTTGTGTAAAGGATGCTATCTTCATTACTTGAACCAGAGAGAGAGCATCTAGATTGATCAGTCCTTGAAACAACTTGGGTTTATCAAACTCAAACATTTCTTTACTCAGGAGACTTTTTACTGCATCTGCAATGTCTCTTGCTACAATTCCTGAACCACCTTCCTTTCCTTGAGATTTGTCAATGTTAGTATCAAAACTAATTTGTTTAGATGCATTAACATTTACACCCTCTTCTTCTATTTTATCTTCCTTACCTTCTTCTTTCTCTTCCTCTACTTTACCTTCTCTGTATCATCTGCAGTGGGAATCTTTTCTTTGTCTTCACCACTTGCTACCTGTTCCAGAGGGCTTTGTGTAGTAGCAATATTATCTTCTTTTCTGGATTGATCAGGAGAAGCTAGAGTATCTCCTGCATCACCAATTTGGTTCACCATCTTTGTATCTTCTTTGTTTATTTGTTCCTCTTCCAGAATGTAGGAGTCATCAACCTTGGTTTGCTTCTTATTAGTTTTCATATTTTCAATATCTGGGATTGATGAATCAATCCAATCATCAGTCTCCTCCTCACAAATGGAAGATTGTGTCTCTTCAATGCACTTAGAAGTATTTCATGTGTTTCTTTAACTATTTGGTCCAATTCTCCAAGCATTAGTTTGTTCATTCTTTTTTTGCTCCTGAATTCATCCTTCACTGCTTTCAATATCATATTCATTTGAACTTGAGTAACCTGAGGACATAGTTTTATAAATACATGCTCTCTAAGCTCCATATCCTTGTTTTTTACATTTTCTTTCCTCAAATCCAAAATGTTTAAGACTTGGTGGGATCTCAGAAGTTATTTCAATCAGGGCCTTATTATAGATATTCAAATATCTAATAGTTGCTTCTTCTAATACCCTCTTATCTGTGTCACTGTATTCATCATAAAATTCAGTCATGGGTTTCAAATTTCCATCCACAGTGACTGATTTTATTACATCTTCCACAGAGATTGTGGGCTTCTCAACATATGTATCTATCTTTAGCCTTTTGCTTGCCTTTTTTCTTTCAGAGGTCTTCTCCTTAGTCGCTTTGGTAGCTTTTGTTTTAGAGGCTTTCAACTCCTTTACTTCAGCATCAGAATCTATTTCTTCTTCATCAACTTTTGTGTTCTTATAAGTTCTTGTGGCCTTTGTTTTCACTCTTTTTCCTCCTTTTCTTGATGATTTTCCTTCTGGTATCTTAGGATTGGTAGGTTTTGGAGGAACAGGGGCAGCAACAGAGCTTCTAGTAGTCCTTGATGTGGAGGAGGATCCTACTGCAACACTTCCTTGTTTCTTATCCTACTTCTCCTTCTCAACTTTTTTAGTTCTTTCCCTGAATTGCCTCACGACTTCCTTTGTGAGACCAAGATTCTCAGTCAACTGCTCAATTTCTTTTCTTACTTTTCTATTAGTTTCAGGTTCTCGGAGCTCAGTATGCAGTTTTAAACTTAGCTCCTCATGTGTCCAAAATCTTTCAACTGTTGTGTCTTTTGTCTTGCTTAGAAGATGTTGAGCATACATATTCAAATTTTTTCCATCTACTTCATACCCCATGGCCATGATCCAAATAGTTCTAGGTTCTACTGCTTCCATTAAGCACTGATCAGTGTCAACCATAAAACATATTTCATTTTTGTACTTCTCAATAATTAATTTAGGGATTATTTCCCTTGAATGCATCATACTCTAAAAATTCTTGAAGTATCCCCATATTGTAGTTTTTTGAGCTTTAAAATCACTAATGCTGCGAAGATGATCTCTGATCTGAATGACAAATGGCTCATCATTAGTCTAGTGAACACCCTTTACTCCAAGTACTTCATTAATATAGTAGAAAAACAAGCATAAAACTAATGTACCATATTTAAAAGTGTTTTTCTTATCTTTCTTGATTTTGTTCAAGTTCTTATTCAGCTGGTTTTGTAATAGCTCACAAAGATCATAATTTGCATTCTCCTTCAACATTTGATATGCTAGATATACGGTAGTTCTAGAGATAGAATTCTCCCTGTTCTGGAGTGATATATCTTGTAGCCAATCACCATGGAAGCTAACTTCACATCTGGTTCTATAATATCATTTATGGTCATAGCCCTCCTATCAAATTTTGCACCGGTTACATTAGTAACAGTTTGGTTTTTCATAGATTTCAACATGGGTAATCCACCGGTTGAGTTTAACCCAATCACAATTCTGCTAACATCCTTGGTAATCTTGAATGGTTTTAACAGCCATATGAATTCATCATGCATCTGACTCAAAACATACTGGACCCATTCATCTTCATCAAATGTTGGAAAATCTTAATAAAGTGTTTATCATGCAGTGCCTTATACTCAGGTTTAAGATCGTGATTTCATCCATTAGTTAACTCTCAAACAAATCTACAAACCTTGAGTCCCCAAATTCATTCATTCTTGCATGAATATAAACCCTAATATCTTCAATATGCAGCACACCATACAGAACACTTGAAAATGCACCTAATGGGTCAACTTCTATAGATTTGTGTTGATGTTTCTTAAATTTTAGTTGAGGCCTTTTAGTAATGTCAACGACTAGAGGTGTAGCCATTGCAAAAAGATTTTAAGTTCAAAGCTTTGCAGATAAATACCTTTTCCATGAGATTAGGGTTGATGGATAAATTCACCAGTCATACTTCAATTCCTTGTACTCTTAGCTTAGACACTATTCTTCTTGCTTTCTTCAAGTGCAAAGTGTTTCAAATGAGGAGTGAACACCTTTTTATACTCTGCAAAACCTAATTTACCTTTGTAATAAATGCTCTTCCCTAACTTCATCCAGTTACTCAGTTTCTTGAACAGTTCTTCATGAATCACTCCACAAATTTCCATATCAACATCTTTTCTTCCAAAAATCCTTCCAAAAGTTCTAAAACAATTCAAAATATCTTCTCTCATTGTGCCAGATCCAGGCACCCACTTACTGGCTAGGGGAATTAGATTTTCAATGCAGCTCCCACTGAGATAGAGCTCCAAATTCAATTCCCAGAGGAATTATCAGCACCAGATTTTGGTGCGGACTCATTACTATTGTTCTCAATTGTTTTCTTGACCCAAGTCTTGCTCATTTCATTTTGTATCTCATTCACATCAATTTTTGTTTTGCCTTTGTCTTGTCTCTGCTCATCTAGTTTTCTGCTTAACAGACCTCTTCTTTCATTATTCCTACTTCTACAAAATCTTGCAATATGACCAAATCTATTGCAATTAAAGAAAACAACATTATTTTGCTTGTATACTTGATTTCCTCTTGATCTACATTAATTAGCCATGTGTCCATATCCATTGCAAGTAAAGTAGTAACCATTGAAAGAGTTGTCATTTTCTCTAGAGTTATTCATTATCATACTTCTTCATTCATTTGATCTATGACCATTCCTCTTACACTTAAAGGATGGACCATTTTGATTTACTTTGCTTCTACACTAAGTAGCTCTATGACCAAATTTATTGCAATTAACACAATTTCCATTGAATGATGGATATCTTTGAGCATTAGGCTATCTTACCGGAGGTCTTCTAGGTCTATTTTTCCCATTCCTTGGTTGAAAATTTCTTTGTCCAAATCTAGAGCTTTCACCTCTCTCATATCCAAGACCATTCTTGTCATCAACCTTTTTCTGTCCTTCAAGCAGTACTTCAAGTTTAGCTGAGCTTATCTTGAACTTCTCCTTGTATTCATTTGCAACTTCCAGGTCATGTTTGAGAATGACAATTTGCCTTTCAAGTTCTCTCTCATTGTCTATGCTTTCTTGTAAATTAGACTCTAGGAGGCTAGCTATTCCATCTAATCTGCAACATTCTTCAGTTCTTTCTTTTAGATTTTGATTCAGGTCATCTTCAATTTTTTTTTTATCTTCAATTTCTTTGGTTAGCCTCATCACCCCAGATTCCATTTCATGTTTTAGGACAATAAATTCTTTGGCTAACTTCTCACATTCCTTTGTCTTCTCTTTCAGAGCCTCATCCTTGTTGTTGTTTTCATAATTTTTTCCTAGTTGAAGAGGTTGTTCCTTCCTCTTTTCATTGGATTTGCTCAATTTCTCTTTTAGAGTCTCAATGAAGTCTTCAGCATTTTTAAGGTTCTCTTGCAGCTCTTGGACTTCTGCTCTGGACTGCTCAAGATCTTCTAGAGCAAGATTAAGTTGCCCTTGGAGGTTATATTCATCCATTTTACTGCCTTCCCAGATCTTCCTCAAGCTGTTAAACTTTTTCAAAGGATCTTGGCTCTGATACCAATTATTAGAATTAGGCTAGACAACTAAGAGGGGGGTGAATCAGTTGTCTCAAAACTTTATCATTTGCAACAATATCACTTAGAATTGATTAAAATAATTAAAGCATGAATCATCAACACATGAGCAGAAATGAATAAACACACATGACATAATGATTGTTAACATGGAAACCTGGTTAAGGGAAAAACCACGGTGGGGGTTAACCCACAAAGATTATACTCTATTAAAAGTATTACAAATAGGAATGCACATGCATTGCTCAAAAGAAGGCTAACTGCCTACAGAAAGAAGATTACAATGAATTTGAACTGATAATTAGCATCTACCAATGTAAGGATTTAGTTCTGGTTAAGCATAGAATACTGACTTGATACACTTCATCCTCACTCTACCCTGTTTACTGTTCTGCTAACATCTGAACCTTAGATCTCTGCTCTTTTTGTACTTATTCCATAGTCGCACAACACACACCACATCAAATCACTTAAATCCATCAGTTATATATATCCACATCATGGTATTCAATCACTTTTCAGTCAGCTTCAAGAACACTTAGTACTTTGTTGAAGACTCTGCTATGTTGGCTAAATCCATGCATAACTTGTAATGCAGACCAAAACTTGCATTAACAAATCATAAAACATGTTGTCCACTATCAATGATCATCACAAAACATCCAACTGATAAATTCCATTTGTCTGGAACCAAGATCAATTACAATGTCAGCCTGTTCTTTTGTTGTCTGCATTGTCAAACTATAACCCCATACTCAGATGCAAATAACATTTGAATCCTTCATCACCGGAGGTTAAAATTCTGTATTTAGATTTCCTTGACAATCCTTATGACTTCTTCAGATCCACAACATACTTAGATTTGCCACCAGAGAGATCTGGACCAAGATACCGGAACCTGTCACGTGCTCTATTTTTGGCTACCCGAACTTATATGAATTTTGATTCTAACTTCCGGTATTAACAAATTATGTTATGTAGATGAGTGGAATAGTCTTAGTTGCCATCAATGACAACACCTGTCATGTGAAGCAGTGTCTCTTGCCAACAATTATCCATTTCAACAACTAGTTTCCCATCATTTCATCCTTTAAAATTGAATTAATTTAATCAATTCAATAGTCTAACTTAACCAATTAATTAAACTAATTAGATAAACCATGGTTATTTAATTAATTCAACCTATTAATTAACCTATCCCTACCCTAGTTAATTAAATATCAATTATTTAATTACCTAGCCTAAACTACATGACCCTAGACCTAGGATTAATTAAATAAAACATTATTTAATTAATCTTAACCCCTCATTAACCCATTCCCTCATTTTTTCCAGCCATATTAATTAGGCTAATTACCCTTATTAAGATAGTCAAACCTAGCTTAACACCCTTCCCCACATCCTCCAAATAAAAAATTGATATTTATGCCTCATATATCAACTTTTTATACACGCATGTCAAACATCTCATTAAATAGCTCTTACACCCCTTACACATGCCATAACTCATTTATTTCCACTCTTCCCCAAATAAATTTTTAATTCATTTTCTCTTCCCCATGTGAATTTTTAATTCACATCTAATCCATCTCAGCCAACCTCATTTAATTTAGCCCTTTCCCAAGATGAATTTAAAATTCACCTTTATTCACAACCCTCTATTTTTAGAGATTAAATCTAGGCCCTCTACATCACATGCATTCACAACCATTGATCTCCCAAAACAATCTCCACCCTTGGATCAAATCCTCTCCCAAAAAGCCTATAAATACACCATCTCTCAAGCCATTTTATCATCCACAATTTGAGCAAAGTTATCATGTCAAAATCTCTCCTCTTGAGCTAGTTTATTAGTGAATTGCATAGGTTTTGAGAGCATTTCACATTGTCTATTGTCATCTTGGGTAAAGCTAGAGTGCTTGGGTGCAACACTCTCCACCTTATCTAGGGTTTGTGGGTCATTTTTGAAGGTATAACATTTGTTTTCATTGTGTTTTCTTTCATTTTGATTTCCACTAACTACATTGGCACACCCGGTGGGACCCACAAGGTCCAATCTAACATTTTTTGTGAGTTTTGTTGTAG
The DNA here is from genome assembly GCA_027924645.1 of Cunninghamia lanceolata. Lineage (NCBI taxonomy): Eukaryota > Viridiplantae > Streptophyta > Pinopsida > Cupressales > Cupressaceae > Cunninghamia > Cunninghamia lanceolata. The sequence continues at coordinate 7,365,784 of BSBN01000594.1, forward strand.
AAAATGTGCTTTTGGAGGTCCTAGTGCTAAGTACTCATTGTTTGGCACCATCTTCCCACGTAGTGGCACCATTTTCATGGATTGCGACGCTAATTCTGACTGTTTCAGCATCATTCTTGCACCACCAACTCATTCACACATAGACTTAAATCTTTTATTCCTTTTCTTGTTTTCTGGTGTTTTGGCATCTTTTGCTCTCAGTTTTTGTAGGAAACATGCAAAGACAGGGGGACACTATGGTGAAATCTCTTTAAAATATATCCAACATTTCATCTTTTAACTCTTTGTTTGTTGGCTTGCTTAGAATATCTTTTTGTCTCATTTGCTCTAGTGCTTTAGTGTTATTGAACTAGAGGGTAACTACTAACCTTGGTTGAGCTAACATTTTGAGAAAAAAGTGTGTGTTTGCAGCCTCCTTTGAAGCACTGCATCATTTTGGTGCTATCAGTACCCAGTTCGGTGCCTTTTGACCTTGCAGACAAGAGAAACAGCGCTTAAAGCCACATTTAGCACCATTTTCCTATTGTGTAGCGCCTTCCTGTTGTGTGGTGCCATTTCCCTCTATAGTAGTGCTATTTTCTATATAAAAATCAGTAGAATATTATGGTGCCAATTTTGTAAATTGTAGCACCTTAATTAATTATAGCGCCATATTTTGTAACAGTTAGGAAATAGGGGTCTTTTATCTATAGCACCATATAGTCATTTTGTTGCACCATTTTACTATTCTATGGCACGTTATCTATCTGTTTTAGTACTATTTCTATACTAACTTTGGGATCCGTGTAGGTCACTGACTGTGTTCTACAGGTTAAAGTCATTTGTCCAAGACTATCATTTGAAAACAACTAACATCTTGCAAGGATTTATTAGCTTAGAAAACATTTTATCTTGGTGCACCTAAAACGAACCTTTGCTTGCTTAGCTTAGAAAACACTTGGATTTGGTGCGTAAAATGAATGTTGTTTGCAAACAATCTTAGGCACACTTCATTTTGGGCTTAAAAAGAACATTAGCAATTGTTTTGTGTCTTGTGCACTTGTACATTTGTTTTATCCAAGGGATAGAATCAAAGTATCCTCTCCCCTCGCCTTCAAAAGTATCTTGGGTGAAGAGAAATGGTTCTACTCTCTTTCTTTTCAGAAAGTGGGCATGCTCTTGAGACACATCTGCAAGGAGAACTCATTTGTGACCCTAAGCAATACTTTCATTTAGTCAGCTATATAAATTAGGATAAGGTGAAAGCCAAGTCCAATCAGTATTAGTGCTTACCATTTGGTGCTAGCTTGAAAGGAAGTAGTACCTTGTGCATATGAAACTCCTAGTAGACCTAGTCAAAACCTTAAGTGGTTTATCGGATGCTCATCACGTGTCGATCCCCCGAATGTTCCCCCACTACAAACCTTTGTTTTAGAGGCCAAAAACCTTCTATTTGTTGGCACAGGACGTCAGAAGATAGACCCTTGAAGCAATCCCACACTCTCACAAATTAAAGTAGAGATAAAAAATTTCTTGAGATCTTCAGGTCTTTAGAAATTTGAAGCTTGGTGTACCCGAGAAGTGAGTGCCATGTAAGGGGAGCCAGTGTCACCAAGCTTCTAAGTTATCCACTTTAAGTAAGTGCGGCTGGAGAAATCCAAGTGGGAACTCAACAAGTATTGTCCTTGCTTCCTTAGGTTGTACATGCTTGATAAATCTTCCACATTTTCATGAACAAAACCTTTGGCTATTGTGTTCTCTTTGTTTGGAGTGTTTTCAATACTTGCCAAGAAATAACATCATTGAACCACCCTTTACAACATTTGACAAACATTTGACCTTCACAAAATCCTAATTTGACATCAAAACCTACCTTTGCCAAAGCATTGATAACCACTAACCTGTTTTGGCACCATTTCAAAAATCTTGTTGGAATTAGGCTAGACAACTGAGAGGGGCGGTGAATCAGTTGTCCCACAAAATTAACCTTTTCTTGTTTTTAATCTTCTTTCACAATTTACAAATAGATTAATGATGTAAACATTAAAGCATGAAATAATAACATGAGTAGAAACACAATTAACACACTTGGCACCAATATTTTTAACGTGGAAACCCAGTTAAGGGAAAACCATAGTGGGGGTTAACCCACAAGATTTGTACCCTGTTAAAAGTGCTTAAAAATGGGAAGGCACTTGCCTTCGAGCACACTTCCCAAAGCTCACTACTCAAAAGAGGCTCACTGCCTACATAAACTTATGTTTAATACAGAAAGAATTAACTGAGAAATAGCATCTTCTTCATGCCTGGTTCAGTCTCATTGAATGCTCACAAAACTTCTACTCTTCTCCCAATTACTTCTTCACTATAACTTCATCCTTTGCTATTCTTGTTCCTCTGCTCCTCCTCTTCTCTACTCTACCTCTGATCCTTTCTTGGGATTTAATTATTTTACACAAGGATGATTTTCCATGACTCAACTACACACCTTTATATGCTTCGTTAACCTTGGAATAAACATCAAGGTTGGCACTACAAGAATATAACTTAATGCAAATCACTAGGTTGTCAGCCAAACATAACTACAACTCTAATCTTCCTTGATCAATATGCCATGCTCCAGAGAATTTCTCTTAGATCATCTGCAACATGCTTGAATCATCCGGTCAGCCAAGACTAGGAAGAATAGTAACACCAAGGAATAAATCTTCAACAATGAGCTCAATCTTCAATGCGGACCTCCAACATAGTAGGCACATGATCCAGAGACCTCCACAAGCACATTGAATTCAACAAAGACATCCGCACTCCTCCAAATCATCAAAATCACTTGCATCTTCTTCTGGAACCTCAAGAACACTATCTGCCATGACTGTCACACTAGAAAGATTGCTTGCAGACTTCCAAACCATGAACCACTTGAGTTAATGATACATACTGTCTTCCCAAACATGCCTCTAGAACCACAAATCATAATATTTTAATGCAGAACAATCTGGACCAATTTACTGTCACTCTATCTCTTCTGAGCACAACAAAACCCAGTTCTACTCAGATAGCCATAGCTTATTCAAATCTTCATGGGGACCTCTCAAACTTAACTGGAGCTACTTCAGACAATTCTCTACATAGCCATATGGTCCGCATACATTGATCTTCATTAATTTTCTCAATATTCTCAACATTCTAGTCTTCTAAAGAAGCAACAAAATAGGATAGAGTTGACACTAATGGCAATAGGGATATGTTGACATCAATGACAACACCGATTAGGTACATATTTGCAACAATCTCCCCCTTTGTCATTGATAGAAACATATGATGTGAAAAAATTAATTCAACCATCAAGACAAGAACTACTCCTCCTTTCTCTTGTCACATCTACAACCATTTTTCTTTATAGCTCCCCCTTTTATTAGCAACTAGTTTTCCACATGACTTCTCTCCTCCTTTGACATCAATGGCAAAGGGTACATATTTGAAACCTTTTCTCCCCCTTTTTGTTTTAGACTGATCTCAAAATTTGCATACTAACTACTCCCCCTAAGTAGTATCTCCTTAACATCAATTCAGATCACAAGATATGACTGTGAATTCCACCAGACTGATGCACCCTAGTGCATCTTAGTTCTTAGTAGGAGGGGTAATAACCCCTAACTTCTCTTTGAGATACTCAAAAGTATCCTTGGGTAGAGGCTTAATGAAAATATCTGCAATCTGATCCTTTGAAGAAACAAACTCCAATCTGACTTCATTCTCATTAACCTTCTCTCGAAAAAAGTGAAACTTGATTGATATGTGCTTTGTCTTTGAATGCAACACTGGATTCTTTGAGATGCTTATTGCACTTGAATTATCATAGAAGATTATGGCAGGCTCCTCAAACATAATTTTGATGTCCTTCAACATTTGGTTCATCCACAGAACTTGAGTACAATTGTTTGTTGCCGCTATATACTCTACCTCTACTATAGATAGGGATATTGCCTCCTACTTTTTGCTCAGCCAAGAAACCAATCTACTTCCCAAGAAGAATGCACCACCACTAGTACTTTTTCTATCATCCACATCTCCTGCCCAATCAGCATCTATATATGCATGAAGAGTGAAGTCATTATCCTTTGGATACCATAAGCCATAATCAAGTGTCCCTTTGAGATATCTAAAAATTCTCTTGGCTGCTTCAACATGGGATTCTCTAGGATCAGCTTGAAATGTAGTAACAAGTCCAACTGTATTCATGATATCAGGTCTGGTCTGAGTCAGATAGAGAAGTCCTCCAATCATTGATCTATACCTTTTTTGATTTGCCTTAGGGGAGGCATCATCTTTACTCAGCTTACATCCGATTACCATGGGAGTACCCACTGGTTTTGAATCTTCCCTTCCAAACTTTTTCAACAATTCTCACATACTTAGATTGAGATATGAAGATACCTTTATCTAACTGAATGATTTGCAGAGCTAAGAAGAAATTCATTTCACCAAACATGGACATCTCAAATTTACTCTACATCTGATCAGCAAATGTTTTGCACATACTCTCATTCCACCAGAAATGATATCATCAATAAATACCTCAAAAATCAAAATGTGCTCATGATCAATCTTGAAGTAAAGATTACTGTCAACAGTGCCTTTGCTATATCCTAGCTTTAGCAAATACTTATCTAATCTTGCATACCAAGATCTTGGGGCTTGTTTGAGTCCATACAATGCTTTCCTTAACCTGCAGACCATATCTCTCTAATCAGACAACTGAAATCCTTCCAATTACTCAATGTAGACTTCTTCTAATTCTTTGTCTAGAAATTCTGACTTGACACCCATCTGATAGACCTTGAAATCTTTATAAGCAGCAAATACAAGAAATAATTTGACTGCCTCTATTCTTGCCACCGGAGAAAAAGTTTCTTCAAAATCAATTCCTTCCACCTGAGAATATCCTTTGCATACCAGCCTTGCTTTATTTCTTACAACTTCACCATCTTCATTTAGTTTATTCCGGAAGACCCATTTAGTTCCAATCACATTTTTGTCTTCAGGTGTAGGAATAAGATCCCAAGTGTGATTCTTTTCAATTTGCATTAATTCTTCTTCCATGGCTTTTACCCAATTTTCATCATTACAAGCTTCACTTACTGAATTTGGTTCAACCTTTGAAATCAAACAAATCTCTTTTTGATCTTCAACAATTCCTATCCTAGTTTGAACACCTTTATATCTATCTCCTATGATTTGATCTTTAGGATGATTCAGTCTTACATACCTAGGAGTTTTTAGATTTATTTGAACCTCTATTTCTTGAGCTTGTTCTTCAACATATTCACTATCCTCTTGAGTCACTGAATTTTCTGGATCAATCTGAATCTGAGTCTGGGTTTGAACTTGTCTTCCTTGACTTTGACTTTCATCTTGATCATCTAATTCATATCCACAAGACCTAGAATTTCCTTCTTTGCTCTCATCAACTCTAACATTTGCACTTTCAACAATCTTTTTCAATCTTTTGTTAAAGCATCAGTATGCCTTGCTTTGAGTAGAGTAACCCAGAAATATCCCTTCATCACTTCTTGCTTCAAACTTGCCTAGATCCTCATCTCTTTTGATATAGCATTTACTACCAAAAACTTTGAAATATTTCACAGTAGGAGGATGACCAAACCATAGGTCATAAGGTGTCTTACCAGAATTGCCTTTGATCTACACCTGGTTAAGAGTGTAGACAGTAGTACTCACAGCTTCTCTCCAATAGACTTGTGGAACATTTGCTTCCATCATCATGGTCCTAGAAGCTTCTTGAATGGTCCAGTTCTTTCTTTCCACAACTCCATTCTGCTGAGAAGTCCTAGGAGCAAATAACTATCTTTTTATTCCATGCTTTTCACATAATGTATCAAACTCACTGGAGGTAAACTCTCCACCTCTGTCAGATCTCAGACACTTTATTTTCTCACCAATCTCATTTTCCACCATAACCTTGAACACCTTAAACTTGTCAAGAGCTTTTGATTTTTCTTTTAAGAAGGTTACCCACATCATCTGGGAGTAATCATCAATCAGTAACATAAAATATCTACCTCCTTGGACACTCCTAATTCTAGCAGGACCACATAGATCAGTATGCACAAGTTCCAACCGTCCATTTGAAAATTGTTCTTTGCTCTTGAATGAAATTTTGTTCTGTTTACCCAATTGACATTCTCTACACATGCTATTAGCAGGTTTCACAAGTTTTGGAAGATCTCTCACAGCCTGAGTAGAACTTATCTTGACAATGTTATCAAAATTTACATGACACATTCTCCTATGCCATAACCAACTCTGATCAATTTGAGCAATTAAAGAACTTTTCCTAGAAATACTTAAATGAAAGATGTTACCTCTAGTTTGAGTACTAGATGTAATTTCAGTTCCGGAGCTTTCCAAGATTCTACATTTTCCATCTTTGAATCGAAGATCATAACCCTTGTCAACCAACTATCCAAAACTAAGAAGATTATGCTTCAATCCTTCCACATACAGAACATCATTAGTGTTATTCTTACCATCAAAAGAGATGGATCTTCTACCACGGATTCTACAAGCTGAGTTGTCTCCAAATTTCACAATTCCACCTTCATATTTTTCAAAGCTTATAAACTTACTTTTATCACCGGTCATATGATGAGAACATCCACTGTCAATTACCCATTCATCTTTTTCTACAACCTGAGCAGCCAAGGTACTTTCCACATTTGCATAGCTAGTAGACTCAGTAAGCACTGGATCTTCTTCTTTGATAGCAATGAACACCCAATCACTTTTAGTGGAACCTCCATGATCAGACTCATCATCTGTGACTCCTTCTTCACCAACTTCTTAGACATAGTAGCATTTCTTCTGAACTCTAGGTCTATTAGGATTTGGCTTTGAACCCCTCTCTGGACACCTTGACGCATAATGACCAATCTTATTACAAGCAAAACATTTGAATGGCAACTTTCCTTCATACTTACCAGCTCCTCTTGGAAATCTTTTGGAAAAAAGGGCTTCAAGTTCATCGAACTCAGTTTCATCATCTTCAAGATCCTTCCTTGTCTTGTTGAACCTATTTGATCTTCTTGAAGAGCTTTCACCCAGATCATATCTTTTTTTCCATGAATACTGGCTTTAAATGTAGATTCAGACTTAGGAAGAGAATCACCAAACTCACTCATTTCAAATGCTGAAAGTTTACCAACCAACTGATCCCTTGTAATAGTTGTTACAGTCTTGATTTCTTCAATGGTAGCAACTTTATGCTTGTAGGCCGGAGGTAAGGATCTGAGCACTTTGGCAACAATTTTTTATTCTTCCAATTTTCCACTAGCACACCTTATACTGTTCACAAGTTCATTCACTTTTAGCATGTAGGAGGTAATATTTTCATCTTCACTCATCCTTAAGATTTCATATCTACCCTTCAAGCTTTGTATCTTGGCACATTTGACATGTTCATCACCTTCATACAAGGTTTCCAACTTCTCCTAGATTTCATGTGCAATTTATAATTCCAGTACATTTGTCATTTCTGTATCAGATAGGGCACTCAACAAGGCTTCTTTAGCTCAAATGTTGTTCTCAGCATCTTTGATTTCATATGGAGTTGTAGGACCTTTTTCTAGAATCTTATACTCATTCTCAGTTATCAACCAGTAGGCATCACCCATACATTGCAAATGACACTGCATGCGCATCTTCTATAGAGTGTAATTTGTTCCATCAAATCTCAGACTGTCCTTCTTGTAAGTTGACATTCTGGATCTCCTCAAGCGGTCAAGCTTCTTTCAGAGGAACTTGACTCAGATACCAATTGTTAGAATTAAGCCAGACAACTGAGGGGGGGTGAATCAGTTGTCCCACAAAATTAACCTTTTCTTGTTTTTAATCTTCTTTGACAACTTACAAATAGATTAATGATGTAAACATTAAAGCATGAAAGAATAACATGAGCATAAACACAATTAACACACTTGACACCAAGATTTTTAACATGGAAACCTAGTTAAGGGAAAACCACGGTGGGGGTTAACCCACAAGATTCATACCCTGTTAAAAGTACTTAAAAATGGGAAGGCACTTGCCTTCGGGTGCACTGCCCAGAGCTCACTACCTATAGAAATTTATGTTTAATACAAAAAGAATTAACTGAAGCCTCATTGAATGCTCACAAAACTTCTGCTCTTCTCCCAATTACTTCTTCACTATCACTTCATCCTTTACTATTCTTGTTCCTCTACTCCTCCTCTTCTCTACTCTTCCTCTAATCTTTTCTTGGGATTTGATTATTTCACACAAGGATGATTTTCCATGACTCAACTACATGCCTTTATATGCTTCGTCAACCTTGGAATAAACATCAAGGTTGGCAATACAAGCATCTGACTTAATGCAAATCACTAGGCTATCGGCCAAACATAATTAGGACTCAAATCTCCCTTGATCAATACACCATGCTTCAAAGAATTTATCGTAGATCATCCGCAACATGCTTGAATCATCCTGTTAGCCAAGACTGGGAAGAATAGTAACACTAAGGAAGAAATCTTCAACAATGAGCTCAAACTTCAATGCGGACCTCTAACATAGTAGGTGAATGATCCAGAGACCTCCACAAGCACATTGAATTCAACAAAGACATCCACACTCCTCTAAATCAACAAAATCACTTGTATCTTCTTCTGGAACCTCGAGAACACTATCTGCCATGACTGTCACACTAGAAAGATTACTTGCAGACCTCCAAATGATGAACCACTTGAGTTGATGATACACACTAACTTCCCAAACATGCCTCTAGAACCGTAGATCATAATATTTCAATGCAGAGCAATTCAGACCAATTTATTGTCACTATGTCTCTTCTGAACACAACAAAACCTAGTTCTACTCAGATGGCTATAACTTCTTCAAATCTTCATGCAAACCTCTCAAAACTTAACTAGAGCTACTTCAGACAATCCTCTACACAACCATATGGTCCACATACATTGATCTTCACTAATTTTCTCAATATCCTCAACATTCCAGTCTTCTAAATAGGAAACAAAATAGGATATAGTTGACACTAATGGCAACAGAGATATGTTGACATCAATGACAACACCGATTAGGTACATATTTGCAACAAATCCTTGGTGCCATTTCTTTCTGTTTTGGTGTCATATACCTTAGTTTTGGTGCTATTTATAGATCAACTTGCACATGGCCATAGAAAATTGTTTTGGGACCTTTGAAACCTACATGTTCATAATCCATACCCACCTTGCCTAAATCCATCAAAACCATAACCATTTTTGTACCCAAAATTTTTCATCCATTTTAACCTTAGAGAATAACCATTTTCACTATTGGACCCTTTATCATACTATTGAACCCAACCATAATCCATCCATTTCCATTAGCTTTTCATCCCCTTTGATTTTACTTTTGGACCTAATACATCTTCCTACAATTCCATCCTTAATCCATCCATTACTTCTACATCAAACACATCCAAAAATCTCATAATCAAAACATCAATCAAAAACTTTTCATAAATCATATCCAAAATCAACCTTTGAGCAAAAGTTGAATCTAGATTTTATCCTTTCACATACTTTTTTTCTTGTTGGTCATTAGTCTACCTTCAAGTAGAATAACCATCCCTTTTTGCTTAAGGTCATAAGTCTACCTTGGGTAAGAAGAAAACATCCATTTTACAACATCCAAAATCTAGACCTATTTGAACTCATTTGTTGACTTGAACATCCTTCTAAATATCATCAAAATCTATCCTCTCAAACATCTAAATCACCTAAGGTTTTCCTTAGTTGAAACATCATCCAACCGTTTCCAAATCTCTCTCACCAAATCATCTTTTCCCAAACTATTCCATTCCCCATCCTTTTGGTCCAAAATTTTTGAAAATCAATTGACATTTACCATCTTTAGGTTGCTACCTTTTTGAGACTTATCTCCCAAAGGTTAAAACCTATAATCAAAACCGCACCATAATCTCTTTCATCCTTAGATTTAGATTATAGAGAGCATACTCTCTTGAACCTAAATCTTTATCCCATTTCATCACCATATACCCTTTGGGTCCAACAAATCAAACTGATTCTCTAAGGTCTCGACCTTCATCCACCCCCAATCAAATCCACATCATTGCATGCCCATGACAAGATCCCAATCCAAGAAAAATCAAGAAATGGCCAAACTTGGAAATAACTTTAGCGTAGGAATGCCCCAAACTGACCAAAACAACATGCCTACCATGCAACAAGTATCAAACATACCCACAATCCAACAACTACCTGCCTATGATACCAACACAATGTTAAATCCCTTCACCTTTTTACAATCAACCCAACTCACCGCCAACCAAGTATACCAAGATGTCCTAAATTTCACACAAGATCCTAATTCCATGGATATGCTCGACGGAGTCCTAAAATCAAATCCCAATAGATATCTTGAGTTCCTCCTTAAAAATAGTGCTAATTTACCTCAAAACCCATCCACCTCAAACAACCCCACCACATCTTCACAACCCTCCATGTCACACACCAACCCTAACACGTCTCAAACCACCTCCACAAATCCCACCAATCCCACAAATCCCACCAACGTATCAACCATAATGAACCCCACCAACATCAACCACGTTGGCACATCAAAGGCAGCCGCATCTATCCCACAAATCAACCTCACTATCTCCAAAAATCCCATGCACACGAGTGCCTCCACAAGTGTGCCTCCACTTAACCCTAACACCATAGCCTTCATGAACCAACTATTCTCTCAACAACCCCCTAACACCTCTAATGTTCCCGTCAACTCATCATCCAACTTCACATATGTGAATCCATCAATCTCCCAAGCACCTGTCGTGTCACCCATCCAAGAATCACAACAAAACCTAAATCAAAACCAAATACCACCCCACATCCTACAACTCCATACCTATCAACAATACCTTACCCAACTCAACCAAAATCAAAACCTCATTCCACAAAACCAAAACCTCATCAAACAAAACCAACTCCTGCCTCATCTCCAACAACTTCTCCAAAACCAACAAATGTACATTCCACAACCACCCCCAACACAGGATCTAATGAGCATTGTCCAAACCCTAATCCAAAAAGTGGATAGCATGCAACACATAAACAAATGCAAGCAATATTCTTTCGAGGATATTTGCCCATACCCATTTGACAGGACATTATACATGCCCCCCTTTCCTAAAAATTTTGAGACACCAAAATTTGACAAATACAAAGGAAAGGGAGACCCTAGGGAACACCTTAGGGAGTTCAACATCACTTGCTTAGAAGTCTCATATGATGATATGTATATTTGATGAGACTTTTTCCTTGAAGCCTTGGTGCTCAAGCCACCGAATGGTTTGCACACCTTCCTCCTGACATTAGGACCTTCCTGAGCTAGTGGAGAAGTTCGTGAACCATTTCTCCTATAATTTCAAACACAAAATATCCATGACGGATCATTGCAATACCAAACAAAAGAATAGAGAATCCTTTGTTTCCTTCTTGCAAAGATGGAGAGGCTTAGTAAGCAAACTCCCTTGGCCAATTCCCAAAAAATAATTAATCACCATGTTTCTGGCTAATCTTAGTCAAGAAATGGGATTCCACCTACAAATTCAACGTGCATCTACCTTTGAAGAGGTCATTAACAAGGGTCAAACCATTGAGAGAGCTCTTATTGCCAAGGGCTCGATCAAACTCTATGATAGCAAAAACTACAACAACAATAACAACAAAGTCAACATCAACACCCCAAACACAAATAACAACACAATCAAATGAGAAACCTCACTTTTGGGGCAAGAACAAGAACACCCTTAATGATGGTGTCACTGATGTGAAGGCCATTCAGAATGTACAAAATCAAGCACCACCAAGCACACCCACCGCTAACAATGTTTATATCCCCAAGGGACCACCAAAATAGAATAAAGCTCCTAGGAGGAAATTCACGCCCCTAGGGGAGCCAATAGAAGATGTTTTGGACAAGATTGTAAAGGGGAATCTGATTACTCTTCCCCCCATTAAGCCTTATGATGAGAATCAATTCAAACCCACATGGTTTGATGAGAATGCCTATTGTGAATACCATTGTGTCAAGGGGCATAAAACATCTGATTGCATGGGATTGAAACATTCCATACAAGATCTCATAGATAAGGGTAGTATCAGCTTCGATGAACCTCTAAAACAATCACCAAATGCCAACCTTGGAGCTTACAAAGATCCTCTACCCAACCACAATAAAGGACAAGCATCATCATCTAACCAAGCTTACAATATCGTTCCACCTCCTGCTTCTTTTGACTCCAGTGTGGGTCGAATAGAAGAATCTTCCAACCATGTCAACACCATTATTATTCAAGCACAAACACCTGATTTTGTCGTCACTACCCACCGCGACCAAGTTTCTATCCATGGGACCCCCACCAATCAACCATCCACATCGACACCTACCAACCCCCTATCTGCTCACAAATACAACCCCCTAAAACATCTAGGTAAAACCCTTGCACAAATCTCCATCCTTGAGTTTCTCTGAATGTCGCCTCTTCACAAAGAAGTGCTCGACAAAGCTTTAATGGAGACCCAAGTCCCCACCAACCTGAATGTTGATCAATTCCAAGCCATGGTGGTCCATATCACTTCACCTCATCATCTCACCTTCTCTGAGAAGGACCTTCCTACCTCTGACAACTTACACAATGATGCCTTGTACATTGAAGTTCACATCCCTAAAAATATCATAAAAAGAGTCTTAATAGATGGTGGCTCTGGCATAAACCTGTGCACTCTTAAATTGTTAAAACATTTGGGATACTCTGATGTGGTTGTGGACACTAGTGAGTGTATAACCATTGAGGGGTACGATGATCCTGAGATACTATCTGAAGTCACCATCAAGCTCCCTATCCAAGTAGGCCAAAAAATCCTAGAGACTAAGTGACAGGTACTTGATCTTGACCTCCCATACAACATTCTCCTTGGCTGACCATAGATCCATGCCATGCAAGTCATACCATCCACATTTCACCAATGCTTAAAATTCCCTCACAATGGCATAGAAGTAACTATCTATGCCGATCCCTGTCCTTTCTAATACTGTAGTTTCTTGGAAGGACATGACCGTACCTTCTATCCTTACAACAACACTCAAGAATCCCGCTTCCCAAACCAATCCCACATCATCCACCTCATATGTTGACCCTTCCAACATCACCACTACTTCATCACAAACATCCCCACCACCTGAGGTCAAGATCAAGTTGAGTGACATGGGGTGTGGTGAATACGACCTGCACAGTACCTTTTGTGTAGGGACACTACCCACTCCTAAAACATTTGGTGCTCCAAAGGAAGGAAAGGTCTCCACGGTAGTTATCAAATGCAAGATGTCTCCCACCTTTGAAAAGAAACACCTTCTTGATCAGAACGTGCTTGAGGACATATCATCATGGCTATACAAAGATGAAGAGGCTGAACAAGAAGCCCTTACCATCTTGACTAAAATCTATGGCAAAGGTCTAGAGATTGTCAAGTATATGGGTTATAAGGGACAAGACGGTATTGGCCTCCATGAGCAAGGGATTGTGGAGCTAATTCAAGCAACAAGGAACCCCTGTTCTCAAGGGTTAGGATATGGAAAACAAGAGTCTATCCTCACTAATGGCGAATGTATCTTAGGTGAGGTTGCTAAGGTCTCCCCTATGGTTGATAACATTAACGAAGTGGACCATCAAGATTCCTTTAGTGATTTTATTGAATTCTTCAAATCTTCCATATGCACCATTTATACCGTAACCACCCTAGCATCTGCCTCTAATGACCTACCTCTTTTATACCCCAAGCTTATAGATTGGGATCAATAAGGACCTCCCATCCTTGATGTGGCACAGAACGATGAAGCGATAGTAGAAATGATAGGGGTCAGAGAACACTTCCCCCTTGGAGACCACAGAGCTGGGTATATCATGGAACTTGACACCTCTGCCTATTTCGGTGAAACCACCCATGCTCTTAGTCGCAAAAACATAAGAATAAAAACAACACCCCCTGGTGAAAACCACTCTCTAGCACTTTTGGGTGAAGAAAAAGTCAAAATAAAAGACGTATCATCTAGTGAAAACCTCCATGAGGCACTAGGCAATGAGATCATGGGCCTTCCTAAGATAGATCAAGTATATTCGGACATATCACCGATCCTAGTGGAACCATCACAAGAAATGAACCTTGGAATAGAGGAAGTACCAAAAATAACCTTCAGAGCAGAATCTCTTACAGCAATGGAATAGGAAAACTTCCTAACCTTCTTCAAGCAAAGAAGCCACAACTTCACATGGACCTATGCTAACATGCCGAGATTAGATCCTGCATTGGTTGTTCATCACCTTGCAGTTCATCCTAATGCAAAATCGGTCAAACAAAAGCTAAGGAAGACGAATCCTCAGATTGCGCTCTTGGTCAAATAAGAACTTAAGAAACTCCTGGATGTGGGGTTTATCTAGCCAATAGATTACCCTAAGTGGGTGTCTAATATTGTACCCATAGCTAAAGTCACTAGGGGCATTTGGTGCTATATAGATTTTAGAGACCTTCACAAGGCTTTCCCTAAATATGATTTCCCACTACCAAACATCGATATCATAGTGAATCTCACAGCAAGGCATGAGATGTTGTCTCTAATGGATGGTTCCTCAGGATACAATCAAATTAGGATCGTAGAAGAGGATCAACATAAAACATCCTTCATATGCCCGTAGGGGATATACTGCTGGGTTGTAATGCCTTTTGGCCTGAAGAATGCAGGTGCAACTTATCAATGGGCAATGATGGTCATCTTCCATGACCTCATCCACCACATAATGGAAGACTATGTAGATGATCTATTGGGAAAATCTAAGACCAAAGAGGAATACCTGGATGTGTTAGCCAAGATCTTTGACAGATTGGAACAATACAATATATGGCTAAATCTGAAGAAGTGTGTTTTTGGGGTTACTTTTGGGAAACTTCTAGGATACATAGTGTCGAAGAGAGGAATAGAAGTAGACCCTGCCAAGGTCAAAGCTATAACAAAGATGCCCCCTCTGAAGACATTGAAGTAGTTGTGAAGTCTATAGGGGAAGCTTTAATCTATCTAATGGTTCATAGCACAACTTGCAAATAAGTGTCGACCTTTCCAACATCTCCTCCGCAAGAACACAACCCTTGTGTGGGACAATCAGTGTCAGGGAGCTTTTGAATAGTTGAAGAAGTACCTCACTAACCCACCTGTCCTTATGCCACCAAAACAGGGGGAACCCTTCTTATATATATCAACGATAGAAACAACTATAGGGGCCTTGTTAGCATAGAATGATGAACAAGGGAAAGAAATAGAATTATATTATATCAGTCGTACCTTGGTGTTGTATGAACTAAAATATACTCCCATTGAACGAGAATGCCTAGTTGTTGTCTACACCTCACACAAGTTGAGACACTACATGGTTAATCATAAGACTAAGCTCATTGCCAAGATTGATCAGCTAAAATATCTACTAAATAGGGCCGCCCTTACAGAGAGAATGGCTAAGTGGGTAATGATCTTAAGTGAGTTCGATATTGAATACAGAGAAAGAAAAACCATTAAAGGACATGTCATCACTGATTAATTAGCCGAGGCATCCATCCCAACAGAGCAAGTTCCCACACTTGCAGAGTTTCCTGATGAGTCTATATTGACTATAGCACCACCAGCAGAACCATGGAAGATGTATTTTGATGGGTCTTATACGCATTGAGGCTCAGGGGTAGGCATTTTGTTTATTACCCCTTAAGGAGATACCATCCCCAAGTCATACAAGATTACATTTCCATGCACCAACAATGTAGCAGAATATGAGGCTCTTATCACAGGACTCTGCATGGTGATCCAGTGGAGGATTGAGAAACTAATGGTCTATGGAGATTCCCAACTGGTCATCTGATAGGTGAACAATGAATACAAGACTAAGGATGATAAAATCTTGCCCTACAAGAAAATGGTGGATATTTTAAAGATTATTTTGATGACATCCACTTTGAACAGAATCCAAGGTTAAATAACAAAGTAGCAGATGTCATGGCCATGATAGGATCCTTGGTGGACATGAAGACAACAAGAAGTGCGAGTTCCTGATTGAAGAACTTCCTATACTAGTTTTTGACATTCCCCAATTAGAACTAGTGTGTGAAATTGTTAGTCCCCTATCCCCTTGGTATCAAGAGACATACATGTACCTCCATGACAACATCATACCCCCCAACCTTTCATCCTCACAATGAAAAAGCTTCATCCGTTGACTCTCCTGCTTCACTCTTATAGGAGACACCCTCTACCAAAGTAGTCTTGATGGTACGCTTTTACAATGTCTAGACTCTAGGGAGGCTAAAGTGGCCTTACAAGAGGTACATGAAGGCATTTGCAGGGCACACTCAAGTGGACCTACTCTAGCCAAAAAGATCTTAAGAACAGGATACTACTAGCCAACCATGGAGCAAGATGCTTACGGGTTTGTTAAGAAATGCTTGCCATGTCAACAACATGGAGACCTCATCCATGCACCATCATAAGAGTTGTAGCCAATAACAACTCCATGGCCTTTTTCACAATGGGGACTCGACCTTGTAGGTAAGATTCACCCTCCATCATCCAACGGTCATAAATTCATTATCACCGCCACTGAATACTTTACTAAGTGGGTTGAATTGATTCCACTCACTTTCAATATAGGCACCCAAATAGCCAAATTCATTCTTCACTACATCATATGCCGTTATGGCATCCCCATTCCATCATTACTGATAACAAGAAACCATTTAAGAACTAGGAAGTCTGCACTTTGTGTGAGGAATTCCAATCCAACACCATTTCTCCACTCCATACTACCCCCAAGGTAATAGTCAAGCTGAAGCTTCAAACAAAACCATCCTACACATTTTCAAGAAGATGGTTAATGAAGCTAGCCATGATTGGCACCTCCAACTCAATCCTACCCTCTGGGCCTACCACACGAGTATCTGCACACCTATAGGAGCCACCCCATATTCCCTAGTATTTGGTTCTGAAGCCATCTTACTTATTTAGGTTGAGCTCCCATCACTTAGAGTATCCCTACAGAACACAATCACTGATGAAGAGTACCAAGTTACGAGGCAACATGATTTAGAATTATTGGATGAGAAATGCCTAGATGCACTCAACCATCTGTAGGCATACCAAAATAGCCTACGAAGAAGTTATAACAAGAAAATCAAGAACTACAAATTTGAAGTAGGCGACCTTGTCCTCATGGAAAACTAGAAGAAACTGCAGGAATGTACTAAAAAAGGAAAAT
Source organism: Cunninghamia lanceolata (assembly GCA_027924645.1). Taxonomy (NCBI): domain Eukaryota; kingdom Viridiplantae; phylum Streptophyta; class Pinopsida; order Cupressales; family Cupressaceae; genus Cunninghamia; species Cunninghamia lanceolata. The sequence goes on from BSBN01000594.1 coordinate 7,383,176, forward strand.
TTGAGCCCAACTGGTTGGGACCTTATGTTATCATAGCCAGCTATGGATTAGGGGCATATCAGGTTGCAACACCTGAGGGGAAACCTCTAAACAGCCCATGAATATTCTACATTAGAAAAGGTTCTATGCATAACCCATCGAGTATCCCAAAGCAAAATTACAAAAAATAAAAAAATAGAAAAAATTTTGAAAAATAAAAAAATCAAGAAAAACCCAAGTGCAATAAAGTTGTTCAATGGTGAAAATCACTTCGGTGATGCCTTGGATAAGTACCATGGTAAAAACCTATTTCAGGTGCCATGTGTAGTGGCTAGTTCCACCATTTGATAAATTCTCTCTCCATCATGACACTCCACACCAAACCCTTCCCATGGCTTGGAATTCTGAAACATCCATCACCCACCCCACATCATCCCACCCAAAGCTAATCCATGGAACAAGGATCCTTGTAAGCTTCTTCTATACAGCTAAAATAAAAAAAAACCAAAAATAATAGAAAATCTCAGAAAAATCCCAAAAACATCAAAAAATCCAAAAAATCCTAAAAACAAATTGATCATACAATGTACAACATAGAGTCACAATAACTTAGAAAGATACAGTACCTGAGTCAGCACCTTTTGGGACCAAATTGATAGACTATTAAAAAATCCCAACCTAACAAAATGAATTTGCCATCAAATCAATTCATTGCAATGTACAAAATGCAAGGAATAGGTGTGATAAATCAATCTATAATATTTTCTATCCATAGCAGTACTCTCTACGTTTAATTTGACACTAGTCTAGATTTTGCTAACGATTCATGCACATCATCACCCACAATCAGCACATCCATCCCAAACCATTCCCACATGATCAATTCTTGCTAGAACTACATATTCATCTCACCCACATCTTGAAAGTGCCTTGATCCCATGGACACAGGGTATGTAGGCAATCTGGAATACAAAGGAATAATCCAGTACTCAGGTACATAAGATGCACCCATCCAACCCGTTTGGATGGTCCCTATTTACTAAGATTTCTAGATTCAACAAACAATACACATGCTAAGTGTATGCCTAAAACACTGCATCGCACACAAAAATCAGCAAGCAACATACCTGTAACATCAGAAAATGTCCCCTTGTAGGCTTTTCCCTCATAAGGTTTAGCTCCCAGGTCTTTTGCATGCATTTAGGACATCTTTCTTCATAATCTGGCATCCCGATGGAATGAGCCTTAGGTAACATGACAAATGGGACCTAGGAGGACCCCTTGAGCTTAACCCTACCCAAAATGGGGGGGAGGACCTGGACGCCCACACCCTAGTCCTGCCCTATTTTGGGTCAGGGCCAAATTTTAAGTGTCGGTTTATGACCATTATTTAGTCCCTAGGCCGACACGGTAAGTTTGAATTTACGAAATCTTGGAAGGAATGTTTGTAGTCACATATAAAAGCATGTTTAGGCATTCATTTGTAAACTAGATGCCAATTGTGATTTTCATGCATTCTCAAGTTGATTTAAGGCTTTCATTGTGTTGTAAGAATAGAATTGTGTTGTCTATGTGTTTGTGTTTGCAGATTTGAGCATTCATTTCATCATGGAATGAAGGGCATCTTCCTCTCATGAGATCTTCACTACAAGGTGACATTATATTGTGTTTTCATCATCATTTCCTTTGGTTTTTGCCTCTACCTCACAAGGGCATGCACTCTCTATCTAACAACGGTGTTCAGAGACTTAAGTGTGCTCCGGGACTTGACTGAGACAAGCCTTTAAACACCACAACCCCCTCCCAAATTTTTCATGGTTGCAGGTTACAGGTTGTGAGGCTGGACAAAGTGAAGTTGTAGGAAGACATCTTGGAGTGTTAGAATTGCAAAACAGGAAGAAAATTTGCCCCCTAGACTTGGGCGCCTGCTCATTAGTCCTCCAAGTTTCGTGACGGGAAAATCTCTGGAACAACAGGAAAGAGTTGCAAACTGATTTCTTAGATCCATACAAAAAATAGGGCATTAGACTTAGGTGCCCACTCTTTTGTCCCCAACTTTTTTGTCTTTGAACCCTGAAATCAAGTACTCTGTGATTTGACATTTTATATTCCTCTACATGAGCTTTTTCTGTTATTCATCAATTTATTGCCGTATTTGCATAATTAGGGTTTTAATGGTCAATTAAGAATAAAAGAAGGAAAATTGATAAATAAACACCTTAATCCAAGTTTCCCTACATCTCATAGTTACCTAGGGTATGATAGTGCATTGCCACTCGATCCTAGGTCCTTGAATGTTAAGGGTGAAAGGAGGATTCAAACATCTAACAACTCAAACATTAAACAATCCAAATTTTCCCCTAAAAATTTTGGTGAACCCGTGTTTTTGGACTTAATTGCAACTTTATGAATGTTTGTCTTCAGATTTGGATTGATTTCATTGATTCATATAGTCATTCATTTTATTGCATTGAGAAAAATTCAAAAAAATTAAAAATTTTGAGAAATTCAAAAAAATTGCATTGTTAGGCTTACTAATTTGTATCAATTCTTTCTAAATTTCCCTAATTCATGATTTTTGCATTAGATCTGATATAAACTATAGAAAAATACAAAAATTCAGAAATTTGCATTGCATTTTCATCATTTTATTGCTAGGGTTTTGTAGAAATTTTGACAATTTTCATTAAACCTAGTAATTAAAAAATCTATGGTTAGTAGGAAAAATCTTCTTTCAGATTTTTCTACTAATTTTAGAGGCTCATTCAAATTATAATTTTTCTGTAGTCTTGTATTTTGGTATAAATTTGCATTTAGATTTAAAATATTTGCATTTTTTTCATAGAAAATTTCAACAAAAACTAGCAATTTTCGTGCATTTTCATTAGACTTGCATTGGCATTTTGCATATTAAAGATTGGAATTCATTTTCAGATATGAGAGTATTTCATTTTCATCATAAATTAGACTTCAAAGCATTCATATAGCATTTTGTGTCAACATCTTAAACCTAGGGCTTCAAAAATAACGATTTTCACTAGATTTGGCCTTATCGACTCTCTAAATTTGCACCATAGGTGTGTTGTGAAGAGTATCCTAGAATTAATTGGTTGTTATCAGGGTATTTATTTTCTTTCCCTCCTAAAAATCTTCACAACACCCTTTTAACGGGCTCTTGTATTGAAAATTTGGTGAAAAACTACACAATTTTGCCATCTTTACCCTAGGGTTTGGCCTAGTTTACACTCCAAGTGTGTTGTGACAAATTTTATGGATTGAAGTGACCAATATCATTGCTTTTATTTGTTTTACCTCCTAAAATTCATTACAACATCCCTTTTTCTAGGTCTTGGAGTTGAAAAACTATGAAAAATAGCCTATTTTTGCTATATTTTCACTAGGGTTTGACCTTAAGTGGCACTAAAAGTGTGTTGTGATGGATATGTTATAATTAAGTGGCTGTTATTACTGATATACTTTTATCCATCATAATTTTCCTCACAACACCCTTTTTCATGCTCTTTTGCATCAAGATTTGGTGAAAACGGTGCCTATTTTGACATATTTTCACTATATTTTGACTTGGCATTATCTTAGATTCGTATCAAGAGTGTGTTGTGAAGGATATTATTGCTATTTTGGACTGATATTAGACATATAATTTGCTGTCCCTAATCAAAATCCTTACAACACCCTTTTTTTCATTCATTCACATTGAGAGTACCGAAAAAAATCAAGCATTTTAGGCTATTTCTGCATATAGTTTTGCACTTGTCTTTCGCACCAATTTTGAAAAGCTTTCAAAATCTGATTTTACATTGATTTGAGCATATAAATATGGCCTCTAATCACAAAAACAACAATAGGTTCCCTCCTAGATCTTATATAAAAAGAAAAGCACCTGAACCTGAAATTGTGTTTACACCTCATGATAGAACAATTGGAGACTCTGAAGGACCTCTTTACATCACTGTGAAAATAATAGGAAATCCTATAGATGGAACTCTTATTGATCTTAATTGCATGAATAATGTTTCCATTGAAGAGTTCCTCTTTTCACATCAATTAATGCAAGGTTCTTATTATCCCTCGAACATGATGATTAAGATACATACGGGAACCTTTGAAAAACCTTTGGGTAAGATATCATTGTTGGTAATTGTATTTGAGAAATATGTTGAACAATGGTTTGATGTTACCCCTACTTCTGATACCTTTGAAATCAAACTTGGAATCCCTTAGTTAAAGGCTATGAAAGCTGTCCCTTCAACTATCTATAAATGTGTAAAATTTCCTTTGAATGGACAAGTGCATGTCATTCCTCAAAATACATACAAGCCTTTAAGTACACAACAACACTTTACATTGGATTACTTTTGGAACAAAACTAAAAAAGAACTAGAGTTATGAACAAACTTTACCTTTTTGAGCTATAGAAACTACAAACTAAAACTTTTACACCCAATGCCCGGTCCTTTTATGCAAGAAATGACAAAGATTAAAACAACCCACATGTGAAGAGAACCTTAGACTGAAAGGACAAGGTCCCTATGTTGAGGTTCCTCCCCTGAAATACTTACAAGGATCGGGAAGTCATCGTCGACAACAAAATATTCCACCGCGTGAAATGAGGTTTGATCCCAGTGCTTCATATTCTAAATTGCATAAACCTATGAAAGAGGATAGCCCTATCTTACAAGAGATAAGTGGTAAAAGGAAACAAAATAGAAAAGCAAGAGAAAGAAGAAGAAGAAGACAAGATTATGCTATAAACCTTGCCTCTCAACAAGAAAACATTGGTCCTAACATTGAACCAAACAAACATTGAACCTTTCTTAGAAAGAGGAAGCCGGCCTTCTCCAGAGGTCTGATCTCATTTCGCAAGGTCCCACACTTCGAGATCATTCCCATGTTACTCCAGATTGCTGAAGGTTTCACATCTACAGCAAAGGGTGTAAATCTGGGTGATAACAGTTTCTGGCACGCCTGGTGGGACCAGTTTGATGAACTTCTCATCAAGATACTAAAAGATTTGGTGTTTCTCCTAGTATTACCAGCCTTTGGAGGCAATACAAACAACACTATGGTGACTCTACTGAAAGAATCAGCTGGTTTCAGCATCCCAAGTACCTAAAATTTCATCAAGGATTAGGATTTGGTTATTTTTCCTAGTCTATCCAGCTTCCAAAAGCATTTCAATCACCTGGTGACTCCCTCTCTGGTATGTATGCAGTCTTTTCTAGGTTGCACACCTATTTTACTTTAATTCTAACATATTTATGAATATCCAGCATTTAGATGCTATAAGATGTCATAATTTTATGGGAAATATGGCTATTTCCCTACCTCTAGTCCAATTACAGGCTATTGGCCCCCATATCAACAATACTAGACCCCAAATATCTATGATTTTATGCCATACAACCCTACCGCTGTAGAGTATCAACATCCTCCTGATGCTTACCTTCCTCCTACCCCTAATGTTGCCCCTGAGAATATTGATGCTTTTAATGAGCTCATGGAGGGTTTTCTAAAGCTTGACAGAAATTTAGATAAGGCCAAAAGAATAGTAGGGTATGGTCGGCCTCAGCGGTTTTATGATCTCAGCATCATAAGCATGTATGGTCTCAAGTAGCTGTTTCTAGATCTGAATAGGGAGGCTGATGAATTTATAGAAATGTTGACATGTGACCAGCAGCGAGAAGCACAGGAGGAGGTTTTTCAAGAAAACCTTGCTATAAGGAAGACACTTGCTTAGCCTACTACTGAAGAAGCCCTAAAATTTAAAATTCCAAGCTTTAGGCAAGATAATCCATCTATGCCTCCAAAACTGCTTCCTAGTTTTAAAATCCCAAGTTTTAGAGGCCCTCAGCCCTCATAGGTTCATCCTTCAAACCAAAGTGAATCTATGAAAGAGCCTCAAGATTCTCTACCATGGCAGCCTTCTTGGGTCAAGCATCCTGGTTACAAAGTACCAAACTTGGAAAAGGCCAATCCTCTCATACCAATTCAAAATCAAGCAAAGGAAACAGTCATAGAATCTAAGCCTATCATAATTTTGAGTTTTAGGAGTGCTTCTCCAACTCACCAATCTATACTTGACCAAGAGCAACCTAGACTCCACAAGTTCCCAGGCTTCAACGCCTATATCCCTTCGCAAGTCCTTGTTCCTGTGCAAACTCAAATTATCACTCCCCAGAAACAAATTTGTCTAGAACCCTCTCCCCTCCAAGAAATTCAAGAAGTTATTCAGGCTTTTTTCCCTGATGCTATTTCAATCCTCAAGGGTGGGCAAGTTGTCTACCAAGATATTTGGAAAGATGAGCCAAAAGAGAAGGTGGAGGAAGCTAAAACTAATAAGGAGTAGTCTGTCCCTACACTTACAGAGAAAAACTTGTTTGAACCTATTACACCTATGAGTATTGTTAAGGTCACTTCAGAAATGGATGATGCTTCCCTACTTCATGAGCTACCTGATTATGTTGAAGATGAAGAGTATGAGCAGCTGGTTGTGGATATACAGCAACAAGAGGACAATGAAAATAATGATAACTTGTTATGCATGGAGGCCCAACGCGGTAGTGAGTTTCCAGCTCTTGAAGACTTGGAAGAGGCTCTTTTCTGAGATGAGTGCGCTATGGAGGAGGCTATTGCTAAATTTACTCAGAAGGCAGGTGATGCTACCTTGTTTGATGATTTCCCCAGCCACGTTAAAAATGAAGATGAAGGCAAGCTGCCAAGAGACCTAAAAAATTTTTTTAGAGGTAGTGAGCATGATTGTGAGTTGCTGGCATGTGAGAAAGGGCAGGGATATTAGCTTCTTGATGGGGAGGTCTTATCTTTTGAGCAAGTGCATGGCTCATTTTCTGAGCCTAAGTTAGAATATCATGAGCATTATGTTCACAAGGTGGAGGCAGCCATATTTATAGTGGAATCACAGGAGCTAGAGTTTCCAGACCAGCAAGAGGAGGAGGAATGCAGCCATGATGAAATTATATCAACCTTCTTGGATTCTTTGAAGGAAGATAGAGAAAACCATGAGGTCTTAGGTCAATTGTTTCACACACAAGAGCAAAATGAGAGCAAGGTGGAGGATGCCATCATGCCAAGTGAAGAGCAAGAAGACAAAAAATCAGAGCAAAGACATGAGATTAATGTTGATTTGCATGTCATTTCAAGGGGATGCCCAATCAGGCATCTAGCCCAGTTGGAGACATATCAAGAGGAGTCACCACTTGTCATGCTTACCTCTAAGCATGAAGTTGAGAATCAAAATGAGTGGGATCGGCCCATTTATTCACCACAAGATAGCAACATCAGCAATCAGTCCAGGTGGATAGGTGAGTTTATCTCCACTTTGAGGTGGGGGGTTTATCAATTTGCCATATGTACATCTCCCCCTTACCTCTTTTTAACTGCCCACATGAGTGGGAAACATTGTAAAATGTTAAGAAATGGCAGTTATTTTCAAGAACCAGTTAATGGATTTGTTTAAAGTCATGTCTGATTGGTTAGTTTAGGATTAGAGTAGGTTTCATTTCTGTTTTAGTTTTCCCTTTCCATAAGTACTTCTGCACAGGCTGCATTGTCATTAGAAGAATGCAGGCCCCTTCCCCTTTTTATGTTTTCAAGGCAGTTTCTAGTTTTCCAGCATGTTTTAGACTTGACTCCATGCCCAATGGATGCAATAAGGCCACTGATCTAATTATTTAGCAGGCAAACATCCCATAGAAGTCACCAAATTGTTTACCCATTTTCCTCTGTCCAGAGCTAAACAGTCCACCTGGTATTTCCCTTGAAAATCCTTTGGAAAATGTTCCTATAAAGCTTAAAGTGCCAAATTTCCTAGAAAACCTTGCCTAACCTTACCATTGGAAAGAGCTTGAAAAAATAGGCAGGTTCGCTTTTTACATCACCCTGAAATTCGGCCAAATAAAGAAGTTATTCATGGTCAAAGTTTTGGTCAACGTATAGTTCAAATGTTCATTGGCGGGCTTGCAAATCTCTATTCACCTTAGAAAATGATGAAAAAGATAAGTTGTATGCATTTTGAAATGCATATCAAGCTCAAGGAAATGCATATACATCGAGGGAATCTATCGCAGATTCCAGGAATATTCCCTCAATGTATATTGGGTTCTGCATGCATATTGTGTTGTATGTCTTCACATGCAACGGTTACATACAAGGTAGATTCCCAGAATATTCTGCAAATGTATATTTTCTTTGTATATCGGGTTTGTATATTCGCACATACAACCCAACATACAATCAAAATATACAAGGCCGATTATATGCATGTGAACAGTGGAATGTATATTGGCGCATATACAAAAGAGAATGTATATTTCGCTTGTATGTTTGCACATACAAGCGAAACATACAAGGAAAATTATACAAAGAAGGAGATACATTATAGGAATATTCCCTCAATGCATATCGGGTTTCAAATGAATATTATGTTGTATGTTTGCGCATGCAACGAAAAATATACAAGGTTTAACATACAAGTGCATCCGCTACAGTGGAATGTACATTCGGCCTTGTATGTTTCTTTGTATATTTTGCTTGTATATTGCGACATAAAAGCGAAACATATAGAGAAACATACAAGGCCGAACATATAAGAGGTGGGGCTTGTGCACATACAAAGCCGATATACAAAGGTTTACATACAAGCCGGACCCGATTGCATTTTTAACTTGTTTTATAAAGTCTTGGGATCTGCCTTGTATATGGGTGATTGTATATTGCGATATACAAGTTAGAGATACAAGGGTTATATACAAGGTGGACTTGAATTGAAGATCAAATTCAACATTTCAAGTCTCGGGTCCGCCTTGTATATGTATAAGTGTTTTGTATATTTGAACATGCAGGGAAATATACAAAGAAAGTGATACAAGCCAGATCCGACCCAACAGTTGATAAATTTTTTGGGGTCTATGCCTTGTATATTTGGTGCTTGTATATTGCGATATACAAGCAAACAGACAAAGGAAGTATACAAGCCAGATTTCAACGTCTTTTCAGGCTATTTCATAAAATTTGAAGTCCGCGCCTTGCATGTACAATTGTGCTTGTATATTGCAATATGCAAAGGGCAGATACAGTTTTCAGCAATGCTCCTTGAACTAGCTCAGCAACGAATCAGGCGGTGCCACATGGCGGCAGACATACATGCAAGTTAACATACAAATGGTGGGGCCCACATATACAAAGGGAAATTGTATGCATATACAATTTTGAAATACAAAGGCATATTCAAGTCTGATATACAAGGTGCCATGCATATCCAAAGGAGTTGTAGGGGAGGTTTTGGATGCCGATTTGAGTGGCAAATGCTAGCGATATATACACAGATGCAAAGCGATATATACAAGCGGTTGACCAAAACTTTGACTGCCTGTATCTCCTCCATTTTGGTGAATTTTGACCTACTGTAAAAGGCAAAGATGCATATTTTGGTCCCCTCTTTCATTTGGCAGGGTTTTCAAGAGTTTTTGTCACCTTTCCATTTTCAGATCTGGCCTTGCATATTTTGGGCCGTGGATGTTTCAGCAACTTTTGGGGCAGGATGCAGATATTTTTTGCATTTATTTCTGCAGGCAATGGAAGCTGCTCACATTGATGGTAAAAGCTATTTCTCCATGGTCCTGTTCCAGATATTTTAAGGTATGCATTACTGAGGATCGATGATGTAGCAGCTTGCATTGAAGACTTAAAATATCTTTTATCTGCCCAGTGCCAGATATTTGGTGCCATAACTCCTGTAGCTGGACAGTCATTCAGGCGAGGATATTTTCTGAGATAGCTCTTAGAACAATTTTTGTAACCGACTGAGGCCAAAATGAAAAAATGTTATATATACATGTAAAACAGATGTATAGGGGGTTGGTTGTTCTTTTGGGCTATTCTTTGTAATGGTTACTTGGCCTCTATAATGAAAAGCTGGTATTTTTGCCTCTCTTATTATTTGTTTGTATTGTGTCTGCTCTTCTGGACCTCTCTAAAATTAATATGAGTCTGTGTAAGCCTTTCCAACTATGAGATTATTACTGTGTCTATTCAGTTGCAGCCAAACACATTTAAATCTGGTGTATCACTTAGTTCATTTCAGCATTTCTTTTTAGCATTCCTTCTAACCCTTTTCCCAGCAAGCATTAGCATTAGGTTTAGATGTTTTTCTCTAAGCAATAGGCTTAGAAAGAGGAAGCCGGCCTTCTCCAGAGGTCTGATCTCATTTCACAAGGTCCCACACTTTGAGATCATTCCCATGTTACTCCAGATTGCTGAAGGTTTCACATCTGCAACAAAGGGTGCAAATCTGGGTGATAACAGTACCTTATGTCCCACTTTCCTCTAACATTAGGGAGTGGGAGGACAACGATGATTTACTTGATGATGAGACTTAGCACGAAGACCCTACAAGTAAGTATCTCTAACCCTTTATCTCTCTCATGATGTGCTTCCCCCATGATGTGCTATGTTGTTTAGGCCTCCTGGGATGACCCCTGATTCTCTCATAAGGTCCGGGATACTAGGAAATAGCCTCTATTCTAACCTTCTTCTATTTGTATCATCATTCTTCTATATTGCCTCTCTCTGATTTCATTGTTGTGTGTTGTGTCTTACGGACATAGCATTGCAGTTGGTGATATGGGGGCACCCTCCTACGTGATTGTCCCTAAGACACTTGTTTCTCCTCTCTTATTTATTGTTTCCCTTCCTCTAATGTTTCTATCTAGCAGGTGGATGATGACAAACATTTATACTGTTGCGGACCTAGTGTCCCTTTCGAGAGCAATAAAAAAAATGGACTTAGTTCCTAATCTGACGATGGCATTGTATATCTTATCAGATGCTTGGCTAGTGGAAGCACTTGTTCTTTCCACATAGTGACTATGATGATGTTTCTATCTCATTTACAAACCTTAACAATACTACTGCTCCATGCACCTTTGTTTGTCTTTGAATCTAGCCTTGGCGGTACTTGATTTAGAGAGCTTCATGATATAGCCCTACTGTTATTCTCAAACTCTAAATTCATGGTATAACCTTGGCTCTTTGTGTGGTTAATCATATGCATTAATGTTGTTTATCATGATTTTGTGGACACTAACATGTTTCTTGCAAGGATGTGTTTGTGGGAACATTTGGCAATCGTAAAGTACATGTCACCTCAAGGGGGCATGGGCTTTGCAAAAGTTAGTGTTCCCTTGTGTGCTTTCTTCCTACCTTAACATGCTTGATATCGATGCATGATATCAACCACCTTAAGGTAGGGACATATATAAGGTAAGTTATTTGTTGTAGATGTTAGCAATGTGCTTGTCCTCAAATGCAGTTTAAAGACCAGCACAATGAGTGCTTCTTGCATCTTGAGTTTATTTGCAATCAATCAATCAATCAATCATGTAAGCCCTTTGTGGAGGTAGGATATCGCATATATCCTTTTTATCTTAAGCCCTCTGCAAAGGCAGGGATGGTGTATTTCTCAGAGCAGATTGTATCATCCTATCATTTTCAAAAGTCCTCTGTGGAGGCGGGGAGCGGTTCTATGACTAACTCAACCCTTAAGCATGTCTTTAGCGATTGTTGTGATGAAGCCCAATCATTGGTGTGTGCCTGTAATGTGCCTAAGATTATGTTGGACCTAGAAATAGGTACACTCCATCGCTTGTCTGCCGTGTTTTCTCCGTGTCTTCAAGTGTGTGTGTTGGGTGTGCTTGCTTTGTTTGGTGTGTTTGTTGCCCCATATGTAGTCTAAATACTAGTGTGATGAGTGTTTCCTACATTTTGGGAGGTTTTGCATGTCTTGCGTGTGTGTTGCCCCATATATGTAGCCTAAAGACTAGCACGATGAGTGCTTCTAGCATTATGGGAGGTTTGTTTACTTTCCAGTACTTGCATATGCATTTCATATATATGAGAAAAAGAAAAGAAAAGAAATCATGCCTATCTTCCATGCATTAATGTGTCTTCCATGCATTTACTATATTCTTTGTGTTCTACATGACTATAACTGTCTTCTCTGTGCTTTGTGTGCATGTTACTCTCTTTTATGTGATTGGAGTGTCTTCTACGTACTTGGCGTGTTTGTTGTGTTTGTTGACCATACTTTAATGCATGTATTGGCCTTGAGTTTATACATACATGAAAATGGGGGCTAAATGTAATGTCAGAAAATGTCCCCTTGGGGGCTTTTCCCTCATAAGGTTTAGCTCTCAAGTCTTTTGCATGCATTTAGGACATCTTACTTCATAATTTGGCATCTCGATGGAATGAGCCTTAGGTAACATGACAAATGGGGCCTAGGAGGACCCCTTGAGCTTAACCTTGTCCAAAATGGGGGGGAGGACTTAGGAACTCACACCCTAGTCCTGCCCTATTTAGGGTCAGGCCCAAATTTTAAGTGTCAGTTTATGACTGTTATTTGGTCCCTAGGCCGACACGGTAAGTTTTAATTTATGAAATCTTGGTGGGAATGTTTGTAGTTGCATATAAAAGCATGTTTAGGCATTCATTTGTAAACTAGATGCCAATTGTGATGTTCATGCATTCTCAAGGTGATTCAAGGATTTCATTGTGTTGCAAGAGCAGAATTGTGTTGTCTATGTGTTTATGTTTGTAGATTTGAGCATCCATTTCATCATGGAATGAAGGGCATCTTCCTCCCATAAGATATTCACTACAAGATGACATTATATTGTGTTTTCATCATCATTTCCTTTGGTTTTTACCTCTACCTCACAAGGGCATGCACTCTCTATCTGACAATGGTGTTCAGAGACTTAAGTGTCCTCTGGGGCTTGACTGAGGCAAGCCTCAACACCACAACCCCCTCCAAAAGTTTCATGGTTGCAGGTTACAGGTTGTGGGGCTAGACAAAGTGAAGTTGCAGGAAGACATCTTGGAGTTTCAGAATTGCAGAACAGGAAGAAAATCTGCCCCCTAGACTTGGGCACCTACTCATTAGTCCTCCAAGTTTTGTGACAGGAAAATCTCCAGAACAACAGGAAACAATTATAGACTGAGTTCTCATATTTGGACAAAAAGTAGCACATTAGACTTGGGTGCCCACTCTTTTGTCCCCAACTTGTCCACCTCAAAACCTTGAAAATAGGTACTCTATGATTTGACATTTTGCATTCCTATGCAAGAGCTTTTTCTGTTATTCGTCAGTTTATTATCGTATTTGCATAATTAGGGTTTTAATGGTCAATTAAGCATAAGAGAAGGAAAATTGATAATTAAATACCCTAATCCAAGTTTCCCTACATCTCATAATGATCTAGGGTATGAAAGTGCATTGCCACTCGACCCTAGGTCCTTGAATGTTAAGGGTGAAAGGAGGATTCAAACATCTAACAAATCAAACATTAAACAATCCAAATTTTACTCTAAAAAATACCAACTATAATCATCACACAAGGCCCATCTATCTATTTTCCCACCTTTCAAATTTATCCAACAACAACCCAAACAATTCATGTCCTAGGATATATCGTTCCTACAATGGATAGAATCCACCATCCTATCAACACTTATCTTGGCAAGAGAATACAATGGTTGTTTGTGTCATTTTGTTGGTCTTCTTATTATTGATTTTTATCTTCTTGTCTTGTTCTAGGTCATTTCCAAAGCTACCTTGATCGCATTATATCATGGCAAGTGGCAGACAACACCTAGAATAGACATGTTCAATGTTTATGTATGATGTTCTTGTGGGTTGATTTCATTACTCCAAGAATAGTATTCATATCTTGAAGCTAGGGTTGGTTCTAGCATAGTGCTTCCCATTTGCATATATAGGCATTCATACCTTCTATGTACTATGAGAACCTATGTTATGAGTCCCCTTCCCTTATCTAGACAAGTTTATACTACCTTGGGCATGCATGGAATCAACCTTTTGTTTTTGAGTCTAGTCCATGCAATTGTGGGATAAAAATCATCACTTAGGTCCCTTCATACCTTTGTGAAAAATATCCTACTTTGCTATAATAAACCTAGAAATGCTCTCAATAGTTCAATGCAAGTACTATATCTAGCTCACATCATCTTTCAACACTCATCCAACCATATTATCTGGGCCTAGAATTTTAATTCCCCCACCCACCCCCTCTAACCCCCCTCTCCTAACTAACACCCCCCCTCTCACCTACCCCTCAACCCATTCAACCAACTTAACACATCTAAACCAAAAAAAAACCTTCTAATGATGTGGTGTCCAATAACCTAGCACTCCCTAAACCATCCTCACACCCCCCTATTCCCCTAACCATTCCCCTCCCTAACCTAACCTACCCCCCATCACCTAACCCCATCACCCAGGGTTGTAAAAGAACACAACATGTGTCATGACTTGTTTATTTCATCACTCATTGCACTAATACATTATCATCTACATGATCATTTACAAATCATCATATCATTCAAACTATGGTGTTAATCATTTCATGTCCACCAAGAATAGGTCAGGAAGATGTATTTCCTTCCATTTAATTGTTCTTCACCTCATCCGCCTGGCCTGGTTCCGCTCACTCATCTCATTTTAGCCCAATTGAGCGTCATTTCCTCTGTAGATTTTCCATTGGATGGAGTAGGTCACTCAAAACCCTATGTTTCTACCAACTTTTCACAATCAAGGTTCCCTACTTTTTCCATCTTTCATTTCCCTGAAACAAACTTGCCATCGCAGAGAGACATAATCTCACATCTCAAATAGGATGTCTTCTGTGTTTTCAGGATTGCAGCGAAAATCATTCTAGTTGGTAGCAAAGTTATGACAACCCAACCTGTTAAGGGTTGGTGGAACCATGAAATAGCCAGATAGTTTGAATCCATGGACTAACGAGTTCGTTCCTTCTTCACCAATCCATACCATGACAATTTGAACAAATATTTCATCCCATTCCATTAATATCATACATAATACATATTCATTGCATTCATCATATATGTTTATTAACATAAGCATATATTCATTTCATTTACATACATGATCCATTAACATCATCACATCACACTACATATAACATCATCCATCGATGAGACCATGACATCATCAAATCATCACATATATCCACAATGAAATCATAACAGAGCAATGAAGACATGAGGGAAACAGCCCACCAAATACCACCTACATAGATTATGATATCATAATAAAACATCCATCCATAAGCCAACAGAATCATAACAGATATCAAAAACATCAGAAAAATCCTTACAACAATTAATATATGAATTAAATTACCATTAATAAAGGCTTGCCAACAAGCCCACCAAGTACCATCAGTGTAATCATTGCTCATATCATCACATAATACAACATAAACAAAACCATCTATCACATCATCATTAGAAATAAACCATAACATCATATCATCATCTGCATATCCATCACATGACATAAATCGTCATGTACATCATAAATGCATCCATAACATGAACCATCATATAAACATCATCATGATCCATAGTACATCACATCACATAATAAGCCCATATCCCATAATATGCATAATCATCATCATCCATAGTTGCAAAATAATGTACATCATCATAATAAATATACAAGTCATGATACAAAATGCCTCTAAGGGCTCAAAATACATCAATATACGTCAGCCCTGAGCTGATGATCCCCTGCCCGAATCAGTGGGTGACCCTGACTGTGGTTGTGGTTGTGGTTGTGGCTACTTCTGTGGTTGTGGCTGTAGTTGTGGCTTCTATGGTGGTGGCGGCAGTCCCATGGGCTACTGCACAGACTGAATAGACCTAGATCTACATGACCCAGACATCTGTGATCCACTCTGCTAGCTGTAGCTAGGCATCCGTTGTCCCTCAAGGACAGCCGCACAATAAGTTGCATGGTAATACTCAGCCCACTGACCCTAATCTAGGAGTTGACCTTGTACCTATGAAAATTTCCCCTACAACTGTGTGAGCTAAGCCTGCATCTATAACAATACTGGTCCCATCCCACTCCTCGAAACCATCCCCTACAAGATAGCCACCTGCATCTCTGCCTACTGGGCCCATGACATAGTTGTATCTTACTTTGTCCTAAGAGAAACCACTTGACTCTAAGCCTATGCCAGCTACATCTATAGCATGCTCACTTGCCCATCCGCCCCATCTAATAATATAGCTGCTCCCTGAAGTTGCACTAGCTCCTACTGCTGCCTCCCCACAGTCTCCTATAAGCTGGTGACCTATGCTCGTAGGGTCTACACCTCCTCCTCATCTCCTTGAGAGTGCCGACGTGATATGCAGCCTCTCATAATTGCTCATGATCTCGCCCCTAACCCCCCTGCCTCTACATGACTAGTCAGAGGTAACATCAGTCCTCTAGATCCTCCCTGTGTCTACTGGGCTAGTACCTGTTGCACGGGTACCTCCTATTGTCCATGTGATGCCCACTATTTGGGCCTCAATACCTACTACTCCCTCTTCCCTAGCTAGATGGGGCCCTACACCTACTACTATTGTGACGGCTATTGGCCCTCCTCCTATCCCTACAGCTATGTCTCTAAGGGTGGTGCAAATAGTCGTCGTCTCACTCGTCTCCTCCCTCTACATCACCCTACTTGTGCCTGGGCTGCTGCTACCAACACTCCCATCGGATCCCCCTCGCCCTCCTCCCCCTCCTCCTCCTCTACCTCCTCTATCACCAACTCCTCCTCAATGACATCTCCCTCATCCTCCATAGACAAATCTGGCTCCTCTGTCAGGTTCGTCAAACGGAATGGCCTCCAGGTGCCTCATGACTAATCATATGTAGGTGTGGTCCCTGTGTCTGCTACTGTACTCCAATCCCATTGTTGTGGCTTCAAGGCTAAAAAGATCTTTGGTTAGCAGCCATCTCACATCCCGTGGTGTCCTTGCAAACACTGCCATCTCCTGAGGCATATCCTATTGTACCCCAAACTGTCGCATCATCCGTGATAGTAGATACATGGCAACCGTGTGCCAACCATGGCCCATCAAATAACGTGACTGAATAACATAAGGCAGGTGTATGTCATCATCTCGCCATGGCTCGACCCCAATGTATGGTCGCCATATAACCTGAGTCAAATCATCCAGTGCCCACTACCAATAATGTAACTATCCAGTGTGTGAATACTCAATAGGTTGCCAATATGAAAACACATAGGCCTTGAACTATCGATGGTAATATCATCCATCTAGCCTAGTGATCGCGATATGCTCAAATACCCACATGTGCAGTAGTGTGACCCTAGCTGATAGTGCAGAATCATAGTGATACACACACGTGTGCATCTCGTGATATAGCTATGCCAACATCATTGGCCCCTAGGCATAGACTGTCCCCTACCGAACCTTCCCCTCTATCATCAGTCCCGACCCAACTGCAAAACCTCTAGTGCACCTGTATACACCTAAAATTGGCTCGTGTCAAACTAAATAAATATTTTAAATATTTATTTTAATTCTTATTCTTCTATCAATTAAATAAATATTCTAATTTATTTGATTGGTTCATTATCCCAAAATTAAATAAAAATTAATTTAATTAATATTCCCTAATTCCTCTACTATCTCATCTAATTAAATAATCCTAAATTATTTAATTAATCACAAGTTTATCTATCCTAAGTCTTAAATTCATAAATCCACATCACTTTCCACCTCACTTTACACCTCACCATGTTGCACACATAATTAAATATTTTTAATATTTAATTAGCTAATTACCCTCACCCACATGTCCTATTTATCCTCTAGTCATCCCTATTTCTTCTCCACATGTGTCCTATTATTTCTCAATCACCTTTATGCTCAAAGACACTTGTCTTTCTAATTCTAGTTCATCTCTCACATTCCCATAGATCAAGAGTCCTTCTTCCACAATCTCCTTAAAGACTTCCACCTTTAACTCATAGGTCATTTGTGATTACATTGACATGTGGCTCATAGATCCACTTATTCCTCTACCTTGTAAACATAGTAGGAACATTTCCCATAATTATCTCTCTCAACTCCATCTCAACTGTACACCTCACAGATAATTCCTCCAGTCAAGGATCTATTGACACTTGGACCTGGCCTCTCTTGAGCCTATAAAAGGAACCATCATTCCCCCATTTTACATATCTACAGAAATCCTATCAGCGTGCCTTTGGAAAAGTATCCTCATTTGTAGTTACATAATCTCATCATCATCACAATCATCCAACCATGTCTCTACATCTCCATTATCCATCTTCATAGAGTTGCATTGTTAGTTTAGTCTTCATTGCATTATCCATCTACAACCATTCTCCTATTTGTCATCTTCAACAGCAAGGAAGTACACACTTTTTAGAGCTCAACTCATTCATAAGATCAATATGAGATAGGCAACAATGGAAGCTACGAGGTGAATCGATCTACGAAGGTAATATCTTTGTTTATTGTATTTGCATCAATTTCATTAAGATATTGGATAGTAAGTAGTTTAATACTAAACATTCATATTTCCTCTAACATTTTTGGCACCCACCGTGGGGCCTAGCCTTGTTTTAAATCTCCATTTGAGTGTTTTGTGAAGCTACTATCATGACAGGTCATTTTGGTGTATTCACATTCCAATCCTGCGTATTCATAGATTCCTGTTGCGCATTCACCTTTCTGCACATTAAGCCATCTTTCTATACATTCACAACTTTTTGATGTGCAAACATGTTTCTATGCATTCACTTAACAGTCAAGTGCATTCACCATTTCTTTATGTGCATTTTTTTTGTGCATTCACTGAGTAGTGCTACGCATTTACTTCCTGTTTTTATGCATTCACATTCTGACAGAAAGTTGTATTGTTTTGCAATGGCTTTTTCGTACTAATTCATCTTGCAGGTGTAGGAGCTTGGTTTAGTCATTTAGATGCATTGTAAAATCATCTAGATTTAATTAGGGGAAAGTAATTTGATATCTTCATGCAAATTTTCACCTAGATCTAATTAGAAGGAAGTAAATTGTACTGTTGCATTACAACTCGCACATAGTCCCAACCTAGGTGGATAAAACTGAACAAATTTTTCATTTTGCTATTTTGCACTACAAACTATCATTCATCTTAAATTGGGGAAAGTAATTTGTTTAATTCTTCAACAACAATATTCACATAGACTTTTTTAGGAGGATAAAATTAACCATCTTTTCAAAGTTTTTGCTATCTTGTCAATTTCTTGTGCTTGGTAGAATAAAACACACTCAGTTTTAACTCTAGGAGGATAAAGAACTAGTTTATTTTGTGTTTGAAAATGGTGATAAGTCTATGCTCTCCCCTTTATGGGTGATCAAAATGCCAAACTCATCATTTTATCTGTGTAACCTTTAGAAGAGGCCTGCCCTAGGGATTACGTTTCTTCCAAGTGGGACGACCTTGAGCAGTAACAGGCTAAAGCCAAACCACTTCCAAGACACTTTAAATAAATTGTGTTTGTGACGAAAGGCACAAACAACAGGTGTTGTTGTGTTATACTAACAAATATTTCCCATAGTAGCCTTGTGGTGCATTTAACTCTGTTGAGCCTAACCTCTGCAGACAAGGAAGCCTCCATAACGGAGCGAATTGCCACACGTATAACCACCCGAACAGATGCCCAAACTAAAAGCCAATTGTTTTAGAAAGCCAAAAACCCCTATTTGGTTACACAATAGGTTGGACCTCTGAAGTCGTCTAATGTCATACATTCATTTAGTGTGGAGACAAAAAAGTTCAACTCTTCATAGGAATTGTAACTTGGTTTGCGTGAGAAGTGAGTGCACTATAAGGGGGAGCTGGTGCTACCAAGTTGCTAACTGTCTGCCTTTATGTAAGTGGCTGGAGTAAAATCCAAGTTGGAATTCAATGAATATTGTTCTTACCATCCTTAGGATTATACTTGTTTGTTTTTACATTTATCAAAATTTGTATCAAATAATAATTACAACTTCTTGTTTACTGTGTTTTCTGGCAATAACTTGAGTCAAAAATAGTACCACAAACTTTAGAGCATCCTAGGAAAATGTGTAAACAAGCCAAGATTGACAAACTGAGACAAAAAGGCAAAACTTCTGCAGTCCTACGCATTTGCACTGCTTTGTTGCATATTTACCAACTCTTGCTGCGCATTCACTACTGTTGCGCATTTAAATAGTATTGTTGTGCATTTACACCGTCTTACTGCCCATATACCTTTTTGTGCATTTAAAACACAATACTGCACATTTGAAACACAGCCCTGCGCATACACAGTATAGAGTTGGGCATTTGCCCTTTATTCCTGCGCATCTGACGCTGTGCATTCACAATAGAGAGTTGTTTCGTACATTTTGAGACAAAAGTGAAACCATTTTTTAGTACCATTTTTTCTCTAGTAGACACTTGGGAAATAACTTCAACCTTGCAAATTCACCTTCATACTATTTTCAAACATCACCTTTGCATACCATTGTTTTGCTTCCCACAAGCATTCAAACCAAACCAAGATTTTCATCTAGGTGTTATTGAGACTACCAAATTCAAACTAAATCTAGTTAGTTTCATAATAGGATCAATCATCCTTCACTTTGAAACTGTGCTAGTGTAATCTTGATAAAAGAATAGTCTATATCAATAGTGGTGATCAACTATCCCTATTTTGACTACCTTTTAGCTCAAGAGCACATTGTTTGGACAACCTAGATCAATATAAAACCTTAGCAAAATCTTATCAAAAACATATCCAACCAAATTCACCTCATATCATTTCATACCAAAACACCAAAACCAAATCCACCAAGTCTCACAATCCAACTTCCCCCATACCCAAAAAAATCTTATGGTTCACACTAGATCCCAAACCAACAAAAACAAAGAAATGCATCCCTCAAACCATAGTGAGCACTCCGCTGCATCTAGCGATGATGAGGAAGAAATCCCACATGAGGAACTTGTTAGTGCTTTGCATGATTTCAAATTCCAAAAAATGATGGACAAGGTCATGACCATGGACCCCAAAAATATTTCCTCATGCTAGTACAACAAGGAATTAAATTACCCCCTGATTTTGATGTCTCAAAATTGAGAGAAGAAACCCCATCTAATGACATCGATGCTCCCAAAAATGTCAAGACTAAGGATAGAGAAAACCCTTTGGAACCATTAACGCAACAAATCCAAGTCTTGTAGCAACAACTTATGGACATCCAAACTGGAACTTCAACAAAGCACTACTCACTAGAGGATATCTCATAGTATCCTTTTGATAAAAGTTTGGTCATGATACCTTTTCCCTCAAGATTTGAGGTTCCAAAATTTGATAAATATCGAGGAAAAGGTGACTCATGTGACCATATAAGAGAATTTAGTGCTACTTGCTTAGAAGTCTCTCACAATGAAACATACCTTATGCAACTATTTCCACACAGTCTAGGAAGACAAGAAATGAAATGGTTCTCCTGATTACCTCCCTGCATCCAAACCTTTAATGAGCTAGTGGATAAATTTGTGACCCATTTCTCCTACAACATTGAACATGAAATCTCAATGTTGGACCTTTGTAAGAACAAGCAAAAGGGGGAGAATCTTTTGCCTCTTTTCTACAAAGATGGAGACAACTGGCTAGCAAGTGTCCATACCATATACCATAGAAACAAATGATTGAGATGTTTGTCCACAACCTAAACACTAACTTGAGCTATCAAATACAAATACAATGTCCTATTTCCTTTAGTAAGGTCATTGAAATGTGGTTGCTGATTGAGAAGGCCTTGATAGCCAAGGGACAAATCAAACTCTACAAAGACACCCCTAGCTCAAGTAATAACACAGACAAGCCTCAGTTCTGGACCAAAAACAAAAACATTGTAAATGATGGTGTTGTTGATGCTAAAAATGTGGTACCAAAACAACCAATATTCAATCTATCAAACCCACAAAACAACACAACATTAAACAAACCTCAAAACAATGAACCATGATCCACAAACTTTCCTCCTCGTTGAAAGTTCACACCTTTAGGGGAATCACTTGAATCTGCCCTATGGAAGCTAATATCAAACAATCTCATAACACCTCCAATGGTGCAAGCTTATGAACCAAAAGTTAAACCTCCTTGGTGGAAAGACTCAGACTTTTGTGAATATCATAGAAGCAAGGGTCACAAAACCAATGACTGTCAAAGACTAAAGAATATCGTTCAAGACTTGATTAATCAAAAAGTAATAAAAATTGATGGACACGTATCCAATGATGACCATTTGGCATTCAAAAATATGCCCCCCAACTATGAGAAGGGAGGTCCTTCAAATCAAAATAATAATGGTGGTAACAATGCCAACTACACAAATGTGTCATATGATTATGTTGTTAACCACATCTCCAAAAGTGACTCATATGTCAATGTGATCACTATAAATAAAAAGCCCGTTTGTAATGTGACCAGTCGTGGTGGAAAAGTTACTCTCCAAGGGGCTTCATCCAAGCCATCCTCCACATACAACCAATACAACATCCTTGACCAACTCCATAAAACACCCACACATATATCCATTTTGGAGCTTTTGTGTCTATCCCCATCCCACAAAGCCATCCTCGAAAAAGCTCTCTTGGAAACTACCGTCCTAACCAATCTAGCTGAAGAGCAATTTTAGGCCATGGTAGGTCATCTAACTACACCCCATTTCTTATCCTTCATAGAAAAAGATGACATGTCTATCACCCAACCACACAATGCGTCCCTCCATATTGAAACCTTCATCCATAAGCATAAAACAAAATGGGTCCTAATTGATGGAGGGGCCAGTTTAAATATCTATGTGTTAAAACTAATCCTTGCATTGGGGTTTTTAGAGAATGTCATTGATCCTAAAAAGAAAATCACCATCAAGGCTTACGATAAAGAAGAAAGGACATCAAAAGGAACTGTTGTGTTGCCAATAAGAGTGGGACCGGTAGTGAAAGATGTGGTGTGTCAAGTGCTTGATATGGAACTAGCATATAATATTCTCCTTGGTAGACCTTAAATACATGTGATGAAGGTTGTGCCTTCTACCTACCATTAGTGTATCGAGTTTCCTTGTAATTGCCAAAAAATCACTATCCAAGGTGATCCTAATCCATTCCAATATTGCAATTCCATCCAATCCAAGCCTGAAGTTGTAATCCCCACCAATCATACATCTGCCTCATCTTCATCCCGTGTTGACCCAACCTCACTACCTTCTACATCTAAGACATCTGAACTCAAACTCAAACTCAATGAGAAGGGTGTAGGAGAGTATACCATCACACAATCCTTCTATCTAGCACAAGTACCTATATCTC
Source organism: Cunninghamia lanceolata (assembly GCA_027924645.1). NCBI lineage: Eukaryota > Viridiplantae > Streptophyta > Pinopsida > Cupressales > Cupressaceae > Cunninghamia > Cunninghamia lanceolata. The sequence goes on from BSBN01000594.1 coordinate 7,406,460, forward strand.
CCAAGTCCTATGGAAAACCCTCCATGAACAAACCTAAGTCATTGGAAACTCCTAAAGGTCCTTTTGTTAAATGGGAATGTCTATCAAATGAGAGTGATGAGAAGGATATCTTACAATGGCTATATAAATATGAAGATAGTGAATCCAAACCACTAGACTCTCAATCCCAATTGAAAACCAAACAGTATGGTCAAGGGTTCTCTATCTTACAAAGAATGGGATATGATGGTCATGGTCCCATAGGATTAAGGAAAGAATGTATCATCGAACCTATCCAACCTCCTTCTTTAACAGCCTGAGACACTACAGGGCTAGGTTACAAAGGAAAAGAAAAGGTCAAAGGTAAAGACAAGCACAAAGGAAAAGAAAAAGAAACAGCTACTACTAACTTAGTAGAGAAGATTCATTGACTATAGGAATGGAGTGAGACAGACTCAAATGAATATGAATGGGATAGTCTTTCTGAACTATCTTGTGATGAGAAAGATGTTGATGTGGTTCAACAATATATTTCTACTCATACACCTCCTGAGGGATGAAGCTGTAGGTCTAGACCACTAGAGTTCGATCTGCAAAATACTGAAAATGAATTTCCTGAAGAAAGAATGATGTCACACTTGATAGATCAACTTGAGGAGAGTACCATCATAGACTTTGTCCATACTTACATGCATCTAGACAACTCCTCTATCTTAACCATCACTACCCTTGAACCTGATCAATCCAATGACCCATTACCCTTGGTTCATCCTGAATTCATAGACTGGGATTTGCAAGATGAACCCCTTGAGCTCGATACTTTCCAAAATGATGATGCCATCATAGATTATCTGGAACTTAGAGACCATCTACCCACAGTGAATCACAAAATTGGCTATGCTATAGAACTCAATGACAAGGTGTATTTTGGAGAGAGTGTCAAGTCTTTTAGTCATAAAAATGTGAAAATAAAAGATAGATCTAATGGTGAAAACCGCTCTGCGGTAGTTTTAGATCATGAAAATAGTAAAAAAATAAAAGATAGATCCGACGGTGAAAACCTCTCTGAGGCACTGAAGGATGAAAGGCTTGACACACTTCCCAATCTAACACATCAGGAGAGTTCCTCAATTTTGATTGAACTGGCAGAACCTATCAGCATTGGCACAGAAGACAACCCAAGGATAATCCATATGGCAAAATCTTTATCTACACAAGAAAATCCATAATTCACCAAATTCTTCAAGTGGAAATAGATTAACTTTGCTTGGTCATATGTGAATATGCCAGGACTAGATCCAAACCTTATAATGTATCATTTGTCACTAGCTCTAGGAGCTAAGCCAGTCAAACAAAAACTACGAAAGATGCATCTGCATATCGCACTCTTAGTGAAGGAAGAATTGAAGAAGCTGCTAGATGTTGGTTTCATTAGACCAATTGATTATCCAGAGTGGATTTCAAATATAGTTCCTATCTCTAAACTAGATGGAAGGGTTAGACTATGTAATGATTTCAAAGACCTAAACAAGGCTTGCCCCAAGGATGACTTTCCACTGCCCAACATCGACATCATTGTAGATATAACAACAGGGCACACTATGTTGTCATTAATGGATAGATTTTCTAGCTATAATCAAATCAAAATAGCACTAGAAGAACAACACAAGACCGCATTCACATATCCATGGGGTACCTATTGTTGGTGCGTCATGCCATTTGGACTGAAAAAATGTGGGGGCAACATATCAAAGAGCCTTGACTACAATCTTTCATGACATGATGTACACCATCATGGAAGATTATGTAGATGATATTCTAGCCAAGTCAATTACCAGAGAAGGACACCTTCAAGTCTTAGACAAGATCTTCATGAGATTAGAGCAATTCAATGTACGCTTAAATCTAAAAACATGTGTTTTCGAAGTAACATCCGGTAAACTCCTTGGATATATAGTGTCAGCAAATGGAATTGAGGTGGACCCAGCTAAGGTAAAAGCAATCATGGAAATGCCACCACCCAAAAATCTTAGTTAGTTACGGTCTCTACAAGGAAAGCTACAGTCCATCAGAAGGTTTATCTCTTAGTTGGAATATAAGTGTCATCCATTCACACATCTCCTACACAAAAACATTCCTTTCAAATGGGATGACTCATGTGAGCAAGCTTTTCAACATCTAAAGGAGTATCTAATGAACCCACCTATCTTGAAGCTGCTAATCCAGTGCAAGCTATTGCTACTCTACATCTTAGCTACACCAACAGCTCTGCTAGCACAACAAAACCCTAAAGTAAAGGAGCAAGAAATCTACTACATCAGCAAGACATTAGTAGGTTACGACCTACAATATACACTAATTGAAAAAGGATGTCTTGTTGTCCTCTTTGCTTCTCAAAAATGGAAACATTACATGCTCTCACACTCCATAAAGCTAGTATTGAAGATTGATCCATTGAAATACTTGCTCAACAAAGCTACTCTAACCAGTAGAATATCAAAATGGGTCATGATACTTAATGAATTTGACATCAAGTATGTAGATAGATGAGCAATAAAGGGAAAAGTGATTACAGATCAGCTAGCAGATGCACCTTTGACAGATGACAACCCTTTAAGCTTTGAATTTCTAGACGAGTCTATCTTTAACATCACAACAACAGCCTAGAAACTCTACTTTGATGGATCATATACCCAGCATGGGTTCGGAGCAGGTATCTTGGTGGTCACACCTAATGGAGACACAATTCCAAAGTCATTCAGACTACTATTTCCATGTACCAACAATGTGGCCGAATACGAAGCACTGGTCATTGGTATCAAAATGGCAATAGAATGGAAAGTCAAAGAACTTCATGTGTATGGTGACTCACAACTTTTCATCAACCAGGTGAACAATGACTATCAAACTAAATATGAGAAGTTAATACTGTACAGGCATATGGTTGATGACTTCAAAGAATACTTTATTGTGATTTCTTTTGAGCAGATACTCAGATTAGAGAACAAAGCAGCTAACGTCATGACAACAATTGCATCTCTCCTTGATATACCTGAAAACCAGTCATGCTATGAGTTCTTGGTAGAGCCAATATCCCATCCTACATATGACATCCCTGAAACCTGCATCATTTGCCATATCGTAGGATCTAATTCTCCCTTATATAGAAAAGTATATACCTATCTAAAAGAGAGCACCCTACCACCTGATCTATCTAATAACCAAAAAAAACCTTCATCTGCTAAGCCTCCCATTATACCATAATCGCTAACACCCTGTATCGATGAGGACTAGATGATACTCTCCTTAGGTGTCTCGACAGTGAGGAATATCAAACTGCCCTAAGTGAAGTTCACGACGGTATATGTGGGACCCACTCTAGTGGTCCTACCCTGGCTAAGAAACTCATACATATGGGATACTACTGGCCAACTATGGAAAAGGACTCCTATTATTTTGTGAAAAGGTGCAAGAAATGCCAAATCCACGGGAACTTACTACATGTAATGGCACAAGAGCTGCAGCTGTTAGCGACTCCTTAGCCTTTCTATCAATGGGGACTTGACTTAGTGGGCATGATACACCCTCCATCATCCAACGGCCATAAATTCATCATCACCACCATTGAGTACTTTACAAAGTGGATCGAATCCATACCCCTCACCAATGTCACATGCAAACAAATCACCTCATTCATCCTGAATTATATCATCTACCATTATGGCATCCCTATATCCATTATCACTGATAATGACAGACCCTTTAAGAATCAAGATGTCAAAGAGCTATATGACAAATTCCACATCCAACACTACTTTTCTACCCCATATTTCCCCCAAGGAAATGGCCAGGCAAAGGCATCTAATAAAACCATTTTGAAAATCCTCAAGAAGACTATCAATGATGTCGGCTGTGATTGGCACATGCAACTAAATCCCGCTCTATGGGCCTTCCATACAAGCATTCATACTCCCACTGGTGTAACACCATATTCACTAGTTTATGGTTCTAAAGCCATCTTTCCCATTGAAGTCAAGTTACCATCCTTGTGAGTCTCATTAAAAGGCCTCATATCAGATGAAGAATACAGAGTTTCCAGACTACAAGAGTTAGAGCTGCTAGAGAAAAGAAGGCAACATGCCTTTAACCATCTAAAAGCCTATCAACAAAGGCTGTCACAAAGCTACAACCACAGAGTCAAACCCAGTGTCTTTCAAGTTGGTCACCTAGTTCTTAAAGAGAATCCCCGAAATCAGCAGAACAGGGAGAAGACAGGCAAGTTTGAACCCAATTGGCTTGGTCCCTATGTAATCGTTATTGCCTATGGATTAGGAGCTTATCCGCTAGCAAAATCAGAAGGTGAACTATTGGATGATCCCATCAATAGCATGCATCTTCACAAGTTCTACACCTAAACCCCAATCCAAGGGATCATATATCAAAAAATAACAAAAAAATCAAAAAAATAGAAAAATAACAAAAAAAATCATCCTCTGGTGAAAACCTGGTAAAAAGGTGCCTTGGATAGGTACCATGATGAAAACCTAGCAAATAGGCATCATGTGTATTTTAACTATCATGCAAATAAAAGCAAGTGGTGAAAACCTGGAAACATGTGCTATTTGTGATAAACTAATCCCTCCATCTCTTAGGACTTTAGTCCTCCTCCAATCTTTTCTTATCGCATCCATCAAATCACATAAAGATACCTATCATGGCTTGTTGTTCACTCACCATTTTCATCTTGTCCCATCAGTCTATCCATCCAATCCTTCATCCATCTTGTCATCCATTATAACTCCATCATTGCTACCATTGTCGAACTACATCACCTCTGAGCTATCACGTATGCAAGGCCATCATTGATGAGACCTTGAGGCTTCCCATCCATTACATCCCTTATCACCCATCCTTTTGTCCATCCATTTCCACATAGTTCCCATCACCTAGGTCTTAGGTTCACATGGTCCACACCCTGAACTACGTTGCCTCTGCATCATCATGTAGGTAAGGCCATTTATCAATGAGCCCCCGAGGCACTAGGTCAATCCCTTAGGGTGCATTTCTTCATGTCTATTGTCAGTTCATCTGTAATAAAATTGATCCTTTACTTGACTGGGGGCAAATCCTCAACCTAGTTAGTGAATTGGATTTTTTTTAATGCTACAACTCAGAGGATAGCAAATCACATCATGGTTTTATCACTAGATGGCAAGAAGCACAAAAAGCAAGCTTTAAACATCATTTTGACAAAGAGACATTAAACTAAACCTAACAACACCAACCTACCTAAACTATCAAACATGACTCTATCAGTTATTGCAAGAAAAATATATCTATGGCAAGAAGGTTTAATGGTTGTTTTAAGTCTTATATCATGATTTTTTTTATTATGTCTTTTTATGCTACTCAAGGATGTTAGAAACTAGAGGAGCTATGATGGGGGGCATAATTATTTTATTTGTTTGTTATTTGTGGGTTTATCTTTAGTAATGTGAAGCCTTGTCTAAAGACATGATCAACATAATGATCATCAAGGACATCAGAGGTCTAAACATGAAATAGGTGTAATCCTTGTCTGTTGATACGCAAGCAATACTCAGGTCATCTTGGTTCAATTATACTTAGATTCTTGTATTAACTTGTTAAGTCAAAATCCATGTAAGCAATGCTCAGGTCATCATGGTTTAATTATACCTAGATGCTTGCATTTTCTTACAACATTTTAAAAGCTCAATGATGAAAAAAGTACTTTAAAAACTTGTACAAGAAGATGACAAAATACACATCCATGCATACCAAATTACTTTCCATTTCATTGTAAGCATTTCATCATTATCAAAATTCCAAGTGTCTCAAGATCTAAGTTATCCATTTAGCCATTTTTCCAAATCATTTCATCCATTAAACCACATCATTATTCTAAACCATCTTTCATTATCGAAGTCAATTCTTCTAACATGTCTTTTTATTTTATGATTAAGTATACTTGGCATTAACAAAAATAAACCATCATTTTTGCATATCATAAACATGTCCATAATCAATAGAGGCATATCACAAACATTATAAACCATAAATGCATATCATTTTAGGTCATCAGGTTACATAAACATTGTAAATCATAATTGTCCATAAAAAGTATCATATAGTCATGTCATCCATCCATATGAGTCACATACATAGAGTATATCATTAAAAAATCACAAAAATATAGAGTGCATACATCATCAACATATCTTCTGTCATTACACATATAGATATACATTATAGATTTCCATTAATGCTATAAGTATGTAAACATCAAAAGCATGTATAAATCATCACATATAAAATCATCGCATATAGAAATACCATCGTGTCCAACATAATCATCATAGAAACATCATCAGGTCCAACATAAGCATAGACATCAATGTCAAAAGCATGTAGGTCATATATAAGCATAATATCAAAACATCATAACATGAGTAATGTCAGTCCATAATCAATGCATCATAGCATTGTCCATCAAACACTAGGTCATAAATATCATCATCATCAAAAAAAAAAAAGTCCAAGTGTACAATGATATCAAAAAAATAATACATCTCGAATTATCCACAATATGGTGTATGCAAAATACTGTGACAAAATGATGCAGGTTGTTGAAATTAAGGAACATTGAGAGGGGGGGTGAATCAGTGTTTTGCAAAACTTAATATCATGTCTCTTTATTAATTTACCACATACATCCAAAAGAAAGAAGCATGAACATAAGAGAAAAAATAATAAGATCATAACACATGAACACCAAGATTTTTACGTGAAAACTTGGTTAAGGGAAAAACCAAGATGGGGGTTAACCCACAAGAATTTATACTTTGCTAAAAGTATTACAATATGGGAAGGCACATGCCTTCGGGCACACTACCCAGAGCTCACTACTCAAAGGAGGCTCACTGCCTACAAAATTGATTACAAGAGTTCACTGAAATGTTTGAATTGAAGAATAGCATCTAACTATGCAAAATAACAGTTCCAGTTAAGCTCATTACACTGACTTTATACGCTTCATCTTTCTCTACCCTGGTTTATTGTTCTTCCATGATCTGGAGCTTAGATCTCCTTGCTTTGCACTAGATACCACTATACTTCACACTTATCCCTTCATATTCGCACACTCACTTCACAAAATGCTTGAATCCATCAATCATATATATCTGCTACATAAAATTTCATCAACTGCAGTAGACCTTAAGAAAACTTGGACACTATTTCAAGAACACTATTTTGTCAGCTGAATCCATGCATAAACATCAATGTGGATCAAAACTTATGTGTTCAAGTCACCTCACATGTCGGCCAATACCATTGGATCTCAAAAATTACTCAACCAACCACTTTTCTTCATCCACACAAGGATCAAACACCTAGTCGGCATGTTCTTCACCGGACTAAACTATCTAACCAAAACCTGATACTCAGATGCTTGTAACTTACAATCCCTTCATCATCGGAGGCTAAAATCTTGGATTTAGGTACCCCTAACATTCCTTAACATTCCCTCAGATCCACAGCACAATGTGATTACCTGTGGAGAAATGTGGACTAAGATGTTGAACCCTGTCAAATGTTATGTTCTTGTCTATTCGAACTTAGATAAATATGCATTCTGACTTCCAGTATGATCAAATGATGTAATGTGGATGTGTAAGATAGATTCAGTTGCCATCAATGACAACACCTAACATGCCTACCAGTGTCTCTTGCCAACAATCTCCCCCTTTGGCATTGATGGCAACACTTAGTGAAAAATGACTAAATGTTAGAACAGCTCCCCCTTACTATGTACACTTGTGATTTCTAATGCTCCCCCTTTGATGAATTTCTCATTTTTCACTACTTTCTTCTCCCCCTTTGACATCAATGGCAAAGGCCGAGGTACGGATCCAAAAGTTCACACAAAAATTCTATATCCATACTTCCGCATATGTACAAGCAATCCTTACGTCATGTCTATATAAACTTAAACACATCACCAAAAGTGTTTTTCAATAGTGCCAATTCACTGTCCCATCTTTTCTTCATGCCATCCAAGACTAAAATATGACCACTAAATAAGAATGCATGTGACTCTATCTTCTATAGATTAGTGGGATCACTTGTTAGAGCAGCAACTTGAGCTTCTATTAAAGCATTGAACATTGTTTCTAACTTAGGGAGAATCAGTCCCCAGAGTTCACACGTCCTTGCCATAATGTTTTCTTTTTCTTTTACAAATTTCTTTATTTCATCAATCAAGTTAACTACTTGACATTCTTGACTTGCTGTAGATACTGTCAAAGGATTAAAGGATTGAGATACATTTGACAATTTTTGCTCTGACTCCTTTATTTTGTTCTCAATATCCTCCACAACTTTTGACCATGTTGGGTGAATATTTTGTCATTAACTTACTAATGGAAAAATGGTTATATCACCACAGATATGATGAGATAGAGTCTCTCCTCTCAGCAAGGGGAGGTTCCCTCTAGTTGCTCTAACTATTACAAACAAATAACTATGCAACTTATATACACTAAAAACTATATTCGTGGTGATTCCGTTTCATCCTATTCTCTTTTTTTAGAATAGATGTTTATACTTCACTATGATGATTTCAATGAAACTAATATTCAAGAGCTTACTAACTATCACAAAACCACAAAAATACAAAGTCTTATGTCACCTTACTAATTGCAAATAGAACTATTTGAAGTTAAATGCAGCCCAAAGTCTCCACTCTTCTCTAACATGGTACAAGTAAATTGATACAACACTTGTAGCACAAAGTCTTCAAGTTATTTTATCCTCACAAACATAAACACAATCCTCACAAATGATTTGATAACACAAAGTCTATAACAATCAAATTAAGATCTCTCTTCAATCACCTAAAATAATCTCCACACCTCAATTATTACCAAAGAAGATTATGATAGAAAGACGTAAGAACAATGCTATCATAACACAAATAATCCCAAGACAAAGATTAGAATTGAACTTGCTTTCTTGTATTGATAAAACATTTGATAATTGATTTTCACATAAAGTACAAAGTCTTGATTTGCATCTCAATTTGCCAGAGTTTTCTTGCAGTAGATAAAAGATAAAAAATTACAATAGAGGCCCTCTTTATTTATAGGGAGAGGCCTTGAGAAAATTTAGAAAAAACCTAACTACTTTGACTTATTCAACAAAAGAGTCCTATTTGACTTGTGACTTCTTTTGTCTCACATGTAATTACATTTTGAGAAAATACATGTGAATATGTCCAAAACAAAATACAAATTGCATATACAAAAATGAAAATCAACTAAGGCATGAAAAAGAATTTCAACTGCCACCGTCATTCTTTTTCAAAAAACTTTGGTACATAGTCTGCACTACTACTATCTCACATACATTAGGCCCAGCTGTATTATCTGAAATGGTACAAGCCCTGAGAACTACATCCTTGACCACCTTTATCACTTTCTCATGTTTTTCAAGATTATCTTTTAGATTTTCAAAGGTTGAATGAGATCATAAAGACTATCCATTGAAACCACTGTAAGTACTTCATCTTCAAACTTCTGCTGAACCATCTTCTCAAAAGCATCAATCATCTCCTCTACAGATAGAAACTTGTGATCTTCACCTATTAGAGTGCATGGTAGTTTCTCTAACCTGTGTAAAAGTGAGACATCACTATCTTCACTATTTTCTCATACTTGGCACAAATCATCAAGTAAACCTCTTATCACATTGATGCTATGAGTCAGAGATTCTTTGGTCTTGAGATAAGACTCTCAGTTCGAAATGACACCAATGGCAATCAAATTCTTTATCTTGATTTTCTACATCTTGAAAGGAAGCTAGGTGTGCGGAAAATGCTTCCTACAATAATCTAATGAGGAGAGGGCTATGCAAATTCAACTTTATCCTAACTATTACAGCAATGTTAGACCATTAACATGAGATATTGCAGCAAAACACAAGAACCAGAAAGAAGACAGAGAGAGAGAGAGACAAGATATACATGGGGAAAACCCTTACAGGTGAAAAACCCCACACTCCAAAACACAGCTCAAATGTATTATAGTAAACAATAACAGATTACAATACAGTTTCAGAGCCAATGCTCTTTCAGGAGTCTTCGAATGTCAAATCTAGAGATATTCCAGCAGCATAATAGTACTTGTACAAAAGTTATCCATCTCCCATCCAAGCACCTATTTATATAGAGTTTACAAGGCAAATATGGAACCTTCTAGAGATGGGCATCCATCTTGGACTCATGCCCCAAAAACCCATGCCTAAGGACACTTGTCCAACATCCCATCCCAAAGTGGGCGCTTGGTCCCAAGATAGGTTATGACAGATGCTCTTACGCACCTTACAGCTGTCAGAGAATCTGTCATACACTGACTAAAAATATCATATTCCTCTTACATGTCATAACTACCCTTGACTGCCCAAATATGCCTTTCTCTCGTGCAAAGATGCTCACTGACACTTGTCATTAATTAAAAAATGTTTGAGGTTTCGGGGGCATTGCCCTCGAGCTCCCACGAGGGCACTACCCCTCGACCCCACCCTGTACCCTGCCCCCAAACCCCCATTAATTATTCAAGGGGGAAATCACGGCTGCCAAAGTCACCAAAATTTACCCTACTGCATATACACAAGGTGCTGACTATGCCAACTCAACATGGGATAAATAAATACAACATTAGGAATTTGCAAAGGTTGAGACACCTTAATTCCCAACACATCTCAATCCATTCCTCTAAACTATCCTCTTGATCTTGAAGTTCTTGATATAATGAATCGACAATATCATCTAACTCAGCTTTTGCCTTTGCCATTTTTTCCTTTCTTTCCACTGTGCTCTTCAAGAGAACTCTACCTTGTGCCAACAACTGTTCTACAATGTCACCAACCACTCTTCCTCTGGCTTGAAATTTCTCAACCTTTTGAATCAAAGGGTCTTCTATAGTAACTACCATTAGTTCCATGATCTTTGATGATTTCACTATCTTCTAAAGGACAACAGCAAGTTGTTCAGCCTTTGCTTTGTATTGTTCTTTTTCCTTTTTTACCTCATCAAATTTTACAAGCAATGAGCTTTTTGTAGCTTTAAAATCTGACTTGATAGCTTCATGAGTCATCTTACCTAACTCAACTCTGGAAACAATATAATCATTCACATCAAAGGTATCTATAGTAGCATCATCCAGTGGCTTAGCAATTTCCACATACTTGACTCCTTTTTCATCAATTAGCCTAGAAATAGTTTTAGGCTTCTTCTTCTGAGTTTTGGGTTTAACAGGCAGCAATTTCTCAATGTCAATATCATCTGGTGACATAGCCTACTTTTTCCTTTTGGGAGTATAAGCAGACAACCATGGAGGTATTGTTGGAGTACTAACATTTGGAGAGGGACCAACTACTTGCTTAGTGGGATCCATACTAACACCTATTATAGTGACAATAGGAGAGGTGTTGGTGAAAACTGTACTTGTATCAACATTTTTCTCTAAACCATCAAGTAAATGATCCAGAACAGTTTGTTCTCCAATATCAAAAGAAGGAGAAGATAGACTAGGGATAGAACTAGAAGAATCAAAAATAGTTCCAAAGCTTGTTCTCACAGGAGGAGTATTATCAGAAGATATAATGACAACAAGAACATTAGAAACTATTGGAAGATTATCAAAAACAAAAACATGAGCTAAGGCTGTAGAAACTTCTAGCTCTTGTGAAAGATCTTTTTGAGGAGATTTTAATGAGCCATCAAGTTGTTCATGTTCCACATCTTTCTCTTTTTCTTGTTCTTTATTACCTTCCTCATCAGGTTTCTCACCCATTTCTACCTACTCAGTATCAAGTTCCTTAACATGTTGTTCTATCTCAGTATCTTCAACCTCCATTTTATCAACATTTGTTTCCTTGGCACCTGAATCTGTAATAGTAGAAGTTCCTGCAATCTCTTTTGCCTTCCCTCCTTTAGAGACAAACTTGATCTTTGGTTTGGACCCCTTAGAAGAAGATGGAACATCACTTTTATTTTTAGTTCTGTTTTCTACCATCTTTCCAGTCTGCTCCTGAATCTCTGTCTCTGATCCGGTGAGGAACTCTTTCAAACTGAGACCTTTGCTTTACAACCATATATTGGTGTTAGCCAGTATAGGTTGAAATCACTTCCTGATAGAAGTTTCTTCTTTTACTGACCATTTGACTTTTGGCAAAGCTGAAGCTTCAATATTGTTGATGTCATACTTGGTGTCCAGAACATCACCTTCATCTTCCATACCTTATGGAACATCATCCAATCCTAGTTCCTCAATCTGACTCAAATGGAGTCTGCAATAATCCAACTTCCTGATCTCATTCTGGGTTCTCAAATCAGCCCAAATATCCTCAACCATAGGAACATGAAACATTGAAAAAGAAAGCATCATTCACTCTACGGAAATGATGGATTGACCCTTTGAGAGTAATTTGTGGACAGTATTGAAAAACTGGAACTAACCTCCAATCACCATTTTGGGTTAGACTTGGAAAACTCCTCATACTTGTAGCAGGATATACCAGATATGAAGTCATATAAAACTTAAATATTGTATTGACCTTGATCAATTGATCGTGTAGAGCATTGCTAATCTGCTCTCCCCAGAAGATCTTCTGTTGTCCCTTAAGAATCACTCTGATATATGTATACATCCATTCATGAAATTTGGATGAAGAAGGAAGGCCTCTAATTCTACTTAGTAATGTGATCGAATCACTCAGCTCTTCTACAAAATCACTTCTTGGGAGCTCCTTAGGCCATCTAGACAAATTGGTCCTAGGAGTCTTTAGCCACTTACTATTTATATATTTCTTTGCAGCTTCCACATCTTTCTCAAAATCTCTCTAACCTCGAGCAAAATCTATTTCTCCAACATTTTCTATAGGTGTCCACACATGAAAATCTTGTCAAGAAACTCTACATCTAATCTCATGATTACATTCCCTTGAGAATCAGACACAGTCCTGGTATCCCTATTATAGTGGCTTGCCACTTGGAGAACAAATTCTGGGTTATGTGCTACAATAGGAAAAGATGCTACCAGGTGTATATTGCTCTCAACAATATTCTACATGTAGCGAGGAGGATTAGATTGTTTTGTCCTTTCCACGAACTCAGCCATGTCTACATGCCCAATTTATGTGTCTCTAATCTCATCCACATTAGATTGCAATGAAGTAATGGGGAAAACCCTTGGTACTTATACTTCATGATCTTGGCTTTTGAAGGAGATGGCTCTGACATCAGCTTTGAGAAGAAAACTAGAAATGGTGTCAATAACAAATTCTCGAAGAAACTGCAAAAGTTCATGATCTCTTAGTTAAAGGAAAAAATAGGCAAATTAGGGTTACTGCGAACTGATGATCATGAACGTGGGAACATGCTTGAAAGGGCTAGAGAGCATGCAAGTCAAGAAAATAGGTGAAAGAGGACTATAGGTATCATTTGGTGAAATTTTCTAGTGTTAGGAAAAATTTAGGAAATTATGCATGGGCGGCCAAAATGGTCGCTCCTGCATGTGGGGTAAAATACATTTGGGTGCAGGGTCAGTCATTTTGACCACCTATGCAGGTAGGAGCAAATCTGAGATTTTTATGTAGGGGCGGTCAAAATGAATGCCCTTACATGTGGGTAGAATGAAACATTTTTAATGTATGAGCAACCAGAATGGCCGCTCCTGCATATTGAAAGAAACCTTTTAGTAGATGCAATGATGGTCATTTTTACCGCCTCTGCATCGACTTTGAATTTTACCAAAGTGTAATAGCGGTCAAATCAACCACTTATGCAGATAAGAGTTTAGCCAACACATCCAAGGTAATGTAGGGGTAGAGGAAATCACTACCCTTACATGTAGGTAAACGCCAGGGAAAAAATCATGTGAACCTAAAACTAAAGATGCAGGCTGACATAATCCAGCCGCTTTTGTCAAGTTAAAAACTAAGACATCGAAAATGGCCAAAAGTCACCAAAAATACATTAAAGAGATGATACAAAACATAACTATTGGTGTTTTTAAAATAGTTCACAAAGAAATACAAACAATTGATTCATACAAAAAGATGTTTTAACAAAAATGTTTACAACAAAATAGTTATATAACCACCAAACCCTAACAAAAGAAAAATAAAAATGAAAATAGGAGAAACATCCTCATACCTGGTAAAAACAATGAAAACCCTAGGCGCAAAATCTGCTTAATCCATAAGTTCCGCAGTTCAATTGACTTCACAAGGGATTTAGACAGTTTATCTTGAGAGGTTTAAAATCAAAACAAGATAAAAACAATGACTAAAATGCTTTAAAAAAGTTTTTAAAGATGCATTAATCATGGCACGAGTGCCATTAATATCACTTAAGTTCACTCGATTCACCAAGATTTACTCGAGCGGTAGTTTTCACCACCTCCGCATATCACTGAGACGACATGCATGAGCAGTTGTATTTATTGCTTATGCACTTACAAGCAAAAAGACCAACATGTCATAGTGGCGATAATTACCACTTCTACATGTGACTTAAAAAACAAAACAAACATGCAATAGTAGTAGAAATGACTGACTATACATGTTGATGAGACAAGACATATGCACGAGTGGGTGAATTAGCCTCTTATGCATGTATCCCTTGAAAAATGGCTAACACCTTGAACAAGTCAAAATTGATATTCTAACAGGCTTATGACTTAATCAATTTCACGAATCTCGAAAAACCAACTGAGGGGAATGTCATAAGTTGTTCCAATGCGTCAAATGACTTTGCATGAGGCCAAGAAGACTTGCCTCGATTTGCAAACTTAGAGTGTAGCTTACGAAACGGACAAGTTTCATAGGGGTCATCCTACAAAATGAGCACAGCTGATTTTGAGGACAACAGACCAAGATAGACAAAATTTGTATACATCTCCTCCTTTAGTAAGGGCATTTTGAATATTGTTTACACTAGTATCCAACATAAATATTGTTGCAAGTATGGGCCTAACCAATGTTGTCATTGATGTCAACATACTCAGGTTGCATTAATGAGAAGGATTGGATGAGTTGTGTGCTAAGGATATTGAGAAAATTAGTCTCAATCAGGAACAGTGAAGAACAGTGATGAGAACAAGGTAAAAGTCCAAGATAGGTTGAGGATCAAAGGATACAGTTTAAAGGGTTTGTAGATATGAGTCTTGAGATGTTCTTGTCAAGATTTCAGAGGTCCGTATGAAGATCTGAAGAAGTTATGGTCGCTCAAGTAGAACCAGTTCTGATATATGTTCAGTGGTGATAGAGTGTCACAGATTAGTCCGGTGAGCTCCGGCATTGCATTATCTCATTTTGTAGATTGGAGGGAGTGTTGAAGAAGTCCGTGTGAAGTGAAAACTAGATTTGTTCATGGTTTGGAGGTCTGGAAGAACCTTTTTCATTATGACAGTGATGACAAACTATGTTCTTGAAGTTTCAGATGAAGAAGAGAAGAATTCTAGTAAGATGATAAAGTGCAGATGTTCTTGGTGTTTTAGGGAAGGTTATGATGATCGTTGTATCATGTCCAGTTCATGTTGGTAGTCTGCATTGAAGTTAGAGTTTGGATTTGATGGATAACCACCGATTGTTGGTGTTCTTTCTGAGACTGGCCGACCAGATGTATTACAAGTCTTCCGGATGATTTACAAGTGTTT
Source organism: Cunninghamia lanceolata (assembly GCA_027924645.1). Classification (NCBI taxonomy): domain Eukaryota; kingdom Viridiplantae; phylum Streptophyta; class Pinopsida; order Cupressales; family Cupressaceae; genus Cunninghamia; species Cunninghamia lanceolata. The sequence goes on from BSBN01000594.1 coordinate 7,422,179, forward strand.
ACCGACTTAGATGATTGTTCCTAAGTTGATGTCATGTATAAATAAGGGATTGTGAAGTCATTTCAAAGTACATCTGGATGCGGATGAGTGTGGCATAGCGAAGAAGAAGAGCAAAAGGCAGAGCAGGAGTTTTTGGGCTTAAATAAAGCTGATCCAGGCATGGTAAAGATGTCAATCTCCAGTTCAAGTTTGTGATACTTGTTACTTTGTAGATAGTGTGCCTCTTGTGGGCAGTGTGCCTCTTGTGAGCAATGTGCTTGGGCAGTGAGCCCTAATTGGCATGTGCCATCTATTTTTCTTATTCTTCTAATAGAGAATAATCCTTGGGTTAATCACCCCATGGTTTTTCCCTTGACCAGGTTTTCCACATCAAAATCTTGGTGTCTCATGTGTTGATGTGTATCTGCTCTGGTGTTTATGATTTATGCTTTCATGAGTGATTAATTGATATGCTATTAAATAACAAAGAGGATTTAAGTGTTTGAATTAGAAGCAAGTTTTGGACAACTGATTCACCCCCCTCTCAGTTGTCTGTCCTGAATCCAACAATTGGTATCAGAGAAAAGTTCCTCTAAAAAGAGCTTAACCACTTGAGGAGATCCAGGATGTCATCATACAAGAAGGATAGCCTAAAGTTTGATGGAACCAACTTCTCTCTTTGGAAAGGTCACATGAAATGTCACTTGCAGTGTATGGGAAAGGCGTACTGGTCCATGGTCACAAAAGCGTATGTACCTCCACAAGGTGGTCTGACAACTCTAAATGAAATCACAGATGCTGAAAACAATCTTCAAACCAAGGAAGCTCTTCTAAGCACATTAACTGACTCAGATCTCTCAAATGTTATTGACCTACCAACTACCTATGAGATCTGATTAAACTAGAACTTCTGCATGAAGGAGATGAGTATGTTAAGTGTGCAAGGTTGCAGAGTCTAAAAGGGAAATTTGAAAGACTGAAGATGAGAGATGATGAAAATATTACTATCTTTATGCCAAGAGTAAATGAGCTAGTATGTGGAATTAGGAATGCTAGTGGAGTCTTGGATGAAAATGAGATTGTTGGCAAAATTCTCAGATCCCTTCCTACTGCCTACAAAATCAAGGTTGCTACCATTGATGGATTCAGAGCCCATACAATTGTCACAAGAGACCAATTGGCTAGCAAACTAGCTGCATTTGAAATGACTGAGTTTGGAGATGATCCCCCCAAGACTGAATCTGCATTCAAAGCCAGTGCCTCTGTGAAAGGTAAACAAAGATTTGATCCAGGAGAAAACTCTTCAAGGAAGCTGTCATGGTATGATCAAGCAAGAAGAGACATGGAAGTGGAAGAAGAAGAAATAGCTCAACTTGAATCTCTCATTGCAAAGAGACTACCAAGAGGATCCGGTAAGTATGAAGGAAAATTACCCTTTAAGTGCTTCAACTGCAATAAGATTGGTCACTTTGCCTCAAGATGTCTGGAAAGATCTACAAGGTCAAATTCTAATAGACAAAGGTTCCAAAAGAATTGTTATTATGTTCATGAAGAAGATGATAATGAAGGAGTAACAGATGATGAATCAGAGATAGGAAACAAATCTGGAAATGAATGGGTTTTTATTGCCATCAAGGAAGAAGATCCAATATCCTCTGAATCTGTCAATCATAAGGTTGTAGAAAGAGCTTTGGCTGCCCAAGTTGAAGAAAAGGATGATTGGGTTATTGACAGTGGATGCTCTCACCATATGACAGGTGACAAGAACAAGTTCTTAGATTTGGAAAAGTATGAAGGAGGAATGGTAAAGTTTGGTGATAATTCTGCTAGTAGAATTAGAGGTAGGGGAACTATTTCTTTTGATGGAAAGAACAAAACCGGTAATGTACTGTATGTTGAAGGATTGAAGAACAATCTTCTCAGTGTTGGACAGTTGGTGGACAAAGGTTATGATCTCCGGTTCAAGAATGGAAAATGCAGGATCTTTGAAAGCTCCAGAACTGAGATTACATCCGGTACTCAAACAAAAGGTAATATCTTCCATCTAGTTGGTACTAATAAAAGTTGTCTGTTTGTTCAAGTTGATCAGAGTTGGTTATGGCATAGAAGGATATGTCATGTAAATTTTGATAACATCATCAAGATAAGCAATACTCAGGCTATAAGAGATCTTCCAAAACTGGTAAAACCTACAAATAGTTTGTGCAAAGAATGTTAGCTGGGTAAACAGAGCAGAGTCTCATTCAAAAGCAAGGATCAGTCCTCTACCGGATTATTGGAATTAGTTCATACTGATCTATGTGGTCCAACAAGAATCAAGAGTATGCAAGGTGATAGATATTTCATGTTACTGATTGATGACCATTCCCAGATGATGTGGGTTACCTTTCTGAAGGAGAAATTAGAAGCTTTTGAGAAGTTCAAAATCTTCAAGGCTATGGTAGAGAATCAAACCAGATTAAAACTGAAATGTCTGAGGTCCGATAGAGGTGGTGAATTCACATCTGGTGAATTCATCAATTTTTGTGAGAAGCATGGTATGAAGAGACAGTTATCTACTCCTAGGACTCCACAGCAGAATGGAGTAGTAGAGAGAAAGAACCGAACCATCTAGGAAGCATCCAGGACAATGATGATGGAAGCAAATGTTCCCCAGATGTTTTGGAGAGAAGCTATCAGCACTGCAGTCTATACCCTCAATCGAGTTCAAATCAGAAGCAATACCGGTAAGACTCCTTATGAACTTTGGTTTGGCATTACTCCTACTGTAAGATATTTCAGAGTCTTTGGTAGCAAATGTTACATCAAAAGAGATGAAGATTTAGGCAAGTTTGATGCTAGAAGTGATGAAGGAATATTTTTGGGTTACTCTACTCAAAGCAAAGCATACCGGTGTTATAATGAGACTAAGAAAGATGATAGAAAGTACAAATGTGAAGGTTGATGAGGGAATAGAGAAACCCTCAAGGTTTTATGAGTATGATGAAGATGATCAGAATGATGTTCTAGTTCAAGGAGCTCAATCCTCTCCTGAAAGTCAGATTCAGACTGATTTGGTAAATTAGGAAGAAGAGATAGGTCTGAATGAGCCTGATCAAGAAGCAGAAGTGCTAGAAACCCCCAAAGTTCCAAGGTATCTAAGACTGAACCACTCTGAAGATCAGATCATAGGTGACAAAAGCAAAGGTGTGCAAACTAGAGGGAAAATTGCTCAAAATTTAGATGAATATTGTGTGATTTCAAAGATTGAACCTAAGACAATAAATGAAGCCTACAATGATGAAAATTGGACCAAAGTAATGGAGGAAGAGTTGATGCAAATTGAGAAAAATCACACTTGGGATCTTGTTCCTAGACCTAGAAACAAGAATGTGATTGGAACCAATGGGTCTTCCAGAACAAACTAAATGAAGTTGGTGAAGTAATCAGAAATAAGGCCAGATGAGTCTGCAAAGGCTACTCTCAAATAGAAGGGATTGATTTTGAAGAAACCTTTGCTCTGGTGGCAAGAATTGAAGCAGTCAGACTATTTCTTGCATTTGCTGCCTTCAAGGATTTCAAAGTGTATCAGATGGATGTCAAATCTACTTTCCTGAATGGTGACTTAGAAGAAGAAGTGTACATTGAACAACCGGATGGATTTCAGTTATCTGAGCATGGTGATATGGTCTGCAAATTAAAGAAGGCATTGTATGGTCTAAAGCAAGCCCCAAGAGCATGGTATGAGAGGCTGGACAAACATCTTTTGAAGATTGGTTTCAACAAAGGTACTGCTGATACTAACCTATATTTCAAAATTGATTATGAAAATATCTTCATTGTTGAAGTATTTGTTGATGATATCATCTTTGGAGGAAGAGACAGTATGTGTAAAACCTTTGCAAATCAAATGAAAAGTGAGTTTGAAATGTCAATGCTCGATGAAATGAATTTCTTCTTGGGTCTGCAAATTACTCAGACAAAGAAAGGAATCTTTATCTCTTAGACCAAATATGTGAAAGAATTGTTGAGGAAATTTGGAATGGAAGATTCAAAGCCAATGAACACTCCCATGGCAACCAGATGTAAGTTGAGCAAAGATGATGACTCTCCTAAGATAGATCAGACCAAGTACAGATCAATGATTGGAGGATTATTGTATCTCACTCAGACTAGACCAGATATAATGTAGGTTGTTGGTCTTATGGTGAGATTCTAGGCTGATCCCAGAGAATCTCATGTCATGGCAATCAAAAGAATTTTTAGGTACTTAAAAGGAATAGTTGAGTATGGTCTATGGTATCCTAGAGATCATAATTTTTCTCTTCATGCATATACAGATGCAGATTGGGCAGGAGATGTGGATGATAGGAAGAGTACAAGTGGAGGAGCATTCTTTTTGGGAAAAAGGTTGGTTTCTTGGCTAAGCAAGAAACAAGAGGCAATATCCCTGTCTACAACTGAAGTAGAATACATTGTAGCAGCAGGAAGTTGCACTCAAGTTTTGTGGATGAAGCAGATGCTAAGAGATATTCAAGTAGAATATGAGGAGCCTATCACAATTTTCTGTGATAATTCAAGTGCAATAAATATTTCTAAGAATCTAGTGTTGCATTCTAAGACTAAGCATATATCTATCAAGTTTCACTTTCTGAGAGAGCAAGTGAACAAGGGTGAAGTCAGATTGGAGTATGTGCCCTCCAAGGATCAGCTTGCAGATATTTTTACTAAACCTCTTCCCAAGGACTCTTTTGAGTATCTCAGGGAGAAGTTAGGGGTTATTGCGCCTCTGGTGATGAACTAGGATGCACTGATGTGCATCAGTTCGGTGGATATCACAGTCATATCTTGTGATCTGGATTGGTGATGGGAAGCTGTACTCAGGGGGAGCAGCTGGTATGATTCTGATGTGTTAGAATTGCAAGTATGAGCCCTTTGTCATTAATGTCAAAGGGGGAGAGAAGACATGTGAAAAATAAGTAGTTGATGATCAAAGGGGGAGCAGTAAAGGAAGAGAAGACATGTGAAGGGTTGTTACTATTAGGGGGAGCTGTGACATAAAGGAGAAGTTCTTGTCTTGATGTTTTTTCACAGCATATGTTACCATCAATGACAAAGGGGGAGATTGTTGCAAGTATGGGCCTAACCGGTGTTGTCATTGATGTCAACATACTCAGGTTGCATTAATGAGAAGGATTGGATGAGCTGTGTGCTGAGGATATTGAGAAAATCATTCTTAATCAGGAATAGTGAAGAACAGTGATGATAACAAGGTAAAAGTCCAAGATAGGTTGAGGATCAGAGGATGCGGTTTAAAGGGTTTGTAGATATGAGTCTTGAGATGTTCCTGTCAAGATTTCAGAAGTCCACATGAAGATCTGAAGAAGTTATGGTCACTCAAGTAGAACTAGTTTTGACAGATGTTTAGTGGTGACAGAGTGTCACAGATTGGTCCGATGAGCTCCAGCATTGCATTATCTCATTCTGCAGATTGGAGGGAGTGTTAAAGAAGTTCGTGTGAAGTGACAACTAGATTTGTTCATGGTTTGGAGGTCTAGAAGAACCTTTTTCATTATTACAGTGATGATAGACTGTGTTCTTGAAGTTCTAGATGAAGAAGAGAAGAATTCCAGTAAGCTGATAAAGTGTGGATGTTCTTGGTGTTTTGGGGAAGGTTATGATGATCATTGTATCATGTCCAGTTCGTGTTGGCGGTCTGCATTGAAGTTAGAGTTTGGATTTGATGGATAACCACCAGTTGTTGGTGTTCTTTCTGAGACTGGCCGACCGGATGTATTACAAGTCTTCCGGATGATTTACAAGTGTTTGTTGACTTAGATGATTGTTCCTAAGTTGATGTCGTGTATCAATAAGGGATTGTGAAGTCATTTCAAAGTGCATCTAGATGCGGATGAGTGTGGCATAGTGAAGAAGAAGAGCAAAAGGCAGAGCAGGAGTTTTTGGGCTTAAATGGAACTGATCCAGGCATGGTAAAGATGTCAATCTCCAGTTCAATTTTGTGATACTTGTTACTTTGTAGACAGTGTGTCTCTTGTAGGTAGTGTGCCTCTTGTGAGCAGTGTGCTCAGGTAGTGAGCCCTAATTGGCATGTGCCATCTATTTTTCTTATTCTTCTAACAAAAAATAATCCTTGGGTTAATCGCCCTGTGGTTTTCCCTTGACCGGGTTTTCCACGTCAAAATCTTGGTGTCTCATGTGTTGATGTGTATCTGCTCTGGTGTTTATGTTTTATGCTTTCATGAGTGATTAATTGATATGCTATTAAATAACAAAGAGGATTTAAGTGTTTGAATTAGAAGCAAGTTTTGGACAACTGATTCACCCCCCCCTCTCAGTTGTCTGTCTTGAATCCAACAAATATATCATTGGCAATTATTCTCTTCAGTTCACTAAATCTTTTATCATTAAATTCATTCTAGAATTTGACTTCTATTGACTTTTCAAAAGACTCAAAGTGAGTACTTATAGAGTTTATTATATTCTTCAATTGACCAAAGGGGGATGTTGATGAATCCTTTTGAAATGTAGGCATGATTTTCTCCAAAATGTCAAATGCCAGACCAAGTATCTCACTATCTTCTATATGAAACTTCAAGATTTCCTCTCTAACCTTAGCTTGTGCAAAAGATGCCAACTTCATCTTCTGTACCGGAGAAAGAGTATCAAAATTGATTGGACCTTGTATTATATCTAGATCTTCTGCAACTTGTTTGTCTTTCTCTAAAATTTCTTTCACTTCTTCTGCAGTGTCTCTTGCCCAATATAATGTTTCAGTTTTATGCTCATTAGGGCCTCCATCTTCTCCCTTTTCAAAGTCAACCATAGTGTTTTGCTCATCATTTATATTCTTTTTCTCTATTTCTGCCTTCTCTGCATCATCATCAGTGGCATCCTTTCTTTTTATCTAAATCAAAAATATCTTCTGCATTCTCTTCCAGAGGATTTTGTGTATCCTCAGTAGCAGCATGATCAAATTCCTCACCATCTGAAATGGAGGAGTCAATTCCATCATCAATTTCTTCTTCTTGATCTTCCTTCTCCTTTACCTCTTTTGCTTTCTACTCTTTTTCAAAATTATCTTCAGTAGGAGCATTTGTATTCATTTCTGTATTTTCTTCACCAGATTGTTTCAGAGAAATAGAGTATCCTCTCTACCATCAACATTATCTACCATCTCTTCATCTTCTTTATTCAATATTTCTTCCTTTTTTGGAGTAGATAAATCATTTGCCTTAGCTTATTTCTCATCTTCCTTCAACTTTTCATCATTTGGAATGGATGTGTCATCAACATCAACAGGTTCTTCAATGACAACATAGAACTTATTCTTGTCCAGGGCTTTCTTTAGAATTTGTTCAATTTTTTTGACCACTTCACCAATGTCTCCAAGCATTAACTTATTCATCCTGATTTTACTTCTGAATTCATCTTTAATTTCTTTGAAGATTTTATTGGCTTGCTTATTGGAGATTACCAGACATAAACTGGACAATACATGTTCTTTTAGCTCCAAATCCTTTGCTTTGGCAACTTCTTTTCTCATCTCCAGAATGTCACTTAGACTCTTATGGATTTCAAATAAAATTTCCACAAGTGCTCTATTGAATTTGTTCAAGTACTTGATAGTAGCATCCTCCAAAATTCTCTTGATGGTTTTATCAAAGTTGTCATAATATTTTTTCATTGGCTTCAAATTCCCATGAATAGTTATTGCATTTACAATATCTTCAATTAACAGGGTGGATTTTTAAGTCTTTAGTCTTTTGCTTACCCTTACACTTCTGGAGCGCTTGTCTTGGGCAACCCTTGATGCTTCTGCTTTCTTTGACTTTGTGCTTCTAAAGGGCTTCTCCTTAGATACTTTAACAGCCTTAGTGCCTGAGGCCTTCAAATTCTTTAACCTCATCATCTGAATCAGTCTTTTCTTCATCCTCCTTCTCCACACTGACATATGACCATTTGTCCATTACTTTAGTTTTTTTTGCTTTCTTACCAGTAGGTTTTTCTTTAAATTTCTCTGCACCGGAGGTTATACCAGAACTCCTAATAGTCATTGCTTTAGAAGTGGATTCCACTAGAACACTTTTCTATTCTCTGTCTTGCTTCTCCTTCTCAGCTTTCTCTATCCTTTCCCTGTTTTGTCTCACAACTTCTTTTGTTATGCCAATGCTTTCTGCATACATTTCAACTTGTCTTTGAATCTTTCTCTTAGATTTAAGTTTCTGAAGCTCAACATGCAGTTTCACACTAAGTTCAGCATATGTACCAAATCTCTCAACAGATGTATCTTTTGGTTTGTTTAAAAGGTGTTAAGCATACATCTCTAGTATTTGTCCATCAACTTCATAACCCATGGGCATGATCCATACAGTCCTCGATTCAACTACTTCCATCAAGCATTGATCTATTTCCACCATGAAGCAAATTGTATCCTTGTATTTTTCCACTACATATGTAGGGATTCTTTCCCTTGATTGCATCATGTTCTAAAAATTCTTGAAATATCCCCAAAGAGTAGTCCTTTGGGCATTGAAGTCACCAATATTGTTCAAGTGCTCTCTTATTTGTATGGCAATAGGCTTATCACTGGTCCAACACATGTTATTCTTGTCGGGTAACTCATTCATGAAATAGAAGAACAAACACAATACTAATGTACCATACTTGAATGTATTCTTCTTGTCCTTTTTGATCTTGTTCAGGTTCTCCATTAATTGGTTTTGCAGTAGCTCACACAGGTCATAGTCAGCATTCTCTCTTAACATCTAATAGGCAGCATAAATGGTTGTACCAAATATAGAGTTTTCCATGCTGGAGTGGTATATCTTATACCCAATTACCATGGATGCAAATTTGACATCTGGATCAGTTATATCATTTATTATCATTGCCCTCTTATCAAACTTTGATCTGGTAGCTTAAGTCATAATCTGATTCTTCACTGATTTTAACATTGGCAATCCAACGAATGAGTTCAATCCTATTATGGCCTGTATAGCATCCTTGGTGATCTTAAATGGTTTCATCAACCACATGAATTCAGCATGCATCTAACTCAATACATACCGGAGCCACTCATCTTCACCGAAGGATGGGAACCCATTAACCTGAATGAGATGTTTGACTTGCAACGCCTTATACTTAGGTTTAAGACCATGAATCTCATCCCTCAGATGATTCTTGAACAAATCTACTAAGTTCAAATCCCCAAACTCATCTATGCTAGCATGAATATAAGCCCTAATATCTTCAATGTGCAACACTCCATGTGGAACATTAGAAAATGCACCTAACGAATCGACCTCTATAGATTTGTGTGGATGCTTTTTGAATTTAGGTCAGGGCCTTTCAATGATGTCAACAAGCAATGGAGTAGCCATACCCAAAGATTGCAAATTCAGAGATCTTTATAGAGAATACCTTGTTTATTCCAGTTAGGGTTAGCTATTGAATTCACTTTTTGCACTCCAAATCCTTGAAGTCTTAGTTCAGACACTCTTCTCCTTGTTCTCTTCTAATGAAAAGTGATTTGAATGTTGAGTAAATGACCTTTTTATGCTCTGCAAAACCTAATTCGCCATTGTAATAAATGCTCTGCCCTAATACATCTAGTTACACTGTTTCTTCATACAGTCAATCTTCAATTGCATTAGCTTCTTTTCTTCCAAAGTTTGCTTCAACAGATCTGCAATAAGCTTCTTCATCTTCATTCATCGTGCCATGCAACTCCCCCTGAGCTAGAGCTCCTAATTCAATTCCTGAAGGAATTATTAGCATCAGATTCTGGTGCAGACCCATCACCAGAGAAAGAGGGTACATTTTGATTCACTTTACTTTTGCATTGATTAGCTCTATAAACATACTTATTGCATTTGAAACAATTTCCATTGAAGGATGGATACCTTTGAGCATTAGTTTTTCTTACCAGAGGTCTTCTAAGATTCCTTCTTTGATTTCTTGCTTCAGGATTTCTTTGACCAGATCCAAAGCTTTCACCTTTCTCAAATCCCAGACCATGCTTATCATCTACCTTCTTTTGACTATCAACCAACACTTCAAGTTTAGTAGAGCTTATCTTGAATTTTTCTTTATATTCATTTGCAACTTCTAGGTCAAGTTTGAGAATGACAATTTATTTTTCAATTTGATCCTCATTATCCCTAGTTTCCTATAGATTAGATTCTAGATGACCAATTATTCTGTCCAATCTATAGCACTCCTCTATTCTTTCTTTCAGAGATTGATTCAATTTTTTCCTCAGTCTTCTTCCTTTCTTCAATTTCCTTGGTTAGCCTCATCACCCCAGATTCCATCTCATGTTTTAGGACAACTTCTTTTGCTAACTTCTCACATTCCTTTGTCATCTCCTTCAAGACCTCATCCATGTCATTGTCTTCATTCTAATTTGCTAGCTGATGAAGTAGCTTCTTCCTCTTTTCATTAGATTTGCTCAGTTGTCCTTTTAAGGTCTCAATGAAATCTTCAGCATCTTTAAGGTTCTCTTGCAGATCTCTGATTTCTACTCTTGACAGGTCAAGATCATCTAAGGCTACTTGAAGTTGTTGATTGATACCATCAAAATGCTTGAATAAACCCATTGAAAACACCTTCCTAGATCTTCCTCAAGCTGTTGAACTTCTTCCAAGGAACCAAGCTCTGATACCAATTATTGAAATTAAGGAACACTGAGAGGGGGGGTGAATCAGTGTTCTACAAAACTTAATATTATCTCTTTATTAATTTACCACATACATCCAAAAGAAAGAAGCATGAACATAAGAGTAGAAACAATAAGATCATAACACATGAACACCGGGATTTTTATGTGGAAACCCGATTAAGGGAAAAACCATGGTGGGGGTTAACCCACAAGAATTTATACTCTCTTAAAAGTATTACAATATGGGAAGGCACATGCCTTCAAGCACACTGCCTAGAGCTCACTACTCAAAGGAGGCTCACTCCCTACAAAATTGATTACAAGAGTTCACTGAAATGTTTGAACTAAAGAATAGCATCTAACTATGCAAAATAATAGTTTCAGTTAAGCTCAGTACACTAACTTTACACACTTCATCTTTCTCTACCCTACTTTACTATTCTGCCATGATTCAGAGCTTAGATCTCCTTTCTTCGCACTTGATACTACTATACTTCGCACTTATCCCTTCATATTCACACACTCACTTCACAATATGCTCGAATCCATTGATCATATATATCTACTACATGAAATTTCATCAACTGCAGTCGGCCTTAAGAAAACTTGGACACTATTTCAAGAACATTGTTCTGTTGGATAAATCCATGTACAAACATAAATACGGATTAAAACTTATGTGTTCAAGTCACCTCACATATTGGCCAATACCACTGGATCTCATAAATTACTCGACCAACCACTTTTCTTCATCCACACAAGGATCAAACACCTAGTTGGCCTATTCTTCACCGGACTGAACTGTCTAACCAAAACCCGATACTCAAATACTTGTAACTTACAATCCCTTCATCACCAGAGGCTGAAATCTTGGATTTAGGTAGCCCTAACATTCCTTAACATTCCCCCAAATCTGCAGCACAATGTGATTAACTGTGGAGAAATGTGGACTAAGATGCTGAACCCCTGTCAAATGCTATGTTCTTGTCTATTCAGACTTAGATAAATATGTATTCTGACTTCCGGTATGATCAAATGATGTAATGTGGATATGTACGATAGATTTAGTTTCCATCAATGACAACACCTGACATGCCTAGCAGTGTCTCTTTCCAACAACAAGTCTCTAGGAGGCACTACCTCCTGAAGGTGCCAGCTGTTGTGGCTAGTCATCTCTACCACCATCTGATGTCCCAACTCCTGGTGCTACCCTCAGTGGCCCCATAACTCCACCACTCTGTAAATTCCATCGAGACCTATTGCGGGATCTTGGTTGGAAGCTACCTGCTTGTCACTCTGGAGGCACTACCTACTCATAGAGTGACCACTAGTAGAAAATCTCCTGGCCAGCCCTCACCATCTCTGCCACTGTCTACCCTGTGGGATCCTATCCCATAGTCTGTTGTACCTACTCAAGCAACTCCTTTGTCCTGGTATACTACTGGATCATGGTATCTCTCTCCAATCTAGCAGTTTATAGCTCACCCTGTAATTGGGTGATCTGTCCCTGCATCTAACCCAACTAAATCTGTTGTTGAACCAGCTGAGTCTACTGCTGAGCCAACTGGGCTCGTAACCCTGTAATCACTCCATCATCCTATCCCTGTATAGGAGGCTATATAGGAGGTTGTATCTGTCCCTGCACTACTAACTATACCTGCTAGGTGGAATCTCTGTCAACCCGCTGTCTAACCCTCCTGCCATCTCCATCATCCCCATCACTCCCATCTCCTCCTCCACTACCTCTACCATCATCACCCCTACCCCTACCACACCGACCACCTCATCCTCCTCGTCACCTCTATCACCGCCGAGGCCCCTCATCATTCTCCTCTTGATCATCTAGTCTCAGGGCCCGCTCTCTAGGTCCTGAGTATCACGGGAATGGGTATGTAGAAAAATAGTCGACATAATCATGTGTCATGCTTGCGTACACCACTGTCCTCCTCATCAGCCACAGTTGATAAGGAATCTACAAGAACTCTACCCATGCCTGCTCATAAGAAGCACCAGGACCCCATCGAGGATGCTCCTTGTATGTCCTAGCAAAGATGGCATTCCCCTGGGGCATCCCCTAGATCCTACCAAACTTTCAGTACACACGAGAAATGATGTGCCTCTCAAGTATATAGGGAGTCCTCCCTATCAGCCACCTAGTCTGGAAACAAAAGGGTAGCTCTGAAGCATCCTCATCCCATACCTCACAATCTAGGTAGAGGCACCAAACAACTGAATCAACATTGTCAAATGCATGCCACCAGTACTCCAGCTTTCCTAGCTTGTGCTGGGAAAGACTCCTAGAACATATAAGAATATGGCTGATCTCTGCCCCAAGTGCCTATACCAATCGGCTGAGTAATCGCAATATGACACCATGTCCAAATCTGAAGAAGAGACACTCCACATGACAAACTCGAAGATCCATCATACACAAACTGGTGCAAATCATGATAGAGGTGTGCAAGCAAACAAACACCCCAAGCATATCGGGTGCCCTCTATAGTAATCCGCTCTAAAGCTCTACCCCATCCAACTACAAACCCGTGTGACCTCTTGTTAGGGCACACTATCCCTCCAATTAACTCAGCAATAACTAATAGAAGAGGCTCATAGTAAGCAACCATGTCTACACAACTGATCTATGTACCCTCAATGGTATCATCATCAAAGACTCATCGGCACTCGTCTAGCCCAGTCCCAATCTAAGACTTGTACTCCATGAGCTCTCCATCAATCAAAATCTGCAGAATCCAGTGTACATCCTCCAAGGTCATAGTGATCTCCCTGGTAGGAAGATGGAATCTCCCATCCTCGCTGTGATATAGCTCAGCAAGCGCAATCAGTATACCAAGATTAGCCTGAATCTTAGGCATAAAGCACACAAAAGACAAACCTACTGATCCAAGAATTAGCTAATCAATCTCTGTCAAGTATGGTCTAAGCAACTGTGTCACCGAAAATCTCTCCTGAGACATAAGTACATCATCAAGCTCCTCCTACAATTAGCCAAACGCGCATTAATTAAGCAAAATTAACTAAACTGTAAATCTATCTATCAAACATCAAGAACTTAGCTATTTTTAATAGGAAATCTATCCTATCATCTCTCCTGAGATTCTATCAATCTCAGAGATGACCTATTAGTTGGTGAACATTGACCACAATGCTGACTTTATCAAATGGCTAAGTACTTTGACTGTCTAAAATAGATGCGCGGTTCTGTTAGTCATTTGCGCAGATTCAGGGTGGATGTGTAAAATCCCCTTGTATTTGTGCAAACTCATTCAAATGCACAGATTCGAGAGCCATTTGCAACAATTTACAATGCTTGCACAGAATCAGTGTGAATGCGCAGGAACCCCTTTTATTTGTGCAGCTTTTTCAAGGATGCGCAGATCCATAGCGCTTGCGTAGCATTATCACAAATGTACAGCATCCCCTTTTGCATGCGTAGCATTACAACAAATGTGCAATTCTATCCTATGTTTGTGAAATTAAGATGTTTGTGCATATTTCTATGGTGCTTTTTGTGGAATCACGGCGTTTGCACCGATTCACAGGGCATTTGCGCAGAACCATTATTCCGGCGCATTCATTTGCCCTAAGTTTGACCTATCTTTTTGACCACAATAAATACACCTACACTAAAATTGATAGTGTACTTACTAGTGGGCCATACTCTGCTAGACAATTGAACTATCAAATCCTCTCAAAGCGGTGCAACTCAACTAGAATTTGTTGCATCATGGTTGGTTGTTGTTCACACTAAGGCTTTGATCTCCTATAAACTCTCTAGCAAAGAAAAGTGTATAAATGACAAGGAAGGTGACCCCACACTCCTATTTATAGTGCATTGAACCCTAATGGGAGGTATTTACCCTTATGTTGGGCATGTTTTTTTCATCTAATTTTTTCTTTTGCGTCAACCAATTTTTTTGCCCACGTAACCTGTCATTCAACCTATCTCATCGTGAGATTGTCCATCGTCCTGTCGTCAATTACTTCCCATCCAATCTCCCGAGGGGGCATCCTACTATTACCAAACCTATACTAGGGGTAAACTGGGGCATGTGTTAGTCAGAAAATTTTTATTCTTTGAAACAATGTGATAAAACACATTGCATCAAAGAGGGGCAAAATGTATACATCTAAAATTGGCTCGTGTCGAACTAAATAAATATTTTAAATATTTATTTTAATTCTTATTCTTCTATCAATTAAATAAATATTCTAATTTATTTGATTGGTTCATTATCTCAAAATTAAATAAAAATCAATTTATTTAGTTAAAATTCCCTAATTCCTCTAATGTCTCATCTAATTAAACAATCCTAAATTATTTAATTAATCACAAGTTCATCTATCCTAAGTCTTAAATTCATAAATCCACATCACTTTCCACCTCACTTTACACCTCACCATGTTGCACACATAATTAAATATTTTTAATACTTAATTAGCTAATTACCCTCACCCACATGTCCTATTTATCCTCTAGTCATCCCTATTTCTTCTCCACATGTGTCCTATTATTTCTCAATCACCTTTATGCTCAAAGACACTTGTCTTTCTAATTCTAGTTCATCTCTCACATTCCCACAGATCAAGAGTCCTTCCACAATCTCCTCAAAGACTTCCACCTTTAACTCATAGGTCATTTATGAGCACATTGACATGTGGCTCATAGGTCATTTATGAGCACATTGACATGTGTCTCATAGATCCACTTATTCCTCTACCTTGTAAACATAGTAGGAACATTTCCCATAATTATCTCTCTCAACTCCATCTCAATCATACACCTCACATATAATTCCTCTAGTCATAGATCTATTGACACTTGGACTTGGCCTCTCTTGAGCCTATAAAAGGAACCCTCATTCCCCCATTTTGCATATCTCAAGCTTTAGTAATCTTACTCTGCAGAAATCCTACCAGCGTGTCTTTAGCAAAGTATCCTCATTTGTAGTTACATAATCTTATCATCATCACAATCATCCAACCATGTCTCCATATCTCCATTATCCATCTTCATAGTCACATTGTTAGTTTAGTATTCATTGCATTATCCATCTACAGCCATTCTCATATTTGTCATCTTCAACAACAAGGAAGTACACACTTCTAAGAGCTCAACTTATTCATAAGATCAATATGAGATAGGCAACAATGGAAGCTATGAGGTGAATCGATCTACAAAGGTAATATCTTTGTTTATTGTATTTGCATCAATTTCATTGAGTTATTGGATAGTAAGTAGTTTAATATTGTTGTTCATATTTCCTCAGCATCACTACTCCTCCAATCAACATACAGAGAAACAAGGTGAAGTGATCTACACCCGCTGCCAAAGTTTCCTCATATCTCATCTCTCGCCTATCTCCTAAAAACTCTAGATGACCTAGGGAAAAGGCTCTATGTAGGGTTGGCCACCCCCTCCGCATATCATAAACTACTCAATCTCCATGAATCGGTAGCTTGAGGATGTGATAAACATCCTCAAGCATGACGGTGATGTTAGACTTAAGGTACACAACTGAGAGGGGGGTGAATTAGTTGTGCAAAACTTTCTCCAATTTACACACTTAAATCCTCTTAGTGATTAGCAGTATATTAAACATGAAACATAATACATTCAAATCAAAAGCAGAAACTCATCAACACATAAGACACCAAGATTTTGACATGGAAAACCCGGTTAAGGGAAAAACCATGGGGTGATTAACCCAAGAATGTATTCTCTATTAGAAGAATAGAAAGAACAAAATGGCACATGCCAATTAGGGCTCACTGCCTGAGCACACTGCTCACAAGAGGCTCACTGCCTACAAGAGACACACTGTCTACAAAGAAATAAGTATCACATACATGAACTAGAGAATAGCATCTTCACCATGCTTGAATCAGTTCCATTAAGCTCAATACTTTTGCTCTGCCTTTCGCTCTCCTCTTTGCTACCACACTCTCATCTCCACACAAAAAGGTGAGTTCAAATTGACTTCGCAATCCCTTATTTATACAATGCATCAACTTAGGAATGATCATCTAAGTCAGCAAACATTCATAAGATCATCCGACAGATGCATAACTCATCCGGTTGGCCTGTCTCAAGAAGAACACCATCATACAGAAGTTACTCTTCAATTGCAAGCTCCAACTTGAATGCGGACCATCAACACAAACTGGACATGATCCAAAGACCTCCACAAGCTTGCCTAAAACATCAAGAACATCCACACTTCTTTTGCTTACTGAAATCCTTCTCTCCTTCATCTGGAACCTCAAGAACACAGTCTATCATGACTATCACAAAGGAATAGATGCTTGTGGACCTTCAAACCAAGAACCAATAGAGTTGATACACCACAAATACTTCATTTCCAAATCTCACCGGACCTTTCTTGTTACACACTGTAACCTTTGAACACCTACCGGAACCGGTTTTACTTGAGCGGCCACAACTTCTTCATATCTTCATGTGGACCTCTAAAATCTCTACTGGATCACCTACAGACACATATCTACAAACCCTTTAATTTGTATCCTCTAATCATCATCCTATCTTGGACTTTTGCCTTACAGTCATCACTGTTCTACACTGTTCCTGATTGAGACTAATTTTCTCAATATCCTCAGCTCACGGCTCATCCAAACCTTATCATTAATGCAACAAGAGTATGTTGACATCAATGACAACACCGGCTAGGCCCATACTTGTAACAGGTGATCTCTCCTATTAGGAAGTGAAAGGATCAAGTCTCTAGTCGAAATTGCTCCACGAACGTTGTCATCATCACCCAATGTGATCGTAGCATGGGCATATATGCTACTGTCAATAATCCCAAGTCTGCCAATCAAGCCTGAGTCAATCCATCAAATCTAGCAAACAAGGCCATCACAGTGGGAACACATCGCTCCCACGAGCCTATGAATCCTCCAAAAAACCTACATTCACTAAGTGTTTGTCAAAATCCTACTATTTCTTCTAGAATCAGCCCTTCCACACTAAATTTTTCTTCTTTTGGGGGCCAAATCAAATTTGGCGCCACACATTTTCCCTATCGCGCCAATCCCTAAGATGGTGCTACCCTTACCACAAATGGTGCCACTTTACAAGATGGCACCACTGCCCAACCATTTTGTACCGCTATGGTGCGATCCATTGCTCTAAAAGGTGCCATTCTAGGAAATGGCACCACCTTGCCTTTTGGTGCCAACCCGCAGGATGGCACCACCTGATAGGATGGTGCCATGACTCAGCATGGCACCAATCCAAATGATGGCACTACTCCCCAGCATGGCGCTATGATAGACGATAGCGCCACAGAAAGTCCTTTTGGCGCCACTGCGGCAAAAACCTAGCCCACGCATTTTCACACCAAACCAGACAAAGGCACCAAAACTTTCTATTTGGTGTTGATTTCCCCCCTTCTACCCTGAATGGATGGTGTCAATCCAGAGGATGGCGCCAATCTGAGCCATTTTGGTGCCAATCAGTTTCCTGATGGTGCCTAAACCCTAAAAATCTATTTTCCCAAAACAATAAATGTGATAAAAAAAAAAATGACAAAGTAATGGTTTCGGCCTACCTGGTCACTAGCCTTTGGTGCTCTCCAGTTGGACTGGACTCGCTCAGACAAGTACTCGAATCACAGGAATAGTGGATTGCAGTTTGCCATTCTCTCCTTCTCTCTTTCGTCCAAGTGGCCCAATGAGTGCAAATGTGGCACTTTAGGGCCCACTTTTTTATTTATAGTAGGCCATGTCATCCTCCAACACACTTTTTCCTCCCCAGGGTGCAGATCATAACCTTTTCACCCATTTTTCTTTCTATCAACCTATTTTTTCATCCTCTATCTATTTTTCACCTCCGTTTCTTCCTTTCAAAAGCTCACCAAAAAAAAAATTCACCCAACCTCTCAAGGGAGCATCCCTCATCCATTTCATTCCTTCCCGGCAGCTGGGGCATTTCTTTTCTTTGACTTGACGCCACTTCCCTACTAGGTCACGACGCCATGTCAAAGAGGGGCAAATGTAGACACCTAAAAATGTCTTCACCATCTAACTGACCTCCGACATCACCAAATGCATCAATTTCTCTTCTAATCAATTAATTAAATTTTTATTTAATTAATTATCCCCACCATTTAATTAAATAAATGTCCAAATATTTATTTGATTAATTTCCCCTTTCTCCAAAACCCAATTAATTAGATAAACCATGTTTATTTAATTAATTCAACCTATTAATTAACCTATCCCTACCCTAGTTAATTAAATATCAATTATTTAATTATCTAGCCTAACCTACATGACCCTCGACCTAGGATTAATTAAATAAAACATTATTTAATTAATCTTAACCCCTCATTAACCCATTCCCTAGTTTTTTCCAGCCATATTAATTAGGCTAATTACCCTAATTAAGATGGTCAAACCTAGCTTAACACCCTTCCCCACATCCTCCAAATAAAAAATTGATATTTATGCCTCATAAATCATTTTTTATACACACATGTCAAACATCTCATTAAATACCTTTTACACCCCTTACACATGTCATAACTAATTTATTTCCACTCTTCCCCAAATGAATTTTTAATTCATTTTCTCTTCCCCATGTTAATTTTTAATTCACATATAATCCATCTCACCCAACCTCATTTAATTCAGCCCTTTCCCAAGATGAATTTAAAATTCACCTTTATTCACAACCCTCCATTTTTGGAGATTAAATCTAGGCCCTCCACATCACATGCATTCACAACCATTGATCTCCCAATTCAATCTCCACGCTTGGATCAAATCCTCTCCCAAAAAGCCTATAAATACACCATCTCTCAAGCCATTTTATCATCCACAATTTGAACAAAGTTATCATGCCAAAATATCTCCTCTTGAGCTAGTTTATTAGTGAATTGCATAGGTTTTGAGAGCATTTCACATTGTCTATTATCATCTTGGGTAAAGCTAGTGTGCTTGGGTGCAACACTCTCCACCTTATCTAGGGTTTGTGGGTCATTTGTGAAGGTATAACATTTGTTTTCATTGTATTTCTTTGTGTTTGCTTTCATTTTGATTTCCACTAACTATAGTTGGATTTGGATAGTAGATCCAAGCAGTCTGTTCACCATGGCTTTTCCCTTTTAGGGTTTTCCAGGTAAATCTAGTGTTATGGTTGTGTGCTTATGTGTTCTCTCTATTTATCATGGTTTAAATGTTTACATTTGATTGAATGATGTTGGAATAAAAATAATTTGATTAAGTACTGAGTCACCCCCCTCATTACATCTATGTTTTCAACATTAGTATGATGAGCTTACTGAAAGTATCAAGAAAATTAAATAAAAATACCAACATCTACCTACATTGTACATCCCAAAACAAGGGGTTTCAATTGATTCTCTATACACATGCTTCAGATGATGTTGGGGTGCAGTCCTTATTTAGGAGATCCCAGAAGAAGGTACACCTATCTACAGATATAGGTCAAGCACTTTCATATAAACCCTTGTCTGTCAATGTTTTCAAGTTTCCTAGAAGAAGGGTTTTACAAGACAAAAAGCAAAATTTCATGGACCTAATAGATATCATGCTTTGTGCCAATTAAAGTATGATATTATTCTTTTGTATCTTTTTCCTATCTTTTGAAAACTTGAAGGTGATGTTTGGCTAGGATACCTATTCCTTACAAAATATGAACCCTTCATTTTAAGAACTCATAAAGTCTCCTTGAGACATGAAGATGGATAGATCAAGATTCCTATGCTCAAACTTGTTAATTTTAAGTTTGACAAAAAAGAAGACAATAAACATAATTAACAAAGACAGGAAAAAGATATCCTAAACCCTAAACCTAAAAGTAAATTCGAGTATAAAAAGAGATTTGAGATTGGCTCATGTTAAAGAAAGGTCTTTCAAAAGAAGACAAGCCCCAAAATATGTGTTTAAAAAGAATAAACTTTCAAGAAAAGGACATGTTAGGTGTTTTTTTTTTTTTTTTGTAAAGGACCTCACTATGCAACTAACTAATTTGCTCATCATTAAACTAAGTGAATGCTTCTTCAATTTCTAGGATATCCCATTTTCTAGCATGATCTTGTGCATGGAAAGCTGCATAAACTTTTGTACCAGGGTTCAGTTTTCTGGGACAGTTAGTTGCATAGTGATGTCCTTTACAAATAAAACACCTAACAGGTCCTTTTCTTGAAAGTTTATTATTTGTAAACACATATTTTGGGGCTTGTCTTCTTTTGAAAGACCTTATGTTAACAGGAGCCAATCTAAACCTCTTTTTATACCTGAATTTACTTTTCTTGAATGGATATTCCATATCAAACACTTGAGACTTGCACCTTTTGCAATGACAATGCTTACCACATGATTTCTTTTTAAATCTTCTCACCTACTAGAAATCTTTAATCTGATTGATTGGTGGTAGATTGTAGTATTCTTTTAGATTAGAAGAAGAATTAAAGTCTTCTTTATTAGCATTGAGGACTCCTAACAAGAACTACTTGTCTAACTTGTAGCTAATGAAAGTTTTTAACTCAACAAATGTACATTTAGCTACAGTAGTCTTTTTCCAATCAATAATATAATCTTCAGCCCAATTGCCTAACTCACAAGGTAGAGAATTCAAATAGAACTTTTTTGTGGTCAACCATAGGAAAATGACACCTAGAAAGGCACTATTGAAGTGGATAGTTGTTAAGTAGTCTAGTTTGGAACATTGACAATAGTGAAGACAAATGAATCACCCTTTCTCAGAACCGTAGGGACAATGACCTACTTTACACCTGAAAGAAGATATGGGGATCTTGCTTTTTTCTACAAGGTTGCATTCTGTTGTTAGATCTTAACATGGTTGGCATCACAGTACTGACAAGCCCAAGTGCTAGCCAAAAGGTGTATTAGTTGGCATAAGTTTTGTCAATAATGGTTTGAAAATGTCTTTCCGATCTTGGGATCTGAGATTGAAAGCTTAAGTGATACAAAGAAGCTCATCAAGATATGCATAATCAAGTTCTATTCTTCCCACAAGTAATGCTAACCTGAGGGTTGGTTGGAAATCCTGTATAATGGCTTTTGAAAACCAATCAAAATCTATAGGATAAAATTCAACATGAGGTAAACCATAAGGCCACGGAGTGGTCAAATGATTAATCATGCCTTCTGATAATGCCCAATAGAGATTTCCATGAATATGATCTAGAAATTCTTTCATATCTTTGGTGAGCATTAGAGAGAATGTGTTGGCATGATCTTCTACTTCTCTCTACAGAAAAGTAATGCTATTAATAAACTCAAACTTAATATTTTTCAACAAATTCATTTTTAAAGTCTTGGGCTAATAATATGGTGCAAACAGAGATTTGCTACAAACATCAAAACTAAATTTGTGACATATTATATAGCTGATCTTGGCTTGTTCTAAACCAAAATGACTCAAAACTTTTATTTCTTGATCTAGTTGGGTTTAGGGTTTGTAACCTAAGAGACATAATTGAGACATCTAAAAAATCATTGAATTTGCTTTTTGTCTTTGAAAACATCTAGAAATTGATTAATATGCTTCAAAATATGAGGTTGCAATCTTACCTCTCCTTCAGACAAAATTAAACCTAAAAATTCAATCTCCTCTTGCCCAATGACCATTTTTTTGCTAAGAGATAGATACCATGTTCTTTGATAGCCCTGTAGAGATCTTGGAGATGTGTTAGATGGGTCTGAACATTCTCAAAGAAAAAAATAATATCATCAATGTATACAGCACAAAATTCTTTAAATTGCCTTAAAGCCTTATCCATTCTTCTCTAGAAATATGATGGAGTAGTATTTAATCCAAATGGCATAACATTACATTCATAGAGACCTTGAGGTACAAAAAATTTCATTTTATACCTATCTTCTTCTTTAACTTTTACTTGCCAAAATCTTGATTTGCATTCAAACTTGGAGAAAATCATCTTAGATGTTGCTTTTCTAATCAAATCTGAACTAAATGGGATTGGATAGTTAAAAGGAAGAATGATATAATTTAGAGGCTTATAATTTATACAAAATCTTTTCTTACCTCTCTCTCACTCTACTCTTGAATTTACCAAGAAGGCAGGACAACTAAAAGGACTTTTACTTTCTTTGATAAAATCTCCACTGAGGAGTTCATTCAGATGTTCATCCATTTCATGGACCTTAGAAGGACTCGTTAGATATGTTGATTCAAAGGGTATCACATTCTAACAGTCTAGTTATATCATGATCTCACATTCTTCATAATCCTTAGACTAAAATTGTAGAGGATTTAAGTTGCAACAATCTACTTCAAACTTAGCTTTGACTGATTCCATCAATAATGGTGGTTTCTAAATCTAGAGACTTGCTTTGTCTTTTCTTGGTTGAGTTTTATTGCCTTCTTTTTTGTCAAACTTAAAATTGACAATATTAAGAGTAGGAATCTTGATTTGTCTATTTTCATGTCTCAAGGAGACTTCATGAGTTCTTAAAATGAAGGGTTTGTTGGGATAAGTTGTCATTAACTTGCAATCCTAACCAATTCATGTGTCTCCAAAGTTCTTGGAATGTGTTCCCCAACACATAAAGACTTTGAGAGATTAATTATTTATTAATTATATCACTTTGACTTTTGTAATCAATTCCTAATTGATAAGGTCAAATTTGGGCATCCATTTTTAGAGTGGGGGTCATGAAGACTTTGTTGACTTCTCCTAAGTCTATTTTGAGAGTTTGATAACTCCTAGTAAGTGGGAGTTAAACTTGGGCATCCCCTTTTGATGGGAACTTATATTTAAACTTGGAGTTGTACTTTTTTATGTACATGAGTGGATAATGTTGAGACACCTTGTATGGATATAATGTTGGAGTTAACTAAATTATTAGAGATGCATGAATTGGATATTACTTGCATGAGGTCAGAAATGATTGCATGGACTTGCATGTTTTTACATGTTACTTACATGTTGTTGCATGTTTCTTGCATGTTGCTTGCATGTACTTGTATGTTGTTGCATATTGTTGCATGTTACTTTCATGTACTTGCATGTTGTTGCATGTTACTTGCATGTGCTTGCATGTTGTTGCATGTCACTTGTATGTGCTTGCATGTTGTTACATGTCACTTCTATGGACTTGTATGACATTGCATGTTGTTGCATGTCACTAGCATGTGCTTGCATGTTGTTACATGTCACTTGTATGTGCTTCCATGTTGTTGCATGTCACACCTATGGACTTGTATGACCTTGCATGTTGTTGCATGTCAGTTATATGACCTTGCATGTTGTTGCATGTCAGTTATATGACCTTGCATGTTGTTTCATGTCAGTTTTGTGAAATTACTTGCAGAACACTCCGACTCTAGAAACTTGCAGGATAGTACATCTCAGTGTTTCAGGTAATGGGTATCAGTTGCATGCGCTTGCATGTCAGTTTTAAGATATTACTTACAGAACACTCCAACTCCAGAAACTTGTAGGATGGTACATCTCAGTGTTTTAGATAATGGGTATCAGTTGCACATTGAATCTGATGTTTGCATGTCACTTGCATGCATAGAACAAGGTAATTTAGAATAACTTTGGGCACATCAATCTTGCATGTTGTTTGCATTAGATTGATGTATGTTGATCACTTCAGTAATAGAAAGTGATTGGACAAACTTAGATGCCCAATTTGAGGACTTTCTATCGTTGCTTTTATTTGGAAATGTATTTGATGCTGGCAAAGTTTACTTGAGTAAACTTGGGCACCCACATCAAGGACAGGTAGTTAACTAAAGACTTGACTTTGTTTGACTTCAATCTTCTCCATTTGGAGTGCTTGGTTTTTGCATGAACATTGGTTTCTATGTTATCAATTACAATTTATTTTAATTTGAGTTTCAAGCTTTTGAATTAAGAAGCTCTTGAATTAAATAAGTTTTTTTATTAATTAAGAGCCCCATACATTTCCCAGAGAGTTGAATTGTGAAAAAGACAAAAGAAAAAAGTAAGAATTTTTTTGTAAAAGACTTAGAAGAAAAAAGCAAGAAGATTTTTTGACTTAATAGAAAAAAAGCAAGAAGCTTTTTTTGACTTATAAGAAAAGAGCAAGAAGCTTTTTGAAGTTTTTTACAAGTTTGAAGATTGAAGAAGCTTTTGAAGTGCATCAAAGAATCAAAGGATTTTCAGTATTGAATGTAATCTTTCACAAAAGATTTAATACAAGCATAAACACCTTTGGTGTGGAGTTTTTTCCCTTAAGGGTTTCTCCACATAAATACTTGTCTTCTTCTTGCAAGCTATTTTCTTCTACTACATTGATTAAATTAGAGAAATACTATAACATCTAAATTGAAAGTAATTTTTAGATTTAAAAAAAATTAAAGCTACATAGCTGCAACTTTACCTTGTCCTCTCTCCCATTTCCAACATGTGGTATCAAAGCCAATGGTTGCAATGAGATAGGGATGTTTTTTTCTGAAGTATGGAAGGAATTTTGGTTGCAAGGGAGGTTCTATGTGTTAACATTGTTTTGTAAATAGATGTGAGTTTGGAAGCCATGGTATTTACCTCTCAGATGGATATTGTCAAAAGAATCTTTGTTGGGCTCTTGAGGCTCAAGGTTATGGATCTTTATGGAGTTGATCTTGTGGTAGTGATTTGGAGCTCCATTTTGACAATATGTGTATATTCTCTTGTTTGGTGGTTTTATTCCTTTACCTTGTGGTCATGTGTAGTTAAAGGGTGTTTATGTTGGATGGTTACTTCTAGTACCTTAATCACATGGAAAAACACTCATTTCTTAGACTACAGTTTGGAGTGCTTATGTTGAGTTCATGGTTTCAGTCCATGGTTACATGAAAGCACTAGATGATTTATCACTGGTCGTATGGAGGTTGTGGAGTTGGTATTTTTTATGATATGGACACTCCTGAACAACCTATTTTCTCCTTTTTCATATTCATATTATTTTGAATATGTAGGTTTTCACAATTTTTCTATTTCAAAAGATTGAGGGTTCGTAGATCTGTGACATTCCATTATTTTAGATGACATATTTAATGGTATTCATTGGTGTGAATGTTTGGATGTTTAAGTGGTTTTAGATTTATAGAGATATTGTTTTGTGGGTTTTACATATTAACCAAAATCTATGGTTTGTAGATCTGTGGAAAATTGTGTTCACATACATTTTGGATGGAAATAATTTCAGATTTGAAAGGCTACTTGTTGGGTTCTTATGATCTATGGTTTCTCCTATGTGGATTTATTTGGCAAATCAGATCTAGAGTTGATTATGGTGTTTGAGTCTTAGAAATCTACATGTTATACCTGGCCCTACATTTGTTCTACATGATACTAATGTGGGGTTGAATCTATTTTTTCAGTTATTAAAGGTTGAAGCACTGATCATTTTTTTCTCCTATGAGATGTTGCATTTGTGCAGATCTTGTGAATAAGCTGATGTGGGTTCTATTTGGTAGGCCTCTTCTTGGTCACCTTGATTACATTGGTATTTTTTGTATTGAGACAAAAGGGTAGTTTGGAGTACCTGATTTAGTTATTCATTAGAATATATAGCAATAAAGTTCGTTGCATGAGAAGCTTTTTTCACTCTTAGTGGAGTTTTAGTAATGATGTTGATCATGATACCATGCATAACTTGGTATCACTTTTAGTGAGATTTTTTTGTAGTTTCATAATGTATCCTATCTTCTTTGTTTCAAGGTATTGGTTCTAAACTATCATTGTTGTAATGTTGAGAGTCATGCATAATTTTTTTAGAAAATGAATGATCTTTTGCAATGGTTGTTGGTGTCATAAGAAGCTCTTGGATTATGCCTTTATTTTGCAGTAAGGGTTCACTGACATTTTTCGTTCTATTGACAGAGGATATTAGATCTTCATGTTTTTGAAAAGGTGTTGACATCTTGGTTTTCCATGGAGAACTCTTAGAGTTTTTGGTGAAGTGTTGAGTTTATAACTTATCAATTTTTGATATATGATCCTTGGTTTAGAGGATGTATAGTATTATGTCATGATGCACTCTTGATCATGAGTTAGAGTTTTTGGCATGATACATGTGCTCTTGGGAGAAAAATATGTTAATTGGAGTATATGATCTTCTTTTGAGAAGATGTTAGATCATGATGTCATGATATATTCCTGATTCTAGAGTTGGAATTTTGACAATGGTTTGATTAGTTCTCTTTGGTTTTGAAGTATTAATCATTTGCTTGGAGCTTCATGATTTTGTAGATTGCATTTGAAGTTGGCATGGATTGATTGCTAAAAACTCATGTATACTATAGAGACTTGGGTGAGGCTTGATATCTCTTGAACTTAGAGATATGTTTTGGAAAGATTTCTCACTATGAGATGTCAACAAAAGGACCGAGAAGCCTACACTTGGAAATGGATGTGAGTCCGTTATAGACCTTGTGAGAAGGTTGTTTTTATTATAATCTTTTATTGCTTGGTGTTATATGCAAGGACAATCTTGTATCCCACTCTTGGTCTACTCGACAGGTAAATGATCTATAGGTGTTGCCCACCTAATTATTAGATGCATTCTTTATATGTATCTTATCTTATCTTTTACACTAGTCTTGAAAAGGATTGTTGAGAAGTAGATGCATGGGTTTATGGATTTATGTTGTTCTCATTACTACTTGATCTTGAGCTATGAAACTAGTTCTATGGATTTGTTTTGGAGAGGTACAGAAATGGTTTGTGGTTTTTGGGTTAATTCCCTTTGTTGTGGGAATGTTTGGCTAGTTTGATCTACTTTCAGTGAGAGGTTAACATCTATTGCTGCCATGTTTTCATCATATTTTTTATGTTAGATGTTGATACCCTTTCAGTTTGGGAGTGTTGAAAGAGATCTTACTTTACACAGTTTGGCACAAATTAGTGAGGTATAAAGACATTGTATGATTTTATAGTTTCTGTCTTTCCTAGTATATTGTCATCTTCTTAAAGGTTCTCATGTTTATGGATTTGAGGTTTGAATTGGAGTCAAGTGTTATTGTTGTTAACAATAATTTGGTAGCTCCTTGATCTTTTCCTTCATTGGTTAAGAGGACTTGAGAGAGTTATTCAGAGATTGGTAAAGATAGATGTTTTATGCATATCATTATATGTTTTAACACTATATTGTAGAGGAGTTGGCCACTTCCTCTAAGAGAAGTGCTATAGGAAGACTTGTTAATGCCTTGGTCTTTTTTTCAGATTTGACATTACCTATGCAGTGGGAGTTCCTAGATATATATGCTCTTTATTGTCACAATATCTTCTTGGTTGTCTTAGTTTGTAGGTTATTGATGTGAAGATGATTTTGCATGTTTTACTATTGGGATCTAGAGTTATGCAATTTAGTGGGCTATATTTACCCATTGGTTGCATTGAAGACTTGGATGTGGATTGTCAATATCCACAAATCCGTTCAGTATTATTGCAGATTTTGTTTGTTGACCTTGTCTGTGGTCATTTGTACATTGGTATGTTACATTGAGATGGGAAGATGGATGATTGGTAGGATTGTTTTATAGGGGCTTGATTGCATTTTTGGGTTGGTATGTTGATGGCATGGAGTTCTACCTATGATGGTTTATTTACCCTAGTTTTGAGGTATGGATATTTTGGATGAGCTAGCAACTTGCTATGGTTGCTTTTCCATTTGGTATGAGTGTGCCAGACACTTAAAGTCTTATGTTATCATATGATTTGATGCTTGTGTTCATGTTGATATTGGTTCAGGTTTCAGTGACAGTTGATATGTTTCGCCTTAGCTTGTTTCTTTTTTATCATGGGTGACATGATGTGAGGAGTTCTTGTTTGAGATGATGGTTATCATGGTTACTTTTGTAGGTATCTTGTTGGAGCACAAAAGCATGTTGAAGAATCAATGGTACATTGATGGCTAGGGATGTTTTTCCTTATGATTTAAAGTTTGATTGTATCATTTAGAGTTATTGCAATGTATAATGTCAAGTGGCAGAATGTTGGGATAAGTTGCCATTAACTTGCAATTCTAACCAATTCATGTGTCTCCAAAGTTCTTGGAATGTGTTCCCCAACACATAAAGACTTTGAGAGATTAATTATTTATTAATAATATAACTTTTACTTTTGCAATTAATTCCTAATTGATAAGGTCAAACTTGGGCATCCATTTTTAGAGTGGGGGTCATGAAGACTTTGTTGACTTCTCCTAAGTCTATTTTGAGAGTTTGATAACTCCTAGTAAGTGGGAGTTAAACTTGGGCATCCTTTGATGGGGACTTATATTTAGACTTAGAGTTGTGTTTTTTTATGTACATGAGTGGATAATGTTGAGACACCTTGCATGGATATAATGTTGGAGTTAAGTATTAGAGATGCATGAATTGGATATTACTTGCATGAGATCAGAAAAGCTTGCATGTTTTTGCATGTTACTTGCATGTACTTGCATGTTGTTGCATGTCGCTTGCATGTTGCTTGCATGTTGTTGCATGTTGTTGCATGTTACTTGCATGTGCTTGCATGTTGTTGCATGTCACTTGTATGTGCTTGCATATTGTTGCATGTCACTTCTATGGACTTATATGACCTTGCATGTTGTTGCATGTTAGTTATATGACCCTGCATGTTGTTGCCTGTGCTTGCATGTCAGTTGCATGTTAGTTTTAAGATATTACTTGCAAAACACTCCAACTCTACTAACTTACAGGATGGTACATCTCAGTGTTTTAGATAATGGGTATCAATTACATGTTGAATCTGATGTTTGCATGTCACTTGCATGTATAGAACAAGGTAATTCAAAATAAATTTAGGGACATTGATATTGCATGTTGTTTGCATGAGATTGGTGTGTGTTGATCACTTCAGTTAACAGAAAATGATTGGGCAAACATAGACACCCAATTTGAGGACTTTCTATTGTTGTTTTTATTTGGAAATGTATTTGATGTTGGCAAAGTTTACTTGAGCAAACTTGGGTGCCCCACATCAAGGACAGGTAGTTAACTGAAGGCTTGACTTTGTTTGACTTCAGTCTTCTCTATCTGGAGTGCTTGGTTTTTGCATGAGCATTGGTTTCTATGTTATCTATAGACACCTAAATTTGACTATATCTTATGACATTACATTTCAACATATTTTCTTCTAAGTCCCCTTCATGACCCCTTCCATCGCTCTCATTAGTTAAATAAATTATATTTATTTAACTAATTCCTCTCATCCATTTATCCTCTTCTTGCATCAAATTAAATAAATCTTATTTATTTAATTCCATTTATCCTCCATTTGCACCAAATTAAATAAATCTTATTTATTTAAGCTCATTATCCTCCATCATCCAATTTAAATAAATTAAATATTTATTTAAATGCCACTTGTCTCTCATTATTTAAATAATTTTATTATTTAAATTATTTATTCCCACTCACATCCCTATTTTTATCCTCATTCATTGGTACTTCCTCTCTAAACTAAATTAAAAAAATCCTATTTATTCCCACTATTCTCCTAATTTTGGCCTCCTGTCAATACCCATTTAATGTGCATCATAAGCACTAAAATTGCCTTTTAATCCTAGCCATCCACATCACATAATTGGCTTTCAATCCTAGTCATTCATTTGATTCCCTCTCCTTCTATAAATTAAAACTCTTATTTCAATTTCAAACCCTCACTGATTCTCTCACTCTCTGACTCACTCACTCACTCACACAAGTCATTTTCATACAATCATGCAACGCTTCAGCTCTGTTATGCTGCAACAGTGAGCAATCAACAATCCTTCAACATCTTGCATTCTTATGCAAGATCGAGAAGAGCCATGGAGATCAATCAAGTCTAGTGTGTATTTGGTTTGCATTTGAGTTTCATTGTTTTCATTTTCATGCTAGTTTGTCCTTCATGGTGCTAGTTAGGGTTTAGTTAGTTTGTTGTTTTTGACACTAAATTTGATTTTCCCTAACTACAAAATAGTGAACCTGATGTGAATCCCTTGATCTATCTTGCTTTTTGCAAGTTTTATTAACTTTTTGTTGCAGGTTTATGTCATTTTTGGATAAAACCCTAGGTTTTAAAGATTTCATAATATCTTCCAAATGGATTTGAATTTTTCAACAAGATTTTCATAGAAGTTTGTGCATCCTCTGAGGAAGCTACAGAAGAAAAATCATGTGTTTATTGTCATTTTTGTAGGAGTTATCATGATTTTATATTTTTTCATAAAATTGATTTTTTGGGCATAAATCAATGAATTTTTTAGAAATTTTTATATTTCTGGAAAGCTCTTAAAAATTTAATGGGAGTTTGTTCTTTATAGATTTAATTTTGGGGTCAAATATGGTGTGAAATAATCTAATCTTTGTCTATTGTAGGGTTTTCATAAATCCACATTTCTGGGCGCAAATCAAGGAATTTTTCTGAATAGGTCTCAAAAAATTAACAGGGTCTCTTCTTTGATTTTTTACTTTTCAGATCAAAAATGTTTCAAAATGATCAAATCTATCTCACTATCTAAAAAAATATGTATCTGAAATTGCAATCTTCTGATGAGCTTATCTTTTTATGGCTGCATTATGTAGACACTTAAAATTGTCAATGCCGTGCAACAACACCTTTTGTCCTAGGTCATCTTCCATGACCCCTTTCATCACTCCCATTAGTTAAATAAATTACATTTATTTAACTAAATGCCTCTTAACCATTTATCCTCCTCTTGTATCAAATTAAATAGATCTTATTTATTTAATTCCATTTGTCCTCCATTTGTACCAAATTAAATAAATCTTATTTATTTAATCTCATTTTCCTCCATCATCCAATATAAATAAATTAAATATTTATTTAAATGCCACATGTCTCTCATAATTTAAATAATTTTATTATTTAAATTATTTGATTCCCACTCACATCGTATTCTTAGCCCCACTTATTGTGCATAATAAGCATCTTTTCCTCCAAAATAAATAAAAGAATCCCACTTATTCCCACTATTCTCCTAATTTTAGCTATGACACACTAAGTTTGGCTTTCAATCCTAGCCATCCACTTCACTTAATTGGCTTTTAATCTTAGCCATTCATTTGATTCCCTTTCCCTCTATAAATCAAATTTCATTTGCCTATCCAAAGTCTCTACTCATGCACTCATACAAATCATTTTCATACAATCATACAATCTTGAGCTCTGTTATGCTGCAACTATGAGCAATCAACAACCCTTTGACATCATGCATCCTCATGCAAGATCAAGAAGATCCATGGAGATCAATCAAACCTAGCATGGATTTTGTTTTGCTTTGCATTTATGTTTTCATTTTCATTCTAGTTTGTCCTTCATGGTGCATAGTTAGGGTTTAGTTAGTTTTCTATTTTTGACACTAAATCAAATTTTCCCTAGCTACACATTATAACATTATTTTCTAATTTTTTCAGGGATTTGGTTTTGTGCTAACACTTTGATTGCATCTATCTCGTTTGTTGAAGAATGGAAACTAAAACTACTAATGGTGGTTTTGCAGGGCTTTCATTGATTAGATATATTTTTCAAATGTTTGTTTGCACATAGCTTAACTAGGGGGTTAATTAATTATTTTTTGTTGTACTTGAAAGGTGGTAGCTGCATGCTCTCACCTTGTGCAAGCTCAATGATCAAAAGACAAACCCATCTCTTTTATGTTTTTAATCCCTTAGAGGGACTGCCTCTCGATTTGTGAGAGGGAGGGAATGAACCAAGCGGTACTTTCATTTCGGTCCGCTATATAAATAATTGTGGTTGTGATGAAAGTCATCAATCACCTGGTGCCACTGTTCTATACTGACGGAAGTCTCCCTTAGTATCCATGTGATACATAAAAAACCTTTCTGAGGGCTGGGAGACCTCTTAAATGAGCGAACTGCCGAATGTCTAGACACCAAATTGTCCTGAAACACTGGCTATAAACCACTTATTGTAGAGGCCAAAAACCTTTTTTGCTCGCTAGTGCAGGAGGTCAGACCTCCAAAGCCACCCTACATGTACTATTCATAGTAGAGATAGAAAATTCCTCTGTTCATAAGATCTCTAGATCTTCAGGGTAAGAGATTTGGTGTGCCTGTGCCATGGTGGGGGAGCTAGTGTGGTGCAATCATGGTTAGGAGGGTCCTCAAAGAGAACTATCTAGGCCATGCAACTAGAGTAAACACAACGGAAACAACCCAAAGATATGAAGCAAATGTAGATTCAGTCATTCAGTATATCATAGAATTCAAATATAGATCAGCCGGCAGCATGGGGGCTTACAATTAGGGCTCACAGGCTAGATTACAGAATATCAAAATAGACACAAGATATAGCTTTGAAGCTCCTTTGTACAAAATTCAAACTATCGATCTTCTAAATTATCCTCACTACTTTCCTATACATCTATTACATCAATATATATCATCTCCGGTACAATTGATTCCTCTGCATCGGCCAAGGGAGATCACAAACTCCAATGAAGTGTTGTAACGTGTGTACACAAATAGGTTGGACCTAAATGAATGGAACTCCTTTGGAAATGAATGGAATGATGTGTGGATCCCAGGGAAGGTTGGCCATGAACCAATAAATGTTAAATGATGTGCCTTTTAGCTCTGCAAGTCATGAAATGCTCTGCAAGTCTTCTCCTTAGCTCATTATGTGAGACTGTTAGGGTGCTCTGTTCTGAGAAAATAGATGATCTTCTAATACGGATAACTTTCTGGTACTTGATCCAAATGCTCTAAAAATTGGATATGATGTAGGTGAATGAGTCTAGGCACTAAGTCTAGCTCCAAAAGATCTAAAATGCAACTGTGGTAGAATGTGGACCAAAATATAGAAACTGCTACTAACTGAACTACCTAAACTGAACTAGAAAATGAAAAGAAACAAACTAAAATGCAAATGTTTTTGGTTGATGCAAGATTTCTCTTGAACCAGGGATGCTCCTACATCATAGTGTCACCAATATCTCTAGTTGTCCACCTTGTCTCAGTATATGGAGTAATCCAAGTAGGGACTCAGCAAGTAGTATCCTCTTTCCAGCCTAGGTTGTGCATGCTTACGAGTGTTTTCAAATTTGTCGAGACTAGTGAAAATTTTTGGGGCTAATCTAGGCCCCCATTCAGACTTTTACTCTAATTTTATATCAAAGTCATCTAAAACATTTTGTCTGTCATGTTTTATGTGTGTGTTCAAAACAAACCTTACCAAACACCACACCTCGAATCTATAATATTCCAACCTTACTCATATTACTCATATTCTCATCCTTGCCTAGTCTAATCTTCATTCATCAAAATGGTTGTGATCATCAACAAATCTAGGACAAATCCAAAACCATACATACTCCAAGGTGACCCAAAAGTTGCTCCTAATGATGATGAGGATATTTTAGATTTTGAGGCATACTTGGAGGAACAAACCGAAATCCAAAAACTTCAATCTATGTGTAACTCCATCCCAACACTAGAGCAAAAGATCCTAGCACAAGAACTACAAGACATCGTCCAAA
This sequence comes from Cunninghamia lanceolata, assembly GCA_027924645.1. Taxonomy (NCBI): domain Eukaryota; kingdom Viridiplantae; phylum Streptophyta; class Pinopsida; order Cupressales; family Cupressaceae; genus Cunninghamia; species Cunninghamia lanceolata. Next base: position 7,456,338 of record BSBN01000594.1, read on the forward strand.
CCTTCCACCAACTAGAATAGCCCTTAAACCAACAAATCATACAATGATTACAAACCATCATCCAACCACTTCAACAAAACTAATCACCACAAATATAACAACTCCTAGTCGATATCTAACAACTCATGAAATATCCATCTCAAAATCCTTCAAAACATGAGCATGCTAGTACTAGTCAATTCTTAAGCCATCTTAATGATACTCTTGACAAGGGCAATACCACCTTAAGTTTGGAATCATACACCACTCCATCTACTAGTCCTCCATCATCATCCAATAGAATGCTTATCCCAAAGCCTATTAGTCCTACACCAACACCACTATCAAACTTCCCAAGCTCTAATCCATCAACCAAAGAAACCTTTGATGATTTTCTCCAAAGACTATTAGCATGGAATAGACCATCTCCATGTCAAGCACCCATTGATGAGCCTACCAAAGAACCTTTGAGTGCCATGTCGACTTCTTCAACACCATCATGTGGTCCACAACCCCTTAAGCCTATTGAAAATTTTCCTCCCATGAGTTCATTGCCCTCTCATGTTGTTGACCAAGAGCCTATCCAAGAGTCATCCACTTCCATTCAAGCAAACCAAGAGGTATGTCAAGATCACAATCCTAAGCACGTGGAAACATCAAGACCTAATTCTAATCAAGATCAAAGCCCTGCTAATGATCCCACTCATAACACACTTGGTCCTATTCATGACCAAGCTCTCATCTATGATCTAGATCCTACCTATGATCAAGAAGGCCATGATGATCCTCTTAGCCAACTCTATGCATTCCATGGTCAAGAGCTTGTCACTACACCTATCCATCCTCCATCTAACCATACCCATGATGAGTAAACATCCACTTTTCATGATGAGATACATGCCTCCCAAGCAAACATAGAATATCAAACCAATAACACGGATCTTAATGAACATAATGATAATAAAGATCTTAATGATCCTTCCACATCCACTATCGACCATGATTCAAATCCAACATCTCCTATTGGTCTTTCCACCTTCATTCATGAATGTTCCTCCCTAGGAACACAGTGACCTTTATCCACCACTTCACCTTCTTCATCTACTAATGAACTCAAGTCTAGTGTCCAAACTACACCTAGTCCCATAGTCCACCACATACCCCAAAATATGAACTACCAAGGTAAAGGCTTAGGCCTTCATGAACAAGGTATTTTGGAGCTAATCTATGTCAAAGTCCCTCCACACTCATATGGCCTTAGATATACACCCCAAGGTAAACAATCTAAAGATGTTGGTAATTCCTCCATTCCTCCTAAGTCCACCACTTTCCATCACAAATCTTATCATACTCCCAAAACATACGTTTCCATTCCATCTCCATCATCTTATAAATGTCAAAAGCATGTGACCATACACCTTCCATCATCCAATCTACCCCCACTTCTTCCAACTCCTAATATCCTTCCATCTACTTTACCACCACTTCTCCCAACGCCAAATCCATCCATTTACACATTCCCTCAAATTCCTAATTATGAACAACAAATGCACACATCGTTTAAACATAAAGCTTCCACCATGTCCATGGGATTCAAAAATAAACATTTGGATGCCTCTACTCATAAAGCCAAAAATCCTAAGGATCCTAATGCCTTAGGGTACAAATTCAAAAAGTCAAAGAAAAATCCATCCAAAATGCTACCCAAGCCCATACCTCCAAAACAAAAGTCCAAAAGCAAAATGGTTTGGGTACCTAAGGAAAAAGAAATCAAGGAAAATGAAGCATCCACATCTCAAAAATCCCAACCATCCTCTTCCATCCAAAAGTCCCACTCCATTCAAAATTTTTGAATTCCTAAATCCCACAAGCAAAACAAAAATCACAAAAAGACTAAGTCTATGTGGGTACCTAAAGCACTTCATCAACCATCTCCTAAGAAAACATCTCCATTTCTTCCTACACCACCTCCAAATTAAAAGCTTCAATGTTTATCAAGGTGTGTGCAACCATTGGTCATGGTTCCCTTCAATTCTAAAACAATTCCACATACCTCCATCTCCTCATCTTTCACCTATTATCCTACATATCTTCACCATCATCTTCCTATGGTCCATGCTTTTGCATAAGTCTTTCATCCATCTTTACATATGTCCTACCTAATCCACATCATAATCCACTTTCCCCCATCCATAATCCTTCCTTTCAGAATCCATATCATAATCCACCATCTACCTGATCCCTCTTCCTTGCATACAATCCCTTACCAACATCTATGAGCATAATGATGTTTGACATGGTCTATACGGCATTCCTCTCTAAGGGGAATATCACCTTTCATAGCACTAGACACTTGAGTCCCTCTCTTCCATATTCCCCTTCTCCTATAAAAAAAATCAAAAAAGTAAAAAGAAATCCCTTCGTCCAATGGTGAAAACCACCCTTGGTGGCACCTTGGATAAGTACCATGATGAAAACCTGGCAAACAAGTGTCATGTGTAGGTTGATCTTCTATGTCACTTACACTTGGGGGCACATTGTCTCATCCACACTATCATTTCTATCCCATCATACCATTTCCATACCATATCCTATCTTGCCTTACCATCTTACCATCCTTAGCCATTATACACATATACTTATCATATTGAGTCCATTCATCCTCTCTTGCTCCTTTTGATCTCGATAAAGATAGGGGGCAAAATTTTGAAACATGCTTTGGATATCTTTTGATATACCTCATCCTTTCAAACAAATCCATCTTATCATTCCTATTGTCATATGTTTTGTCATGTCAAATCTTAACTAGAGTGGGGCATATTATTCCTATGAGACATAGCCTTGGAGATCACATCTTTGTCCTCTTACGCATGCATCCATTCCATCCACTTATCATGAGCTTTTGCCCACCCTTTTATCCATTTATCCAATCCTACCTTCATCCTTGCACCTAGACTTAGTTTTCCCTTGTCATTGGTATCTAGCATAAAGGCTACCTAAATTTTTATCCAATACCATCTTAAAACGTTCCCAAAAATCCAAAAAAATCAAAACATTGAAAAATTAAAATAAAAAAAAAATATTCCAAAAATCCAAAAAAATCAAAACATTTCAAAATCCAAAAAAATCAAATATTTCCAAAAATACAACATTCCAAAAATTCAACCCAATCATCAAATCATTTCTTCAAATCAATTCCTCCTTCAATTCAATCAATCAAATCAATTCTTCCAATCAATTGAATCAATCAAAACAATCTTTATCAAATCACTTCTTCTAATCAATTCAATTCATCATCATTATTCAATCTAATCAAAATCAATCAAACCAATCCAAGCCATGATCTAAATGCAAGTCAATCCCTAATCCATACTAATCTGGTCAAACCAATTGACACACATCATCTAATCACATCCTTGGTTTTCTTCCAATCTTGTTGTCAACCAAACCAATCAATCAATCATCATTATAATCAATGGGATATATCGTTCCCACATCCTTGTGTTGATCTAGGGATATATCATTCCCTGCAATGACAACACTAAATCAATCAATCATTAATCAAATCCTGGTGTTGCTTGCATGGCCAACAACACTGGTGTCAATCAATCATATCCATTGTCTTATATAGGATGTTGCATTGTTGAAACCAGACCAAGTGTCTTATATGGCATGTTTCATTCCTGAAACCAAACATCATTATCATCAATCAATCAATCAATCAATCATCAGTTTATAGCTTGGCAGGGATAATAACTTGTTTGTTTTTGTATCATTTGTGCATGCTTGCTTGTTTTCTTATGTGTGTTATCATTTTTCTTGCATTTGTATCAAATCTGAATCATTCCCAGCTAATATTCATATCTTGCATCTAGACAAGGTTGTATTACGCTGGGGCATGAGACACATCATCACCTTGGTCCTTATACCTTGGTGCATAATAGCTGGTGCTATATCAAACATCATGGTTGCTCACCTTCATTGCAGCATAATGTATCATTCATTTCTTCCATCCATTCCCTTATCTTTCTCTTTGACCAAGCCCTTTCATTTTGAGAGCCTACCCGTGTTCTTTTAACCCACCTATCCTCTCGAGGGGACATCATCATCATATCCTTTCATCTTCTATCCATACCTTAACTTCTTTGAAATGATGTTACTCAACATAAATCTCATCATCTCAAAGAGGGGTAAAATGTAGACACCTAAATTTGACTATATCTTACGATATTACATTTTGACATATTTTCTTTTAGGTCACCTTCATGACCCCTTTCATCACTCTCATTAGTTAAATAAATTATATTTATTTAACTAATTCCTCTTATCCATTTATTCTCTTCTTGCATCAAATTAAATAAAGCTTATTTATTTAATTCCATTTGTCCTCCATTTGCACCAAACTAAATAAATCTTATTTATTTAATTTCATTTTGCTCCATCATCAAATTTAAATAAATTAAATATTTATTTAAATACCACTTGTCTCTCATGATTTAAATAATTTTATTATTTAAATTACTTATTCCCACTCACATCCCTATTTTTATCCTCATTCATTGTGCATCATAAGCACTTCTTCTCTAAAATAAATAAAAAATCCCATTTATTCCCACTATTCTCCTAATTTTGGCCTCCTGTCATATCCATTTAATGTGCATCATAAGCACTAAAATTGCCTTTTAATCCTATCCATCCACATCACACAATTGGCTTTCAATTCTAGCCATTTATTTGATTCCCTCCCCTATAAATTGAAACTCTTATTTCAATTTCAAACCCTTACTCACTAATTCTCTCACTGATTCACTCACACAAATCATTTTCATGCAATGTTTGAGCTCTATTATGCTGCAACAGTGAGTAATCAATAATCCTTCAACATCCTACATTCTTATGTGAGATCAAGAAGAGCCATGGAGATAAATCAAACCTAGCTTGAAGATCAGTTTGCTTTATATTTTTGTTTTCATTTTCATGCTAGTTTGTGGTTTATGGTGCTTGTTAGGGTTTAGTTAGTTTGTTGTTTTTTACAATAAATTTAATTTTCCCTAACTACAAAATGGTGACCTGACGTGACAAAATTGTATAATCCTTTCATCCATGATCCATATCATAATCCACTATCTTTTCCTTCATAATCCGCATCATAGTCCACTATCTACCTAATCCATCTCACTTTCACACAATTCCTTACCAACATCTATGAGCATCGTGACATTTGACATGGTCCATGTGACGACATCCATCTCTAACAGGACTATCGCCTTTCATAGAACTAGACACTTGAGTCCCTTCTATCCATATTTCCCTTCTCCCATCCAAATATTCCAAAAAAGTCTTGAAAAAATACAAAAAATTGAAAAAGGTCCTGAAAAAAGTCAAAAATCAAATCAAATCAAAAAAGTAAAGAGAAATCCTTTCATCCAACGATGAAAACCACCCTTGGTGGCACCTTGGATATGTTGATAACTGAGAGGGGGGGTGAATCAGTTATCTTAATTATTTTAACTTTTTGTTCTTCTTTAATAACTAGTGCAACATCAAATCATATGAGCATGCATAACCATGAAAGAAGAAATAAATCAATACACATAACAGAATGATTTTGACGTGGAAAACCTTGTTAAGGGAAAAAACCACGGGGTGACTAACCCAACATTGTATTCTCTATTAAAAGAATAAGGTAGTACAAAATGACACTTGCCAATTAGTGCTCACTACCCGAGCACACTGCTCACAAGAGGCTCACTACCTACAATAGTTTATAGAAAGAAATCAAGTACTTGAACTAATGAGAAGCATCCACATATGCTGAGGTTTAGTTCTGGTTAGGCTCAATATACTGATCTATTGTACTTCATTCTTCCTTTGCTTTAGTCTTGTTCTGTCACATACTGGACCTGTATTGCTACTTCCACACTGCTCTCTACTTTTCTTTGCCCTACACCCTACACACACACCTTCACATTGAAATCAATCTGGTATATATATATCCGCACCAAGGATTTCAACATCTTTCTAGTCGACATCCAGAATACTCAATGTTTTCCCAAACTCTAATCTGTCGACTGAAACCTTGCTTACCAAACGATGCGTATCAAAGAGATACTTATAGAAGTCATCAATCATGTTGGCCAATCATGAATGATCCCTCAAAAAACTTGATCACCATCAATATCTCATCCGGATTAAGGTTTGATGCTCTGCTGGTCAGTTCTTCCTTAGTCTACTCTGTCAAGCAGGAACCCAACACTTAGGTGCTCATATCTTTTCACTCTTTCATCACCGGAGGCTCAATCTCTGGAATGTATTAGTCATGGTACTCCTCTTGACTTCCCCAAGTCTACATTTTATCAAGATACTTCCTCTGAGAGATCCGGACCTGACTGTCAGACCTTGATGTATGCTCTATTCTTGCTTACCGAACCAAAATACTCTTCAGTCTAACTTCCAATATAGTCATTCCATGTCCTGCAGATGTGTGGGATGGACTTTGTTGCCATCAATGACAACACTCATGAAGCCACACAATGTCTCTTGCCAACAATCTTCCCCTTTGGCATTGATAACAACTCTTAATGAAAAATGACTAAGTGTCACACTGCACTCCCCCTTGGCTGATGCTCTGTTCTAATGTACATTTTTCTGGAGCTCCCCCTTAGCTAGATTCCACATTTTTCACTGTTCCTCACTCCCCCTTTGACATCAATGGAAAAGGGTAGAATCCGCACACCAAAATTTCCAAAAATCAATCTATACTTGGCTGCATAAAAATATATACATGTTATACTTACATATACTGAAGTATATCTGCAAAGGTGGTCTTCAACTGTACCACTTTTGTTGCCCAACTCTTCTTCATTCTGTCCAAAATTGAAATATGACCACTTAGCAAAAATGCAAAAGCTTCTGCCCTTTTTAGGTCTACCGGATCACTGGTCTGGGCTATGGTCTGGGCATCAGTTAGGGCCTCATGCATGGCCTTTAACTTGGGAATTATTGTCCCTCTTAGTTCACTTAGCCTGCTTATTCTATTTTTCTTCTCCTTCTCAAGCTTCTTTATTTCATTTATAGCTGCAATAGTCTGACATTCTTGATTTATTATGGAAGAAGTGAGAGGATCAAAATTTTGAGATAAACTAGATAGTTTGTCCTCTTGTTCTTCCACCTTCTTGGTGATATCTATTGTCACAGTGGACAAAGATATACAAAATTTGTATAGGTCTTCACCATCTTTAAGAGCATTTTCTAAGCTCTTTATCCCAATATTCAAATTTCTCCTATCATTTGATATTAGTCCCTGCACCTCAGAGAATCTCTTTCCCAAAAATTCTTTCCAGACTTTATCTTTTGCTGACTTCTCCAAAGAATCAAAATGTGTGCTAATAGAATTAACAAGAGATTTCAAGTTACTGGATGAAGAGGCTGAAAGATCCTTTTGGAAGGATGGCATGATCTTCTCCAACATACCGGATGCAATCTCTATTAGCTCACAGTCTTCCATGTGAGACTTCAGAAGTTTTTCTTTTGCCTTTCCTTGAGCAAAGGATGCAATCTTCATTGTTTGAATCAGGGAGAGGGAATCAAAATTGAATGGTCCTTGAATCAGTTCCGGTTCGTCAATCTCCATCATTTCTTTGGTCAAGAAATCTTTAATTGTTTCTACAGTGTCTCTTGCCAGAGATAGAGTCTTCTTTCCTTCTGTAGCCTCAGAACTATCTCCTAGGGTCTTCTCTGTTTGATCTTCTTCTCTTCCCTTTACCTCTTCTTCTTGACTGATTTTCTTCTTTATTCTTTCTTCTCCTTTAGATCCGGAGTTTGCTGGGGAATCTGGATGAGAGATATTTACTTCTTCATGGACTTCCTTTTTCAGAATAGAAGAATTCAGGTCCTTGGTCTTCTCCTTGCCTAACTCCTTTGATTCTTCTGCACTTTTCTCTATGGAATCTTCTTTTGATGCACTTTGTCCTTCGACATTTATGGCAGGAGGTTCATCAATTATATCCTCTATGATAGGAAGATTGAATCTTTTGTATGAATTCCAGAGGATGTCTTTACTCTCTTTTGCCACCTAGTCAGTTTCTCTGAGCATAAGTTTGTTAATTCTGGCTTTGCTTCGGAATTCATCCTTGCAATCCTTGAAGATCATGTTCATTTGTTTAGGAGTGATGGAAGGATAGAGCTGAATAGCTATCTATTCCCAGATCCCTAGGTCCTTTGCCTTAGCATTGTTCTTTCTTATTTCAAGTTCCTTCTCTAGGGTTTTGGGAATTAGAGATATGATTTCAATAAATGCTTTATTATAGATGTTCAGATACCTGATTGTAGCATCTTGCAAGATCTTCTGGTCAGCTTCATTATATTCATCATAAAATTTAGTCATTGGTTTTAGGTTCCCATCCACAGTGACTGATTTGATGATATCATCAATGTAGAGAGTAGGCTTTTGAACAAATTCTTCTTCCTTTTGTTTCTTGCTTTGACCGGTAGAGGATTCACTAGATGTTTTCTTCTTCTTCTTCATTTTCTTGACCTCCTCATCTGACTATGTCTCTTCATCATCCTTTTGACTTATGTATGACCTTGTGGCCTTTGTCTTTGTTCTCTTTTCTCCTTTTTCGGATGTCTTTGCTTCTAGTTTTGAGGCTTTTGGACTCTTAGCAGGTGCAGAGCTCTTTGAGGATCTAGTCCAGGTAGAGGCTTTCACCGGAGCACTTTCTTTTTCTGCTTCTTGCTTTTCTTTCTCTGCCCTTTCTACCTTCTCTCTGTTGGCATTAACTACCTCCTTTGATATCCCATATCTCTTGGCAACTTCTTCTACTTCCCTTCTCACTTTTCTCTTGATCTTAGGTTGTCTCAGTTCAACATGAAATCTTACACTCAATTCTTGGAAGATTCCAAACCTTTCTGCCTTAGGATCCTTTGGTTGACTTAGTAGGTGTTGGATATGTAGCTCTAGTATTTTCTCATGAACCTCATACCCCATTGGCATAATCCAGACTATCCTTGGCTCCACTACCTCCATTAGGCATTGATCAGTGTCTACCATAAAGCACATTGTATCCTTGTATTTCTCAACCAATGATTGGGGGATTATTTCTCTGGCCTGCATCATACTTCGAAAGTTCTTGAAGTATCCCTAGAGTGTTGTACTTTGAGCCTTGGCATCACCAAGCCCATACATGTAATATCTGATTTGTATGGCAATCGGTCTGTCATTTTGCCATACCCAAACACTGGATCCGGGGAGCTCATTCATGTAGTAAAAGAAGAGACATAATATCAGGCCACCATATTTGAATGTGTTCTTCTTGTCCTTTTTGATCTTTTGCAAGTTTTCCAATAGTTGGCTCAGAAGAAGCTCGCAAAGATCATAATCTGCATTCTCCCTTAGCATCTGATAAGTTGTATAAATTGTAGTTCCAGATACAGAATTCTCCATGCTCGAGTGATATATGTTGTAGCCAATTATCATGGAGGCAAACTTGATATCTAGATCAGTGATATCTTCTATTGTCATTGCTCTCTTGTCAAATTTTGATCCGGTGGCCCCACTTATAGTTTGGTTTTAACTAATTTGAGAGTAGGTAACTCACCGGATTAGTGCAATCTCGTTACCACCCTAATAGCATCTTTTGTGATCTTAAATGGCCTCATCAACCACATGAATTTCTCATCCACTCTGCTCAGAACATACTGGATCCATTCATCTTTTGCAAAATAGGGGAAATGGATGCAATGTCCAAACTGCTTGTCCCGAATGGCTTTATACTGAGGTTTGAGTTCAAATGATTCATCTATTAACTGCTTGTGATAGATATCCATCAGCTTGGATTCCCCAAATTCCTCAATATTCGCATGAATGTATGCCCTAACAGCTTCTACATGCAAAACCCCATGTGGAATGCTAGAGAAGGCACCTAAAGGATCAACTTCTAGAGATTTGTAAGGGTGTTTCTTAAACTTAGGGCGTGGCCTATCAGTGACTTTGACAACATTCGGAGTAGCCATCTTTCAAAGGATTCAGAAAGAGATATTCAAGAGCGGAAAATACCTTTTACACTTCTAGGGTTCACAATAAAAGTTGAAGAGATCGCTAGATGAATCAAATTTTGTAGTTGATCCTTGAGAGAGTTGAAGAAATCTTGTTGCAGAGCTCTTTCTTCCTTCTTCTCGAATGCAAATGTGCAAATGATGAACAAAAGAACCCTTTTATTTTTGCATAAACCCTAATTCCATTTTGCAATAAATGCACAACTTAAGTCATTCCGGTTGCCTTGTTTTCCTTGTCCTGAGAGAGATCTTTCTGGATCACTGAGATGCACTTAGATTTATTTTCGGTGATTATTGAAAATCTATCTTTCTTTCTCTAAACATTCCATTTATCCGCAGATCAATGATTATTGAAAATCTATCTTTCTTTCTCTAAACATTCCATTTATCCACAGATCAAGATATTTCAATTTTGAATCATACCAGATCTAACTGAGAGAATCTTGTTCTTACCAGATGACTATTAAACCAGATCAATCTTGGATGATTAACCTCTTCAAAACTTCTTACGGATCTTTTATATTTACACCAAGGGTTATTAAGATGTCTCTTTGAGAACTCTTCAATCCACAACTTTCCATGTGCCAATTTTAGGCACCAATTTACTGGCTGGGGGAAGTTGTTTTCTTTTGTGACTCCCCCTAAGCCAGAGCTCATCTATTTAGTTTTTGGAAGGAATATTAGCACCAGATTCTAGTGCGGATCCATCCCCAACATTTTCTGTACTTCTCTTCACCCAAATCTTGTTCATCTCCCTTTGAATTTCATCCGCATTCACTTTTCCTTTTCCTTTGTCTTGGTTTTGATTATGATGCACCGGATGTCTTTTCTCCTAATTCCTACTTCTGCAGAATTTGGCAATATGACCGGATCTATTGCAATTTTAGAAAACAACATTTCTTTGCATATTTGATTGGTATCCTCTTGATCTACATTGATTATCCATATGTCCCATTCTATTGCATACAAAGCATCTACCATTTAATGAATTGTTTATTTGCATATTTCTACATTCATGAGATTTGTGACCATACCTATTGTAGTTGAAACACTGTCCAGAGAAGGATGAATTAGTCTGATTCATTCTTCTTCTGCATTGATTTGCTTTATGACCAAAGTTATTGCAATTGTGGTAGTATCCATTGAAGGATGGATATCTTTGGGCATTTGGTTGTCTTATCGGAGGTCTTCTAGGCATGTTCCTTAGATTTCCAAATCCAGAGTTCCTCTGATTGGATCTGGAGCTTTCACGTTTCTCATACCCCAAGCCTTGCTTGTCATCTACCCTCTTTTGGCTTTCAAGAACTTCTAGTTGAGCAAAGCTTATCTTGAATTTCTCTTTCTATTCATTTGTTGTTTGAAGATCCCTTTTAAGTGTGTCAATCTGATTCTCAAGTTGTTCTTCATTATCTCTAGCTTCTTCAAGATCAGATTCCAGATGCTTGATTATTCTATCCATTTTGTGGTAGTCTTTTGACTTCTCTTTGAGAGATTATTTTAGATTATGTTCAATTTTTCTCTTTTCTTCAATTTCTTGGGTGAATTTCATAACCCCTGATTCCATTTCATGTCTTACCATAATGACCTCTTTTGATAGCTTCTCACATAACTTGTTCTTCTCATTCAGATCTTTATTAGTATCAATAGCTTCATTTTGACTTGCTAATTGTTGAAGTAGCTCCTTTCTCTTTTTCATAGAGATACTCAGTTTATCTTTTAGTTCATTTATGAAATCATCAACTTGTTTGAGTCTTTCCCTTAAGTTATTGACTTCAGAGTGAGATTGCTCAAGATAATCTAGGGCAAACTAAAGTTGATCCCTCATACCATACATATCCATTGAGATTTCCAGATCTTCCTCAAGCTATTAAGCTCCATTAGGAGGAACCTTTCTCTGATGCCAATTGTTGATAACTGAGAGGGGGGTGAATCAGTTATCTTAATTATTTTAACTTTATGTTCTTCTTTAACAACTAGTGCAACATCAAATCATATGAGCATGCATAACCATGAAAGCAGAAATAAATCAATACACATAACACAATGATTTTCACGTGGAAAACCCTGTTAAGGGAAAAAACCATGGGGTGACTAACCCAAGATTGTATTCTCTGTTAAAAGAATAAGGTAGTACAAAATGGCACTTGCCAATTAGGGCTCACTGCCTGAGCACACTACTCACAAAAGGCTCACTACCTACAATAGTTTATAGAAAGAAATCAAGTACTTGAACTGATGAGAAGCATCCACATATGTTGAGGTTCAGTTCCAGTTAGGCTTCATATACTGATCTACTGTACTTCATTCTTCCTTTTCTTTAGTGCTATTATTCTGTCACATACCAGACCTGTATTACTGCTTCCACACTGTTCTTTGTTTTTCTTCACCCTACACCCTACACACACACCTTCACATCAAAATCAATCTGGTATATATATATCTGCACCAAGGATTTCAACATCTTTCTAGTTAGCATCTAGAATACTCAATGTTTTCCCAAACTCTGGTCTATCAGCTGAAACCTTGCTTACCAAGTGATGCGTATCAAAGAGATACTTATAGAAGTCATCAATCATGTTGGCCAATCATGAATGATCCCTCAAGAAACTTGAACACCATCATTATCTCATCCAGATTAAGGTTTGATGCTCTGCTGGTCAGTTCTTCCTTAGTCTACTCTGCCAAGCAGGAACCCAACACTTAGGTTCTCATATCTTTTCACTCTTTCATCATTGGAGGCTCAATCTCTAGAATGTATTATTCATAGTACTCCTCTTGACTTCCCCAAGTCCACATTTTACTGAGATACTTCTTCTGAGAGATCTAGACTTGATTGTCAGACCTTGTTGTATGCTCTGTTCTTACTTACCGAACCAAAATACTCTTCAGTCTGACTTCCGGTATAGTCATTCCATGTCCTATAGATGTGTGGGATGGACTTTGTTGCCATCAATGACAACACTCATGAAGCCACACAGTGTCTCTTGCCAACAATCTCCCCCTTTGGCATTGATGGCAACTCTTAGTGAAAAATGACTAAGTGTCACACTACACTCCCCCTTGGCTGATGCTCTGTTCTAATGTACATTTTTCCAGAGCTCCCCCTTAGCTAGATTCCACATTTTTCACTGTTCCTCACTCCCCCTTTGACATCAATGGCAAAGGGTAGAATCCGCACACCAACATTTCCAAAAATCAATTTATACATGGCCGCATAAATATATATACATGTTATACTTACATATACTAAAGTATATCTGCAAAGGTGTTCTTCAACTGTACCACTTTTGTTGCCCAACTCTTCTTCATTCTATACAAAATTGAAATATGACCACTTAGCAAAAATGCAAAAGCTTCTGCCCTTTTTAGGTCTGCCGGATCACTGGTCCAGGCTGTGGTCTGGGCATCAGTTAGGGCCTCATGCATGGCCTCTAACTTGGGAATTATTGTCCCTCTTAGTTCACTTAGCCTGCTTATTCTATTTTTCTTCTCCTTCTCAAGCTTCTTTATTTCATTTAGAGCTGCAATAGTATGACATTCTTAATTTATTATGGAAGAGGTGAGAGGATCAAAATTTTGAGATAAACTAGATAGTTTGCACTCTTGTTCTTCCACCTTCTTGGTGATATCTGCTATCACGGTGGACCAAGATAGACAAAATTTGTATAGGTCTCTACCATCTTTAAGAGCATTTTCTAGGCTCTTTATCCCAATATCCAAATTTGTCCTATCATTTGATATTAGTCGCTGCACCTCAGAGAATCTCTTTCCCAAAAATTCTTTATATGTGTGCTAATAGAATTAACAAGAGATTTCAAGTTACCAGATGAAGAGGACGAAAGATCCTTTTGGAAGGATGGCATGATCTTCTCCAACATACTAGATGCAATCTCTATCAGCTCACAATCTTCCATGTGAGACTTCAGAAGTTTTTCTTTTGCCTTTGCTTGAGCAAAGGATGCAATCTTCATTGTTTGAACCAGGGAGAGGGAATCAAAATTGAATGGTCCTTGAAGCAGTTCCGGTTCATCAATCTCCATCATTTCTTTGGTCAAGAAATCTTTAACTATTTCTACAGTGTCTCTTGCCGGAGACAGAGTCTTCTTTCCTTCTACAGCCTCAGAACTGTCTCCTAGGGTCTTCTCTGTTTGATCTTCTTGTCTTCCCTTTACCTCTTCTTCTTGACTGATTTTCTCCTTTATTCTTTCTTCTCCTTTAGATCCAAAGTCTGTTGGGGAATCTGAATGAGAGATATTTACATCTTCATGGACTTCCTTTTCTAGAACAGAAGAATCCAGGTCCTTGGTCTTCTCCTTGCCTAACTCCTTTGATTCTTCTGCACTATTCTCTGTGGAATCTTCCTATGATGCACTTTGTCCTTCGACATTTATGGCAGGAGATTCATCACTTATATCCTCTATGATAGGAAGATTGAATCTTTTGTATGCATTCTCGAGGATGTCTTCAGTCTCTTTTGCCACTTAATCAGTCTCTCCAAGCATAAGTTTGTTCATTCTGGCTCTATTCTAGAATTCATCCTTGTAATCCTTGAAGATCATGTTCATTTGTTTAGCAGTGATGGAAGGATAGAGTTGAATAGCTATCTGTTCCTGGATCTCCAGGTCCTTTGCCTTAGCATTGTTCCTTCTTATTTCAAGTTCCTTCTCTAGGCTTTTGGGAATTAGAGATATGATTTCAATAAACGCTTTATTATAGATGATCAGATACCTGACTGTAGCATCTTGCAAGATCTTCTGGTCAGCTTCATTATATTCATCATAAAATTCAGTCATTGGTTTTAGGTTCCCATCCATAGTGACTGATTTGATGATATCATCAATGTAGAGAGTAGGCTTTTCAACAAATTCTTCTTCCTTTTCTTCCTTGCTTTGACCGGTAGAGGATTCACCGGATGTTTTCTTCTTCTTCTTCATTTTCTTGACCTCCTCATCTGACTCTGTCTCTTCATCGTCCTTTTGACTTATGTATGACCTTGTGGCCTTTGTCTTTGTTCTCTTTTCTCCTTTTCCAAATGTCTTTCCTTCTGATTTTGAGGCTTTTGGACTCTTAGCAGGTGCAGAGCTCTTTGAGGATCTAGTCTGGGCAGGGGCTTTCACCAGAGCACTTTTTTTTCTATTTCTTGCTTTTCTTTTTCTACCCTTTCTACCTTCTCTCTATTGGCCTCAACTGCCTCCTTTGATATCCCATATCTCTTGGCAACTTCTTCTACTTCCCTTCTCACTTTTCTCTTGATCTTAGGCTATCTCAGGTCAACATGAATTCTTACACTCAATTCTTGGAAGGTTCCAAACCCTTCTACCTCAGGATCCTTTGGTTGACTTAGCAGGTGTTGGATATGCAACTCTAGGATTTTCTCATGAACCTCATACCCCATTGGCATAATCCAGACTATCCTTGGCTCCACTGCCTCCATTAGGCATTGATCAGTGTCTACCATAAAGCACACTGTATCCTTGTATTTCTCAACCAATGATTGGGGGATTCTTTCTCTGGCCTACATCATACTTTGAAAGTTCTTGAAGTATCCCTAGAGTGTTGTACTTTGAGCCTTGGCATCACCAAGCCCATACATGTAATCTCTAATTTGTATGGAAACCAATATGTCATTTTGCCATACCCAACCACTGGATCCGAGGAGCTCATTCATGTAGTAAAAGAAGAGACATAATATCAGGCCACCATATTTGAATGAGTTCTTCTTATCCTTTATGATCTTTTGCAAGTTTTCCAATAGTTGGCTCAGAATAAGCTCACAAAGATCATAATTTGCATCCTACCTTAGCATCTAATAAGCTGTATAAATTGTAGTTCCAGATACAGAATTCTCCCTGCTGGAGTGATATATCTTGTAGCCATTTATCATGCAGACAAACTTGATATGTAGATTAGTGATATCTTCTATTGTCATTGCTCTCTTGTCAAATTTTGATCCAGTGGCCTCATTTACAGTTTGGTTTTTGACCGATTTGAGAGTAGGTAACTCACCAGATGAGTGCAATCAAGTTACTGCCCTAATAGCATCTTTTGTGATCTTAAATGGCCTCATCAACCACATGAAGTTGTCATGCACTCTGCTCAGAACATACCAAACCCATTCATCTTCTGCAAAATAGGGGAACAAGATGCAATGTCCAAAATGCTTGTCCCGGATGGCTTTGTACTGAGGTTTGAGTTGAAATGATTCATCTATTAACTACTTGTGATAGATATCTATCAGCTTGGATTCCCCAAATTCCTCAATATTCACATGAATGTATGCCCTAACATCTTCTACATGCAAAACCCCATGTGGAATGCTAGAGAAGGCGCCTAAAGGATCAACTTCTAGAGATTTGTAAGGGTGTTTCTTGAACTTAGGGCACAGCCTAGCAGTGATTTTGACAACATTCAGAGTAGCCATCTTTCAAAGGATTCAGAAAGAGATATTCAAGAGTGGAAAATACCTTTTACGCTTCTAGGGTTCATGATAAAAGATGAAGAGATCATTGGATGAATCAAATTCTACAGTTGATCCTTGAGAGACTTGAAGCAATCTTGTTGTAGAGCTCTTTCTTCCTTCTTCTTGAATGCAAATGTGCAAATGATGAACAAAAGAACCCTTTTTTTCTGCGCAAACCCTAATTCTATTTTGCAATAAATGCACAACTTAAGTCATTTTGGTTGCCTTGTTTTCCTTGTCCTGAGAGAGATCTTTCCAGATCACCGAGATGCACTTAGAGTTATTTTCGGTGATTATTGACAATCTATCTTTCTTTCTCTAAACATTCCATTTATCTGCAAATCAAGATATTTCAATTTTGGATCATACCGGATCTAACTGAGAGAATCCTGTTCTTACTGGATGACTGTTAAACTAGATCAATCTTGGATGATTAACCTCTTCAAAACTTCTTATGGATCTTTTATATTTTCACTAAGGGTTATTAAGATGTCCCTTTGAGAACTCTTCAACCACAACTTTCCATGTGCCAATTTCAGGCACCAATTTATTGGCTAGAGGAAGTTGTTTTCTTTTGTGTCTCCCCCTGAGCCAGAGCTCATCTATTTAGTTTCCAGAAGGAATATCAGCACCAGATTCTAGTGCGGATCCATCCCCAACATTTTTTGTAGTTCTCTTCACCCAAATCTTGTTCATCTCCCTTTGAATTCCATCCGCATTCACTTTTCCTTTTCCTTTGTCTTGGTTTTGATTATGATGCGTTGGACCCCTTTTCTCCTGATTCCTACTTCTGTAGAATTTGGCAATATGACCAGATCTATTGCAATTATAGCAAACAACATTTCTTTGCATATTTAATTGGTATCCTCTTGATCTACATTGATTAGCCATATGTCCCATTCTATTGCATGCAAAGCATCTACCATTGAATGAATTGTTTATTTGCATATTTCTACATTCATGAGATTTGTGACCATACCTATTGTAGTTGAAACACTGTCCGGAGAAGGATGAATTAGTCTGATTCATTCTTCTTTTGCATTGATTTGCTTTATGACCAAAGTTATTGCAATTTTGGTAGTATCCATTAAAGGATGGATATCTTTGGGCATTTGGTTGTCTTACCGGAGGTCTTCTAGGCCTGTTCCTTGGATTTCTAGATCTAGAGTTCCTCTGACCAGATCTGGAGCTTTCATCTTTCTCATACCCCAAGCCTTGCTTGTCATCTACCCTCTTTTGGCTTTCAAGAAGAACTTCTAGTTGAGCAGAGCTTATCTTGAATTTCTCTTTGTATTCATTTGTTGTTTGAAGATCCCTTTTAAGTGTTTCAATCTGATTCTCAAGTTGTTCTTCATTATCTCTAGCTTCTTCAAGATCAGATTCTAGATGCTTGATTATTCTATCCATTTTGTGGTAGTCTTCTGACTTCTCTTTGAGAGATTATTTTAGATTATGTTCAATTTTTCTCTTTTCTTCAATTTCTTGGGTGAATTTCATAACCCCTGATTCCATTTCATGTCTTACCATAATGACCTCTTTTGATAGCTTCTCACATAACTTGTTCTTCTCATTCAGATCTTCATTAGTATCAATGGCTTCATTTTGACTTGCTAATTGTTGAAGTAGCTCCTTTCTCTTTTTCATAGAGATACTCAGTTTCTCTTTTAGTTCATTTATGAAATCATTAGCTTGTCTAAGTCTTTCCCTTAAGTTATTGACTTCAGAGTGAGATTGCTCAAGATCATCTAGGGTAGACTGAAGTTGATCCTTCATACCATACATATCCATTAAGATTCCTAGATCTTCCTCAAGTTGTTAAGCTCTGTTAGGAGGAACCTTGCTTTGTTACCAATTGTTGATAACTGAGGGGGGGTGAATAAGTTATCTTAATTATTTTAACTTTTTGTTCTTCTTTAACAACTAGTGCAACATCAAATCATATGAGCATGCCTAACCATGAAAGCAAAAATAAATCAATACACATAACACAATGATTTTGATGTGGAAAACCTTGTTAAGGGAAAAAACCATAGAGTGACTAACCCAAGATTGTATTCTCTGTTAAAAGAATAAGGTAGTACAAAATGGCACTTGCCAATTAGGGCTCATTACCTGAGCACACTGCTCACAAGAGGTTCACTACCTACAATAGTTTATAGAAAGAAATCAAGTACTTGAACTAATGAGAAACATCCACATATGTTGAGGTTCAGTTCTGGTTAGGCTCAATAAACTGATCTACTGCACTTCATTCTTCCTTTGCTTTAGTGCTACTGTTCTGTCACATATCGGACCTGTATTACTACTTCCACACTACTCTCTGCTTTTCTTCACCCTACACCCTACACACACACCTTCACATCGAAATCAATCTGGTATATATATATCCGCACCAAGGATTTCAACATCTTTCTAGTCAACATCTAGAATACTCAATGTTTTCCCAAACTCTAGTCTGTCGGCTGAAACCTTGCTTACCAATTGATGCGTATCAAAGAGATACTTACAGAAGTCATCAATCATGTTGTCCAATCATGAATGATCCCTCAAGAAATTTGATCACCATCAATATCTCATCTGGTTTAAGGTCTGATGCTTTGTCGGTCAGTTCTTCCTTAGTCTACTCTGCCAAGCAGGAACCCAACACTTAGGTGCTCATATCTTTTCACTCTTTCATCACCGGAGGCTCAATCTCTAGAATGTATTAGTCATGGTACTCCTCTTGACTTCCCCAAGTCTGCACTTTATTGAGATACTTCCTCTGAGAGATCCGGACCTAATTGCCAGACCTTGTTGTATGCTCTATTCTTGCTTACCGGACCAAAATACTCTTCAATTTGACTTCCGGTATAGTCATGCCATGTCCTGCGGATGTGTGGGATGGACTTTGTTGCCATCAATGACAACACTCATGAATCCACATAGTGTCTCTTGCTAACAGGATAAGTACCATGATGAAAACCTGGCAAACAGGTGTCATGTGTAGGTTGGTCTTTTATGTCACTTATACTTGGGGGTATGATGTCTCATCCACACTATCATTTCTATCCTATCATACCATTTCCATACCATATCCTATCTTGAATTACCATCTTACCATCATTGGCCATCATACCCATATACTTATCATATTGAGTTCATCTCTCCTTCCTTTCTCCTTTTGATCTTGACTAAGATATGGGGGCACAATGTTGACAAATGTTTTGGATATCTCTTGACATACCTCATTCTTTCCAAACTAAATCATATCCTTACCCTCTTGTCATTACCCATTTTTCCATCATTTCCAAACCAATCCATCTTATCATTCCTATTGTCATAAGCTTTACTATGTCAAATCCTAAATAGAATGGGGCATGTTGTTCCTATGCGACATAGTCTTTGGAGATCACATCTCTTCCACTATCGCCTATCCTTTTATCTATCCATTCATCATGTGCTTTACATGGACTATTCTTTTATCCATTCACCTATCATGGGCCTTCCACTTCATTTATTATCACCCATTCATTTATCCATCTTACTTCCGTCCTTGCACCTAAACTTGGTTTTCCCTTGTCATTGGTATCTAGCATAAAGGCTGCCTAAATTGTCATCCAATGCCATCTTAAACATTCCAAAAATCCAAAAAAAAATCAAAACATTGCAAAAATCCAAAAAAACCAAAACATTGCAAAATCCAAAAAACTCAAACATTCCAAAACTCTAAAAAAATCAAAACATTCCAAAAATCTAAAAAAATTACAACATTCCAAAAATTCAAACAATAAAATCAACCCAATCATCAAATCATTTCTTCAAATCAATTATTCCAATCAATTAAATCAATCAAAACAATCTTTATCAAATCACTTCTTCTAATCAATTAAATTCAATCAATCAAATCAATTCTTCTAATCAATTCAATCAATCAAAACAATCCTTATCAAATCACTTCTTCTAATCAATTCCATTCATCATCATTATTCAATCCAATCAAAATCAATCAAACCAATCCAAGTAATGATCTAAATGCAAGTTAATTCCTAATCCATACTAATCTAGTCAAACCAATCGACACACATCATCCAGTCACATCCTTGGTTTTGTTCCAATCTGTCAACCAAATTAATCAATCAATCATCATCATAATCAATGGGATATATTGTTCCTGCATCCTCTAGGAATATGTCGTTCCCCACAATGACAACACTAAATCAATCAATCAATCATCAATCAAATCTTGGTGTTTCTCGCATGGCCAACAACACTAGTATCAATCAATCAATCTATTGTTTCATACAGGATGTTGCATTGTCAAAACTAGATCATGCATCTTATACAGCATGTTTCATTTTCTGAAACCAGACATCTATCATCAATCAACCAATCAATCAATCATTGGTTTATAGCTTAACAGGGGCAATACCTTGTTTGTTTTTGTATCATTTGTGCATGCTTTCTTGCTTTCTTGTGTGTGTTATCATTTTTATCTTGCATTTGTATCAAATCTGAATCATTCCCAACTAATATTCATATCTTGTATCTAGACAAGGTTGTATTATGCTGGGGCACGAGACACATCATCACCTCGGTCCTTGTACCTTGGTGCATAATGTCTAGTGTTATATCAAACATCATGATTGCTCACCTTTATTGCAGCATAATGCATCCTTCCCTTTCTTCTTTCCATTCCCTTACCTTTCACCTTTGACCAATCCCTTTCATTTTGAGAGCATACCCGTGTTTGTCCAACCCGCCTATCCTCTCGAGGGGGCATCATCATCATCCATTTTCCTCTATCCATACCTTAACTTCTTTGAAATGATGTTACTCGACATAAATCTCATCATCTCGAACATCATCTCAAAGAGGGGCAAAATGTAGACACCTAAATTTGACTATATCTTATGACATTACATTTTGACATATTCTCTTCTAAGTCCCCTTCATGACCCCTTCCATTGATCTCATTAGTTAAATAAATTATATTTATTTAACTAATTCCTCTTATCCATTTATCCTCTTCTTGCATCAAATTAAATAAATATTTATTTAATTCCATTTGTCCTCCATTTGCACCAAAATAAATAAATCTTATTTATTTAAGCTCATTTTCATCCATCATCCAATTTAAATAAATTAAATATTTATTTAAATGCAACTTGTCTCTCATTATTTAAATAATTTTATTATTTAAATTACTTATTCCCACTCACATCCCTATTTTTATCCTCATTCATTTTGCGTCATAAGCACTTCCTCTCTAAAATAAATTAAAAAATCCCATTTATTCCCACTATTCTCCTAATTTTAGCCTCCTATCAATACCCATTTAATGTGCATCATAAGCATTAAAATTATCTTTTAATCCTAGCCATCCACATCACACAATTGGCTTTCAATCCTAGCCATTCATTTGATTCCCTCTCCTTCTATAAATTGAAACTTTTATTCAATTTCAAACCCTCATTGATTCTCTCGCTTTCTCACTCACTCACTCACTCACTCACACAAGTCATTTTCATACAATCATGCAATGCTTGAGCTCTGTTATACTACAACAGTGAGCAATCAACAATCCTTCGTCATCCTGCATTCTTATGCAAGATTGAGAAGAGCCATGGAGATCAATCAAGTCTAGTGTGTATTTGGTTTGCAATTGAGTTTCATTGTTTTCATTTTCATGCTAGTTTGTTCTTCATGGTACTAGTTAGGGTTTAGTTAGTTTGTTGTTTTTGACACTAAATCTTATTTTCCCTAGCTACATTATCAATTACAATTTATTGTAATTTGAGTTTTAAGCTTTTGAATTAAGAAGCTCTTGAATTAAAGAAGCTTTTGTATTAATTAAGAGCCCCATACATTTTCTAGAGAGTTAAATTGTGAAAAAGTCATAGAAGAAAAAAGCAAGAAGTTTTTTATAAAAGACTTAGAAGAAAAAAGAAAAAAAAATGACTTAGAAGAAAAAAAGCAAGAAGCTTTTTTTGACTTAGAAGAAAAAAGAAAGAAGCTTTTTGAAGTTTTTTACAGGTTTGAAGATTGAAGAAGCTTTTGAAGTGCATCAAAGAATTAAAGGATTTTCTGTATTGAATGTAATCTTTCACAAGAGATTTAATACAAGCATAAACACGTTTGGTGTGGAGTTTTTTTCCCTTAAGAGTTTCTCCACATAAATACTTGTCTTCTTCTTGCAAGTTTTTTTCTTCTACTACATTGATTAAATTGGAGAAATATTATAATGTCTGAATTGAAAGTAATTTTTAGATTTACACATGCTATTAATTTCATATTTAAAAACATTTTAAAGCTACATAGCTGCAACTTTACCTTGTCCTCTCTCCCGTTTCCAATAGGGTTCATAGTTTGTAAGGAATAGGTATCCTAGCAAAACATCACCTTCAGTATTCAATGAAGTCTGTGACAAATTTCTTACCTTGAATTTCAATTGGCACATCTTGAGCGTATCTTCCCATTTGAATCTACTCACCATTAATTGCATATCCTTTGGGAAGATCAAGCCTAGGCTTCCAGAATTCAGGAGGTATTGCCTTTGTTTTAACAAAGCTTCTAGAAGAACCAGAATCCAAAAAGTGTCCATAGAAATTTTATTAAAACTGGGAAAGGAAAGATCAATTCTAATATATGTACAAATGAATCACCCTTTTTCAGAACCATAGGGACAACGACCTACTTTACACCCAAAAGTAGATATGGGGATCTTTCTTTTTTCTACAGGGTTGCATCCTGTTGATAGATCTTAACATGGCTAGCGTCATGGCACCGAAAAGCCTAGGTGCTAGCCAAAAGGTGTATTGGTTGACATAAGTTCTGTCGGTAATGGTTTGAAACATATTTCCAATCATGGGATCTGAGATTAAAAGCATAAGTGATATGGAGAAGCTCATCAAGATATGCATAATTTATGTTCTTCCCGCAAGTAATGTTGGCTGGAGGGTTGGTTGGAAATCCTGTATAATGGCTTTTGGAAACCAATCAAAATCTACAGGATAAAATTTAACATGAGGTAAGCCATAAGGCCATGGAGTGGTCAAATGATTAATCATGCCTTTTGATAATTCCCAATAGATATTTCCATGAATGTGATCTAGAAATTCTTTCATATCTCTAGTGAGCATCGTAGAGAATGTGTTGGCAGGATCTTCTACTTCTGTCTGCAAAAAAGTAATGCTATTGATAAACCCAAACTTAATATTTTTCAACAAATTCATTTTTAAATTCTTGGGCCAATATGGTACAAACAGAGATTTGATACAAACATCAAAACTAAATCTATGACGTATTATACATCTATTCTTGGCTTGTTCTAAACCAAGATCTCTATAGGGCTATCAAAGATGGTGTGACTTATGTTATCAAATTGTGCTCGATCGTCAAAAATATGGGTTACATAAGTATCTATCCTCTGAGTATAGGACTAAATAGTGGATACTGATGTGTTCATATTCCTCATCTGATAAGTCAGACCAAAAGAATCTGTGACATTCACTAGAGATATGAAAGAATTTCTAGATCATATTCATAGAAATCTCTATTGAGCATTATCAGAAGGCATGACTCAAATATTTTGTTTCTTGATCTGGTTCATAAACTCCTTCTTCATAAAGTATGTTGATAAGTAAGCTGAGATCATCCACATACATGGTTTCATGGTAGTTGGTTTTGGTGAATCTAATTGTGGTTTCATGTCTCCAATTCTCTATAAATTCCAGGTCTCTCTTTGAGAAACATATATAATACTAATGTGTTGGCGGAACATTGTCAAGGTCTCTATGAATGGAATGTTTCTGTAAACAGAAGTAGAAGATCATGCCAACACATTTTCTCTGATGCTCACTAGAGATATGAAAGAATTTGAGTTCAACCAATGTATAACACAGCAAATGTACATTTACTGAGTTAAAAACTCTCATTATCTCCATATCTCTAAGGTAATATGAATTCTATGATATTCTATGATGAGATTTCAGTTCAACCAATATATAAATGTTCTATATAATATAACATTAGAAGAGCAGCATCTAAGAGGATTTTCTCCAAGTTTGACTGCAAATCAAGATTTTGGCAAGTAAAAGTTAAAGAAGAAGATGGATCCCTTTTGGTATTTGTATTCGAAAATATTTTGCACAGGATACAAAGTATATATAAATAGATATAATTATTAAATTATTATTTCATAAATAAAACATATATAACTAAATAATAAATATATATAATTATCAAATATATAGTATATTTAATCTAGATATATAGTTTTATATAATGTAAATTATCAAATTATTTCTATAATAATATTATATTATAAAATTATATATTTAGGTTAAACATATTATATATTTAATATTTATATTTAATTTATATAACATATAATGTGTAATATAATAATATTCATTGCTATATAGTATATTCTATAATGTAAATTATTTAATATATTTTTAGAATAATATTTTATTATAAAATCATATATTCATAATTACTAGCAGCTTTGAAGGTTCTTTAGATTTTTATCTTTTGCTAGGATTGGTACATAACCTGGCATGATCAGATCAGGGGTACTTATCTCTTTGTTTAGTGCTCATGTGTGGGTTGGCTAGTTTAAGCTAGAGTAGGCATGGTTTCTGTTAGTGGCTTAGCGGCAGGAATAAGTAGGTTGGGATTTTGGTCTTGCATGACCTTGGCTGAATAAGTCAGATGTAATGCTCTTTCTAGGAGGATGAGGTCCCTCAGCTGTGATCTCACCTGGTGTAGGCCAGGATAAAATTCCCGCATTAATATAAACTCCTATTACGAAGCAAAAAAAAATCATATATTCATATTAAATATTTATTTATAATTAAATTATATTTATTTTATATAAATAATATGTATATATAGTAGCCACTACTCCAATACAATTAGATTACTTCATATTAAATTTCCATATATTTACTAATATATGTCCTACATGATCCATTATTAATTAGATTCTAATTAAATATTGACTGATGAGTGTTTTAGGTAATTAGATGTATATGGAGATTTATAGAAAATTGAAGTACCTAAAATAGAGAGCAGCCTGGTTGGATCATATGTATACAGTTATTCAAAGAAGAGATTAAAGATCTCCAATTTAAAATAGACATGGAAAAAGCAAAAGATCCATACAGGATGGTAGGAAACAAAGAAGAAAGAAAAGATTCTATCAAACAACA
This sequence comes from Cunninghamia lanceolata, assembly GCA_027924645.1. Taxonomy (NCBI): domain Eukaryota; kingdom Viridiplantae; phylum Streptophyta; class Pinopsida; order Cupressales; family Cupressaceae; genus Cunninghamia; species Cunninghamia lanceolata. The sequence goes on from BSBN01000594.1 coordinate 7,482,024, forward strand.
ACTCTAAAAGATCAAAGAATGGGAAGTAGAAAAAAATGAACTCCAGTCACAACTTAATTAAAGCAAACTATCCTCTTCTTCCCATGGTTATAAACATCCACAATGGAAGAAACCTGCATCTCCTCCTCCATCTCCCAAGAAAAAGGAAGCCCACAAGTCCAAGGATCAATATTCTGATTTCAATACTTTGTGTTCTAAACTTGATTATATCACTCAATATTTAGTAGAAGTCAAAGGTTTCCTACAACAACAAAAAAGAGAGATAAGGAATCTCAATGCTTCAGTGGGGGAAATAAGAGACATTTTGTTTGTTGTTGATAACAAAGCCAAAAGCAAATGGGAACCATCTTCAAAAAGATTCAATTCCGAAGTAGGAGAACTATCTAAAATGGGAGAGCCTACTAAAGTTGTATATCTTTCTAACAATTGTACATATATTAGAATTGATCTTTGCTTTCCTGGTTTTAAGAAAATCCATATGGACATGTTGTGTTCTCTCACAATACTCCCCATTTTGCCTTAGCAAAATAGGGACCTAACTTTTGCTTTGCTTGTGTGTTTTCTCGCTTTGGGTAGAATGGTAAAATGTAAGGTCCTAATCCATGGTCAAAAGTCAAGTTCAACAAAGTTCCTAACAAAGGTTACCATTGGATAGAGAATTGAATTTTGAGCAACTTTGCCTTTTGAACCATGTTTAAATTTGATAAGATGAAGAAGTTATACCTGGTCAAAGTTTTGGTTTTTATGCCTTTTATACTTGGTCAAAGGGTTAAGTCCACTGTTATCAGGAAAATCTTCAAGAAGAGAGAAAAGACTTAGAATATTTTTGGAATTTAGCAAGTTCATCTTTCAGCCGACCATCCAACTGGATGAAAGAGAGAAAGGCCAAAGTTTGGGTTTTTAGGATTTCGCCAATTAAAGAATTTTTTTAAGTAAAAGGGGTTGTTGGGAAAAACTTCATCAGGAAAACCTTGATCGACTTCTTGTTGTAGAAGTTAGTTCGCAAGTTAGGTTTTTTTACGATTTTCTAATAAAAGAGCTAACAAAGCAAAGTTAGCAAATTTGAACTTGTGCCAATAACGTAGAACAAGGCAAAGTTCAAAAATTTAGATTTTTGCCGACAAAAAGGCTAGGTTCGTGATTTTGTAATTTTTTCGATACATGGGAAATTTCATAAGTTTGCAAAGCTTAGATTTCTGAGATTTTGCTGACAAAGAAGTGTTAAGTTCACAAAGTTCAGATTTCTAAGCTTTTGCTGGCAAAGAAGTGTTAAGTTCGTGAAGTTTGGATCTTTGGACTTTTGCCGACTGAACATTTTCTAAAACAAAGGGTTATTGAAGAATTGTTAAGACAAAGTGAAATTGGAAAATCTAACATTGAAGAAACTTAGATTTCCTGAAGTTAGTTTGTAAGTTAGCAATTCTTCCAATTTGCCAATAACAAAGGCAACGTTCAAGATTTTGAACTTTTGCTAATGATAAACAAAGCAAAGTTTGTAGTTTTATAAAAAGGCCAATGAACCAATCGAACAATGCTAAGTTTTTAATTTTGAACTTTTGTTGATTAAGAGAGAAGGGCAAAGTTCGTAGCTACGAACTTTTGCCAATAAAGAGAGGTAAAGCTCAGGATTTTAAACTTTTGCCGATATAAGGCAAAGAAGCTAAAACAGTTTGGTTCAAGATTTTTCAAAATCTCTGACATAGGACAAAGTTCATAAAGTTGAACTTTTACCGATAACAAAAGGGAAGGCAAATTTCATCACTTTTAACTTTTTCTGGCAACAAGGTAAAGTTTGTAATCTTCAACTTTCGCCAATATAAAGGATAAAAAGACAAATGGGTGACAGTTCAGAAGAACGTAAGTTTGCTGATAGAGACAAAGTGAAAGTTTAGAAAAGCATAATTTTGTCAATAAGGGCCCTAAAGGACAAGTTGATGAAAAGAGTAAAGTCTTCATGTAGGTATTCTCATATAAATATTAACATTTGGATATCCATATCCTGGTATTGTAAGCTTTGTTTAAAAGGGCAAGTTCATCCTAGCATGTTAAATATCAAGATATTTGGATCAATTTGTAGGAAAATAAAAGAGATTAAAGAACTATAAGTGATTCTATGGCAGTTTACAGGGCATTCACCTCAATTATTGCATAGTAATTGGTAAGGTCTTGGTAAGCTATAGGTATGAATGAAATGAGGCCTTTCTTGATATTTTCATAGGTACATTATGATTTTGCACAGTTGAAGGTTGAATTTCAAAGATTAAGCTAAGTCCTCAACATTTTGTATGATGTTTTAATTTGCATAGGGGGATTTAAGTATAGTATGCTAGATCATGAATATTTTCTTGTTGCAAGATTATAGAACTATATGAATTAAAGACTTAAAGCTTGGAGAATATGTTTTTGTCTATTGCAAGATAAAGGCTGGATTCTAGAGAGGAAGGCTAAACTGGATGAAATCACAACCAAACAAAGGATGCTGAGTCAAAAATACCAATGAATATGTTATTTTCCATCTGGAATGATGCTAAGTCAAAGATACCAGTGAATATGATATTTTCTAGTTAGAAGGATGCTGAGTCAAAGATGCTGGGAATATTCTTTTGCCAACTGTATTCCATAGAATGATTGCCAATTAGCAATCACGTGCCACAAATCCTAACCGTTGATTATTATGAGTAATTCTTGATCATTGGATCAATTGTAACTATTTTCTGGACTTTGTTCTATAAAGGGACCGTGACTATTCTATTGTAAGGGAGATTAAATTGTTGAGACTAAGGGAGACTGAATTGTTAAAATTACGAGCACTCGGTTTGTGATTTTCTACAACTTTGTGAATTCTCTCTCATGTTTTTTTCTCAAGATCGATGTAAATGTATATGTTCTTTGTATACTTAATGAAAGTGAAGCTATAGATTACTTCATGATCATAAATCCTTTGTAGTCTTCTAGTTCATTTCTAGATATGTGATTGTGAATTGATACGTCCTCTAGGAGTGCATTCAAATAATTGCATATTGTTATCAATTATCCTTTGAAGATTTTTGTTGATCATACGTAGCTGTGGAACATCCTGGTGAAGTATGGTTTAGTTTTCTTCTTTTCATTACAGTATCAGAATATGTATGTGGACCATTTGCCAAAATTTAGTAAATTTTAGGATTTCAATTTATAAACCTTTCAATTTTAGTTTCAATTTCGTGGATGATCACAAATAATTGCAAATAATGATGAATCATAAGCAAATATAGTAAATATATGCTAAATATTGACTTATCCTAAGAATATACAATAAAGAAGCATGAATGTTGATGCATTTCATGCAAATTGTCATAAATATCAGTGAATTGTATGTTTTAAACACATTCTTTAATCAAATTTGAGGTGCAGAAGCAAAGATTAGTTTAGATATAGATACTATTAGAAGAACTAATCAAAAATTGGAAATATCTTTTTAATTAGTCCAAATCAGGGATGGATTCAAGTGAATTACTCAAAGTTAGAATCAAATTTATATCCATTTGTGTAAATCCTAACTGAATATTGCAAGATTTAACATAATTGTTGAAGACATATGCAGAAACAGGTATTATGGATAGGAAACTAGTGAATATTGACTGAATTTGTAGAAATCATGAATCAAAGCACATAAGGCCCCAGACATGGAAAACAGCAAGACACATCAAACACTGAGTGATGATCAGATGGTCAAGACCCAACTCACGGAGACTTGGGATTATGAATTCTTTCAGAATTCATCATATCTTTCAAGATAAATAAAGGTTTGTTATGAACTTTTATTTTTGTTTGTGTGAATGACAACCGTATCAACAGATTTTAGCACTAGAAGGAGGGTCTACAACTGAAGGCTTTGTATTTAAGCAAAGATCTCATCAATATTTCATCATTTTGGTGTAGTCACAGTAGGAGGGTTCATAGAATGAACTATCCAGACCATACTGCAACAGTAAACACAATGGAAACAACTCAAAGAAATGGAACAAATGAAGATTTGGTCATTCAATATATTAAAGGATTCAAATACAATCTATTTGGCAACATGCGGGATTGCAATTAGGGCTCACAGGCCTAATTACATACATGCGCAAGATAAAGCTTTGAAGTTCCTTTGCACAAAATCTAAACTATCAATCTTCTGAATCATGAGAACTTGATAACTACTTTCCTAGGGATCTATTACATCAATATATATCATCTCTGGACCAATAGATTCCTCTGCATCAGCCAAGGAAGGTCACAAACTCCAATGAAGAGTTGTAACATGTACACAGATAGGTCAGACCTAAATGCATAGAACTCCTCCAAAAAATGAATGAAATGAAGTGTGGATCTTCAAAGAAGGTCAGCCACAAACCAAAGATCATTGAATGATGTGTCATTAGGCTTAAAAGATTAGGAAATGCTTCTGCAAGTTTCTCCTTCAGCTGGTTGTCGATGATTATCAGGATACTCTGCTCTGAGAAATAGTCAACTTATGATAGCGATATCTTTTTGGTAACTACTCCAAGTGCTCTGAATTCTAGATATGATGTAGATGAATGAATGTAGATACTAAATCCAGATCCATAAGGTCTGAAATGAAACTGCGGTAGAATACTAGACCAAAGAGCAGAAACTGCTTCTGACTGAACTACCTGAACCAAACTAGAAAATGAAACAAACTGAAATGCAAATATTTTTGGTTGATGCAAGATTTCTCTTGAACCAGGGATGCTCCTGCATCAAACATCTGGGGTTATTGAAAAAGTGAGTCCCTCACTTTGCTGGGGCTAAGGGAGAACCAAGACAGTCCACCTTAGCCTGAGAAATCCATGATGAATCTTTTTTCAGTCTACCTTTCCACTTCACAAGATATTCTTTGTATTGTCTTCCTCTAGTGTTGTGTCCAACTCTGTTGTCCAAAATGTCTTCAATCTGCTCTAGTGCTTGTTGTGGTAATTGTGTTTTCAAGTCTTCTTCCATGTTGTCACTGACCTCTGCTTTATGATAGTGGTATAAGTCTGCAATGTTGAAAATAGGTGATATACCCAATGTCTTCGGTAACTCTACTTCATAAGCATTTTCTAAATATCTTACAAGGTCCAAACTTCTTCATCTTCAACTTGTTATATGTTCCAATTGGAAATCTTTCTTTTCTCAAGTATACCATCACTTCATCTCCCACTTCAAATACCTTATGTCTTCTCTTTTAATTTACCTTTTCCTTATACTTATTGTTCATATTCTCCAAATGCTTCTTCACCTAATTATGCACTATCTTCATATGATCTACAAATTCTTTTGCTTCTGCACTCCTCTTCTCTTCCATGCTGATATCTCTTAATTCTACTACTCCTCTAGGATTCACTTCAGTCACAATCTCAAAATGTGTTCTTCTGGTACTCCTATTTATTGAATTATTGTATGCAAACTCTGCTTGTGAAAGAATCAAATCCCAACTTCATGTCTTCTCTCCAACCAAACATCTCAACAAATTTCCCAAACTCCTATTCACTACCTTTGTCTGTCCATCAGTCTATGGATGAAAAGTTGAACTGAACTTCAAATCTTTCTTCATCTTCTTCCAAAGTGTCTTCCAAAAGTATCCAACAAACTTTGTATCTCTGTCTGAAACTATACTCTTAGGTAATCCATGCAATCTCACAATCTCCTTGAAAAATAGGTCAGCTACATGTACTACATCAATTGTCTTCTTACAAGGTATGAAATGAGCCATCTTTGAAAATCTATCAACCACTACAAATATTGAATCATGTCCTCTCTATGTCTTAAGCAATCCCATTACAAAATCCATACTTATGTCTTCCCAAGGTCTCTCCAGTACTGTCAAAGGTTTATACAATCCAGTGTCCTGACTACTCCCTTTTGTAACTTGACAAACTCTACAGCTCTACACAAATCTCTGAACATCCTTATGTATCTAAGGCCAAAAGTAGTTTTCACTCACCAAAGCCACTATCTTATCAATGTCAAAATGTCCTACCAATCCACCACTATGTTTCTCCTTGATCAAATTATCTCTCATTGAACTCTTACGTATGCACAACTGATTTCCTTTAAACAAAATATCTTCTTGAATGAAATAATCTAGCAACTTACTCCTATCTATCACAATAGGTTTCTTACATGCTTTCCAAGGTTTTGCAAAATCAATGTCTCCCTCATACATGTTCTTCACTTCATCAAAACCCAACACTTCAACTCTCATCTTTGTCAACAAGTTCCTTCTTCTACTCAATGCATCCACAACTTTGTTTGATTTTCCACTTCTATGCTTCAACACAAAAGTATAACTCTGCATGAACTCTACCCATCTCATATGTCTTTGATTCAACTTACCTTGACTGTTCAAATACTGCAAAGCTTGATGATCTATATACAACACAAACTCCTTAGGTAACAAATAATGTCTCCACTTCTTCAAGGCTTGAATTATGGCATAGAACTCCTGATCATAAAATGAATATCTTCTCTTTGCATCATTCAACTTCTCACTAAAATATGCTACTGGTCTACCTTCTTGACTTAATACAACTCCAATTTCATTTCCACTTGCATCACAATCAACTTGAAATACCTTATTGAAATCTAGTAATGCCAAAACAGGTTGCTCTGTCACTTTCTGCTTCAACAATTCAAAACTTTTATCTACTCCTGATGTCCACTTGAAATATTTTCTATCACCTCTCATTGTCTCTGTCATAGGGTTACAAACTAACTGAACTTTCTGATGAACTTCCAGTAGAAACTAGCTAATCCATGAAATGATCTAACTTCTCCAATGCTCTCCGGTGTAGGCCATTCAACAATTGCTTTCACTTTCTCAAGGTCCATCTTCAATCCTTTTGCAGAAATTACAAATCCCAAATATACCAACTCTTCTTTCATGAAACTGCACTTCTTGATGTTTATCAACAATTTCTCTTCTCTCAACCTCTACAAAACTTGTCTAATATGCCACAAATGTTCCTCTTTTGTTTTACTGAAAATCAGAATGTCATCCAAGTACACAATAACAAAATTACCCAAGAATTTCTTCAAGACTTCATTCATCAACCTCATGAAAGTACTCGGTGCATTTGTCAATCCAAAAGGCATCACTAACCACTCATATAATCCTTCATTTATCTTAAAAGCAGTCTTCCATTCATCTCCTTCTCTAATTCTGATCTGATGGTATCTACTCTTCAAGTCTATCTTTGTGAAATATCTTGCTCCACTCAAACAATCCATGATATCATCCATTCTAGGTAAAGGAAATCTATACTTAACTGTGATCTTGTTTATTGCTCTAGAGTCAGTACACATTCTCCATTCTCCATCTTTCTTCAGTGCTAACACTGGAGGTACTGCACAAGGACTCAAACTTTCTCTAATCAAACCTTTCCTCAACAACTCCTATATCTGTCTATTCAATTCTTCATTCTCTGACAATGTCATTCTATGTGCTACTTTGTTAGGCAAACTTGCTCCTGGTATAAGATCCATGTGATGACTGATACTCCTTATAGGTGGCAATCCCTCAAGTACATTATCTGATATGATGTCTTCATACTCTATTAGCAACTCTCTTATCTCCTCCGGTTGTGATTCTTCAGTCTCCTTCTTCAATATTTCAGGCTTCTTAGGAATCAAAGCATAACACATATTCTCATGTCTCAAACCATACAGAATTTTTCTTCCATCTACCAAACAGATTCTAGCATTTCCACATACTTCACTCTTAGGATCATCCTCCAAAGGAATCAAAGTAATTCTCTTTCCATTTGTTGTTATAGTATATGTATTCTTTCTCCCATCATGTATAGCTTTTGTATCATACAGTACCTTATGATAATCCTAAATCCATGCTATCTAATTGGTGCAGTCATGGTAGGAGAGTTCACAGAATGAACTGTTTGGACCATGTAGCAAGAGTAAACACAACGGAAACAACTCAAAGAAATGAAACAAATGCAGATTCAGTCATTCAGTGTATCATAGAATTCAAATACAATCTGGTTGGCAACATGCGGACTTACAATATGGGCTTAAAGGCTTCATTACATACATGTGCAAGATAAATCTTTGAAGCTCCTTTGCAAAAAATCTAAACTATGGATTATGAATCAATTGCTAACTACTTTCCTAAGGATCTATTGCATCTATATATATCATTTCCAGACCAATAGATTCCTTCACTTTGGCTAAGGAAGGTCACAAACTCCAAGGAAGAGTTGTAACGTGTTCACAGATAGGTCAGACCTAAATGCATAGAACACTTCCTCAAATGAATGGAACAATGTGCGGACCCTTGGGGAAGGTCGGCCATGAACCAAAGAACATTGAATATTATTTCATTGAGATCCACAAGTCAAGGAATGATCCGCAAGCCTTCTCCTTTAGCTGATTGTCTAAGACTGTCAGGATGCTCTATTATGAGAAAACAGTTGATCTTCTGATAGCGATATCTTTCTAGTAACTGATCCAAATGCTCTGAATTCTTGATATGATGTAGATGAATGAATGTAGATGTTAAGTCCAGATTAGCAAGATGTGAAATGTCAAAACTGGACCACAAGCTAAAACTACTTTTGACTAAAGTGCCTAAACTAAACTAGAAAATGAAAGAACTGAAATGCAAACAACTAAAATGCAAATATTTTTTGGTTGATGTGAGATTGTTCTTGAACCATGGATGCTCCTGCATCAGACATCTGGGGTTATTAAAAAATTGAGTCCCTCACTTTGCTGGGGCTAGGGGAGAACCAAGATGGTCCACCTCAGCGTGAGAAATCCATGATGAATCTTCTTCCAGTCTGTCTTTCTAGTTCACAAGGTATTCTTTCTATTGTCTTCCTCTATTGTTGCGTCCAACTCTGCTATCCAAAATGTCTTCTATCTTCTCCAGTGCTTTGTGTGGTAACTTCTTCTTCAATTCTTCTTCCATGTTGTCACTGAACTCTACTTCATGATACTGATATAGATCTACAATGTTGAAAGTAGGTGAAATACCCAAGGTCTCCAGTAATTCCACTTCATATGCATTTCCTGAATCAAATTTTCTGAGTATCTTACAAGGTCCAAACTTCTTCATCTTCAAATTGTTATATGTCCCAACTGGAAATCTTTCTTTTCTTAGGTACACCATCACTTCCTCTCCAAGTTCAAATTCCTTATGTCTTATCTTCTCATATGCCTTCTATTTGTACTTATTGTTCATATCCTCCAAATGCTTCTTCACCTGATTATGCATTGTCTTCATGTGATCTACAAAGTCTTCTGCTTTTGCAATCCTCTTTTCTTCCATGCTAATATCTCTCAATTATGTAACTCCTCTAGGATTTACTCCAGTAACAATCTCAAAAGGTGTTCTTCCGGTACTCCTATTTACTAAATTATTGGATGCAAACTCTTCTTGTGAAAGAATCAAATCCCAACTTCCAGTTTTCTCTCCAACCAAACATCTCAACAAGTTTCCCAAACTCCTATTCACTACCTCTGTCTGTCCATCTGTCTATGGATGAAAAGTTGAACTAAACTTCAAGTCTCTCTTCATCTTCTTCCAAAGTGTCCTCCAAAAGTATCCAATAAACTTTGTCTCTGTTTCAAATTATACTCTTAGGTAATCCATGCAATCTTACAATCTCCTTGAAAAATAGGTCAACTACATGCACAACATCAGTTGTCTTCTTACAAGGTATGAAATGAGCCATCATTGAAAATCTGTCAACCACTACAAATATTGAATCATGTCCTCTCTGTGTCTTTGGCAATCCCATTACAAAATCCATGCTTATGTCTTCCCAAGGTCTCTCTGGTACTGTCAAAGGTTTATACAATCCAGTGTTCTGACTACTCCCTTTTGCAACTTGACAAACTCTACAAATCTGCACAAGTCTCTGAACATCCTTATGTATCTGAGGCCAAAAGTAGTTTTCACTCACCAAAGTCACTATTTTATCAATGCCAAAATGTCCTACCAATCTGCCACTATGCTTTTCCTTGATAGGATTATCCCTCATTGAACTTCTAGGTATGCACAACTGACTTCCTTTGAACAACATATCTTCTTGAATGAAATAATCCAACCACTTACTCCTATCCATCACAATAGGTTCCTTACATGCTTTCCAAGGTTCTGCAAAATCAGTGTCTCCCTCATACATGTTCTTCAATTCATCAAAACCCAACACCTCAACTCTCATCTCTGTCAACAAGTTTCTTCTTCTACTCAATGTATCAGCAACTTTGTTTGATTTACCACTCCTATGCTTCAACACAAAAGTATAACTATGCGTGAACTCTACCTATCTCATATGTCTCTGATTCAACTTACCTTGACTATTCAAATATTACAAAGCTTGATGATCTGTATACAACACAAACTCCTTAGGCAACAAATAATGTCTCCACTTCTTCAAGGCTTGAATTATGGCATAGAACTCCTGATCATAAACTAAATATCTTCTTCTTGTATCATTCAACTTCTCACTGAAATATGCTACGGGTCTACCTTCTTGACTTAACACTACTCTAATTGCACTTCCACTTGCATCACAATCGACTTGAAATACCTTATTGAAATCTGGTAATGCCAAAGCAAGTTGCTCTGTCACTTTCTTCTTCAACAACTCAAACTTTTATCTGCTTCTGATGTCCACTTGAAATCTTTTATGTCACCTCTCATTGTCTCTGTCATAGGGTTACATACTGAACTAAAATTTCTGATGAACTTCTGGTAGAAACTAGCCAATCCATGAAATGACCTAACTTCTCCAATGCTCTCCGGTGTAGGCCATTCAACAATTGCTTTCACTTTCTCAGGGTCCATCTTCAATCCTTCTGCAGAAATCACAAATCCCAAATATACCAACTCTTCCTTCATGAAACTACACTTCTTGATATTTATCAGCAATTTCTCTTCTCTCAGTCTCTACAAAACTTGTCTAATATGCCACAAATGTTCCTCTTTTGTCTTACTGAAAATCAGAATGTCATCCAAGTACACAATAACAAACTTACCCAAGAATTTCTTCAAGACTTCATTCATCAATCTCATAAAAGTACTTGGTGCATTTGTCAATCCAAAAGGCATCACTAACCACTCATACAATCCTTCATTTATCTTAAAAGCAGCCTTCCATTCATCACCTTCTCTGATTCTAATCTGATGGTATCCACTTCAAGTCTATCTTTGTGAAATATCTTGCTCCACTCAAACAATCCATGATATCATCCATCCTAGGTAAAGGAAATCTATACTTAACTATGATCTTGTTTATTGCTCTAGAATCAGTACACATTCTCCATTCTCCATCCTTCTTTGGTGCTAGCACTGCAAGTAATGTACAAGGACTCAAGCTTTTTCTAATCAAACCTTTCCTCAACAATTCTTGTATCTTTCTATTCAATTCTTCATTCTCTGTCGGTGTCATCCGGTGTGCTACTTTATTAGGCAAACTTGCTCCCAGTATAAGATCCATGTGATGACTGATACTCCTTATAAGTGGCAATCCATCAGGTACATTGTCTGATATGATGTCTTCATACTCTGTCAACAACTCTCTTATCTCCTCCAGTTCAATCTCTTTCTTCAATGCTTCAGGCTTCTTAGGAATCAAGGCATAACACATACTTTCCTATTTCAAACCATCCAAAAATTTCCTTCCATCTACCAAACAGATTCTAGCATTCCCACATACCACATCTTTAGTATCATCCTCCAAAGGAATCAAAGTAATTTTTTTCCCATTTGATGTTATAGTATATGTATTCTTTCTCCCATCATGTATATCTTTTCTATCATACTACCAAGGTCTACCCCACAAGATATAATAGACATCCATAAGCATGATATCACACAAGACTTCATCATGATAAGATCCAATATGAAATTTCACCAAACATTGTTCACTCACTAGTACCTTATGATCATCCTGAATCCATGCTATCTGATATGGCTTAGGGTGTGTTGGAACTTGAAATTTCCAACCATTTTTGCAAAATTTTTAGGTTCGCATGTAAGAAAAATTAGTTTCAATACTCAGAAATTCACCTTTGCAATTCACCCGAGGAGCTTACTTTGAGGAGTTATAACTTGAAGCTTATTCAATTTCATACAAAATCATATTGTAAGCATGCTTACCTATCATATGTGAGTGCACATGTCTAACTTCAGCATCTTGTGATGAGATTTGACTGAGTTTTGAGGAGTCAAGTTGAAGGATTCTAGTAAAGTTCACTGCCTGCACAGTGTGAAATCTGCCTGGGAGGCCAACTTCGAAGGCTAATATCTAGCAGCTGGATAATGTTCATGACAGACCGATTGATGTTCCTGATTCACTCTATGAAAATATGCTTCTATGTTCAATTTCAAGGCTCCAACATCTCGTTTGCTTTCTTTTCAAAATCAAAAGCAAATGCACTCTATCCTAATTTCATAGTTTCAGCTGTAAGAAGGTCAACTTTGACCCTTGATATTTTGGTGAAGAAGGATGACTGAAACAAATTACTCATGCACACACTCTGATGAATCCTAAATGAACTAAATCCTCTAGTTACAACTTCCCAGGAAGAGACATGATGGCTTTTCAAAATAGCAAGTTAATGAGCACAAATGCATTTTTGATAGGTGTAGTTTTCAAGTGGTTCACTTTGGAACCTAATATCTAGCAATCGGGTCATGTTCATGACAAACCAATTAGTGTCTCAAATTCTTCCCATATTAATGTGCCTTCATGCCAATTCTCAAGATCCCAGCACTTCGTTTGATATTTTTCAAAATCAAATCCAAATGGGTTTTACAAAGTTTTGTGACTGCATTCCCAGGTAGCTTCAGAAAGGTCAACTTTGGCCCCTGATATTTTGCGAAGGAAGAGGAATGATGAAAAATACTTTTTCACACATGTTCATTTGACCTAAATGAACTAATCTTCGGGATGGCAGCTTCTCAAAATCAGATTTGATTTTTTTCAAAGAGGCAAGTTGGCTAGTTTCAGTTGACTTTAAATAGGTGTAAAAATGTTGAGTGAGCTACTTTGATTGCGAGCATCTTTCAATCCTAATAACTTCATGCCAATCTATCTAACAACCATATTCCCCTGTCATAACTCAACATGTTGGTGTATTTTCGTGGCTCTGAGAGAAGTTTTGATTAGTTTTCCAAGGCACTTTTGGAGGCTACTTGGCCTGTTTTGAATACTGTGCAAGGTGCCTGAAAGTGGATTTTGGTATCTACCCAATTCATTTTTTCACCTCAGGAGCATTCAGAGGTAGTGTCAAGACAATTCAAAATGAAACTTGTTTCAAAAATGAAAAATTTTTAGTCGGGCCCACAAGCGGACCCGACTTGTGTCACACGATTGTTGTTGAAGAGGCTTTAAAAACTTTTGGGCAAATGCAAGTAAATACACCAACATCCACTTATCCACACCAATATGAAAGCACTAAGAATAGGTTTTTGATATTTATCAAAGCGTGGAAAAGTATTCATACACAATGGAAGCATTTGAATAGCCTTAGAAATTTCAACAATAATTCAAGCAAACAATACTCGCCCAAATCATATTATGCTGACCATGGAAAGTTATGATTGGAATCCATTCATGATATGCTATCATCATATTGATTTTTCACATAAATTGCTCTCCATGTAATTTATAGAAGATCTTTTCAATAGTCAAGGATCCACGATCCCTCATCTTCACTCATGTTGGTGTGAAAATTTTAATGTATGGAGTCTTGCACGAGAAATATATTAATGTTGGAAAGAGTTAGCGCCCTTACCAAATAGTGACAATTGATTGACTATCTACCTTAATTGTTCTACAGTATATAAGAGAAATCTTGCAAAAAGTAGACAAGTTGAAATCCATATGTTTACAATATTGCAACAGTGTGTGGGAAATAAAAAAAGTAGTGCATGTGAAGGAGAAAGAAATCAGTAAATGCCTTGTTACTGTAACAAATTTTAAATCCATTGTTGTAAACTCCTTACTATTGTCATGATTCCAGCCAAATGAGATTGGTGTTAGAACTTCATAAAGAAGACTCGGTCACTATAGTTGCATCCTGCCAAGAGTAAACTTTCAGTAGAGGCTGTTAGAGAAAGAGGAGGATGGTAGTGATTGAAGCTATGTGGTTTGTAATGTGATTCTCTCAAAAACTCATTTTCTTCACACAATTTGCAAGGCCTAACATTACAACAAGTGTGATTCTTCAATAATTTATCAAGAGATGAGTGGGTATTTGATTTGCTTTACTGTATGGCATTTGAAGTGATGGGTACCTTGTTGCAAGTATGGGCTTAACCGGTGTTGTCATTGATGTCAACATACTCCTGTTGCATTGATGTCAAGGATTGGATGAGTTGTGTGCTGAGGATATGAGAAAATTAGTCCTCTCAGAAATAGTGAAGACAGTGAAGCTCTATGAACAGAAGATCCTAGCTAGATGAAGATCAGAGAATACGCATCAAAGGGTTTGTAGATATGTGTCTAAAGATGATCTAGTCAAGATTTGAGAGGTTCGCATGAATATTTGGAGAAGTTATGGCCATATGAGTAAAACTGGTTCTGGTAGCTATTTAGAGGTGATAGAGTGACATAAATAGGTCCAGTTAGATCCAGAAATGCAATATCTTGTTCTACAGATTTGGTGGAATGTTTAGGAAGCCAATGTGAATTAACAACTCAATTGGTTTGTGGTCTGGAGGTCCGCAAGCATTTATTCTAATGTGACAGCGATGATAGACTGTGTTCTTGAGATTTCGGATGAAGATGTGAATAATTTTAGTAAGCGGAAGTGGTGTGGATGTTCTTGGTGATTCAGGTAAGCTTGTGGGGGTCTCTAGATTGTGTCTAGTTCGTGTTGGCAGTCTGCATTAAAGATTTAGCTCGTAATTGAAGATTTACTCTCGAGTGATGGTGTTCTTCCTAATCATGGCCGATCAGATGTTTTACACATCTTGCAGATGATCTTAAAGATGTTCTGCGAAGCATGGCGTGTTTCTCAAAGAAGATTGAAGTCCCAGATATGTGTGGCCGACAGTGTGGTGATACGCATGAAGTCTTTGTAACAAATCAAGTTGTATTTTTGTAACTACTCTATAATAAAATAAAGTATGTTGTGCCGACTTTGATGATTATCCCAAAGTCAATGTCTTGTATAAATAAGATTTGTGAAGTCATTTCAAAGTATCCTTGGAAGAGATGAAAAGGTGGTAGAGAGAAGAAGAGAGAAAAGAAGAGTAGAAGTGTTGAGCTTAAATGGAACTATCTCAAGCATGGTGAAGATGCTAATCTCCAGTTCAAGTATGTAATATTTATATTATTCTATAGATAATGTGTCTCCTATAGGCAATGGGCCTCTTGTGAGCAGTGTGCTCAGGCAGTGAGCCCTAATTGGCAAGTGCCATTTTGTTCTTATTATTTTAATAGAGAATATAATCTTGGGTTAGTCACCCCGTGGTTTTTCCCTTAACCGGATTTTCCACGTTAAAATCTTGGTGTCATATGTGTTAATGTGTTTCTGCTCTTGAGTTATTACATTGTGCTTCCATGATTGAATCATTATTATGCTGTAGAAATATAAGAAGGATTTAAGTGTTTAAAGAAAGAAAGTTTGTGTGACAACTAATTCACCCCCCCTCTCAGTTGTCTGTCCTAAAACCAACAATTGGTATCAGAGCTAAGTTCCTCTAAAAGAGCTTAACTGCTTGAGGAGATCTAGGATGTCTTCCTACAAAAAGGATAGTCTGAGGTTTGATGGAACAAACTACACTCTTTGGAAAAGCCGCATGGAATGTCACTTGCAATGTATGGGATTTCAACATTGGAACATGACTATAAAGAAGTATATTCCTCCAAAGAATGGTCCAACAACTACAGATGAAATCAAAGATGCTGAAGATAATCTTCAAGCTAATGAAACCTTACTAAGTGCCTTATCTGATTCAGAGCTGACAAATGTTATGGATTTAAAAACTGCATATGAAATTTGGTCAAAGCTGGCACTTCTGCATGAAGGAGACAAATATGTTAAGTGTGCCAAGCTACAAAGTCTGAAAGGAAAATTCAAAAACTTGAAGATGAATGAAGATGAGAATATCACTACATTTATGCCAAAAGTAAATGAGCTTGTTTGTGGCATTAGATGTGTTGGTGGAACCTTGGATGAAGATGATAGTGTCACCAAAGTTCTCAGATCCTTACCTCCTACTTACAAACACAAGGTTGCTGCTATTGAGGAATTTAGATCTTTATCAAATATCACAAGGGATCAATTAGTTGGGAAATTAGCTACATTTAAACTGATTGAGTTTGGAGATGCACCTCCCAAGACTAAAAATGCATTCAAAGCTAGTGCCTTTATAAAAGGCAAACAAAGGTATGATCCAGAAGAAAATTCCTCAAAGAAATTATCATGGTATGAAAAAGAAAGAAAAGATTTGGAAGAAGATGAGGTAAAAGCTACTCAACTTGAAGCCCTTATTGCAAAAAGACTGCCAAGAGGATCTGGTAAGTATGAAGGAAAATTGCCCTTCAAATGTTTCAACTGCAACAAGATTGGTCACTTTGCCTCAAGGTGTCTGAAAAGATTTTCAAGGACAAATCCAAATAGATCAAGATTCCAAAAGAAATGTTGCTATGTTCATGAAGATGATGATGATGAAGGAGTAACAGATGATGAATCAGAGACAGGAAACAAATCCGGAAGTGACTGGGTGTTTATTGCCATCAAGGAAGAAGATCCAATGCCCATTGAATCTGTCAATCATAAACTGATAGAAAGACCTCTGGCTGCTCAAGTTGAAGAAAAGGATGAATGGGTCATTGATAGTCGATGCTCCCACCATATGACTGGTGATAAAAATAAGTTCATAGATCTGAAAAGATATGAAGGAGGAGTTGTAAAATTTGGTGATAATTCTGCTGGCAGAATCAGGGGCAGAGGAACTATTTCTTTTGATGGAAAGAACAAAACCAATGATGTACTATATGTTGAAGGTCTAAAGCATAATATTCTCAGTGATGGGCAGTTGGTGGACAAAGGCTATGATCTCCGATTCAAAAATGGAAAATCTAAGATCTTTGAAAGTTTTGGAACAGAAATTGCATCCAGTACTCAAACAAAAGGTAACATCTTCCACTTGGTTGGTACTGGTAAAAGTTGTTTATTTGTTCAAATTGATCAGAGTTGGTTGTGGCATAGGAGAATGTGTCATGTAAATTTTGATAATATCATCAAGATAAGCAACACTCAAGTTGTAAGAGATCTTTCAAGACTGGTGTAACCTACTAACAGTTTGTGCAAAGAATGTCATTTGGGTGAGCAGTGCAGAGTCACATTTAAAAGTTAGGAACAATCTTCAACCAGATTGTTATACTTAGTACACATTGATCTATCTGGACCGGCAAGAATCAGGAGTCTGCAAGGTGATAGATATTTCATGTTACTGATTGATGACCACTCCCAAATGATGTGGGTTACTTTCCTAAAAGAGAACTCTGAAACTCTTGAGAAGTTTAAAATATTCAAGGCTATGGTAGAAAATGAAACTAGGTTAAACATAAAATGTCTTAGGTCTGATAGAGGTGGTGAATTCATATCCGAAGAGTTCATAGAATTCTATGAGAAACATGGGATAAAGAGATAGTTATCTGCTCCAAGGAATCCACAGCAGAATGGAGAAGTGGAAAGAAAGAACCGGACCATCCAAGAAGCATCTAGAACCATGATGATGGAAGCAAATGTCCCTCAGATCTTCTGGAGAGAAGTTGTAAGCACTGCTGTCTATACTCTTAATCAAGTACAAATCAGAAGCAATACTGGTAAGACCCCTTATGAACTCTGGTTTGGCATCACTCCTACTGTGAAGTATTTTAAAGTCTTTGGTAGTAAATGTTACATTAAAATAGATGAAGACCTTGGCAAATTTGATGCTAGAAGTGATGAAGGAATATTCTTGGGTTACTCTACTCAAAGCAAGCATACCAGTGTTATAACAAGAGATTAAGAAAGATTGTACAAAGTACAAATGTGAAGGTTGATGAAGGCATTGAAAATCCCTCAAGGTTTTATGAGTATGAAGCAGATGATCAGAATGATGTTTTGGTCCAAGAAGATCTAGCCCCTTCTGTAGTTCAGATTCAGGCTAATCCAGAGAATCCTAAAATACAGGAAGAAGAGATAAGTTTGAATGAACCTGTCCAAGAAATAGAAGTGTAAGAAATTCCCAAAACTCTCAAGTATGTAAGACTGAATCATTCTGAAGACAAGATCATAGGTAATAGAAGAAAAGGTGTTCAAACAAGAAGAAATATTGCTCAAGATTCAGAGAAGTATTGTCTAATTTCAAAGATTGAACCAAAAATAGTAAGTGAAGCATGCAATGATGAAAGCTGGGCCAAAGCAATGGAGGAAGAGTTGATGCAGATTGAGAAAAATCACACTTGGGATCTTTTTCGCAGAACTAGAAACAAAAATGTAATTGGGACCAAGTGGGTCTTCCAAAATAAACTGAATGAAGATGGGGAAGTAGTCAGAAACAAAGCTAGATTGGTCTGTAAGGATTATTCTCAAGTAGAAGGAATTGACTTTAAAGAAACTTTTGCTCTGGTGGCAAGAATTGAAGTAGGCAGATTGTTTCTTGCTTTTACTGCCTTCAAGGATTTCAAAGTATATCAGATGGATGTCAAGTCTGCCTTCCTGAATGGTGACTTGGAAGAAGAAGTATACATTGAGCAACTGGATGGATTTCAATTGTCTGATCATGGTGATATGGTCTGCAAGTTGAAGAAAGCATTGTATGGACTCAAACAAGCCCCAAGGGCCTGGTATGAAAGATTGGATAAACATCTTTTGAAGATTGGTTTCAACAAAGGTACTGCTAACAGTAACTTGTACTTCAAGATTGATCATGAAAATATCTTGATTGTTGAAGTATTTGTTGATGACATCATTTTTGGAGGAAGAGATAGTATGTGCAAGACTTTTGCAAATCAAATGAAAAGTGAATTTGAGATGTCTATGTTTGGGGAAATGAATTTCTTCTTGGGTCTACAAATCACTCAAACAAAGAAAGGAACATTCATATCATAGACCAAATATGTGAAAGAATTGTTGAAGAAATTTGGGATGGAAGATTCAAAGCCAATGAATACTCCCATGGCAATTGGGTGTAAACTGAGCAAAGATGATGAATCTCCTAAGGCTGATCAAAAAAAGTATAGGTCAATGATTGGAGGACTACTGTATCTTACTCAAACTAGACCTGACATTATGAATGTTGTTGGTCTTGTTGCCAGATTCCAAGCTGATCCTAGAGAATCTCATGTCATGGCAATCAAGAGAATTCTCAGATATCTAAAGGGAATAGTTGATTATGGTTTATGGTATCCTAGGGATCATAATTTCTCTCTTCACACATATACAGATGCTGATTGGGCAAGAGATGTGGATGACCGGAAGAGTACTAGTGGTTTTGTATTCTTTTTGGGGAAAAGATTGGTTTCTTGGTTGAGCAAGAAATAAGAGGCAATATCTATGTCCACTGCAAAAGCAGAATATATTGTAGCAATAGGTAGTTGCACTCAAGTATTGTGGATGAAGTAAATGCTAAGAGACATCAGAATGGAGTATGAGGAACCTATCACAATCTTCTGTGATAACTCAAGTGTAATAATTATATCAAAAAATCTGGTGTTACATTCAAAGACAAAACTTATATCCATCAAGTTTCACTTATTGAGATAGTAGGTGAACAAGAATGAAGTCAGATTGGAGTTTCTGCCCTTAAAGGATCAAATTATAGATATTTTTACTAAACCTCTACCTAAGGACTCTTTTGAGTATCTTAGGGAGAAGTTAGGGGTTATTACCCCTCCGGCTCTAAATTAAGGTGCACTGATGTGCATCAGTCCAATGGATCTCATAGTCATATCTTGTGGTCCAGATTGATGATAGGAAGCTGCCACTTAGGGGGAGCAGTCTGTATGATTCTGAAGTATTGATGCAAGTATGTGCCCTTTGCCATTGATGTCAAAGGGGGAGAGAAGACATGTGAAAAACAAAAGTGGTTGCTGATCAAAGGGGGAGGAGAAAAGAAAGAGAAGACATATGAATGATTGCTATTGATAGGGGGAGCTATGTCAGTTAGTGAGGAGAAGTTCTTGTCTTGATGGTTAAAACAATTTTTCACATCATATGTTGCCATCAATGACAAAGGGGGAG
This sequence comes from Cunninghamia lanceolata, assembly GCA_027924645.1. NCBI lineage: Eukaryota > Viridiplantae > Streptophyta > Pinopsida > Cupressales > Cupressaceae > Cunninghamia > Cunninghamia lanceolata. The sequence goes on from BSBN01000594.1 coordinate 7,502,262, forward strand.
ATTGTTGCAAGTATGGGCCTAACTGGTGTTGTCATTGATGTCAACATACTCCTGCTACATTAATGTCAAGGTTTGGATGAGCTGTGTGGTAAGGATATTAAGAAAATTAGTCCTATCAGAAATAGTGAAGATAGTAAATCTCTATGAAGTGAAGATCACAGCTAGATGAAGATCAGAGAATGTGCATCAAAGGGTTTGTAGATATGTGTCTAAAGAAGATCCAGTCAAGATTTGAGGGTCCGCATGAAGATTTGGAGAAGTTATGGCAATATGAATAAAACTAGTTCTGGCAGTTGTTCAGAGGTGACAGAGTGACACAAATAGGTCTGGTGAGATCTAGAAATGCAATATCTTGTTCTGCGGATTTGGTGGAATGTTTAGGAAGCCAATGTGAATTGACAACTCAATTGGTTTGTGGTCTGGAGGTCCACAAGCATTTATTCTAATGTGATAGTGATGACAGACTTTGTTCTTGAGGTTCCGGATGAAGATGCGAATGATTTTAGTAAGCAAAAGTGGTGTGGATGTTCTTGGTGATTCAGGCAAGCTTGTGGGGGTCTCTAGATTGTGTCCAGTTCGTGTTGGTAGTTCGCATTGAAGATTGAGCTCATAATTGAAGATTTACTCTCGGTTGAAGGTGTTCTTCCTAATCATGGCCGATCGGATGTTTTACACATCTTGTGGATGATCTTGAAGATGTTCTGCGAAGCATGGTATGTTCCTCAAAGAAGATTGAAGTCCTAGATATGTGTGGCCGACAGTGTGGTGATACGCATGAAGTCTTTGTAACAAATCAAATTGTATTTTTGTAACTGCTCTATAATAAAATAAAGTATTTTGTGCCAACTTTGATGATTATCCCAAAGTCAATGTCTTGTATAAATAAGATTTGTGAAGTCATTTCAAAGTATCCTTGGTTGAGATGAAAAGGAGGTAGAGAGGAGAAGAGAGAAAAGTAGAGCAGAAGTGTTGATCTTAAATGGAACTGTCTCAAGCATGGTGAAGATGCTAATCTCCAGTTCAAGTATGTAATATTTATATTATTCTGTAGACAGCATATCTCCTATAGGCAGTGGGCCTCTTGTGAGCAATGTGCTCAGGTAGTGAGCCCTAATTGGAAAGTGTCATTTTGTTCTTCTTATTCTTTTAACAGAGAATACAATCTTGGGTTAGTCACCCCGTGGTTTTTCCCTTAACCAGGTTTTCCACATTAAAATCTTGGTGTCATATGTGTTAATGTGTTTCTGCTCTTGAGTTATTGCATTGTACTTCCATGATTGAATCATTATTATGTTGTAGAAATATAAGAAGGATTTAAGTGTTTAAAGAAAAGAAAGTTTTTGTGACAACTGATTCACCCCCCCCTCTCAGTTGCCTATCCTAAAACCAACATACCTTATCAGCAAGAGATGGCTTATCAGTGAGCAAATTTTATGTCCTCCTAACTTGCTGATGAAATGCCCCCCAAAATACATAACATCAGCCTGATGATAAAATGAAGGTAATCAAAGATATAATTGATTTACCAAAAGAAAGATTTAATAATCAAAAGTGGAATTATGCAAAGTAGAATAATGTTAATACATCAGCATTAACTCAATCAGAAATTAGAGATATTATACTTGGAGCTGAAATAACCCCACCTTCTCAATAAAGGCAACAGATTGCAAAAAGGGAAAAGCAGAAGCAAACCCTAAAATGACATGATCGGAAAGAAATAAAGCATCGGTGGACATTTTAAAAGTTTCCCCGATACTCCAAGTCCCTCCGATGGGACTAAAAGAAAAGTTTACAATGGAAAGATAGATTCGGGGAGATATTAAATATAGGGAGAGATTATTTAAGTCACATTGATCCTATATCTCTTGCCGATGAGTATGTTAGAGCCCCACAAGGTGAAAAAGTTATTAAAGGGAGAATAAATATTTCCAAAAGGTGCAAATAAAACTGGTAATGTATAAAGGTGAATTTCACATCTTCATTAGAGGATTATTACTTCAAAAGCTAAAATAGTTTCTTGAGGGAAATTATTTTATGCATATAAAGTATTTGTATTTTCACCTAAGAAGTTGGGGAATTGACAATTATTTTCATCAAAATTATCAAACAAAGAGTGAAAATACGTGTAAAGATATCAAATAAATATTTGCAAATCAATCCTAAGGAATATTTGGAGTAAGGTATTTTCACTAAATTTGTAAAACGGGGGTAATAATTATTTTGGCAAATAATAGTAAAAACATAAGAAATATGATCGGAGAATGAGATAAGGATTAAAGCATTGGAAATACTTTATTATGCTAAGGAATGAGATTAAATATTTTGTTATCAAAGATGATGAAGATTAATTTAAATACTTAATTTGCCAAAGGCAACTCGTTAAATATTTTATTTTGCCCAGAACAAATTGAATGAAAAGTCGTGCCAAAGGATTTTTTGAAACTATTGGAGCCCTAAAAGGGATATCAAAGAAAATTATTATTAAACATTTGGGTATGACAAAGTGATAATTGATGATAAAATGAAATACATTGTCACGGTGATAAAAACCCTAAATACATGTCAGTGATAAAATATACGATGGAAATAATGAAATGATACCTCACAACACAGGTCCTAAGGTTCACATCAATGCAAAGCATATATGTTTATATATATTATTTATCTAATGATTGATTTGTTTTCTTTGCAGGATTATGGTTACATTGAGTGCAATGAAGCAGTTCTCAACTGGCGGTTAAATGATTTCATCATATCTGAAGATCAAATATTTTATTCTAGCCTCAAATGATCGTTAATGCTTCAAATCAAATTATTTAATTTATGTAATGAATAAGGTCGTTTCTCATAGTTAGGTCCAATCAGTTATCAATCGTCATAATATTTGTAATGGGTCTGAAGCTTGTTTGCCTCTCTTTATAAGAGATGACCACGACCCGAATAGAAAGATTACATGGAGGATAAATTTTAGGGATAACTTTAGGCTAGAGAAAATACTTTTAGTTTTCAATCAGAACATTATACACAGGTGAATAGAATATCCATCTTCATCTCAAGAATGAGTATGTTGCATGCAATATCCTAAAGCAGTCAGTGGAAGACTTTAGATTCAACTAATTCATGACGGTATCAGTTGTTTGTTGATTTATTTTAGTTATCTGATTGTCTCCATTTCAGTATTTTCTGGTTATTTAATTTGATATATCAAGCATATATTCATTTTGTCAGAACACATTTGTTGTATCTGTGTGATTAGATTAACTGGTTTCTTTGAAAAGAATTAAATCCTTTTGATTAATCACAGTAATCTTGAAATACTATTGGGATTTATAAGTAGAATCATTTAACTAGAATTATTATTCTGTCTCCAAAGTTGATGCAATCTATTATTTCTACATAATTTTTAATTATTTCCTTCAAGGAAGGATTCAATCCTTTTGAATATTTTGCAATTAATCTGATTCTGTCCTTTGGATAATTAAGTATGGATTAATAATTATTTCCTTGCACGGTTACACAAGTTGTAAACCATTTCTCTGTGCCAAACAATTCGAGTTATTGCTGAGCATAAGTTATTTGTTTCTGAATCTCTTTTGACTCCATTACCCAATGAGACACTAGTTTGAATTATTCATTTCATTTATTCATTAGTTAATCTTTGATTTCCTTTAACATTACAGTTTATACCAAATTATTTACTCTATAGAAGTAGTTAGTAATTTCTCATTTATTTCACATTTTATGCCATTGTGAGTAGATAAATTAGCATTAGTCAAAGTTGCATATTCATTTAATCTATTTTATTAATTAAGGGTTCACCTACCTAGGTTTAACAAAGCCTGAAGTGCAGGGAGTAATCATTTATTAAGGTCAACTCCGTTAGTTGGTTCAAAAAATGTTGTAGATTTGATCATAGAGCCTGGCATCCTCTTAGAATCTACAACCTGCATTTTCAAGACCCAACAAATTGGTGATTCTACTGGGGATTGTTTGTCTTAAAAGATAAAGCCATTTGTCATAGAGACAATCCCAAGTTTTAATTAAAAGACTCCACTGGGAAGAAAATAATTTTACTTTTCCTACTTGAAAGAAGTAGGTGATGACTCCACTCCAGTCACAGATCCTAAAATAATATTTTTTTTACAAACATGAACGGAAGGCGGTCTCTGTAGAAATGGACAACCAAAAATGGGTCCCCTCAAACTAAAGGCAATACTGATAAAGATAAGGAAACACTTAAATAGCCACATGAGAATACAAGTCCTCCTGGCCAAAATTATACAATATATACTTCCCCATTCCACTCTGAAGGTGAAAATCCCATGACACCAACAGATAATCATAATGATATTTTCAATCAGGAAACACAGCCACAAAGGACTGATGAGATAGAAAATCAGGGTGAAGAAAATCATGAACGTACAAGTGATCAAGTTATCATAGACTATGATTGTATGACTGATCAGGAACTTGCTATACATTTAGAATACCAAGAACAGAGACTCAAAAATAGACAACAAATGATACAAAGAGCCCAAGAAATTGATAGACAAATGGCTCTTTTAGATCTTCAGGCACAAAATTCATCTAAGTATGTGCCCCCACACATAAATAATAACAATATTAATCCGCATGGAATGCCTCAAAATACTACAACTATTGGAAACACTAGGGCACCCCATAATACATGCAATAATCCTCCTCAACAAAATAGGCAACTACAAAGACATCCACCTATAAATACTGGGAATGTTCACCAGTAGCATCCACCGCCAGGGCATAGACTTAACAATCAACAATAGTGACCTCCCCCACAACAAAATGTGTATCATTAACATCATGCCCCACGTAATATGTATCCACAACCTCCATTTGGATACCAGTATTATCCACCATACCCTAACATGCCACCTCCAAATCCTATGGGTATGGCTAGACAATTTGATCTGACTGGATATCAACTATATCCATACCCCATGGATAATAGTTGGAGGAACATTGTACCTAAGTTTACAAGAAATAGTGAATTGATAGCATAAGAACACATTAGATGATTCAATGCTTTTATACAAGACATTGGCATTGAATAGGAGGATATAAAGATGAAAGTATTCATGATATCTCTTACTGATGAAGTAAGAGACTGGGTAAATAGTTTACTAGATGCTTCAATATACTCCCTGACAGACTTCCACAACCAATTTCTAGAACAATATGGAAATCAATGCACCCCAGAATTTGCTCTTCATGAACTAATAACTATTCAAAAGTATCAAAATGAACAAGTGTATGATTTTAATTTGAGATTCACTAAGTTGTATAACAAGAACCCACAAGAATCCAAATTGAATAACCAAGCAACCCTCAGCATATACTTGAAAGCATTTGACCCAAAGACAAGTTATGAACTTAGGAACAGAAGTCCTAGAACCTTGGCAGAAGCACAGAAAATAGCTCTCACTATCAAAAACAATAAAAAGGCTGCTGGGATAATCAGAAAAAGAGAAAATATAAGAGTTCCTCAAAACCCTAATCCTCCCTCAAACAAACAAGATTATTCATATAGAAATGAAAGGCCCAGACTTCATGATATGCCATACCATACAAACTGGAAAGATGGAAAGCCTGTGGATAATAATAGGAGACATAACTATGGAAGAGACACCCCAGACCCTTTAAAGAAAAATGTATGCCCTGTAATTTACCACACTCTCCTGATTATTGTGTAGTAGCACAATCAATACAAAAGGAAGAGGTATCTTCTAACTCTGAAAGGGAAAATCATACTATAAATATGTTGGGTACTACACCTCACACTTTTGAAGAAGACTATTCATCCAATGAGGAAGCGGGATATGAATATGATGTGGGAACTCAAAAGTATAATGTGAACGTGGGAAAACAAGAAGTATTTTTTGACCATGAAGAAGATTTAGGGAACTATGGATATGGTCTTGATACAACATAGAATTGTCATTGGTTAAAACCTTCTGAGGAAGAGAGAAGAGCTTTAGTGTTGGCTATGGTAGCACAAGCCAAGAGTAGTTACAACCTCAAAAATAGAATAGTCAATGCTGAACAACGTACTCCCAAAAGTGTGTTTATCAAAAATCAAGTCTCCAGTAAAAATGATGAAAGTAAAATTGAGAAAGCACCTCCTGTTGATACACAAAACAAAACAAAGGATAGCACACAAATTGAGGAAAAAAGGCAAACAAAGGTCGAAAGGTCAAAACCAAATATAAATCCCCCATTTGATATTGCTCAAGTTGTTTCTCAAGTGAAAATATCTGTGCCACTTCTAGAAATGATGAAGGTAGAAAAGTATAAGAATACAGTGGTGAAGATGATCTCAGATGTATTAGACAACAGACAGGAATAGCCCAGCCATAAAATAAATAATGTACAACAAGAACCTGTCAAAACCCTTGAGGTTTACCTAGGTGATACGTTAATGAAGAATCCATCTCAAATAGATCTGTTCTATATCACTTTACTGATAAGAAACAAATTGGTTAGGAACTTCATGCTTGATTCAGGATCAACAATGAACATAATGCCTATGGCTGTCATGAGAGAGCTTGGAATGTGGGTAGATACTACATTTGGCAAATGTTATGTGATGGATAATAGATCTGTGCCAGTTGTAGGAGTCATGAAGGATGTTGAAATAAAATTGGCATCTCACCCTGAAGCTGCTTATAAAATTGATATCACTGTGGTAGATATTCCACCCTATTATGGAATGTTGTTGTTAAGACAATGGACTGCTATGGTAGGGGGAAATGTGCAATTAGATTTATCTTATGTCACTATCCCAGTAGGAACACGGGTAGTTAAACTTTATAGGGAACCAGAGTTTGAAAATATTATAGAAAAGATTGATCCAAACCAAATGACCTGCTTCTGTGACATATATCTTGGCACATTCAGGATAGAAGAAAACAATCCTGAACTGAACAACACTGACCCAATTCACCATGAAGCCCAACTTGATGAACATGGTGTGTGGACCATGTATTTTGATGGTGCATGCATCAAGGCAGGGAATGGAGATGGGATACTTTTTATATCACCATCAGGAAAGACATTCAAATACTCATTTTTCTTGGCCTTTGAATGTACAAATAATATAGCCGAATATGAAGCACTCTTGACTAGGTTAAGCATTGCTAGAAAAGACAAGATCAAACTGTTAGCTGTATATAGAGACTCTGAGTTGATAATTTCACAAATCAAGGGCAAATATTCCTCAAAAAATAAAAGATTAAAACAATACAAGAATGCAGTTCTGGATGATATAGAATTATTTGATGCTTTTTCAATAAGTTGGATAGAGAGGTCAAAAAATATAATGGTTGATTTCCTTGCAAACATAGCTTTGAAAAGGGATGATATTACCCTGATAGGTATTTCAGAAGTTGAGTTCAAAACTAGACCAACTATCCCAGACAACATATATAACTGGCAGGTTTTTGATAGTGATGCTGATTTACTCAAATTTTTGCATTGTATAGATCAGTATGAGAATCAAGAGATTGATCTTAATGCTTTTGTTGAGGAGATTGATGGCAAAGAGACTTTATTTGGGAAGGAAATTGTCCAACTTAAAACCAATAAAATTCCAAAGGGCTTAGTAGCATTAGAGAGAGTTTTTGATGTGAATGATTGATCCATTACCAAAAAAGTAACAGTAAAAGAGGATGATGTGGAAGAAATAAATTTGGGAACTAAATTATCACCTAAAAAGGTCTACATTGGAAAGAAGATAACCCCTGCAATTAGAAGCATGTTAATTACATTATTGAGAAAATATAAACATGTATTTGCCTGGCCCTATGATGATCTTAAAGCTTATAGGGAAGATTTTTTCTAGCTTGAAACCCCACTGAAGCTAGATGCTAAGCCTTATAGACAAAAGCAAAGACCTATTAACCCTATGTTAGAACCAAAGATGTATGAAGAACTCATGAAACTCAGGGAGGCTGGCATCATTAAACCAATTATAAGCATTCATCCTAGGTTTCAAATTTGGTTCCTATTAGGAAGAAGAATGGGAATATTAGACTTTGTGTGGACTTTAGAAATTTAAACATGTCCTCCCTTAAAGATAATTATCCATTGCCTAATATGGAAATCTTGTTGTAGAGGGTTACTGGCTGTGAATTATTATCCATGATGGATGGTTTCTCTGGTTATAACCAGGTGAAGGTTAAAGAGTCTGAACAGTACAAAACAGCCTTTACAACCCCATGGGGAACATATGTATATGTAAGGATGTCATTCGGCCTTACAAATGTTGGAGCTACATTCCAGAGGGCAATGGACGTTGCCTTTGCAAGTTTAATAAATGAGATCATGGTTGTATATCAGGATGACCTCACTGCATACTCGAAAAGGGTAGAAGATCATGTGAATCATCTTGAGAAAATATTTATCAGAGCACTAGAGTATGGTGTTTCCTTGAACCCCAAGAAATGCAAATTTGCAGTCACAGAGGGGAAATTGCTTGGGCACATAGTATCCAAAGATGGAGTTAGGATTGATCTCGAAAGAGTAGATGTGATAGATAAAGTTCCTATCCCAAAGACATTCAAGGCCATACAATCATTCTTTGGACAAATAAACTTTGTGAGAAGGTTTATACCAAACTTTACATAAATAATTAACCCTATATCTAGAATGTTGAAGAAAAATGCAAAGGTTAATTGGACAGATGAATGTATAGAATCTTTTGCATCCATAAAAAGAGCAATTAAAGAAGCTCCAGTGCTGAAGTCTCCCGGATTCAGTAAACCCTTTCAAATCTTCTTGTTTGTGTCTTTTCATACAGTAGCAGCAGTAATGCTACAAAAGAATAGTGAGGGTTATGAGCAGCCTATTTCCTTTTTCAGTAAATCACTCCAGCATGCATAACTTAACTATGATATCACTGAAAAACAAGCCTATGCATTGCTGAAAGTAGTCAAGGCATTTAGACCTTACCTGGTTGGGGCTAAGGTGATAACTTATGTCCCAAATGCAGCAGTCAAAGATGTGTTTATGCATAATGAAGTAACTGGGAAGAGATGTAGGTGGATAAACCGACTCCAAGAATTTGATATAGGAATTCAAATCACAAAACTGGTAAGGGGACAAGGGATAGCAAAATTAATGACTAAAACAAATCTTGAGGCTACCCAAGTATGTAATATTTAAAACGAAGAGGATATGGTAACAAGTATTGAGAAAACTCCTTGGTATACTGACATAGTGTACTACCTTAAATACATGAAATGCCCTAAAGGATTTGACGATAATAAGAAAAGAACACTAAAATTGCATGCTTCAAAATATGTACTGTTAGAGGGAGATCTTTATTGGAAAAATAAGGATGGTATCTTATTGTTTTGTTTAGATGAAAAACAAGCAGAATCTGCCTTAAAAGAGGTGCATCAGGGAGTATGTGGTGGCCACTTCTCAGCCAAAACCACAGCACACAAGATATTAAGGGCTGGCTACTATTGGCCCAAGGTCTTCAATGATGCTTATAGCTTTACCAAGAAATGTGAGGCTTGTGAGAGATTCCTAGGGAAGTTAAAGTATCAAGGGGCATTACCCTTGAGACCTATGCAAGTTGATGCCCCATTTCACCAATGGGGAATTGACTTTATAGGAGAAATTATGGAAAAATCAAGTGGCGGCCACAAATGGATATTAGTAGCCACCGATTATTTTACGAAATGGGTGGAAGCAGTACCCACTAAACAAGCAACCAGCAAGGTTGTGATAAGTTTTCTATTGGAAAATATTATAACTAGATTTGGGGTACCAGTGAGGTTCATAACTGACAATGGAATGTGCTTTAGATTTGATGAGTTTAAAAAAATTGTAAATCTTATGGCATTATGGTCTCATATTCTTCTCCATACCACCCACAAGGTAATGGGCAAGCTGAGTCCAACAATAAAAGTATCCTGAAAATCATAAAAAGAATGTTGGATAATAATAGGAAAGCCTAGGATTCTAAGTTGAGATTAGCACTATGGGCTGATAAGATCACAGTAAAGAAAGCAATTGGCAAATCACCATTTGAGCTAGTATATGGAACTCATGCTAGACTCCCTATACACAACCTATTGCTAGTGTGTAAGTTTATCCTGCAAGAGGATAGGGATGTCCCAGAACTGATGGAGTAGAGGCTAGAACAACTAATGGAATTGGATGAAATAAGGGATCAGGCAATGCAACAGAATAAGAAAATGCAAATGCAGATGAAGTACCTATATGATAAAAAAGCTAAGGTCAGAAAATTTGAAGTAGGTGACATAGGCATTATGTGGAATGTTAGAAATCAGGAAAAGGGCAAACATGGCAAGTTTGAGGCTTTGTGGATCGGGCCCTTTGTTATCAGTAACAAAGGAGGGGAGGATTCCTATCGCTTACAGAACATGTCAGGTGAGGAGCAGGAACTACCAGTACATGGGCAAATTTTGAAACATTTTTTCTCTTAAAGAAAACTAGAGAGAAGAATTGCCAATGCATGGACAATTCTGGTCAAGACTCTCAAAAAATACTTCTTTCCATGCACAGTAGTTTCATAAATAATATAGGATCACTACCACTACACATCATAGTTCATACTTCTCCCAATGGATAGGGCACTGGTCTGCTCCTCCAGAACTCTGGGATCTTGCTATGCCCACAAGGGGCATACATCCCCAGATAGAACCACTGTTGGAACATGAAATTTCCAACCATTTTTGCAAAATTTTCAGGTTCGCATGTAAGAAAAATTAGTTTCAATACTCAGAAATTCACCTGTACAATTCGCCTGAGGAGCTTACTTTGAGGAGTTATAACTTGAAGCTTGTTCAATTTCATGCAAAATCATATTGCAAGCATGCTTACCTATCATATGTGAGTGCACATTTCTGACTTCAGCCTCTTCTGACAAGATTTGACTGAGTTTTGAGGAGTCAAGTTGAAGGATTCTGGTAAAGTTCACTGCCTGCACAGTGTGAAATCTACCCAGGAGGCCAACTTCGGAGGCTAATATCTAGTAGCTAGATAATGTTCATGACAGACTAATTGATGTTCCTGATTCACTCTATGAAAATCTACTTCTATGTCCGGTTTCAAGGCTCCAACATCTGGTTTGCTTTCTTTTCAAAATCAAAAGTAAATGCACTTGATCCTAATTTCATAGTTTTAACTGTAAGGTCAACTTTGACCCTTGATATTTTGGTAAAGAAGGATGACTGACAAAAATTCCTCATGAACACACTCTCATGAAGTCTAAATGAACTAAATCCTCCAATTACAACTTCCCAGGAAGAGACTTGATGGCTTTTCCAAATAGCAAGTTAATGAGCACTAATGCATTTTTGACAGGTGCAGTTTTCAAGTAGTCCACTTTGGAACCTAATATCTAGCAATTGGGTCATGTTAATGACAAACCAATTGGTGTCTCAAATTCTTCCCATATTAATGTGCCTTCATGCCAATTATCAAGATCCCAACACTTCATTTGCTATTTTTTCAAAATCAAATCCAAATGGGTTTTACACAGTTTTGTGACTGCATTCCCAAGCAGCTTCAGAAAGGTCAACTTTGGCACCTAATTTTTTACGAAGGAAGCGGAATGATGAAAAATTCTTTTGCACACATGTTCATTTGACCTAAATGAACTAATCTTCGCGATGGCAGCTTCTCAAAATTAGATTTGATATTTTTCAAAGAGGCAAGTTGGCTAGTTTCAATTGAGTTTAAACAGGTGTAAAAATGCTGAGTGAGCTACTTTGATTGCAAGCAGCTTTCAATCCTAATAACTTCATACCAATCTGTCTGACAACCATACTCCCCTATCATAACTCAACATGTTGGTGTGTATTCGTGGCTCTGAGAGAAGTTTTGATTAGTATTCCAAGGCACTTTTGGAGGCTACTTCGCCTATTTTGACTATTGTGCAAGGTGCATGAAAGTGGATTTTGGTATCTACCCAGTTCATTTTTTCACCTCAGGAGCATTCAGAGGCAGTGTCAAGACAATTCAAAATGAAACTTGTTTCAAAAATGAAATTTTTTTAGTCGGGCCCATAAGCGGACCCGACTTGTGTCACACAATTGTTGTTGAAGAGGCTTTAAAAACTTTCAGAAAAATGCAAGTAAATACACCAACATCCACTTATCCACACCAATATGAAAGTGCTAAGAATAGGTTTTTGATATTTATCAAAGTGTCGAAAAGTATTCATACACAATGGAAGCGTTTGAATAGCCTTAGAAATTTCAACAATAATTCAAGCAAACAATACTCGCCCAAATCATATTATGCTGACCATGGAAAGTTATGATTAGAATCCATTCATGATATACTTTCATCATATTGATTTTGCACATAAATTTCTCTTCATTTAATTTATAGAAGATCTTTTCAATAGTCAAAGATCCACAATCCCTCATCTTCACTCATGTTGGTGTGAAAATTGTAATGTATGGAGTCTTGCACGAGAAATATATTAATGTTGGAAAGAGTTAGTGCCCTTACCAAATAGTGACAATTGATTGACTATCTACCTTAATTGTTCTACAGTATATAAGAGAAATCTTGTGAAAAGTAGACAAGTTGAAATCCATATGTTTACAATATTGCAACAGTGTGTGGGAAATAAAAAAAGCAGTGCATGTGAAGGAGAAAGAAATCAGTAAATGCCTTGTTACTGTAACAAATGTTAAATCCATTGTTGTAAACTCCTTACTACTATCATGATTCCAGCCAAATGAGATTGGTGTTAGAACTTCATAAAGAAGACTCGGTCACTATAGTTGCATCCTGCCAAGAGTAAACTTTTAGTAGAGGCTGTTAGAGAAAGAGGAGCATGGTAGTGATTGAAGCTATGTGGTTTGTAATGTGATTCTCTCACAAACACATTTTCTTCACAGGATTTGCAAGGCCTGACATTACAATAGGAGTGATTCTTTAAGAATTTATCAAGAGATGAGTGGGCATTTGATTTGCTTTACTGTATGGCATTTGAAGTGACGGGTACCTTATCGGCAAGAGATGGCTTATCGGTGAGCAAATTTTGTGTCCTCCCGACTTTTTGATGAAACACCCCCCCAACATACATAACATTAGCTTGATGATAAAATGAAGGTAATCAAAGATATAATTAATTTACCAAAAGAAAGATTTAATAATCAAAAGTGGAATTATGCAAAGAAGAATAATGTTAATACATTAGCATTAACTCAATCAGAAATTAGAGATATTATACTTGGAGCCAAAACAACCCCACCTTCTCAACAAAGGCAACAGATTGCAAAAAAGGAAAAGTAGAAGCAAACCCTAAAATGACATTATCGAAAAGAAATAAAGCATCAGTGGACATTTTAAAAGTTTCCCCGATACTCCAAGTCCCTCCGATAGGACTAAAAGAAAAGTTTACAATGGAAAGATAGATTTGGGGAGATATTAAATATTGGGAGAGATTATTTAAGTCACATTGATCCTATATCTCTTGCCAATGAGTATGCTAGAGCCCCACGAGGTGAAAAAGTTATTAAAGGGAGAATAAATATTTCTCAAAGGTGCAAATAAAACCGGTAATGTATAAACGTGAATTTCACATCTTCATTAGAGGATTATTACTTCAAAAGCTAAAATATTTTCCCAAGGGTGATTATTTTATGCACATAAAGTATTTTTATTTTCACCTAAGAAGTTGGGGAATTGACAATTAGTTTCACCGAAATGGAATTATTATCAAACAAAGAGTGAAAATACATGTAAAGATATCAAATAAATATTTGCAAATTAAGCCTAAGGAATATTTGGAGTAAGGTCTTTCACTAAATTTGTAAAATAGGGGTAATAATTATGTTGTCAAATAATAGTAAAAACATAAGAAATATGATCGGGGAATGAGATAAGGATTAAAGTATTGGAAATACTTTATTATGCTAAGGCATGAGATTAAATATTTTATTATCAAAGATGATGAAGATCAATTTAAATACTTAATTTGCCAGAGGCAACTCGTTAAATATTTTATTTTACCTAGAACAAATTGAATGAAAAGTCATGCCAAATGATTTTTTGAAACTATTGGAGCCCTAAAAGGGATATCGAAGAAAATTATTATTAAACATTTGGGTATGACAAAGTGATAATTTATGATAAAATGAAATACATTGTCATGATGATAAAAACCCTAAATACATTTCAGTGATAAAATATATGATGGAAATAATGAAACGATACCTCACAACACAGGTCCTAAGGCTCACATCAATGCAAAGCATATATGTTTATATATATTATTTATCTGATGATTGATTTGTTTTCTTTGCAGGATTATGGTTACATTGAGTGCAATGAAGCAGTTCTCAACCGGTGGGTAAATGATTTCATCATATCAGAAGACCAAATATTTTATTCCATCCTCAAATGATCATTAATGCTTCAAATCAAATTATTTAATTTATGTAATGAATAAGGTTGTTTCTCATAGTTAGGTCCAATCAGTTATCAATAGTCACAAATTTTGTAACAGGTCTAAAGCTTGTTTGCCTCTCTTTATAAGAGATGACCATGACCCGAATAAAAAGATTACACGGAGGATAAATTTTAGGGATAACTTTAGGCTAGAGAAAATATGTTTAGTTTTCAATCAAAACACTATACACAGGTGAATAGAATATCCATCTTCAACTCAAGAACGACTATGTTGTATGCAATATCCTGAAGTAGTCAATGGAAGACTTCATATTCAGCTAAATCATGACGGTATCAGTTGTTTGTTGATTTATTTCAGTTATCTGATTGTCTCCATTTTAGTATTTTCTGGTTATTCAATTTGATATATCAAGCATATATTCATTTTGTCAGAACACATTTACTGTATCTGTGTGATTAGATTAACTGGTTTCTTTGAAAAGAATTAAATCCTTTTGATTAATCATAGTAATCTTGAAATACTATTTGGATTTATAAGTAGAATCATTTAACTAGAATTATTATTCTGTCTCCAAAGTTGATGCAATCTATTATTTTTGCATAATTTTTAATTGTTTCCTTCAAGGAAGGATTAAATCCTTTTGAATATTTTGCAATTAATCTGATTCTGTCCTTTGGATAATTAAGTATGGATTAATAATTATTTCCTTGCATGGTTACACAAGTTGTGAACCATTTCTCTGTGCCAAACAATTCAAGTTATCGCTGAGCATAAGTTATTTGTTTCTGAATCTCTTTTGACTCCGTTACCTAATGAGACACTAGTCTGAATTATTCATTAGTTAATCTTTGATTTCTTTTAACATTACAGTTTATACCAAATTATTTACTCTATAGAAGTAGGTAGTAATTTCTCATTTATTTCACGTTTTATGCCACTATGAATAGATAAATTAGCATTAGTCGAAGTTACATATTCATTTAATTGGTTTTATTAATTAAGGGTTCACCCGCCTAGGTTTAACAGAGCCTAAAGCGAAGGGAGTAATCATTTATTAAGGTCAACTCCGTTAGTTGGTTCAAAAAATGTTGTAGATTTGATCATAGAGCCTGGCATCCTCTTAGAATCTACAACCTGCATTTTCGAGACCCAACAGGGTGTTTCAATCTTTCCAACTTCAACTTAGTCACCATCTTCTCTGAAACTAGGTTATCTGAACTACCACTATCAATTACAACTTTACAACACTTACCTCCAGATTTGCATCTAGTTTTGAACAGACTTTTCCTCTGCGGTGGTTCCTCATTTGTCTCTACTTGAAATAGTGCTCTCCTCATCACCAATGATTCTCCTTTCTCAGGTTTGCCAACTAAATAGGGATCACTCAGTTCAACAGGCTCTTCTTCAACATAGGCTGCTCTTCCACTATTTTCTGTCCTCTTACTTGTACCACCCTGATTACACTCAAATGCTCTATGTCCTTCACCTCCACACTTGAAACAAGTACCTCTAAATGTTCTCTTATCAAATCCTCTTCCTTCTCTCCTATATCCTTCATTCTAGTATGTAGTAGGGTTTCCTCTCCGATAAAAATTTTTGTCATCTCTCCGGTAAGCACTGCTATCTCTATCATCCTTCTTAAATGGGTTGTCAAACTTGTTCTACTTTGGAAATGATTTGTCTCCTCCGAAATAAGTCCTACTTCTCTAAAATTTACCTCCTCTTCCTCTCTCTCTTTGATCATGTCTTTTATTCAACTTCTCTTCAACTTTAAGGGCAAACTGATATGCTTCCTCCAAAGATGTCATCCTCACCTAACTTAGTTCTTCTTGAATGTTAAATCTTAGTCCATTGATGTATCTAGCCACTTTCTCTTTGTTTTCTTTGCTATGTCTTGTTCTTATGATCATCTAATGAAATTCTTTAGTATATTCCTTCACAGATTTCTCCTTTTGTCTCAGGTTTTGCATTCTTTTCAACAGTTCCAACTCATAGTCAGTAGGTATGAACTGGTTCTTCAACTTTGTCACCATCCAGTCCCACTTTGTAATCTTTTCTTTTCCTCTTCTATTTCTTTCCAACTAAACTTCTTTCTACCATATAGCAGCATGTCCTTTCAACTTTGTCTTTGCAAATTTCACCTTCTCTGGATCTTCAGTTTCCTCATATTCAAAGTATTCTTCCATATCATTTATCCAGTTAATCAATTCTTCAAGATTCAAATTACTAGTATAATTAGGCACATCAACTCCAGGTCTCTTTCTAATCTTTGAAATAGCTCACAACATCTTTATCTGATCTGATTCTTCTTCTTCATTACCTTATAGGGTTTCGCCAGTTTGTTCAGTAGATTGAAATTCCTCTTCATCATCACTTTCAACATTAGGTCTCGGTGTCAACCTTCTTCGCCTATCTTCTTCAATAGCATCCAATCAAATTCACGTCATTCTCATCAATTCCATCGTCTCATCCATTCTATTAGCCATTGTACCAACAAGAGGAACTCTTCATGATGGCATCTTCCTAGGATCAGGTGCAAACTACCTCAAATTTGGTGATCAGGCTACAAGTGGCAACTGCCTCTCAATCAGTGATTAGTTGTGCACAAGTAACCTACCTTAGATCGTCGATCTGCTTACAACAAGATCTTATGGAATCCCCTTCACCAATTCGCTCCAAAGACTCAAACTTTCACTCTGATACCACTTGGTGCAGTCACGGTAGGAGGGTTCACATAATGAACTATCCGAACCGTGTAGCAAGATTAAACACAATAGAAACAACTCAAAGAAATGAAACAAATGCAGATTTAGTCATTCAGTGTATCATAGAATTCAAATACAATCTAGTCGGCAACATGAGGACTTACAATATGGGCTCAAAGGCCTGATTGCATACATGCGCAAGATAAATCTTTGAAGCCCCTTCACACAAAATCT
The DNA here is from genome assembly GCA_027924645.1 of Cunninghamia lanceolata. Classification (NCBI taxonomy): domain Eukaryota; kingdom Viridiplantae; phylum Streptophyta; class Pinopsida; order Cupressales; family Cupressaceae; genus Cunninghamia; species Cunninghamia lanceolata. The sequence goes on from BSBN01000594.1 coordinate 7,519,641, forward strand.
AAACTATGGATTATGAATCAATTTCTAACTTCTTTCCTAAGGATCTATTACATCTATATATATCATTTCTGGACCAATAGATTCCTCTGCGTCAGCTAAGGAAGGTCACAAACTCCAAGGAAGAGTTGTAACATGTTCACAGATAGGTCAGACCTAAATGCATAGAACACTTCCTCAAATAAATGGCACAATGTGCAGACCCTTGGGGAAGGTCTACCATGAACCAAAGGACATTGAATGATGTTTCATTAAGATCTACAAGTCAAGCAATGATTCACAAGCCTTCTCCTTTAGCTGATTGTCTGAGACTATCAGGATGCTTTGTTCTGAGAAAATAGTTGATCTTCTGATAGCGATATCTTTTCGATAATTGATCCAAATGCTCTAAATTCTTGATATGATGTAGATGAATGAATGTAGATGCTAAGTCTAGATCCACAAGATGTGAAATACCAAAACTAGACCACAAGATGAAACTGCTTCTGACTGAACTGCCTAAACTAAACTGGAAAATGAAAGAACTGAAATGCAAATGTTTTTTGGTTGATGTGAGATTGTTCTTGAACCAGGGATGCTCTTGCATCACTAATAAGGCTTAGAGTGTTTCAATCTTTCCAGCTTTAGCTTAGTCACCATCTCCTATGAAACTAGGTTATCTGAACTACCACTATCAATTATAACTTTACAACACTTACCTCATGATTTGCATCTAGTTCTGAATAGACTCTTCCTCTGCGGTGGTTCCTCATTTGTCTTTACTTGAAATAGTTGTCTCCTCATCACAAGTGATTCTCCTTTCTCAAGTTTGCCAACTGAACTAGGTGATCCAATAGGTTCTTCTTCCACATAGGCTGCTCTTCCACTATTTTTTGTCCTCTTACTTGTACTACCTTGATTACACTCAAATGCTCTAAGTCCTTCACCTCCACACTTGAAACAAGTACCTTTCAATGTTCTCTTATCAAATCCTCTTCCTTCTCTTTTGTATCCTTCATTCCAGTATACACTAGGGTTTCCTCTCCGGTAAAAAATTTTGTCATCTCTCCGATAAGCATTAGTATCTCTGTCATCCTTCTTAAATGGGTTCTCAAACTTGTTCTACTCCGGATATGATCTGTCTCTTTTGAAAAATGTCCTATCACTCTAAAATTTACCTCCTTTGCTTCTCTGTCTCTGATCATGTCTTTTATTCATCTTCTCTTCAACTTTCAGGGCAAACTGATATGCTTCCTCCAAAGATGTCATCCTTACCAAGCTTAGTTCCTCTTGAATGTTCAATCTCAATCCATTGATGTATCTAGCCACTTTCTCCTTGTTTGCTTCGCTATGTCTTATTCTTATGATCATCTTATGAAATTTTTCAGTGTATTCCTTCACAGATTTCTCCTTTTGTCTCAGATTTTGCAATCTCTTCAACAGCTCCAACTCATAGTCAATAGGTATAAATTGATTCTTCAACTTTGTCACCATCCTATCCCATTTTGTAATCTTTTCTTTTCCTCTTCTGTTTCTTTCCAACTAAACTTCTTTCCACCATATAGTGACATGTCCTTTCAACTTTGTCTTTGTAAATTTCACCTTCTCCGAATCTTCAATTTCCTCATATTCAAAGTATTCTTCCATGTCATTTATCCAGTCAATCAATTCTTCAAGGTTCAAATTACCAGTATAGTTCGACACATCAATTCTAGGTCTCTCCCCAATCTTCAAAATAGTTTGCATCATCTTTACTTTATTTGATTCGTCTTCTTCATCACCTCCTAGGGTTTCACCAGTTTGTTCAACAGATTGAAATTCTTCTTCATCATCGCTTTCAACATTAGGTCTCAGTGTCAATCCTCTTTGCCTATATTCTTTAACAGCATCCAATTGAATTCACATTGTTTTCATCATCTCATCCATTCTACCAACCATTGTTCCAATAGCAGCAACTCTCCTCAGCAGAATTCTTCCTAGGATCAAGTGTAAACTACCTCAAGTTCGGTGATCGGGCTATAAGGTGACAACTGCCTCTCAATCGGTGATTGGTTGCGACACAAGTAACCTACCTCAATTTGGTGATCTATCCACAACAAGATCTTATGGAATCCCCTCACTAACTTCACTCAATTTTCTCAATTCACTCCCAAAGATTCAAACTTTCACTCTGATACCACTCGGTACAGTCACGATAGGAGGGTTCACAGAATGAACTGTCCCAACCGTGCAGCAAGAGTAAACACAACGGAAACAAGTCAAAGAAATGGAACAAATACAAATTCAATCATTTAGTATATCAAAGAATTTAAATACAATTTAGCCAGCAACATGTTGTCTTGCAATTAGGGCTCACAGGCCTGATTACATACATGCGCAAGATAAAGTTTTGAAGCTCCTTCGCACAAAATCTAAACTATCGATCTTCTAAATCATGAGAACTTGATAAATGCTTTCCTAGGGATCTATTACATCAATATATATCATCTTTGGACCAATAGATTCCTCCACGTCGACCAAGGAAGGTCACAAACTCCAATGAAGAGTTGTAATGTGTACATAGATAGGTCAGACCTAAATGCATAGAACTCCTCCAGAAAATGAATGAAATGAAGTGCAGATCTTTGAAGAAGGTTGGCCATGAACCAAAGATCATTGAATGATGTGTCATTAGGCTTAAAAGATCAGGAAATACTTCCGCAAGTTTCTCCTTCAGCTGGTTTTCTATGATTATCAAGATACTCTGCTCTGAGAAACAGTCAACTTCTAATAGTGATATCTTTCTGGTAATTGATCCAAATGCTCTAAATTCTAGATATGATGTAGATGAATGAATGTAGATGCTAAATCTAGATCCGCAAGGTCTAAAATGAAACTCTGATAGAATACCAGACCAAAGAGCAGAAACTACTTCTGATTGAACTGCCTGAAATGAAATAGAAAATGAAACAAACTGAAATGCAAATGTTTTTGGTTGATGCAAGATTACTCTTGAACTAGGGATGCTCCTACATCACATTTGAGCTAATTGACTACAAAATATTCCTTTTTAGAGAGGAATCAATTGTATCTTTGCAAAGATTCGATCCAAAGCTGCAAAGTTTGACTCAAAATTTGTGAGCTAGCTCACATGCCTGTTACTAGATCAAGATCTAGTGGACCTTTGCAAGAATTATCTATTGTGAGGCCAGGATCATGCTCTGTCAGTGCATAACCTAGACTTGTTGCCCCTGTGCCACTAGTAGCTCCTATACAAGTTCTAATGATGTTCTTTAACATTGAGTTACCCCTGTACTTTATGGCATATAATGATTTCCTGAAGAATCCAGACAAATTATGTCTGAAGTATCATCCATATCAGGATGTTGAAGATCATCTATGGACATTCAAAGAAGCTTGCTTCAGAGCAAGGGTACAACATGAGGATGTTGTATGCACACTCTTTCCATACATGTTAGGAGATGAAGCATACAACTGGTATGTTAGTTTGCCCCAGCAATCCATCAAAAATTGGTTACTAATGGAAAATACATTTAAACACAGTTATAGAATCTTGATTGACGCAGCCACTATGTATCACCATTTTTCTAAGATGAACTGAGGTGAAGGCAAGTTCATAGAAAAATTTAATGATCATTTCCAGAAGGCATATTCCAAGCTAACACCTCCATATGTCATTGCTAAAGATGTTTCTGTGTTAGTTTACTACTCAACTCTTGATCCTTTAATGGCAATGTTTGTGAGAATGGTAAATCCTAGTATTGATACCTTGTCGGGTGCCTATGTAGAGGTAGTTAAAGTGAATACTGAAATGAAACAAGTAGGACACTACCTTCTACCAAGCATAGGACCTCTTGGTTTGCCTAACCAAATGCAACATATCAATGGAGGTGTAATGAATCATGTTCCAATGGAAAATCCTTTGCAAGTTTTGCCAATCAGTGTAATTCCTCCCCAAGGAAATGGTCAAATGAATTCATATCTAGGATATGCATCTATTGAAGTTAGACCAAATGGTAATGGCAGTTCTTTCTTTCTCCCTAGTAAAAACAATGTAGTGGCTAAGGTGCAGGAAGAGGATGATATAAAAGAGATAACTATTCAGTTAAAGAGATTGACTACTAAGGTGACACAGTTGAGAAATAAGAATTTTTATTCCTAGGATAATGCTGAAAATCAGCCAAACAGAGGATATCCAGGTAGAGGATACAATAATGATAGAGGTTACAATAGTAATAATGCTTAGCGACCTCTAAGAGTTTGGAACACTAGACCAAATAATGGAACATTACCATCACCTTTAGATAATCAGGCACCTCCTAAACCCAAGCATACAACAAGAGTCAATATATCTGAAGCTGCACTAAATAATTGGTGTAGAATTCATAATACAAGTGCACATGCAGAGTTAGATTGTCCTCAGTTCAAGGTTTTTGGTAGTGTTTTCTAAGCAGAAGTTCAAAATACTGAAGGAGAGGTGAACTTCCTTGAAGGAAATGAATTAGTACCTCTTGGATACGAGTCAGCAATTGTTTTGGAAAGTTCCATGGCTTACCAAGAACGAGTGGATACAGTGCATGAGAATTTCACTCTCATATGTGAAGAAACAACTTTAGCTTTTGAGGATTATACTTTTCCTTTTGAAAAGGATAATGAACTAGAACAAGAGCCAAATGAAGTTCATACTATTCAGCATTTCTAGAGAGGGCACAATTACAATCTCAAGAATAACAATAACAAGTCACCTAGACCTTTGATGAGTTCTATTCTACCAAACAACTTCAACACTCCTCTAGATGCGAATGCTAGTAACAATCTAGTACTTCTGAGAGTGAATCAACATCACTTCGCATCGTCATCTACATTAACTAAAGGTATGAATGAGCTCTCTGAGTCTGATAAGTTAGTTTCCTATCTAGCTAAAGAAATCAAGAAGATAAAAATTAGTTTATCCTTATCTAAGTTGTTAAAAACCCCAGTAATTAAGAAGGCTTTCCTTAAATCCTTAGATGAACCTAAAGTAAAAGAAAATATCCCTAGTAGCATCCCAACTAGAGACCCCACACTGAAAGATATTCCTTTTAAGTCTAGAGACAAAGGTCGGGTTCATGCCATAGATACCGCACAAGTGTCGTTATACAAAGGAAAGACTGAGTCTCCCCCTTTTCTTCTCACTTTAAGGATATTTGGGAAGAATATACACAATTGCTTGGTAGATTCTAGAGCCTCTACAAATGTCATGCCTTTGTCAGTATGTCAAATTTTAGGTCTGTCACCTGTCAAATCCTTAAAGAAGGTTACTCAATTAGACAAATCTGAAGTTAATGTCGTAGGTGAGTTAACCCATATACACATGCAGTTACCCTCTGACCCTAGAGTCCAGCATTTCATTGACATACAGGTAGTGGATATCCCTAATACTTATGGCATTTTATTGAGTAGGGACTGGTCCAAAACTCTTAATGGTTACATGGCTACAGACTACTCACATATATTGTGCCTTGGAGAGGTATCCCTAACTAGATCAGGATTGAAGCTAAGCCAGGGATGAAACACATGATCACCAAATATCATTAGAATAATGAGGTGTTGTACACAAGTGTGGAACAGGGAGTCTATAGAGTTGAACTTCCAAATGTCACTGTAGAGGAGGTGCTAATGTGTAATTATGTGTAGAAGAATAATGAGGTAAGTTTCATTACACTTGGGATGGATTATCTAGTGGAATCTGATTATGAGGTATCCGATAAGGATAGAGGAAGTAGTTTGACAAAATTTGAAGAATATTTGTCCAAAGAGATCCAAAAGTATATGTTGTAGGGCATACCAACCAGGTAGATATTGTTGGAAGGATGGTGCAGATTGCATAGGACATCACATTTAAAAATGACATGTCCATTGTGCCTAGAGCTGATTGATAAAAAAGAGCATTTGTATTCAGGAGACAAATTGAATATGCCAAGTAAAATCTTTGAAGAAATAGAGTCTCGATATGAAGAGATAGGTCTTGGGGTGACAACTTAGGTCCATGAGATAAAAAGGGTTGAGTCAGAAAGGGCCAATTCCATTCCAACAGATGTTGTGATGAAGCAAGTTAGAAGTACAAATATCGATTCTATGGAAAACACATGTAACATAGGTAGTCGTTCACCTAGTATTCAAGTGTCAGAAGGTCCTAATATTTTAGTTCTTGACAAACAGAAGATGCATGATCATAAAGAGCCATCTAAGCTGAAATGGATTGCAGAGGGAAGTGTTGCAAGGGCTAAAAAGAAGAAAGGTCCTTATAAAACTCCTCCAGATGATAGACCTTGGATGTTGAAATTCAATGGGTCTAAGTCCAAATAGGGTGTAAGAGTTGGGATTGATCTGGTTAATCCCTAAGGGAAGCCATATCGTACTGCATACAGACTATAATTTCACTGCACAAATAATATCGCTGAGTATGAGGCATTGATTCACGGCTTGCTCTTTGCAATGAAAAAGAAAGTCAAGATATTGCATGTGTTTGGGGATTCTGAACTGGTGATTAAATAGGTAAGAAAGAAATATGCATGCAACTACAAGAGATTAACCAGTTATAGACATTGGGTATGGGATTTGATTGAAGGGTTCAATGTCTTCAATATTCCTCATGTCCCACAAAGGCAAAATCAGCGAGCAAATGCCCTAGCCACTGCCACCAGCACACTAGAGCCCCTGACTATGTCAAGATTAAAGAAATTCTCAATGGAATTGGTATCTACACCTTTAGTGCCAGATAATGTGACAAATTTTCAAGTCTTTGATGATGATCAACACATTTTGGACTTCATTGTTAATCGGAATGTGTTTGAAGCCTAGGTAATAGATGAACATGATCTTGAAGAACAAATATGGGATGAAGAAGATATTATAAATTTGGAAGACAATAAGATCCCAAAGGGGATGATTGAGCTAGAAAGGATTTTTGACTTGGATAACATGACTAAGCAAAGGGATCTACCTAAAAGAGATGGAGGAAAGTGTGAACCTGTCAAAATAGGACAAGGTTCAGATATAAGGAATGTCTTTATTGGAAAGGTATGCACTCCAACTGAGCGGGAATGGATCATTCAGGCCTTAATGAGTTATATCCATCTAATTTCCTGGATGTAAGATGAGCTGAAAATCTGACACCTTCATTATCACTCATACTATCCCACTGAAGTCAGACGCAAAGCCGTTTAGACAGAAATAGAGGCCAATGAACGCCTTTCTAGAGCCACTGATATTTGAGGAAGATAAGAAGTTACAGGCTGCCAAGATTATATTCCTAGTGAGACACTCCACATGGGTGGAAAATTTAGTTCCAGTAAGGAAAAAGAATTGGGATATCTACTTATGTGTAGATTTTAGGAATCTCAATAGAGCATCAAAGAAGGATAATTACCCACTTCCATCACTAGATGAAGTGCTTCAGATGGTTAATGGAGCACAGATGATGTCTTTCTTAGATGGATTTTTAGTCAAGTCATGGTTATAAGATTGACTGATTAAAAATTGTATTCACAATGAAATGGGGAATATTCATGTACAGGCATATGCCTTTTCGCTTGATTAATGCTAGAGTGACGTTCCAACGAGCTATGGACATTGCTTTTAGAGGTCTAGTAGGCCATTGCATTTTTATTTACATGGATGACCTGACATTGTTCTCAAAGCGTAGAGGGGATCATGCAGAAGATCTATGAAAAGTACTCCAGAAGTGTGAACAATATGGTATATCCTTGAACCCAAAGAAGTGCATTTTTGGGGTTACTACTAGGAAGTTACTTGGTCACATTGTGTCTGAAGATGGGATATCCATATATCTTGACAAAGTGGTTCCATCATGAAGTTGTAGTTACCAGGAAGCAAGAAGGAACTAAAATTATATTTTGGCAAGATTAATTTTGTTAGAAAATTCATAATAGGGTTTGCTGAAATAGTGAGACCTCTTAACACCATGTTAAAGAAAGATGCCAAAATTGAATGGACACTAGAAGCCAAGGTAGCCTTCGAAGATATTAAGAAGGCAATAGCACTTTAGTGCTGAGTAGCCATGATTATACAAAGGTATTTTATATCTACGCATTCGATGCATCTGATTATACTTGCACAATAGTTCTGACACAAAGAAATGAATAGAAAGAAGAGAAGCCTATTGCATTTATGAGCACTCCATTCAAGGATGTTGAGTTAAGATATTTGGATGCTGAGTGGCAAGCCCTTGCTCTAGTTAGGGCCACTAAGAAATTTTGCCATTACATTCTGAGAAGCAAGGTGATTGTTGTAGTATCGAACTTAGTAGTAAAAATGTTATTAATGCAGAGTGAGCCTGGAAAGAAAAGAGTGTTGGTGTAATTAAATATTTAATTACACTTTATTAAGTTTACTTAAGGCTAATTTTAGTCTTAGGTTAATCTTAAGTCATATTAGGGTTTTCTAACTTGCAAATATAAAAACAAATTCTCACATGTAATTCATTAATCCATTTTATTAATTGCATAGGACTTATTGTGCAAATTATTCCTCCTTATTTTTTCTCTTGTGAAAGGTAAATCTTAGGTTTTGCAGGGGATCCTGGTGGCTTGAGTTAATCATAAACTTTAACATGGTTTATTAGAGCGGATCTGCAAGCCCCTTCTCAGATTTAGAGAAAAATTCAAGTAAGAGCCATTTGTTGGGTGTGTTTCTATGTAAAATGGAGTATTTTATTGGATTCAAAGCAATCGAAATAGTCAGATTAGCCTTTTATTTGGCTTGATTTGAGCTTCGAAGGCCAGATCTACAAGGGTTTCAGAGGGTGCTTTTTTTGGGATCCAGAGAAAAGCTATTTTTTAGAATGTTTTGGGCCCAAAAGGACTTCACCATCGTGCTTAGAAGGCCCAAAAACCTTAAGATTGACTGTCAAATTGTCAAAATCAGCCTCGGACTCATCTGAGCCAAAAAAAAATTGCCAAGCAAGCCGTATAACTTACCCAACACGCAGATCAAAGTACAATTTTCAAAAAAAATATATTATATTTTTTTTTCCTACATAAAAAAAATTCCAAAAATATATATATATATTTGGCACACAGGTTTTTTTATTGTAAAAGTTGTCGAAATATATATAAAAAAGGCAATAAATTTTTTTTATAGCACTTAGGCGTTGGTGTCATTGGGGGGTACACCGTACCCTGCCACAGCAGGGTACGACCCTACCGTGAGCAGGGCGGGGTCACATACCCCACCTCCCTTTTAAAGGGGGTGGTGGGTACCCCTTGGACCCCTGCCACCCACATGGGTGGTGGTGGGTGCCAAGGCCCCTTTTATTTTTTTTAAAAAAAAATTAAAATAAAAAAATCAATTATTTTTTTTAAATGTTTTTTTTCAAAAAAAACTGTCATAAATTTTTTTTGTGTTTTTTTTAAATTAAAAAAAAACATGCAATAAAATATCTGATGTACCTTCTTGTACCTGTCTCAAGATATGTGTCTAGCTATTGGTGGCCTTTTTTAGGATGGGCCCTATATTTGGTTGTTTACTCTAAATTTGGTAAAGGGTTATTTTATCGAGTGGATACCTACTTCTAGAGGTTTTATCAAATCTGGCAGTTTCACTAAATTTGGTGGAGGTTTGCTAAATTTGGTAGAGGTTTGTTTTTTGCCAAATCCACCCCTCACCATTGGTAGTTTCTCTTTTCCACCTAATTTTCAAATGGCAATATCTTAGTCATATGGAGGTCTTTTCAGTGCAATTGTTTTTGAAATTGGGTAGAATTTCCTAATCTTCACAGTGGTGCATATGGTTTTTAGTTTGGGCTTCTAGTTTTTTTTTTAGAATTTTATTTTCTTAGTGTTGTGTGCAGTTCTCATTTTGGGAACTTCGACTGGCCATATCTTGGGTGTACAGACTCCTTTTTGGGTCCCATTTTTTTCAAAGTGCATGATTTTCTATGCGTTTTGCTATGGTACTTTCAATTTCCTTTCATTCTGTAGTAGAACTATATTTTCAGCATGTGGTGTTTTGTGGACATTATACACTCCTATTGTAAGCACTAGCTAAGTTGTAAACACATTGAAACTTGTTAGAAAATCAGTTGTAAGCACTATCTAACTTGTAAACACACTTAAAGTTGTCAGAAAATCAGTGTTATCTATCATATCTTGCTTGACATAGTTTGATTGACATCAGTTCATATCTCAAATTGAGAGCCTATGGTTAATGATCCTAAATCTTGCATCAGATTCTCATCAGGTCACATCTCAGTTTGATGGCCATTCATTATGGTCAATGTTTCTGAATCTTCATGGTACTTGTTCCTATGGATCAGTTTTAATCACATATCACCATCGGTAGTTGCAGCTTCTTCATTTGTCTTCTGGAGTTTGTTCACACTTCTGGGAGGTCATCAAACCTTCTTTCTTCTTCCTCTCTTATGGGGGGCGTTCATGTTTGTACTCCTATGATGGATTCAGTTCTTGGGGGATCTTAGTGTTAATCCTTCTTCCATCACATATTCATGTACTTCTTGTATTTTCTCTCTTTTGGAGAGGAGTTTTCTCCCACTGGGTTTTTCTCCTTTCTCCACTTTATGAGAGATTCTTGTTGTTCATGGGTACCTAACATGGCCTTGTAGCTGGGAGCCATTCTCCCTAAGTTGCACTTAAGGGGGGGTGTTGGTGTAATTAAATATTTAATTACACTTTATTAAGTTTACTTAGGGCTAATTTTAGTCTTAGGCTATTCTTAAGTCATATTAGGGTTTTCTAACTTGCAAATATAAAAGCAAGTTCTCACATGTAATTCATTAATCCATTTCATTAATTCATCCTTATTGTGCAAATTATTCATCTTTGCTTTTTTCTCTTGTGGAAGGTAAATCTTAGGTTTTGTAGGTGATCCTAGTGTTTCGAGTTAATCATAAACTTTCACAAAGAGCCAAGTGGATCACTGTTCTGCAAGAATATGACATAGAAATTACTTCTATGAAATTGGTTAGGGGACAAGCTTTAATCCAAATGATTGCAAAAAAAGACCCTAGTCTGGTGAGTCAACAATACACAGTGGATTCAAGTCACCAAGATGAATGGTATTCAAATAGCAGGCATGTCCTGATCATAGGGAGATGCCTAGCAAACATGAAAGTATCCCAGAGATGAGATTTAAGGATCAAGGCTCAAAATTAAATGATAAAAGGAGGAATATCATTTAGAAGGAACCATGAAAGGATATACTTTAGGTGTCTTGATAAGAAAGAGGCTAGTAAAGTTCTCCATGACCTACATGATAAGTTTGGAATAGCTCATGGATCCCACTTGGCCACAACTCACAAGATCCTCAGAGCTGGATATTATTGGCCCATAATCTTCAGGATATTGCAAAGCACATAAAACATTGTCATACTTGCCAGGTAGCAGCCAGCAGATAGAGATATGCAGTGCAGCCTTTACAGCCAATGATGGAGATGTGTCCCTTTGCACAATGGGGGATGGACTTCATAGGAGTAATTAATCCACCATCATCAGCCGGCCACAAGTATGTTTTAATTGTTATTAACTATTGCACCAGGTGGACTAAAGATATAAGTAGCAAAACATGTATGACTGAAGATGTAATCAAGTTCTTGGAAAACAACATCATCACCAAGTTTGGAGTTCCTTTCACACTGGTATGTGACAATGGCCCTGCCTTTTCCACTTTGAAATTTTCAAATTGGGATTTTGAATATGGAATTAGATTAAAGTTCTCCTCTAACTATTATCCTTAGGGAAATGGATTAGTTTAGTCTGCTAACAACAATTTACTGAATATTATTAAGAAATTGGTAGAGAAAAACCCTAGGGAGTGGAACACATTGTTGAAATATGTGTTGCAAGTATGGGCCTAAGCCGTGATGTCATTGATGTCAACATACTCCTGTTGCATTGATGATAAGGAACAGAGAAGAACAGTGAAGATAGTAATCTAAAAATCCTAGCTAAGATGAAGATCAGAAGATACAGTTCAAAGGGTTTGTAGATATGTGTCTTAAGATGATCTAGTAAAGATTTTAGAGGTCCGCATGATGATCTAAAGAAGTTGTGGCCGCTCAAGTAAAACTGGCTCCGGTAGGTGTTCAGAGGTGACAGAGTGTTACAGATAGGTCCAGTGAGATCCGGAGATGCCTTATCCTGTTCTGCAGATTTGGTGTACTGTTTAGGAAGTCCATTTGAAATAATAACTTGATTTGTTCGTGGTCTGGAGGTCTGCAAGCATCTATTCTATCATGACAGTGATGACAGACTATGTTGTTGAGGTTCTGGATAAAGGAGAGGACTTCAGTAAGCAGATGAAGTGTGGATGTTCTTGGTGATTCAGGCAAGCTTGTGGAGGTCTTTGGATCATGTCTAGTTCGTGTTGGTGGTCTGCATTAGAGTTTGAGCTTGCAATTAAAGAATTACTTTCGAATGATGGTGTTCTTCCTAAGTCTGGCCGACTGGATGAGTTATACATCCTGCAAATGTTCTTGTAGATGTTTGCCGACTTAGATGATTATTCTTAAGTCGATGTCTTGTATAAATAAGGAATTACAAAGTCATTCCAAAGTGTATCTTGTTGAGATGAGAGTGTGGTAAAGAGCAGAGGAGCGAAAAGCAGAGAAGAAGTATTGGGCTTAAATGGAACTGATTCAAGCATGGTGAAGATGCTATTCTCTAGTTCAAGTATGTGACACTTATTATTTTGTAGACAGTGTCTCTCTTATAGGCAGTGGGCCTCTTGTGAGCAGTGTGCTCAGGCAGTGAGCCCTAATTGGCATGTGCCATTTTGTTCTTTCTATTCTTCTAACAGAGAATACAATCTTGGGTTAATCACCCTGTGGTTTTTCCCTTAACCAGGTTTTCCATGTCAAAATCTTGGTGTCTTATGTGCTGATGTGTTTCTACTCTTGATTTAATGCATTATGTTTCCATGATTAATTTATTATTATGCTGCTAAATCACAAAGTGGATTTAAGTGTTTAATTGGAAGAAAGTTTTGGACAACTGATTCACCCCCCCTCTCAGTTGTCTATCCTAAATCTAACAATTGGTATCAGAACCAAGTTCCTCTAAAAGGAGCTTAACCGCTTGAGGAGATCTAGGATGTCGTCCTACAAGAAGGATAGTCTGAAGTTTGATGGAACCAATTTTAATCTTTAGAAAAGTCGCATGCAATGTCACTTGCAATGTATGGGAATGCAATACTGGACCATGGCCTCAACGAAGTATACTCCTCCACAGGGTGGTCTGAAATCCCCAAATGAAATCACAGATACTGAAAACAATTTGTGGACTAAAGAAGCTCTTCTAAGTGCATTGTCTGATTCAGAGCTGACAAATGTTGTTGATCTACAAACTACTTTTGAGATTTGGGAAAAACTAGAACTTTTGTATGAAGGAGACAAGTATGTTAAATGTGCAAGGCTATGGAGTCTGAAAGGAAAATTTGAAAATCTAAAGATAAGAGAAGATAAAAATATCACTACTTTTATGCTAAGAGTAAATGAGCTTGTTTGTGGCATTAGAAGTGTTGGTGGAGTCTTGGATGAAGATGCGATTATTGGCAAAGTTCTCAGATCCCTCCCTGCTTCTTATGAAATCAAGGTTGCTGCCATTGAAGAATTCAGAGCCCATTCAGCTGTCACAAGAGATCAATTGGTTGGCAAATTGGCTGCTTTTGAATTGACCGAGTTTGGAGATGCCCCTCCCAAGACTAAGTCTACATTCAAAGCCAGTGGCTCTATGAAAGGTAAACAAAGGTTTGATCCGGGAGAGAACTCCTCAAGGAAACTATCATGGTAAGAAAAAGCAAGAAAAGACCTGGAAGAAGAAGCAAAAACTGCTCAACTGGAAGCCCTTATTGCAAAAAGACTACCAAGAGGATCCGGTAAGTATGAAGGAAAATTGCCTTTTAAGTGTTTTAACTACAATAAGATTGGTCATTTTGCCTCAAGGTGTCCGGAAAGATTTTCAAGGCCAAATCCTAAGAGATCAAGGTTCCAAAAGAATTGTTACTATGTTCATGAAGATGATGATAATGAAGGAGTAACAGATGATGAATCAGAGATAGGGAACAAATCTAGAAGTGATTGGGTGTTTATTGCCATCAAGGAAGATGATCCAATGCCCTCTGAATCTGTCAATCATAAAGTTGTAGAAAGAGCTCTAGCTGCCCAAGTTGAAAAAAAGGATGATTGGGTCATTGACAGTGGATGTTCTCACCATATGATAGGTGACAAAAATAAGTTCATAGATTTGGAAAGGTATGAAGGAGGAGTGGTAAAGTTTGGTGATAATTCTGCTGGTACAATCAGAGGTAGAGGAACTATTTCTTTTGATGGAAAGAACAAAACTGGTAATGTACTATATGTTGAAGGATTGAAGTACAATCTTCTCAGCATTGGACTGTTGGTTGACAAAGGCTATGATCTCCGATTCAAGAATGGAAAATGCAAGATCTTTGAAAGTTCTGGAACAGAGATTGCATCCGGTACTCAAACAAAAGGTAATATCTTCCATTTAGCTAGTACTGGTAAAAGTTGTCTATTTGTGCAAATTGATCAAAGTTGGTTATGGCATAGGATGATGTGTCATGTGAATTTTGATAATATCATCAAGATAAGCAACACTTAGGCTGTAAGAGATCTTCCAAAATTGGTGAAACCTATAAATAGTTTGTTCAAAGAATGTCAGTTGGGGAAACAAAGCAGAGTCTCATTCAAAAGTAAGGAACAATCTTCTACCAGATTATTAGACTTAGTTCATACTGATTTATGTGGTCCGGCAAGGATCAGAAGTGTGCAAGGTGATAGATATTTCATGCTATTAATTGATGACTACTCCAGGATGATGTGGGTTACTTTTCTAAAAGAGAAATTAGAAGCTCTTGAGAAATTCAAAATATTCAAGGCTATGTTTGAGAATGAAATAGGATTAAAATTGAAATGTCTAAGGTCTGATAGAGGTGAAAAATTCACATCCAGTGAGTTCATAGATTTCTGTGAGAAACATGGAATAAAAAGATAGTTGTCTGCTCCTAGGACTCCTCAACAGAATGGAGTAGTGGAGAGAAAGAGCCAAACCATCTAGGAAGCATCTAGAACCATGATGATGGAAGCAAATGTTCCTCAGATCTATTGGAGAGAAGTTGTCAGCACTGCAGTCTATACTCTCAATCGAGTACAAATCAGAAGTAATACCGATAAGACTCCTTATGAACTTTGGTTTGGCATCATTCCTACTATGAGGTATTTCAGAGTATTTGGTAGAAAATGTTACATTAAAAGAGATGAAGATCTAGGCAAGTTTGATGCTAGAAGTGATGAAGGAATATTCTTGGGTTACTCTACTCAAAGCAAAGCATACCGGTGTTATAACAAGAAACTGAGAAAGATTATAGAAAGTACAAATGTGAAGGTTGATGAAGGAATTGAAAAACCCTCTAGGTTTTATGAATATGATGAAGATGATCAGAGTGGTGCTCTGATTCAAGCAGCCCAAGCCCCTTCTCAAATTTAGATTCAAACTGATCTGGTAAATCAGGAAGAAGAGATGATTTTTAATGACCCTGATCATCAGAAGTGCAAGAAACTCCCAAAGTTCCCAGGTATGTAAGACTAAACCACTCTGAAGATCAGATCATAGGTGGTAAAAGCAAAGGTGTACAAATAAGGAGAAGGATTGGTCAAGATTCAGAGAAGTATTGTCTGATTTCAAAGATTGAACCTAAGACAGTGAATGAAGCTTGCAATGATGAAAACTGGACTAAAGCAATGGAGGAAGAACCGATGCAAATTGAGAAAAATCACACTTGGGATCTTGTTCCCAGACCTAGAAACAAGAATGTGATTGGAACCAAATGGGTCTTCTGGAATAAACTGAATGAAGTTGGTGAAGTAATCAGAAATAAAGCCAGAATGTCTGCAAGGGTTACTCTCAAATAGAAGGAGTTGATTTTGAAGAAACTTTTGCTCCAGTGGCAAGAATTGAAGCAGTCAGATTATTTCTTACCTTTGTTGCCTTCAAGGACTTCAAAGTCTATCAGATGGATGTCAAGTCTGCCTTTCTGAATGGAGACTTGGAAGAAGAAGTATACATTGAGCAACCAGATGGATTTCAATTGTTTGGTCATGGTGATATGGTCTGCAAGTTGAAGAAAGCACTGTATAGACTGAAGCAAGCCCCAAGAGCCTGGTATGAAAGATTGGATAAGCATCTTTTGAAGATTGGTTTTAACAAAGGTACTGCTGACAGTAATTTGTATTTCAAAATTGATCATGAAAACATCTTGATTGTTGAAGTATTTTTTGATGACATCATTTTTGGTGGAAGAGATAGTATGCGCAAAACTTTTGCAAATCAAATGAAAAGTGAATTTGAGATGTCCATGCTTGGGGAAATGAATTTCTCCTTGGGTTTGCAAATCATTCAAACTAAGAAAGGAATCTTCATTTCTCATACCAAATATGTGAAAGAATTATTGAAGAAATTTGGGATGGAAGACTTAAAACCAATGAATACTCCCATGGCAACTGGATGTAAATTAAGCAAAGATGATGACTCTCCTAAGGCTGATCAGAAAAAGTACAGGTCAATGATTGGTGGATTGTTGTATCTCACTCAAACTAGACCTGACATTATGAATGTTGTTGGTCTTGTTGCTAGATTTCAAGCTGATCCTAGAGAATCTCATGTCATGGCAATCAAGAGGATTTTTAGATATCTAAAAGGGACAGTTGAGTATGGATTGTGGTATCCTAGAGATCATGATTTTTCTCTTCATGCATATACAAATGCAGATTGGGCAGGAGATGTGGATGACCGAAAGAGTACCAGTGGTGGAGCATTCTTTTTGGGGAAGAGATTGGTTTCCTAGTTGAGCAAGAAACAAGAGGCAATATCTCTATCCATTGCAGAAGAAGAATATATTTCAGCAACAGGTAATTGTACTCAAGTTTTATGGATGAAGCAAATGCTAAGAGACATAAGAATGGAGTATGAGGAGCCTATCACAATCTTCTGTGATAATTCAAGTGCAATAAATATATCTAAGAATCTGGTGTTGCATTCAAAGACTAAACATATATCCATCAAGTTTCACTTTTTGAGAGAGCAAGTGAACAAGAATGAAGTCAGATTGGAGTTTGTGCCTTCGAAGGATCAAATTGCAGATATCTTTACTAAACCTCTACCTAAGGACTCTTTTGAGTATCTTAGGGAGAAGTTAGGGGTTATTGCCCCTCCGTGGATGAACTTAGGTACACTAATGTGCATTAGTCCGTTGGATATCACAGTCATATCTTGTGATCTGGATTGATGATGGAGAGCTACTACTCAGGGGGAGCAGCTGGTATGATTCTAAAGTGTTGAAGTTGCAAGTATGTGCCCTTTGCCATTGATGTCAAAGGGGGAGAGAAGACATGTGAAAAACAAATGGTTGCTGATCAAAGGGGGAGCAGTACAGGAAGAGAAGATCTGTGAATGATGGGGGGAGTTGTGACAGTAAGGATAAGCTCTTGTGTTGATGGTCAAAATAATTTTTCATATCATATGTTGCCATCAATTACAAAGGGGGAGATTGTTGTAAGTATGGGCCTAACCTGTGTTGTCATTGATATCAACATACTCCTATTGCATTGATGATAAGGAACAGAGAAGAACAGTGAAGACAGTAATCTAAAAATCCCAGCTAAGATGAAGATCAGAAGATGCAATTCAAAGGGTTTGTAGATATATGTCTTAAGATGATCCAGTAAAGATTTCAGAGGTCCGCATGATGATCTGAAGAAGTTGTGGCCGCTCAAGTAAAACTGGCTCTGGAAGGTGTTTAGAGGTGACAAAGTGTTACAGATAGGTGCGGTGAGATCCTGAAATGACTTATCCTATTTTATGGATTTGGTGTAGTGTTTAGGAAGTCCATTTGAAGTCACAACTCAATTTTTTCATGGTCTAGAGGTCCACAAGCATCTATTCCATCATGACAGTGATGACAGACTATGTTGTTGAGGTTCCGGATAAAGGAGAGAAGGATTTCAGTAAGCAGATGAAGTGTGGATGTTCTTGGTGATTCAGGCAAGCTTGTGGAGGTCTTTGGATCGTGTCCAGTTCGTGTTGGTTGTCCGCATTAGAGTTTGAGCTTGCAATTAAAGAATTACTTTCGGATGATGGTGTTCTTCCTAAGTCTGGCCAACCGGATGAGTTATACATCCTACAAATGTTCTTGTAGATGTTTGCCGACTTAGATGATTATTCCTAAGTCGATGTCTTGTATAAATAAGGAATTGCAAAGTCATTCCAAAGTGTATCTTGTTGAGATGAGAGTGTGGTAAAGTGCAGAGGAGTGAAAAGCAAAGCAAAAGTATTGGGCTTAAATGGAACTAATTCAAGCATGGTGAAGATGCTATTCTCCAGTTCAAGTAGGTGATACTTATTATTTTGTAGACAGTGTGTCTCTTGTAGGCAATGGGCCTCTTGTGAGCAGTGTGCTCAGGTAGTGAGCCCTAATTGGCATGTGCCATTTTGTTTTTTCTATTCTTCTAACAGAGAATACAATCTTGGGTTAATCACCCCATGGTTTTTCCCTTAACCGGGTTTTCCACGTCAAAATCTTGGTGTCTTATGTGTTGATGTGTTTCTGCTCTTGATTTAATGCATTATGTTTCCATGATTAATTTATTATTATGCTATTGAATCACAAAGTGGATTTAAGTGTTTAATTGGAAGAAAGTTTTGGACAACTGATTCACCCCCCCTCTCAGTTGTATGTCCTAAATCTAACAATATGTATTGTGGGTAGATTGGGCTAGAGTGAAGCCTACCCTAGGTAATTCTCCTTACCAACTGGTTTATGGAGTGGACCTAATTCTTCCTATTAACCTAAAGATCCCTACCCTATGTAGTATCTCGGCCTAGAGGACAAAATGGAAGTCCACCTATTACAATTGTTACATCTAGAAGAGAAGAGGGGTCAAGCAATTGATCATTTCTCTAAACATCAGTCCGTTGTCAAATGTTGGTTTGACAAGAGGGCCAGAGTCAAAACATTCAAAATATCTGATCTTGTCTTATCTTGGGATAAAGCCCACGAAAAGAAAGGAGACCATGGGAAATTTGATAAACTATGGACTGGTCCCTTTCAAATACCAAAAATACTTGGAGATAGTACATATAGACTAAAAACCTTAACAAGAGGGGATGTTCCATTTCCTGTCAATGGACAATTCCTAAAACACTATTTCTAAGCCTAATCCAGGAGGTCAGAAGTTTGCATATATGTATAGTTGCTTGTATAGGTGGTTTTCTTGTTTTGTGTTGTTTGCTTGTCTATTAAGTTCTTCTTTTGGTTAGGTATGATGTTGGGCGCCTTTTCACTTTAGAAATCCTCTGAATTTCTAAAATTTGGGAAGGAACCTCAAATCTTTGCATAGGTTGTATCCTTTACAGTTCTGGAAATGCTGATTTATTCTATGAAATCATATTCATCAATCAAAACAAAGGTCATCCAAGGATTGGTTGAAAATGTTAGTGTCTGCATTAAGTAAAAAATCTAAAGGTTTGCCTTTGCTACCACTATAATTCCCAGCCTAGCAACAGGTTTCAGTACTGTGCAAACAATGAACTGAAATGATATATCTTACACAAAAAAGAAAAGAAAAAATTGAAAATCAAAAGGAAAAGGGAATTTATTCTCTTAAGGTCATCTAAATAACCCTACCAGGGCTATGGATGCATGAATGGCAGTGAGGCTCTATTTAGGGGAATTATAGGTGATAACCTTGCCAAGGCTATGGACACTTGACTGGCAGCAAGGCTCTATCCATGTTTGGCTTAAAAGGTTAAATCCAACTATGTAGCTTAATGCTAATTACTGCTTTTTTTAACTTATCTAGTAGGGAGGAAATGAATCAATGCACACACTTGCATTCCTTCTCATAATATAGTTTCATTGATGAACATGATCTCTTTTGAATTAATCCAGATATCCATGAATAGTGAAGGTTGGAACTTTATGTCTAGATTTTCCTATCCTTCCTAAATTGATGTGAAATTTTGTTGTTTTCTTTGGTGGCAAGTTGTTGTGTGGTCTCACAACATGCCCCATTTTGCCTTAGAAAAACAGGGACCCAACTTTTGCTTTGCTTGTGTATTTTCTCGCTTTGGGTGGTATGGTAAAATGTCAAGTCCTGGTCCATGGTCAAAATTTAAGTTCATCAAATTTCCTAACAAAGGTTACCATTGGATAGAGAATTGAATTTTGAGCAACTTTTCCTTTTGAACTATGTTGAAATTTGATAAGATGAAGAAGTTATGCTTGGTCAAAGTTTTGGTTTTTATGCCTTTTATACTTGGTCAAAGGGTTAAGTCCAGTGTTATCGGGAAAATCTTCAAGAAGAGAGAAAAGACTTAGAATATTTTTGGAAGTTAGTGAGCAACTTTTCCTTTTGAACTATGTTGAAATTTGATAAGATGAAGAAGTTATGCTTGGTCAAAGTTTTGGTTTTTATGCCTTTTATACTTGGTCAAAGGGTTAAGTCCAGTGTTATCGGGAAAATCTTCAAGAAGAGAGAAAAGACTTAGAATATTTTTGGAAGTTAGTGAGTTCTACTTTTAGCTGATTCACTGACTGGATGAAAGAGAGAAATGTCAAAGTTTAGATTTTTAGGATTTCACCGATTGAAGAATTTTGTTAAGTAAAAGGGGTTGTCAGGAAAAACTTCATTGGGAAAATCTTGATCAAGGAAACTTCTTGTTGTAGAAGTTAGTTCGCAAGTTAGGTTTTTTTATGATTTTCTAATAAAAGAGCTAACAAAGCAAAGTTAGCAAATTTGAACTTGTGCCCATAATGTAGAACAAGGCAAAGTTCGTAAATTCAGATTTTTACCGACAACAAGGCAAGGTTCATGATTTCACAATTTTGCCAATACATGGGAAATTTCATAAGTTCACAAAGTTTGGATTTCTGAGCTTTTGCTAACAAAGAAGTGTTAAGTTTACAAAGTTCAGATTTCTTAGGTTTTGTTGACAAAAAAGTATTAAGTTCGCAAAGTTTGGATCTTTGAACTTTTGTTGACTGAAGATTTTCTAATACAAAGGGTTATTGAAGAATTGTTAAGACAAAGTAAAATTGGAAAGTCTGACATCGGAGAAACTTAGATTTCCCGAAGTCAGTTTGTAACTTAGTGATTCATCCAATTTGCCAATAACAAAGGCAAAGTTCAAGATTTTGAACTTTTACTGATGATGAACAAAGAAAAGTTTGTGATTTTATAAAAAGGCCGATGAACCGATCGAACAAGTTTTTAATTTTGAACTTTTGCCAATTAAGAGATAAGGGCAATGTTCATAGCTGCGAACTTTTGTCGATAAAGAGAGGCAAAGTTCAATATTTTAAACTTTTTCTAATATAAGGCAAAGAAGCCAAAACGGTTTAGTTCAAGATTTTGCAAAATCTCTGACATAGGGCAAAGTTCATAAAGTTGAACTTTTGTCGATAACGAAATGGAAGGAAAAGTTTGTCATTTTTAACTTTTTCTAACAATGTAAAGTTTGTAATCTTTAACATTCACCGATATAAAGGATAAAAAGACAAATGGGCAACAATTTAGAAGAACGTAAGTTTGTTGATAGAGACATAAAGTGACAGTTCAGAAAAAAAAGTAATTGTCCCGATAAGGGCCCTAAAAGACAAGTTGGTGAAAAGAGTAAAGTCTTCATGTAGGTATTCTCATATAAATATTAACATTCAGATATCCATATCCTGATATTGTAAAGATTGTTTAAAAGGGCAAATTCATCCTAACATGTTAAATATCAGGATATTTGGAGCAATTTGCAGGAAATTAAAAGAAATTAAAGGAGAACTATAAGTGATTCCATGGCAGTTTACAAGGCATTCACCTCAGTTGTTGCATAACAATTGGTAAGGTCTTGGTAAGCTACAGGTATGAATAAAACCAAGCCTTTCTTGATATTTTCATAGGCACATTATGATTTTACATAGTTGAAGGTTGAATTTCAAAGATTAAGCTAAGTCCTCACTATTTTGTATGATGTTTTAATCCGCATAGGGGGATTTAAGGATAGTATGCTAAATCATGGATATTTGCTTGTTGCAAGATGATAGAACTAAATGAATTAAATACTTAAAGCTTGGAGAAGATGTTTTCACCTGCTACAAGATAAAGGCTAGATTCTAGAGAGGAAGGCTAAATTGGATGAAATCGTAGCAAAACAAAGGATGCTAATTCAAAGATACCAATGAATATGTTGTTTTCCAGCTAGAAGGATGTTGAGTCAAAGATACCAGTGAATATGTTGTTTGCCAATTGGAAGGATGTTGAATCAAAGATGCTGGGAATATTCTTTTGCCAACTATATTCCATAGAATGAATGCCAACTGGCAATCACGTGTCACAAATCATGACCGTTGATTATTATGAGTGATTCTTAATCATTAGATCAATTGTAACTATTTTCTGGACTTTGTTCTATAAAGGGGTTGTGACTATTCTATTGTAAGTGAGATTGAATTGTTGAAGCTAAGGGAGACTGAATTGTTAAAATTATGCGCACTCAGTTTGTGATTTTATGCAACTTTGTGAATTCTCTCTCAAGGTTCTTTATCAAGATTGATGTAAATGTATATGTTCTTTGTATACTTAATGAAAGTGAAGATGTAGATTACTATTGTAAATCTTGTGTAGTCTTCTAGTTGATTTATGGATATGCGATTATGAATTGTTGTGTCCTCTGGGAGTGCATTCAAGTAATTGTATATTGTTATCAATTATCCTTTAAAGATTTGTGTTGATCATATGTAGTTGTGGAACATCCTGGTGAAGTATGGTTTAGTTTACTTCTTTTCATTACAGTATCAAAATATGTATGTGAATCATTGGTCAAAATTCAACAAATTTTAGGATTTTAATTTCTAAACCTTTCAATTTTAGTTTCAATTTCATGGATAATCACAAATAATTGCAAATATGATGAATTATAAGCAAATATAATAAATATATGCTAAATAATGACTTATCCTAAGTATATACAATAAAGAAGTGTGAATATTGATGCATTTCATGCAAATTGTCATAAATATCAGTGAATTGCATGTTTTAAACACATTCTTTAATCAAATTTGAGGTGCAGAAGCAAAGATTAGTTCAGATATAGATAATATTAGAAGAACTAATCAAAAATTGGAAATATCTTTATAATTAGTCCAAATCAGGGACAAATTTAAGTGAATTACTCAAAGTTAGGATCAAATTTACATCCATTTGTGTAAATCCTAACTGAATATAGCAAGATTTAACATAAATGTTGAAGACATGCAAAAATAGGTATTATGGACAGGAAACTAGTGAATATTGACTGAATTTGTAGAAATCATGAATCAAAGCACGTAAGGCCCCAAACATGGAAAACAGCATGACACATCAAACATTGAGTGATGATTAGATGGTCAAGACCTGACTCACAAAGACTTGGGATTATGAATTCTTTCAGAATTCATCATATCTTTCAAGATAAATAAAGGTTTGTTGTGAACTTTTTTTTTGTGACTGACAACTGCATCAATAGGACACTTTTCTAGATTCTGGTTCTTCCAAAAGATTTTCTAAAACAAAGGCAATACCTCTTGAATTTTGGAAGCCTAGGCCTGATCTTCCCAAAGGATATGCAATTAATGGTTAGCAACTTCTAATGGGAAGATACTCTCAAGATGTGACAATTGAAATTCAAGGTAAGAAATTTGTCACAGACTTCATTGAATATAATGCACTTGAAGGTGATGTTTTGCTAGGATACTTGTTCCTTACAAAATATGAACCCTTCATTTTAAGAACTTGTGAAGTCTCCTTGAGGCATGAAGATGGACAGATCAAGATTCCTATGCTCAAAAACTTGTTAATTTTAAGTTTGACAAAAAAGAAGGCAATAAAATTCAACCAAGAAAAGACAAAGCAAGTCTCCATATTCAGAAACCACCATTATTGATGGAATCAGTCAAAGCCAAGTTTGAAGTAGATTGTTGCAGTGTAAATCCTCTACAATTTTGATCTAAGGATCATGAAGAATGTGAGATCAAGATAAAACCAGAATGTCAGAATGTGATACCCTTTGAACAAGCATATCTAATGAGTCTTTCTGAGGTCTGTGAAATGGATGAACATCTTATTGATTCAATTTTCTAGGACAGTTAGTTGCATAGTGAGGTCCTTTACAAATAAAACACCTAACAGGTCCTTTTCTTGAAAGTTTATTCTTTTTAAACACATATTTTGGGGCTTGTCTTCTTACAACACAACAACAAACTTATTAATGAAAAGGAAGATTAAAAAATAAATGATAATCGATAAGGATTATCACTTATGATCTCTACAAACTTTTTGGTTACATAAATTGCATTAGGTGCACAGCAAGAGCATACTCTTGTGATATCCTAAATTCTCTCCCTCTCAAACTCTGAATCAATTTTTGAATGCCAAATGAGTGAGTTTTATGGCCTTTTATAGCATGAAGGTAGAACTAAAATCTCATTAGCTACAAAATATTATTGAAATCTGACCATAGGAAAATGACACCTAGCAAGGCACTATTGAAGTCAATAGTTGTTAAGCAGTCTAGTCTAGAACATTGACAATAGTGAAGACAAATGAATCACCGTTTATTAGAACCATAGGGACAACAACCTACTTTACACTTGAAAGTAGATATAGGGATCTTGATTTTTTCTACAAGGTTGCATCCTATTGCCAGTTCTTAATGTGGCTTGCGTCATGACACCAACAAGCCCAAGTGCTACCCAAAAGGTGTATTGGTTGGAATAAGTTCTATCGATAATGGTTTGAAAACATCTTTCCAATCTTGGGATCTGAGATTGAAAGTGTAAGTGATATAGAGAAGCTCATCAGGATATGCATAATTAAGTTTTTTTCTTCTCGCAAGTAATGTTGGCCTGAGGGTTGGTTCGAAATCTTGTATAATGGCTTTTGGAAACCAATAAAAATCTATAGGACAAAATTCAACACGAGGTAAACCATAAGGCCATGGAGTGGTCAAAAGATTAATCATGCCTTCTGATAATTCTGAGATTTCCATGAATATGATCTAGAAATTCTTTCATATCTCTGGTGAGCATCGGAGAGAATGTGTTGGCATGATCTTCTACTTCTATCTACAAAAAAGTAATGCTATTGATAAACCCAAACTTAATATTTTTCAACAAACACAATTTTAAAGTATTGGGCCAATCTAGTGCAAACAGAGATTTGATACAATCATCAAAACTAAATCTATGACGTATTATATAGCTGATCTTGACTTGTGCTAAACTAAAATGACTAAAAAATTTGGTTTCTTAATCTAGTTCATAAACTCCTTCTTCATAAAGTATGTTGATAAGTAATCTGAGATCATCCAGCCATTTGTTGAGGAAATAAATAGAAACATTTGGGTCAAGAATATCTGGAGTCAGCTGAGGGACAATGATGGTGTCATAATTTTCAAGATTTATTAATTCTTGATAATCTGGGAAATCATCAATTAATTCTATCATCATTGAAGTTGGTTATGCCATTGAAGTCATTTCTCTTGTCAGAGAATTTACTAATGGATTATTATCACTTTTAATCCATTCTATATCTTGAAATTTGTTATCCTCAAATTTAGGTTGCTCAATTCATGCGATAACCCCTATGAAACTTGTCTGTTTCGTAGCCCACGTCCTCTAAGCACGTGAAATGAGGCATTCCTAGGTCATCTTTAGCGTGACTTGGTCACTCGAAGAATTCTTTTGATTTTTGACCAAGGTTCATTTTGAGTATTTTGATGTTTTTAGTTTTTCCAGTGTTAGACATTTTTGTCTTCTGAGTTGTCAATGTGAAAACAAAATTGACATTTACAAGTTATGTGTCGATATCAAAACAAAATGTACATTTACACATGAAGTGCAATTATGGGAAAAATATCCACAATTACACTCATAAGGCCACACGCTCACGCATTAATGGCTCTTTGAGTTATAAGATTTTTGAAATCTTTTTGAATTTATATTATTTTTCTTCCTTCTTTTTCTTGCTTTCTTATTTGTAAATGTTTGGTTTTCTCTCCCTCACCGAAGCCCTAGCTCTCAGAATCGCACCCAAGTGCTTGCATTTGAATCTTGACAGTTTTTTGATTTTGGGTATGTAGGTCTTTCTAAGAGACTTCCTACTCTTCGTTTTTCCTTTTGAAGAGAGATTTTGTTTGTTTTTAAAATCATAAGTTTTAATATTACGTCTTTGTGTATCAGTTTTCAATCTAGGGTTTTCGTGATTTATGATGTTGTCTGGGGAAAAGCATATGGTTTATTGTTTTAATGTCTTTCTTTGGGAGCATTTTAAGCTTCCTGTTACCTAGGATTTTTATTTCTGTATTTATCATGATGTTTTTTATTATTGTTATGACCTGTGTATTAACCAGTATATGGATGGCATGCGGGATTTATTTTCCACACGACATCCATTATTTGGGATGTTGTGCAGAAATCAAATCCCGCACACCATCCTCCTTCACGTCACATTCTATATTATCAGTTGAACCTTAAGTGATCTTCCAAAAACATAGATGTTGTGTCATGGAGGTTTCAAACTCCACATGACACAAGTCTATTGTTTCATGTGGAGTTTGAATCCCACATGACATGGTTGTCATACAAGCCAAGACTTCAAACTTTCAAAACATGAATTATGTCAAGTAGGTTTTAAACTTCACTTGACACAAGTCTATTGTGTCATGTGGAGCTTAAAACCCACCTAAAACAATATGAACATCAACCAAAACCCAAGCAACATGCACATCAGGGTTTAAACTCTGATGTACACTTTGATCTACCTTCCCAAAATATGCACATCAGATTTTAAAACCCGATGTGCACATTGATGTTTTCTAAGTCTCAAAGTATGTCAATCAGGTTTTAAACCTTGATTGACATTTTTCTTCATGCATTGTAATATGTAGGTCAGATTTTAAACTCCAACCTGCATCTGAAATTTCCAAATTTTTCTAACACTAAAAAATACAAAATGGTACTTGAAAGAAAGATTTTTCCTGATTCAACAAATGAATATCTCTGATCATGAAGATGATATATTTTCCCTAGATTGTACAAAGGGTGTGTTGAATGAGATTTTTCTAACTCTATAATTTCTTCAACATTCATATTTTTACAGTTCATTTGTCAATGTCAGAATCCCCTCCAATGAAGAAGATGAAGTATAAATTTCAAGGAGTGGTCTTGACTACTCAAGTGGAATCAAATGTAGATAAAATCAAGGACACAGAGATCAGGTATGTTGATATGTCTGAGTTCTTGGGGAGATTGAATAAGTAACCATTGCCTCAAAATATGCAATGTGTTCTCAATAGTGACATACATCTGGTTTCCACTTTCCTGGTGTCAACTCAGAATCTAGATTTTGTTTTAGCTATGGTGGGAAGGTTTGATAAGGATACTAAGAGCATATTAGATGCTAATGGGAATGTAATAATTCAACTTGATGCAAATTACTTTGATTCTGTATTCAAATGTCCTGATATTGAAAACTACTCTAATCTTTCTGTTGGAGAATGACAAAAGTATTATAGTGATCACACTAAGAAATGCAAGAGGGTTATCAATACCAGATGGATTAAGAATCCTCATCCTTCGATATCAAGATGGCCCAAGAATATCTTCATAAGTGAGTTAATTAAGGAGGTTGGTGACCTCATTACTCTTCTCAATAGGGTAAAGGGGCTCTCTGTATCAAATGTTTTCCAATATTAGATGTTTCAATACATTTGGGTTATCAGGAAGGGTGAACAAAAGATATGGTGGGGTCAACAAATCATTGACTCCATATGTGAACAGCTAGGCTTCGTGTCTACCACACTAAAATTTTATATGACTTCTTATTTGGTATATGTTGTTGCTTCTATGAAGCATTTTCTAGGGTTAACAAGTGTAAGTGACTGAAGATTAATCCATGTGTATGAGTACTATCCATAGCTTACCCTGACTGAAAGCATAAAGCATTTCCGAAGAGTAAATGATGCTTTCTTCTATCATTACATTTGCCTCTTGGATAGAGAGTTGGAGAAAAAGAGAGTGTCTAATCAAGCCTGGGAGCAGGTAACGAAGTATAGCTACATCTTCATTCAATTTCCAACTTTCACATATCTCAAGGTAGGTTTTTTTAGTAGGCAATCATACATATTACCTAGATATCTAGGGGATAAGATGATTTTAATGGAGTTCTATAGACAAATGGTGGATGTTCATGTAAAACAAGTCGGTTCACACCAAGAGGGATTTAAATTCCAATTCCAAATTGGGAGATATGGCATCTCTACAACTCTGAAAGCTAAAGATATGGAGACTGAGTTGCAGTGGATAACATTAAAGAGATACAAAAAGAGAAAAGATTTTGATTATCATGGCATGAAGAATAAACTGAAAGGAAATTATACTCATGTCCACATGATTGAAGATATCTGGGATGATTGTAGAACTGATTAAGATATCAAGAAAATGGATTACAGTAGGCTTTCTCTAGATCAGATAAGGAATTTTCAACTGGTTGATGTGCCTAAGGATATGCAAGAGGAAGGGGATATAGTAGAGGCTACATACATAGGTAATAGAATTGTTGACACTCCTCTACCTGATATCCAATGGTCTCAAAAAGAGATGACTTCCATGAGACAGAGATTTCAACAGACTCTTGCAAATACTAATGTGTGGTTAGCAAAGAAAGGTATAAATTTGAAGTCTTTCCTAATGGGATCTGAGGAAGAATGAATGAAGGACCTCTAGGGAAGAAGGATGAATTGAGGACAAAGAACAAGGAAGACACTACTCCTAGCAAGGAAAGGTTGAATTATGTTTTCAAAATAGGGAATAAGAGGAAAAGAAAGGAAAAGGAAGGTACTTCTGTACAAGGTGCTGAGCAAGAGTGGGCAGCGGAAAAGGAGTCCCAAGGGCTCATTGATAATCTACAAATTGAGTCTGCTCATGTGACACCACCTCCTTCTCCTCCTATGACTTCAAGTGCACAAACCCTTGTAGCTCAAGTGAGGTTAGGTGCACAACAATCACCAGGTATTCCAAATAATCATGAATCCCCTTCATCCAATCTGTCTATCCATTCTATTTATTCTTCTCCTACATCTCCCGATAACCAGTCAATTTTTGACACACCATTGGATAATGTTAACAATGATTTTGTTCCTTTGTCTTCTATGCCCAATCTCTCTGATGTTCCCATGTCTATAATTGATTCTATATCTCAATTAGATTTTGAGAAATTTCTAGGATCTTCTTCTTCATAAGTGAATGTAGGTGTCAATCCTTCTATAGTACAAACTCAAACACCCCCACTTGTTTCAGTGTCCACAAAAGATCCACCTGTTCCACCAAAATCACAAGATTCTATAGTTCCACTTGTTTCCACTCAAACCACCACTGCAGAAGTCAAAAGTGAAAAATTTGTCCTTCCACCATGGCTTGTGCCACATCAGCCCTAAAGAAAGAAGCAAGCAATTTCACCTAATGATTCTGATTTTGGTCAATTGGTTCCCACCAAGTCAAAAACAGCCAAAAAGGATAAAACTTTGTCAAGAGTATTTGTTGATGAAACAAGACATAGGTTTGCAGAGATTGCTAATCCCACAGCTGACAATATTGATTTTGAAGATCCTGCTTATGTTATCACTAGAGTTGATCTGGGTAAGCAAACTCATGAAAGTGCAAAGGAAGACTTTATGGTACAATTGAATGCTTTTATGGATAGATATGACAAGGATAAAACTATAAAGGACCAACTCAAAATATAGGTTGATCAGTTGAAGTTAGTACTTCTCAAGATCACTCAATCATCTGAACATGTTGAACCTATTGGCACCAGTACAAGCAATGAAGCCTTCTTGAAAGTAGAAAGGATTGGTGCAAAAGGTCAAGCAGTGGATGCCATGCTGGATAGAGTACTTGCCCAGGGTTCACTACTTATAAAGTCATCCATTGAGCTTTATAATAACTTGGGCAAGGTTGGAAAGTAAATTGATAACACATTGGAATTTCTCTCACAAGACATGCAGTTGATTAAGCAAGATCTGGAATTTTGGAATAAGTTGAGAGATTTCAAATTTGAGTTATTGATTGAACACAGGGTCATCCCTGATAGGAGAACATATGTAGAGTATCGAGAAGCTATGAAACACAAGAAGAATATAATTGAAGACTTGATACTTGATTTGAAGGACCATGAAAGAGGAGAAAACAACACTCAAGACAATTCTAATGAGCTAGAAGATCTACCATGTCACATGCTTGGTGACGATCAACAGACACTCCCAGAAGATACAGTCATTTAGGAATTCACCAACTTGATTCAGACGGAAGTTGAAACTGAAGCCTTCTCATTGGCTTTTCTTGACAGGTTGATGAAGATCTAGATTGTTCTGAATAGACTACAAAAGCTACTAAATAAGCACAAAGATGTACCTGATACTCTTACCGATTCTATCACTCGGGTGCTTATTATCTCCAAGCATATACTAGGGCCAGACAATAATGAAGTGTAGGCCATTGTGAAAAGATATGAAGAGTTCTTGGAGAGGGATGAAGCTAATGAAGAAGTGTCCAAGGACACAGATATTTTTCATGTTTTAGTTTTTAAGCCTTGTAAATTTTGATTGGCAAAGCCATGTCATTTTGAAAAATTAAATTACATGGACTTGTGAGACAGAGTCATAAGACAATTAGGACTCATTTTTTGAATAAGTCAAAGTAGTTATAGTTTTCCTATTTTTTCTCTCGACCTCTCACTATAAATAAAGAAGGTCTCTTTTGTAAATGAGGCCTTTTAATCTTTGAAGCGAAGCTCTGCTAATTTTGTGAAGCATATTTTAAACTTTGTGTTGAAAGTGCAAATCAAGAACTTATCAATAAAAGAAGCGAATTTCTCTCCAACCTTTGTTTTGGGAATACATTTGTTGTATGAATGAGTGTTCTTACGTCTCTCTATTCATATTATCTTGAAGTTTATTTGTGGGTAATCTAGTATTTCATTGTTGAGAGGAAATCAAATTTAATACTGGTAAACTTTGTGTTATCATATTATCTTTGGAGATATATGTTTTGTATATGAGTGTGGTTGAGAGATTGCAGACTTTGTGCCACAAGTATCATATATATTCTTGTGAGTTTGTGGTGTTGCAGGTTAATAGTCTTTGAGATATAATTTGTTGCACGGATTATTTAAGTGAAATCATCATGGAAAGTGGTAGAAGAATTTGTGCTCCTGTGAATTTTCTAGTTACTCTTTTGTGCTAGTATCTTTCCTGTTATTCTTTCATCTAATGGAATTGGATATTGGTTATTGTTCCTAAAATTGGTATTATTTAGTTCCTTAGTCACTATAATCATCAAGGTCTTTATTGTAATATGTTTCTCTTATTTTGAAGAAAAAGAATATGTTAATGGAAACGCCCTCATGGATAATTATAGTGTAAATAAGCATAGTTTTCTCATTAGTTGATTTAGATAGCAATAAGAAGGGAGCCTCCCCTTTCTGAGCAGAGAGATTTAATCTCATCATACTTTGGTTGATATAACCATTTTGTCCTCAGTTAGTTGAGAACAAAATATTCACCCAACAGTTTTTTGGTGACTCTACTCGGGATCAAGCACACAACCAAGAGCCTCACACCTTTGGTTGAAGTATATTGGCCCCATTGCTTGTAATAGATTTTTGTATTGTTTACCTTTCATTTGTTGAATTACATTCTGGCAGAACTAAGGTATACACGAAGCAAAAGAGCACAAGGATTCATAGATCCTATTTTTGAGTTGATGAAACAACATAATTTCAATGTTCTGCCTACGAGATCTCTTCTTCAGCATACACAGAGTTTTCCACCTACTAACATGAGATCTCCTATACCAAGTGAAGCTTCCAGCATTCATAGAACTCCACCTATTGTACAAGTTCAAAGGTTTGTCATTCCTCCTTTCAACCAAGGAAGAATGGCTTCTCCAGGTCAAGCTTCTCAAGGTCTGTGGGATAATGCTTTCGAGCCCTTGAATCTCGCTCCACCCCTACATGAACTACCTCATGGATCAAGGAAGAATTTTCCTAAGTTCTACGATGATGGAAAAGTTCATTTTGATGAACACATTGTAGCTTTTTATATTTCTTGTGGTGTTCTGGGAGTGGAACATGAAGATGTGTCTATAAGACTATTTGTTGAAACACTTTAGGGTGTGGCTGCAGATTGGTTTTATCATCTTCCATCACAAGCCATCACTGGATAGAATATTCTCCAAAGAAAGTTTGAGGCTAGGTTCAAGCCTGCTGAGGATGCACATGTACTATTAGCTCAACTTACACAAATGAAGAAAGAGTTGTAAGAATCCATTTGTGAGTTCATTGCAAAGTTCAACAAGATGAAAAATCAGATTCTGGCTATTGCTTACCTGATAACTAAAAATTAGAAGTGTTTTTCATTAACACTCAAATGCTAGAAGTAAGTTTTCTTCTGCGATAGGTAAATCTAGCTGATCTAGCAGTAGCTAAAAACTTGGCTACTAAGATTGAGGATTATCTAATCCTTGCTAGAAAGATAAGAAAAGACAAACAGAGCTAGAGGGCAGCCCTCTACAAAGATGCCTTCTACTAGCACCACGGATCCTATGGTGCAGAAGTTGGCTAATGACTGTTAGCTCTTAAAAAGCAAATGTCTTAGAATATGTCCATGCCCTCCTACAAGGACATACCAAGGAGAATGTTTCCCAATGCTCCCAATTATCAAGGCAATGCTACAAGAAATCAAGGTCAAAATAGGCTTCCTCCACCACAAGGAAGGCTTTCTTTGGAAGCATCGCCAGTAAATGCAGTAGTGGGTTACTATGAAATAGAGCAAGACAACCTTCCTCAATCAAATTTTGATTAGGAAGATGGTGTTAATCTCTTCACAGAGGGTGAAGAAGAGTTGGTTGGTGACTCTAATATTGGTTACTTGAATTTTGAAGATGAGATGGAACAAGAAGAAGCTGTGTATGGTGAATCTTCTGTTGTTCTCACATGGTCACAAAATCAAGCTAACCATCAACATGTGGCTAATAAAGGAAGTCAAGGGAAGATCCTTGTCCTGTAATTACCATTGCTAAGAGGGGCACTCCTTTACCTTTCCAACTAAGATATGTGGCTGGTGACAAACAAGTAAGTGCATCAGATTCTTCTACTTCATCTTCAGTACCTAAGACTATTAGCCCTTATGTAAAACCTCAAAATGAGAATATTTTGTCTTCTGTAGCTAGTCCATATCAACTTTTTGATATTATAGATCATGCTAAAAAGACCGAGATTCAAATGTCTGAGGTAGAATACCGACAAGCTAATCTTGACCAGTTTGAAAGATTAGCTATGTTTGTTAAAAATAAAGTTGCCCCTATTGGGAAAGATTCTTCCAAAACCACTCATGTCATCCCTAAAATGAGACCTACTCAAAGCAATCTAGTTGCATATCCTTCTACTGCCACAGGAAAAATTGAACCATTTTATATTTCCTTGCTAGTAAATGGTCATAATCTCAGTAACTATGTTATAGATTCTAAAGCCTCTGATAATGTTATGCCTGCCAAGGTAGAAA
The DNA here is from genome assembly GCA_027924645.1 of Cunninghamia lanceolata. Classification (NCBI taxonomy): domain Eukaryota; kingdom Viridiplantae; phylum Streptophyta; class Pinopsida; order Cupressales; family Cupressaceae; genus Cunninghamia; species Cunninghamia lanceolata. The sequence continues at coordinate 7,553,297 of BSBN01000594.1, forward strand.
ATGCCTTAGGTTTAAATTTGACTAAGACTTTTGGTTGTTGTTTCTCCGTGGAGACGAAACAAGTTCCTCTCATAGGGCAGATCAAGGATGCATAGTTTGAATTCATTGCTTTCCCATAAAAGAGAATAAAGATGACAGTTTTGGTGGCTGATGTTCCAGCTTCATACGGAATATTACTGGGACAAAACTTTTTAAGGACGTTGGTGGAGAAATCAACATGGATTGGTCTGAGGCAAGGATACCTATCAAGGGTGCTATGCAAAAGCTTCTTCCTGAAAGAGAAGCTAGAAGTATACTATAACCAAGTCTAAAGATCCAAAGGCACAGATTCTTTTCAAATCTTCAGGTATGGGTAATTATTTTCTAACTAGTGATGAGGTTTCCAAGATGTTAGATGATGACTCAAATGAAAGCCTGATGATAGAGGATTCTTCTTCTTCAAGTGAAGAGTCCCCTAATCTTGAGAATATCAAATTGAAAAGTTCAAATGATGTTTGGACTTTGGAATTTGATGGTAGTTGTTCTTCAATGAGATCTGGGGTTGGAATAGTACTCATATCTCCAAAAGGAGATATCTTTATTTTCTCCTACAAGCTACAATTTGATAATACCAATGACACTGCCGAGTATGAATCTCTATTGTTGGGAATAGAAGTTGCTCACATAAAAGGAATCAAGAATCGACTCCATACGTAGGGAGATACAGAACTAGTTGTTTATTAGGTAAGAAATCTTTACCAGACTAAAAATAAGAGGTTAAGAAATTACCACAATCACGTTTGGGATTGCATTGAAGATTTTGATGTGCTTAATATTTCTGTTGTTCTAGGAGATTTCAATGATAGAGAAAATTCATTGGCTGTATAGGCTACTCTTATGGTTCCTCACAAGGATTTTAAGGGTAATAAATATACCATTGAGTTGGTCTTTAGACCAAGTGTTCCTGATAATTCTGACCATTGACAAGTCTTCAATGGCGATCATCAAATCATTACATTTTTGGAGAAAGCAGAGAATTTTAGTGAACTCTATTTTGAAGGAAGTGATTCTCCTCCCCGAGAATCTATGTCAAATATTGATCAGGAAATAGGTGAGGAGATATTGCAGTTGAAAGAAAACAAGATTCCCAAAGGTTTGGTTTCCCTTGAGAAACTTTTTGATAAACACGACCATTACGTCAAACAACAACAATCTGGAACAGGTTCATCTACTGAGTTTGAGCAAGTGAATCTAGGCACAGAAAGTGATCCTAAAATGGTTAACATTGGGAAATGTTGCACAGTGGATGAAAAGTTCAAGTTTGTGATGCTCTTGCATCATTACATTGATGTGTTGGCCTACTCCTATGATGACTTGAAGTCATTTTGGCCGAAGGAAGTTCAACATGAGATTCCACTCAAGATGGGATCTTTGCCTCACAAAAAGAAACAGAGGCAATATAATCCAAAAATTTAGGTACCATTCTAGATGAGATTCAGAAGATGCTTAATGCCTGAATAATTTTTCCTATTCACCATTCAACGTGGATAGCCTATATTGTTCTAGTAAGGAAAAAGAATGGAGAGATTCGCATTTGTGTGGATTTCTGCAATTTGAACCAATCGTCATTGAAGGATAATTACCCCTTGCCGGTACTGGATCAAGTTTTACAAATGATGATGGGTTCAGAGCCGCTGTCCATGCTTGATGGTTTCTCAAGATATAATCAGGTGGACGTTAGCAAACAAGACCAACATAAGACTACTTTCACCACTCCTTGGGGCACGTTTGCATATCACAAAATGCCTTTTGGATTGACTAATGTTGGCGCTACTTTCTAGAGAGCAATGGATCTTGCCTTCCATGATGAGATGGGTAAGTTCATTATTTTTTATCTTGATAACTTAGCCATTTTTTCTAAAAAATGTCAAGATCATGCTTATCATCTAAGACAAGTTCTAGAAAGATGTCGATAACATGGTATTTCCTTGAATCCCAAAAAGTCCATTTTTAGGGTGACGGAAGGTAAGCTTCTTGGGCATATTGTGTTCAAGGAAGGTACTAAAAGTGACTCAGAGTGAGTCAAATCTATTCAAAGTCTTACTTTTCCTTCAAGTAAGATGGTTGTGCACTCCTTCTTTGGTAAGGTAATTTTTTTGCAGAGGTTTGTCCTCAAATTCATAGAGAAAACTCATCATATTGTAAGTATGATGAAAGGAAAGTCCTCTTTGGATGTTGGAGTGCTGAAGGTAAAGAAGCTTTTGAGGACATCAAGAAAGTCATTGCTCATGCTCCAGTTTTAGTTTGTCCAGACTACACAAAGTATTTCATCATGTATAGTTATGCTTCTGAGCATACACTGTCAGCAATTCTAGTGCAATAGAACAAGGAAGGCATTGAATCTTTGATTGTGTTTATGAGTTGTCCCTTAAAAACTCATGAGCTCAAGTATTCTACCATGGAGAAACATGCATAAGATGTTGTCAAGGCAGTTAATCATTTCAGGTACTACATCTTGAATTCCCACACTACTGCCCTAGTACCACATTCAGCAGTTAAGTCTATCTTAACTCAGCAAGAGTTTGGGAGTAAGAGAGGCAACTAGATTGCTAAGATCTAGGAATATGATCTAGATATCAATTTTACCAAACTAGTTCATAGGAAAGGTTTGTGTCATCTCATCGCTAATAATGTGCCAAAAGAAATAGGTGATGAAGAAGCAGAGAATGAGGTAGTTCCTACTATTTTGTTTGTTAGCACAACAGACAAATGGTACACTAACATTGCACACTTCGTCACTTATGGTGAATGTCCTAAACACCTGTCCTACAAAGAGAAGAGGACTATCAAACTTAAGGCTACAAATTTTGTTCTTTGGGACAACGGTTTGTATAAGAGGAGTCATGATGGAATTTTTATATGTTGTATTGATAAGGCACAACAAAGTAAACTATTGGAGTCATTTCATAGTTTGGCATGTGGGGGACATTTCTCAGCACTGGTGATGGCTCAAAAGATTTTGTGATCTAGATATTATTGGCCCACACTTGTCTAAGACGCATACAACTGGGTGTGTAAGTGTGAACTGTGTCAACAGTTTGTGGGGAAACCCAAATTGGCAGCATTACCTCTCAAGCCATTAATAATTGAATAACCTTTCCAACAGTGGGACATCAACTTCACTGGTGTAGTAAACACACAGTCAAGTGTAGGGTACAGCTATTTCTCACAGCAACTAACTACTTCACCAAGTGGGTGGAGGCTATTCCAGTGAAACATGCTACTTCTAAAGTAGTTTGTAAGTTTCTCAAAGAAAATATAATATCAAGGTTTGGTGTTCCAAACAAGATAGTAGCAGATAATGCTACTTGTTTTTCTTCCTAAGAAATAACTAGTTTCTGCTTTGAGTATGGGATCATTCTTGCTCACTCTTCTGATTATTACCCTCAAGGGAATGGTCAAGCTGAGTCTAGCAATAAGAAATTGGTTACTATCATCAGGAAGCCAGTTGATGAGAATCATAGGACCTAGCACAAGGCATAGTTCGATGCATTGTGGGTAGATTGCATTACACCCAAAAGAGCAATCGGCATGTCACCATTTCAGCTGTTGTATGGATTGAATGTCGAGATACCAATTACACTGGAGTTGCTAGCTTTGAAGTTGGCTAAGGCCATTAAGGATGGGACTTTTGATAGCTCTATCGACAAACATGTAATGTTCCTTTCTAAACTTGAAGAACAATTCGTAAACATGGCAGATTGCATTACAGAGCACCAAAGTCAAGTAAAGAAATTATTTGACAAAAAGGCAAAATCTCAGAATATCCAAGTTGGTGATCAGGTCCTGTTGTGGGACAAAAGAAGAGAACCTAAAGGAATTCATGGGAAGTTTGATTCCCTTTGGAGAGGTCCCTTTGTCATTCATCAGCTTTGTGATGAAAATAGTTTCCTTCTAGAGTATCAAGATGAGACACCTTTTCTGCTGCCTCACAGTGGACAACATCTGAAGCTTTTCTCAAAATGAAGCGACAGATAAGTTTGTAAATATTTCTATAGTTTTGAGTCTTTTTCTTTTTTGTCCTTTTTGTTTCTTTTTGTTGTGTCACCTAACTCTATAACCCAATGGATGGATGAAGGCACTTAGAGACTGGAATTCTTCTCCCTTCAATCGTTTCAAAGGATGATCGAAGGGAACTCCCCAATTAGAGCTAGTTGTTATCCCCAAATTTAGCTTGCTCAATTCATGGGATAACCCCTACGAAACTTGTCTGTTTCATAGTCCACGTCCTCTAAGCATGCAAAACAAGGCATTCCTAGGTCATCTCTAGCATGACTTGGTCACTCAAAGAATCCTTTCAATTTTCAACCAAGGTTTGTTTTGAGTATTTTGATGTTTTCAATTTTTCCAGTGTTAGACATTTTTGTCTTCTGAGTTGTCAATGTAAAAACAAAATTGACATTTACAAGTTATGTGTTGATGTCAAAAAAAATTTATATTTACACATGAAGTGCAATTGTAGGAAAAATCTCCGCAATTACACTCCTAAGGCCACACGCTCGCGCATTAATGGCTCTTTGAGTTATAAGATTTTTGAAATATTTTTGAGTTTATATTGTTCTTCTTCCTTCTTTTTCTTGTTTTCTTATTTGTAAATATCTAGTTTTCTCTCCCTCACCGAAGCCCTAGCTCTCGAAATCACGCCCAAGTACTTGCATTTGAATCTCGATGGTTTTTGATTTCAGGTATGTATGTCTTTCTGTGACACTTCCTACTCTTCATTTTTCCTTTTGAAGAGAGATTTTTGTTCATTTTTAGAATCATAAGTTTTAATATTAAGTCTCTGAGTATCAATTTTCAATCTAGGGTTTTCATGATTTATGATGTTGTCTAGGGAAAAACTTATGGTTTATTGTTTTAAATGTCTTTCTTTTGGAGTGTTTTAAGCTTCCTGTTACCTAGGGTTTTTCTTTCTATATTTTTTTTGATGTTTTCAATTATTGTTATGACTTGTGTATTAACCAGTATATGGATGGCGTGCGGAATTTGTTTTTCGCATGACATCCATTGTTTGGGCTGTTGTACGGAAATCAAATCCCACACACAATCCTCCTTCATGTCAAGTTCTATATTATCAGTCAAACCTTAAGTGATCTTCCAAAAACATAGATGTTGTGTCATGTGGGTTTTAAACTCCACATAACACAAGTCTATCGTGTCATGTGGAGTTTCAATCCCACTTGACACAGTTGTCATCCAAGCCAAGACTTCAAACTTTTGAAACATGAATTATGTCAGGTGGGTTTTAAACTCTGCTTGACACATGTCTATTGTGTCACATAGAGTTTAAAACATGCCTGACACAATATGAACATCAATCAAAACCCAAGCAATATGCACATCAGGGTTTAAACTCTGATGTGCACTTTGATCTACCTTCCCAAAATATGCACATCAGAGTTTAAAACCTGATGTGCACATTGATGTTTTCTAAGTCTCAAAGCATGTCAATCAGGTTTTAAACCCTAATTAACATTTGTCTTCATGCATTGTAACATGCAGGTCAAAGTTTAAACTCTGACCTACATCTAGAATTTCCAAATTTTTCCAACACTGAAAAATGCAAAATGGTACTTGAAAGAAAGATTTTTCCTAATTCAACAAATGAATATCTCTAATCATGAAGATAATATATTTTCCCAGGATTGTATAAAGGGTGTGTTGAATGAGATTTTTCTTTGGAATTTCTTCAACATTCATATTTGTACAGTTCGTTTGTCAATGTTAGAATCCCCTCCAAAGAAGAAGATGAAGTATAAATTTCAAGGAGTGGTCCCGGCTACTCAAGTGGAATCAAATGTAGATGAAATCAAGGACACAGAGATCAGGCATGTTGATATGTCTAAGTTCTTGGGGAGACTGAATCAGCAACCATTGCCTCAAAATATGCAATGTGTTCTCAATAGTGACATACATCTGGTTTCCACTTTCCCGGTGTCATCCTAGATTTTGTTTTGGCTATGGCGGGAAGATTTGATAAGGATACTAAGAGCATATCAGATTGGAGAAGGACAAAAGTATTATGATGATCACACTAAGAAATACAAGAGGGTTATCAATAGTAGATGGCTTAAGAATCCACATCCTACCATATCAAGATGGCCCAAGAATATCTTCAGAAGTGAGTTCATTGATGAGGTTGGTGACCCCATTACTCTTCTTAGCACCTACTAAAGGGTCTCTCTATATCAAATGTTTTCCAAGATTGGATGTTTCAATACATCTAGGTCATCAAGAAGGATGAAAAAGAGATATGGTTGGGTCAACAAATCATTGACTCCATATGTGAATAGCTAGCCTCCCTATCTACCACTTGGAAATTTTATATGACTTCTTATTTGGTATATGTTGTTGCTTGTATGAAGCATTTTCCAAGGTTAACAATTGTAGGTGACCAAAGATTAATCCCTGTGTATGAGTATTATCCACAACTTACCCTAACGAAAAGCATAAAGCATTTCTAAAGATGTAAATGATGCTTTCTTCTATCATTACATTTAACTCTTGGATAGATATTTGGAGAAAAAGAGACTATCTGATCAAGCTTGGGAGTAGGTAAAGAAGTTTGGCTACATCTTCCTTCAATTTGCAACTTTCACATATCTCAAGGTAGATTGTTTCATTGGGCAGCCATACATGTTATCTAGATATCTTGGAGAAAAGATGATTTTAATGGAGTTGTGTAGACAAATGGTGGATGTTCATGTAAAATAAGCCAATGCACACTGAGGGGGATTTAAATTCCAATTTCAGCTTGGGAGATGTGGCATCTCTACAACTGCAAAAGCTAAAGCTATGGAGACTGAATTGCAGTGGATAACATTGAAGAGATACAAAAAGAGAAAAGATTTTGATTATCGTGGCATGAAGAATAAACTGAAAGGAAATTATACTCATGTCCACATGATTGAAGATGTCTAGGCTGATTTTAGAACTAATGAAGATATCAGGAAAATGGATTATAGTAGGCTTTCCCTGTATCAAGTAAGGAATTTTCCACTGGCTAATGTGCCCAAGGATATGTAAGAGGAAGGGGATATAGTAGAGGCTGCATACATAGGTAACAGAATTACTGACACTCCTCTACCTGATATCCAATGGTCTCAAAAAGAGATGACTTCCGTGAGATAGAGATTTCAAAAGACTCTTGCAAATACTAATGTGTGGTTAGCAAAGAAAGGTATAAAATTGAAGTCTTTCCTAACATGATCTAAGGAATAATAGACAGAAGGACCTCCAAGGAAGAAGGAGGAATTGAGGACAAAGAACAAGGATGACACAACTCCTAGCAAGGAAAGGTTGAAGTTTGTTTTGGAAACAAGGAATAAGGGGAAAAGAAAGGAAAGGGAAGGTACTTTTGCACAAGGTGCTAAGTAAGAGGAGGCAGCGAAAAAGGAGTCCCAAGAGCTCATTGATAATCTACAAACTAGGTCTGTTCATGTGATACCACCTCCTCCTCTTGTAACTTCAAGTGCACAAACCCCTACAGCTCAAGTGAGGTTAGGTGTACAACAATCACCAGGTATTCCAAATAATCTTGAATACCCTTCATCCAATGTGTCTATCCATTCTATTTATTCTTCTCCTACATCTCCCGATAACCAGTCAATTTTTGACAAATGATTGGATAATGTTAACAATAATTTTGTTCCTTTGTCTTCTATGCCCAGTCTCTCTGATGTTCCCTTGTCTATAATTGATTCTATATCTCAATTAGATTTTGAGAAATTTCTAGGATCATCTTAGTCACAAGTGAATCTAGGTGTCAATCCTTCTACAGTACAAACACAAACACCCCCACTTGTTTTAGTGTCCACACAAGATCCACCCGTTCCACCAAAATCACAAGATTCTATAGTTCCACTTGTTTCCACTCAAACCACCACTACAAAAGTCAAGAGTGACAAATTTGTCCTTCCACCATGGCTTGTGCCACATCAACCCAAAATAAAGAAGCAAGCAATTTCACCTGATGATTTTAATTTTGGTCAATTGGTTCCCACCAAGTCAAAAACAACCAAAAAGGATAAAACTTTGTCAAGAGTATTTGTTGATGAAACAAGACACAGGTTTGCAAAGATTTCTATTCCCATGGCTGACTATTGATTTTGAAGATCCTGGTTATGTTATCACTAGAGTTGATCTAGGTAAGCAAACTCATGAAAGTGCAAAGGAAGACCTTATGGCACAATTAAATGCTTTTTTGGATAGATATGACAAGGATAAATCTATAAAGGATCAACTCAAAATATAGGTTGATCAATTGAAGTCAGTACTTCTCAAGATCACTCAGTCATCCAACATGTTGAACCTATTGGCACCAGTACAAGCAATGAAGCCTTCTTGAAAGTAGAAAGGATTGGTGCAAAAGGTCAAGCAGTGGATGCCATGATAAATAGAGTACTTTCCTAGGGTTCACTACTTATAAAGTCATCCATTGAGCTTTATAATAAATTGGGCAAGGTTGGAAAGTAAATTGATAACACATTGGAATTTCTCTCACAAGACATGCAGTTGATTGAGCAAGATCTGGACTTTTGGAATAAGTTGAGAGATTTCAAAATTGAGTTATTGATTGAACATGGGGTCATCCCTGATAGGAGAAAATATGTAGAGTATCGAGAAGTTATGAAACACAAGAAGAATATAATTAAAGACTTGATACTTGATTTGAAGAAGGACTGTGAAAGAGGACAAAACAACACTCAAGACAATCCTAATGAGCTGGAAGATCTACCATGTCACATGCTTGGTGATGATCAGCAGACACTCCCGAAAGATACAGTCATTTAGAAATTCACCAACTTGATTTAGACGGAAGTTGAAATCAAATCTTTCTCATTGGCTTCTCTTGACAGGTTGATGGAGATCCAAATCATTCTAAATAGACTATAAAAGATGCTAAATAAGCACAAAGATGTACCTGATACTCTTACCAATTGCATTACTCAGGTGCTTATTATCTCCAAGCATACACTAGGATCGTACAATAATGAAGTGCAAGCCGTTGTGGAAAGATATGAAGAATTCTTGGAGAGGGATGAAGCTAATAAAGAAGTTTCCAAGAACACTTAGATATTTTTTATGTTTTAGTTTTTTGTAAATTTTGATTGACAAAAGCCATGTCATTTTGAAAAATTAAATTACATGAACTTATGAGACAGAGTCATAAGACAATTAGGACTCAATTCTTGAATAACTCAAAGTAGTTATAGTTTTCCTATTTTTGCTCTTGGCCTCTTAGTATAAATAAAGAGGGGCTCTTTTGTAAATGAGACCTTTTAATCTTTGAAGCGAAGCTCTGCCAATTTTGTGAAGCATATTTTAAACTCTATGTTGAAAGTGCAAATCAAGAACTTATCAATAAAAGAAGCAAATTTGTCTCCAACATTTGTTTTGGGAATACATTTGTTGTATGAAAGAGTGTTCTTACGTCTCTCTATTCATATTATCATGAAGTTTATTTGTGGGTAATCTAGCATTTCATTATTGAGGGGAAATCAGATTTAATACTGGTAACCTTTGTGTTATCGTATTATCTTTGGAGATATATGTTTTGTATATGAGTGTGGTTGAGAGATTGCAGATTTTGTGCCACAAGTATCATATATATTCTTGTGAGTTTGTGGTGTTGCAAGTTAATAGTCTTTGAGCTATAATTTGTTGCACAGATTATTTAAATGAAATCATCATGAAAAGTGGCAGAAGACTTTGTGCTCCTATGGATTTTCTAGTTACTCTTATGTGCCGATATCTTTCTTGTTATTCTTTCATCTAACAGAATTATATATTGGTTATTATTTCTACAATTGGTATTATTTAGTTCCTTAGTCACTGTAATCATCAACGTCTTTATTGTAATTCATTTTTCTTATTCTAAAGAAAGAGAATATGTTAATGGAAACGCCCTCATGGATAATTCTAGTGTAAATAAGCATAGTTTAATCATTAGTTGGTTTAGATAGCAATAAGAAGGGAGCCTCCCCTTTCTAAGAGGAGAGATTTAATCTCATCATATTGTGGTTGATATAACCATTTTGTCCTTGGTTAGTTGAGAACAAAATATTCACCCAACAAAATCATATCTCATAAAATCAAAATACCAACGTGCAATTCTCTCATGAGCAAGATCTTTATCTAGTTTCTTTTTTAGAAGTCCCTGCATTGCTTGGCTATCTATTCTTACAATAAAATGTTCAGGCTCTATGAATATTTTCATTTTCAATACCTTTTTTAACTGCTAAGATTTCCTTCTCATAGATGCAACAGCCACATTTTGTTTCTGTGAAAGTGCCTGACCTATATCCATAAATAGGTGTACCTTCTTCTGGGATCTCCTAAATAAGGACTGCAACCCAAACATTATCTGAAGCATCTATATAGAGAATCAATTGAAACCCTTATTTTTGGATGTGCAATGTAGGTAGATGTCTACATTTTTCTTTAATTTTCTTGATAATTTCAGTAAGCATACCCACACTAGATAACACCAAGAAAACCCTTTTAGGAAAGACTTAGCCTCCATAAGTACCCACACAACTTAATATATTATCTCAAGAATAAGATTACACTACACTTGCATATTCTCTATACAAGGCCTCTAAAGCATTAAGCAACTCAATTGTACTCCTCCATGTGAACAAGAAAATGTGAAACCATGTAACCACACATCCCAATACATTCTTCTTATAATCACATATGTAACTTTCAAGAGATTCTCAATCCAACCTACACCAACAACTACTCATGCACTTGCTTTTATAGAGCATGCTTGTACAAAACCACTAAGTGGCATACATAAACCATGAGCCCAAAACTTTGTTCTCACTAAACCATGACCCCAAAATTAAATATTTTGTCCTAAGTTACTCCAAATTATGTATCCCAATATCCCATACACCATACTAGTGTCCCCAAGAGTGCCTATCCCATGTGGTATCCATCTCTACATGGACTAGTAGGAGGTAAAGAGGGGAGGGAGAGGGAGGTAGAGAAGGTGATGTTTTCAAACCATTACTGACAGAACTTATGCCAACCAATACACCTTTTGTCTAGCACTTGGGCTTGTTAGTGCCATGACGCCATCCATGTTAAGATCTGGAAATAGGATGCAATAGCATAGTATTTGAGGTCCGTGAAATTTTGTTTTTTGTCAAGAATATCATATTGGTGAACATATTTTGTAAGGAACAGGTATCCTAGCAAAACATCACCTTCAAATTTTCAAAAGACAGGAAAGGCAAGATTACAAAGAGATAAAGAATCACATAAACCATGTTCATCTAACACATCTCCAAGATCTCTACAGGGCTTCTCCCATGAGCAAGATCTTTATCTAGTTTATTTTTCAGAACTCCCCGCATTGCTTGGCTACCTCTTCTTACAATAAAATGTTTAGGCTTTAGGAAGATTTTGAATTTTTCAATACCTTTTTTGACTGCTAAGATTTCCTTCTCAAAGATACAATAGCCACATTTTGTTTCTGTGAAAGTGCCTGACCTATATCTATAGATAGGTGTACCTTCTTCTAGGATCTCTTGAATAAGGACTGCACCCCAAACTGTTGGATTTAAGGCATACAACTGAGAGGGGGGGGTGAATCAGTTGTATAAAACTTCTTGTTCTTTCAAACACTTGATTCTTCGTTGTTAGTTAACAGTATATCAATTAATCATCCATGAAAGCATAATACATAAACACAAGAGCAGATAAACATCAACACATTGAACACCAAGATTTTGACGTGGAAAACCCGATTAAGGGAAAAACCACGGGGTGATTAACCCAAGGATTATTCTCTGTTAGAAGAATAAGAAAAAGAATGGCACTTGCCAATTAGGGCTCACTGCCCGAGCACACTGCTCACAAGAGGCCCACTGCCTACTAAGAGACACACTGTCTACAAAGTGATAAGAATCACAATCTTGAACTGGAGAATGACATCTCTACTATGTCCGGATCAGTTCCTTTTAAGCCCAAAAACTTCTGCTCTGCCTTTCGCACTTCTCTTCGCTATGCCAAACTTATCCACACAATCCACACTTTGAAATGAACTCACAAACCGTTATTTATACAAGACATCGACTTAGGAACAAACATCTAAGTTGGCAAACAACCATAAGAGTATCTGCAAGATGAACAACACATCCAGTCGGCCACCACAAGAACATTCGCAGGATGAACAACTCATCCGGTCGGCTAAACAGAGCAAGAACTTCATCCGGAAGAATAACTTCAATTCTGGGCTCTACTATCAATGCGGATCAACAACACAACCTCAACACGATCCAGAAAACTTCACAAGCCTGCCTGAATGACCGGATACATCCGCACGTCCTTTACTTGCTGGAATCTCTTGTCTTCCTCATCCGGAACTTCAAGAACACAGTCTGTCGCCACTGTAGAAGGTACTTCAGGTCCTTCAAATCATACATTATCAATGCGGATCAACAACACAACCTCAACATGATCCAAGAACCTTCACAAGCCTGCCCGAATGACCAGGTACGTCTGCATTTCCTTTACTTACTGAAATCTCTTATCCTCCTTATCCGGAACTTCAAGAACACAGTCTGTCGCCACTGTCATAATGCAAGAGGTATTTCCGGACCTCTAAATCATACACAGCTTGAGATGGCACATCACAAGGACATCCCAAACACTCTTTCCAATCCGCAGATTAGGATTGTACAATTCCAGACCTCACTGGACCTTTCTGTGATCCTCTGTCACCTCTAAGCACTTGCCGGAACTGGTTCCACACAGACAGCCATAACTTCTTCAGGTCTTCATGCGGACCTCTGAAAACTTGACTGAAGCATCTCAAGACTCATATCTGCAAACCCTTTAATCCGCATCCTTCGGTTCTCAACCTATCCAATATATATGCCTTCTTCTCATCACAGTTCTTCACTGTTCCAGACTGAGGCTAATTTTCTCAATATCCTCAACACACAGCTCATCCAATCCTTCTTGTCAATGTAATATGAGTATGTTGACATCAATGACAACACTGGTTCACCTCATACTTGCAACAATCTCCCCCTTTGTCATTGATGGCAACATATGATGTGAAAAACCATCAAGACAAGAACTTCTCCTTTCTGTCACAGCTCCCCCTATCAACAACAACTTTTCACATGTCTTCTCTTCCTTTACTGCTCCCCCTTTGATCATTAACCACTTGTTTTTCACATGTCTTCTCTCCCCCTTTGACATCAATGGCAAAGGGCTTATACTTGCAATTCTGATACATCAGAATCATACCAGCTGCTCCCCCTTAGTAGCAGCTCCCCATCATCAATCTGGATCACAAGATATGACTGTGATATCCACCGGACTGATGCACATTAGTTCATCCTAGTTCATCACCGGAGGGGCCATGACCCCTAACTTCTCCCGGAGATATTCAAAAGAGTCCTTGGGAAGAGGTTTTGTAAAGATATCTGCAATCTGATCCTTGGAGGGAACATACTCCAATCTGACTTCTTCCTTGTTTACTTGTTCTCTCAAAAAGTGAAACTTGATAGATATGTGCTTAGTCTTAGAATGCAATACCGAATTCTTAGAAATATTAATTACACTTGAATTATCACAAAAAATTGTGATAGGCTCCTCATATTCAACTTTAATGTCTCTTAGCATCTGCTTCATCCATAAAATTTGAGTGCAACTACCTACTGCTGCAATGTATTCTGCTTTAGTTGTAGACAGAGATATTGCATCTTGTTTCTTGCTTAACCAAGAAACCAATCTCTTCCCCAAAAAGAATGCTCCACCACTAGTGCTCTTCCGGTCATCCACATCTCCTGCCCAATCTGCATCTGTGTAAGCATGAAGAGAGAAATCCAGATCTCTAGGGTACCATAGACCATACTCAACTGTTCCTTTCAAGTACCTAAAAATTCTTTTGATTGCCATAACATGAGATTCTCTAGGATCAGCCTGGAATCTTGCCACAAGACCAACAGCCTGCATTATATCTGGTCTAGTTTGAGTGAGATACAACAATCCACCAATCATTGATCTATACTTTGTCTGATCTGCCTTTGGAGAATCATCATCTTTGCTTAACTTACATCCGATTGCCATAGGAGTGTTCATAGGCTTTGAGTCTTCCATACCAAATTTCCTTAACAATTCTTTCACATATTTGGTCTGAGAAATGAAGATCCCTTCTTTTGTTTGAGTAATTTGCAGACCCAAGAAGAAATTCATTTCACCAAGCATAGACATTTCAAACTCACTTTTCATCTGATTTGCAAAAGTTTTGCACATACTATCTCTTCCTCCAAAAATGATATCATCCACAAACACTTCAACAATCAAAATGTTTTCATGATCAATTTTGAAATATAAGTTACTGTTAGCAGTGCCTTTGTTGAATCCAATCTGCACAAGATGCTTATCCAACCTTTCATACCAAGCTCTTGGGGCTTGCTTCAATCCATACAAAGCTTTCTTCAACTTGTAGACCATATCATCATTATCAGACAATTGAAATCCATCCGGTTGTTCAATGTAGACTTTTTCTTCCAGATCACCATTTAGGAAGGCAGACTTGACATCCATCTGATATACCTTGAAGTCTTTGAAGGCAGCAAATGCAAGAAGTAATCTGACTGCTTCAATTCTTGCCACCGGAGCAAAAGTCTCTTCAAAGTCAATTCCTTCTATTTGAGAGTAGCCTTTGCAGACCAGTCTAGCTTTGTTTCTGATTACTTCACCAGCTTCATTTAGTTTGTTCCGAAAGACCCACTTGGTTCCAATTACATTCCTGTCTCTAGGTCTGGGAACAAGATCCCAAGTATGATTTTTCTCAATTTGCATCAATTCATCTTCCATTGCTTTGGTCCAGTTCTCATCATTGTAGGCTTCATTTATTGTTTTAGGTTCAATCTTTGAAATCAGACAACATTCATCCTGATTTTGAGCAACATTCCTTCTAGTTTGTACACCTTTGCTTCTGTCACCTATGATCTAATCTTCAGAGTGGTTCAGTCTTACATACCTTAGAATTTTGGGAGTATCCAGCACTACTGCTTCTTGATCAGGCTCATTCAAACCTATCTCTTCTTCCTGATTTACCGGATCAGGCTGACTCTGTCTCACCGGAGAGGATTGAGTTCCTTGAACACTGCCTTGGTCATCTTCATCAAGCTCATAAAATCTTGAAGGTTTCTCAATTCCTTCATCAACTTTTACATTGGTGCTTTCTATCATTTTCCTCAATCTCTTATTGTAACACCGGTATGCTTTGCTTTGAGTGGAGTAACCCAAGAAAATTCCCTCATCACTTCTAGCATCAAACTTTCCTAGATCTTCATCTCTTTTAATATAACACTTGCTACCAAATACTCTGAAATATTTCACAGTAGGAGTGATGCCAAACTAGAGTTCATAGGGGGTCTTACCGGTGTTGTTTCTGATTTGAACTCGATTTAGAGTGTAGACTGCAGTGCTGATAGCTTCTTTCCAAAACATTTGAGGAACATTTGCTTCCAACATCATTGTCCTAGCAGCTTCCTGGATGGTCCGGTTCTTTCTCTCAACTACTCCATTCTGCTGTGGAGTCTTAGGAGCAGACAACTGTCTCCTTATACCCTGTTTCTCACAAAAGTCAATGAACTCACCAGATGTAAATTCACCACCTCTATCAGACCTTAGACACTTTAGTTTCAATCCGGTTTGATTCTCTACCATAGCTTTGAAGATTTTGAACTTCTCAAATGCTTCTGATTTTTCTTTTAGAAAGGTAACCCACATCATCTGGGAATGATCATCAATTAACAACATGAAATATCTATCACCTTGCAGACTCTTGATTCTTGTCGGACCACAGAGATCAGTATGTACTAATTCCAACAATTCGGTAGAAGACTGACCTTTGCTTTTGAAAGAGACTCTGCTTTGTTTACCTAGCTGACATTCTTTGCACAAACTATTTGTAGGTTTCATCAATTTTGGAAGATCTCTTACAGCCTGAGTATTGCTTATCTTGATGATGTTATCAAAATTTACATGACACATTCTTCTATGCCATAACCAACTCTGATCAATTTGAACAAACAAACAACTTTTATTTGAACCAACCAAATGAAAGATATTACCTTTTGTCTGAGTACCGGATGCAATTTCAGTTTCGGAGCTTGTAAAGATTCTGCATTTTCCATTCTTGAACCGGAGATCATAGCCTTTGTCCACTAACTGACCAACACTGAGAAGATTGTGCTTCAATCCTTCAACATATAGTACGTTACCTGTTTTGCTCTTTCCATCAAAGGAAATAGTTCCCCTGCCTCTGATTCTGCCAGCAAAATTGTCACCAAACTTTACCATTCCTCCTTCATACCTTTCCAAATTCAAGAACTTATTCTTGTCACCAGTCATATGGTGAGAACATCCACTGTCAATAACCCAATCATCCTTTTCTTCCACTTGAGCAGCCAAAGCTTTTTCAACAACTTTGTGATTGACAGATTCAGAGAGTATTGAATCTTCTTCCTTGATGGCAATAAACACCCACTCATTTCCGGATTTGCTTCCTAGTTCTGATTCATCATCTGTTACTCCTTCATTGTCATCTTCTTCATAAACATAATAGCAATTCTTTTGAAACCTTTGTCTGTTAGTATTAGACCTTGCAGATCTTTCCGGACATCTTGAAGCAAAATGACCAATCTTATTGCAGTTGAAACACTTAAAGGGTAGTTTTCCTTCATACTTACCGGATCCTCTTGGCAGTCTCTTTGCAATGAGGGCTTCAAGTTGAGCTGTTTCTGCTTCTTCTTCTTCCATGTCTCTTCTTGCTTGATCATACCATGACATTTTCCTCGATGAGTTTTCTCCCGGATCAAATCTCTGTTTGCCTTTCACATAGGCACTGGCTTTGAAAGCAGATTCAGTCTTGGGAGGATCATCTCCAAACTCGGTCATTTCAAATGCAGCTAGTTTGCCAGCCAGTTGTTCTCTTGTGACAGTTGTATGGGCTCTGAATTCATCAATGGCAGCAACCTTGATTTTGTAGGCAGCAGGAAGGGATCTTAGGATTTTGCAGACAATCTCATTTTCATCTAGAGTTCCACCAGCATTTCTGATTCCACATACCAGCTCATTCACTCTTGGCATAAAGGTAGTGATGTTTTCATCATCTCTCATCTTCAATCTTTCAAATTTCCCTTTCAGACTTTGCAACCTTGCACTTTTGACAAACTCATCTCCTTTATACAGAAGTTCCAGTTTAGTCAGGATCTCATATGCAGTTGGTAGGTCAATAACATTTGAGAGATCTGAGTCATTCAATGCGCTTAGAAGAGCTTCCTTGGTCCGCAGATTGTTTTCTGCTTCTGTGATTTCATTCAGAGTTGTCGGGCCACCTTGTGGAGGTACATATGGTTTTGAGACCATAGCCAAGTATGCTTTTCCCATACATTCCAAGTGACACTTCATGCGACCTTTCCAGAGAGTGAAGTTGGTTCCATCGAACTTCGGACTATCCTTCTTGTATGACGACATCCTGGATCTCCTCAAGCGGTTAAGCTCCTTTCAGAGGAACTTAGCTCTGATACCAATTGTTGGATTTAAGGCATGCAACTGAGAGGGGGGGGTGAATCAGTTGTATAAAACTTCTTGTTCTTTCAAACACTTGATTCTTCGTTGTTAGTTAACAGTATATCAATTAATCATCCATGAAAGCATAATACATAAACACAAGAGCAGATAAACATCAACACATTGAACACCAAGATTTTAACGTGGAAAACCCGGTTAAGGGAAAAACCACGGGGTGATTAACCCAAGGATTATTCTCTGTTAGAAGAATAAGAAAAAGAATGGCACTTGCCAATTAGGGCTCACTGCCCGAGCACACTGCTCACAAGAGGCCCACTGCCTACTAAGAGACACACTGTCTACAAAGTGATAAGAATCACAATCTTGAACTGGAGAATGACATCTCTACTATGTCCGGATCAGTTCCTTTTAAGCCCAAAAACTTCTGCTCTGCCTTTCGCACTTCTCTTCGCTATGCCACACTTATCCACACAATCCACACTTTGAAATGAACTCACAAACCATTATTTATACAAGACATCGACTTAGGAACAAACATCTAAGTCGGCAAACAACCATAAGAGTATCCGCAAGATGAACAACACATCCGGTCGGCCACCAAAAGAACATTTGCAGGATGAACAACTCATCCGGTCAGCTAAATAGAGCAAGAACTTCATCTGGAAGAATAACTTCAATTCTAGGCTCTACTATCAATGCGGATCAACAACACAACCTCAACACGATCCAGAAAACTTCACAAGCCTGCCTGAATGACCGGATACATCCGCACGTCCTTTACTTGCTGGAATCTCTTGTCTTCCTCATCCGGAACTTCAAGAACACAGTCTGTCGCCACTGTAGAAGGTACTTCAGGTCCTTCAAATCATACATTATCAATGCAAATCAACAACACAACCTCAACATGATCCAAGAACCTTCACAAGCCTGCCTGAATGACCAGGTACGTCCGCATTTCCTTTACTTACTGAAATCTCTTATCCTCCTTATCTGGAACTTCAAGAACACAGTCTGTCGCCACTGTCATAATGCAAGAGGTACTTCCAGACCTCTAAATCATACATAGCTCGAGATGGCACATCACAAGGACATCCCAAACACTCTTTCCAATCCGCAGATTAGGATTGTACAATTCCGGACCTCACCGGACCTTTCTGTGATCCTCTGTCACCTCTAAGCACTTGCCGGAACCGGTTCCACACAGACAGCCATAACTTCTTCAGGTCTTCATGCAGACCTCTGAAAACTTGACTGAAGCATCTCAAGACTCATATCTACAAACCCTTTAATCCGCATCCTCCGGTTCTCAACCTATCCAATATATATGCCTTCTTCTCATCACTGTTCTTCACTGTTCCGGACTGAGGCTAATTTTCTCAATATCCTCAACACACAGCTCATCCAATCCTTCTTGTCAATGTAATATGAGTATGTTGACATCAATGACAACACTGGTTCACCTCATACTTGCAACACAAACATCATCTGAAGCATCTATATAGAGAATCAATTAAAACCCTTGTTTTGGGATGTGCAATGTAGGTAGATGTTGGCATTTTTCTTTAATTTTCTTGATAATTTCAGTAAGCTCATCATACCAAGGTCCTGCATTTTCCTTCAACTGGTTTTGTATCTTTTTCTTGTCTTTTACCAGTCCATTGTAGAAGGGAGAGACATAATTGAGACATCCCAAAAATTGTTGAATTTTCTTTTTGTCTTGTAAAACATCTGGAAATTGATTAATATGATTCAGAATATGAGGTTGCAATCTTAGCTTTCTTTCAGACAAAATTAAACCTAAAAATTCAATCTCCTCTTGCCCAATGACCATTTTTTATGAGAGACAGATACCATGTTCTTTGATGGCCCTATAGAGATCTTGAAGATGTTTTAGATGAGTCTGAACATTCTTAGAGAAAACAATAATATCATCAATGTATACAGCATAAAATTATTTAAGTTTCCTTAAAGCCTTATCCATTCTTCTTTGGAAATATGATGGAGCAGTCTTTAATCCAAATGACATAACATTCCATTCATAGAGACCTTGAGGTACAGAAAATGTCATTTTATACCTATCTTCTTCTTTAACTTTTACTTGCCAAAATCCTGATTTGCAGTCAAACTTGGAGAAAATCCTCTTAGATGATTCTCTTCTAATCAAATTTGAACTAAATGGGATTGGATAGTTAAAAGGAAGAATGATATCATTTAGAGGCTTATAATTTATACAAAATATTTTCTTACTTCTCTCTCTTACTTTGCTCTTTTATTTACCAAGAAGGTGGGACAACTGAAAGGACTTTTACTTTCTCTGATAAAATCTCCACTGAGGAGTTCATTCAAATGTTCATCCATTTCATGGACCTCAGAAGGACTCATTAGATATGTTGGTTCATAGGGTATCACATTCTAATAGTCTGGGTTTATCTTAACAGATAGCAATATGACACATGATTTTAAGAGGCACAAAGTTAGGGTGAACAACTACTAGGTCCTCTCTAGTATGTATTTTGGTAATTGATAAGCATCTAAGATAGATAAATGTAAACTAAATTTGACCTGAAAGTCAAGTGAAAGTTGATACTTCAAGGTGGACTTGTAAACATCATCCAATTTAACAATCAAAGGTCAATTTTGGCCAATAAAATAGGGCAATTATTTACCATAATTTGATGTGGATGAGGTTGAACTAGGTCAATGGCCTACTACTGAGTCTTTTACAGTCATAAATCAAGAAAATAATTTATGGGGTAGATACTAAGATAGGTTCATACTTCAATTGGCACAAAGCAAAAGAATTCAGAAGCACAGAGGAACTGGCAAGCCCAATGGTTAATGTCTGCTCAGGATAATATTGATTACATAGCAGTAGATGTCAGACAAGTTGTGCATAATACTAATTCATGTCTTGGTCAAATAACTATTGTTGATCATTTTGTAAATAAAGTAGATTCTAATATTTAGAAAATGGAAAAACAAACTTCTTCCTTGTTAGGAGATAGTTCTGGTCTGATTTATTAGATGAGTAATCTGAACACATCAGTATCCACTATTCATTCCTATACTCAAAGGACAAATACTTATGTAACCTAGATTCTTAATGATCAGGCACAATCTAATCAGAAAAGAGACATTAGAATAATAAATACCAAAAGTATCTCCTAACAATTTGGAGACTTGCTTTGTCTTTTCTTGGTTGAGTTTTATTGCCTTCTTTTTTGTCAAACTTAAAATTAATAAGTTTGAGCATAGGAATCTTAATCTTTCCATCTTCATGTCTCAAGGAGACTTCATGAGTTCTTAAAATGAAGGGTTCATATTTTGTAAGGAACGGATATCCTAAAAGCATACTCTTGTGATATCCTAAATTATATCCCTCTCAAACTCTGAATCAAACTTTGAATGCAAAATGAGTGAGAAGTATACAACATAAAATGAGATTTGGGTAGTAGTTCCTAAATTATGGAAGCCTAGGCCTAATCTTCCCAAAGGATATGCAATCAATCTCAGATCCCAAGATTGGAAAGATGTTTTCAAACCATTACTGACAGAACTTATGCCAACCAATACACCTTTTTTAGGCTTATCGATGTTGTTGTTGGCAAGAGACACATCGGAGCTTCATGATTGTTATCATTGATGGCAACGAAGATCATCCCACACATCCGCAGGATATGGTGTGTCTCTACCAAAAGTCAGATTGAAGAGCTTACAGGTCCGGTAAGCAAGAACAGAGCATGCAGAAGGTCTGACAGTCAGGTCTGGATCTATTAGAGGAAGTATCCTTGGAAAGTATGGACTTAGGAAAGTCAATAGGAGTATCTTGACTGATAGATTCTAGGGTTTGAGCCTCCGGTGTTGAAAGAGTAAAGAGATATAAGCTTCTAAGTACTAGGGTCCGGTTTGGTAGAACAGACAGAGAAAGAACTGACAGGCAGAGCATCAGAAGTTATTCCAGATGAGATGTTGATGATGATAAAGATTCCTAAGGTATCATTCATGATTGGCTGACTTATTAGACAACTTATATAAATTTATTTTTGATCTGCATCACTTGGGAAGCAAGGATTCAGCCGATAGAAAAAAGGTTGGGAAATATTGACTATTCCAGATGCTGACTAGAAAGAGGATGAAATTCTTTGTGCGGATATATATACTAGATAGATTTTGATAAGACAAGGTGTAGTTGGATAGTGTGGTGTGCAAACAAAAGGAGAAGAGTAGAGCGAAAGCAGTAAGGAAGGTTCGGTATGTGAACGGACAGTAGAACAAAAGAAGAGGAAGGATGAAGTGCAACAGATCAGTTTACTAAGCCTAACTGGAACTGAACTCCAGCATGTGTGGATGCTTCACATCAGTTCAAGTATCTTATTATTCTTGTTACAACTTGTAGACAGTCAGTCTCTTATGAGTAGTGTGCTCGGGCAGTAAGCCCTAATTGGCAAGTGCCATTTTTGTATTTCGATTCTTCTAACAAAGAATACAATCTTGGGTTAATCACCCTGTGGTTTTCTCCCTTAACAGGGTTTCCATGTCAAAAATATTGTGTCATGTGTATTTCCATTTCATGGTTATGTTTGCTTATTTGAATTGATACTGCATTAATTATTAAGAAAGTTTAGAAAGCAGAAATAATTAAGATAACTAATTCACCCCCCCTCTCAGTTATCAACAATTGGTATTAAAGCTAAGTACCTCTCAATAGAGCCTAACAGCTTGAGGAAGACCTGGGAATTCAAATGGATGCGTATGGTATGAAGGGGCAACTTAAGTCTGCCCTAGATGATCTTGAGCAGTCAAATTCTGAAATCAATGAATTGAAGGAAAGACTCAAACAGGCTAATGATTTCATAAATGAATTAAAAGAGAAACTAAGTCTCTCTATGAAAAAGAGAAAGGAGCTACTTCAGCAACTAGCAAGACAAGGTGAAGCCAATGATACAAATAGAGATCTGAAGGAGAAAACCAAGTTATGTGAAAAGTTATCAAAAGAAATCATTATGGTACGATATGAAATGGAATCAGGAGCTATGAAGTTTACCCAAGAGATTGAAGAGAAAAGAAAAACTAAAGATGATCTAAGACATTCTTTCAAGGAAAAATCAGAAGATTGCCACAAGATGGAAAGAATTATCAGACATCTTGAATCTGATCTTGAATATGCTAAAGATAATGAAGAAAAACTTGAGGATCAAATTGTCTCTCTTAAAAGGGATCTTCAAAAAGCAAATGAATATAAAGAGAAATTCAAGATAAGTTCTATTCAACTTGAAGTTCTTCTTGAAAGGTCAAAAGAGGGTAGATGACAAGTGTGGTTTGGGATATGAGAAAGGAGAAAGCTCTGGATCCGGTTAGAAGAATTTTGGATCAAAAAATCCAAGGAACAAGCCTAGAAGACCTCCGGTAAGACAGGCTAATGCTCAAAGATATCCATCCTTCAATGGATACTGCCACAACTGCAATAACTTTGGTCATAAAGCTAATCAGTACAGAAAGAGAATGAATCAGACTAATACATCCTTCTCTAGACCGTGTTTCAACTATAAAAGGTATGGCCACAAATCTCATGAATGCAAAAATATGCAAATGAACAATTCATTCAATGGTAGATGCTTTGCATGCAATAGAATGGGTCACATGGCTAATCAATACAGATCAAGAGGAGACATCAATCAAATATGCAAATAAATGTTGTTTGCCAAATTTGCAATAGATCCGGTCATATTGCCAAATTCTATAGAAGCAAGAATCAGGACAAAAGAGGTCCGACACATCATAATCAGAATCAAGACAAGGGAAAACAAAAAGTGAATGCGGATGAAGTTCAAAGTGAAATGAACAAGATCTGGGTGAAGAAAAGTACAGAGAATGTAGGGGATGGATCCGCACCAGACTCTGGTGTTGATATTCCTTCCGAAAACTAAAAGGTGAGCTCTGGCTCAGGGGGAGTCTCAAAGAAAAACATTATCCCTCAGCCAGTCAATTGGTGCCAGAATTGGCACAAGGAAAATTGTGGATTAAAGGGCTCTCAGAGAAACATCCAAGTAAATTGTGAATAAGATATGAAAGATCCGCAAGAAGTTTTAAACAGGTAGAGGACTAATCCGGTTCCTCAGTCATCTAGTGAGAAGTAGGTCTCTCACAGTTAAACTCGACATAATTCAAACTATGGAATCTTGATCTGCAGATAGATCAAATGATTAGTGAAAGGAAGATAGATTATCACTATTCTCCAAGAATAACTCTAAAGTCAGTCTCAGTGATCCAGAAAAGTTATGTCTCCAAATAAGATAAACAAGGTGAATTGGAATGAATTAGGTTGCACATTTATTGCAGGGTGAAAATTAGGGCTTTCCCAGAAATAAAAGAGTTCATTCGTTCGTCATTTGCACATTTGCACTCAAGAAGAAAGAAAAAGGAGCTCTGCATCAAATTGTCTCAACTCTCAAAGATCAGCCATTGAAATCGTTTCATCCAACTAATCAAATCTGGCTCTTTCAGTGAACCCTAGAAACAAAAAAGGTATTTTTCATTGCTGAATATCTCTCTGTAAAATCTTTTTGGAAATGACTACTCTTAATGTTGTGAAGATCTCTGATAGACCTCGTCCTAAATTTAAGAAGCATCCATATAAATCTCTAGAAGTTGATCCCCTAGGCACCTTTTCAAGCATTCTACATGGGGTTCTGCATGTAGAAGATGTTAGGGTTTACATTCATGCAAGCATTGAAGAATTTGGGGAATCAAAGTTAATGGATATCTATCACAAGCAGTTAATAGATGATTCTTTTGAGATCAAACCTTAGTATAAAGCCATCTGGGAGAAGCATTTTGCACAGTGCATTCATTTCCCCTATTTTGAAGAAGATGAATGGGTCCGGTATGTATTGAGCAGAGTGCATGACAATTTCTTATGGTTGAATAGACCATTTAAAATCACCAAAGATGCAATTAGGGCAGTAACTGGTCTACACTCATCCGGTGGGATACCTATTCTCAAATCTTTCAAGAATCAGACAGTAAGTGATGCAACCGGATCAAAATTTGACAAGAGAGCTATGACAATTGAAGATATCACTGATCCAGATGTCAAATTTGCATCCATGATAATTGGTTGCAAGATTTATCACTCCAGTAGGGAAAATTTAGTACCGGGAACTGCAGTTTATACAGCCTATCAGATGCTAAAAGAAAATGCTGACTATGATATATGTGAACTTCTAAGCCAACTTTTGGAAAATCTGCAAAAGATAAAGAAGGACAAGAAGAACTCCTTCAAGTATGGTGGCTTGATACTCTGCCTATTCTTTTATTACATGAATGAGCTTCCCGGATCTAGTGGTTGGGTATGGCAGAATGATAGACCAGTGGCTATTCAAATCAGAGATTATATACATGGGCTTGGTGATGCCAAGGCACAAAATACAGCTCTCTAGGGCTATTTCAAGAATTTTCAAAGCATGATGCAAGCAAGAGAGAGAATCCCCAAATCTTTAGTTGAAAAATATAAAGATACAATATGCTTTATGGTAGAAACTTATTAGTACCTAATGGAGGCAGTGGAGCTAAGAACAGTGTGGATCATGCCAATGGGGTATGAAGTGGATGAGAAAATTGTTGAGCTACATGTTCAACATATGCTTAGTCAACCCAAGGATCCCAAGGCAGAAAGGTTTGGAACCTTTGAAGAATTGAGTGTAAAGATTCATGTGGAACTTAGACAACCAAAGACAAAAAGGAAAGTGAGAAGGCAAGTTGAAGAAGTTGCTAAGATATTTGGAATATCCAAGGAGGCACTTGATACAAATAGAGAAAATATGGAAAGGGCAGTCAAAGAGAAGAAAGAAGCAGCAAAGGAAAGTGATCCGGTAAAAGCTCCCTCCCAGACCAGATCCTCTAAAAGGGCTGCACCTACCTCTAATAAAAGCTCAAAGGCATCAAAACCGGAAGTCCAGACATCCGGAAAAGGAGAAAAGAGAACAAAGAAAAAGGCAACAAGGTCCTATGTTAGCCAGAAGGATGATGAAGA